>CM038050.1:2443636-3700303 GCA_021397845.1 Areca catechu | reverse complement strand
ACCACTTCGCTATGTGTCGACCCAGGCGGGGTCCACCTTAGTCGAAGCAGCCCTGTCTCTGCTCCTCCGCCAGGTGGCGCCCCCAGATGGGCCCACATCGTCGGAGTCGAGATGGCTCCCCTGCTCCTTCACCGGGTGGCACCCCTAGATGGGTCCACCTTAGCCAAAGTCGAGCAGGCCTCTGCCACTTTGCCAGGTATCGATCCAGGCAAGGTCCACCTCGGCCGAAGTGGCCCTTTCTCAATTCCTCCGCCAGGTGGCGCCCCTAGATGGGCCCACCTCACCGGAGTCGAGCCAATTTCTCCTGCTCCTTCGCCAGGTGGCACCCCCAGATGGGTCTGCCTCGATTGAAGTCGAGCAGGCCTCTGCCACTTCACCGGGTGTCGATCTAGGCGGGGTCCACCTCGACCGAAGTGGCCTTTTGGTGCGGTCACCAGAATCAGAAGAAGACTTCAGGGTTCCATCTGGATCTCTGAATGACCTTACCCGAAGATTAGGGTTTGTAATAAGGGTTGACCTGGTCAACCAGATTATTTTATTTCTTTGAGTCTGCATTTCATTTTATTGAGTCATGTTGACTCAGTCTAAGTCCAAGTCAAGTCCTGGTTGGCGCCATTCCCTAGGGCGTCATTTTTTCTTCCAAGGCCAAATGCAAGTGGACGCCACACTCCCAGGACCAGTTGGCGCCACATTTCATCCCAGTGTCCCTGGTCCCCATGCCCAAGAGAGCAAGAAAATTTTCTTAGGAGAAGTCAAGGAAGGCGCCCACGAGCTGCCAAAAGTAACCAAGCTAAAGGAGCAGGGGATTTTTCTTGGAGAGGACTTCAAGGTAGGTGGCCACACCTGCCTAAAGTACCTAGCTATGAATGGAAGGAGCCTAGTCTTGGGGAAAAAGACTAGGAGATGAGTATTTTCTTCCAAGAAAGAGCAAGTCATGGAAGGAAAACCCATGACTTAAGGAGAAGAACTAGGAGGTGCCCCACATACCTGCCATATGAAGCCATCACCTTGCATTTGAGGCTGCCCACTCCAAGGAAAGAAGCCTAGTCGGTCAAGGGAAAGTTTTTCATGCTTAGGATAATTGTTTAGTCCCACATGGGAAGTAGTGTAATTTTGTTTCTCTTGCAAGGTCTATATATTGGACCCTTATGTAATCTTTTGATTTTAATGAGTAAATGAAACCTTTTCTTGTGTTGAGCAACCTTGTGTTCTCTTATTCTGCACTTCTTTGAGTGTTGAGCTCCGTGAGGGAGTAAATCCGGGTTCCATTAGAGCCTTGAGGAGGTGAGAGATCTCCAAAGTTACCAAAACCCTGCCCCGCTTTCATCCCTGGCCGCCAACCCTAATTTCCTTTCATCATCCTAGCCGCCAACACCCAAATTCCTAAATCCTATTCCCACTTCATTCAAGGTCGCCATCTCCTTCTCCAAGCCACCGCCCACTATATCAAGCCTTAGGTCCTTTTCATCTGCAAGCCACCGCCCTACCAGCCAAACCCTAAATCCACTCCATCTTCCACCGCCACCTCCATACTCTTCCCTCATCTTCAAAGTTCGAGCAGTCCGGAGCTATCCCAGGTAAAGGTCTCTTCCTTGAGTTTCTTACATCCTTATGTTGTTCATCTTTTCTAGATCCGGAGTATGAGAAGAAGGCCAACCTTGCCATAGGACTACAATCCGAGGATCCATTGCGAAGATACCCCGTCTCCAAGGATCCTACAATCTGCTCGAGAGTGTCCTTCAATTGAAGCAAAGAGAGATATCACAGTCAGGTATAAAACCTTCTCTTCTCTCTTCGTCTGTTTCTTGAAAGAGGAGTAAACCCTAGGTCTGGGGGTTTCTCAATCCCCAGCGATCCTACTTCTTTATTACTCTGATAATCTACTCTTTTGAATTGTGCTTTCTTTCAGTGCATTTTTTCTTTCAATATTAGTTAGCCTTGTTTTTGAGTCAAGCCAACTTCTAACAAAATACACAAAAAAAAAAAAATATAGTCTTAATTTACTTCCGCATCGCATCATACTTTTCTCCTATACATCGGATTATGGTTGATGGTGGGAGCTCTACCGACATACTTTTCTACGATGCTTTCTCCCGGATGAATTTATCTCGTGACCGGTTAAGGCCGATGCACACCCCTCTCGTAGGTTTCACCAAAGACTTTGTGGGAGTCGAGGGGGAGATCACTCTCCTTGTTACTGCCGGGACTCCGCTCCGACAGAGCACGGTCATGATGACCTTCACCGTTGTCCGACTCCTGTCACCATACAATGCCATTTTGGGCTGTCTAGGGCTTAACCGACTTGATGTAGTCATTTATACCAGAAGATTGTTGGTGCAATTTCTCACTATTTTCGGGGTGGAAGAGATGAGGGGGGCAGTTCAGCCTGTTCAGCATTGCCTGCAAGCTGTCCCGGGTGCCCGGAGTGCCGAGCTCAACTTTGATGTCAACAACCTCGACCAAAGGTTGTAGGATCCCAGGGACGGCCCGGTGGAGCGCTTGCTGACATATCCCCTTGGCTCGGAACCGTAGAGAACTGTGCAGATAGGAGCCCAACTCCTAGACGATGAGCGGGCTTGCTTGCTAGACTTCCTTTGGATGAACGCAGATGTATTCGCCTGGTTTGCGGCGGACATGCCAGGTATTTTCCCAGACGTCATCACCCACCAATTGAAGATCGATTCGAAATGCCACCCGGTTAGGCAGAAGAAGAGGAGCTTTGCTGCAGAAAGGCGAAGGCGATCAACGAAGAGGTGGAAAAGCTCCTCATTGCTGGCTTCGTGCGAGAGGTGCAATATCCCAGCTGGATAGCAAACGTGGTGATGGTGAAGAAGAACAACGGCAGGTGGAGGATTTGTGTGGATTACACCGACCTCAACTGAGCTTGCCTAAAAGATAGCTTCCCCCTCCCAAAGATCGACTAGCTCGTGGATGCCACTTTGGGTCACCACCTTCTGTCCTTCATGGATGCCTTCTCTGAGTACAATCAAATCCGGATGCACCCGAAGGACGAGGAGCACACTGCCATCATCACGGATCGTGGGGCCTACTACTACAGGATGATGCCCTTTGGCCTAAAAAAAATTGGCGCCATGTACCAGTGACTGGTCAACCAAGTTTTGAGAGATCAAATTGGCTGCATTATGCAGGTATACATGGATGATATGTTGGTGATGAGCAAGCTGACCTCGGACCATGTCAACGACTTGGAGGAAACCTTCCGCAACCTTCGCCTCCACCAAATGAAGCTGAACCCGATGAAGTGCGCCTTTGGTGTGGCAGCGGGGAAGTTCCTCAGCTTCATGGTGACCCAAAGAGGGATAGAAGCCAACCCGGAGAAGGTTCAGGCGATCCTTGATATGGAGCTGCCCACCTCCAAAAAGCAAGTCCAGTGGCTCACCGGCCGAGTAGCGGCCCTGAGCCAGTTTATTTCACGATCTGCTGATCGTTGCCAGCCCTTCTTCAAGGTGCTGAGGAAGATGCATGACTTCTCCTAGACTAAGGAGTGCCAGGAGGTGTTCGAGGAGCTGAAGAAGACCTTGGCATCACCACCACTACTCTCCCGACCAGAGGAAGGAGAGGAGCTCCTCTTGTATTTGGTGGTCACTCTGGAGGCTGTCAGCTCGGTCTTAGTCCGGACGGATGACAAAGGAATCTAGAGACCTGTGTACTATACAAGCAAGCTCCTCCACGATGCGGAGCTCAGGTACTCTCGATCCGAGAAGTTGATTTTTGTGCTAATAGTGTCTGCCCAGCGCCTTAGGCCTTATTTTCAAGCACACCCTATTGCGGTCTTGACGGACCAACCGTTGAAGGCCATGCTCAGCCGACCTGACACATCTGGATGCCTTGCTAAGTGGGCGCTGAAGCTCAGCGAGTTTGATATCACCTACAGACCGTGGTCGGCCATGAAGGTGCAGGTACTGGCTGACTTTCTAGTTGAGTGTGCAGGCCTGAGTGAGGGACCGAAAGAGAACCCTCAGAGTCGAAAATCAGGGCCTGAACCGGAGGAGGACATATGGGTCCTGCATGTGGCCAGAGCCTCTAAATCGGGTGGTAGCGGGGCTAGGATCATCCTCACCAATAACAAGGGAGTCGTAGTGAATGTGCGCTCCGCCTCTAGTTCGCCGCCACCAACAATCAGGCAGAATATAAGGCGCTCATCGCAGGACTGAGGGTCTCCCATGAGCTCGGTGTGACCAACCTGAGGGTCTTCACTGACTCGCAGCTGGTCGCCGAGCAGGTCTTAAGCAAACGATGAAGCACGGGATCCTCAAATGTTGAAGTATCTGGAATTGGTGCATGCAAGCACGGCGGGTTTCAAGTGCTTTAGCGTCTCCCACATTCCGCACGGTGAAAACGCCCGTGCTGATGCCCTCTCTCACCTAGCAACCTGCGGGACTCATTGCTGGGCCACGCCCATATCAAACATCTCCAAGCCTCGAGCTATGAAGTCCTAAGAGAGATCCAGCAGGTCTCCCTGGAGCCCAGCTAATGGACAAGTACATCAAGTACATCACCGACGGCACCTTGCCCGAGGATCGGATAGAGACCGGCCTCATCAAGAGGAAGGCCGCGCATTTCGTACTGATGGACGGACTGCTCTACTGGAGGTCGTACTCCTACCCGCTCCTCAAATGCTTGAGGCCCACAGAGGCTGCACTCGTGCTCCAGGAAATTCACGAGGGCCTCTGTGGGAACCATGTGGGGGGTAGGACTTTGGCATACAAGGCCCTCCGTCAAGGATACTTCTGGGAGACGATGAGGGAGGACGTGGCCAACTTCGTCAAAAGGTGTGACCGCTACCAACATCATGCCGTTGTGCAACGCCAACCGGCCGCGCCGCTCTCCTAACTCTCCGCCCCCTGGCCTTTCGCCCAGTGGGGCATGGATCTCCTTGGTCCCTTTCCTCCTGTGTCTGGGCAGTATAAGATCTTGATTGTCGCCATCGACTACTTCACGAAGTGGGTTGAGGCCAAGCCATTAGCCCGAATCATGGAGGCGAATGTTAGTAAGTTCCTTTGGAAGTCGATCATATGTCGCTTCAGACTTCCCTACACTATCATCATCGATAACGGACGTCAGTTCGACTGTTGGGAATTCGAGGGGTTCTGCAACGGCCTCAGAATTCATCATTGATTCACCTCGATAGCGCATCCCCAAACCAACGAGGAAGCCGAGGTAACCAACCGGACCATCCTGCAAGGGCTCCGGACTAGGTTGGATCAAGCCAAAGGGAGATGGGCTGAAAAACTTCCCAGCATCCTGTGGGCGTACCATACAACCCCAAGGGCGACCACTGATGAAACTCCCTTCAACCTTGTCTTTGGAGCGGAAGCAGTAATCCCGGTGGAGCTTAGCCTGTCGACACTGCGTATGGAACAATATGATGAAGTCGAGAACCCGGCATGGCTGCTACTCAACCTGGATCTCATCGAGGAAACGAAGGACAAGGCACGGGTCCGGATGGTGGCCTACCGGCAACGGGTGGCCAGATACTACAACTCCAAGGTAAGGCCGAAGTCCTTCCGCCCGGGGGATCTGGTGTTGCATCGCACCGAGGCCTCCCAAACTCGGGAATGCGGTAAGCTCTCTCCAAACTGAAAAGGTTCCTATCAAGTGGTCGAAGCACTCCCTCACTGTGCCTACTATCTTGCCGAGCTCGGCGGGGATTGATTTTCACAGACATGAAACGCCGCGAACCTAAGGATGTATTACCAATGATGTAAGACTTCCTGAATATTAACAATGAAATTCTTTCTTTGTGTAATATTTGCTTATATCTCGTAGGGCCAGCACCGCCCGGCCTTAAGTCTGGCAAACGAGGGCAGGGCAAAGATCCCGCAAAGCGATCTGCGAGAGACGTGAAACCCCGAAGTTCAGTCTGGAGTTCCGCACGGAACCCAGTTCCGACAAGAGGCACCGGAGTTCAATCCGGAAGGTGGCAAGGAACCTAGTTCCTCCCACGAAATCCCGGAATTCAATCTGGAGTGCCGCGCGGAACCCGGTTCCAGGCCCCAGAGTTCAGTCCGAAATGCGGCATGGAGTCCATGAGATCTCGGAGTTCAGTCCAGAAAGCCGAACAAAATCTAGTTCCGGTAAGAGGAGCCGAAGTTTAGTCCGGAAGGTGGCAAGGAACCTAGTTCCTCCCATGAAATCCCGGAGTTTAGTTTGGAGTGCCGCACGGAACCCAGTTCCAGGCCCCAAAGTTCAGTCCAGAAGGTGGCACGGGGTCCACGAGATCCTGGAGTTTAGTCCGGAAAGCCGAACGGAACCCAGTTCTGGTAAGAGGCACCGGAGTTCAGTCCGGAAGGTGGCAAGGAACCTAGTTCCCCCCGCGAAATCCCGGAGTTCAGTCTGGAGTGCCACGAGGAACCCAGTTTCAGGCCCCAGAGTTTAGTCTGGAAGGTGGCACGGAGTCCACGAGATCCCGAAGTTCGGTCCGGAAAGGTGAACGAAACCCAGTTTCGGCAAGAGGCATCGGAGTACAGTCCGGAAGGTGGCAAGGGACCTATTTCCTCCACGAGATCCCAAAATTCGATCCAGAGGGCGTTCCGGTGACCTAAGTCCCGGTACCGCGAGTTCCCGGAGCTCGGTCCGGAGGATGCCCCGGCGACTTAAGTCCCAGGACCAAAGATTTTCAAAGTGCAAGCCAGATGCCCCATAAGTCCCTTCCTGAAGCCTGGGGATCTCCGTAACCTTGTTTCAAACTGAAGGCCCAAGTCAAGCTGTGAGTCAGAGTTGTAGGTTTTGGACTCCCATAAAAGACAATGACAAGCAACAATATAACAATCAAGTACAATACCAGCAAGCAGCAAAAAGAAAGCTTAAGGCAAGAAGCACTGAAGAAAGGTAAACCTCCATTTCTAATGTAAGGTTTCTTACAAGTAAGAAGGTCCTGACAGACCGGGTGACCCAGAAAAAATAAAAGAGAAACCCTATACTAGAACATAAAATGGAGGGCACGAAGTCACTCCGCTGCTGCTGGTCCCTCCTCCGGTTGGGAGGCCTCTACATCACCGGCTGCATCCTCATGAGGCTGCCCGGAAGCCTCCTCGCCAGCAGCTCCTGGTGCTGCTCCTCCTCCTTCAAGCTGCCCACTAGGGCCGCCAAGGACGACCTCGGTCAGGTCAAGTTCCGGAAACTAGGTAGCCACCTTTTCTTGACAGACCTCGAAGCCCTTTAAGAAGGAATCTACTGCAACCTCGTGCAACTCCTTCTCGAACTCTTTGGAGGCCCGGAACTTCGGCACGACCTCCTGTGCCTCCTTCTGTGAGGCCACTAGCAGCCTGATGACATAGGAGGTCTTCTCGTTGGCCGCCGCCAACTCATTTAGAACCTCCTTGACCCGGCGCTCCAGTGACCGGGACTGCCCCCTGAGGTGGGAGACCTCAGCCGCATCGTTTTCGACCCGGCGCTGACTTGAGATCCTCTCCTCAGAAAGAGAGGCCTCGAGTTCCCTGACCCACCCTTCGGAGTGGGCCAAGTCCTCCCGAAGGGTTTTGTTCCTCCCCCTCAGCTCATGGCCTTTGTCCATGAGATCCTTCACGTCGGCCGCCAGCTTGCCCAGCTTTTGCTCCTTGTCGGCCTCCTTCTTCATCGAGGTGGAAAGGAAGTTCCGAAGTAGAAGCACGTCGGTTCTGATCTGCATTGACAAAGGAGTTAAGGCTCCAGGAGGATCCAACTGAAACATTAAAAAGAAGGGCTAGATGCTTACCGTAAAGAGCAGGGGAAGGATCTCGAGCAGGGCATCCGCATAATCGCGGTCGCCCCTCATATTGCGGTCACGAAGCCGGGCCGTGTACTCCATCATCTTCTCTGCGAGACCCTGATCGCGGATGATGGAGGAGCCCCCATTAAGAACGGGCGGTGCAGGCTAAGGCTCGGGGGGGATTGAGTTGGAGTCCCCCTGCTGGGCGAAGCAGCGACCGAAGGCGCAGCCGTTGGTGCAGCCGTCGTCGTCGTCGCTGGCACGGTAGCTAGTGCAACAACAATCGGGGGAGGTGCTGGTCGCCCCGCCTCCCCACCCGTGTCGATCTCGACGATGTCTGCGACGGGCATCTGCTACTGAGATGGCACGGGGGCCGGACCCATCGCCCTGGGCCCAGCAGGAACTGGAGTGGGCTTGGGCCCCTGGCTCGACTCCGTTCAAGCCCTCTTCGGTGGAGCCTCCTGGGCTCCTTCAGGGGCGTTCCTCTTCTGGGCCCCTTCCATCAGACTCTCAATGGAGAACTTCATCCCTGAAGAATGAAAAAGGTCAGAATGTCGGATGATTAAAAAAAAAAAAGAAGAAAAAGAAAAAGGAGGGTAGAGGCCTACTAATCGCCCGTATAATGAAAAAGGTCAGAATGTCGGATGATTAAAAAAAAAAGGGAAGAAAAAGAAAAAGGAGGGTAGAGGCCTACTAATCGCCCGTATTTGGCCGATCCCTACCTCGAACAAGTTCTGCTCTGAGAGCAAAACATCAAGGAAAGGGACTACATCGTCCAATAGCTGGGAATAGACCTCCTAATCCACTGGCTCAACCTGAGAATTCCAGTTTGGAGATCGATCCAGCTCACTCCAGACCCAGTCAACATCCCTAACTGAAGCAAAGAAGAATCGGCTCTTCCACCCCTTGATCGATGTGGAGAGGTTGAATCAGAGGCACTTGGACCGGGGAGAAAGGTACCACCAGTCATCGTCGGTGGAGTACCGCTTCAGGATGAAAAGGGCCCTGAACAGTGAAAAACGGGCAACGAACTCGTGGAAGTGGCAGAAAACTATGAAGGCAAAGATAACCCTGATGGCATTGGGAGCCAACTGGACTGGAACAAGTCAGAAATGGCTAAGGAAAGAAAGGAAGAATGGATGGAGAGGAAAACGAAACCCCCGACGAGGACGTCTTCGTAGAAGGTGATTCTGTCAAGGCCGCTCGAAGTCACCCGATCCCTCGGCCCTGGGAGTGAAAGCTGGATGGAGTCCGGGACCCCATACATGTCCCGGATCCAGGAAAGGTCATCCCCGGTCATCGTCGAAACTAAGACGGAGGGACCGGAAGAAGTCTCCGCCATCGGAGGGGAAAGGGCAGAGATGGGAACAGCAGGAATGGTGGGAGGAGCCCTAGGAGCCCTAGGAATTCCGATGGTTATACCGCCCGGCCACAACCACCGCCGGACTTCAATGGGAACATCATCCTCCGAAGAGGAGGACGATGGAGCCCTCAACCGGGATGGACCGACCTTGTCCGGGTTAGAAGAGGGATGGCGATGATGACTCGAAGGAGCCATCGAGACAAGAAAGGAAAAGGAAGGCCTGGGCCGGAAGGACTGAGACTCGAGAAGAAGCATATGAAAGAAATAGGGGATGCAAGGCACTCACCGGGATGTTGTGGCAGAAGAATGGCGACCCGAGAGAAGAAGAGGGGGCGCTGCAACTGCTGACGAGGTGTGAGAAAGCCAAAATACCTCATTTCCGAAATGTCTCATCTCTTTTCAAACCAATCAACAACGGTCGTACAGCTCCTTTTTCGCCAACGCCATCAGATGAGCGCCATGTGTGAAGATGCCCGACGATGGCATTTCAGTTTACTGAAAACCGCCTCGAGTCTGGCATGGCATAATTATGATCCACTAAACGCATGGACGTGGCGCCCATGCATTGGATCTCGGGCACAACGAGCGGAGCGGCAACGATCTTGGCATTTATTATGCAAGATTTTTGTCCTCCCACGTCATCTCCAAATTAACTCCCCACGTCCATGCAGCGGCACTCCTATGGGACTGGGAGTGGGGGGCAACTGAAATGGCAATATTGCTGACATGGAGTATGTGTTAGATCCAGTTGGCCACCGGGCAGTGCCACGCGGCATCATCTCCGGGCTCTCCTACCAGGTGGCTTGGCTAGCGATCAGGCTGACCACGAGCTGGGCTCGGCATCTCTGCCACTTCGCTAGGTGTCGACCTAGACGGGGTCCACCTCAGTTGAAGTGGCCCTGTCTCTGCTACTCTGCCAGGTGGTGTCCCCAGATGGGCCCACCTCGCCGGAGTCGAGCAAGCTTCCCCTGCTACTTCGCTAGGTGGTACCCCCAAATGGGTCCACCTCGGTCGAAGTCGAGCAGGCCTCTACCACTTCACTAGGTGTCGACCCAGGCAGGGTCCATCTTGACCAAAGTGGCCCTGTCTCTGCTCCTCCGCCAGGTGGCACCCCCAAATAGGCCCACCTCGCCGGAGTCGAGCCGACTTCCCCTGCTCCTTCGCCAGGTGGCACCCCTAGATGGGTCCACCTCGGTCGAAGTCGAGAAGGCCTCTGCCACTTCGCCATGTATCGACCCAAGTGGGATCCACCTCGGCTGAAGTGGCCCTGTCTCTGCTCCTCCGCCAGGTGGCACCCCCAGATGGGCCCACCTCGCCGGAGTCGAGCCAGCTTCCCCTGCTCCTTCACCAGGTGGCACCTCCAGATGGGTTTACCTCAACCAAAGTCGACCAGGCCTCTGCCACTTCATCGGGTGTCGACGCAGGCGGGGTCCACCTAGGACGAAGTGGTCCTGTCTCTGCTCCTCCGCCAGGTGACGCCCCTAGATAGGCCCATCTCGCCGGGGTCGAGCCAACTTCCCCTGCTCCTTCGCCAGGTGGCACCCCCAGATAGGTCCACCTCGATCGAAGTCGAGCAGGCCTCTGCCACTTCGCCAGGCATCGACCCAGGGGGGTCCACCGCGATCGAAGTGGCCCAGTCTCTGCTCCTCCACCAGGTGGCGCCCCTAGATGGGCCCACCTCGTCGGAGTCGAGCCAGCTTCCCCTGCTCCTTCGCCAGGTGGCACCCCCAGATGGGTCCACCTCGGTCAAAGTCGAGCAGGCCTCTACCACTTCGCCAGGTATCGACCCAGGCGGGGTCCATCGCGGCTGAAGTTGCCCTGTCTCTACTCCTCCACTAGGTGGCGCCCCCAGATGGGCCCACCTCACCGGAGTCGAGCCAGCTTCCCCTGCTCCTTCGCCAGGTGGCACCCCCATATTGGTCCACCTCGATCGAGGTTGAGCAGGCCTTTGCCACTTCACCAGGTGTCGACCCAGGCAGGGTCCACCTCGGTCGAAGTGGCCCTATCTCTGCTCCTCCGCCAGGTGGCACCCCCAGATGGGCTCACCTTGCCGGGGTCGAGCCAGCTTCCCCTGCTCCTTTGCCAGGTGGCACCCCCAGATGGATCCATCTCGGCCGAAGTCGAGCAGGCCTCTGCCACTTCGCCAGGTGTTGACCCAGGCAGGGTCCACCATGGTCGAAGTGGCCCTGTCTCTGCTCCTCCGCCAGGTGGCACCCCAAGATGGGCCTACCTCACCGGAGTCGAGCCAGCTTTCCCTGCTCCTTCGCCAGGTGGCACCCCCAGATGGGTCCACCTCAACCGAAGTCGAGCAGGCCTCTGCCACTTCGCCAGGTGTCAACCCAGGCGGGTCTACCGCGACCGAAGTGGCCCTGTCTCTGCTCCTCCGCCAGGTGGCGCCCCCAGATGGGCCCACCTCGCCGGAGTCAAGCCAGCTTCCCTTGCTCCTTCGCCCAGTGGCACCCCTAGATGGGTCCACCTCGATTGAAGTCGAGCAGGCCTCTGCCACTTCGCCAGGTGTCAGCCCAGGCGGGGTCCACCTTGATCGGAGTGGCCCTGTCCCTGCTTCTTCACCAGGTGGCACCTCCAGATGAGTCCACCTCAACCGAAGTTGGAGCACTGAAGGCCTGAGGGTGCAAGCCCTGAGGAAGCTGTTGGGGACGGCGCGCGCAGGCGGCGCATCCAGTACGGTGCCCCTAGGCCTGTAATGGCATGCAGAACCTTGTTGGCATTAGTTTAAAAGGGGCACTCTGCTCGAGGTACCGAATCCAGCACCCGGTAACCCGGTACTCCAAAAGAAGAGGGCCACGGTCAACACCTCAGGCCCGAAGGTGCTTTCGCAAGGATCGGGACCCCGCCAGGTTCCCCCTTTCGTGACTACACGGTAGACAAGACCGGCTTACCACTTAACTCCCGATCGTAAAGGGGGACGACCTAGGAGAATGGTCGCGAAGCGTCCCTGGCCCCAGAGCCTTCCAAGAAGGAGGAGGGAGAGAGGCAGGAAGGTATCTAGCAACCAGTGACCTAGAAAAGGGGATAAGAGGGCAAGAATGAAGGTAAGCAATCGAGAGGACAAACACGCGCACGGAAAGAAGAGGCAATCCTACGACAGGAGCTCCAAAGGAACTCGCAAGAGCGGGCCCAACGAGCCCGACTGCAGGAACCAGAGCGCTAATCCCTCTCGTTCTAACTCATCTTCTCATCAAAGATTCCTCTAAGCACGGAGCCCCAGCAGGGATCTGTCTTAGTGGATCTATTCCACTTTACCGCTCTCTAACTTGACCGTCGGAGTACTCTCGCCGGGATACCCGTCCCGGGTCTCTAATCTTATTTTTGCAGGTTCGGGAGCATCGGGATTCCGCAGCAAAGGGGACCGCAATCCGGCGCCAACTCGCGGCTGCAGGCCATAGCAGAGAAGTCGGCAACAAAGATAATTAAGTATAACATGGATATTGAGGAACTGAATAAGATGTGTCTTTGCCATTGATAAATGGGTTTGATCGAGCTTTGAGAGTGTTGGCCTAAAAATACAATATGATATTGTTAAAGGGGTTATGCTGGATATGTATTGTTACAGTAGTAAACAAGATCCATTCGGTCCTGACACGCATCCTCCTTGGAGGCTGGCACGGCCACGTACTTCTCCACCTCGGCCCCAGTTCGGCCACATACTCCGCCACCTCGGCCAGGTACTTCTCCACCTCGGCCTCACCTTGGTCCTACTTCGGTCACGTGGCGGTTCAGCTCAGCTAGGCTCAGCCCCACCTCGGCGGTGAACCTCAGTACCTCGGCCTCACTTCAGCCATGAGAAGTCCAACTTCGGTCGTTCAGTCCAGCTAGGCACGCCCGTGCACTGCACCCGTGGTAGCTCGGCATGCACGTGGCATACCCATGGCATGCCCGAGGCCACCCGCGGCACGCCTGCGGTCCAGTTCTTCCAGCTCGGCACGCCCACAGTCAAGACTTCCGGCCCATGGCACATCCAAGGCAGCCCTTCTCCGCCCGCTCAGCGCCTAGCCCGTGGCACGCCTGCGGGAGACCTGCACATTGCCTCCACCTGGGCCAAGTCTGGCACAACTTCTTCGGCTCCCAGTCCGGCATAAAATACCAGGAGCGCCTCAGTCCGTCTCCCACCGTGGTGACTCTGCAAGCCCGGCTCCGATGACCTCGATTCGCGCGCCCTGTGTCCGCCCGCGCCCATTCCGGCATCGACGAATTCGGAGCATGCCCTGCGTCCGCCCGTGCCTGGATTGGCTCCAACCTCGGCTACGCCCTGCATCTGCCCGTGCCCGGACCGGTTCCGGCTCCGCCCTGTGTCCGCTCTAGCTCGACGATCGACGCTCCGGCCCGCCCGCAGGAGGTCGCGCCCCAGCTCTGACACCAGCCCAGCTGGGCAAGCCCGCAGCTGCCCTATGCCATCTCGGCTCCGCCCTGTTTCCGCCCGTGCCCGGACTGGTTCTCGCTCCGCCCTGCGTATGCTCCAATTCGGCGATCGGCGCTCCGGCCTGCCCGTGAGAGGTCACGCCCCAGCTCCGGCACTGGCCTGGCTGGGCAAGCCCGCGGCTGCCCCATGCCACCTCGGCTCCACCCACGCCTGCGACTGCTCCAGTTCGGTGCACCCAGCTCCGCGTTCGCCCATGGGAAACCCACCTCGGCACTGACCTCCTCGGCTCCTAGGTCCGCCAGCGACCACGCCGGGGCACACCCCCGTCCCAGTGCACCTCGGTTCCACCTGCCCCTGCACCGGTCCACCTCGGCATCGACCTTCCCGGCGTCCAGATCCGCCAGCACTGGTCCACCCTAGCTCCGCCCACCCCGGTGGCCGGTCTTCTGCAGGGATTCGCCCGCGTTAGGCCTACGCTGCCGCCCTACAGCTCCCAGTCCAGATGCCCGCGTCGACTCCAGCTCCACTTCCGCTCATGGTGCACCCGGCTCCGGACGACATGCCAGGCTCCGTCCGTCGCAACTCCGTTCGGTCTACCCTTCCAGCATTACGCGGTTCTACCTTGGCCCGTGCCAAGGCTGGCACCTTGCCCGCTCGCTCGTGCCAAAGCACCTCATTCCCGTGCCTCGGTCCATGCACCCAAGAGACTGCTGCCCACGCACCCCGATCCGCTTGCAAGAGGCACCTCGTGCCGTGCACCTCGAACTGTGCACGTGAAGAGCCTCCATCTGCCTCATCTCGATCCGCATGTCACGGTCTAACTGACATCGTCCCAGGTATGCTTTTCAAAATACAGGTATGATGGCAACCTGATACGTAAAATCACCGTCCCTAGTGCGCCTCCTACGAGGGGGGCTATATCAAAAGCCCCCAGGATACAGTTTACACCAATTAGGAAGGCGTGCCCCATCCAAGGCACTGTTCTCCTTCACCAACCTCTTGAACTACCTGGAAGGAGAAGGTTGACCAACCTATCTAAGCCTCCTAGGCCTGTAGAAGCCTCACAGGCCTATGCCAAGAAGAACGTGCCCCTCTAAACACCAATAACTGCTCGTTTACATAAGAGCAACAGGAAGAGGTGAGAAGGGGTAAGAGACAACACACTCTCTTCATTCTTACATTATCGTCCATTTTTTATCACCCTCTGGCAGCAGAGAGTCCCCCAAGCTCTTCATCTCAGAGGTCTCTTATTTCCTTCGATCGTCCCACTGACTTGATCATCGGAGTATCTTTGCCAGAATCCCTGGTGCAGGTCTCCCCTATTTTGCAGGTATCGTCCAATGGAGGGACAATACGGAAGAAGATTACTCCTCACCGGAGAGGCCCACAGGAGGACCACCACAATACCAAGCCCCTTTCATCCCGACTATGACTATGTTCCCCTTGATCGTCTCCAATCGACGAGCCCGGTGATGATGGCAGGGAGTCCACTCACCTAGGCCACATAAGAGCTACTAGCCACGGCGATCTAGGCGGCAACAGATTGGCACGCCAAGAAGGGGGGACAAATCCACGCTCCTCAACAAGGTGGGACGATGGTTTCCACCTTTGTCCGTGGTCCCTGGGGGTTAGACCGGGGGCACGGGGATGGGGGCACAAGAACTTCTCCCTCTCTCTCAAGGCTCCAAGGAGCGGCCTCGACCAAAAACCTTGAGCCGTGAAGGTGCATCACCACTCTTGACGGGGCAACAGGCATCAGGCCAAGGATGGAGCCACCTCCCGGCGGTGCCACCATCCAAGAGCCCCACTAAAAAAATAATAAAAATAAAAAAAAGAAAGAAAGAAAAAAAGAAAAAAAGAAGAATAGAGAAAAAGAAGAGAGGGAGGAAGGATCTGGCCATCGTGAAGAAGAAAGAAGCCCATGCAACAGAGCTTACTCCTATGCAACGGGGCTTGCTCCCATCCAACGGAGCTTCTCCCCATCCAACGGAGTATGCTCCCATGCAACGGAGTATGCTCCCATGCAACAGAGCTTATTCCCATGCAACGGGCTCTTTCCCAAATCCTCGTTCTCCCATGCAACGGAAGCTTCCTCCCATGCAACGGAAGCCTCCTCCATGCAACAAGGTTTTCTCCTCCCATGTAACGGAAGCTTCTTCCCTCCATGCGGTGGAGTACCATGCTCCCGTGCAACGGTCCTCCTCCACCATGCGACAGAGATCTACTCTCCCGTTTAACGGAGTCCTCTTTCCCCAAATGGAGGTCTATTCTCCTATGTAGAGGAGTTATATTCTTTCTTGAGGTAACTCCTCCCTTTGCTATCTTTGCAGTGCAAGAAACTATATTTTAGTTATGTAGGAAGACCTCCTATGATGTCATCAACGGAGCCTCAAGCTTCCATGCAAAGGGGTTCCATGGTCCCATGCAACGGGCTCTCTCACAGAGCCTCGTTCTCCCATGCAACGGAAGCTTCCTCCCATGCAACGGGCTCTCTCCCAGGTAACAGAACCTTGTTCTCCTATGCAACGGAGCTCCCTCCCATGCGACGGAGCCACCTCTCATGTGACGGAGCCTCCTCCCATGCAACGGAGTCTGTCCCATGCCATGCAACAGGATCTCATTTCTCCCACTCAACGGAGTCATCTCCCTCATGCAACGGAGCCTCAAGCTCCCAGGCAACTAAGGTCTCCCCTCCTCCTATGCGACGGAGGTCCATCCTCCCATGCAATGGAGCCTTGCTCCCCCATGCAACCGAGTTCTATTCTTCCATGCAAGGGAGTCTCATTCTCTCCTGAGAGGGCAGCCGGCGAATTTGACCCCGACCCGCTTAAGGAACTTATCTTTATCTATTCATATGACCGGAGCTCAACAGGTAACTCCTTCTCCGCTACATTTACACAATAAAAAACTGTGTTACAGATCTACAGGAAAAGCTCCCGGGAGCTCTCCAGCACCTCGAGACGGGAAACACTACAGGACCCGCACCAAAGCCAAGAAGCTGCCAAAGCTCTGCGTTCAAGCTAAGAGTCAATCAAGCCTCTTGGTAAAATAGAGCTAAAGCCAAGCTCCCTAATGGAGCCGAGCTCATCACCAAAGTCGAGCTCTTTAATGAGACCGAGCTCCCTACTAAGGTCAAACTCCCGTTGAAGATGAACCCCTACTATGGTTGGGGAAGGCAACGAACGAAGCACGATTCCTAAAAGGAAGAAGCAGTGAAGGCTCAGTCACTTCACGCACATCATGTGAAACTTTGAAGTAGGATTTTGCCCTCCACACCATGCAAACATAATGCAAAGGGAGGTCCTGTTCCTCCATACAACATGGGTATTAGGTGGTACAAAACTAATAAATGCATGATCGTCACCAACATCATTAAACATTCTCGGCTGATTGGGATGTGTAAGGCCAACCATCATGGGAAGCTTCGGAGGCCCAACCATTCACGGCCCTCCTAGCATGGCAAACTAGCAACTATGCCATCTCATGAAGGAGGTAAGAATCCCTCCTCAATAATTAAAGTTCCCCTCTGGTGCAACTTTGTTCTTCACCAACACAGGAACTCACCCATCCGACTCCAAGTCCGGCGAAGTTAAGAGCTGAAGCCAAGCTCTTCATTGAACCCCGCATCTACCTCCTGACTATCATCCGGAGATGTCCATAGGTAGCTTTGAAGGTCCAACCATTTACGGCTCGCCTCCTAGCTTGCCAAACAGCTCTGCCACCTCATGAAGGATGTAAGAATCCTTCCTCAATAATTAAAGTTCATCTTTGGTACAGCTTTGCTCTTCATCATTACAGGAGCTCATCCGTCCGACTCCGAGTTTGACGAAGAAAGCCCGGATCCCAATGCTGGCATAACGGAACCTAGTTCTGGTACAAAATCCCGGAGAACAGCTCGGTAGGTAGCTCAAGGCTCAACTCCAGCCTGCGGCCCCGGGGTTCAGTCCGGAAGTTCGCGTGGAACCTGGTTCTGAAGCGAAGTCCCGGACCTCGGTCTGGAAGGTGGCGCGGAACCCAGTTCCCCCACGTGATCCTGGACTTCAGTCCAGAAGGTGGCGCGGAACCTAATTCTCCCACGAAATCTCGGACTTCAGTATGAAAGGTGGCGCGGAACCCAGTTCCCCCACGTGATCCTGGACTTCAGTCTGGAAGGTGGCGCGAAACCTAATTCCCCCACGAAATTCTGGACTTCAGTCTGAAAGGTGGCGCGGAACCTAGTTCTTCCACGAAATCCCGGACTTCAGTCTGGAAGGTGGCGCGGAACCTAGTTCCCCCACGTGATCCCGGACATTAGTCTGGAAGATGCCTCGAAACCCAGTTCCAGCATGAAGGCCCGGACTTCAGTCCGCGTGCTATCCCTTGAGTTCCTCCTCCAGGATGGCACCCCCGAGGTCAAGCATTGCTCCCTCGAGGTCGAGCATCTGGCCTAAGTTGAGCTCTTGCTCTTTGGGTTCCTCCGCCTGGTTGGCTCCCCCGAGGTCGAGCGTTGCTCCCCCGAGGTCAAGCATCTGGCCTAAGTCGAACTCCTGCCCTTTGGCTTCCTCCGCCAAGATGCCTCCCTCGCGGTCGAGCGTTGCTCCCCCGAGGTCGAGCATCTGGCCTGAGTCGAACTCCTGCTCTTTGGCTTCCTCCGTCAGGATGCCTCCCCCGCGGTCGAGCGTTGCTCTCCCGAAGACGAGCATCTCACCAGAGATGATTTCTCTCTCCTACTTCTTGGGCTTCTTCAACTACTTCCATGCCTTCATCAAAGGTTCCGACAGATACTTTGAGCTTGGCCATGATGACCATATGCCCAGTCATGTATGTGTGCACCCAAGTTGTGCACCTCCCCAACCTCTTCCTCCATGGCACCACCTTCTATCTGGTCAAAGAGGAGTCAGACTGAAGTACTTGCACCATAATAGCGCAACTAACCTTAGGTCGAAGCACCTACAGGCAGGTAAGTTTTAAAAACAAACGCCTTCTACTTTGTTTTGCAGGCCACTCCCTATTCGTGAAAAGGACAACCAGACTTGATGCCTTCATCTAGGCCATTAAAGATCAACAGCTAAACCTCTGGTAAGTTCGATTTCATTTAGTAACTAACTTCTTGCAGTCAGTACAGAGCCCGCTAAGGTGCAGAGCCGAATGGATGATAATACTCCCTTTATCCAAAACGAAGACGTTTTGGACTTAGGGAGTGGGGGCATCTGTTACAGTAGTAAACAAGATCCATTCGACCCTAACATGCATCCTCCTTGGAGGCTGGCACGGCCATGTACTTTTCCATCTCGGCCCTAGTTCGTCCACATACTCTGCCACCTTAGCCAGGTACTTCTCCGCCTCGGCCTCACCTCGGTCCCACTTCGGCCACGTGGCGGTTCAGCTTATCTCGGCTCAGCCCCACCTCGGTGGTGAACCTCAGTACCTCGGCCTCACTTCAACCATGAGAAGTCCAACTTCGGCCGTTCAGTCCAGCTCGGCACGCCCGTGCACTGCACCCGCGGCAACTCGGCACGCACGTGACACACCCACGGCATGCCCGAAGCCACCCGCGGCACGCCCACAGTCCAATTCCACCAGCTCGGCACGCCCGTGCACTGCACCCGCGGTAGCTCGGCACGCACGTGGCACACCCACGGCATGCTCGAGGCCACTCGCCGCACGCCCACGATCCAGTTCTTCCAGCTCGGCACGCCCGCAGTCAAGCCTTCCTGCCTATGGCACATCCGAGGCATGATGACCATATGCCCAGTCATGTATGTGTGCACCCAAGTTGTGCACCTCCCCAACCTCTTCCTCCATGGCACCACCTTCTATCTGGTCAAAGAGGAGTCAGACTGAAGTACTTGCACCATAATAATGCAACTAACCTTAGGTCGAAGCACCTACAGGCAAGTAAGTTTTAAAAATAAACGTCTTCTACTTTGTTTTGCAGGCCACTCCCTGTCCATGAAAAGGATAGCCATACTTGATGCCTTCATCTAGGCCATCAAAGATCAACGGCTAAACCTCCGGTAAGTTCGGTTTCATTTAGTGACTAACTTCTTGCAGCCGGTATAGAGCCTGCTAAGGTACAGAGTCGAATGGATGATAATACTTTCTTTATCCAAAATGAAGAGTTTTGGACTCAGGGAGTGGGGGCATCTGTTACAGTAGTAAACAAGATCCATTCGGCCCTGACACGCATCCTCCTTGGAGGCTGGCGCGGCCACGTACTTTTTCATCTCGGCCCTAGTTCAGCCACATACTCTGCCACCTCGGCCAGGTACTTCTCCGCCTCGGCCTCACCTCGGTCCCACTTCGGCCACATGGCGGTTCAGCTTAGCTCGGCTCAGCCTCACCTCGGCGGTGAACCTCAGTACCTCGGCCTCACTTCAACCACGAGAAGTCCAACTTCGGCCGTTAAGTCCAGCTCGGCACGCCCGTGCATTGCACCCGTGGCAGCTCGGCACGCATGTGGCACACCCACGGCATGCTCGAGGCCACCTGCGGCATGCCCACGATCCAATTCCTCCATCTCGGCACGCCCGTGCACTGCACCCGCGGCGGCTCGGCACGCACGTGGCACACCCACGGCATGCTCGAGGCCACCCGTGGCATGCTCGCGGTCTAGTTCTTCCAGCTCGGCATGCCCGCAGTCAAGCCTTCCTGCCCATGGCATGTCCGAGGCAGCCCTTCTCCGCCCGCTCCGCGCCTAGCCCGCGGCACACCTGCGGGAGGCCTGCGCATTGCCTCCACCTGGGCCAAGTCTGGCATAACTTCTTCAGCTCCCAGTCTGGCACAAAATGCCAGGAGCGCCTCAGTCCATCTCCCACCGCGGCGACTCCGCGAGCCCGGCTCCGACGACCTCGATCCGCGCGCCCTGCGTCCGCCCACGCCCATTCTGGCTCCGACGACTTCGGAGCACGCCCTGCGTCCGCCCGCGCCTGGACTGGCTCCAACCTCGGCTCCACCCTACATCCGCCCGTGCCCAGACCGGTTCCGGCTCTGCCCTACATCCTCTCCAGTTCGACGATCGGCGCTCCAGCCCGCCCGTGGGAGGTCGCGCCCCAGCTCTGGCATCGACCCGGCTGGGCAAGCTCGCGGCTGCCCCATGCCACCTCGGCTCCGCCCTACATCCGCCCGCACCTGGACCGGTTCCGGCTCCGCCCTGGTCTGCTCTAGTTCGGCGATTAGTGCTTCGGCCCACCCGTGGGATGTCGCGCCCCAGCTCCGGCACCGACCTAGCTGGGCAAGCCCGTGGTTGCCCCATGCCACCTCGCTCCACCCACGCCTGCGACCGCTCCAATTTGGTGCACCCAGCTCCGCGTCCGCCCGTGGGAAACCCACCTCGGCACCGACCTCCTCGGCTCCCAGGTCTGCCAGCGACCGCGCCAGGGCACACCCTAGCACCGGTGCACCTCGGTGCCACCTGCCCCTCCGCCGGTCCACCTCGGCATCGACCTTCCTGGCATCCAGATCCGCAAGCACCGGTCCACCCTGGCTTCGCCCGCCCCAGGGGCCGGTCGTCTGCAGGGATCCGCCCGCGGGAGGCCTACACTACTGTCCTATGGCTCCCAGTCCTGACGCCCGCGTTGACTCCAGCTCTGCTTCCGCTCACGGTGCACCCGGCTCTGGTACGACACGCTAGGCTTCGTCCGCCGCGCCTCCATCCGGTCTGCCCTTCTAGCGTGACGCGGTTCTACCCTGGCCCGTGCCAAGGCCGGCGCCTCGCCCGCTCGCTCGTGCCAAAGCACCTCGCTCCTGTGCCTCGGTTTGTGCACCCAAGAGACTGTTGCCCGCGCACCCCGGTTTGCATGTAGGAGGCGCCTCATGCTGCGCACCTCGAACTTTGTGCATGAAGAGCCTCCATCCACCTCGTCTCGATCCATGTGTCACGGTCTAACTGAAGTCGTCCCAGGTACACTTTTCAAAATACAGGTATGGTGGCAGCCTGATACCTAAAATCACCGTCCCTAGTGCGCCTCCTATGAGGGGGGGCTATATCAAAAGCCCCCAAGACATAGTTTACACCAATTAGGAAGGCGTGCCCCATCCAAGGCACTGTACCCCTTCACCAACCTCTTGAACTACCTGGAAGGAGAAGGTTGACCAACCTATCTAAGCCTCCCAGGCCTGCAGAAGCCTCACAGGCCTATG
Source organism: Areca catechu (assembly GCA_021397845.1). Classification (NCBI taxonomy): domain Eukaryota; kingdom Viridiplantae; phylum Streptophyta; class Magnoliopsida; order Arecales; family Arecaceae; genus Areca; species Areca catechu. The sequence continues at coordinate 3,678,727 of CM038050.1, read as the reverse complement.
CCAAGAAGAACGTGCCCCTCTAAACACCAAGAGCTGCTCGTCTACATAAGAGCAGCAGGAAGAGGTGAGAAGGGGTAAAAGACAACACACTCTCTTCATTCTTACATTATCGTCCATTTTCTATCACCCTCTGGCAGCAGAGAGTCCCCCAAGCTCTCCACCTCAGAGGTCTCTTATTTCCTTCGATCGTCCCACTGACTTGATCGTCGGAGTGTCTTTGCCGGAATCCTCAGTGCAGGTCTTCCCTGTTTTGTATGTATCGTCCAATGGAGGGACAATACGGAAGAAGATTACTCCTCACCGGAGAGGTCCACAGGAGGACCACCACAGTCTAAGCCCCTTTCATCCTGACTACGACTATGTTTTCCTTGATCATCTCCGACCGACGAGCCTGGTGATGCTAGCGGGGAGTCCACTCACCTAGGCCACATAAGAGCTACTGGCCACGGTGATCTAGGCGGCAACAAGCGGGTTAAATGATATTATATGGACATAGCATGCATATCTTTGGTAGAATTATTGATGTCTTGAATGGATGGTATAATTTTATGCAAAGGCTTTGAATGTAGAAAATGGATCGAAGTTTAAATTTGATGTGATATACTCGAGGCCTAGTAAGGACAAAAAAATTTAATAGTTTTGATCTCGTTTTATTTGAAGGTTAGATTTGGTCTAGATTCTAAGAAAAAGTGATATTCTTGTCAGAAATTAGATGATTTGTTCAGAGTGCATAGTGAAAATATGGTGGACTAAAGATACCAGGATTAATTTAAAGTGTGTTATGATGAAAGAATGGGAGCTCTTATTGGGATTATTGAATTTATACAGAATGATACATGTGAGTATTGGATTACATATATTTGAGTTTCGGGAGACTTAGATTTTTTAAAAATTTCGAGGCCAAATTTTTTTTTAGGAGGGGAGAATGTGAAGCCCGGCACGTAACTAGGCCAATTTTTTTAGGAGGGTTGCCAACTTCATCCAAAACTCAGAAAAAAAGGGAACGGAAACTAGAATAAGGGAGTTTCGTTCTCCCCTATCTGGTCATATTTTTTGCTGAGGATGAGGGAGGAGATGGCTAGAGGATCGTCGTGAGTGGGATAGACTCTCGATCGACCGAACCTATCCATGGGAAAATAAGATTAATCTCCTCTGAACCCAAGCTATAAACCCCCCCATCTCTCCGTCTCCAAGCAAGTCCTGATCGAGTTTCCGCCACTGTCTTCCTCTTCTCTGGTGAGCGACGGAGAGCCCTCCAATCGCTGTAAGTCCTTTATTTTCTTTATTTCGGTTTTTGGAAGAATTAGTTGAGATTTTTGGGGATTCTCGGGTTGGTTTGGGTTGGGCCATACGCCGGTGATGGCCGTGCCGCTATCCGCCATCGGTCCATCGAGCCCTCCCCAGTAACCACCTCCCATAGCTGTTGTCGGCAACCTGGGGGAAGGCTAGTTCGATCAAGCCGAGGGAGCAATAGGGGAGTTCAGTAGAAGAAAGAAAGAAAGAAAGAAAAAGGAGAAAAAAAGAGAGAAAGAGGAAGGAGATAGGAGGGAGAAAGAAGATGGAGAAAAGAAGAAAGAAAGAGGAGAGAGAAAGGAAGAGAGAGAAAATGAAATGATAGAGGAGAGAGAGAGAGGAAGGATAGAGGAGAGAGAAAGAGGAGAGAGAAAGAGGAGTGAGAAAAGAAGAGAGAAAAAGGAGAGAGAAAGGAAGAGAGAGAAAGAGGAGTGAGAAAATAAGAGAGAAAGAGGAGGGAGAAAAGAAGAGAGAGAAAGGGAGAGAGAACGACGAAGGATAGAGGAGAGAGAGAAAGAGGAGAGAGAAAGAGGAAGAGGAGAGAGAGAAAGGGAAAGAAAGAGGAGAGAGAGGATGAGAGAGAAAAGAAAGGGAGGAAGGGTTAAATTCCAAACTAGAATTATAACTGGATTGACAAGAGTGCTCCATGATAATATAGTTTTCTTTTTAGTTTTTTTTTTAAATAGAAATTAATTGTATGATTAAATTTGTTGGTTAGGATCGTCGTTGTCCTTGAAAGACCAGGCTAGTGTTTGAATTATACTTAGTTGGTGGATACTCTTCGGTAAGTTATCTTGATCTCTGATATTATATGTCAAATATGTTATGAAATATTAAATATATATAGTATATTTAAATCTACATTGGATTGCATTGGATTGCATGCATTGTGTTGGTGTGGATGCTCTATAGTCCGACTATGATCACACAGGGATCTAGTTTCCTTTTGGACCTCCAATGGGGCTATTACTGGCACATGACCGATGAGCGGTAGGTGTATACATGAGCTAGTTGCCTTTATTTTTAGCCATGTATGACAGTTGCTTGCATATGCTGGGATGCATGTTTTCTCATGTGATTTCAGAGTTAGTTTTCCTTTTGGGCCTCCAGTAGGGCTATCACTGATGCATTACCGATGAGTAGTATGTGTACACAAGATCTAGTCTCTTTTGAGGCTAGCCACGAGCCGATCGTGGCCATAGTCTAAGGGACTAGAAGAGTAAGGTACATGGTTGGCCATCCATAGTCGTGTTGGTTGTATTTAAGTGTACACATTTGTATAGTATTACTGGTTATATTTTTTTGATATTGGATATTTTGTTGTATGATATGTTTATGTTTGTTGTTTGTTATAGACATATTTATGTTGTATATTGGAAGTGATGATAACTTACTGAGCCTGTTAAGCTTACATCATGTTTTCCTATATTTTTGTTACAGATCCGGAAGATCAATCGAGCTTTGGGACCAGTTAGCAAGGAGCTAGGATTTAGGTGTTACACGTATATCTGGCTGGATAATTATTGCCGGAGTTATGTTTTGATATCAGCCTTATGTGTTTGAAGGAGAAATAAATCCTAGGACACACAGCCGTCTGTTGCGCATCTAGCTCGGGATTGGGGTCGGGGCATGACACTTATATATGGGATCAGAGAGTCCTCCACCTGATCAAGTTCAACCATTTTTGGTGCTTTATCTCATATTTGTAGGTCAAACCTTCACTTCCAAGCAAATCAATTTAAGCAAAATCAACCACCCACTGGCCATTCACTAGGTCACTGAACTCCATCAAGTCAGATTTTGCCGACAATAAGAACTATTATACATACATATATACATATATGTGTGCGTAAATATTACCTTGATATGTACCCCTTTATTTGATAAAATCAATATTTGCTTTGGTGACATGTCTTGTTATCTTACATGAAATCCAAAATGATTTATGAGTTTTTTTTTTTTTGATAATATATATATTTATGAGTTTGTTTGGTTCGGATTATACTTCTCTCCGGTGCGTTTCTCAACGATTGGTTTTTGGACCGTGTTATCTTGTTAGTGCTCGTCTAAATGCTCCTCAAATATCCTATAAGGTCTGGTTTGAAAATTTCATGAAACCATCAAGCCATCGTCCACTTTTTTAGTATTTTCCTGGTAAGAATGGTCGACTTGGTTTATATTAAATCTTCAGCCACATGCATGTCATGTTAAGAAACCTGTGGCATGTAGCGAATCTTCGGTCACATGCATATCATACTAGTAACCTGTTGCACGGAGGACAAAACGCGGTGGTGCAAAATGGATAGCAGATAATTTTGCACGTGCATATTGTTACGGTCGTGACGATGACGTGATCGGGCTCAGATACAGTCAAATATGATCGAGCCACATGAAAGTTTTTCCGGTCGAGTCAGCGCCACATTATCGAGACCGAGCTCGGCAAGGCTACTCCGCCAGACGACTTCCCAAGACAAACTGCTCTCGCCGAAGTCGAGCTCGATTCAGGGCTCCTCTACTACCTCGCCTGGCGCCCACCCAGGAGGGGTCCGCCTAGGTGAGGTCGGTCGATCCTTCGCTCCTTCGCCAGGTGGCCCCCGGAGACGGGCCCATCTCGGCCGAAGCCAGGCGACCTCCTGCCACCTCGCCAGGTGTCCATCCAGGAGGGGTCCACCTAGGCCGAGGTCGGCCGATCCTTCGCTCCTTCGCCAGGTGGCCCCCGGAGACGGGCCCACCTCGGCCGAAGCCAGGCGACCTCCTGCCACCTCGCCAGGTATCCACCCAGGAGGGGTCCGCCTAGGTGAGGTCGACCGATCCTTTGCTCCTTCGGCAGGTGGCCCCCGGAGACGGGCCCACCTCGGCCGAAGCCAGGCGACCTCCTGCCACCTCGCCAGGTGTCCACCCGGGAGGGGTCCACCAAGGCCGAGGTCGGTCGATCCTTCGCTCCTCCGCCAGGTGACCCCCGGAGACGGGTCCACCTCGGCCGAGGTCAGGCCGCCCGTACAGAGAAGGTCCCAAGAAAAGAGGCGCAGGCTCCGAGGTCATCCCTCGGGCCGTGCGCATCACAGGCGGCGCCCCGTACGGATGGCGGCGGCACGCGAAACACCATTTGCATCGGCCCGACAGGTCCCACAATCGAGAGGCGCGATTCTGACAAAACAGGGCCCATAGACGGATGGCACCCACACTTGGGAAAGAGAGCGCTCTCACTAGGCCCGAGGTCTGACCGGCCGCCTTACCGGTGCCACCCCCCTTCTGTCTTTGCCTTTTCCCCGTTGGGCTCGGCGGACGAGGTCGGAAAGCCGCCTGGCCCTCCTCACAGAAAGGGGAAAGAGAAAGGGACGGGGGAGGGGAGCCTCCCAGGGAGAGAAGACATGTGAACAGCGGGAGGAGATAAAAGGAAGGAAGCTGGGGACGACAAGGTAAGCCGATCAGGTTGGGGACAAGGAAGAGGCAGCGGCCAAAAGCCTCGCTCCGAGAGTGAGATCCAAGGTCCCGAGAGGGGATCACTTGGCGTGAGCTCGGCAAGGAGGCCCGACCGAATTTCTAGTTCCCAGAGCACCCTTCTTACTAACAAATTCTCTAAGTCTGGAATCCCTTCGGGGGCCCGTCTTGGAGAATCTGTTCCTTCTCGTCGTCTACTGACTTGACCGTCGGAGCTCCCTCGCCGGAATTCCCGGCCAGGATCTCCTAACCCCTTCTTGCAGGTTCGCCGCAGCCAGGGAGGGTCCTTCGCCAGGCGATCAGGAAGGATCCACGGGTCCGAGGCACGGGCGCGACGGCGAGAACGGCAACACATATCAACTATTAAAATGTCAGATTTATCCAACGAGATCCATTGCATATCAATATAGTGGATGACATGTTGTTGGAACCTAAAAAATAAAGAGCCGGATTATAAGTTTTTCTTCTTTCTATTTTTAGCAGTCAAGTATTATTTTCTTTTACCTTTTATTTATTTGAATATTTTACATGGTTCATAGGCACGCAACAGGCATCAACAGGGACCGATACAGGTCATGACATGGGGCTAACTCGCACGCGATTTAACAGGCGCGCCGTATCAAGATAGGCAACTGGCTAGCAGATATAATTTCCAGTTTTAAGGGGCACGGTTGCCCACGTGTTATCCATGGATTCGTCCGTGCACAGAAGTCATCGGCGGCGGGCGGCTGAAACCGATGCCATTGTAGAAACCCCGGCTTCCGGGTGTGGCTCCAGTTAAACCGGGCACTCCACACGGCCGCTCCATGCCCTCGTCGGCCGCGGTGCTTCATGTCCGCCAGACTCCGTTCTTCTCCTCGCGCGACAGACTCCATCAACACCGAGCTCTCAGCGATCGGAGGGCGTCCGCTCCGCGGACGGCCCTCGCCGCGGAGGGGCCGTCCTGCCTCTTCGTGGGCCCCATCGAGACCGCCAGCAAGGAGATGCTCGAAGCCCTCTATCAGCAGGTAAGATATCTCCATCTACGCGAATTTAAATTCATATATTTCTTCCGACTATTGCTTGCAGTTCCGTTCCCATGGTAGAATTTTATTAGACCTGATCTTGACGGGGAATTATTGAATCCGTATATGTTGGTTCGTATAACATTTTTATAATATATATATAGATATATATATATATATATATATATATATATATATATATAAGGAGCTGAATGCCCCCTATATTTCGATTTATGAATTAGTTTTAGGTCCAACATCTAACTGGTGACCAGGGTTGGAACTGTAGGAATAAGTGGGAATGATGTTGATTTATTATTCGATTCGCTTCAGAAATTTGACATCCAAATCGAAGGACATCCAACTAGTGGAACACCATAGTTGCTGTCGATCATTGTTATTAATATTTCTTCTATTTTTTTCTTCTTTTTTAATCCTTGCAGGCTCGGGATTCCTACTACAGTCGTAACCCCTTGATCATATATATATATATATATATATATATATATATATAGATCATTGTTATTAATATTTCTTCTATTTTTTTCTTCTTTTTTAATCCTTGCAGGCTCGGGATTCCTACTACAGTGGTAACCCCTTGATCATATATATAATATATATATATATATATATAGAGCTGAATGCCCCCTATATTTCGATTTATGAATTAGTTTTAGGTCCAACATCTAACTGGTGACCAGGGTTGGAACTGTAGGAATAAGTGGGAATGATGTTGATTTATTATTCGATTCGCTTCAGAAATTTGACATGCAAATCGAAGGACATCCAACTAGTGGAACACCATAGTTGCTGTCGATCATTGTTATTAATATTTCTTCTATTTTTTTCTTCTTTTTTAATCCTTGCAGGCTCGGGATTCCTACTACAGTGGTAACCCCTTGATCATCGATGACATGTTTGATAAAGTCGAGGTAAGTTGAAGCAATTTCTGTTTTCTATTGTGCCATTTATACTGGCATTTCATTGTGTGTTCATGAGAAGTTATTGTAATAGTTGAAGCTACGGCTGTATGGATCAAAATCTGTTGTGAAGTATCCTCGGTGCAGCCTCAGACGACAATCTACATATGCGGATGCTGAGGTAACTTTCTTTTAGAGCACATATTCAATTGTTGTGGCTACTTTTTTTTTTTTTTTTTTTGATTTTTGAGGACACTGATTAGGTTGCTTGTGAGCTGTTTGCGGACACTGAGATTTTACTGGATTGAGTTTTGGATATGACTTGGGTGTAGGGCAGGAAGACCCTTCACAGGTTTTTGCCTTAGCAAGTGTATGGATCCTTCTACTCGTGTTTGGGGCTTCTGCCTTCCTTGTGCCTACTATCTATACCATCAGCCTGGCTCTAAATGATGCGTCCAACTCCAGAGATTTCCTATACAATGGAAGATCGCCATTTGAATTTCTAACAATGTTAAATGCCATTCTTTTCATTGGACTGGGTTATTTGATTGGTTATCCTGTTGCATCTGCTTCTGGTAAGATGTATCCTGCCTAGTAATCTAAATTCGAAAATTAGTCTATCATGTATAAACAATACTGCATTCTTTTGAATGGCAAATTACTGCAATTCTGATATCCACTGGCATATGGCTAATTTGTAGGTGCTTATGTCTGCTAACCTATTTTTGTCCTTTTTTCTTCAAAGAATGGGGGTTTCATTATTTTATAATGAGAAGTTCGGAACATATGCATCAGCACATTGCATATAATATCCAGACCCTATTTTGCTGGATTGTATTCTAATCAGGTGTAGTGAGGTATCAGGTTCAACTTGAGAAAGTTTGGCATAAAATTTTGGGATGGTACAAAGTTGGCGTATGAAGTGTTATGCGTAACTGATTTATGCAATCTTCATAGTCAGATGGCAAACTATTTATTGTTATTTTTTGAGTGAATACTACTTAATAATATTTAACTCAAAATTGTTGAAAGTTAAAGTGTCATTATTTGCATTAAAGCATCTTTTTGTGAAAACCTCTACAAATATGAAGTGCATGTGCCTTTTGCTAACTTAAACAACGCACTGCAATTCTGGAGTTCCATGGAGTTTTGCGAAGTTTCCAAAAACGTGAACACTTTGAAATTGTCTAAAAATGAATGGTCCACACACTGTTGGTGATTTCATGAGTTTTGGCAGACCCATATAGTTGGGACAACTCTTGATGGTTAAGGTTATGGGTATGAGTGTTTTAGACAGGCTTAGGGAATGCTAAGAATTGTAGGCTATGCCATGTTTTATTTTTTGTACCTGCAGATATGCCTAGATAAGAGAGTTTTTAAGCAGCTTCTCTATTAATTCAGCAGAGTATAGAAGTTCTTCATGAAAGTAGATCTTTCTAAGGCTGACCTAAATCTAGGGAGAGCAGAGGATATCTCACCTATTCTAAGAATTGTGGCAACCCCAGGCAAATCCGGATTATGATCTTCACCTCAATTTAATTAGAAAGTTCATGGGAGCATTTGACTTAAATAGCTGAAATGAACATTTCTTGCTAAAAGAGGGCTGAGCATTCCAATTCTTATAACAAATAAATCAAGATAAATTGAAAAAGAAAAAAAAAACTTTGAATTTGATTTATGAGGTAACATGAATTACTTAAGAGGATGTTGCATCATCTGATGAATGAATGATTATGGCTATCCCTAGAAAGGAGGATGACATGTTATTGTGAACATTAGCTTTTCGATAAGCTGAACAGAAGTCTGCTTCCAAGTATGAAGCAGAAAGAACAGATGATGAATGGTTAACTTGGGTCTGAATTACTTCCATTGCAACCAATTAATGTTTTTGAGTAACTTACTATGACTACCAATTAGCAAGGAAAAACTAATGTCTACCATAAATATCTTGTTTCAAAGGGTGATAAAATTCCTGGGAAACATGGGAGGTCTATTGTGATGTGGTAGATCGTTTGGGCATAGGTTTGTGATGGTAAATTTGACATGCTGAGGTATTTCTTGATGATGTTAATTCCCCAAATCTGTCAGCAATCAACAATAGGGCCCTTGCTATGATTACAAATTCTATAAATTCTGGCTCTTAAATAACTAACCAGCAGGTTAAAAAAATGTTTAAGATATTTGGAAGGATAAAGGTGTTTGAGTAATCTTTTTGGCATGTGGACACATGATGGCAATGATGAAGTAACTTAAGCTGCTTTATGATGGTGATGAAAGCTGTTCATTGAATACATTTGTTGCACCAGTTCCTCTTAAATTTGGTTAGGAATCTAATGAATTTTTGGATAACTGTCCCACCTCTACTTTCACAAGTGACATTAACTAAATCAATGTAGCCCTGCGATGTCCACAAGTGCCAACATCGCCCACGTACCCACCACTGACAATTTACTGCTTCATTTTGTGTATTTTTATAAATGAACAAGATTCCCGCTTGTTAAAGTTAAAAGTCATAATCTACCACATCATTCTAATGTTATAGGAAAATCTTTCATGTTACAAGAAACTCACCACCCCTAAATCTTGTAGAAGTTATCCACAAGTTCTAGCATAATCCAAGAGTTCTTATATTACAGTTCCGACCAAGATGATGTCAAGATCTTCAATTTTAGCTCATGGTTTGCTATCAAAATTAAGTTTGAGATTTGGTTATAATCCTGGAGTCTAGTTGGCTTAAGTGGTATGCCTAGAGCCAGTGCATAGTGCAGAAGCATCTCTTGCCAATATATGTGGCTTGATCCACATTAGGAAGCTTGCCTCTTTGGAATATGGTAGAACTCACAAAATATTTTCTTTTTGGTTGTCTTAAAAACCATTTCTATCAACAATATTTTCTTTCAATTTATATGTCTCTCTTTTGCTCCTTTGGAGGGTGAGCTTTGGTACAATGACAAGATTACTCTATTCTGACTTGGAGGTCACATTTTTGAAACGTGAAAGTAGCCTTTCCACACTTGGGGTTAAGGCTGTATACATCCCTTCCTTGGACCCTGCAATGGTGGGAGCATCATGCACAAGGCCATCCTTCAAAATGCCTCACTTTATGATACTTGAACATGCATGCATACTTTCTTCCTACCTCCCTAGATCTATCAATACTCAATTACCATAGACATTTAAAAGATGATGATGAAAAATTCATGAAAATGTCTATATTTTGACTCGGTTCTAAACAAATCATGCCACTTTATAATGAAAATGAAGATGATTCTTGTTTCCTTGATTTTATTAATGGGTACAACGGACTTCAAGTGACTGGATTTATTTTAAATAATCATCAAGAGTGAAAATTTCAACAAACCGGTCTCCCCCTCTGTTGATTCAATTTCATCTGCATTCCACACACAATGATGCTACTCTTGCAATTAAGAAACTATCAAGGCTAGGTAATGGGAACCCAAAATAATTCTCGTGATTTCTAGCTTGGATGTATAGTGTGATATGATAAAGGCGTCTGGTTGTGTTTTGAAGAACACCTCCCTAGCTCTTTACGGGATTGGTCTGGGCTAGGCTTGTTTTCTGATAAATTTGTCATTCTATAAGCATGCTTTCTTCTCTATTAATGTGTTTCAATGTGCCGGTACACTTGCTTGAGTTCATAATTATAAACTGTTCATAATTCTAATTTGCATCTATTTTTTGCATTTAAGGTACCACTGGCTAACATCGGTTTTGGTTTCAGTCCAAGCTCTGCAAGGCCTATGGAGAAATGACTTAGTCGCACTAAAAGGCTCATGTCCAAACTGTGGCGAGGAGGTTGATTGCTGTTGGCTGTGGACCCTGCAGTTTGTAGTTATTTGAAATTGAATAATTGATCTGAAAATTCATGCTAAGAAATAATCAGAAATTATTATCTTGCAGGTCTTTGCATTTGTAAGGGCGGAAAAATCCAAACAACAACCACACCGTGCAGAATGTCATGTATGTGAGTCAGCCTTGGAGTTTCGCACCAAGGTGGAGGTAAAATTTTCCTTTATTTACCTGCATGCAGTGTAAGCATATACCCTTGTTTTCACTATTATATTTTCATCACATAGTTGTGGTTACCCATAACATATTGTTATCCAGCATACAAGTTTCAAATGTAATCAAAATATACTCTCTGCCTGTTGCTTCTGCACCCTCACAGACAAACAAAAAGCTGCAAAGGGAAAATGAAAATAAAGAAAAGTAGAAAAGAAATGTTGGAGGATTATAGGTTATAATGGTTTTCATTTTTTCCTCCTCCAAGAACCGTTGGGAGATGATCAGTGTAAATTTTTGACAAGTTTTGTCTTTTTGGTACAGCAATCCATCTCAAGATCTGGCAGGCATTGGGTTTATGGTCGCGTTTACCTGGTTCGACAGACCTTTGCTAAAGATTGGAGGCGAGAATAGACTGTAATATTGCTGTCATTTTGAAATGTTACTGAGATGTAACTTTATATTTAACCATGTACAGATCCATTCTTTACTTTGATTTGATAAACTTCATGAAAATGCATCACGGATTCCTGTTTCGTTTTCGTATGGAGCTGCAGTTTGTGAAGACCAAAGAGGGTCTATTAGTTCTAGTGGCAAAGATGTTTGTTAGGTTTACAATACTGACTTGAGCTCTCATTGCATGAAGGGAATGTTTTAGACTCTTCCAAAGAACTTTAATGGCTACCTAAAGTTGTTGTTTGTGTTCTTCGATTGCTTTTTTGTTTTTGTTTTTGTTTTTCTTCTTTTTTTGGTGTGTGGTGCATGGAATTCGGACGCTCATTGAGGTCGCTTTTATTGGATTACTGGATGATGCTGGTTTAAGCTTGGCTGATCATCTCCTTGTTCGAATCATAAACTCCTAATTTTTATTTTAAACTGTTGTGGGGAAAAGTCAAACTCTAGTTTGTACTACTAGATTATGATTAATCTTAGATGAGCGACCCATGTCACCCTGGTTTCTATTATGATTGTACAAGTTCAAAGGATTTGCAGGTCTTCACAGCCTTGACATTTGTGCTAAATATTACGATGCCCTGTTCTTACCTCGGATCCGCTGTATATATCTAGGTATATTTTGAGGTGGGTTTTTTCATTATTCTTACTTATCCTAGATCTGCTACGAATCAGATAAAACTTGTCCTATTAGAATTGGATCAGATGTTCCATGGGAGCGTCTTAATGGTACTCACCGATGTGAAGTCGGCAAACGCGGCCTTTTTAAATCGCCGACTTCAATTGGCTTACTTTAAAAAGGTTTTGGGCTGGATCAAGATTTTGGGGGTGAAGTAATCTCGAATTCAAAAGGGGAGCAAAGATGCTTTCCATTATCTCTTCTCCGGTACGAGAGAAACCCTCTCCCAAAAGCAGCGGAGCGATGCAGAGGGCGGAGGAACAGATCCACGGCCGAATCGCGGAGCTGCGGCTGGCCTGTGAACATGAGATCCCGATCCACTGGGAGAGAGCCAGCCTTGGCAAGCTCGTTCTGCCAGCCCTTGCTCTCGATCCGATCCATGACCCACGAAACCCTAGCAAATCGAGGTTAGTTCTCTTTAGTCTTTCCCTCCTCTCTCTTGTGTTTCTTGAAAATTTCTAGGGTTTCCATCGCCATCGGCCCCTGTCTGTAATCTTTATCCATAGTGGTAATCGAGAGGTCTTCACCAACCATGATTTTATTTTTTTTTATATTTTGCGTTTTTTACAGATTTGTTAGCAAAACAAACTCTATTTAATTATTTTTAGGATTTCTTGACTCATTTTTGAATTTTTTACTAGCTTGATCTCTTCTTCCCCTTTTCTGTCCGTTTATTTATGACTTTTCCCGGTTCAGTTTGATTAGGGAGGCTTCGTGTTGACATGGAGTGAGTATGAATCATTTATGATCGGGGATATAATGAAGAAGGAATACTTCATGCCATTGGTGGTATTATGCAACTTTTCTCCTTGAGAGTTCTACATTGTTTAATGTTGTCATGCTGCTAGGCCATGGTTGTCTAGATGAGGGGATCACCCAGAAGGGCTCGTGGTTGCTTTGTTGGAAGCAGTCTTTTAACATGGGGATTTGTGATGCTCTGACCATATTCCCTAGTTTACATCATTTCTATTGGCTTTGCATTTGTAGATGTTTCCAATGCTTTCTTTGGATTATAATTGATGCAAGACAATTTGTTGTGAAAGGATCACTTGGTGGTCGTGGTGGTAGGGTCTGGGAATTGGCGTAGTCCAATAAATGATTTTTTTTGTTCTCAGAGAAGCGGCATTGAAGTCTACTTTGAGTATGTTCTCTTAGGTTTGGATGCAAGCATGTTTAAAGTCTTGGGATACCACACCAACTTATATTCAATGGAATGAATCTGTTTAAGGTGATGATGATTGCTTGCTGATTCTGAGCTGCAAGGTAAGTTGAGAAAGTATTGAAGTTGATGATTTTAGGTGTCCTTTGTTTTTCTTGGGCAATTCAAGATTCCTTCAGTCTTTGACATGGTTATCAAGCCTTAGAAATGAAATTCTGTATTAGTTTTATGGGCATGTTTTTTTTAGCAAAATAGTGGGATGATGCATTCCATCCTCATAGGTTTCAAGAAGCCCTGTGATGGGGACATCATCTGACACGATTTCTGATGCATGGCCAGTATTATTTTTGATGCAAATGGATATAAGTTTTGGGTATATTTATGGGTGTATAAGGTATAGGATATCTTATTAATGTTTATCTCTGACTCATGCCCGAATCCTAGAAAATGAACTGAATTTGATCGGAGTTTTTTTTTAGGATCGGTTTGTTTCGGAGATTAGTTTGTTTTAGAATTTGTTAGGATCGGAGTCTCTCAGTTTGTTGAGATTTGCTCCGGTTGTTTGGAATCTAAGTCTATTTAAAGGAGTTGTAAGCCTCGTGAAGAGGACATCGACATTTGAAATAAAATTTGAAAATATTTCTCTTTATCTCCTAAGTTCTTCGTCTCTCCCCTCTCCTCTTTTTTTCTACTTCTTCCCCTTCCCTCTGCTCTTCTTCCTCCCCTCTCTTTCTTTCTTCTTCTAATCTCCTCTCCCTGCTATTTCCTTTCTTCGCCGGGCCCCTCAATCGAGCGATACCATCTAGCTTTCTTTCCCACACCACGATCACTTTCCCCATCGTCCAATGCCCTAGCCCCAAATCCACTCGATGCCCCACTGATCTCCCTTCCACCACCTCCCTATTACCGCAGCGTGCCACCCGCTGTTGATTGACACCCCATAGTCATGATTCTCCCCAGTTCCCCATCGTTCGATGCCCCAGCTCCAGATCCACTCGCGCCTCCATCGGATCTCCTCCCTGCTCATTGGCAGTAGCCAACAACCATCGCCGCCTGCAGCCGCCAACGTCGCTGTGGACTCCTTTGAGTGCTTGCCTAGGCCAAGCTCGTCCACGTCGCACTCGTGGAGAACAACAGCGCCGTCACCTCGCTGCTGGTCGTTCCAACGGCACCCTCTCCTTGCCATCCTTCGTCGATCCCACGCCGCTGGCTGCATCCAACGAAGCCGTCCGTCGACTGTGCCCTCCCCGGCATCGACTCCTTCAAGAACGACGGAGAAAGCTTGCTGGATTTTTTCATTGAACTGGTCCTTTGTTTGGCTTGTTCGTGACCTACCCTCTTCACAACCACCGAACGACCTCCTCCATTCTCCCGTAACGGACAGCTACCCCATCAGCGATCTTTCTGTGCCGCCAACCATCGACCGTGTTTCCCCTTCACCGGCGACTGTTTCTTCGAGGATGCCGGCGACATCCCGTCGGATTTTCTCTCTCCAAAGGCCTTCCCTGTTTTTCGGCATGATTATGAAGGCACAAAGGGCTGACATGAACGTGAAAGCAAGAAAGGAAGCCCTGCACGGATCTTAAAGCTACCTCCAAAGATCATTGCATAGATCTCTGTGCACAAACTTCAAAGTAGATCAACTTTATACACATATCTCAAAGTGAATTTCAATTTGATTGTCGGCTTCTTGCATTGGGATTATCGATCTGAATTGGCTCCCTTCACAACTTGGTTATTTTACTTTGATTTGCTTTATAATTTTGATTGGTTGATCCTCTTGTATTTGGTGATCTAGATCCGACGGCTTCTAACCCACTTCACTTGTGAACCACTGGCCTGATATTTTGATCGCCTCCAGGATGATCTCCCTCTTCCAAGAATCATAACGTTCCGTGTTTCGGGTGACACTCGTCAATAATTAGCATAGGTTTGATCAATTGCTGAAGTTATATTAATTTTTTATCTTTAATTTAGTTAGACCTGACTTAATTAAAATTGACTAGCCCTAACCTAGTGGTCGTTCCTTAATGAACAACGGTCCAACCTCTTGAAATATTGCCTGGACATGCTGATCGGGTCGTTTCCAATATCGGATCTTAATTTTGATTGAACCATTTTAGTTTAATTTTTACTTGTCTTGGTTGTCGGTTAATATTATCTTTAATTACTTAATTAATTTATTCGCTGATCTCATTAGAGGGTTCTTAGGTCTAGGAATTGTTGGTTCGTCCCGTATCACCCAGAATTAAGAAATTGGTTGTTGCCTTTTCTCGTTCGTCTCCCCTAAGGATCTATTATCAGTCTAGGGTAAGGGGAATAACAGGGCTTTGATGTTATTAGTCAATAAGGTATGGTATGGTATGGTATGCACCCTTGTACTGAGATAGACTCGCAATATTTTTCTCATTCCCAGCCATGGTGTCACTTGAAACCAGGTGCTATAGGTTGGTACTCGTCAGCTGGTTCTCCCTTTTTCCCGGTCAGTTGTTAAAGTTGTTGCCAAGCGAGCTTATTAGAAGCTCCCTTGAATTTTGACAAATGAATCAATCTAATTTGACAATAATCCTATTAATCCAATTTCCATTTAAATCTTTTAGCACCTCCATAATGACAAGGAATCAGCCAAAAAGGAGATATGCATAGAACATAGATATATCAGTCAAATCAATTTCAGTTATCTTTTTTGCTAGGTCTTGAGTGATGTAGCCTGCACCCATTACTGCAACATTCTGTTGAGTACTGTGGTTATACTTGGCCACTGAGGAGGGCATCATGGTTCTTCAATTTCCCTACTTGTGGTCGAAGTGATAAACAGCTACTCATGTTCATCATTGTTTATTTGACTGTGACAAATAAGTACTCAGGAAAATAAAGGATCTGCATATTGTAGCATAAATCCTGAAGTTTCTCTGGAAAAGAAACATTGTAGCATGATTTATTGTCTATAGACTATATATTTTATTTTGTTACATAATCAGGGTGCCATCTCTAATGGATCCTTCCATAGAAGTTAATATTCTTGGACAGCATTTATTATGTTAAAAGTAATGGTCAAAAGGCATAACGAGTAGTTTCTTTCATCCAAAAGGAACACAGCATGCATCAATTGACTAATACTTTGTCATCTGGTATATCTGTATTTTCATATGACCAAGCTTATGTTGGTGTCCATGAACCCATACTTTCCATACATATGCAGGACTTGAACTTTTAAGAAAGATGAGATTTAGTCTTATTATCTTCCGAAATGATCCTTAATTTTCAAGTTTAGTTCAAACTATCTAGGATCTCAAACTGAGCTGGAGGTTTGGTATATAACTCTTCCATGTTTTATATAACCAGCAAACATGTCTCTGCTGCAGTTTCCAGACAGATTTGCATTTTTTTAAAAGTAATCAAACTTGCCATATTAATTCTCGTATGTGGTCTCTTAATGCCAATTTAAGCCCTTGTGATGCAGTATCCGATGAACCAATAGTTGTCTAACTTGTAATAGTGTAGAAAATTGCTTTTCTTCCCCTTCCCTTTTTTTTTCCCTGCTGCAGTTTCCAGACAGATTTGCATTTTTTTTTAAAAGTAATAAAACTTGCCATATTAATTCTCGTATGTGGTCTCTTAATGCCAATTTAAGCCCTTGTGATGCAGTATCCGATGAACCAATAGTTGTCTAACTTGTAATAGTGTAGAAAATTGTTTTTCTTCCCCTTCCCTTTTTTTTCCCCTTTATATTTCATTCTGAGATGATTGCTGCTGCAGCATTTTGCAGTTTTGGAACTATCACTTATAGGTGGATGATCTGCAGAATTTTTGAATTAAGGAGACATTATAGATGAATGTTGATATGGGGGCTAGATTCTAGATTTCTATTGGTTGTTTTATAAATTTCAGGTTTTGGTTTTGGTATTGTCTTTGGTAACATTGTTCGAGCTTTTCTGCTTAGTTTCCATGTTATGGTTTTATTTTTCATGAAAAATTTGGTATTGTCTTTTTTTTGTTGAGTTCTCCTCCTTGTTTTTCTTGCTGTTGTAAGATATCCATCTGTTCTTAATTGAGTTAGACAAGTTGCTGGAACGAGTTGTTCCTTCAAAAGCTTCCCACTGTCACATATAATTATATAAATTGTAACCCTTACTATAAATTTCTTTGATGTTCTTAGTTTCTTTTTGGTATTATGAGGTACAATCACTCATATTTTTCTTGCAGTTTTATTTAATTGTAATGCAATATGCTTCCTTGGGAAATAAATATTTGACATTACAGCAAACTCACTCCCCTGATTTTTCCGGCATTCTTTTGGCTATTGTATTGTTTGTCCAGTTTGCTTGCCTGCTTAAAAAACATCAAAAAAAAAAAAAAAACTGTCATTGTTCGTGTGTAAGCCCTTCCATGGATCACCTACCGGATCATTTAATAATAGGGGTGCATTTGAGTTGAGTAGTTAGACATTTGAACTGGACTTGATTCAAAATATTCGGACTTGAAATTTAGGTCAAGATTGGTCAAGTTTTAATATTTCATGCTTAAGTTTTGCTTGATTAAAAAAAAAAAGAAAAGAAAAGAAGAAGAAGTAATACTCAAACTTCATTCTATTTGAATATTAGGTAAGCCATATTCAAGCTTAAAATCGAATCTCACATACTTATAATATATATATTAATATATATATAATAAATAAAAATAAATTATTTAAGAAATATAAATTGAGTAGGTTTGTAAGTTTTAAAGATGGTATTTTGTTACTCGAGTATGATTCAAGTTTAATAATAGTTGAGTTGGTTCAAACTTGAATTTCAGTAGTTTGAATAGCTTACTAGAAGCTCCACTCGTTTATACCCTTTTTATAAAAAGTCCACACATTCATTTCTGGTTTTCCCATTAAATGCTAGCTAACCATTCCGTATTAAGTAATAACTATGGCTAACCATAATTTAGTAGAGAAAAAAGCCACATGTTAGCCTTTCCTAGTTCTTCATTAAATGCTAATCATGACTAATCATGATTTAGTAGGAAATAAAAAGTACTAATCATGGCTAACCATGATTTAGAAGAAAATTTATTTTCCAGCAAATACTAATTATGGCTAACCATGGAGAAAAAAAGGCATAAGTTACCATTTTTTGTTCCTTGTTAAATGCTGATCAAGGCTAGTTATAATTTAGTAGAAAATAAAAAATATTTAGTGCCTTTTTCCTTTACCAAACTAAGGCTAGCCATGGTTAGTATTTAATGACAACCAAGAATGGTTGACATGGTTAGTGGTTTTTCTTCCAGTAAACAATGATTAGCCGTGAATAGCAATATAGTATTTAAAGGGGATGGTTAACTAATATTTAATGACCAACTGCGCTTGTGCGGTTGGTAAAAACGTGGCTCCGTCTCTCTCCGGTCATGGATTCGAGGCATGATTTTTTGGATGCCTCGATTAAATTCAGAATTTTCGGGCATACGTGAATGGAGGGCGGAGCGGCCGATACTTCGATATCGTAGTGGGATTAGGCTGGCGTACTCAAGGGTTGGTAGGAAGGGTATGCGGAAAAATATACGGTTCGTATCGAATAATCGTCTAATAGATTGAGGGCTTGATGGGAAAGCTACACGCACTACAGTGAATCTGGACTTTAGCGATGCTTTTTTTGACCTTTCCCGATGTTTTTAAGCGTTGCTAAATAATCTCCCGACGTTTTGTAAAGCGTCGCTAAAGCGTCGCCTATGCAAGCGTTGGGACGCAACCTGCCGACGCTTGAAAAAAGCGTCGGCATTTGTCGATGCTTTAAAGCGTCGCTAAATTTTTATTTACCGACGCTTTAAAGCGTCGCTAGTTTTAAATCTAACGACGCTTTAAAGCGTCGGCATTTAGCGACGCTTTAAAGTGTCGCTAGACTAAACCCTAGCGATGCTTTAAAGCGTCGCCAGTTCCAGTTTTAGCGATGCTTTAAAGCGTCGCCAGTTCCAGTTTTAGCGACGCTTTAAAGCATCGCCAGTTCCAGTTTTAGCGACGCTTTAAAGCGTCGCTAGACTAAACCCTAGCGATGCTTTAAAGCGTCGCCAATTCCAAACCTAGCGATGCTTTAAAGCGTCGCCAGTTCCAGGTGTAGCGACGCTTTAAAGCGTCGCCAGGTCCAAACCTAGCGACGCTTTAAAGCGTCGGTAGATTTTATTTTTTTTTAAAAAATAAACAGTCATATATACAAATCCATAATCTGTATACATTATGAAAATGAAACATTCAAACCTGTATTACATCCAACATACACAAACAAATGAAAATATTCAAACCTGTATCACATATCACATCCAACATATACAAACACAAATACAAACCAAATATAAAAAGTTATATATATATATATATAAACATATCAATCCAAGTTCAAATAAACAAAAAGACATACATAAATAATAAAAAAATCATCTAGCATCACTGATCTGTGGGAGGCTGGTCGTCGTCAGGTCTGCGGCTCGCAGATGCACCAGGAACCTGCAAGATATACATCAGGAATTATAATACATACATTATATATATTTTAAATTATTAGATACATACAAAATTAATAAATAATTACTTACCTGAGATGACATGAATATATGCAGCACAGATGTAACATGCTCTAGCTGAGACTTAATGGTCTGCATCTCTGCTCTGTCTGCATCACGTGTCTATCGGAGCTCTGCTATCTCCTCTTGGAGCTGACGAACATGTAACTGATCATGACTCTCTCTAGTATCCCTAGTATATCTACGCACCTCAGATAACTGAGTAGGGATAACTCCAATCCCATAACCCCTCACTCGTCCAGGACGCTCTGGTCCCATCAACTCCGAGAATACCTCGGCCTCGATGCGACTGCTCTGTGTAGATGATGAACTCTCGCCAGCATGCTCGGATATCATAGAGGTAGCCATATTCTATATTTTACGAAAAACACATATATTAATACTTAATAAAAATAAAAATATAAATCATAATATAACATAAATAAAAAAATACATATATATCTCTGTACTCGTCCCGAACAAAACTACCATCCTGGTGAACGTGAGTCATCCGATAGAACTCCACCTCACCAGGCTCCCTCCCCTGCTGATCAGCCTATATAAAGAATAAATATTACAAAAAAATTCAA
Organism: Areca catechu; assembly: GCA_021397845.1. Lineage (NCBI taxonomy): Eukaryota > Viridiplantae > Streptophyta > Magnoliopsida > Arecales > Arecaceae > Areca > Areca catechu. The sequence goes on along the minus strand of CM038050.1, from coordinate 3,658,631 downwards.
AATAACACATCTTATATCCCTGTACGATTATACATGGCACATGCATGATACATGATGATACATGATGTTAAAACTAAAAGTATACTAAAAATATTATGGGATGAGAAACATACAAACTCATGCCTGAGCCGTGCATAACTCTTGGACCCCGCTGTGTGAGGAACAGACTGAGCAGCTCGTGCAGCTCTACCAATATCAGAATACGTCTACAAAACAAAATTAGAACAATGTTATATATTGTATAAATATAATTATAACAAGTGAAAATTAATAAATTTTGAAGTGTTTGATGATGCTACGTAACCTGTGCCCTCTCGGAGAACCAATAGTGCACCAGCTCCATCCATTGATGATGGTGAACATCAGGAGGACAGGTAGCTATAACCTGCTCCTCTGTCCTACCCTCTAGCTTGTAGTTTCTCTTCAACTTCGCCATATATTCTTTTCACTTGTGATTGAGAGACTTAAGCACAAAATCAGATGAATCCGAAGGAAGAACGAATTTGCTCTACAATTTAATTAAACAATAAAATAAATATTAAATGAAATAAGCAATTCAATTGTTAAAAATCTAAGATATAAAATAATATATTAATTTTTTTACCTGCACAACTTGTAGCATTTCTATTTTATATGCAGGAAGCATGTTGTTCCACTTCGAATAATTCAGGGGACATAGCTGACCACGGCGTGCTACTGTCTCCAGAAAGCTAGTCAACAAGCTAGCAGCTTTCTTAATAGGCTGCCCTAGCTTGTTGTACTCTATCACTATCCTCTCACCCTCAGGTAACTGCCACACATCACGGACTAATGTGGGTCCTCGCCTACGCCTGAGTCTCCCGGATCCATCTACAAAAAAAATACAGAACATTGTATATCAAAACTATTGCATATGCATGAATTGAAATGAGATAGAATTATTAAATTATGTATCCTGTATCTGTATATCATCGATGATAGGCTCGTCATCAGGATGATCCATAGAAGGATCGTGATGTGCGGACTCGGAGGGAATAACGTCGTCCTGAGGTGTAGAGATAGTAGCATCGACCTGATGTGCAGAAATAGAGGGACTGCCATCAGACCGATGTGAAACTGATCGACTGCCCTCAGGTTGTTGTGCTGAAGAAGTACCAGCCTCAGTCTGGAAAAATTGAAACTGTACATCTGCTAATCGCTTCCTTCGAGGCATGGTGTACCTAACCTGCATTATTTAAAAACAAGTCAGTCAACATTATAATCAAATTATAACGGAAATGAATTGCAATTTAAAAGATAACATAATCATTAATGAAAAAAATGTAAACCATCTTACAAACTACTTACTTGTCATAATCAACCAGTTGTACCTTCCTCGGAATCCAACCTAACCAAAATGGTTGTATCATTTATATGATCATCCAGTACAATATTATAAGGCATACACTGAGTGTAAGTATCATCATCTTCTTCTTCCACCCTTTTTTTCATGTCATACAAGTCTCTGGGTTTTGTCTTAATAACAGTAGCCCATTCTTTATCTTTCGAATCTTGTACATAAAAAACTTGTCGAGCTTGAGATGAAAAGATAAATGTATCATTCTTCAATAACACATCCGTATGTATCAATCTTGAAAAATTGACAAGTATGAATTCGTTTGAGTCCTTTTTCAAACCTCTCGGTGTATTTATATCCACCCAATCGCATCGAAATAATACAACTTTAAAATTTTCATAATAATTCAACTCCAAAATATCTTTAAGTATACCATAATAAGATTTTCCATCTGCTTCAACCATAACACCACTGTTATGAGTTTTCCTAAGTTTCTCGCGCTCCTTGATATGAAATTTAAAGCCATTTATAATAAAACCATTATATTTGTTCACAATATAATTTGGACCTCTGGCAAGTGCAATTAATTCTGCTAAACTATTTTTCTCTATCAATACCGATACCTAAAAAATATAATATCAATTATCGATCATTTATTCGATGTTAAAAATATATAAAATTATTATACGACTTATATATACTAACCTGATTGGCAAGCCAATTAGGGAATAACTCAACCAACCATCTTTGTTCAATCCTTGGATTAGGACGAGTGGAATGATTGGCTTGTCGTTGTATAGATAAAAATTCACTGCATGACAATCAAATATAAGTTTGATAACAACATGTCTAATATTTAGGATTATCCATGTGTAGATAGACTAACATGCGATAGTCAGATATTATGTCACTATGTAGCAATACATAACAGTGTGCTTGTGACATGGATTTATGGTCAAGAACAATACTTTCAGCTTTTCCTATAAATATTCCGGATGATGCAAATTTGTATATATCTGTATTCTCCATAGTATCACCATGACGTTGAGGTCGATTGAATACAGCCTCAACACCTTCGAGATATCTTGAACAAAATGTTAAACACTCTTCAGCAATATATCCCTCTGCTATTGAGCCCTCAGGATGGGCTTTGTTTCGTACATAATCCTTCAAACGTACAAGATACCTTCAAAAAGTATGATATTTATATCATATTAAATAATGAAAAAGTTATATAAATTATAAAATTTAAGTTTTACAATATTACCTCTCGACAGGGTATATCCATCTGTAGTGTACCGGTCCACCAAGTTTAGCTTTCGAAGCTAGGTGAATAAGTAGATGAACCATAATCGTAAAAAATCCAGGAGGAAAAATCTTTTCAATCTGACATAATGTAAGTACGACTTGAGACTGCAACTGATCAAGCTCCTGAGGATCAAGAACCTTAGAATATAATGCCTTGAAGAATGATGATAACTGAAAAACAACCGTAATAACTTGTTTTGGCATTGACGACCTTAAAGCCAATGGAAGAATATCTTGCATTAATATATGTCCATCATGACTTTTAAGATTTGAAATTTTGCGCTCTTTCAGATTCACACATCGTGAAATATTTGAGGCATATCCATCAGGAAGTTTGATATTCTTTAAAACTGTCAGGAAGAGATCTTTTTCTCGACTAGACATTGTATAACATGCATGAGGGATATAAGTTCTATCATTTGCAAGCACTTGTGGATGAAGTTCATGTCGGATGCCCATTTCTTTTAAATCAAGACGCGCCTTCATGTTATCTTTAGTCTTTCCATCAAGATTTAATATTGTTCCAATCAAATTATCACAGACATTCCTTTTTATATGCATAACATCAAGATTATGCCGGAGTATATTATGCTCCCAATAAGGTAAGTCAAAGAATATGCTTCTTTTCTTCCATAATTGTTTAGTATGCTGATGGGTAGTTGTTGTGATTATATTATCATCATTTTCAACTTCAAAGAAATTATCTGGATCCTCGAACACTGCCGTATTTAAGGTGCAAGTATTGACTTCCTCCGATACTTCTTCTTGTACCGAAGTTTCAACATCATCTCTTCCTCGCTTTTTAGAGGACTTTGTCATCTTGCCATAACTGTGTCTGATACCAAGCATTTGTCTACGAATATCAGAACCAGAAGGTAGAATTGGAGCAGATCCCAACTCTATGATACCATCAAATAAATCCTTCTAAAATCGAAATGGATGATTTGCCTCCAACCATCGACGATGTCCCATATAACAGAACTTTCCTTAATGTTTTAACCAAATTGAATGGGTTGATTCACTACAAGAAGGACATGCAACTCGTCCCTTAGTGCTCCAGCCAGATAAATTAGCATATGCAGGAAAATCGTTAACAGTCCATAATAGAGCTGTCTGTAGATTGAATGTTTGGCCATTCGAAGCATCAATTGCACTGATACCCTCCTACAGTTGTTTCAATTCATCTATTAAAGGTTGTAAGAAAACATCAATATCATTGCCTGGACCCTTATCACCTGGAATGATCATTGATAAAATAAGTGAAGACTGTTTCATGCATATCCATGGTGGCAAATTATAAGGAATCAGTACAACTGGCCAGGTGCTATAGACAGAAATTAAGGTCCGAAATGGATTGAACCCATCACTGGCTAAACCCAGCATGACATTACGAGCATCAGATGCAAAATCAGGATGTTTGTCATCAAATGCTTTCCATGCTAAACTATCCACTGGGTGTCTCAGCATTCCATCTTTTGTACGGCTTTCATCATGCCATCTCATTGACGAAGCTGTCTTTGATGATGCATAGATCCTTTTCAATCTAGGTACAAGAGGAAAATAGCGTAATACCTTCGCCGGCTTTTGTTTAATATATGTTGCATCCAACTCCTCTAATCCCTCACTCTCATTTTCTTTTTGCTTCGTCCATCGTGAACATCCATATACATGGCACGACTCTTGATCGGCATGTTCTCCCCGATATAATATACAATCATTTGGACAGCTATGAATCTTTTCGTATCCAAGATCCAATTCCTTTACTAGTTTTTTGGCTTCATAACAAGATGTTGGTATATTAGTACATTCAGAAAATGCATCCTTTAACAACTTGAGCAGCATAGTAAAACTCTTGTCAGACCATCTATTCAAGTATTTTATATGAAACAAATGCACAAGAAAAGAAATTTTTGAAAAGTTCTTGCAACCGGCATATAATTCTTGATCTGCATCTCTTATCAGCTTCTGATAACGATCTGTTCCAACATTAGTTGGGGGTATCGGCTCTCCATCATGTATAGATTCAGTAAATATAGGATCCTCAGGTAACCCAGCTGCTACTTGTCCTCCACTGTAATCTCCAGGATGTTGAGCACCATATTCAAAAGCATCTCTAAGCAAACCCCTGATATCATTATCTCTTGCAAGATTTTTCTGTTGGTTACTGGATCCAAAATCAGGTATATGTTCCATGTTAGAGGTTTGGTTACATGTAGATTGTAACCTTGACTCTCCATGAAAAAACCACTCAGTATAACCTCGTAAAAAATCATTCCATACCAAATGTTCTTCAACAATATTTGGATATAGAGAACTGGAAGTTACACATTTTCGGCATGGACATAAAATCTTCCCACTGATACTACTCTCCATACCAAATTTAATGAAATTCTGTACTCCATCCAGATATTCTTTGCTATTCCTCGGTTTAGTTATCCAACTCTTATCCATTGTAAGAAAAAACTAACTGAAATAAATAAATATTTATAAGAACAGAACAAATTTAAAATAAATTTATTCAATAGATCAATTACAGTATTATTAAATGTATCATATTACCAACTGATAGGTAAAGAGGTCATATCCCATTCAAGAATTGCATTAATTATATAGGTCATTTACAGTAACCAAAGGATACGCAATAAAAGTTCCAGAAAAATTTCGGCAGCATTTCCCCTTAGTTCTCCCCATACAAATAAATATGTATGAGGAGAACTAAAAGGAAATGATATCCGAAATATATCTGGAACTCTATCCGTACCGTTTGATTACTGTAAGCACATATAAAATTATTTGCAATTCTCAAACTGTCCAAACTGGATATTCAATTGACCACTGTACATATTTCTGCCATCCATACAAAAATTAAATAATTGTATGGATCGTGTAGAATATATACTTTAATCAATTGACGGGTCTATGTTTCAATGCAATGCAAGTTTTTAAAAAAATATATAAAAAATCATAATTGATCGTAACAAAACTACAGATGGTATTGAAATATATAAAAATGGAGTTATTCATGGATAACTTATCGGACATGTTGCAGTAGATTTCGATATCGAAGTAATCATCACTGAAGTGATCTATAAACAAAGTTTTTAGCCGGAGTTAGCTCTGGCAAGGATCTTCCAACATTCAAGCTAGACATCTAGAATAGATAGAAACTAAGTAAAGCTGCTTCAGTATTAAGTTCAATATGACTGATAGATGGGTAAGTGAATTGACAGACGGGGCCATAACAAGCTCTAGTCGATACCTCAACAATATGCTCTGGCGACAGATACTTCAGTATTACGTCCGCTGCACGGTCCAAACAGGAATACAACTTTCAACTCCGTGACAACTTGGAGGTTGAAATGTGTTGGCTTTGTACCGTCCGGGGTTGTGAAGCACGTTTTGGTAAACTATTTCAGAAAATCACACCGCAAAAACAAAGATGGACTTTTCCATATGATGGTTCATAGCATATGCACCAATGTTCTTGTGCCATGTGGCATGCTATTTTTTTTTTATTTGGTTGGACCTCCTACCTTTTTTTTCTTTTTTTTTCTTTTTTTTTTGTGTGTGTACCTAGGTATGGGAACCATCTTTTATTCGAGGACTTTGTTAAGATAGTTAAAAGAACCGGTGGCTTTTTAGTAACGAGGCATAAGTATTTTTACACTAAGAGCCCCAGAAAGTCAACAGGTGACCTTTCCGTGCCGCACTCTTGGGCGCAATGCAAGCTGCATCGTTTTGAGACATGGATTAAAAAAAAAAAAAAAAGGCTCGTAACAGACTCCACCAAGATCATATAAAACTAAGAAGAAGAAATAGACGCGAACACACAACTACCGAACCCTAAAAATTAGAAAGCTCACCAACCATTTTCAAGCCCTAGGTTATATACCCATTCCAAGGCATCTAAATGCAGCAATTTGAGGCCTCCTGAAGTCAAAACCAACAGCGCAAATACATAGTTATATGTATTAATAATAGCCAAAGTATTGTGATATTTAGTGTGAGTTTTATTCACTATCTATCATGTTATATGAACAAGGAAAAGATATATATAAGAATAATTTCGTGACATCATAGAGTTATTTATTTATTTATTTATTTTTGTATGGAAGCAAAGATATACATAAGGAAAAAATGTAGATAAATTGGAGATGTTTACAATAAATTATCTTTCGAGCAAAAATATATACCATAAACTATTACATTCCTTTTCATCCGTCCTTAAAATCTCCTATGGGCAGGATCACAGATATTGCTCTGTAACATTAATTTCTTTCTAACCTATATATCTTAAACAAAAGCAAATAAAAAGAAAGATGAAACAAATTGTAGCAGGATTAAAAGTAAATTGCCTGATGAACCAGATCATGTCCCAGGTGCTCCAATTATTTTTCTATGACAATATAATTATTGAAATACCGGGCAATAAATTATCACATAATTTAAAACTGACCAAGAAAAAAAAAGTTACGGTGCTTCGGAGCAATGCAATGGAGAAGAAGGCGCCGGAGATCGAGCTTCGGCGGCGAGGGATCGAGCGGGGAGATCTTGGAGGAGGAGGGGGGGAGGAGAAGGAGGGGGGGGTTTCGGCGGCGGCTCGATCGATCGGGAGATCACGGATGGCTGCTGCATCGGCGGATCGAGCAGAGGAGGAGGAGGAGGAGGAGGGGGGGGAGGAGGAGGAGGAGGGGGGGGTTCGGCGGTGGCTCGATCGACCGGGAGATCACGGACGGCTGCTGCGTCGGCGGACCGAGCGGAGGAGGAAGAGGAGGAGTTGGGGGGGGGGGTTCGGTGGTAGATAAGAGATCCAGGGCTCGGGAAGGGGGGGTTTAGGGTTTTGGGGGTCCTGGGAGTCCGGCGATGCTTATAAGCGTCGGCAAAAGTCCAGGACTCCGGCGACGCTTATAAGCGTTGGCAAATGTCCTGGGAGAAACTCCGGCGACGCTTATAAGCGTCGGCAAATGTCCCGGACTTCGGCGACGCTTATAAGCGTCGGCAAATGTCCCGGACTTCGGCGACGCTTATAAGCGTCGGCAAATGTCTGACTGGTTGAGTCCGGCGACGCTTATAAGCGTCAGCAAAGGTCCCTGGACTCCGCGACGCTTATAAGCGTTGGCAAATGTCCCGAGTCCGGCGACACTTAAAAGCGTCGGCAAAGGTCCCGGACTTCGGCGATGCTTAAAAATGTCGGCAAATGTCCCGGATTTCAGCGGGATGGTCCGGCGACGCTTAAAAGCGTCGGTAAAACTCAGGGTAAATTGCCGACGCTTAAAAGCGTCGGCGGACTTTGGGTTTTTGCCGACGCTTTTTGAAAGCATCGACGGGTTCTGGGTCTTCCCGATGCTTCCATGAAGCGTCGGCGGAAAATGGTCGGGATAACCCTAACCTGCTGTGGTGACAGGGTTCCCTTACCCTTTTTTTTCTATAAAAAGATAATAATGATATTTATTAGGAAAATAAATATCCTATTTGATAGAATGATTCTATCTAATAATTTCTTGCATCCTGTGTACTAGTCATCCAATCACCTATTTCCAGATGAGAACGGTCAACTGGGCGGTAATATGTTCTTTTTGTCTTATTGTGTTGGTCAGAATCTGTGCATTTGTGATCCAAAGTATTGGTGTTTTGTAGGCCAAGAAGTTTTCTTGAGCTTGTAGGTGGCTGGACCGCCCTGCAAGGTCAGGTGATGCCACAATGTTGACCCAAAAAAAGAAGAAAGAAAAGCAAGCTGCGATGTTGCATCTAGCGGTTTTGGTGCATGTAGTACAAAGCAACCAGCCAATTTTCAGAGCAAAGAGTTACTAAAATTTGTTTATTGTAGGGTAAATAGGCAAAAGTATATAGCTCATAGAGAGACTAATTAATTTAAGGATCCGTTTGGCTAAAGATAGTTCGTATAAAAAAATAAATTTTATATTAAATTATCATATTTACTGGGAAAAGTGAAATAGAAATATAGTAAAAATAATAATAGATTCTATGTTTATTTTTAGGAGAAAAAAGATAAAATAAATATCATGAAAGCGTTGGTATTTGATAATTCTTGAATGATGGTAATTTATAATTGATAAAAATATTTTCAATAAAATATTTTTATAATTATTAAATTTATTTTGATATCTTTTCAAAATTTAATCAATAAAATTTTTTTATAAATAATTAAAATATAAGTGATATTTTATAATAGATTATTTGATTATAATTATTATATAAAAATTGAATGAAGTTGACAATAATATTTTAATATTAAAATATTATTTTTTGTTGGGGGATATATTTATAAATTTGATTATATTTTTATAGAGGATTATCTCCAACTAAAATTAATAATAATTTTTAAAATCATTTTAAAAAAAAATTTATCAACTAAATATTGTTAAAATTATTTTTTAATTATTTTTAAAGATAAATAATTTTGAGATTTTTAGATTATTTAGTAATCTAATATGCCCCTGTTACATCCATTACGATGATGTCAGTCGTTACGATGACGTCAGTCGTTACGATGACGTGGCGTGTCTCAGGTTTCGTCGGGCGTGATTCGAACTGCGCGGATTCTTTCGGCAGAACGGGAACAGTCCAGCGAGGTCAGATGTGGCTCCACCACGGTCGAAGTCGAGGTCGGGCCGGGTCTTCTTGCTCCTTCGCTAGGTGTCCGCCCAGGAGGGGTCCATTTCGGCCGAAGCCGGCGGCCCCTTGCCCCCTCGCCAGGTGGCGCCCTGAGACGGTTCCACCTCGGCCAAGGTCAGGCTGGGCCCTCTTGCTCCTTTGCCAGGTGTCCGTCTAGGAGGGATCCACCTCGGTCGAAGCCGGTGGTCCCTTGCCCCCTCGCCGAGTGGAGCCCTGAGATGGTCCCACCTTGGCCGAGGCCAGGCCGGGCCCTCTTGCTCCTTCGCCAGGTATCCGCCCAGTAGGGGTCCACCTCGGTCGAAGTCGAGCGCCCCTCTGCCGCTTCGCCAGGTGTCCGCCCATGAGGGGTCCACCTCAGCCGAAGCCGGCGGCCCCTTGCCCCCTCGCCAGGTGGTGCCCTGAGACGGTTCCACCTCGGCCGAGGTCAGGCCGGGCCCTCTTGCTCCTTCGCCAGGTGTCTGCCCAGGAGGGGTCCATCTCGGCCGAAGCCGGCGGCCCCTTGCCCCCTCGCCGAGTGGAGCCCTGAGACGGTCCCACCTCGGCCGAGGTCAGGCCGGGCCCTCTTGCTCCTTCGCCAGGTGTTCGTCCAGGAGGGGTCCACCTCGGTCGAAGTCGAGCGCCCCTCTGCACCTTCGCCAGGTGTCCGCCCAGGAGGGGTCCACCTCGGTCGAAGCCGGCGGCCCCTTGCCCCCTCGCTAGGTGGCGCCCTGAGATGGTTCCACCTCGGTCGAGGTCAGGTCGGGCCCTCTTGCTCCTTCGCCAGGTGTCCGCCCAGGAGGGGTCCACCTCGGCCGAAGTCGAGCACCCCTCTGCTTCTTCGCCAGGTGTCCGCTCAGGAGGGGTCCACCTCGGCCGAAGCCGGCGGCCCCTTGCCCCCTCGCCGGGTGGCGCCCTGAGATGGTTCCATCTCGGTCGAGGTCAGGCCGGGCCCTCTTGCTCCTTCGCCAGCTGTCCTCCCAGGAGGGGCCCACCTCGGTCGAGGTCGGCTGCCCGGCATTATGAGGTCGCTGAGGAACAGGAGCACGATTTTCGAGGCAACCCGTCGAGCAGCGCGCGCCGCACCTCGAGAGGAGCGCCAGTACGATCGACAGCAACACGCGAAACCTCGTTTGCATCGGCCCGACAGGTCCCGCAACCGAGAGGCGAAGTCCTGGCAAGACAGGACCCGGTAACGAGCATTATCGGCGCGTGGGAAGGAGAGCGCTCACGCTCGGCCCGAGGTCTGGCCGCCGTCTTCCCTCTATCCTTTCCTCGCTAGGCTCGGCAAGCAAGACAAGGAGGCCGCTGGGTTCTTGGACAAAAGGGGGAAAGGGGAAAGCGAGGAACAAGGAGGAGGTGAAAGCAAAGAGGAGGCCTCCCAAGGGCGGGAAGCCGGAGGCAGCGTGATGGGATAAAAGGATGGGAAGAGCAGACGGCCAGGTAAGGAAAAAAAGGGCTGGAAAAAAGGAAAGACACCAAGAGCAGGATCCAAGATCCCGAGAGGGATTTCTTGGCGCAAGCTCGGAGGAGAAACCTGGCCCAATTTCTACTCTTTCTGAGACATTCTTTACAAAAATAATCTTTAAGCCTGGGACTCCTTCAGGGGCCCACCTTGGAGACTCTTTTTCATCTCGTCGTTTTCTAACTTGACCGTCGGGGCCCACCCAGGTCCCCGGCCAGGGTTTCTGATCTTGTTTTGCAGGATCGTGAGCACGGAGATCTCGAGGTTAGATGGCCTGATCAAATCATCAGCTCTGAAGTTATAGGCGCGGCGGCGGGATCGGCAACAGCCCCAATCAAAGGGATCATAATATCCATATCATCTCTCCGGTTTACACGAACAAATATCTATGACAAGATTATGTTCTATGGTCGAGTATTGGTCTCTTGATTTTCTACCAGGTTGTTAGTTCACTTAAATTAGCCATCATGATATGCAAGGTTTAGGGCACGTAATTGTTGCTGTGAGATGAAATGCGTCATTGTATCCAGCAATCGGTTGTGCTATCTTGGTTCGGTCCTGCGCATAAAGTGATTGACAACGCATAACGGTAGGGGGAAGTTGTTCCGTTTATTTAAAAAAATTCAAAAGTTTTTTTCAATAATTAATTTTTAATTATTTAATTATTAGATTTTTAATTATTTGATCGTTAGGTTTTTAATGATTTAATTATTAGATTTTTAATTATTTGATTATTGAACTTTTAATTATTTGATTATTGACCTTTTTATTATAGATTTTAACAAGACAATAAAAGAAAAAATGGTTAGATTTGATGATTATAAAAATATTTTCTTGGATTCTTTATTTTAAATCATTCTAAGCTATCAAAAGTTATTTTTAGCTTTTCTAGTTTTCCTATTTTTCAAATTTCTTCTTAATTTTTTTTAATTATAAATTTTTTTTCTTTTTAAATGTTGAAAGAGTCTTTATCAATTTTCATCATGATCATGCTTGCAGGTAGAGAAATCTGGATCATATATTGGGATGGTATTTTTAATTATTCATGTATGAGGGATGGAAATACTCTTAGAATAGTGTCTTGAATGTTTCCAAATTTAATTTTTTAGTTTAGCAAATTTATGTAAGTTATTTATATTTTTTTATTATAAAATTCTTGTAAATTTTATTTAATTATATCTATAATTTTTTAAAGTCTTGTTCTAACAATTTAAATCATGTTTCCCGGTTGTCATTAAAAAACTATTAAGTCTTTTAATCAGAGAATTAGGTAGATAAGGAGTCATGTTGGATGATGTTGTGTGTTTCTCTGAGTCATGGCATCTTAATATTTTTTATGCATCTTCATTCTATTGCATTTTCATTTATATTTTCACTACATATAGTACTGGTTACAAATTTATGGTAGGATTTTTTCAGCCATTTTAATCCTATTTTATTTAAAATTTGATGGTTTCAATCAACGTGTGTTATAGGTATGTGCCCTAGATAGAGATTGTTATAATTTTATTCCTTCTATTTCTTAAGGAAAAAAAAAAAAAAAGATCACATCAGAACATTGGTTTAGCTCTTTTTTTATTTTATAATTATGGTGATATCTTGATTGGCTAGCATAGGTTGAAGCTATAGATATTTAAATATCAGCAAGGTATGCTCATAGAAAGTATTTATTATGCCTTTATGAGGCTATGTAATGGACATCAAGAGCATGTCATGATTTCAGCTATCAGCTTGGTGAGATTTATTTACGGCTCTGGTATCTAGACCTAATAATGAACTTTGATAAGGACAATGAGATATAATTCATGTTTGATACATTGTGCAAAGTTGTTATATGCGCGTCATGATTTATTGTTTATTTTTCCTATCTTCCCTTACTATTCTATTTTTTATTAAAGCGCTTCCCCCCTTTTTTTTTTTTTTGGGTTTGTTCTTTCTTGTTATTCTTAGATATCTAAAATTCTATTTAAGCATGTAGATTGCTGACAACCTCTTCTTCTTCTTCTTCTTCTTCTTCTTCTTCTTCTTCTTCTTTTTTTTTTTTTTTCTTCCGATGTTTCCTTTTATAATTTAATATTAATCTACCCTTACATAAAATACTAAACGGTCCACTTCAGTTTGCTCGAATCATATTGAAATCTGATAAGAGATTTGAAAAGATGCTAATAGTGGTACTGTTTAAGTACTATTTTTTATAGTAAGGATGTGTTAATGCTTTGTAAATTAATTATTGTCGTTATGAAATGTCACAGATTTATGCCTTAATTGATATTTGAATTTGATATTTTTGCCTATTAGTTCCGGACCATCTGTTTATGCTTAATAGATTTATATTATAATTCCTTATATAGATGCTAGTTATCTATTGTTAGATAAATTACTATGAATGATTATAGTTAGTATTTAGAATGAAACAGCATTCAATTATTTACATAATTTATAAAAAATTATTAATATACTTTCATAAATAATAATATTTTTTTATTATTATATAAAAGTTTCCATTACAATATTATTATATTGTAAAAGGATCTCTTCTGAGACTATTATTGTGCATTAAATTGCCAAGAATGATTATAGTTAGTGTTTAGAATGAAATAGCATTCAATTATTTACATAATTTATAGGAATTATTAATATACTTTCATAAATAATAATAATTATTATTCTTATTATAATTATTATATAAAAGTTTCGGTTATCACATTATTATTTTATAAAAGGATCTTTTTTGAAACTATTAGTGTGCATTATAATGATAATAATGGCCATTATTTTTTCTTGTGATATGGAATATTTGGTATTAAAATAGCAGATATTATAACTACTGCTATAATTATACTATAATTGTAAATTAATATTTTCTTATTTAGGTCACTCTATAGTTATGTTTTAAGGAATATAAATATTATTATATGATCAAATACTTTTTCTGGATTTGGCATTTATGGACTCTAATTTAGTTGTACCAATTAAGTGGTACATTTGTTTTTCAAATGTAAAAGTTTGCTTATTTAATTTCTACACAATTTTTCCCATGTAGATCACGTTGGTGCTTCTTAATAAACCTTTCTTTGGCTTTCCTTTTATATTCAAAATATTGCCAATTATACTTATGCAGCTCGTCAATGATAAATGATAATGTCATTTGATCATTTTGTTCTTTGTTTATTTTATATGAAGGGATATCTTATTTATTTTAATTAGTAAAATATCAGAAGATACTGAAATCTTGTAGGTATTTGTGTGTTGGGAAATATGTCCCAAAGTCAATTTCTACTGTACACAGTTGTACATTTGATGTAATTGTATATGAAGTATCTTGTAGGTATTTGTGTGTTGGGAAATGTGTCCCAAAGCCAATTTCTACTGTACACAGTTGTACATTTGATGTAATTGTATATTAATTATATTATTGAATAAAATGTTTATTCTGACAGTTCATCACTATTTCATCTTTCTGTAATGAGTTCTTGAGTGATGAAGTCCTTAGGACTATTTGTATGTGATATAGAGAGGATATATCATATAGTCCTAAAATTGTTCGTGACCAAATGATACACTTATTTCAGGATGATAGTATATCAATTATAGGTCGTTGTGTGCCATAGTCGTTGGTTGTTCTCTTAACCAAGGAGTGTGGAGACACTGGTATGGCATGCAGATGTTGTGTTTGACATTTCATCGAACGTGACCTGTCTATACTTTTTTCTGTCTAGAGTTTTGATATGTACGTAGTTATCCCTCAGACATGAGATCGTCATGGTAGCTTGCGAGCAACTCACTGTACTTTGGTACTGGACTATCTGGATTTCTAATTCAGAGACAGAAGGTTTCTGGGTACAGTTAAGTACTCGTGTAGCAGTGATCGGATCAAGATGGGATTGACCCCTCCAAAGTGTTTGGAGCAGATATCTTACTGTGTTTCAATTTAGCAAAATCTTGGTCATGGTAGTCTCTGTAATGTGTTACAGGACTTGTGAGATTATGACACATAGTTGATGGATTTTATGGGTTGGGCAGTTTAACCCCAAGTCTTCCTGAGCATTGAGGTCAAAGGAATTAATTACTAGGTTTCTATATCTCCTGGTTCTTGATTGTTGCTCTGCAACTTCGACCTATCCGGACGTCGGGTGTCATTGCTAGATGGCAACTTTGACTGGTATTGGAAATGTTCCAGTGCTACCGGCTTAGTGTTCGAACCTATGGGGTCACACATCATAGGGGTTTCTACTTGATCTAGTGATCGGAGAACGATTGGGAATCGTTCGTGGATTCACAAAGAAAAAGTGTTTTTCTTTATCCAAGTGTCGACATTTGATATTCTTGAAAGTGTCGACACTTGTGTAAGTATCGACACTTGTTGATTTCGCAAGTGTAGATACTTGATGTCACAAAAGGTTGTGATATAAAATTTTCACTAATAGTTGGTGATGCATGGAGTTGAATTAAGTAATGTGATTACTTGATAGCCCAATTTGATTGAGCTATAAAAATCTGGAACGAATCAAATAGTATTTGGTTCAAAATAGGTTTGGGTCCAATTGGGTTGAACCCAATGTATGCACACTTGATCCAATTGATTTCAGTTATGAACTAAAATCAATTAATACATTAATTTGAATTTAAATAAGTTTAAATTCATTTTTGGGGAGTTATGTAACTTTCCATGACCATAACTCCCCATAACTACCCATTACCACTCCCCATAATTCCCCACTTTCCCTCTCCCTCACCATCTACATAATGGGCTGAAATGGGAGGACGAAAATAAGAGAAAATTCAGCAAAGAAATGCTGGAAAAATAAAAGGAAAGAAAGGGAAGAAACTAGAAAAGGTTCTAGCTTTATGGGTGTGAGATTTTAGGAAAAGAGTGTGCATATTTGTACCTAATGATCTAGGTCTTGAGATTGAGTGTTTGGGAAGGGTTTCAATCACTTATTTTCCACCTCTTGAGTTTCTTCATTCATTCGGAGAGTCCGTTCTAGCTTTATGGGTGTGAGATTTTAGGAAAAGAGTGTGCATATTTGTACCTAATAATCTAGGTCTTGAGATTAAGTGTTTGGGAAGGGTTTCAATTACTTATTCTCCACCTCTTGAGTTTCTTCATTCATTCGGAGAGTCCGGCATTGAAAGAAGAGGAGTCCCGATCAAATCGTTCCACAACAAGCTAGCACTTGGAGTGGAAGTAGATTTTTGAAAGAGCCATGGTGTGAACCACCTGTAGAGGCCGGATACGTGTACGGCTAAGCAGAGTTCTTCCTCCTGCTCCTGGATCTTTCGCAGCGGAGAGCGTCTCCATTTCATACGAGGTATGGTTTTACATATATAGATATGTTGCTCTGAATTGTTCATAGCATGAGTTCATGATTTCATAGTTTATATTAATCATTAATGCAAGATCTTGGGCTAAGTAGCATAGAATAATTCTAAAAGCATGCTCAGATTAAATGTTAATCCATTTATCATGCTTCCGCTGCATGTTATTTTGAAAAATTTTAAAATGGAAAGCATGCTTGCTACTAGTTTTTCTTTCAATGTGATCTCTGCGAAATACTCGATTAAATTCAGGGATTATCCCTTGAGGTCTATATGACGATTAGATGAGTGAGAGGTCTGGATCTTTTTTTCTTTCCCGTTCTGACCAGCTAGCATCTTAGTATTATCAGTTGACGTACTTATCCTTGGATAGGAAAAGGCTACGAAAATCTAGCATCTTGAATCGAACATTTCTTGATAGGGTGGGGGCTTGCAGGGGTAGCTATGCTAAATTTATCCCTCCTATCCCTTTAATTCATCAAAAAAAAAAAAAAGTTGAAAGAATACTAACATAATATTTCAATCTAATTTACAAATATCAAATTTTTTTGAAGGTCCGGCAACAATAATAGCATAGTTTGAAATGATGGTCACTATAACATAACATACCGGATAATATCATAATGCCTATTATAATGATTTTGAAGGGTAGCATTTATTATTGGTTATTTAAATAATATAATTTATTTCATCATTATTGCATTATAACTATCATTACATAATATAAATGTTAATTATTATTTGGCATATGCAATTTTTTTTTAAAAAAAATGTTTGTTTCTATCTATTTATACATTAGTGCTAGGATTTTCTTAGTACTTGATTAACTGGCAATTATTTTTGTATAACTGAAATACTCCATCAAGCTAATAAAAATCAATCATGTGATATTATTGGATATTGATTTTATCAAAATTCTTGTTATGTGTAATTGTTTATATTTCTCATAGTTAAAGTATTATTTGTAGTCAGTAGATTTTTTCTAAATTCTTCATCTACATGGCACACGTAGATTTATTTCTTAAACTCTATTACTTGAAAGCTAACATGCGACATATTATTTTAATTATTAAATATAGAAATTTATTGAGCATATCATAGAAAAACTTGTTAGAGTTTTTCAGTGATGCAGACATCGAGAGTTTGGTGTATAAGAATCATTTATTAAAAGAGCTTCTTTTCATGATCATTGTTTAACATACATATGGAGAATATTATATAACAAGCACCTTCGTTAGCATATCAAGATAGAGGATAAGTTTCTTCTACAATTATGATATTAATTTCTTTTGGTTGAAACTCTTTTCAATAATCCTTTCAATTAGCAATTTGTAATTTAATTGTAATAATGTACTTTTAAGCCATAACTCCTAACCAATTTTACTATTATTTAAAAGAGATAAGAAGAATACTTTATTAAGTCTGTACTATGATAAATGGTTTGATTGACTTTAATTGATAGCTTTAACATTCGCTCTTTAAAATAAATAAATTAATTAATAATAACATATTTGAAATATCTGATACTATACAAAGAGAATAATTATGGCTTCTAAAATATAAATCTTTGCATTATTATCTAAGATAATATAAAACTTTAATTTGAATTTGTATTTGCAGTTTTCTTTATGTAATATTTGGTATTTAAAAGAAAGTATTACTTTCCTATGGTAAAAATTGTTTTCCTGTCACAGTTTTTATAAGTATATATTAGAATAATATTAAGTATTGCTCTATATTTGTATATGTATTTAATATTGTTTTAAGGCATCCATGCCCAGGGCAATAAATCATTTTTCAAGAAATAATAATCTTATTGGCAATATGATAGGCAACTCTCCCTTTTATTTCAATTATTACTTTTTATTGAGGATAAGGAATCCTTTTAACTAATATGATGTTAAACTTTCTTTTCTTTTTATTTTGTATTTATCATGTATTAAACTATTGACTTGTCGAAATTTTTAATTGATATCGACAATAGAAATTCTATTAAATTATTTTTCATATACTATTGTACTATAGGACTTTATATATTTTTTATGAATTGTTGGTTGTTTAATAAGTGTGCATTTGCATGATCGCATATATGATTATTTGATACAATACATTGAATGCACATGAAACATTGTTTTTATATAGTAATTATGTATATATATATATATATATATATATATATATATATATATATAACTCTATTTAGTTTTCCATTAGTCTCCCAATTTGCAGCATTTGGAGTGGAAAGTTTTTGTTCATTTGTTGCAATTCAAATTTTTCAATGGCGTTTGCAATCAACTTTATTATAAGAGCTCAATTCTGGTGCACCTAAAAATTTGCTGGAAAATTTTTTATATCAATTTGCCTTACTAAATATTTAAATAGGACTAAGATCCTGAAGACATCGAGAAGGATGAGGTTTTGTCCATAAAGAACTTTTTAATAGTGGGAACCCAACTTCTATAAGATGAGGTTTTATCCATAAAGAATCTTTTAATAGTGGGAACCCAACTTCTATAATAAGTGATCTCTCGAAAGAGGTTCAATATGATAAAAAAGGCTAATTGATTGGTCAAAGAGTTCATATGAATCTGTTTGATATGAATATGTTTGATATGAATCATAGACTCTAACCCATCCTTATAGCGTGCTAGTATTTTTATGTTGTAGGTAGGAATAGTTTTAGTTTTGAGGGGTCCAAGGCAGTATTTTATACGAGATTTGACATTACACGCATCTCTAAAAAGATTCATCTATATCTGAGTATTCATTTTTGATTGTGGATATAAATATGGGCTGTTTTTAATAACTCTTATAAAAAATAAAGATAGAGTGCAAGGCTATTAATGCAGAAAGTCGCGATGAAGATCTCTGTACTTTATATATAGTAGTTGAAATCCGGATTAAAGGAACGTAGCATAAGATCTATTTTACTCCATTTTTTTAGATGAAAATTATTTATACTATGGTTAAATCTTGTAAAGGCACTTTATGTAATGTATAGTATAAGCATCCAAAAATTTATATTTTATATTTTATTAATTTTAAAAATTTTATATTTTTAAAAAGATTATTGAAAAATTTTAAATTTTTTTTCAATAATTAATTTTGATTTTTAATTATTTAATAATTAATTTTTTAATTACTTAACCATTATATTTTTAATTATTTGATTGTTGGATTTTTAATTATTTGATTATTGAACTCTTGATTATTTGATCGTTAAGTTTTTAATTTCTGTCTGACCGTTGGATTTTTTATCATAGGCCTTAATAAGTCAATAAAAATAAAAATGATCAAATTTAATGACTATAAAAAATTTTTATTAGATCCTTGTCTAGTAAACTATTCTATATTCTAAATCATTCTAAACTATCAAAAGCTATCCCTAATTTTTTTTAATTTTTTTATTCTTAAAATTTTTCTCTATTCTTTTTAATTACAAAGCTTTCTTTTATTTTGCATGCCTAAAGTGTCTTCATTAATCTTCATCATGATCTTGCTCATTGGCAAAAATAATTTTGATCATATTAAAAAAATCTTGATCATATTTTAAAGTGGTTTCTCCAATTATTTCTGTATGAAAAATAAAAATATACCTTAAGACAGATTTAATTTTTTATTTTAGTAATTTTATATAAATTATTTGTTTATTATAAAATCTTTGTTAGTTTTATTTAATTACATCCAAAAATTTTTAAACCCTACTGTAACATCATCTACCTGGTTATACCATGTTAAACCCAAATGATTGTCTCTTATAACATCATTATCGTAAAGGACCGGAATCCATAGAAGTATCCATCTTCATCGCTTAAAGGCTAAATCAATTTTTACCAAAAGAAAATTAAAGAAAAGGCTAAATCATTTACATAGACAATTAATATTAAAGGATCACAGATCTATGGATCATTTCTTTACAGTGAAAGAGGCGTTACAAAAAGTACAACATTTATTAAAAATTACATCCTTAAAGAGATTGGCAACCATGAGATCC
Organism: Areca catechu; assembly: GCA_021397845.1. Taxonomy (NCBI): domain Eukaryota; kingdom Viridiplantae; phylum Streptophyta; class Magnoliopsida; order Arecales; family Arecaceae; genus Areca; species Areca catechu. Next base: position 3,638,618 of record CM038050.1, on the reverse strand, counting down.
TATGACATGAGAAAAAATATCATGAATCTTTGCCATGTTTACCTTTGTTTCAAATACCATCCTCCAAGAAACAATGAACCAAATTAAGTGGGTGACGATTTTTTTTTTTTTTTTTTCTTCAGCAAGGAATGTGTCCAGAGAGACACGACTACCGTTAGGGGCCAGCTGGGTTTTTTCTTGGATCACCGGTGATGTACAACCGCCAAAGAAAGTCCCTTTGATAATTCATAAGATTTGAGGAACCCTGGCTTAAAAAAATAATGGTGAGTAAATATTACACAAATTTGTGAACTTTTTGTACCTTTTGTGTTTTTTTTTTTTCCCCCCCCCGCCCCCCGGTGGGTGGGGGGGGGGGGGGGGGTTGACTTTGTACATGGATCAGATGTCGTCCTAGCTTCTGCCATCTGAGAAGGGTAAATAGGGTGCAAATTAGATTAGCAGGCAAGTTTGTGCCGTCGGTTTGGCCTGGAGCCTGGCTTGCTGCTGAGACCAATACGCGTGGGCTGATAGAACTCTGTCCAACAATTCCTGGGGGACCGGCTCCCCCCTCCTCTGCTGAGGGGAAATCCTGGCCGTGTGCACCAGCGTCTTCCACTTGTCCTGCGTCCACAAACATCTCACAGCGTTTAGCACGTGGTCAAATACGGTAACTTCTTTGAATAGCCTATAGAATATTGTAGAGCATAACCGAGGAGACTGGAACCTTCTTCCAACCATAGAAGAAGAAACAACGAGCCATCGGAATAAAAAGATGATTAACATAGTAATCCTAAATAAAGCTTGAAAGGATCCAGGCTGAAAGGGTCGGCGGTCGTACACGGATTAAGTGTCTAGATAAGGATAACCTCTGACCTTGAATGAGGAAAAGCAAACAAACCAATGGCGTATGGGCAGTACTCACCATATGAAGATGACTAGGCTTTCCCGGAATTGGACACGTGATGGTTACGCAAGATTGAAATTTTGAATAGACGGAACTTTACCAAACACCAATGAGATTTTAACGGACACTACAACATGAATTACCTTAAGATCAACGTAAGTCCGGTGCTTTGCATCGTCGAAGGCCCGAAGCTTGACATCTCGCCACCTGGAAAAAGAGATATGGAGTAAGAAAAAGGCCGGCCGGCAACGGTCTACGATCGGGTTATGTGGAAGAGAAGTGATGAGCACAAACCTTCCGGTCCCGAGCTTTTCGACAGCCTGGACAAGTGCTTCTACTTCAGCGACGGAGAAGGGTCTCCTGATGCGGCGCTGGACCATCTCAGAGCGCCTCGACTTGCGAAGTGGAACCACGGACAATGCCTCAACGTTCATCTGCGGCACTGGTACTAAAGCTCCGGAATTAGCTGTGGGTTTATACAGAGAAGGCGCATCAGCAGGTGGGTGAACCGAATCGTGATCGCTCTCAGGACAGTTTGCTGCAGAGTTTAGTAGAGCCTGTGGGGTGGCATCAGATTCCCCTAGATATGGTGCGGGTTTTGCAGGTGCGATCCTACCCCAAGAAAAAAAAAAACGGAAAGTATCGGACATTCAATAAATCATCGGATAACTACCCTCAAATAGATATTAAATGGGGCAACGCAGTTCAATTGCCCTTATGAAACAACCGTAATAGCTTAACTAAGATCAAAGCAACTACACAATTGAATTGATTCCTAACACAAGTTGAATTCAAGCATGCCAGTCAATTGACACAAACAGGATTTCCGAACATGATGCAACATTTCCAAGAAATGCAGATACCCCAATTCTTTTTTTTTTAATTAGAGTAAGGAGACAACCGGTAATATATGGCAACAGCCCATTCCCAAATGCAAAAGGATACTTTAGACTCTCATGATGAATAACAACGAGTTGCTAATATTGGTGCAAAAGATATATCCTAATTAGCTTCAATCGAACTGTCTATTAAGTAGCAGTGGTTAAGTGTCATTTCATTACCTTGCTAAAGGTTCGGGAGCATCACCAGGGTGAAGAAGATAGGGATCCTCAGAGATGGTCAGGGGTGCTGAAGCTTGTCTGGGATTTGGCTCCAATGCGAAGCCCAAATTATCCAGCTTTTCAGCATGAGCAATACCAGCCTGGCGCAGGGTCTTGCTGTCATCTCTAACCTTCTTTCCTTGGAGAAGAATACCAACACGCAGTCCACCTCCAAGAATAGCACTCACAGCCTCCAGAACTGTCCTCTGCAAAAGAAAATACAGCTGTAAACCCTATAGATTCAGAGAACATGTCTGTCTAGCAATAAAATATCTGCCTATCTGATCTAGTAAATATTACAAGATCAATATACTAATTTTAGAAGAACTCATCAAATTTGGACATGGTTCGAGTTCAAATATCGAAATTTCTAGATGAGCTGGATAAGACATGTTGGCAATGCCGATGATTATAGCTCCAAAATATAGCAAAGCTACGTGTGCATAACCTAGCAGTCACATTGAAAAGCCAATACAACATATCGGGTGTTCAGTCCCTACAAATAATATTATTTAGTAAAAAGTATAAAAAACAATATTCTGATAATTAAATTGAAGATCTTCAATTACATATCGGGAACAATTATAAGATTACTGAGTTAACACTTTCTATTGCATTAATGCAGGCCAGCTATATACAACAAAAATATAAAATATGAGGTCCCAAGGCTTTGATCTGTACTAAATAAAACGGATAAAATAATGAAAATGCATGATTTTAGTTGCAAAGCAGAATAGGAAATAAAAAATATATTAGGGGGTCATGTACCTTCAAGGAACCGACGGTAGCATTTTCAGGAATCTCAATAAAAAGTTCTGGCACCTTGAAAGACTTGATTCTAAGTTTCACTGCGAGAAAAGGACAGTACACCTCAGAACCTCACGATATCAGGGTCAAAATAAAAAGAACAATGTCATAGATTAACAAGTCAACATTGTTTCATGTAGCCTACTATATACCATGGTAATCTCCCGATTCATTTGATAATTTGTCACCGGTTGTAGAGGATGATGCACCATTCGCTGCACAAGAAATGTGATTGTTTCAAAATTCGAAGAGGATTGTAAGGTGGTCTGGTCAATAGGTGTAAATAGCTTAAATGATACCAACCGCCATGCAAAGTTGCAGGGGAATCACTTGCTTCTAACTTGACGCCACTCTTTCCAGCTGGATTAGATATACCATCATGAAATATCCTTCCATCAGACGCTGATATTGAGCAGCGCTCAAACAACTTCCTCCTCTTGAATGAACTCCTTTGAGTCCTAAGGCGTGTGCAAGGCATTCTCCTGCTGCGGAACACAGGCTTCATTTCTACATCTGAAAAGAGAAAATGATAGAATGTCAAGTCAACCAGGCAAGTCACCCACAAAGACCAAAAAGATTATAATTATAAATATCAACATAAAATCATTAAATGAGATGTTATCAATATTATAGAATTTGTACCAGCGTTGACAAGCTCCCCGTCGTTTGACATAGTTGGATCAACTTTCCAGTACTTAGATGTCAAGAGCTTCCTTATCCTACGGTCTCCTATATGTTGTGCCCTACAAGCATTAGTTGTAACAATGCTAGGATGAGTGCAACCAGAGGAGTTTTCATCATCATCTCTATATACAGAAAATTCCATTCCATCCCCACATTTGGGGACAGAACTGCTACAAGGAACACGATCTCTGCAAGAAGGCACTTCAGCACTGCTGTCCGAACTAATCAAAGCAGGAGGTTTGGCATCCAAATCCATTGGATCCTCTGACCTGTACATATCTGGACCATTCCTCTCCATGACCTTTCCAGAAGTTTGCCATTCAGCTCGGAGTGGAGTCTTAATTCCAACTCCTTCACACTCATATGATTCCATAGAACCAGGAATGCATCTCTGAGTGCCACATTTTTTGGGGATAGTATTGGTACCAAGAGAATATCCACGTTCATCCCCTATACTACTAATAATTGACTCCCCAGCAAAAGAATCCTTGTTGTCAGAATTTACGAAGGCATAAGCAGGTGATGAAGCTGTTGCATTTGGAGTTTGGGAATGCTCCTTTGAGGCATAGCCTCTCTGTCTCTGAATAACAATCTCAGAACACAAATTACTATCATCACAGCTTCCTTGATCAAATGCTTCAGTTTTCAATGGCTTCTCATTTTCAAATTGTTCCTGTTTAATAATATCCTTTCCAGCAGTAGGGTTAGATGTTCCAGCTATGTTACACAGAGTCAAAGAGTTCTGTCTCTCTGATAGCAACCTTCCTGCTACGGTGGCTAGCAAATCAAATGCACCCATCCAATTGTCCTCGACCTTCTTTCTAACAGAACGCTTACCCTGTAGAACTGCGATGAGTTATATAGAGTTAACAAAACCAAAAGAAGAATGAAGCAGATTGGGATAATATACGGACCCTAGCTGATCTTGGAACATGTGGCATTGCAGGAACCTGGTAGCCACTAGATCCATAATCCAACCTCTTCTGCAACACCATATTCAAAGACTCACAACTACAAGAAACTCAGCAATTTCCAGCACCTCAGCATTCAAAATTCTGTCTTCAAAACCAAATCAAGCAAGGTCGATTCCTCAAATCAAATGAATATAGCAGCAAAAGTACCTTGCTTCGCAGAACCTAAGATGGATCACAGCCAAAAAAAATTCCAAAGTTCAGGCACTTTCAATTTGCTTAAAAAAAATACACATTAAGATTTGTGTATCGTAAGCATATTAAGATATCGAAGGTAAAAGCTAAAACTCACTCAAAATATCAATAGCCTTCTCTCTGCCCCAACAAAAGCCGAATAAAAGCATTAATGGCGCATTGCATACAGTATATTTGAACCGAACCAAAATTGTATGATGAAACGCCCTTTTCCAAAAATCAAATTTTGTAAAAGTGGTGCAATTGGAAATTTATTTTGCATCTCTGCTACCTAATTCGAAGTCCTACAACCTTGGGCAAAAAAAGACAGACACAGAAACTTTGGCAGCGGATAATATCAAAGGAAAAAAAGAAAGGAGATTAGATCAATACGGAGATCGCAAAGATGAATAGAGGAACGGAGGTTAAATATAAAGCATCCACCGTTTGAGTAAACCCAGAACCGCCGAAAAACCATAGGATCTAAACAAAGATAAAAAATTTAAGGCAGGAACAGATCAAAGATCTTACCATAAAACCCTGGAGGTATCTATTGTTAATTAAAGTCCTGAAAACTTCAACCTCTGTTGGAGAATATGAGGCATCTCCTTAAAATTCCTGCAAGAAGAGAGAAACAAGAAACATTTTTTTCCGTCGTCAGGAAAGAGAAGCTGTAAAGAACCACGAAACCCTGTGACGAAGGGATCAAGACAGATATCACATGCATAGGGATCCGTAAGGCTTAAGGAATTTAAGGTTCCAGAAACAAAACCCAAGGAAACATATGACACGATCCAAATGAATTTCGAAAATAGACATGAACTGCTTGAAGGCAGATCGGATCTCGATCGAATTCGACACACTTGAAAAAAGAAAAAAAACCCAAAGATATCATAGATATTTAATCCAAATTGCTTCTCCAAGAAGACAAATCCTGAGACATCACGAAAAATTAACGAAAAAAACTCCAATTCCACAGTTTCAAAGAAATCTAAGTAGACTTCCAAAATGTCACCAAAATAAGGGAAAAACATATCGAAATTAGAGCTCCAATACGCGCATCTTAAATATTAGGCAGGAAATGGAGCGGAATCTTCGAAATCCAACTCGACACAAAGGAAAATCGAAGCCAAATTCAAAAGCTCGACCAAACACAGAAAAATGATCAAAGCGATAAAAAGATATCCAAGAAAAATTCAGAAACACCCACAAAAAACCAGGACAAATGAATCGGAATCCTAGCTCCAAACCCTCCCCGACCAAAATTCGCTGCTCTCACCTCTAAAACAGCGATCTGATCAACCCTCGCGGTCTTGAATCCCGTCAGATCGTCAGGAAAAAACTTTGGAATACCGCCAAAATCCACAAGAACTCCTACGAAATTACAGATCATACAAGGAATTGAGAAAACGAATTCCAGATCTCGATCAGAATTCGCAATTCAAAATCCTCTCCATGAACGCCTTATTTTTTTCCAAAAAATTCGCTCTTTTAAATGAAAACCTCCTTTCGCTTGTATTCTATTTCTCTCTCCCTCCACGCCTTGAGATCGCCAAAACCCTGAAAACCACCCCTTTTGCTTAAACCCCAGTTCTTATACCATGGACCCCATGTCACCGGAGCTTCCGGTGAAACCTCTCTCGGTCCGCCGGTTCCCCCAAACTACCAAGACCGTTTCCTCCCTCCGCGTGATCCTTTTCCCTGTTCCTGGTCCCTTCGATTCAGCCACGTGTCTATCCTCCAGATTCTACGGCCATGTCTTATTGGGTGAGAATTTTTTTGAACCGTTCAGTTAGAGACCGTGGTGGGACACCGGTTTTTAAATTTCTTTCTTCTATTTCAAAAACAGAAAATTACGGCCTTTTAAAGTAAAAAGTAGCTTCCATCAAAATAAAAAATAAAAAGTAGCATCACTGGGGAGGAACGAAATCATGGGCGTCAACAATTGCAGTAAATTCATAGACCGTTTGATCCATCGCGAGGGCAGTCTCTCATGCATAGGGTTGTTTTCGTCATTTCGGATAAAAAAGCAAGGCACTTTGGATGTGGTTGCCACGTATGACTAAAGCGGATGCCACGTGGAGAAGAAAAGCGAGCCCCATTGGGTTCTTTTTCTCAGCCATTATCCGGTGATTATTAAATCCGCTTATGTAAAAATAATAACAATAATAATAATTTCTTAATTTGTGAGACTGAGGGGTTCGGAGGGGCGGATGAGGGGCTCGCTCGGGCGTCATTTTCGTTACACTTGACGACCGCGAGGGGTGACGTGGCGGGACGGACAGCCAGGAGATTTGACGGCGTTAGAAGCGGGGATAAGGCCGGAGCTTGTGTGGGTGGCACCGGGTTTTGTCGAGGATGTCCAAGCTTTGGGACGGAAAGCACGACGCCACGATCGGAGGCTTACCGTTATCACGCGAAATCGGCGGCCTGCCTAGTTTCTCCCGTTAACAAATCCCTCGATCGACACGTGTCCGGTGGAACGCTGCAGCCACATGGGGATCATCTAGTTTTCCGGTACGGCAGTTACGTCATTTGGATGCTGGTGGCACACCTGATCCAGTCGCCACTAGGTTCTCAATGCCACCGCTTCATGGGTCCTCTCCTCTCCGAACCAGCTGTATACCGTCGTTACATATATGGAGGCCATCGGCACTTACTTCATCTTAAACTGTGTAACAAGAACTTGTGGAACTTTTAAGGTTTGGTCTATCTAATATCGTTGACCGCTATACATGGATGACATGATCAGGCATCACTTGTAATCGAACATAGATTTTGGTTAACATAGATAAAACCTATGAAGTGTCCTCCGTTTTCTTTTGGTAATATATGAAGTGTACTCTTTTTTTTTTTTTTTTCAAGGTAAAAGAAGTGTACTCCGTTTAAAACCACCATGAATGGTAGCTAGCTAGCTAGACAATACTGTCATTTAAATTGGAACAATGTGGCATTTGCCTCCTCGTTCACCAAAAAAAAAATGTAACAATTAATATGTATATTACCCGGAAATTAGAAGGGATAATTTGCATCTTTGTATTCTATACCTATCCCACCCTACCTTTTTTTTTTTTTTGGTACGTACAAATCCAACCCTATCTTTAAAGAGATGATTTTTAATCAGAATATTCTAACCCCGCCCTCTCATAGCGGTGGCTATAATTTTAACCTCATAGGTGGATTGAAAATGGGGCAAGGTGCGCGGCCCAACAAGGAAGTTTAGATGAAACTTTAACCGCCGCCAGCAACAGACGAGGGAGGGTAGGGAGGGAATTGATCGGGGGAAGCGTGATGCGGAGGGATCCGGAGATTCCAAGCTTTCTGAGTTCCCTGGAGTTTTCTTGACGTACAAGGCATAGCAGGGGAACAGTCAAATGGGTATCCGGTCGGGGGATGCAACCCCTTCTTCGGGTTGTGCCAGCTTGGACGTGCCAGCATGCCTTATGTGGGTTGGCCAGACGACGGCCATGGGATTTGCACTAGATATCATCTGTTAGATACTCGGAGCATGGTTGTTGCTTCCTATCAGCCTACTGCAGCCAGGAAACCATGCACTGCTTCCGTGTCTTTTTCCTTTTTTTTTTTTTTTCTCTGTATTCAATTAGGCAATCATTAAGATACCTGGTGATTTGGGACAGGGCGTAGCCGAATGAGGTTGGGCCTGTGAGAGATCGAGTTAATTGGGTGTCCGGCTCTTAAGGACATCACCCCCACCAACCACCGGCTCCCCAACTAAGACGAGGAAAGAGTCATGGATTGACGCTAATTAATGATTTAGGGGAGACTCAACATGTTCACATGGGGAGATGTAACTTTCGTAACCAATCACGTGGTAGCAGTATAGGTTAATAGCTGCATAGGTGGAGATCTCATGGTGGCACATGAGTGTAGGGATGGCGATCTATTGAATCCTATGCAGGTGTGTGGTCCTTCCCTATCAGCCGTCTGATCGACTGTGAACGTGCTGGGTTATTCCATCAGTTTTTTTTAAAAAAAATTATTTTTGGATGGAAGGTCATTCCATGAGTTACGCCTCCTTCCCCACCAACCGTTTCCAACTTTAGATATTAATATCGTAGGCCTAGTTTATAAATCGAGCAGTCCAACCTACCACATTTGGCACCTAGATCTCTAGTTCTATCTCGCTTCTAAGATCAAACTGTAACTATAACCAAGCCTCGTCATAGCACATATCGATTACTCCTTGTTCATCTAAAAAAGGGACGAAGTACCAGCTCATCATACAGCTAAGAGGATGGTGGACGACGGACCCACTACCACGTTAAGAGTATATATACTAAGTATATCTTCGGCCATTTGATAAGGAAAGGTGTCACGTGAATCAACCGTCCACATGCTTTCATCAATATTATACGCAGAGTGGTAGGTCTTTTCCAGAGGAAGGGATCTGGGAGGACCCTCCCACAACGCTTCCGTTTCATGAAGTAATTGGCGAGTACTGGAGATGACTTGGTTGAACGGGGAGCCAACGCCGCCTGGAAGGTGTGGGTGATTGATTATTATAAAGATTTATACAAAGAAAGGGTGGTCCCGTCTCGTGAATGTTACTTGAATTAAGAGCATATGGTTATCGAGCAAAATAAATGATGCCCCAATTGGCTTGCAACTTTCATATTTTTCTTGTTTGTTTTGTTTACCGCCTTTCCGTTCTACCTTCTGCCCGCCAAAATGGACGGGGACCGGCCAATCTACATGTGCAATCCAATGGGTGCTGCTTGTTCTTCTGAACGCGGTTTTAATAACTAAGATGGACTTCGACTAATCCACAGTCTCCCCTCCCTCACCCCACAATATATATATATATATATATATATATATATATATATATATATATATATATATATAACTAGGATGGACTTTCCCATGTACGTCTAATGATGAGACAAACGGTTGCGGGGCCTGCATGGACTCTAAAAGCATTCCTATGGTCGAAGTTACCGGATAAAGAAAGCAAGAGGAAGGACAGGTGGAAGGATGATGCCAACCCGTCCAAAGTTTTCCGACTTTTAGAAATCCATTGAATGGTAATTCTCGCTTTGTTTCAGAATTTGTTGGATTGTAGAACGGATCTGTGGACTCGCATGATGTGTCCAGCTTCTTAATTCTTCTACGTCTCTTCGCACTTTTTGGGTCCTTTACCTTGACACGAGAGATACCGGACAAGTAACGTGGTTGCCATTTAACTACGTCCTGATTTTCCGTGTGCCATCGTCCTCGCGGTGTGGGTTAGGGTTCTGAGATTGTGCTGGTTTTCCATGGTATCCGAAGGTGATCCCCGCCGATCGACCGGAATCTTGGACTCAGAGGGGAAGGTAGATGGCGAGAAGACTTGGATGAATATGGTCTAGGGCTCCGCCCAATTCTTAGGATGGACAGCCTATAAGCTCTCCGAAATGGAGATTGAGCAGTTGGAACAGAGCTTCTCAAAGATACTGGTGATGCCGGGATCGATGACAGAAGACTCGTCGGAACTGGGAGGGGGTTGCGATGACTTTTCGAAGCTTGGGTCGACTTGTTTCGGTAGCTTGGGTTGTTAAGGAGGTCCAACAATAGCTGTGCCTCGACTACGTCCTAGAGATGTTTCCAATCGAAGAAGACCACCTCGTTCTTCAATTGAGCACGGAAGAAAACTGTGCTAGGGTATTGGAAAGGGGCCGTCGGCTTCGGCCGAGGTGGACCCCTCCTGGGCGGATACCTGGCGGAGCGACAGAGAGGCGCTCGACTTCGGCCAAGGTGGATCCCTCCTGGGCGGACACCTGGCGAAAGAGCAGCAGAGGGCCCGACTCAACCTCGGCCGAGGTGGCACCGTCTCAGGACGCCACCCGGCGAGGGAGGAAGGGGCCGCCGGCTTCGATCGAGGTGGACCCCTCCTGGGCGGACACCTGGCGAAGGAGCAGGTTGGTCCGGCCCGACCTCAACTTCGGCCGAGGTGGGCCCATACCTGACCTTGCTGGATCGTTCCCGTTCTGCCGAAAAAATTTCACGTGGCTCGAATCACGCCTGGCGGAATCTAAGACATGCCACGTCATTGTAATGGCCGTAACAGTTGCCCCCCATCCCCACGTTCAGCTGAGGCGTCATGGAACGTGGGAATTTAATGCGGAGATGACGTGGGAAAGGCGAAGATCTCGCGCCATGATTGCCACGATCCTCGTTGTCGTTCCTCGTTGCGCCCAAGGTCCTATGAGAGGCTGCCACGCGTCGCCTCTCCGGTTGCACTTAATGCGTTGCTTCGAAAAGGAGGCCATTTCCACGTAACCGAAGCGTCGATGTCGGGCGTGCATCCACGCGGCATCCATCTGGTGGTCCGGAACAGAATGACGGGTACGGTCGCTATCGATCGAATTTGAAAAGGAGGGGGATTTTTCGGAACGAGGCCCTTTCCCTTTCTCGCGCTCCGCTGGCGGTTGCAGTAGGCTATCCTTCACTCCCCCGGGTTGCCGCTTCTTTTGCACAGTGGGTTTCGGTAAGTGCCTTCGTCTGCCTCCTTCCTCCGTCCCCTTCCTTTAGCAATTTCTCTTCACCACTTCCTCCCCCATGGCGCGTCGTCGCCATGTTTCATCTAATCCGGACGAGGCCGGTCTGTCCCAGCCGAGGACTCCATCGTCTTCCTCCTCGGAAGCGGAGGTGATCCCGAAGGAGGTCCGCAGGCGGCTCCAGCCTGGGGGTGTAACCATATGTGTCCCTAGGGGTCTTAGGTCTCCCCCCGTAATCTCTGCGCGTCCCATCTCTTCTCTTCCTCCTCCTGCCCTTTCTTCTGCTGGTCCCTCCGGTCACGTTTCATCGATGACCGAAGGTGACTTTCTTTGCTCCGGGAAGTCTATGGCATCCCGGGATCGATCCATCTTTCTCTCTCGCGGCCCGGGGATCGCGTCACCTTAAGCGGCCCCGGCCGAATAGCCTTCTACGAGGACTTCCTCCTTGGGGGTCTTCGGTTCCCCCTTCACCCTTTCTTTCTCTCCTTTCTTAGTCATTACCGCCTGGTCCTGGCCTAGTTGGCTCTGAACGCCATCCGGGTCATCTTCGCCTTCATTGTCTTCTGCCACTTCCACGGGTTCGTTGTCCGCTTCTCTCTCTTCATGGCTCTTTTCACCCTGAAACATTATTCCACCGATGATGACTGGTGGTATATCTCACCTCGGCCTAGGTGCCTCCGGTTCGACCTCCCTTCCTCCATTAAGGGTTGGAAGAACTGGTTCTTTTTTGCCTCGGTCGAGAACGTCGACTGGGCCTGGAGCGAGCCGGATCGGTCCCCGAACCGGAACTCTCAAGTTGAGCCGGCGGACCAGTAGGCCTATTCCTTGCTGCTGAGCGACGCGGTCCCTACACTCGATGTTCTGCTCTCGGAGCAGAACTTGTTCGAGGCGGGGATCAGTCCCATCCGGGAGCCGAGTGTGGCTCAGCCTTCCTTTCTACTCCGCACCTCCCCCCTTTCTCCCTTTCTCTTTTTAACTGGGCTGACTGACCTCCATTCTCTTGCAGGTATGAAGTTTTCACTAGAGAACCTCCTGGAGGGCACCGCTCAGAGGGATGCTGTCGAGGGAGATGAGCCCGCGGCGAAGAGGGCTCGCACCCAGGCGAGCCAGGAGGCCGTGCCGACGCCCGCCCCTAGTTTAGTAGCAGTAGCTCCCGCATCCAGGCCACCTCGGGCCCGGGCCACCGACGCTCCTGTCGTTAGTCTTGACGGGGCCGTAGAGGAGGGAAGGCCAGCTCCCTCCCAGGCAGCGCCCGCTTCCACCGCTGCTCCGATGGCACCGCCGTTGGCTCCAGCTGCCCCGCCGGTGGCAGTCCCAGGGGGACGGTCGCTCCTGCCGCCGCCGATCTGTCCGCCCCGTCACCGACTCTCACAACCCGATGCTCCGTGATCCGTGACCAGGGCCTCGCGGAGAGGGTCATGGAGTTCGCCTGCACCTCCCGGGACCGCCGACTGAGGGGCGGCCGGGACTACGCCGACCCCTTGCTTGGGATCCTTCCGCAGCTCTTCACGGTAAGTTTCGGACTCTGAACCCTCTCTTTTAAAGTTCCAGTTGGATTCTGATCGACTTCTCTTTCTGGTACAGATCGGGACCGACGTACTACTGCCGAGGAATTTCCTCGCAGGGTATGCCAAGAAGGATGCCGAGAAGGAGGAGAAGCTCGGCAAACTCGCAGTCGACGTGAAGGACCTCATGGAAAAGGGGGTCGAGCTATGGGGGAACAACCAGGCCCTTCAATCTGACCTGGCACGCGCCGAGGGGCGCATCAAAGAACTGGAGACCTCTCTGTTTGAGGAGAGGATCTCCAATCAGCGCCGCGTGGAGGAGGACGCCGCGGAGAAGGCTCGCCTCCGAGCTCAGTCCCAGTCGCTGGAGCACCGGGTGGAGGAGGCTCGGAGGGAGGCGAACGCAGCCAAGGAGCGGAGCTCCTACGTCAACGGGCTGCTGGAAGCTTCAAAGCGGGAGGCGCAGGAGGCTATCCCGAAGTTTCAGACCTCCGACGAGTATATCGCGGAGGTTCGGGAGGCCGCCGTGGACTCCTTCCTGAAGGGGTTCTAGGTGTGCCGGGAGAAGGTGGGCTCCTTCTACCCCGAGCTCGACCTCAGCGGGGTGGTCCTTGGCGAAAGGAGGCAGGAGCCCAGCGGCGAGGTGCCAGTGGCAGCAGGCGACGTGGCTGCAACTCCAGAGCAGCCCCCCGAGCAGCCACCTGTCGACGGCACAGGCGGAGAGGGCACACTCCCGCCCGAGGACAGTGCCACCGTGCCAAATTAGCTTTCACTTGTACTCCTTTTCTTTCTGCTTCGCTTCTTCTTTTTTTTTTTTTTTTGAGGACTCCCGGCCTGTCGGGACTCCTTCATTGTAAACATTTTTCAAGTTAATGAAGAATCCCCTCTTTGCCAAGTCCCAACCTTGTCTGCTCTGTGTTCTCTCTTTTTTTTTTTTTGCTGAGACCGAGTGTTGGTTTCAAGTGCCGAGAGTAAGTCCTGGGATCTGTTCCGAGCTGAGTTCGCGGGTAAACTAAGTCCCGTCGAGCATTCAGATCGAAGTTCGGAGCTTCCAGGTTGGGCGCCGGTAGAGCAGGCTTTGCGCTAGTCATTCGAGCTTGCCGGGCTGTTCTTCGTGATCGCGTGGGAAAGCTTGGCTTTGCCTCGCCTTCTGGACCGAAGTCCGGGACTTTCGGACTGAACCCCGGGGCCGCGGGCTTTGGCGAGCCCTGCACGGCTTGCCGAGCTGTTCTCCATGATTGCGTAGGTGAGCTTGGCTCTGCCCCGCCTTCCGGGCCGAAGTCCGGGACTTCTGGACTGAACCCCGGGGTCGCAAGCTTTGGCGAGCCCTGCGCGGCTTGCCGAGCTGTTCTCCATGATCGCGTGGGTGAGGTTGGCTCTGCCCCGCCTTCCGGACCGAAGTCCGAGACTTCCGGACTGAACCCCGGGGCCGCGGGCTTTGGCGAGCACTGCGCGGCTTGCCGAGCTGTTCTCCGTGATCACATGGGCGAGCTTGGCTCTGCCCCGCCTTCCGGACCGAAGTCCGGGACTTCCGGACTGAACCCCGGGGCCGCGGGCTTTGGCGAGCCGTGCGCGGCTTGCCGAGCTGTTCTCCGTGATTGCGTGGGCGAGCTTGGCTCTGCCCCGCCTTCCGGACCGAAGTCCGGGACTTCTGGACTGAACCCCGGGGTCGCGGGCTTTGGCGAGCCCTACGCGGCTTGCCGAGCTGTTCTCCGTGATCGCGAGGGCGAGCTTGGCTCTGCCCCGCCTTCCGGACCGAAGTCCGGGACTTCCGGACTAAACCCTGGGGCCGCGGGCTTTGGCGAGCCCTGCACGGCTTGCCGAGCTGCTCTCCGTGATTGGCGTGGGCGAGCTTGGCTCTGCCCCGCTTTTCGGACCGAAGTCCGGGACTTCCCGCCTCCTCGGGTCTTCGGCCACAGCCGTGTTTGCCGACCCCAGAGCTAATTGTCTCTCTTCCTATGAGGTGAGAAGAAGCAATTGAAGTAAATGAATTTTATTGCAGGAGTTCGTGGAACCTTACATCATTGGTAATTCATCCTCAGGTTCGAGGCATTCCAGGTCCGAGGGAACCTGGACCCTCCGCTGGAGCTTCGTTCCTCACGAACTTCCTGAGGTAGCCTCTCTGAATCAGCTCCTCGATTTCCCGCTTCAGATTGCGACACTCCTCCGTGTCATGTCCGTGCTCGCGGTGGAACTGGCAGTACTTTAACTTGTCGCGGGTGCTCCTCGGGTTCTGAGGTGGAGGTCGGCGGAGGTAGTGCTCGCCCTTAATTTCCATGAGGATCTTTGTTCTGGGAGCATGGAGAGGGGTGAAATTTCGCTCCGGGGCGGCTCCGCCCTTTGGCTTCAGATTTGGACGGGGGTCAGCAGGTGGCCCGGGCCTCCGGGTCCCTGGAACATCTCTCAGGGCCAGTTTCTTCAAGGTCCTCCCGTCCAGCTCTCGGCGGGTGCGATCAGCTTCCTCAACTCGGATGTACTTGTGGACACGGAGGAGAAGCTCGGAGTACGTTCTGGGGGGTTTCTTGTTCAGGGAATAAGTCAGGCGGGACGTTTTGAGCCCGCGCTTTAATGCCAGCATGGCAACGGGCTCGTCCAGACTGTAGATTTCCAGGGCAGCGATCTTGAAGCGGGTAATGTAGTCCCGAAGTAGCTCCTGGTCCTGCTGGCGGATGGAGAAGAGGCTGTCCACCTCTCTCGGCACCTTCCGACAAGCGTCGAAGTGTGCCACAAACTTTTCCTTCAATTGATAGAAGGAGCAAATGGATCCTGGCTCGAGGCGGGTGAACCAGACTCGAGCAGCCTTCCAGAGGGTAGCGGGGAAGGCAATGCATAAAAGAGCATCCGTGGCCCCCTAGACCCTCATGAGAGCTCTGTAGCTCTCCAGATGGTCCAAGGGGTCGGTGGTCCCGTCGTAGGGATTCACCTGCGGCAAGCGGAACCGGCTCGGAACCGGCTTCTCTTGGATTTCCTGGGAGAAGGGGGGTCGGGAGTCGTATCCCGCCGGGTCCGCCGAGGAGTTCTGCAGGTCGGCAAATCGGCGGGCAAAATCTGCCAGTTTACGCTCATGCCCCTCCAGGCGCCTCTCGGCCTGGCGCCTGATGGCCTCGTCAGTGGAATCTTCTACCGAGGCCGCTGGTGAAGGGGGAGCCGATCGGTCTCGGCGGGGGGCTTTGCCCCGATGCCGCCTTCTGCGGCGCACCGTCTCGGCATTATCTGCCGGGGATCGACTCTCACGATCCGCCAAACCGGAGTAATTTCTTTTCGCGGGGGTTGGTGGCTCCCGCGGGGGTTGGAGGCTGCCCGCGGCTGGGATGGCCTGCCATGGATGGAGCGCAGGCTTCCGCGCGGCCCCGCGGCTCGAGCCGCGGGGGTCCCTGGCTGGGGCTGCGTGGCCAAGGAGCGCTGCTGATGCTGTAGCTGCCGAACTGCTGTAGTCAGGGTTTGTAGCTGTTGGATGATAGCTGCAAAAGGTCCGTCCACCGAGGTCGGTTGCGATGGAAGAGGAGGGGGAGTGGGAAGCTCCCTCTCCAGGCTGCGTGTCCCCTGAGGGGAGGGCACCTCCCCTACTCGGCCGGTGGATGCTTCGCGCCCGCGTGTGACCACCATTGCAAGAGCGCGCTTCGTCCCACAGAGAGCTAGCTCACACTGGGGGTGTTGTCCTGCCCCCCTACCTGGCGCGCCAATCTGTTGCCGATGCCGCCACCACGCCTGTAGCTTCAGAGCTGGTGATTTGACCGGACCGTCTCGCCTCGAGGTCACCGGGCTCCCGATTCTGCAAGACAAGGACAAAAATCCTGGCCGGGGATCCCGGCGAGGGGGCTCCGACGGTCAAGTTAGAAAACAGCGAGATGGAACAGAGTCTCCAAGGTGGGCCCCTCCCGGAGTCCCAGGCTTAGAGATTATATTTGTAAAGAAGGTCTCAGGAAGAATATAAATTGGGCCAGGTTCCTTCACCGAGCTTGCGCCAAGGGATCCCTCTCGGGATCTTGGATCCTGTTCTTGGTGTCTTTCCTTTTCCCAGCCCTTTTTTCCCTTACCTAGTCGTTCGCTCTTCCCATCCTTTTATCCATCACACTGCCTCCGACTTCCCGCCCCTGGGAGGCTCCCTCTCACTTTCACCTCCTTCTCTCCCTCTCTTTCCCCTTTCCCTTTTGGGTCTAAGAACTCGGCGGCCTCCTTGTCTTGCTTGCCGAGCCTAGCGAGGAAAGGGTAGAGGGAGGACGCTGGCCAAATCTTGGGGCCGAGTGCAAGCGCTCTCTTTCCCAGGCGCCGACAACGCCCGTTACCGGGTTTTGTCTTGCCAGGATTTTGCTTCTCGGCTGCGGAACCTGTCGGGCCGATGTAAACGAGGTTTCGCGTGTTGCTGTCGACCGTATCGGTGCTCCTCTCGGGGTGCGGCGCGCGCTGCTCGAGGGGCGGTCTCGGAACTTATGCTTTTGCTTCTCGGCGGCCTCACCACGCAGGGTAGCCGGCCTCGGCCGAGGTGGACCCCTCCTGGGCGGATACCTGGCGAAGGAGCAGCAGAGGGCCCGGCTCGACCTCGGCCGAGGTGGTACCGTCTCAGGGCGCCACCCGGCGAGGGAAGAAGGGGCCGCCGGCTTCGGGGCCGAGGTGGACCCCTCCTGGGCGGACACCTGGCGAAGGAGCAGCAGAGGGCTTGGCTCGACCTCGACCGAGGTGGCACCGTCTCAGGGCGCCACCCGGCGAGGGAGGAAGGGGCCGCCGGCTTCGGCTGAGGTGGACCCCTCATGGGCGGACACCTGGCGGAGCGACAGAGAGGCGCTCGACTTCGGCCGAGGTGGACCCCTCCTGGGCGGACACCTGGCGAAGGAGCAGCAGAGGGCCCGGCTCGACCTCGGCCGAGGTGGCACCGTCTCAGGGCGCCACCCGGCGAGGGAGGAAGGGGCCGCCGGCTTCGGCCGAGGTGGACCACTCCTGGGCGGACACCTGGCGGAGCGGCAGAGAGGTGCTTAACTTCGGCCGAGGTGGACCCCTCCTGGATGGACACCTGACGAAGGAGCAGCACAGGGCCCGGCTCGACCTCGGCCGAGGTGGCACCGTCTCAGGGCGCCACCCGGCGAGGGAGGAAGGGGCCGCCAGCTTCGGCCGAGGTGGACCCCTCCTGGGCGGACACCTGGCGGAGCAGCAGAGAGGCACTCGACTTCGGCCGAGGTGGACCCCTCCTGGGCGGACACCTGGCGGAGCGGCAGAGAGGCACTCGACTTCGGCAGAGGGTCCGGCTCGACCTCGGCTGAGGTGGCACCGTCTCAGGGTGCCACCCGGCGAGGGAGGAAGGGGCCGCCGGCTTCGGCCGAGGTGGACCCCTCCTGGGCGGACACCTGGTGAAGGAGCAGCAGAGGGCCCGGCTCGACCTCGGTCGAGGTGGCACCGTCTCAGGGCGCCACTCGGCGAGGGAGGGAGGGGTCGCCGGCTTCGGCCGAGGTGGACCCCTCCTGGGCGGACACCTGGCGGAGCGGTCGAGAGGCGCTCGACTTCGACCGAGGTGGATCCCTCCTGGGCGGACACCTGGCGAAGGAGCAGCAGAGGGCCCGACTCGACCTCGGCCGAGGTGGCACCGTCTCAGGGCGCCACCCGGCAAGGGAGGAAGGGGCCGTCGGCTTCGGCCGAGGTGGACCCCTCCTGGGCGGACACCTGGCGGAGCGGTAGAGAGGCACTAGACTTCGGCCAAGGTGGACCCCTCCTGGGTGGACACCTGGCGAAGAAGCAGCAAAGAGACGCTTGACTTCGGCCGAGATGGACCCCTCGTGGGCGGACACCTGGCGAAGGAGAAGCAGAGGGCCCGGCTCGACCTCGGCCGAGGTGGCACCGTCTCAGGGCGCCACCCGGCGAGGGAGGAAGGAGCCGCTGGCTTGGGACGAGGTGGACCCCTCCTGGGCGGACACCTGGCGGAGCGGCAGAGAGGCGCTCGACTTCGGCCGAGGTGGACCCCTCCTGGGCGGACACCTGGCGAAGGAGCAGCAGAGGGCCTGGCTCGACCTCGGCCGAGGTGGCACCGTCTCAGGGCACCACCCGGCGAGGGAGGAAGGGGCCGCCGGCTTCGGCCGAGGTGGACCCCTCCTGGGCAGACACCTGGCGAAGGAGCAAGTTGGCCCGGCCCGACCTCGACTTCGGTCGAGGTGGGCCCATATCTGACCTTGCTGGACCGTCCCCGTTCTACCGAAAAAATTTCACGTGGCTCGAATCATGCCTGGCGGAATCTGAGACATGCCACGTCATTGTAACGGCTGTAATATAATGTTTTGTGGGCTATCATTTAAGGTTTAGCCCACTTAAAAGTGATCAATTAAGTTTTGAGCTAATTGGGATCTTAATGTATCTAATAGGGTGCGGGCCTTTTAATGTGTAAAGACTTAAGGATAATTTATATTTTTATGATGGGCAAAAATAAAAATCATAATAATGATGTTTTCTATATAAAAGCGGTTATGGTTCCCAGATCACGGGTTATTCCTTTCTCTATGATATCCCATCATCGGAGAAGAAAAAAATCCTAGAGAAGAAAGAAAAGGCTCTTTAAGAAACCCGTATGAATCTGGAAGGCTAGCCGTGTGATACAGTGTTAGACCTTTCAAATATGGCTACAGGTACGCTTCTGCTTATTGTTTGGTTATTCTCAATGATATCACATATTTATTTTTTGAAATTTGCTTTCAAAAATATTTCAGCATAATTCCCAATAAGGAGATAATTCCTAACACCAATATCTAACAGTCGATCGTTGACCTCGCATTACCATCTTTTGGATTCATTTGCGCTCTACAGGTGAAATGGGATATATCTTTTTGAATGGAAATGATTAGTTTTACGAGTACAATAAGGCAGTAGCTTCGTAATCAACTTGGCCGCTGAATAAAATTATTTGCCTTCATTCATCAGGGCAAATTACTGAAATAAAATGTTAGAAATTAATTTTTACCAGTACACTCCGTATGCGACAAGCTCATACTCTGTATGTGACAAGCCCGATCACGATGAATAAAATCTATATAAACTCTAAGAAGTACCAAGAGTGCTTGGAACCTACCGATAAACCGACGACACCTCGATTACTAAGGGTGTATATACGCCACCTCAACATGAGCCACATATATCGCATGTTTTCTTTATTGATGGTTGTCTGCTAGTTATCCATGCAACTTTGAAGGATAGCATTTGTTTGTTCACTCCTGCTTATTGCCCTTTGTCTGAACAGGCTTTTTTTAATGGGCAGAAATCATAAGTAATGTTTAGCCCAGAGAGGTATGTTGCCTGCTGATCTATGCTACTGTGATTTATGTGAAGTTGATATTGAAGATGCTAGATATATTATTATATTTTGCTCCATTGTTAAAAACTGTTGGCATATGTTTGACAGTGTGTGCCAAATGTCTTTTAATCCGCAGTCTTTGCTAGACTTAATACAACAAATGCCCCAGGTAGAGAGACAGGAATTCAAGCACTGTTGGCATGTATTGTGTGGCAACTCTGGCTAGCCAAGAATCAAAGATTATTTCAGCAAACTGAGGTTTCGGTTGGCTGGTTGATCTGACAAGCATTGACTCATGTCTTATATCAAAACTCTGTTAAAAGTTTTATCTCCGTTAGGGAGCTGGGGTGGTTCTTCTTTCACTTATGACTCTTCTACTTATTTCAGGATCGTACAGATAAATTAATTAAGGCAGTTGACAAAATTATCCATCTTACCTGAGTGCCTTTGCCGAATTAATAATAGCCATGTGGCTTGTCATTAAGACAGCAATCAATGATTTCAATGTAAGCCAATTTTGGCTTGAAGAAGGCTCTCTTACTGTTGTGGATTGGTTAAACTCTCACTCTTCTTCTACACACCCTCTCTCTCCTTTGTTGCCTGACATCAGAAGCTGGCTAGCACGACCACTGGTAATGGTATCTCATATTTATCATGAGGGTAACCAGGTGGCCGATTTTATGGCTCATTAGGCTTCTAATGGAGATTATACTTATTCCTCTGTGATGAGTTACCCTCCATGTTATGCGCTTTGTTACAGGCGGACCGTGCTCGATTAGCCTTTCTCAGGAATGCATGATGGAAAGTCCTGTCACCATGTTTTCTCTTAGCCAGCTTCAAGTTACTGTTCTTTTTCAATGAGGCTCACGTGTCGCAAAAAGTTTTACGGATCTTTCAACTGGTAGTCTTTCTTCTATACTCTTTGGTCCATAACCAGGGTTGCTTCGTTTTGCGTTGGCACTCCTTCGGCTGTCACGGGTGGTCATATATTCCTCCATTTTGAGATGGGCCTGCTAAATGATATTCATGACCAAGTCTTTGCTATTTACTGCATTGAGTAATTCTTTGTGCACCGCGTGCAGTGCAGCAAATCCAGCATGACCTACATCGTATATTTTTATTAGTCCAAATATATGGCATGACAGGATAGAAAGAGATACTAGCATTAATTACTGTTCAGCTTTTATTTAAAATTTTTTTCTAGACCAAAATACTCCTATGATATCCTAGTTCAAAGGCTACGACACTCCAGTTCAAAATTTATGACATCCTAGTTCAAAAAATGACCTGAAACAGTATTATGATATCATAATTCAAAATCTACGACATCCTAGTTCAAAACCTACGACACCTTAATTCAAAAATGATCTGAAACAATATTACAACATCCTAGTTCAAAACCTACGATATCCTAGTTCAAAACCTACGACACCCTAATTCAAAAATGACCCGAAACAGTATTACGACATCATGGTTCGAAAGCTACGACATCCTAATTCAAAACCTACGACACCCATGCAGAAAATATAAATTAAAACCTGAAACAGTATTACGATACCCTAGTTCAAAAGCTACGACACTCTAGTTCAAAACCTACGATATCCATGCAGAAAATATAAATTAAAACCCAAAACAGTATTACGACATCCTAGTTCAAAAGCTACGACACCCTAGTTCAAAACCTACGATATCCATGCAGAAAATATAAATTAAAACCCGAAACAGTATTACGACATCCTAGTTCAAAAGCTACGACACCCTAGTTCAAAACCTACGACACTTATGTAGAAAATATAAATTAAAACCTGAAACAGTATTACGACACTCTAGTTCAAAAGCTACGACATCCTAGTTCAAAAGCTACAATATCCATGTAAAAAATATAAATTAAAACCTGAAACAGTATTATGACATCCTAGTTCAAAAGCTACGATATCCTAGTTCAAAACCTACGACATCCTAGTTCAAGGGACTGGAGAGAAGGGTATTTTAGTCTGAACAAAAATTTTAAATAAAAGCAGAATGATAATTAATGATAGTCATGCTCAGTTCCCATCCCATCATACTACAGTGGATATATTTGAACCAATAAAAAAATATAGTGCAGGCCATATTAGATTTACTGCACCGCATGCGGTGCACAAAGACTTTTCCTTACTGCATTATATTGCATCAAGGAAGGGCTGTTAAGGAATTCAAGACCAACTGGGGTTTGTATGTAAAGCAGAATGCTCCTCAAAATACTGTACCTGTCAGGCTACTTGACCCTCTTTATGCTTCTCAGCATGGATGCTTTGAAAAGTTATATCATCAACCACCCTTGAAGATTCAGGGCATTTGGATAATTCTGGGCTCTCTGTTTTGGTAAAGTTATGATATTCCTATTTTATTTCAATTAGTTAATTATTTTTTATTTTATTAGTTATATCATATGGCAAAAGGAGTCTTCGGCTTCACGCTATTGTCTTCTCGTTATTAACCCTAAGTCTTCGGCTTCGTATCGTTATCTCCACCCGAAGACCATGCTTGACTTTCTGGAAAGCAAACTGTTTATTGTCTTCGGCTTCGTGCATCCACATTAATCCGAAGACTATGCCTAAAGTCTATGGTTTCGTATCTATGATCCATGATGCTTTCTCTATATCTTCGACTTCGTATTATTATTTTGGTCTGGAGACCATGCTTATTATCTTTGGTTTATTGTCTAAAGGATATTATACTCTGGGTCATCGGCTTCGTATTATTATCTCAGTCCGAAGACGATGTTGAATGTCTTCGGCTTCGTATAATTGTCTTGATCCGAAGACTTGATCTCCCGGGCAAATATCTTCGACTTTATTCCTTCAACCTAAAAATTGTAAGTGTTTATTTTTATCACATCAAAGAAAGATCCAAAGTGTGAAGCTGACATTCCCTTCAGGAGTGCTACTAAAGAGAATGTAAAGCTCACTCCGCATCTATGCTTAAAGGAGGATTCTGGAGCACGTAGATTTCTTGAACAAACATTTGAAATCTGTTTGGGTTGTTGCAACCGTCCACGTGGTCTGAAACCTCAGATTGAACAAACCCCGGGTGTAACGGCTTTTCCGACAGCCACTACTTGCAGTTATGAAGTGGTTGCGCTTGTCAACCTCCATAACCGTAAGTAGTTACGTTGGAGCTTACAAATACTGGTAAGAGGGGACACGCAGGGGATCCGGGCTCTCTTCCTTGACATTTTCGAATTCCTTCTTTCCCATCTTTGGTTCTATAAACTTTCCATTCTGCTACTGCCTGAGTCTCTCCTGACTTTGGCATCGAAATGTCCCTCGCCGGAAAACCTCCGGTCAGGGATCTGTTTTGCAGGTTCTGGTTCACAGCGGCCTAGCGGAAGGATCACTCCATCCGGTCGACAGAGATTCAGCGTCAACAGATTGGCGCGCCAGGAAGGGGGAGCGATTTTTCCCTTGATCAAAGGAAAGCTTTATTCGAGCAAAAATGGTGAAAGGGAAAGCCCGAAATGCTTCCACAAGCCAGGAGCAACCAGGAAATGGCCTTCCAACAGGTAATTTTCTGGCAGATCAAGGAGGGCCCCCCATGATAATGGTGGGCCAGCAACAGTTCGAAGCACAAATTACAGAGGCAAAAGTTGAAAATTTTGTAAGAAACTTCATTATCTTCCGTTTCGAAATTTCATATTCTATCATAACTGACAATGGAAGGCAGTTTGATAATCCAAAGTTTAAAGGTTTTTGCACTCAGTATCATATTTATCATAAACTTACTTCGGTGGGGCATCATCAGTGCAACGGAGAGGCTGAAATAACAAACAGGACTATCCTTCATGGTCTGAAGACTAGACTGAATGATGCTAAAGGATCGTGGGCTGATGAGTTAAACTCAATTCTCTGGGCATACCGGACCACTCCTCGAACAACCACTGGTGAATCTCCCTTTCACCTGTCCTATGGCACCGAAGCGGTTCTTTCCTTAGAGGTTTCTTTACATTCTCTTTGGATTAATCAGTTTAAAGAGCCCAAAAATTCTGAACGCCGAAGAATAGACCTAGATTTATTGCAAGGCACACGGCTTCGGGCACAGTTAAAAATGGCTATGTACCAACAAAAAGTTACAGGATACTATAACTCTCGTGTAAAAGAATGGGTCTTTCTCCCAGAAGATTTAGTTCTACGAAAGTCTAAAGTATCAAAGCCAACAGAGCAAGGTAAACTTTCTCCTACATGGGAGGGGCCATATCGGATCAAAGAGGTCGTTAGACCTGGGACCTATCGGCTTGAAACTCTAGAAAGGGTTTCATTACCTCGACCATGGAATGTACAAAACCTTCGGAAGTATTATCAATAAAGGTTTCATTCAAGGTCATTAATATAGATTCAATATGTTTCTCTTCACTCTATTTTTCTTAAAGGCATTATGGTAATCTATGTGATCTACTATGTGAATTGCGAAGGTAAGCATACCTAGCCTATCTTATTTCTTTTAAAGGCATGAGGATGGTCTTCGGATCTACCTCACGAAGTGCCGAGTTGGGTTCAAAATAATCCATCTTAATCTAAAAGGCATGAGTATGGTCTTCGGATCTATCTCACGAAGTGCCGAGTTGGGCTCAAAATAGTCCATCTTAATATAAAAGGCATGAAGATGATCTCTGGATCTACTTCCCAAAATGCCGAGGTGAGCATGATCAGCCTGTCTTAATTCTAATACAAAAAGACATGAGGATGATCTCCGGATCCATCTCACGAAATGTCGAGGTAGGTTCGATCAGCCTATCTTAATCCCCGAATAATTCAAGGATTTCTTTTATCCTAAGTCCGAAGACTTAGAGTAAATTCAAGTCCAAGAGACTTGATTATTATTTGGATTTCTTTTATCCTAAGTCCGAAGACTTAGCGTAAATTCAAGTCCGAAGACTTGATCTTTATGTATCTAGAATTCTTTTATCCGGATTTCTTTTATCCTAAGTCTGAAGACTTAGAGTAAATTCAAGTCCAAGAGACTTGATTATTATTTAGATTTATTTTATCCTAAGTCCGAAGACTTAGCATAAATTCAAGTCCGAAGACTTGATCTTTATGTATCTGAAATTTTTATGTATCTGGATTCCTTTCATCCTAAGTCCGAAGACTTAGTATAAATTCAAGTTTGAGAGAATTATTATTTGGATTTCTTGTATACTAAGTTCGGAGATTGTATAAAGGATATAATTTCTCGCATTATGTGCTTCAGAGTTCTTGCTCGTCCGAAGACTTTATACTCAAGAAAATTTCTGTTCTATCACATGCAAGTGAAAATTCCAAAAAGTTTTCATTGACAATGATTCTCTTACATTCCAAAAAGAAGGAATAATTACAAATTTCCTAGGGAAGCCTCATCGGTCAAATCTATCGAACCTGCTGCTTCTTCAACTGTTGTTGGTGCTTCGGAGTCCGTTTGGAGTTCAGGCATAGTTGGACTCTCAAGATCAAACAGCTGGATGCTTGAAATGTCCAAGTCTGGATAAAGCTTTCGCACTTCTTCTACTCCGTCGTTGAAGCCTCCTCGATAGCTATGAGTCCCGGCTTCAATCATTTCAGCTTTGAAGGCCGGAGATGCTTTATAGTTTTCTATGGCCTTTTCTAATTGATCTTTTAGAGATCGGTTTTCTTCAATGGTCTCTTCCTTTCTTTTGGAAGCTTCTTCGGAACATTCGTTCGCTTCCTTAAGTGAGGCCTCCAAGGACCGAATCTTGGCCTTCCTCTTCTTGGATATCGCCTCTTGTTCAGCACGTTCTGATCGGATTTTCTCCATTTCGGTTTTCAAATTTTGAACCGAAGCATCACTTTGGACGAGTTTCTCCTCCATAGCTTGTCTTTGCTCCTCGGCTATGGCCTTCTCGGCTTTGGCTGTTTTTATTTCTTCTTTCATCTTTCTATAAGTTATTCGGAAATCAAAAATGCTCTCCTCCATATGTGTAATGGCGTGCATCATCTGCAATAGCAAAAAGAAAGCTCAGTAATTGTAAACCTAAGTGCAACACAATATATGAGTATTTACCTTCAAAATGGAGGAGAACACCGAGTCCGAGATTTCTTCGATGCATCGGGACTTGACACTTTCCCAGTCCTTTGGGAGAAGAGTGCGCTTCAACAACTCTCTCGCCAATTCAGGATTTTTTAAACCCTCTCGATCCGAGAAGGTAGTAAAATCTACGTTGCACCCTCCCTCCGAAGTGGCGTTCCATCTAGGGTCCTCTTCGGATCGGTATTTTGACCTCTCTCGATTTCTATCTTCTTGAGGGGCAATCACAGATCCTTTGTTAAAGTTTATATCTCGCTGGCCAGTGGATGGCGCATGTTGAGGGCTCCTCGGAGGGGATGTCCTCGGAGGCGAGCTTCTGGTGGAGCCAGCTAGCACCGGAGAAGCAGGAGTGTCTTCATCTTGTTCGGGCCTAATCGGAGGCGCGCTTGAACCCTCCTCTGCCCTTCTCTTCTTTCGGACTTCGGTGGTTGTTGTGGGAGCGGCTACCACCCTTTATCTAGAGACTTGCCTAACCTTGTCAAGTTGAGGCTTCATTTTCTTACCTCCAATTGGAACCAAGAAGATTGTTATGTATGTACATATAAGGAAGAGAAGCAAGAAAAATCCGAAGACCACTTATTCTATACCTAACATCGGGACTTCACTGATATGAGCGCGATGAAGATTCTCTTCCCTCAGCAGCTTTTTTAGGGAAGGGATCTCCGGTTCTGACAAGGTCTCAAAATCTTTGGTATTGGCCTTTAATATCCTCTTACCAGCGTTCGCATCCAAACGCGGAGTCGACCACTCAGTATTGAAACCCCAGTGAGTATAATACATGAAAAAAACAAGGCTTCCATTCATGTATCGCACTGAGGGTTCCCTTTAGCAGTCTTCGGCCCGGCCGAGGACCTATGACCCACCACCCTTTGCCATGAAAATCCCTCTTCAGCATGAATAAAGAGGTAAATAGGGATGTCTTCGGCTCTACGTTTCTAAGTTTGCAAAGTACAAGGAACCCGCAGATGTTCCTAAAGCTATTGGGGGTCAGCTGAGCCGAGACTATCCGGTATAAGTTGAAAATCTTTGTAAAGAAAGGATGAAGAGAAAGCCGAAGACCCGCTTTGAAGTGGTCTTCGTATATGACTATGGATCGAATAGGAGGCTTATCTACCCTCTCTTCGGGTTGTAGAAGAATCAGGTGGAAGGTACGTGGAATATGATAACACTGTTTGGTTTCTTCTATTTTGCCAAGGGTATAGGAGCTTTCGACGGAGTCCGGTGATCGTTCCGGGCTCCGCTTCCTACTAGAACTCCTTCCCCTACTGGTTTCACCCTGAAGCCCCCCTCTCGGCGGGATCCTAGCAGTTTCTCTTTCGGGCGATACTCTACCTACTGAGGAACCGCTACTAGAACTAGAGGAAGAACTCCCAGAAGGCCCCGACATTGAGAGGAATGAGGAAATGAAAGGAGGAAAGAGGGACCTCTAACCTGTGAAGGGACAAAAATGGTGGACCAGACCACTGGGGAAGACGATAGATTGCAGAAGAAACTGAAATTCCAAGAGCGCGGGCGCGAAGAAAAATCTTTCCTTCGAGTTTCCTCCTCTTTTATAGGCGAAGGAGATGGGTTGGGTCTTTAAGGCGGTTCGGAGGACTAAGCGATCGTGCGCCATATCGGCGGTTTCGATCATGGGTACGGCTCTTTAGAAAAATCATTAATGAGACAAGTTGTGGCGATCCGCGTGAAACCTCGGTATTGGCTGAGATCATGCCAACGAGATTTCCACGTTCAGGATGACCGCCACGTGTCCAATCCCTGTCAAATACAAAGATCTTTTCTGGGAATTTTTCGAGATTTTTCAGAATCGATGCGTTCTCTTTTGAGGCCTCCTGTGGTAGGATGACACGTGTCTTTGCCACGTTTTATTGCACCACCAGGCAGTTATGGCGAAAAGCAGCGTCAGGGTTCTGCCATCATTGTTCAACGGTTATCACTAGAAAACAAAATTGAAATACTCTCATTTTTCGAAATATAATCATTTCGAAACTGGGAGTGGGGGACAGCTATTATGATATCCCTATTTTATTCCAATTAGTTAATTATTCTTTATTTTATTAGTTATATCAGATAGCAAAAGGAGTCTTCGACTTCACGCTGTTGTCTTCTCGTTATTAACCCTAAGTCTTCGGCTTCGTATCGTTATCTCGACCCGAAGACCATGCTTGACTTTCTGGGAAGCAAACTGTTTATTGTCTTCGACTTCGTGCATCCACATTAATCCGAAGACTATGCCTAAAGTCTACGATTTTGTATCTATGATCCAAGATGCTTTCTCTATATCTACGGCTTCGTATTATTATTTTGGTCTGGAGACCATGCTTATTATCTTTGATTTATTGTCTAAAGGATATTATACTCTGGGTCTTCGGCTTCGTATTATTATCTCAGTCCGAAGACGATGTTGAATGTCTTCGACTTCGTACAATTGTCTTGATCCGAAGACTTGATCTCCCTGGCAAATATCTTCGACTTTATTCCTTCAACCTAAAAATTGTAAGTGTTTATTTTTATCACATCTAAGAAAGATCCAAAGTATGAAACTGACATTCCCTTCAGGAGTGTTACTAAAGAGAATGTAAAGCTCACTTCGGATCTATGCTTAAAGAAGAAGAATTCTGGAGCACGTAGATTTCTTGAACAAACAGTTGAAATCTGTTTGGATTGTTGCAACCTCCACGTGATCTGAAACCTCAGATTGAACAAACCCTGGGTGTAATGGCTTTTCCGACAGCCGCTACTTGCAGTTATGAAATGATTGCGCTTGTCAACCTCCATAACCGTAAGTAGTTACATTGGAGCCTACAAATACTGGTAAGAAAGGACACTCAGGAGATCCGGGCTCTCTTCCTTGACATTTTCGAATTCCTTTTTTTCCATCTTTGGTTCTATAAACTTTCCATTTTGCTACTGCCGGAGCCTCTCCTGACTTTGGCATCGGAATGTCCTCCGCCGAAAAACCTCCGGTCAGGAATTTGTTTTGCAAGTTCTAGTTCGCAGCAACCCAGCAAAAGGATCACTCCATCCGGTTAACGGAGATTCAGCATCAACATGTAACATATCTCATCATGCTTGGCAACATGAACTCTTATGTACACGGTCTATCAGTTTGGATTTATCTTCACAACCATCTTCAGGCTCCTAATCACCATGGTTTACTTATGGATATCTAAAAGAAATTTCCCAATCTCCAGTACTAGCAACTTCAAGATTTTACATGCCTCTTAATTATGTGCTTCAGTTGGTCATTATATTACACAACTAACTCATGGGTTTCGACTTGTTTTTGCATTATATCTCCTGGTTGTTGGTTGATCTTATGCGCTCTCTGTAGGTTCAGTGTGTATTTTGTCCATTCCCCGGGCTGTGGCACTTTTTGTAAGGGGATACTTGTGTATTTTCTCATGATTGTACAGAACTTTCGTAGCTTTTCCTTCTACAATTAGTACAGATATCAGCTCCATTCTTTACCCAAAAAAGAAAACTGAAAACCTCACCACTCCACCACCACCACCACCACCCACCACCTGATAAACAACCAAACAAACGGCAGGCGAAACTAATCCATCTCCCAAAGGAAGACGTAACTGGCTCAAGCTTGGTAAAAGCCAGCCAATAATTCCTCTCGTCGGCATATTAACTCAGTTACTGCTCTTAAATCAGTAAAGATCCTCTCTTCGCTTGCTAGTAATTCACTTGAGGCCATCTATTAAATGTTCCGGTCCCGGTCCCCCCGAGTTAACAATGAGGAACATCTAACTCTACATGAGACTTGGTCATGTTGAAGTTTAATATTTCAGCCTTCCAACAACATTTATTTTGGTCGACCAATTATACGGAGGCTCCGTTGCTTGGGCGCCCAACAGTACCATTGTCGGATCACGAGTCTGGGCCATGCCCCACCTTTAGCAAGACAACAAGGCATCATCTGAATCCTTGCAGCAGTAAAACTGGGAACTACTTCATAACTGCAAGTGAAAATAAAGAAAAACAAGTAAGAAAACCCACAAAACATCAATATAAGAACTCAATTTTCACAACCACATTACCCCTACCTCCAAACCACCATCCTATGTTTTACTTGGACAGTGAGTTCATTATAACTTCACATGGCGTGAACAGATTTTTTTTTTTTTTTTTTTTAAAGTGATAACTGTAACGCCAACAAAATAAAAGGACTAGAAGGCAAAATTCTCAAATTGCTGCAACATAGGATAGGAAAAAGAAACACAAATATTTGGAATGACGCTGTCTAAACAACCTCTTAAGCAAACAGTTATTGACCACTGCATATACATGAAACCAATGACAAAACATTGCCCCACACAACATTAAAACTACAGGCCCAGAAAAAGGAGGGCTTATGTGCAAGCCTAGTACCTCATTCGGCAGACAAATTACCATACTGCCATGGGTTGAACTCGGCTGAAGTGAAGTCAGCTTTCTCGATGGAATCTGAACTGTCATATTTTAAGCCTGTGTTGTGTATATTTACCATTGTACTCGTATACCCTCCAGCTCAACCAAGGAGTCGGAGTGACTTCACCAGTCATGTTGAACCATCTTGGAGTAAATTGGTGCCCCTTGGCTTCTCGATGTCTTTTTTCTGCTCTGTAACTCGTCTAGACTCAAAAGTATAAAAATAAACAACATAATTCGAATATGAAGAGGTGGAAATATATGTGATGCAAACAAATTTGGTTTTTCTCTGACTCCTACCCAGAAACAAATATTGAGGTATTCAAGCAGAAAAAAATCAAATTGAATTGAACAATGTTTCAAATCTGGCAGTACGATGGCCATCCTGGCTAGTTTCCACGAGAAAATGGGACCAGGTAGAGGGCCAAGACTTTGAACCACATTGACAGAGGGAAAGAAGAAGAAAGAGGAAAGAATGGAAGGAATAAAGAAGAAAAAAAAAAAAAAAAAAAAAAAAAAAAGAACAAGAAAAGGAAAGCAAAAAAAAAAGAGAGAAAAAAAAAAAAAAAGAGAGAAAGGAAAGGACAGGGAAAAAAAAAAAAGGAAAAAGAAAAAGAAATAAAGGAAGGAAAGAAATGAGAGAACTAAGAAGAAAAAAGAAAAAAAAGAAAGTAGAGTTGAAAATGGATAAAATACTAATATATTCATATATGTATTTATTTTATTTAAAGAATACATATACACAAATGGATGTTACTTAGATGCAAAAATTCATATATATTTGTTTTAGATAGATATAGATACAAATTGGATACAGAAAATATAAATATAAATATGGATCTAAGTCAAATAATTAAAATTTATGACCATAAAATCAAAGATATTACTAAGTCGATAATAAATCAAGTTAACAATATATAATGTGGCTATTCATTTTTTCCAAAAATTCATAAGTGCAATATATAATTAAATAATGATTATAAATCGAATATTATTTTTTAAAAAAAATCATAAGTGTTGTATAAAATTAAATATGATTATAAATAAAATTGGATATTTGGATACGAATCGGATGGTTGTCTATGCATATCCAAATCTTTTTTTTTTTTTTAACAAATATGGATACAAATATGGATATTAGTCGGATGCTTAAATTCTATCAATATTTGGATAGATTCAAATATGAAAACGAATCTAAATAGATATTATTTGATCCAAGGATTCAGGTCCTGGCAGGATATTAAGATGGGGTACCATTCCATGTGTTGAGACAAGAAGTCCCGATAGCATCCCAGCATCCTAATTAAGATTTCTTGGAACATCCTCCGTCCTGAGTATTGGAACAGGACGGGATGCCAGTATATCCTGTTTTATGGAAAAACTGAAACAGCCCTATCCCATGAGATTTAAAACCTTGATCTAATCTACTTTCACCCTTAGGAGGAAGAAGGAAAAGAAAAAAAGAAAGAAATAATGGAAGAAAGAGACAAATAAAGAAATAACAAAAGATGGGGAGAGAGACATAGGGTCTTTGACCAAGATGGCACATGATAGTGGGGCATTGCATTTTGGGGACCCGTCCAACAAGATGTATAACTGGCATTGATTAACAAAAATTGTTCACAAGTTATAAACACTTGTCTGTGTTTTCAGGGTACGAGGCATAAACCATGTCAAGAACCATAGCTTTTAGATAGACAGATATATTGATTTGACTTGCATGTGCAAAATGGTTTAATTCTGCTATCAACATAATTGCGACATACAAACTCACCAGCTCTTTTCTGCACCAGCTTTAGACATGTCACCTTTCTCAAGAGTGTATCTATCAGGCCGCAACCGGGAGTCTGATGCCAATAACTTTTCGGGTGCTGTGTCAAAGCTGTTTATTTTGTGAACAAAATATATGTACTGATATTTATCATTCTCTGGTGTCGCAGCAACTCTCCAGACCTAGTCAAATTAAATAGCAGAGATTTCCTTGATGGCTCCAGCCAGTTACCAGCACAACAAGATGCATTATTTTAAAAAGAATGTGAGAATCTGAGGAAGAAACATTATAGTACCTACGGCAATGATAAGTTATGTATCACTACCATAGCAAATCAGAAACCGGAACATCAGAGTATATTTGACAAAAGATTGTCAGTGAATTTTGTAGCAAACCCTTCGAACTTATGATTTAGTAACATTATACAGAATTCATAGATATGCTCAAGTTATAATGACACGCTATGTGGAACCAGAACTAGCACATCCATGGTGCTCTGGCTGGCCCCTGGATGGAATTTTTAACCACCTCAAATCAGATCTTGCAGATTTTATTCTCTCATCAGAAAGAAACCTTCAAGTTCCACAAATGCTAGGCCAGACACTGGTAAAACCTCCATGACATGGAGGTGCAAGAGTCAAATAGTGACTAGAAATTTCAGTATGATTTTAGAATTTCTTGTCCTAAGCAAGCTTATCTATATGATAAGATGCATTGTCAGGTTTTGATTCACTAAAGACCTGTATGAAGTGTGTTGGCATTATACTCCCATGTCCCTTGATGTAGAAATTATTGATGTAGGGTACAGATGCAAATAGATAGAGAAAACTACATCAAAAGAATAGAATGGATAGACACAGGCATTGTAATAGTAAACAATAAAATGACATTGTAATATGTGAAATGAACCTCTTTCAATTCAGTGCCTGGCAAGGGCTCCCCTTCATGGCCACAAGGTTGACAGTTCATTGACTCACTCCATTTCCCAGTCATTAATATCTTGGGTTATTCTTCTGCATCATATACATATCCATCCACTTCATATCGGCCAGCCCTGCCACCATTGGCAGAGTCCAATGAGACAAGATTTAATGAATAACAGGGTTGCAAGTATAATGCAAGAGATATGTCTAAACACCATTATATCAAATCAGACAATTTAAATTCAATATGAGTTCTGATGTCAACAAAAATAGTAAGCATAAATGACATGTCACATCAGAGAGGCCAAGAAACAGTGCCATAACAGCTTCATGCACATTCTAAATCGCATATCAGCTTTCCATTACTCTGCCTTTCATTGCCGACCAGAGTTTGCAGTTTTAATCATCCAAATGGCACACCTCATAAAAACCTCTAAAAAACATCAGGTTAAATTGTGATAGGAGGCCCTACCCAAACCAGCCACAAGGTTGAAAATAAAGAACAGCTTTATCCCCCGCAGTCAAATTTGTCATAACCATCTCCCCAGGTGAATCGACCCATGTACGTCCAAATATAAAATTATTAACCTTTGTAGGAGGGGGCACCAAATCCACAAGACAACACCAGCTTTCTCTAGAGTCACCCTTGTCCTGCATCTGCAAACAAAGTTAATTAAGTATTTCATTTTTAAAAATATGCCATGTAAAGCTACAGAGTTGCTATGATCTTAAAGATGTAATTGATGTCAGCATCTGTTGGTGGAATAAGAAATTTATCAGTAAAGTCAATTATACTGGATCACTAATGCCAACATAACCAAGGAATGCTACAGATGGTCTTCACACTTTAGTTCTACATAAGCAGCTCACCTTACAACTGGATAGACTTCCAGTGAATTTCCTAAAAACTTAGTTTTCAATTTAGAAGTGATGTCATAAATAAAATTTTTATTCTCAGCATGGGCTGCACTCATTGGAGGATGGTGACTGACCTGGAAAGAAAACAAATATGATGATTACATTATTGAAGGGATAGCCTGACAAAGAGCAACCAGTACTATATGGCAACACTACCATACTATATTCAACAAATAATAGTAACAATAGATATTGCAATCCAAACATAAAAAGAGAATTCAAGTTCAAGATCTAGTTTTCTTAAGATGGTAAATGAGGAAAAATACCGACCTGCTCTGCAATAAATGTAATACCACCATGATTGACCTTTTCATAAGTCTCTCCTAGGATGGAATTGAAAGGCTTCTAAGTTCACTGCTAGGCAAAGTAGACAGATATTGCCCATGAAGCTGTGAAAGGACATCATTTGCATAATATGACCAAAGCACAAAAGATATACACAAATATAGAGAGATACTTACACGCATACACCAATTGCATATAAGGATCCTCACAATCATCTGCCCGATCTAATAGGTGACAGTACTACGTCAACTGTGACAACCAATGCATGTATTAAATTATGTACATCATTAGCAGCATCAAAATAGTTCAAAGATACACTTGAGACGAAAATACAGAATATCATAACCAAGGGTTGCTGTGCCAATACCGGGACCCATACCAGTTAGCTAGTCACATGGTTTGGTATGCCCCATGCCATTTCATATTGAGCCCGAACCGGCACAACGGAGAGAGCGAAGAAGAGGGAGAACTAGAGAGAAGAAGAGAGAGATGGAGAGAGGGGAGGAGGCAAGGAGGCTATTGGTAGCCGTCGGAGGGCCGTGGAGGCCCCGGATGATTGAAGGAGCGGGGGAGAGGGAGAACTAGAGAAAGGAAAAGAGAGAAGGGGGGAGGAAGGGAGAGGGAGTGGAAGAGGAGGCCGGCGATTGCCACTAGAAGGCCACGAAGGCCCCTGAATGATTGGAAGAGCGGGGGAAAGGGAGAACTAGAGAGAGAAAAATAGAGAGAGGGTTAGGAGGGAAGGAGAGGGAGGAAGGGAGGTTGGCAGTGGCTGCTGGAGGGCCGTAGAAGCCTTCAGATGACTAGAGGAGCGGCTTTGTCCTCCTCTAAATCAAAACAAGAATGATTCATTCCTATTTTGATTTTTTAAAAAAATTTTACCGACTCATGGTGAGGCCAACCTTCCCACCCTCTCTCTATCCTTCCCTCCCTCCCTCCCTCCCTCCTTCTCTCACTCTCTCTTTGTTGGAGGGTGGAGCTTCAACAGCTCTCCGATGGCCTCCCCGACCTCACTCACTCTCTCCCCCCTCCTCTCTTTCCTTCTCCCTTTGTTTGGGGCAGTGTCTCATTTTGAACACTAGAGCCATCCCGATCAACCGCTAGTATAGTTTTGGATGTCCTAAACTGAGCGATTCAGGATAATTCCACTGTCCATGACCATAAATATATTTGATTAGAAATGCTATCATACAAGAGCATTCTATTAAACCTTATCATTTTAGAAAGAGATTTGTTTTGGTTCCATTCACACAAGTTATAAGTCATGTGGTATTCCAATAAGCTTGCTGTACTAAAGTATTCACATTTATTAAGAATCGGATCCTTAACAACTCGGATTTTCTAGTCTTCAAAATAAATCAGTCTGATTAAGATTACATGTGAGGCCCAGCTTGTAACTGGGCCGCCTTGGGCTGAAGTCGACAGCCCTTGCCCGCTTCAGTTCAGAACTGAGAAAAAAAAAGAAACAAAGGACGGAGCCCCTGTTTATCCGATCACCAAAATCACCAGAGAACGCAGGTGGAGGGGCATCGGGGAGTTGGATTCAACTCGGTAGAGAGTTGTGGAGGGGTAGGAAGTCCGGTCAATCGAGGTTCCTTTCCGTACGGCGAGAAAAACTCCATCGTTTTTCCTTCTTCAAAACCCCTTATCACTGAGATTTTCCACCAATTTCCTTCCTCCTCCGGTGGTCGATCGCTCCTAGACCGTCGTCAGTAAGTCCTCTTCCTAAACTCTAGATTGTTTTGGTTAATAGGCTACATAGGATGGATTTTGGCTTGTTCCTCTTCCGGTTGCTATCCATGGCCGGAACGGCCATGGATACGCCAGCCGACCCCATCCTTGCTCTGCCCGGGATGTTTCGATGGACCGCCGCTCGCTTCGGTCTCCATCCCTGGGATGCCGGAGACCCATTCGACCGAGCCAAGGAAGGGAGTCAGGGAAGGAGGAGAAAAAAAAAGGAGAGAGGAAGAGAAAAATAAGAGAGAAAGAGGAGAGAGAAGGAAGAGAGAGAAAGAGGAGAGAGAAAGAGGAGATAGAGGAGAGAGAAGGAAAAGAATAATAAATAAATCAATCAATTTTGGATATTTAAATTATTTTCTTATTGATTAATCCGATTTCTATCAACCGGACTTAAATAGATTCTAGATTGAGCCTAACCCTAGATCAGATTGAAAAATATTTTATCTTATTTAGATTCAGGATTAATTATTTATCTTATTTTATTAGAGCCTTTATCAGTATGGGAGTATCGAGGATCTAGAGTTCGAGTCGCGTATTCCTGATGGAATCAGTTTCAGATAAGTTATCTTGATCTCTAGTATTACATACTAAATATATTATGATTGTTGTGCAATGTTAAATATGTATGGCATAATTTGATATGCATTGGGTTACATTCATTATCATGTATGTTGGTGTTGACGCTCTCTAGTCTAACTATGATCACACGAAAGCCTAATCTCCTTCCGGGCCTCCAGTGGGACGATCACTAACACATTACCGATGTACGGTATGTATAGTCAGGAACTAGTTGCCTTTTATTTTTAGCCATGCATGGCAGTTGTTGGCACATGCTGAGGATGCATGTTTTTTCGTGTGATATCAGAGTTAATTTCCTTTCGGGCCCCCAGTAGGGCAATCACTGGCACATAACCAGTTTTGGTATGTGTAGTCAGGATTCTATGCTCTTTTGGGGCCAACCACGGGCCGATCGTGGCCATATTTAAAGGGACTAGGAGAGAAAAGTAAATGGTTGGCCATCCATAGTCGTGTCGTTTGTGATTGAATGTGCATATAATGTAATGTTGCATTTTATTTTGTTATGAGCTGGTTGTTGTGTGATGTATGATTCGTGTATGTTACAATTTGTTATTGTCATATTTATACATATATTAGAGGTGATGATAATTTACTGAGCCTGTATAGCTCACTACCTGTTTCCTATATTTCTGTTACAGATCCGGAAGATCAAATAGGCTTTAGGACCAATTAGTGAGGAACTAGGATTAAGGTGTTAATCCCTTCGTTTATGATTTATTCTAAATTTTAGTTGAATTTTATCTACTTGTTAACCTTGATTAAATAAATTCTAGAAATAAATAAATAATTAATGAAATTTATTTTTTACCACTGCTTGGTTATTGAATTGAAGGATAGGCTTGTCATGATCTTTAGGATGATACCTAGGATTGTGGGGCCGGTCACGTAACCGATTCCGGTGCTGGATTCGGGGCGTGACAGAGTGGTATCAGAGCAAAGGTTTAGGATCAAGATGATTTAGTTAGTAAGAGGGGTAGAATTAGGATTTTCTGAAATAGTCGTCGATACTAAGAATTTACTTAATTTCCTTTGATAGGTATATATTATAGTTCCAAAAATTTTGCTAGGTATAGAAGGCTTGCACGAATAAAATGTTGGATTAAACTCCCCTTGCTTAATTTTTGGAAGAATGTCATCGAGGCTAAACAATGGATATATGGATGTATATTTTGAATTATATTATGGATTTGACTTACTTTGAAAATCTAATTTTAATATAATTGCAGAATGTGATATAAGTTATTAGAAATTAATATGATGGTTATTAAAACATGGCTGAATGATATCGAAGTTTGGGTTATGATCACTTAGGACTGTGACATAAGTGATGAGGATATGATTTGAGTGATATTGAAATTTAGGTTATGATCATTATGGACTGTGACTTAAAAGGTATTTGAACTTAGTATTATGATCAATCGGAATATGATAAAAGTTGTAAAAATGGATTCGAAGTTTGG
This sequence comes from Areca catechu, assembly GCA_021397845.1. NCBI lineage: Eukaryota > Viridiplantae > Streptophyta > Magnoliopsida > Arecales > Arecaceae > Areca > Areca catechu. The sequence goes on along the minus strand of CM038050.1, from coordinate 3,600,578 downwards.
ATCTGTAATCCTTAGGTATTGTGCGTAAGATCTGGTATATGATTAATGCAAAAGAAGAATATAATTTTTGTAGAGAGATTGATCTTGGATGAGTGTAAAAGGTTGAATGATTTATACTATTTGATCATGATAAGTATATTATGGATATTAAAAAGCTGGATGAGATGCGTCTTTGCCTTTGATAAATAGATTTGATTGAGCTTCAGAATTGTTGGCTTAGACGTATAGTGTGTTATGTTACGCTGAATATGTATATTCAATTATTAATGGAATGATTTTAGAAACTTAAACTTGATATGGATGAAGATCATGATAGCATATGAATTTGTTGTTAATTATTGATTGAAAATTTTGGGAATGTTGCAAGAAGATGTTTAGAATGTAGATTATGAAAAAAAATAATGATATTAAGAAGGATAATTTTTCAATGAATCTATATGGGAATTATTATTGAAAATGTCATGGAGAATGTATTTGGGATAATGCATGGATTTGTAATTTACTATTAGCGGATTAAATTATATTATATGAAGTCATTTACATGGTTAGAGTTAATATTGATTTTTTTAAGAGAACAGTTGATCCAGATTGTCTAACTGAATTATTGAGGGAAGCATAAATAGTTTGGATTTGGACCAGAATTATTGATGTATTAAATGGATGATACAATTTTATGCAAAGGCTTTAAATGTAGGATGGATCAAGTTTGAATTGATATGATATGTTGAGGCCTGATAAGGACAAGGAAATTTAATAATTTGATCTCAATTTATTTAAAAAATTTGAAGGTTGGATTTTGTTTAGATTATAATATAAAGTAGTATCTTTGTTAAAAATTTATCTAATGAAATTAGAGGATTTGAAGATTTATATCAGAGTGCGCAGTGAAAGTGTGGCGGACTAAAGATATTAGGATTAATTTAAAATGTATTATGATGGAAGAATGGAAGTTCTTATTGGGATTACTGAATTTGGATAAGAATATTGATTCTTTAACTTGAAGAGTCTATGTAAGCCAAATATCTTCAACTATTTCATGAATCAGATATGTTAAATTTTGAGATCGAATTTTTTTTTGTACGAGGGGAGAATGCGAGGCCCAGCTTGTAACTGGGTCACCTTGGGCTGAAGTCGGCAGCCCTTGCCGACTTCAGTTCGGAACTGAGAAAAAAAAAAAGAGAAACAGGGGACGGAGCCCCTGTTTATCCAATCACCGAAATCGTCGAAGAACGCGGGTGGAGGGGCGTCGAGGAGTTGGATTCAACCCGGTAGAGAGTCATGGAGGGGTAGGAAATCCTGTCGATCGAGGTTCCTCCCCGTACGACGAGGAAAACTCCATCGTTTTTCCTCCTTAAAACTCCTTATCACTAAGATTTTCCATCAATTTCCTTCCTCCTCTGGTGGCCGATCGCTCCTGGACTGTTGTCGGTAAGTCCTCCTCTCCCTAAACTTTAGATTGTTTTGGTTAATAGGCTACATAGGATGGATTTCGGCTCGTTCCTCTTCCGGTTGCTATCCATAGCCGGAACGGCTATAGAAACGCCGGCCGACCCTGTCCTTGCTCTATCTGGAAAGTTCCAGTGGACCGCCGCTCCCTTTGGTCTCCATCCTTGGGATGCCGGAGACCCATTCAACCGAGCCAAGGAAGGGAGTCAGGGAAGAAGGAGAAAAAAAATGGAAAAGAAGAGAGAGTGAGGAAAAAAGAAAAGAAAAAAAAAGGAAAAAAAAGTGAAAGAAAAGAGAGGAAGAGGAGAGAGAAAAAAGAGAGAAGGAAGAGAGAGAAGAAAGAAGGAAAAGAATAATAAATAAATAAATCAATTTTAGGTATTTAAATTATTTTCTTATTGATTAACCCAATTTCTATCAACCAAACTTAAATAAATTCTAGATCGAGCTTAACCCTAAATCAGATTGAGAAATCTTTTATCTTATTTAGATTCAGGATTAATTATTTAACTTATTTTATCAGAGCCTTTATCAGTATGGAAGTATCGAGGATCTAGGGTTCGAGCCATGTGTTCCTGATGGAATCAGTTTCAAGTAAGTTATCTTGACCTCTAGTATTACATGCTAAATATGTTATGATTGTTGTGCAATGTTAAATGTGTATGGCATAATTTGATCTGCATTGGGTTGCATTCATTATCATGTATGTTGGTGTTGACGCTCTCTAGTCCGACTATGATCACACGAGGACCTAGTCTCCTTTCAGGCCTTTAACGAGACGATCACTAGTACATGATCGATGTACGTATGTATAGTCATGAGCTAGTTGTCTTTTATTTTTAGCCATGCATAGCAGTTGCTGGCACATGCTGAGGATGCATGTTTTCTCGTGTGATATCAGAATTAGTTTCCTTCCGGGCCTCCAGTGGAGCGATCACTGGCACATGATCGGTTTTGATATGTATAGTCAGGATTCTATTCTCTTTCGGGGCTAGCCACGGGCCAATCGTGGCCATAATCAGAGGAACTATGAAAGAAAAGTAAATGGTTAGCCATCCACAGTCGTGTCGTTTGTAATTGAATATGCATATAATAGGATGTTGCATTTTATTTTGTTGTGAGTTAGTTGTTCTATGATGTATGATTCGTGTATGTTGCAATTTGTTATTGTCATATTTATGCATATATTAGAGGTGATGATAACTTACTGAACCTGTATAGCTCATCCCATGTTTTTCTATATTTCTGTTACAGATCCGGAAGGTCAATTGGGCTGTGGGACCAGTCAGTGAGGAACTAGGATTTAGGTGTTAATCCCTTCGTTTATGATTTATCCTAAATTTTAGTTGAATTTTATCTACTTGTTAACCTTGATGAAATAAATTCTAGAAATAAATAAATTATTAGTGAAATTTATTTTTTTTACCATTGCTTGGATATTGAATTAAAGGATAGACCTGGCATGATCTCTAGGGTGATACCTAGGATTGTGCAGCCGATCACGTAGCCGATCCCGGTGCTGGATTCGGAACATGACATTACATATGAAAAACATCCTAGTATGGACTCTCCTTCACCTCTCTGCTATGGCTTGCTTTCAACTTCATTCTCAATATACCTAATAAAAACTTCTTAGGGAGAAAGCAATGTATTTTTATTTCCTTGCTTGAAAGTAGAAGCAACATACCCTGTGAGACTAGACAAGGATCCTAATAAACATCAACTCTAGGTGCAAATAACACCAACCTCTGCCATTTTCTGAAGCATTGTCATTGGTTCGAAAATAGTAACTGGAAGTGTCACCAGTGAAGTGACATCTGATCCTACATATTTGTGCATCATCTTCCAATAGCTATCTTGATCCTGCAGGAAATATAATAGGTCACAAGCACAAAAATAAGAAGCATTAATCAACATGATATGTTCTGCAAAAGAACAAACACAGATTAAAAAGAAAAATTGACATCATTGACATGATTAAGTTAATAACTACAATACAATACATGAGGTGACTAATTATATTTATATCCAAGAATTTAGTTCTTAGAAAAATCTCCCTTCATGTTAAACAATTAAATATCAGGACAATCCACGCTTTAAACAGCAACATGCCAATAGTTCCCCACGAGAAGTTTGTCAAATCCATGTCTAATAATTACATTTATAGATAGGCCATCTTGTTCCCTACTGCTAATTGAGCACTTAGTTGTTTATTTAAAATAAGAAAAGGCCTACCATGTGTAGTGGGTTCTTAAATCTCTAAATTCAACTGATCACCAACAAGCCTCGGCCACCATTTTGGAAATGATCTTTGACATATATGCTAATACAATAGAAGAAAATGTTCCTCAAACACCAGGATACAAGAATTCCAAGCATCCCAAACTTGTTGTCTCCATCAAAAATCAAAGTCCAAAGAGAAAGGCATGCCGGAAACTATGATTATATAATAATCACCACATTAAAAAGGCATAAATGCAAGTAATTTGACCCTCGTGCTGATCATAGACAAAAATCTAACTCATAGATTTAAGTCTAGCATTAATGAATTGCTGACAATGTGAAGAGATGTAGTCTGCTTACAACAGGTAAGTGTCTTCTTGCTGTATAGCTTCTCAGATTAAGTCTGTTCATACGTTAATTAGATATTTTTGTGGTTCTACAAATGACCAGAGGCCTATTAACAATCATCAAGCAGAATGTATGTGTTTTTAGGTAAGCATGATCTACTTGATGAATTTGGGAAGAGAATCACAGGAACTCCTATATTTAATCCCATAATATAGCACTCTCAACATCTATTGACTATTTTTCTGTTACTCAAAAAATATGTAACCTTTTGCATAAAATTATTGAACGCAAAGAACATTAGCATAAGCTAACATTATTTCCACCATACTTAATAGTTCATTTGAGCAAATACAAGCTTTATCAAATTAAGCAATAGATCATCTGCAATAACTAAACAAAGTAGCAACAGCAGAAATATCACAGCAGTTTAAGAAAACAAAACCTCCTGCTTCCATCTTCCTCTTTTAAATTCAACCTTTGCGTCTTCCGTGCCTCCTTGCCTCCTTCAAGATTGATTACTTCAAGTCCTTCATAACCCAATAACCTGAAAGGAAAAGATACCAGCTACATTACCATTTTGCAAAGACCAACATGCATTTGGTACTTGCCAGCAACACGAACTTCCTTGTTAAAGTAGAGAAAAGTCAAAATTGGTACTTTTCAAAATAAAAACAACATGAAAAGCACAGATTGCAAAAGAGAAGCCTAACAAACATATTCTAATCATGCTATACATGAAGAGAAGGGTCACAAACTCTATTGTTAGAATCGTGCGAGTCATGATTCGACTCGTCCGATTTGAGTCGATTTAGCCCATGGCCGAGTCGAACTGTAGGGGAGAATCAGAAACTAAAAGAATCACACTAGTATCACCGACTCGTGGGATGAATTGTCGTTGTCGCCAGATCGTCCGAGTCCAATTTGGAAAAGATAGGTTTCCGATCGAAAATCTTTGCTGATTCTGCAAGCTGAAGCATCGAAATCTCTCAAAATCCCTTGAAAATCCTTTTGTTGAAAGAAATCGAATGTATTTCAACCTCTATCGACTTCTCTTCTCCCGTTCTCTCTCTTGTTCTTCGAATTCTCTCTCTATTGGTACGACCGGTGCTTCTCCGAGCTTCAATGGCCAGCAAAGGAGGCCCGTGCTCTCTGTCTTTCTTCCCTATTCGTCTTCCCCAAGACGGCACCCCAAAGCGCCTCGGCCCTCTCTAAGCTTCACCGTCTTTCCTACGAAGCTGGTTCGAAGTCATCGTCATCACCGTCTTCCCCAAGAGGCACGCTCAGAGCCCTTGTCCGCCATCTTTCCCAAAAAATAATTCAAAGCTCCTATCCGAAACTCGGTTCGCCATCTTCGACCGAGAGAGATGCACAAGTGGGGGTGGAAGGGTTTTAAGAGACACTGGGCGGGATCTTTTTCTCTCTCTCCGAACTATTTCCTGTTCTCTATTCGACCAAGAGACACTGGAAATGTGGTCCTGCGATTTTAAAAGTCCACGGCTTTAACGATTAACAGGTAAGATTTAATCTTTTAAATACTTAATAATTATTTTTTAATTAATTAATTAATTTATTATTTTTATAATAATTTTTTATTTTTTATTTTTAATAATACTATTTTTACTGAATCATGCCGTCTAAAAAAAATTTAAGACTATGGACCCACCTTGAAATTATTAAATTCATTATATTTTTATTATTTTTATAATATAAATTTTATTTGTATACTAAATTTTTATTATTTTATAAATAAATTGAATTTATTAATGTATCTTACAGATCGAGTCGGATAATTCACGAATCGAATCTCGATTTGATAACTATGGTCACAAATATAAAGAATTCCTCTATGTTTAATTATATATCCAAACAGAATGTTGGAAAGTTGTCTTCCACAAGAAACTATGCCAAATCATTCCAAAAGCATTTGAAAAACATACCAGAAGCTGTTGTAGAAGTTTTAGTTTACATTAAACCCGTAACTGCAGAACAAGATATCACAGATTTGGAAATTTGATGTAATTGTAGTGAAAAGTCACAAGGCACATCGTGCAACAACAAGACTCTAGAGTTTAACTTTGTAAAAGAGAACAAATTGCTAAAGGTTGTCATATACTTGACATATTCTCTATACACCTAGACTACAAGTATTGCTCAATCACTAGTTAGATGACTGCTTTTTCATAGCATGAACATCAATTACATTACTATTAAAGTTGGTATTCCATCCAGCTAACATTTTAACAACTCCCTCTCCTACCTCAAATTGCTTGGTAGGAATATACCATCCACAGAAGCTGACCTTTAGCTGTGGAACACGGTAGCATATCTTATGCCCCATAAACAATAGATAGGGCATGCACCATAAAAAGTTAGTACAACTAGGCAAATATTTCATAGATTAAATGCTAACAGCAAAAGACACTGCAAAAAATAAAAATTAGAATAAATTAGAATAGTAAAATTATCAACAAATCTTAAGAAACTATGTATAACTAGAAAATCAATACTGAAGCAGTTATTAATTCCAAAAAGAGATAGATCTAATGTTGTATCCATTGGCTAACTTATGATGTTGCATTTGAAAGGACCCAGAAAGTGAGGAAAATTTAGCAATTATGAATAATGAACAGGGGAACTGATGGGCACAAATCAAATTAAGGTCCTGTAGTAATGATTTTATTTTAGCTAAATATGGTAAGAAAGGATTGTGAGAGAAAAGAACAATGGAGAAGATATGTATGAGAAAAGGAGTTCATCCAAAAAAAAAAAAGATAAACCATGTGCATATGTAATTTTGCAATGTCAAAGTGTATAAAGGGCAGGTAAATGGGAACACAAAAAATGGAGATTATCTGTGTAATTGAGATGGCAATAGCATATTCATTAACTTATCCAGTGAAATTCTAACACAAGTAAAATACTGAAGAAAAAGCTGACCATCCTTGCCCTAAAAGTTTTTTGTACAATTGAGAAGGCAAATGGTCTTTGAAGGCATCTATCCAAATTAAGGTGTGAATCTGGAGATTGCACTAGAGGCTAATAAGTCAAATAAGAGGAGAGAAATAAAGGAAGTCATGGGCGGGAATAGGAAAAAATGGTTTGAAGGCACATTCTACTTCAGAAGACTTGGGCTCCATTATATACTGAAGGCAACATAGGATCCATATAATTCATTCTTATCTGATGGAACTAGTTAATTGCTACTTATTACTTACATTTACTCAATAACTAGAACCTTGCATGTGTGATGCATGCGAGATGCTGTACCCCAAGAGGGGTATTAAGTCATGCATTGATGGAGATAAAAAAGGAGTCATGGCATCATGCTTTCTCATAAGCATAAGAATGCTCAGGGGCATTTTTGGAAATGATTCATAGTGAACTTGAACTCACAGGGAAATTTGAAGCCCTAGAAAGAGGGGAAAAGACAACTAAAACTGATGGGTGAGAACTTTATGCAAAAACGTAGCATGCATAAGCATGATGTTGAAGAAGAAGATGATGTTAGTTTAGAAAAAATAACATAAGCATGATGTTGATTATTGAAGACACTGCTACTGCATATGTGTATAATACACCAACAACTATATGTGGTGATTGTTAAACAAAGAAAAGAACAATTTTACCCTATTACTTATCCTTGCACCTTGTGCATTATTCCATTTGCTCACCTCTCCATTTACAGTGACACGCTTTGATAACAAGCACTTTTTTTATCCTTGTTCAGATGTTAAGGCTAACAAGCATGTAATACAATAGTCCAATTCCTTGGTTTCTCTTCCTTTATTTGCTGCTAATATAAGCAGCATAATTTACTGTATAAACTTCAGCTCTATGAAACACTAAATAACTCTTCACCCCCACTATGAGAATCTGCATTTAGCATCTAATCAGATTATTAAACGCCCTCAGAAACAAGGGAAAACTCACATGAACCTAGTATTATGCCTCCTGGTTCAGTTTGAGTGGTGACAATATGAGAACATATTGAGGAGTATCTTGTATTCCAATTTTTTGTGGTCTTGAGATGCATGATTTCTTTTGGGTGCATAAACTAGTATGAATTTTGACATTTGATGCCTTTATTGTTTTCTCCTTCTTTGTGGTCCGACTAAAAGACTTATGTTAAATCAAAGCAATATCAGTAGAGACACATACAGATCAGGTTGAAATTGAAAGATTACAGTTAAAAACACTCTTAGAACCTCAAATACAAAAAGGATGAACCAAATGGTGAAGCAGAGACAATGAGAACCAGGAGCACAAGCCATATTTAATTGATGAAATATAGAGCAGCAGGATCTGAGTGATTGAGGAAGATGAGGGCATATGGGAAACACTCAACACATGCATAAAGCAAGATAATTTCTGCTACAAGAAATTCGAAAACCCCATGTTAACCAATTAGCTTCTACTACGATATGAAATTATTTGTGAGACCTCGATATTAGCCTTTACCAATGTGCAGGCCCCCTTACAACAAGTGTTTGCTTTTACTCGCGGGAAAAAAAAAGGAGAGGCCAAGAAAAATTTAAAAAAATAATAATAAGAGTCCAATGATAGGACCAGCAATTTTTCGAGTGTTCAAGGTCTGCCTGAAAATTCTACTATTAAGCATCTCCCACATTTATAAATTTATAATCTCGCAGTAATAGCATTGATAAGTACTTCCTTCTTAAGCTAACATATATAATCAGAGAGATCAGTACTTCCTTCTTAAGCATTAAAAACAAACTTTCTGAAATAATTTCAAGGTAAATAAAACATAAATCCCATAAACTGAAAGTAATAAGCACTTATTAGCCATGAAATATCGAACTATATGGTCAGCAATCCTAAGGAAAACTTGTAGAATAAGCAAATCTTGTCCTATCAGAACAAAAATTAAGATTTATTTTAACACAGCTTCAAACCCCATACCCACTCGCGATCCAATCAACAACAACTCAATTAAAGATGTTCCCAAAACGAAGAAATAAAAACAACGGATCTAACGAGTCCTCGTACCCATTCACCGATTTTTGCACCGCACTGCCCCAGTTCCTGATCGCGGAGAAGAACCCACTGCTCGCCGGTTTCTCATCCCTAGAACCCATCTCCAAAGAAGGCCTGAAGCTAAGAGAATCAAAGAAGAGATGCTTGAAAACGTTCGGTCATCCACGGCGAACGCGCGGATCACCAATTGCGGAGATCTGATCGCCCAATCCCTTCGAGCAGCGTCGATCGATCGATGAAAGAAGAGGGTGGCGAAAGTTTACAAGCGGGAGAGGGAAAGAAAAAAAAAAAAAAAAAAAGCACGAAGGTGGAAATATTCCGCGCGAATGAATGTTCAATCCTCTCCTGACGTTGACCGTTGGATCACACCCGCACAGATCGGGAAGCAATCCGAATTTTGATTAATTATTTGGATTCGTGCGAAGGTAGGTCACGGGTGATTTTTTTTTTTTTTTTAATCATTGCATTCAAATTATGATCAATACAATCAAGAAAATAATTAAAAAAAAAAATCACAAAACAATCTCGAAATATATTTCAGATCGATCCACAGAACATGATGCGAATGATGGGCAACAAAAAAAGTAGGTAAATTTTTCTTTGATGCCAAAGATAGAACCCCGTCTGCGAAGGAAGACCGACGAGTATAAGTGATAAAATGGCGATGAATAAATCAAGTTTAGCCGATCGATACTTCCGCATCCGATGAATCAAACGGTCGATTTCTTAGCAAGATTGTAGCCGCATAAAATCACGTGACTTTTTTTAAAGCTCGCTTGGCCGCTTTTTAAGCTTGTGAATTAGGAATAGCATCATTGCTTCTTGTAAGGTACTCTGCTTTGATAAAACTAGGATGATATACTCATCCATATGACATGGAATCTTAGAATTATTTTCAATATGATAAGGGAGGACTAAGTCATCTTTGTTGCTGATATTTTTTAATAAAATAAGGATTCTCGTGATTACATCATGAAAGAATAGCTACTGATTGCAATCCTTCACTCTATTTTTTTTTATTAAAAAAAAAAGTGGGGCACTAGCCTAGATCATGCTGTGTACGCACATTCGAGGCACCAGGTGACCTGGCCATACACCTTAAAAGTGCGATGAGCAGGCTTTAGCTTTAGTTACTTCTTGGTTCTGCTGTATCATTTGTTTGATCATTTCGGTTTAACTTAAAAAAGATTGGAGCACTTACAAGGACCACAAGAGAAGAGCATATAACAAGCATTATTATTTTATTTGTATTTTTATATTTCTAAGTATTTTCTTTCTTTGGTTGATCATGGCTTAGATCAATCAGAGATGCGTGATTATTGTTCATACTCAGAATAAAAAGACTTGAAGTTAGCATATAAAAGAAAAAGTAAGTCGGCTCCTCTGCTTATTAACAAGACTCGAATTGCTTTCTTGATGATAAAAAGATGCCCACCATCAAGTTCACAGGTGACTCAAATTTTACATATGAAAAAATTGATCTTCTACTCTATGGATCTCTCGACCTCCATGGTTGAATAGATTGAACCTCCAACATGTGATTTTCTGATATTCATACAAAAATATGTTGAACTTTTGGCTTAATTATCATAAAAAATAAATTTAGGAAAGATGCAGAGTATTTCGTTCTCTGACCAAAAAATGGATCTCCTATATTTAAACTTAATAATGTTAAATGATAGCAATTATTTCTCTGGTCTATGATATCTTTTTTTTAAAAAAAAAAAAAAAAACAAAGACTTATGTAAAAATGAGATTAAATAAATATACATTTTACCGCCTTATCCATCCAAATAACTTAAACAATCATCCAAACAGGATAAAACAATAATATGGAGCAAACTTATTTTGAAGGCATGTAACATAAATAAGAGACAGTTTTTTATTATCATGATTAAGATTGATAATTGTAGCAAATATATTTTATGTTAATAGTAGTTAAAAGGTAGTTTAATAATATCTATTTAGTGTAAGGGTCATTAAACTTAGGCACTGATAGAGCCATGATTTTAATTTAGCTCAAGTAGATAGCGTTGTACCTTGAGATTTCTATATTTATGTTTTTCTAGAGAAAATATATTATTCTTTTACCTTCTCCTATTAGATTCAAACATGTTAGCCTAAAATTTTAAAATTTATTAATAAATTGTTCATATATTTTTTGTCTTATTTAATTGATTTAATTATTGTTAAAAATTATTCTCGGTCAACCCCGCTGGCTTAGCAATTGGATCAATGACCCACCTTTTCGTTGGTTTTTTTTTTTTAACCGGATCGTTCAAGATACAATCATAGAATGAGTACAACTTAGAGAGTTAGACAACAAAATATCTCTAAAATGCACAAGCATGCCCTCAAGAATAGACCAAGAGACCTCTCCATAATGATTCACTACAAAAGAAGCTATCCAGCCAGCAGCCGAGTTGACTTCATGATAAACATGTCTGACAATGATCTTTGTATCTGAGAGTAAGCAGGAGTAGAGCGGAAGGCACCCTGGATCCAAAAAATGACCATCAACAAGTCTCCCTCAATTATAAAAAGGTCGAGCTGAAGGACCCTCCTGGCATACTTGATCCCCGCCCATGCACCATGAAGCTCCGCCATGGAGACAGTAGGATCAAAAAGACGGATACCCCTGCGACAGGAAACCCAACACCAAAAGCCTGGAAGTGGCACCTCTAACGCTCCCATCAAAACTGATGGTGGCATAGATCAGAGGAGAGAGCTTCCAAGAGATAAAAATCTGACAAGACGCTTGAGGACCAAAGACGGAGCCGCAAATCTCTGAATTGTCCACCATTATATCCTGATACTCCTCATAGTGTCCTCAGAGTGAATCCTAACTCTTTCCACAATAAACCTAGCCGAATGTACCAGAGTTGAACACCATGACATTCCAGGTGAGCAGATATGACATGCTAAATAAGCCATTAACACCGAAAAAATTAAAAAGGATGGAGAACGAAGGGCATGAAAAAAAATATCCACCGCATCATCATTATGGTATAAAAAATATCTACAGCCAGAAGGACCACACCCGCCAAACTCTCAAACAATAAAATAAAAAATGGTCAATAAACTCCTTCCCCGCTGCTAACCAAGATACAAGGGACTCCCTACTTGCACAAAAGGGTAAAGGGATAGAAATATAATTACCAAAAGTCTGAAATTTTATATAAAAACACGTCTACAATTGCTTACGGCTTGTTAGCCTTAAACACTTGCTGTCCAATGTGATTATCCAATGCTTCAAGACTGCAAATCATTCAATAGCTTTGATAAATGATAAATCTAATATGGCTCCATCTTATCCATTAATCACAAAGGAAAGAGAAAACAATCCAACAGCTCTTTCAGACCTTCTCGTCCTTTCCATTCATCTAGCAAAAGTTGGAATTAAAAAAAAAAGCTAGAAAAATAACGAAAATTGAAACTATATCACTTATAATTAATCAAAATTTTATTATGGTGCACGTATAATATAATCCATACGTTGATGAGAATAGTCAGTCAGTCCTCGATTGATTTAGCAATTGTGAGAGAGAATCGATACGTGGTGGCAATGTCATACATGGATTTATGATGAGAAAAGAGGCAAACTGTGCGGGTGATTCAGCAAGATTTCCACATCTCCATTGTTTCCCGAGACAAAAACAAGCATCCACAATTCCACATATAACAATTCAGCAACTCAGATAGAGAAAAAATCTACCTGGTAGATTCAAAAGAGCATTTTAATCATCCTTCAATCGCTTAAGCAGTTTACTCGCCCATTGCTTTACCCGCCTCTTTAGCGTGAAACCGATGAACACACCAACCATCAAGCAGACCGCGCACATCTTACTACAAGTTGACAAAGAAACAACTCGCCTGCAAATATAGCATCCAGCGATAAGTTGCAAATAACCAACCAAAAAGGATATATTGTTGTCAGAATGCCAAGTAGTTACAAGGAAATATCTGATCTCTGCTCACATTAATATTCATTTCTGGCCTATCAGCCATTGTGTCTAAAATATGAAAAGCGATCACAAAACCTGACCATAATTTTCTTTTTTCGAGGGTGGGGGGGTGGTTCCACCCAACCTAGTTCTCAATGACTGCCAGTTAGATGGGATATTACCACCAATCACCCATTTGCGCCTAAATGTATTAATTTAGAGACATTGTAAATCCTTGTAAAGACTCCTAAGGAGTTTGATTTTATTTGTGTTAATCTTAATTAAAAGCATAGTAATTAGGATCATCAGAACAATAGAAAAATTCCTATGCCAAATCAATCCATGACTCGAACACAATGTCATTAGACCCTCACTTAAACATACAGATCCAAGCAAGTATATGCCATTATATGATTTCACGTGATCTCAGGCTGTATCTGCTTCAGTCCACATTGGCCCTAGGTCTATTCCAGCTATGTTCTGTTGGTCCAGTTGGCTGGGCCTTCAACCTAAAATGAGTATAAGGTTTTTTCTAACTTACTAATTATTATGATGTTTAGTTGCACATTTAATACGTTTTTCTTTTCAGAGATGACATGTTGATTGATATTATTGTGCTATATGTTATCTTTCATAATTCCTTTTTTTTTACCGCACAAACAAGTTAGAATGAATATTCTAGCCTTCTATGGTTAAGGTGGACTGCCACACATACAACACTGTTCCACAATTATCAGTACTAAAGTTATGATGCCTGTATGTCAGAAGTTCTGTTAAGCAAATAAGAAGGATATTTTTAACACTCGAATTACACAAAAGGTAATGATAAAAAAATTAAAGCAGTACCTCAAATAATCTAGCATCCATAATTTCTTCAATCAACAGAAACAAACTTCGAATCATGTCTATCCTACCAAAGTTAGGTAGAATATCTAAATACTAATTCATGCATAACTGTGGTACTTACATGTTCCCCTCAGATTAATTGAATTTCAAGCTAATGAATAACTAACGCATGTTACTTTGGGAAGTTGGACTTCAAGAAATTCAACTTGACAGTTAGCAGGTATTCACAGTTCTTGCTAGAAAGCATTTGATGACCATTGTTGCTCACAAAGGGAAAGATTGTCTTGAAGTGACTTTAGGCAGGGAAAGCCAAGGCCACTCAAGAAAAGTGGGCTTCCACTCAGCCAAACAGACCTTTAGTCAGACATTCTCAACCATTTGGTTCTTGTTGTTTTAAGCACATTGCAGCCTAATAAAGTATGAAATGAGGGGAATGGTGGTATTTCCTTCTACCCACTTCAATGCTCGACCCATCTTACCTAAAGAAATGTGCATGGTAAATTGTGGAACCTGGGGAATACCGGCCAGGTCAGGATATCCTCAGAACAAACCAGTGCATTTTACTTAGGCACTCCATTCTAATACTCAATTCATCTTATCTAAATAAATATGACCTGATAATTAAATGAAGTTGCACAATATACCATTGAATGTGACATACTGGTTATCTTATAGCATGAATTAGAAAAGAATTAATACAATTACTCCCCAAACTAACAGCCTTGCCTCCTTTTAAAAGTACTAATCATAATGTACAAGTACCACACAATTTTTTTTTCATCTACCATGCAAGGTTTTAGCTCTTCATCATTAAATTCTAAATCATCATCCTTTCAAAGATCTCTCATTTTGCTTTCAACTTTGTGGCATCCATCAAATCATCTAGTTGTCACCATCATTGTCATTATTACCAACACCGACACGCCACATTTTCAATGGCTAATTCTAAATTCCAATCTATCATAGGGTAATATTTTATCCCTTTGTGTTTCCCATGCAACACGATAAAGCACCAACAACAATAGGCCAGTTTTACACTGCATCCTCTACCCAATAAATGTGCATAAGTTCCATGGTTCTACACAATAATGGAAACTATAGATTAACAAAAGAAGGCACTCGCCCACTCCTCAGTCCCCCTCATCAACATTTTACACTCATGGCACCTTTAGGAGTCAATGAGCAACTCAACTATTAAGTATAACTCCAACACTCATAAGCAACTTCATGCTGCATTGAAACTGGTATTGAATACACCATTGTTTGGCACCTCTAATGTCACAATACAAGCAAAACACTTGGTTCGCTTTGGCAGTTTATGTACATGAGGTTGACATTAAGTCCCCATTATGGAACAGCACCTGCTTCAATTTTCAGTCATACATATTCATTCATAGATAATCTGCAGCAGAAGGATCATTAGGAATATATACATTAACAATACTCCACATAAATTATAAAACCATGAGCCTCGTCTTTGGGAAAAATCTGCTCCACAAATTCCTAATCATCATGACTTAAAAAATAATTTTGTTCCTCCAAGACCTGCAACAAAAAACAGACTTGCTACATCACCCATCCCACCGCCGCCCATTTAACTTTAAACACCCTCCAGAATAGGCTGTTAGCTTCATCTCCTGTAAATAGGCCAATTGGCTCAAACTTTAAATGAGGGCTCCACCAAACTCCTTTTAGTTCAATCCTATCTCCACCAGCCCAAGATCTTTGTACATAACTTTTAAAAGTTAAACCTGCGCCAAATATATCACAATATCATCCTTTGTTTTTAAGTTTTGCATGATGTCAATTTCCAACCATTTGACTCTTACTCTTCAACACACTTTGGTCTTGGCAAGTGTCATATTCCTAGGATTCTCCTTTATTTTCAATTCCTTTTAAAAAATTCTTTTTCACATTACAATTATTTAAGAGCCCCCCAACAAACTATCTTCCAAAATTAAGAAACAACCTATCACACCCCGCAACACCACCACCTCACCACATGCTCTACAATGCAGGAAACAATGAACTCCCTGACATGGACATGAAATGCAAATTGGAAGTTATCATAAGGCCCAAGCTACACAATTTTTCTCTTACCCTTGCACACATCACTGTTGGAGCAAACCCGCTCCACGGAATGCCCAGGATCCTCCTTGATGCCGCCATGGCAGAAAGGGAACACTCACCAGAGAAAAGATGGGGCGCGCCATCCGCTTCCGTCGCAGAGGTAAGCCCCCATGGGGCTCCACACACGAGAAAGAATCATGAGAAAAAAAAGATAGGCTAGGGTTTTCCCGGAGGAGAAAAGGGATCACGTCTCTTCTTCTTATTTCCCAACGTTCCCGTCGTTCTTTATATACACATAAAGATATAACCCTAGGTCACAACCGACCTAGCCCTAAAAAACTCCCCCCCTCTGAGTCACTCAAGAAAATCCAAACCCGAGCCCATGTACACCCATGTCTCTCTAGTTCTCTCAACCTCAGACTCAGAGTATCCCTGTAAACCTCCAGGAAACCCCTGGAATATATCCAGGACACGCCCCCAAGTCCCAGGGATCACCTCCAGCATCCCTGCCATGGTCTCCCAAGTCTCTCCAAAGCTTGGGAGCACCACGCAAATCCCTACAATCTCCACCTTGGTGCCTCCAAGCTTTGGCAAACCTGGCAATGTCCTCACGCACAACCCTGCTGTAACTGCGTGTCTTGACAGCACCGTGCGGATATCCTCGCCTCTGCCAACACTCTTCAGCTGCTGAATTCACCTGGAAACCTCTGGGATGACCGCCTCCACAGCTGAAAACCCTAGCTCGTATCCTGGCACCACCGATTGTAGCCTTCCTTCTGCCTGGCAGCTGCATCAGTCTGTTCTTGGACTTCCCTGGAGAGAACCCAGCGAACCTGAACCGGCACTCGCTGCAACTGGAGCTCTACCTGACACCATCACCTCAGAGCCACACCAATCTCCGCACACTCTGCTCCACCTGGCTAAGTGCACCCCTGACATCCGTGCAAGGATATGGTCCTCCATGCACCTCCCGCTCTGAACATGTGTCAAAACTCGCTCCATCCGTGAAGCCACCTATCCCCGGTGCTCTACCTGAAACTGAAGTCCCACTGATGCCACAGAAAGAAACCCCGAGGCCAGCAACTCAACACTGCCCTGCTGAGCCTACACCTGAACCTCGTACCCAGTCGCACCTCCTCGGATCCTCCGCATCACCGCGAACCCCTCCGAGACTGTTTCGGATACTTTGCATCCCCACAGGAACCTCCGAAACCCAGGAGCTCATCCCAACTCCTCTAACCCCGCGACTGACCCAGCAACCATCTCCAACGGCTACTCCATCATGTCCCAGCCTATCTCCCGGCTGCATGATGTCCCTGGCGCTCCCTAAGACCTATCCCCGGTCTCCCTGAGCTGCCAGCTCCTTCAGCTCCCGTCTCTGTTCCTAAGCAAAAGCCGCCATACCAGGACACTCCCGACTGCCCGATACCTCCGACGCTCTCTCAGACTGTCCCTTGTCTCCCTGAGCTGCCTCAGGTACCGTCCCTGCTGATGTACTCCAGTCTTCCTGAGATATCCATCTCCCGAGACCGACCTCCAATCACGCGGGATACCACTCACGTCCAACTCCATCACGATCAAGGTAGCTGGAGTACTACCGATCGCTCTCCTCCACAGTGACCAAGAGCCTGATCCACTACCGATGGAGCTACCACTCATGCTCTGAAAGATCCCGGTATGTATCGCTCCACCTGTGCTAAATCGTAGATCACCCAGCCTGCCGGTGCTCCATAGCACAGGACCCACAGCTCTACACCACCATCGCGAGCTCCTGCACCACCGGATCCATCATCCTCGACGAGATCCGCTCAACCAGCAGACCTCCACACTGCTCCCAACATCACGAACCTCTGTCCATCAAGGAGTGCCAAAAATGGAACCATCCTACACGTGCTGCTCGCACACATGATCGCTACACCACGATCTCCACATACCATGTGATCTGACTCCATCATCGGATCCAACCTAGCCCACCATGAAGAGCTCGAAAAATGGAGTCCAACGATGCAAACAGGGCTCAAATCGGAGTTCAATTGAGCCCAGAATCGTCGAAATCCAGTTAGCACGATTTTCAGAGCAAGTGACTTGAGATGCCTCGCTCTACCGATCCACCGTGAATCGGCCCAAGGGCTCACGTGTGCCAAGCCTGGTCCATAGCCGCCATGGATGCCGGTCCACGGCAGGGAATCGTGGACCGCAGCCTCTCCCGGCAGTGCTGTCGCCTCCCGGCCGCCACCGTCGCCTCCGACGACCTC
Organism: Areca catechu; assembly: GCA_021397845.1. NCBI lineage: Eukaryota > Viridiplantae > Streptophyta > Magnoliopsida > Arecales > Arecaceae > Areca > Areca catechu. The sequence continues at coordinate 3,582,451 of CM038050.1, read as the reverse complement.
CCGCGACGATGCCGAGCCACCGGCGACCGGCCGTGGACCATCCGCGCGCCCACGCCGGCCCCATGACGCCCCGCGCCGCTCCCGCGATGCTGTGACCGAGCCTTGCTCTACGCCCGTGCCCGCGCGCTGCTCCCGCAACCGAGCCCGCGCGCTGCTCCCGCAACCGAGCCCGCGCGCTGCTCCCGCAACCGAGCCCGCGCCCCTGCACCGTGCCTGGCACCACTCCCGCGCCGACGATCTCGCTGCAATGCCTCCGCGCCGCTCTGCGCCACGTCCACACCCGCGGCCCTGCTCCGAGCCTGCGACCGTGCACCGCGCCTTGCGCCTTCTCGCCCGAGCCGCCATGCATCGCCCTTGCGCCGCTGTCCTGTGACCGACGCCCTGTGCCGCGTCCGTACCTGCAGCCATGCCCTGCGACACGCTGCTCCGTGCGTCATCCATATCCATGCCGGATCTACTCCTCCATCTCCGTTTCCAGGGAGGGCAGCAGGCCCTCACCTCAAAAGACTGGACCAATACCAGCACCGTGATATCCTCTTCCCTACTTTCACGCCACCGCATCAAGGTCGGCTCTGATACCAATTATTGGAGCAAACCCGTTCCACGGAATGCCCAGGATCCTCCTTGATGCCGCCATGGCAGAAAGGAAACATTCACCAGAGAAGAGATGGGGCGCGCCATCCGCTTCCGTCGCGGAGGCGAGCCCCCATGGGGCTCCACACACGAGAAATAATCAGGAGAAGAAAATATAGGCTAGGATTTTCCCGGAGGAGAAAAGGGATCGCGTCTCTTCTTCTTATTTCCCGACGTTCCCGTCGTTCTTTATATACACATAAAGATATAACCCTAGGTCACAACCGACCTAGTCCTAAAAAACTCCCCCCCTCTGAGTCACTCGAGAAAATCCAAACCTGAGCCTATGTACACCCATGTCTCTCTAGTTCTCTCAACCTCAGACTCAGAGTATCCCTGTAAACCTCCAGAAAATCCCTGGAATACATTCAGGAAACCCCTGGAATACATTCAGGAAACCCCTGGAATACATTCAGGAAACCCCTGGAATACATCCAGGACCCGCCTGGGACACGCCCCCAAGCCCCAGGGATCGTCTCCAGCATCCCTGCCATGGTCTCCAAAGTCTCTCCAAAGCTTGGGAGCACCATGCAAATCCCTACACATCACATGCTCCAACCCATAATAATCTCTGAGATAAATCTGAACCCATAAATCCTAGCCTTCATATGCCCATTCCGATGAAGCAACTTCCAACTAATATCAAGGATCTCACTCACCAAGGCCTCTCATCCCACAGAACATTCCAACCAATCCCTCTTAAATCTCCAACACCATAACATTAATTTCTCATCACATTCCTTCCCACCAACAAGCTCCAAAATGTTTAATTGAGAAGCTAACTTGGCACCAGAAGCAAGAGAACTACATTTGTTACTGCAAGAAAATTTGCATTAGCAAGCAGAAGGGTCCAGGCTATCAGTTATTCCCCACAAAACCCATGAAAGCTACATTATCGTTTCATTGATAATATGAAATAGACTCTTCCATCCATGTTTGAATGAGTGAGTTTTCATGTCATCCCCTCCCTAAAAAATTTTTTTTTTTTAAAAAAAAAAAAACAGAAAACTAAGTTTTTCTTATAAATGATGATGATGATATGGTTTTCCGCTAATTTATTCGGTGTCATACATTCAACTTAATTTTTATTCCTTTATAGTTACCCACTCACCTAGTCCGCTAGTCTCCAATCGCAAAATCCTAGATCCTTGAACCAGAAACCTAGAAATCCCAAACATATCCATATTTTCAGATGAATTTTCAAGAGTCGCGCTCCTTTTCAACACCAAAGGAATCAAAAGATGAAGACAAACAGCAACTTTGGTTCATCAAAACAGATAAAAGATGGAAGAGGAAACGAAAGAAGCAGTCAAAGTAATATGGAGGAAGGGCAGTCGGAGTACCCGGGAGCTCTTTGAATAATAACGCCGGCATGACTAGAAGAAACCCCGGAGGAGTTGAAATAGCTCGAATCCGTCTTCGATTCCGGCACTAGAGATCGGAGGCCTAGCTTTATCTGTTCTACGGAACCCACCATCTACCAACACGAAGGAAGAAAAATAATTCCAGTGTCTAGGGTTTCTCCAATAGGAATTCTAACTTCGGAGAAGAAATCGCGGGATTAGGGTTTATAGGCTCGCCGAAGGGTATAGTCGGGATTTTGACTCCCTCCGGTGGCTTTACAAAAGTGAAGGGCGCTAAAATCTAGCAATGGCATCCGCCGGATCGGGATAAATTTCTATCGATCCAAATACAAATACTCCGTAAACTATTTAATTATCAGGGATGGCGACGGTTGAGTCGTCTAAAATTCATATCTATCATGTTAAAAAATTATTTATTTCATATCCATCTTGAATCAGGTCGGATCGTGTATAAAAAAATCATGAATCAAATCAGGTCGGATTGGATATATCCGGTCTCATAAAATTTAATTTATTTAAAAGTTAAACGAATCGGATCGAGTTTGATCGGATCAAATATATCCATCCCATATTCTATTTACTTAAATATTTTATAAACATATTTTTTTATATATAAACGAATCAGGTTCGAGTCGGGATGTACTATTATCCGCACCCGACCCGAATCCGAGTCGAATTTTTTTTATATAATCCATATCCGTTTATAAATTAGGCGGACCGGGTTTTATCCGTCTCATTAGGATCGGGTCGGACCGGATATCCATCGAATCGAAAAAAATTACCATCCCTATTAATTATTATTAAAATTATTTTTTTATCCAAATCTATTTTAATTGAATAATTCATATTTATCTGGTTCAAATCTAATTATATCATATTAAATATTTTTTTAATTTCTAACAACTTTAAAGTCATAGTATCATTTTATAAATTATATCAATCTTAAAGGTATAAAATTCAGCTATATTTTTTATTCAACAATACTTAATTCTATATCCAATCAAAATAAAATTTGAATTATCTTAAACAAATAAAATTTAATAATAATTAGTCCAATACCCTTGAAGTAAATAAAATATATTTAATATAATATACAAAGAAGTTTAAGTATTTTAAGATTTAATAACTAATAGATAATAATTAATAAAATATATTTAACATAATATATATAAATATATAAATATATTAAAATATTAAAATAGTTTGGATTGGGTTTAGATCACGTGTATGTTTGCCCAGTTTCGATTCAAGTCCAAATTTAAGTATTCGAGTTTTACTAAACACTGTTCAAATCTAGTCAAAAGTTGACTATCTGATCTAATCGGATCAAGCTTGATCGGGTATTCACAAGTTTGGATTTTATTACTATTCCTATTAAAATCCAACGCTCCAGCTTATCCCTCCAACAAGCTCTTTTATCTGAAGGAGTGCCACGTATACTCGTGCATGCAAATGAATATGAAAATTAAATTTTTATATTTTATTTAAAATATATAAATTTTACTTGTATGCAATTTTTTGAATTAATATTTTAATATTTCATTTTAAAGATTTTATTTATATGTAAAAATTTATCAAAAATTTTAATTATTTATCTAAATCTATTACTATGTTAATTAAAATTATAATTTATATTATAATGATTTGCAAATATGGAATATCAAATTATTCTTTTCCTCCCATGCAGTCTCTCTCTTTACTTTTTTTTAATCTTATATAAGAACATATATTTTACCATATGTAAGATAGCATAGTAAAGAAACAAGTTATTTGAATTATTTTTATAATAGGATGCTTCCTTAAAAATATTTTTTTATTATTATAACTAAAATAATATTTTTTATTAATCATAGTTGATGCCGATCTCATCGCGGTGGTCTGTAGCTCGTGAGCTGGCACCGGTTCTCGGACTCTCTCACATCGAGATCTCCAAACTTCCTGACCTGCAAAACAAGGTCAGAGAGCCGGGCCGGGAGTTCCGGTGGGGCACTCCGACGATCAAGTCAAAGAGCGGCAAGATGGAACAGGACCTCTAAGGCGGGCTCCCGAAGGATCCTCGTGCTTAGAGGAGATGTGAATGAAAGAAGTGTGGGGCAGAGAGGAGTTGAGGCCCGGCTTCCGGTGCTAGGGCCACCGAGCTCTCGCCTGGGGACTTCCTGGGATCCCCTGGATCGTTCTTTCGGTGTTCTCTCCTTTTTTTCACCTCCCTTTCCGTCCATTTTTACCGTCCCTTTTATACCACCGAACTGCCTTCAGCCCACGTCCCCTCCATGGGGCTCTCTGAGACCTCTGGACATTCTCCTTCCCCTTCTTCTTCGAGTCCGGAAGTTAAGTGGCCGGCCCGCCTCGTCCGCAGTGTGTCACGAAAGGGGGAAGACTGGTGAGGCCTTGGGCCGAGCGCGGGAGCTCTCCTTTCGGGGCATTGACGGTGGGCTTCCAGCCATTTCAGGCTCCTGCCCGCTAGGATTTCATTCCTCGGTTACGGGGCCCTAATTAACTGGTGTAAACGAGGTTTCGCGTATCACCACAGGCCGTACCGGCGCCTTGTACGGAGCGCAGCGCGCGCTGGCTCTAGTGGTGACCTCGCGACCCGTGTCTCTGCCTCCTCGAGGCTTTGCAGAGTAGGGCTGACCTCGGCTGAGGTGGACCCGTCAAGGGAAGCCACCTGGCAGTGGAGCAGGGGCTGCCAGCTTCGACCGAGGTGGACCCCTCCTGGGTGGACACCTGGCGGAGTGGCAGAGAGAGGCTCAACTTCGACCGAGATGGACCCGTCTTGGGGTGCCACTTGGCGAAGAAGCAGGAGGGCCTGGCTCGACCTCGGTAGAGGTGGACCCGTCTTGGGGTGCCACCTGACGAGGGAGCGAGGGGCCGCCAGCTTCGGCCGAGGTGGACCCCTCCTGGGTGGACACCTGGCGGAGTGGCGGACAGAGGCTCGACTTCAGCCGAGGTGGACCCGTCTTGGGGTGCCACCTGGCGAAAGAGCAAGGGGGCCCGGCTCAACCTCGGCAGAGGTGGACCCGTCTTGGGGTGCCACTTGGCGAGGAAGCGAGGGGCCAACAGCTTCGACCGAGGTGGACCCCTCCTGGGTGGACACCTGGCGGAGTGGTAGAGAGAGGCTCGACTTCGACCGAGGTGGACCTGTCTTGGGGTGCCACCTGGCGAAGGAGCAGGAGGGCCCGGCTCGACCTTGGCAGAGGTGGATCCGTCTTGAGGTTCCACCTTGCGAGGGAGCAAGGGGCCGCCAGTTTCGGCCGAGGTGGACCCCTCCAGGGTGGACACTTGGCAGAGTGGCAGAGAGAGGCTCGACTTTGGCCGATGTGGACCCGTCTTGGGGTGCCACCTGGTGAAGGAGCAGGAGGGCCCGGCTCGACCTCGGCAGAGGTGGACCCGTCTTGGGGTGCCACCTGGCGAGGGAGCGAGGGGCCGCTAGCTTCGGCCGAGGTGGACCCCTCCTGAGTGGACACCTGGCGGAGTGGCAGAGAGAGGCTCGACTTCGGTCGAGGTAGACCCATCTTGGGGTGCCACCTAGCGAAGGAGCAGGAGGGCCCGGCTCGACCTCGGCAAAGGTGGACCCGTCTTGGGATGCCACCTGGCGAGGGAGCGAGGGGCCGCCAGCTTCGGCCAAGGTGGATCCCTCCTGGGTGGACACCTAGCGGAGTGGCAGAGAGAGGCTCGACTTCGGCCGAGGTAGACCCGTCTTGGGGTGCCACTTGGCAAAGTAGCAGGAGGGCCCGGTTCGACCTCGGCAGAGGTGGACCCGTCTTGGGGTGCCACCTAGCGAGGGAGCGAGGGGCCGCCAGCTTCGGCCGAGGTGGACCCCTCCTGGGTGGACACCTGGCGGAGTGGCAAAGAGAGGCTCGATTTCGGCCGAGGTGGACCCGTCTTGGGGTGCCACCTGGCGAAGGAGCAGGAGGGCCCGGCTCGACCTCAGCAGAGGTGGACCCGTCTTGCGGTGCTACCTGACGAGGGAGCGAGGGGCTGCCAGCTTCGGCCGAGATGGACCCCTCCTGGGTGGACACCTAGCGGAGTGGCAGAGAGAGGCTCGACTTCAGCCGAGATGGACTCGTCTTGGGGTGCCACCTGGCGAAGGAGCAGGAGGGCCCGACTCGACCTCGACAGAGGTGGACCCGTCTTGGGATGCCACCTAGCGAGGGAGCGAGGGGCCGCCAGCTTCGGCCGAGGTGGATCCCTCCTGGGTGGATACCTGGCGGAGTGGCAGAGAGAGGCTCGACTTCTGCCGAGATGGACCCGTCTTAGGGTGCCACCTAGCGAAGGAGCAGGAGGGCCCGGCTCGACCTCGGCAGAGGTGGACCCGTCTTGATGTGCCACCTGGTGAGGGAGCGAGGGGCCGCAAGCTTCGGCCGAGGTGAACCCCTCCTGGGTGGACACCTGGCGGAGTGGCGGAGAGGCTCGACTTCGGCCGAGGTGGACCCGTCTTGGGGTGCCACCTGACGAAGGAGCAGGAGCACTTCTTCCCGAATGGGAGATCTTTTGAAAGAAAAAATCCACGTGGTACTGATTGTGTCCAGCTGGACCTAACACGCGCTCCACGCCAGCGATGTAGCCATATCAGTAGTCATGAGATTTTAAAGAATTAGTTACTTATTTTTAATGATAAACTATTTTTGTGATGGTAAAATGTAGATGGCCATAAAAATAAATCTTTAAAATTATTATAATACTTATTAACTCTTCATGTACCATGATCTCTTGAGATTAAAATAATTTTATAAATAATTTTAAAATATCAATTATTTTTGTTTTCATCTCTTCGTATTATATTTAATATTTTTTTATCTTTTACTTGATGCATATCATTGGCATAAAAAGGAAATATAATGTTTATCTCATAATGTACCACTAACAAGAGATATATAAAAGCTAAAATTTATTTTATACTCATCAAAGTATCATAAATAAAATTGATATAAAAAACTAAAGTTTGAATAACAAATATTGTTTAGTTATTTTTGCAAACATATTTTTAATAATAAAATAATATTTTATTTTATAACAAAAATTATTTTATTGGATGAACAATGGTTCTAGATTTTTTTTATTGTCCAATATAGCTTTTATTCTTCTAATGGAACTTCATCATTAAAATTTTGAGTCAAGGAATTTTTTTGGTGGGGGAAGGGGGGAGGCTAAGAAAATTTTTTGGCTTGTGCTATCAAGATTCTAAAAGATAGAATTGCCATTTCAATTTGTTAAAGAAACCAACATATTCTACCAACAACTGCCTATAGCTCGATTGTGATTGTGGTTGATGCATGTAATTATTTTAAAATCCTAGATTAAACTATAATGAAAAATAGACATGAAAAAATGGTTGACATGAAAAGACAGCACATGCAGGTAGGCGAGGGAAGGGGCAGTATAAGGAGATGGGTATTGCGAAGGGACAAGTGGCCGGTGTAGGGAGGCAACCTGGGCGAGAAGGTGGATGGCAAGGGAACGAGATAGATCTCCTATGGAGTGTACAAGTAGATTGAGGAGGCATAAGCGGACGTGAGTGGCAGTCAACATATAGAAAGGAGGCTAGCTTGGGGAAGCGGCTGGTATGGAGAGGTGGTAGGCAAGGAGAGGAGGGCAGCAAGGGGAGGTAAGCAGCAATAGGGAGGTACATATAAGCAAATTAGGGAGGCATAAGCTTGCACTAAGAGATGACTAGGGTGGGAAGGTGGTTAGTTTATGTCCCGAATTTAGTACCGGGATCGGTCACGTAACTGACCGTATGAATCCTAAAATATATTCTAGAGATCATGCAAGGTCTAAAAAAATTCATTACAACTAATTTTCCAAAATATTGTTGATCACGATTCATAAGAAAAAACCTAATATAAAGAAAATAATATCATTTATATAATTACAAATTTAAACATTCTGCGATCATCAAATCGGTATCACAAACTCTTTATATTATCATCTTTTCACTCGTGAATCCAATATACCACCAAGTTCGAATATACTACACAACTCTGAAAAGAAAGGAAAGTAGAGGGTGCGAGCTTACAGCCCACTAAAAATCCTTACTTACTCACACAAGTATAATACAATATAATTCAAAAATAACAGTAACAGTATCAAACAGAATAAATCTTAAAATCTTATGTCAAGTAACCAAGATTACTCAATATCGATAAATATAAAGACATGCATCAATTAATACCAAATATCCATCTCATTCAAAAATAAAATATCATATATGTCCTTAAGTAAAACTTTCTTTTTACTTAATTATTTTTTTCTTTTATTATCTACATCTTATTAACATGATCCGGGATCAATCACTATTATCTTTTTAGGATTTTGGACTATAATTACGATAATGTTCCAACCCGTGACTGGCAATTTCAAGATCGATCATGTATTAACCGTCTGTGGCCAGGCTAATCCACGTACTATATGTCTGTGACTCGACTATTCCATATACTAAGCTCATGGCTCGGCTGTCCCATGCACTATCCGTCTATAGCCGGCTATTCCATATAATATACGCTCGTGGCTCAGCTATTCCATGTACTATCCGCTCGTGGCTCGGCTATTCCATGTACTAAGCCCGTGGCTCAGCTGTCTTATGTACTATCCATCCGTAGCCAGCTATTCCACATATTATCTACATGTGGCTAGACTATTTCAAGTATTATCTGTTCATGGCTCAATGATTCTCTGTTTAACATGACTAATCCAAACACCCCTTCTCTTGATTATTATTTTATCAAATCATAAACATGTTATCAAATCATGTTCTTTTCAAGATTTATAATAATCAGTATCATAATCCAAATCATCTAAATAGTCATATTTGATAGGATTATACCATACAAAAAATATAAATAACAATATCAGCAATCATAATTGTCCATCTTAAAAAATCAAAATATGTAATGTATTGCCGCCAAGATCGTCGTAGCTTGTAGCTGCTGTCGGCGCCGGAGTGTGTGGCTTGGTGCTTCTGGGAGGTCCCGTCCTGGCCAGACCTGTAAAAGACTGGGTTAGTGATCCGGGTCGGGGATTCCGGCGGGGGCACTCCGACGGTCAAGTCAATGACGATCCAGGAAAGCAGATCCTCCTGGTCGAGCCCCTCTTGATGGACTCCACTCTAGGAGGAGTGAATAGTATGAGAATGAAATGAAAGTGTCTCAGGAGAAGGATGACGACGGAGCTAGAGGGATTCTCTGCTTAACCACTTCTCCTTTGCCTATTTTTTGTGGTGGTGGTGGTGCCTTGCCCTTATGGTTGAGCTTGCACTGATATTGCATTATTTTTCATGTTACCTCCCCCTTTGAGGATGTCGATCGTTCTTTGTAGTCAATGTGACCATTGGGCGCTTGCCTTGGGATCCTCGTTGGGTTGGCAGGCGCATGTGGCAGGGTACCGTGCCATAGACGGGACGTCTTTCCTGATATGCGGTAGGGAAAACTTCCATTCGCTCTGACATTCTCTCCGGTCACCCCACTCCCGGAAGCTTGGCAGAGCCTCGATCCAAGAGCCATCGCCCCCGTATTCGTGCCCTCTGGCTGGCCCATCCTTCTGGTAGTACGGGTGGCTGGTGGAGGGTGTGGCACCTTGATCAGGGTGTTTCCTTCCTTTCTGGTGTAAGTGGCGGGCAGGCAGTTATTACAGTATGGTGGGCACTGCTCCGTGGTCCTTGGGTGGCTTACCGGCATCCTAGGGTGATGGTACTACCTCCCGCCTACAGTCGCCTTTGCCCGAGCTAGAGGTCGAGCAGGGGAGGCAGGGCTCAATCCGGTGGAGGACAGGTGGCGGATCCGGCTCAGAGGGCTCGACCTCGTAGAGAGACTCCACGTGGTGGGTGAGGGCTGAGCTCGACTTCGACCACAGGGCTCGATCTCGAGGGGCTCGACCTGGCGGAGAACAGGTGGTGGCTCCGGCCCAGAGGGCTCGACCTCAGAGAGAGACTCCACATGGCGGGTGAGGGTTGAGCTCGACTTCGACCACAGGGCTCGATCTCGAGGGGCTCGATCTGGCGGAGGACAGGTGGCGGCTCCGGCCCAGAGGACTCAACCTCGGAGAGAGACTCTATGTGGCGGGTGAGGGCTGAGCTCGACTCCGATCACAGGGCTCGATCTGGCGGAGGACAGGTGATGGCTCCGGCCCAGAGGGCTCGACCTTGGAGAGAGACTTCACATGGCAGGTGAGGGCTGAGCTCGACTCCGACCATAGGGCTCGATCTCGAGGGGCTCGATCTGGTAGAGGATAGGTGGCGACTCCAGCCCAGAGGGCTCGACCTCGGAGAGAGACTCCGTATGGCGGGTGAGGGCTAAGCTCAACTCCAACCACAGGGCTCAATCTCGAGGGGCTCGATCTGGCGGAGGACAGGTGGCGGCTCTGGCCCAGAGGGCTCGACCTCGAAGAAAGACTCCACGTGACAGGTGAGGACTGAGCTCGACTCCAACCACAGGGCTCGATCTCGAGGGGCTCGATCTGGCAGAGGACAGGTGGCGGCTCCGGCCTAGAGGGCTCGACCTCGGAGAGAGACTCCGCGTGGTGGGTGAGGGCTGAGCTCGACTCCGACCACAGGGCTCGATCTCGAGGGGCTCGATCTGGCACAGGATAGGTGGCGGCTCTGGCCTAGAGGGCTCGACCTCGGAGAGAGACTCCACTAGGCGGTTGAGGGCTAAGCTCGACTCCGACCACAGGGCTCAATCTCGAGGGGCTCGATCTGGCGGAAGACAGGTGGCGGCTCCGGCCCAGAGGGCTCGACCTCGGAGAGAGACTCCACGTGGCGAGTAAGGGATAAGCTCGACTCCGACCACAGGGCTCGATCTCGAGGGGCTCGATCTAGCGGAGGACAGGTGGCAGCTCCGGCCCAGAGGGCTCGACCTCGGAGAGAGACTCCACGTGGTGGGTGAGGGCTGAGCTCGACTCCGACCACAAGGCTCGATTTGGCGGAGGACAGGTGGCGGCTCCAGCCCAGAGGGCTCGACCTCGGAGAGAGACTCCACGTGACGGGTGAGGGCTGAGCTCGACTCCGACCATAGGGCTCAATCTCGAGGGGCTCAATCTGGTGGAGGACAGGTGGCGGCTCCAGCCCAGGAGTCAGGCTAGAGAACCTGACATGGCAGTCTTCCCTAACGTGGCATCTGATAGCTGTTCCATGTCAACGATCCTGCCACATCATTTGTCCCCTACTCCCGAGGCTCGTTAGTGCGCGGTGCTCGAGTCGAAGGGAGTAAATGCATTGCTGACATGGAAAGGTGAAGATCCGGTGCAATGATGGCCACGATCGCCAATGCTTCGCGGAATGGTCCCCCAAGCCATTGCAGAGGTGCCACATGGCCACATCCGAGTAGTTAATGCTGGTACGGAATTCAGAGAAGTCGGGCCGCCTTTCTTACCAATGGCCGACATGTGTCGGGGATCCATTGGCGGAGAGGCCGTAACGGTACGGGTTTGACGGGTCTTTTCGAAGTGAAAAGAAATTTTTTACTCAAAACTTCTACTCTTTCAAATCCTTCGCGCCTGCTATAGTGCTTGGACTCTTTCTTCTTCACGATTTGCTTCTGCCTTTCCTCCCCCTAAGGAACCAGGTTGGTCTCCCTTCTTCCTTCTTCCGCTTTGCGGTGGGGTTCCTCTTCCGAGTTTAGGGCCTTTCACAAACCAAGTCCAGTCCTTCTTCCTGGGTCTTCCTTCTTCCTTCCTTCTCATAGGATGTCTCATTTCGGTCCTAGTTTCTGTCCTTCCAATCAGGGCAAAGCCGATCCTTCTATGCAGGGACCAGCGTCTTCCTCCTCCGATGAGGAGTCGGAGAGGGCACGATTTGAGTTCAGTAGGAGGCCGGCCCTTCCACTTCGCCATGTGTCCATTAAGGAACCGGGGGCTGCTTCTTCTCATCCTTCTCATCCTCTTCCCCCACCCGAACCCGTTTCTGAGTCTGTCCGGTCAACAGGTCCCAGTGGGATCGCTCGACGATCTCTACTGTGGAGCTGGAGACCATTCGGGATGTCTATGACATCCCACACTCTGTCTAGCTTCTGGTTCCCCGACCTGGGGATAGGGTCACTTCGAGCGGCCTGGGCCAGATCGCCTTCTACGAAGAGACCTTCTCGGGAGGGCTTCGTTTTCCTTTCCACCCCTTCTTCATGTCCGTGCTGAGCAACTACCGCCTGGTCCCTGCTCAACTAATCCCGAACGCCATTAGGACTATCTTTTCCTTCATCGTCCTCTGTCATGTCCACGGGTTTGTCGCCCGGTTCTCTTTGTTCAGGGCGTTCTTTGCCCTGAAGTGCCACCCCACCGAGAATGGGTGGTGGTCCTTGTCTTCCCGCCCGAAGGGCATCAAGTTTGAACTCCCCTCTTCCATCAAGGGATGGAAGAGTAAGTTCTTCTTCGCCACTGTCGAGGGGGTTGACTGGGTCTAGAGTGATCTAGACCAGTCCCCCAATCGAATCTCTGTAGTTGATGCGGCTGACCGAGATGACTACGAGCAGCTTCGCACCGCCCAGATCCCTTCTCTCGAGGTTCTGCTGTCGGAGCAGAACCTCTTTGATGCTAGGGTCGACTTGACGAGAGGGTCGGGTGAGTCCGGCTTAAGTCTTTCTTTCACAGCAGAACCTCTTTGATGCTAGGGTCGACTCGACGAGAGGGTCGGGTGAGTCCGGCTTAAGTCTTTCTTTCATATATATATATATATATTCTTTTTTCTTTTTTTTCTTTTTTGGACTGACTTTTCTAGCTTCTAACCCGTGGTTGATCTGTGTGCAGGGATGATCTTCTCAAAGAGCAACTTACTGTCGACCACCAGGAAGAGGCGACCCACCAGGATGGCCGATGAGCCTCCTCCGAGGCAGGCCTGGGTCGAGAGCGCATCAGCGGCTGCTCCGCCGCGCCGGCCACCTCGAGCAGGAGGGATGTTGAGGTGGTCGTCCGGGCTAGGGCTGCTGCTGCTGCTGCGTCCCCCCGCTCCCCGAGCCCGGTGGTAATTGAGGTCGAGGAGGGGGAGGTTTGTGCTGGAGCTCCACCCACGACGGGGGCTCCGCCTGCGACGGGGGCTTCGCTTGCGAAGGTGCCGGATCCTCAACCGGCCCCTAGGGGTCCCACTGCTGGTGTGATGGGTGCACCCGCTCCCCGAATATAATCAAATCCGTTACTAGAAAGTTACCAAATCTATGCATTATCCCAACATGTTTTTCTTTACATATTTTTAATAATAATCCATATACAGATTCATCAAAAAATTATCTTTCTTAATTCATTAAACTCTTTTATAACCCACATCCTAAATATCTCTTGTAATAGTCCTAAAATTTATAATCAAATAATTAACAACAAAACTAGCATGCTATATAAAATATATTTATAAACTGGTGATCGTATCCATAAATCCTTCTCTTTACTTAAGATAGGTTTAATATGCCCAACATCAGTCTACACTCGAATTCTTGATCTAGATGCTACGAAACTCGCTCAATACCCTCCTACTCGAAAAATTATCCTCCTACAATAATAATCTTATTTTAATAAATAATTTTATAGTATGATAGTTATAGATCTAGAATGCTCTACCTGAGTTTTATCAGTGATCCATCTGCTTATACTCTAACTTCATAACTTTTATAAGAGAGAAGCTCTTAGATCTTCCTTTTTAATATTTTATCATTTAACATAACACACTATATTTTCAGATCAGTACTTTTGATGCTTGGGTCAAATCTATTTATCAGAGACAAAGATACATTTTATCCAGCTCCTCAATATCCATAATATGTTTATTTAGCATACTCAAATAGTATAATTCATTTAGCCCTTTACACTCATCCTAATTCAATCTCACTACTTATATTAAAGACAAAAATCATGTTCCTTTTTTACACTAATCATGTCAAATCTTATGCATAATACTTAAAGATTAAAAATCCAAATTTCAAATCTATTCTTGCAACTTTTATCATATTCCGACTGATCATAATACTAAGTTCAAGTACTTCTTAAGTCATAGTTCGTAGTAATCATAACAAATTTTGATATCACTCATATCATATCCTAATTACTTATGTCACAATTCCAAGTAATCATAGTCCAAGTTTCGATATCATTCCATCATATCCTAATAGCCATAATGTTATTTCTTAATCTCTTATATCATAGTTCCAAGTGATCATAATCTAGGTTCTGATACTACTTTATCACGTCCTGAACCAAATATTGGGGTCAGCCACACAAACCCTAGAATATACTATAGAGATCATGCAAGGTCTAAAAAGATTCCATTACAACTTCAATTTTCCAAAATACTGTTGATTACAATTCACAAGAGAAAATATAATATAAAAAAAATAATACCACTCATATAATTATAAATTTGGTTATTCTATTATCATCCAATCAGTATCACAAACTCTCTATATTATCATCCTTTCACTCGTTAATCCAATCTACCGCCAAGTTCGAATATTTTGCACAACGCTGAGAAGGAAAGAAAGTAGGGGGTGCGAGCTTTACAACCCAGTAAGAATCCTTATACACTCACACCAGTATAATACAATATAATTCAAAAATAATAGTAAACAATATCAAACATAATATAAATCTTAAAATCTCATGTCAAGTAACCAAGATAACTGAATATCGATAAATGTAAAGACATGCATCAATTAATACCAAACATTCATCTCATACAAAAATGAAATACCATATATGTCATTAAGTAAAATATCTCTTTTTACTTAATTATTATTATTTTTTATTATCTACATCTCATTAACATGATTCGGATCAATCATTGTTATTTTTTTAGGATTTTGGACTAATCACGGTCACGCTCCAGCCCATGACTGGCAATTTCAAGATCGATCATGTACTAACTGCCCGTGGCCAAGTTAATCTACATACTATCCATTCGTGGTTCAGCTGTCCCACGTACTATCCACCCATGACCAGCTCGTGGCTCGGCTATTCCACGTACTAAGTCCATGGCTCGGCTGTCCCACATACTTTGCGCACGTTGCGGACTATTCCACGTACTGTCTACCTGTGACTCGGCTATTCCCCGTATTATCCATCTATGACTCGATGATTCTTTGTTTAACATGGCTAGTCTAAATATCCCTTCTTCTTGATTATTATTTTATCAAATCATAAACATGTTATCAAATCATGTTTTTTTCAAGATTTACAATAATCAGTATCACAATCCAAATCATCCAAATAGTCATGTTTGATAGAAATATGTCATACGAAAAATATAAATAGCAATACTAGCAATCATAATTGTCCATCATGAAAAATCAAAATATGTAATGCATAACAACATGCATGCCAATGCTTATGTCCAAGAATCAAAATCATGCTATGTAAAATATATTTATAAACTGATGATCGCATCCAGAAATCCTTACCTTTATTGAAGATAGGTTTAACATGCCGGATATTAGTCTGTACTTGAATCTTTGATCTAGATGCTACGAAACTCGCTCAACGCCTTCCTACTCAAAAATTATTATCCTATAATAATAATCTAATTTTTAATAAATAATTTTATAGTATGATAGTTATAGATCTAGAATGCTCTACCTGGATTTCATCAGCGATCTATCCGCTGATACTCTAACTTCATAACTTTTCTATAAGAGAAACTCTTAGATCTTCCTTTTTTTTTCAATATTTATTTAATTAACATGTTCCTTCTTTTAAATCTCTTTTCTTTTATTTCTCTTCTCTCTCTTCTCCTTTTTTTTTTCTTTCTTTTGCTTCCTTTTCTTTTTTTCTTCTTTTCCTTTCCTTTTCTTTTCTCTCTTCTTTTCTTCTCCTCTTTTTTTTCCTTTCTCCTTCCTTCTTCTCCCGCTTGACGGAACAGGGCTTCCATGCCCCTCCCCTCATGCTCCCCAAAACTTGGGTTTCTTGCCGGAGGAGGGTGGCCGGCATCGTGCTCCACGGCGGCGCGATCTCCGATCTCGATTCGGCATCCAATGACGATGGCAGTGTCGAAAAATCAAGTTAAAAATTTTCTCTCTTTTTTTTATGGATTAGCCTCTTCATTCGACCCAAATCTCCGGTGGTGGGGATTCATGAAGAGAAGAATCCTTTCTTATAACCAGAAAAATTGATTATGGCTCGATTTAGTCTCTTTCTCAAAGAAAGAGAAGAAAACTTTTATCGAGAGTCTTCTTTCTTTGATTTGATCATTCCTCTTTTTTTTTTCAAGTTATTATAATTAGCATAGAAAGACAATGAACGAGAAGAGGAAAGATGTATAGTAAGGAGAGGCAGGTGGCAATGGAGAGAGGTGAACGAGCAAATAGCTAAGACATTCGAGTTATTATAATTGGCACATAGAGGCAACGAGCGAGGGAAAAGAGATAGCACTTGACAATAAAGAGAGATGAACGAGCAAAAATAGCAAAGGCATGGATCGTGATGAGAAGGCGATCAGCAAGGAGAGGAGGCAGACAAGAGAAGGACAGTGATAAAGAGAAAAAGTACAAATATCAATATTTATTTATAAAATAATAAAAGTAAAATAACAGGAATTGATCAGTTTAATGGCTTGCTGGATTTGAAAGTTCTAAATTAATCCTACATGCTGTGGGGGTGAGGATGTTCCCTATTATTTTTATAAAAAACATTAAAAGTGCACCATGGGACTTCCCCCTTTTTTTTATTTTTTAAGTTATTAACTTTTAAATATTTAAGTGTTTCCGCTTAAGGGTAATAAGAGAGTTTTGCGCATCCGATTGCACAAGTCTTTTATTTTGTTGAGCATATAAATTATGGAAAGCATAAACTTACCTTTTTCTTCTTTATTTCTCCGCTCAGCCCGTCATAGACTAGTAGTATATAAAACCCGCTTGTCAACCATACCTCCCACGCACCACACGAATCCACGATTTTTTTTTTTTTATAAACAAAAAGATAGAAATGGATAAATTCCTGGTACAATTTTTTTTGATAAACAAAAAAAATAAAAAAAATAAATTCCAATATAACTATCCCACAAATCCCATCCCACCGGATAATATTCAATACGAGACATTCAGATTCGCACAACCTTTCCCCACTTAATGATGAGTAGATCAATTAACACCACTAAAATATCGGATCAGAAATAAAGAAAAGGATCCTGATCTCTCGTTCAGAATCCATGGTTACCGAGAAATAGTGGTGCCATGCGCGGACAGATAAGTGGCACTAGGAAGCGCTACTCTCTACCGTGTACACAAACCACACACCATATGGCGGAAGAGGAACGGTTTTCAACTTAGTGGAGGGTATGAATAAATGGCGTGATGCACTCCTGGTCACTCATATGTACATAAATAAACAAAATAATTATATAAAAATAAAAACAAACAGAGTCGGCCAACAGAAACACAATGCAGAGCATATTTCCTTCACAAATGACGCTAGAGATTTCGCAGCATCAGACATCAGAAATACTACCTTTGGATTTGGTATTAATCTGGAAAAATGCACAAAATTCTCCACAGATTCATTCATAACCAGGTTATCAGAATGTCAAGTAGAATCATGTGGCTGGAAGTTCACTCTAGAAATCATCCCAACTCCATATATTCAATATGATTGCAGACTTCAGCTGTAAATGCCTACCATTTTCTGTCAAAATATACGTATATTAGTTCTCCTCCGTCCTGTGTTTTCCTGTAGCCACAGCCTTCTAATAAGAATTTGATGATTCCATTTTAAGGCTTAGTATGGGTTTAAGCTCCAACTTCCCATAGGATCCAGCAACGTTAGATTCAAGCTGCTTCAACAATCACTTACCTAGAGAAGGGAGTGGATTCATCAATTTCTTTTTATAGTTCACCAAATGAAAAGGGGCGGGGGGAAGAGAAGAATTAATGCAAAGTACCTTTTGTAGAAAGCCCCCGTTGCCTTTTAGATGACCTTCCTTGTATCTGATTCCTCTTCCTCTTCTTTGCTTGTATCTGGTGTGATCTTCCAACCAAGGAAGGCTGCTCTTTCAACCCGAAGCTTCTTGCCACATGCCCCAAATGAAGTTTCTTTACCATGAAAATCCTCTTAAGCTCACCTCGATGGGCAGTATATGCACGAACCCAGGAGCAGAAAGCATCCCTAGCTAGCTTCTTCGTCTTGGACTGAAACACAGAAGGAGCATGTTGGAACAAAATTGCCGAGTTTGAACTCAAAATGGAATACAGAATTCAGGATTATCCAGAAAGGAAAACGTTCCATAATAGTTCAAATTCAACTGCAACAGGGTTCATCAGTACATATCTATTTCTTGAATCTACTGAATCTATGGTGACAGGAAATAAATAACAACACGTTGAAATTTTGTGAAAAACAGAAGCACGTGCAAGCGTTGGGGAACAAAATTAAAATTTCTAAACGGAGGAAGCCAGACAGTAGTAAGTAGCAGATTTTTTACAAGCAATAACTTACCTTCTCCAAGTACAAGATTGATCAAGCAGACTACATGCCTCTACATTAATCAAACATCAAGAAATTATGAAGATGAATGCCCATCTGACAGCTGGCTGATTTATATAAGCAGAATCCTTCGTAATCATTGCAAACAAGTATAAAATGTCACAATCTATATGTGACATATGATGCAAATAGATTTAAGAAATAGTGGACATTCTTTGCAATGATATATGCCAACTTGAAGACTAGACACTAGGACTACCTCAAAAGTAAACGAATTGTTCTAACAGAGACCATGAATCAACAAGATCGAAAAGCCATTACCTCATTTCTGACAAAGTTTTCGAGCATCTTCTGCAGAAATAATACCCAAGGATGTGTATCTAAAGATAACAACTTTTTGCTACTGAGCTTCTGGCCATACAAAGGAAAACTGTCTAAGACCTTCCGAAGGGGATATTCTTTCAACAAGACACCATGCAGCTGCAAATCGTGCAGATAATCAACTTCAACAGGTTGAAGAAATAATAAAGCTTCCCCTTGCTCTCCTAATCGGGCTGTCCTTCCGACCCTATCAATACAAACATATAAAACTTTTTACTAATTATAAGCACAGTCCTAAAAAGACAAGGCATAAAAAAATAAGGAAGAAAGATTTAGATTACATTCTAAAAGTAAAAGTCCATTACACCTCATGAAATAGCACTTTCAAACATATGAATAATAAAGCGGACAAGTGATATGATTAGAAAAGAGAAAAGAAAGGTTAGATGGAAAACAGCATGACGGTTAAAATACAAGGAAGAATCATTTTCTTTAGGGAGAGGGGAGGTCGGGGAGGTGGGGTTGTTGAGGGTGGAAGTCAATCGATCCCCTGTAGAAGCAGAAAAAATCATCACTTCTTTACAAAGCATGTTCGCAATGCTAGAAAGGTGCTGATGTTTCATGAAAATGTACTCGCATTCAACAAAAAGCCAATTGGATAACATACTTCACGTACCAAAATTATCAGAAATATACACTAGAATGTTCTATCTCTGAACATTTTGCACCCGTGCTGACGGATGTGCAACCAAACATCCGTTTACTAGATGATTTTTGTTTTTCATTTATTAATTTACAAGCTACGCCTGCCTATGGTCTTTTTCATATTCATTTAAAAGGAATTATCAAGAATTTTAAGTTCCACAATCTGATTTGATCTGGCAACTTTTAAAAGTGATGTAGATATTGCAATTCTCAGTACAGCTAGTTACTTCCAGAAATTGTTTCTTTTAGGGTCTAAACTAGACGTAATATCATTAGAGTGAATCGCTTCCTTTACCATGCTAAATTCTGTCCTAGTTAATGCTACGAGAAATTGTTAGGAGAAAACATTAAGAAATGAAAAGAAAAAACAAATAGATTAAAGAAATATTATGATTTTGAATTTCAGATGTGTAAAATACCTATGAACATACTCAGAAGCCTCGCCTGGAGAATCATATTGAATGATACACCTTACTTTCGGAAAATCCAAGCCTCTTGCAGCAACATCCGTACATAAAAGAAGAGCTGATTTTTCAGAACTAAAGCCTTGAAATGCCTTTCTTCGATCATCATGCTCCATGTTACCATGTAATCGGAATACCTTGCATCTGACAAATGGTTGTTTCTGATTTGTCTCTGCTTGCAAATTGGGAGACCACTGAAACTCACTTATAAGTGAATAGTGGAAATCTACCGCATCACAAGTTGAGAAGAAAACCACAATCTGCAGAATGAACCTGTAAGCAAACTTGAATACTTAAATGAAAGCATCTGAGCAAGCAACTTTTCCTGAAACAACTTAAAAAACTGACCAACAAAAGACAGGTCAAAAAGGTCAAGAAATCCATTTGTATTATTTAGACAACCTATTTCACACCTAATCATATTATCAGAGAAAACTAAAAACTGTAACTGCATGGTTGTTGGAAATCTTGACATCACCTTCTGGGAAATTTCTCTTTCAAAGAGGCTTTTGAGAATAGAGAGAAGAAACACAAGCCGTGAACCACAAGACACTGCATAAAATAAGTCAAATGTTACTACAACATGCAAGCAACAGCAAGAACATCAATAATTAACACAGCTACGATTATATTTCCATGAACAGGCAGCTACCTTTAACATATCTTTGTATCAGCTGAGATGGAAGATTATAACTGTCAAGTGAATTACTAGGTAATGTGCCACGATGTTGTAAATCTCCATCCATACCAGATGTTAAGGATGTAAAATTACTGATTGATGGATTTGGTTCAACAGAAGAATTATGCTTGTCTTCTAAACCAATCACAACTGGATCCTCCAAGCTGATGTTAGCCAACTGGTTAACCTTTTCATTTAATGTTGCTGACAAAAGTATATTTTGCCTTGGAAATTTAGCAGTCCTCCCTCCTTTAACCTCTTTGCAAACAGAATAATTCTGCCTTGAACCCAAAAAATCAAGTATTTCTTCAACTGCTTTACCAAACCCCAGTTCAAGAATCCTGTTAATAATTAAAGACCAAAATATTCATGTATACATTTTATGAAACATAAAATGAAATTGGTGCATCTTAAATGAAAAACAGCATGCAGGTTTTTTTTTTTTGGCACAAAAAAGAAAAAGGTAAAGTGAAAATAAAAATGCAAATGATAAACAATAAGATTTCAATAAAAGATCTGCAGCAAGACAAACCTGTCAGCTTCATCGAAGACTATCCAGCGCAAATTTGTATACATGAATGATTGAGTATGCTTTAAATGATCCAAAAGGCGCCCAGGAGTTGCTATTAGAATAGATATTCCTAGAAATAATTATACTAAATCAGATGCGCCATAGCAAGCGGAGAAATTACAACAATAACTTACACCATCGCATTCTTGTTTAACAGTTCTCATCATTTTACTGGTGATATTGTCAGTATGTTTTGAGAAGCATGGCCATTCTGACTTTCCAGTCATCATAGACATGATCTCACAGGAATGTAGATTAAAGTATTGGCTAAATAAAGAAACTAACATAAATTATTTAAGGCAAAAGTGACAGCACAATTGCGCATGCAAGAATCACTTGATTCCTAGGCAAGCCATTGTAAGTTGCAGGCCAGTAGAACAACAATCCTTATTTGTCCACCTAATTCCTCATCACATAATAATTAATCTAATGCACTTGCAACCAAAAAAACTTTGGGTTAGCTATAGATCACCATAAGTGAAGTTTGATTAAGAACTCGCAATCAAGTTCAAGTCATCCAATGATGATGAATGTATAAAAAATTCCAAGAATAAATTCCAAACACAATGCTACAACTCTTCAAGAAGCATACAAAACCATTCACACAAGAATTGGATAACATTTCATAAAAGTGCAGACCTTTGCGTAGCCTGGCTTTTTCCTTTGCCCTGTTTTCACCACCCATGATGTACCCAGGAACTATCCAATGAAAACGATGCAACGATTTCTCACAAATTCCATAAACCTGCATGCATAATTCTCGCGTTGGCACAAGCACCAACGCTAATATAATTCATGTCAATATAATCTGATAACAAATATAATCCTACATATCTAAGATTGCTTTGGCTGGTGAATACTGATAATCCATCAAATTAATATGGAATGCTTGAATTAAAATTAAAACCAAGATAATAATGTAAAAGCTGCATTCAAACTCTCATAGAAAACCTTAAGCCTCAAGTCATATGGCATAAATTTTGTGAACTTTCTTTTTTTTAAAGAAATATCTAATACTATAAAATCATGATGGAAAGAAAGAAAAACGAGGCAAAGATATAGCATTGCACTTGCTACTACATATACCCAACACATATACCCAACTCTTCATGCATATACAATAACAGGCGACCTACTTTGGTTAAATGTCACTTTTAGTTAAAATTTTTCCACAGCTCAAAGCATACGACAACACATCCTACAGTGGCTAAGGTTAAGGTCAAGATTTCATTCAATACTGCTGATGATTATATGACTACAATCAGCAAACTGACCTACTTGTGGAAAATGCAGATTGAAACATCACAAAAAAAGAAAAAAAAAGAAAAAAGAAATTCCATCTATTACTTGGTCCTGATCTAGTTGTCACTGATGACAAGGGAAGAAACAACATTTTTTACCGGAACAAAGAAGGAATGCCGGATCTAGTGTATGGACTAAGTTATGAAGAAATATTCAGCACGACATACTGCAGACATGAGAACTTACCAAAGGTTCCCTCGGACCGTTGGATACGAGGCTCGTACATCTGTAGAAGGTGGACAATCGGTGCAAGGTACACAATCGTCTTGCCTGTGCCTGTGGCGGCATTAACAAGCCTAGACAATCTCCGGTCAAGGAAAAAAGATCAAAGCTATCTACTCAAATACCACCAAATACTCAAATAAATTCAAGAATATCTACAAGGATACACATGCCGTCCGGTGATCACTACTGGAATTGCTTGGGCCTGGATCTGTGTGGGGACTTGGAATCCCATTTTCTCTATCAAGAAACATTTTTTACACAAAAAAAACCACTCGATCATCTCATTTAATCATATAATGATAAACGAAACTGGCTAAATATGGTCGGGAAAAATGTAGAGGAAGAATTAAAACCTTGGAGGTGTTGGCACAAGGTGGAATGGAGCCCGAGATCGGCGAAGGAACAAGAAGCGAAGACTCCCGCATCGGAGACGCCTTTGTCGTCCTTTTCCTTCATCTCGATCTCAGTCTCGCGCTTATCTTTCATGCCGATTCGGCTAGGGTTTTCTTCTGGCGCCCTAACCCTATTGCCCTCTTTTCGCGCAATCCCTAATCCCCTAACTTGACCTGCTCATGGGCCGGGACGGATGGTGCTCGGGCCACGCTTTGAACTGTCAACACAGGTGAAATAGGTGCGGCCCAGCCTTCCGGCCTACTTTCTAGGCTGCATCCTTGCTCTCACTCGAGCTTTAGACTTCGTGGACAAATTAAAATTTTCAACGAAAAAAGTGCTTCAAAATATTATGAGTAATAAACATGAATAATTAAATAATACCAACAATCTAAAATATCTCTATTATCTCATCAAGTTCACATATGAATAATATGAATTAAATTTATAAATACATCGAACATAAACGTTCACATATGAATAATTTATGAGAACATAAACGAATGATATAAGAAAAATATATAAAAAAGGGGGCTAAACTTTAATTTCCACTCTCGAGTCCGGCCCGATTATTAAATGGACCTATTTTATAGGCTCGGCCCGGCCTAGCAAACCTAAACCTTCGGCCGAAATACGTCCAACGGTCTTGAGCAGGTTGGGCAGGCCGTCGGACAAGTCTACCCCTCTCCTCTTTCTTTGTAAAAACTGCAGAGGCTTAGAGGGTTAATATGATGGAAACGCCGGGGAAACGCATACATATCAAGCCGTAGAAATACCGACTTTATATTATTACGCTGGATTCTACCGTTTTTAACCAAGATAGAGAGAAAATATTATTACATTGGAATGCACGAGGGCATCCAAAAAGTTCCTTTGGCTCACATAAAGCTGGCTTGGCAACTAGACCATTTGTTTTGGGAGAAAGGTTTCTCTCGCCGCTTTCGGCCGGTGCAAGTTCTCGGTGGAGGGTGGATATACCATGCGCATGTATCCACAATCATTGAGGTAAACCGGTTGAGTGGAGATTCCCTGCGGTACGTGTTCCGCACTGTAGAAGGCAGTACAGGCACTTGTTTAGATAGGCCAATCATCATATGATGGCGCATCACGCCAATATTATATAAGCCAATCACTACCAAGATGGGCGTTGATGAATAGGGTCCATGATAATAAGTTAGAAATGATTAATTAGTATGGTATACAGTCATATGCACATGGTGTAGAAAATAATTTTCCAGATAATATTGCAGCCAATGAATTGGATCTATCCGTATGATTTTAGATACTTTGAACAGACCGGATTCATGCAATCATTCTACAGTCTACATTGGGTTGAAAGTTCGACTACATATAATAAAGATAGAAAGAACAAAAACGAATAGAAATCAGCAGGCGCTGAGATGGACAACCACCTTCCAGCTGTTGCTTGTCAATATATTGTCAATCGCCTTCCTGATGCTTCTTCCATCGAACATCTACTTTCTGGGTAGGTCCCCTCGGTTCGGAGCAGCCAAAAGGATGCGTTCTTCTCCGCCTAGCCGTATCCATGGCCCATGGCCAAATACTACGCAACCATTGGCCACGAAATCATTTCCCGGCACTTGCTATGGGTGAGGTGATGAACTCCTACGCCCTCTAGCTCGTCGCCTGGCAACCTTATCGCACGATGTATGGTGGCCTTCCCCTTTTAAATAAGTTCACCATCCTCGGTCCAGTCTCGTCAGTGGACAACTCGCATACAATTTGAAGGAAAAAAATATAAATATCGTCTTCATTCTGGCATCAGTTTTGTCTTGTTAGCTGCCAAGTACAAAATAACAGGTCTCATGCTTTTCGTCGTTTTCGATCCAAGTATTTTATACTGCCTATTCTTCGCAAATCGAGCCACTTCATTGGGGACAAAAAATTTGTCCACTAATATATGGGTTCATGATGTTGAGTGGGCTTCTTTCTTTTTTTTTTTTTTTTGTTAAGCTTGTCATTTTTCTTTGCCACATTTTTCTTTCAGTATAAATCACCGCATTGTGTGGAGCAAAATTCAAGAGGAACGGCTCTTCATATCCTCCTCCATATATTTTTTTTTCTTACATTGTTTTATTTATCTTGATTACAACCATCGATTTGTTTTTACAGTGCATCGGGTGCGCATGATATAATTTAATATTCCATTACGAAAGATTTCATGACCATGAGGGCTTGCATTATATGAAACTACTTGCACAAGCTCTACATGTTATGGATAGTAGGAAGAGAACATTTTTCCTTAACATAAACGACCATACTCAAAGATACACGAAATATATGTGATGATGAGAGAGGAGGCAATTTAGTAAATGACCTGACGAGCTTGGGTGACTCCAACCACAAGATTTCCAACTGGTAGATTAGATTTTTCATAGAGTGGAAACTCATAAATTTTGGCTCTCCAATAATTCCAGGCTGCATTTTACAGAGATAATCTTAATCTCATGCAGTCATTGTTGGACATGTTACTTATGTCGCCTACTTACAAGGATTAGATGTTGGAGAACTCTGGATGATACATAACTATCCATTATTGCTAGTCATGCCTGACGTAGTTTTCTTGATGAAAAGAAATCCTGGACATTTTGGTTATTTGATAAGGATTCCTAGCCTAGCATATCCAAGCCCGTGATATCCATTGATTAGAAGACACCTTCAAGCTACTTTATGGATAGACTTTTATCAAATATTTGAACAATTATGACTAGGGATATACATCACTAATTTTTTTCATTACATAAAATTATTTTGTTTGAGATATTTCATACGTTATGGTATTAAAGCATAGAAAAACAGCCAAAAGAGTTATGAGGTACTTACAAGAAACCAAGCCTTCAAGCTTATGTACAAGCATTCTAATTATTTGGAAGTGATTACATATTCAGGTTTGGCTTTTGCTAGATACCAAGATACAAGAAAGTCTATTTCCAAATATGTCTTCTTTATTGTTGAAGGAGCGATGATATCATGGAGAAGTATAAAGCAAATTATTATTGTATCATCCGTTATAAAAGTAGAATTTATTGCAAATACAAGAAAGTCTATTTCCAGATATGCCTTCTTTATTGTTGAAGAAGCTATATCATGGAGAAGTATTAAGCAAATTATTATTGCATCATCCGTTATAAAAGTAGAATTTATTGCATGTTTTGAAGCTACATCATAGATTATTAGTAGATTATTGAAGATTTATTGTGATAATTCTCTCTTTCTCTTAACATAATAAAAATGGTAGCCGAAGTAAATACATCGATATAAAAATTTTTGATTGCTAGAAAAAAATATTAGAAGATAATAAGTGGTTATTTAGCATATAAATACCAAGCTAATGATAGCCGATCCTATGACAAAATATTTGATGGCTAAGTTATTCAGGGATCATGCATGGCATATAAGACTTGTTGGCTTATTTTGAATTATTATTTTTAATTATTTGATTATTTTGTATATTTATAAATAGATTTTGTTATTTAATGGCATGATGTCATATTAAATGTTTTGTTATATAATAGATTTTGTTATTTAATGGCCTGATGTCATATTAAATGTTTTGTTATATACAAGATCATGAACCATCTGGATCAATAAAGTTAGACCGAGTATGATTATAAGAAAATCACAAGGTACCCGATTAGAAAGTATAATACATTATAGTACATGGAATGAAGTACTTACCGAGAAAGTATTACCGTCAACATTCTATGTATAGAAAATTTCAATTTGGATAACAATTGCATGACTAGCTAATTAGTTAGATGACAATATAGTAATTATAATCGTTCTATTGTGTTAACTGTTACTTACAAGAATTATTTGATAATATAATATTAGCCAAGCAGAAGGATGATGGAAATGTCACTTATATGGTCCATGTACGAAGATTAATTATTAAAGAACTTTGGATGGTACATAATTACCCACTATTGCTGGTTATGCCTAAAATAATTATCTTGACGGAAGGAAACAATTAATGTATTGGTTATTTGATAAGGGTCCTTGATCTAGCTTATTTAGGCCTGTGATATCTATCAGTGAATGGCTTTTACGTACGGTGGCATAGGTCAGCAAACTCTTTCTTTAGATTTCTTTATGGATAGAACAATCATGGCTAAAAGTCATGCATTATTAATATTTTTTGCTTTATAAATTTATTTTGTTCGTCTCACGATCATCACCATGTAGACTCCTTTTGGCAACATGGGGCTACATCTGGTTATTCCAATTACTGGCATGGATACCATAAAGTCTAGCAAAGCAGCATCATCTTAAAATGTGCTCTGCTGTACGAATCAATTAGCGGGTCGTGCCAGGGGAGACCAGACAACGAGCCCTCCAAAAGAATTTTTAGGATATGTTCCGATGGGGGGATCCGAGCTTTGGAATGGCGATGGAAATTAGCGAGTTCCACTTTCCATTTTAGAGAGAAATAAGAAAATATCCCAGCCTCCCAAAACTAAATTTCAGCTCTCTTCAAAGTATTCAAATCCATTCTACCAGATGCAAATTTTGATTCCGCTTTCAATGTCAATCACGAATCAAATACACCTTATTACCAAGTCCGAGAGAAAGAGAAAGGTCATCTTTTCGCTTAGAAAAAGATTGCGTACCTTGATGGCCGCTTCATCCAGCTTGGTGATATGAGCAGGCCGTTTGCAACTTAATATGAGGCGCTTGTTATTTGTTGGCGAAAGAACCCTCGTGGACGCCCGGGAAGAGGAGAGGAGGCTTGACGATGATAGCACCATGGTTGGTTGGCATATGATGTCCCCATTGCTTTGACCAAGTCTCATCAGGAACCATGCGCAGGGACTCGGAATATTTCATTAGATGCCGTGCAACGTTTGGGATTCCAATAGATCATCATCGACTATATATATTGTTGGAATATCCTAGTTCAGCTACGAACCATGTTCTGGTTCGACTTATCGAAGTCCCGATTCTCCAGACTACGGACTTCGGACTAAGCGAAGGCCAACTGTAAGCAATTCAAGGCTTCACACCGAATTACAATATTCGAAGGCTGGTCCTTCGACTTTCGAAGATATGAACTTCGGTCCCCGCCGTAGACATGATCTCCGATCTCGGAAAAATATCAAGCCTTCGGCCCACGCAAGGGGAAACTCGAAGCTTGAACCACAATCTGTTCCAAAAAGGAAACTGTAACCAACGGTTACAATCGACACTCATCATGCCATGATCATGGTGCGTAATTCCTGCAGCCACGCCTCCGATCTGGCCAGAACCGTTCATTGACAACCCATGATCAACTATCATGGGAGTGAATGGCTCTCCATGATCTCAGGAGAAAGAGCGGATCACATACCGGAGGCCATCTTTTAAATATGGATAAGGAGGATGACTCGAGAGGGACGCGTGAATAATCTCGCACATACACATTTTCAATCTCCAAGAACACTTTTTCTCTTCCACTCTCGACATCTTCCCTATTCTGTGGATGGAATCCGTCACTGACTTAGGCATCGGAGTGTCCTCCGTCCGGAACAACTCCGACAAGAAATCTATTTTGCAGGTGAACCAGAAAATGATCCTGCGATATAGCGGCTCCGACCGACCGACCTATGAACTCCACGCCATCAGAAAGAAATTAGGTTTATGTTTTGTAGGAATCCGCCGTGGGATACATTTCTACAATTATTTGACTTTTCTGCTGCCTAATTTGGATCTAAACTAGTACGGTCCGTCGCGTACCAATCAACTGCGAAGTATGAGACCGGAACGGCATCGGCTCACCGGACACGCATGCCACCAAACAAGGCCACATGCATCAACGTTTAAAATAAAAGCGGAAGCGATGGCTTTAAGTGGTGCACGTTAGAGGACTCGATTTTTTTTTTTTTGTTTTTTATTTTTTAAATGAGGGGTTTGATTGCTTTTCGTGACGGACCATTCAATTGTCTGAACAAACTTATAGATTTTCATATTGGATTTGATTCCAGCCACCTGCCAAATTGACCATTCTCCTGGAAAGATTAAAAAAATCAAAAATCAAAAATCTTGGATAATCCTTGACTTCCATTACTTTCACAACAAAAATTAGCATGTCCAACTAAATTTTCTAGCTACCCGTTTTAAATTCCATCCAACAATACCATGATCAAGGTTGAAGGGTCAATAAGAATATATTGGAAAGCAAAAGAGCATCAAACTACGAGGCAAAACATTTATTTACATCTTATTAGATATAATTCACTTGGATGGAAGGATTCTTTTTTCCTTTTGATGAATTAAATTTATTAAATCAATCAAAAAAAATATGCCCATAAAAGTCAAAGAATAAAATAATTGATAATTTATATTAAAAAAATCTACCATGACCATCTGTAAAATAGTTTTTTTATTACAATGACATTAGCATTAAGATATGACATATATAGGAATTTTAACCCTAAGACAGGTTTAACCCATGATTTTGCACTTTTTTTTTTTTTTTTTTTAATACAGAAAACGAATGAGGGGGCTTCCGGTATACTATTTGATGTGATCATGAAGATCCCTATCTTATCAAAAAATGTTTGATATAAGATGACAATAAAGATAGTTCGATCATTTTCTATCATATTAAATGAGGGCGTTATTTCAATCTCATTAAAATATCATAAAGATCAATTTAAAAATATATATGTAACCATTCTATATTTTATAGGTTCGAGAGTTAATTTTAAATTTATTCAAGTTAGTTACAGTATTATTTTTCGATGCATATTTTTTTTTTTTTATAAGTCAAAAGGGACAAGGAATGTTAAACCCAATGTAGCTACCCTGCAGGCTCCTGTCCTATTGGGTAATGTTCAACGCAAGGTGCTTAGATTTTTATATGCTTGTAGAACATGGATAAAGAGGAAGAATCATGATCTCTCATCCAATCCAACTCATCACAGGTTCTAAAAAATTTATAAGTCAAAAGGGACAAGGAAGGTTAAACCCAATGTAGCTACCCCGCAGGCTCCTGTCCTACTGGGTAATATTCAACGCAAGGTGCTTAGATTTTTATATGCTTGTAGAACATGGATAAAGAGGAAGAATCATGATCTCTCATCCAATCCAACTCATCACAGGCTCTAAAAAATTTATATGCTTGTAGAACATGGATAAAGAGGAAGAATCATGATCTCTCATCCAATCCAACTCACGGATAAAGAGGAAGAATCATGATCTCTCATCCAATCCAACTCATCACAGGCTCTAAAAAATTTATATGCTTGTAGAACATGGATAAAGAGGAAGAATCATGATCTCTCATCCAATCCAAATGCTTGTAGAACATGGATAAAGAGGAAGAATCATGATCTCTCATCCAATCCAACTCATCACAGGCTCTAAAAAATAGTTCCTGAATTTGATCGAGTCATCGTGCACGAATCATGTTTTGAACTCACGATCTCTTAGATATGAGACAAGGTCTCTACCAACCAGACCACCATCTAGTAATAAATTCTATTCCACTTAAACTGCAGCCCTAGCTGTGTTTTTTTTTTTTTCCATGTTCAAACATCATCCGTAGATCATTGAGTGAAGGCATAATCTATGGGCTTTGCTGGTCCCCCCATTCCCCCCCCCCCCCTCTTTTCCGGAGAGTCCAAGACTAAAGTTAACATAGTCCACGGGCGTCTATCAAAGAAAAAAAGTAAACATAGTCCAAGCTTCGCGTTTCTCGATCCAGGGTGAAAGTGACGGTTAGCTCTCAGATGCAATGCATCAGCCCAAGGTCGTTGAGACAAGGATTCCCGCACCGCTCCGCCCCATTATTCGTCCCTCACATGCTAATATTATTATATCACCCTCCAAGGTTTTATTGCCCAGGGTAGGCCCAACACTAACCATGAGGGCTTTCTCAGGTGCTTACATGCAAACAAATAGAAACCGATCATATATTAAAGTAGGCAATTTGTCAGTGGAGAACTGTGTGTTACGCCTATATTTATATACCCCCCAACTAACCACGAGGCTTTCTCGAGTTCTTTCATGCGAACAAATAGAATATTATATATAAATATATAGAGAAAGCTTTGACTACATTTAAATAAATTTGAAGTCAAATCAATCAAGTCTAATTTACATAAATTTTTATATAAAAAATAAAATATTAATACTGTATTAATGATAAAAAATAAATATAAATAAAAATAAATAAAAACACTGCAAACTAAATATAAATACTTCAAAATAAATATAAATTTTTTAAAATAAACACAAAAACTTTAAGATAAACATAAATTTATATTTATTTTGAAAAATGGATTATCCCATCATTAATAATTCTAACAACCATCAACAACCATTAATACATAATTAATACAGTAAAAAATTTATGTTTATTCTAAAAAATTTAAATTTTATTTTGAAATATTTTTATTTATATTTATTTACATCATTAATATATTATTGACTTTTTTAATTATATTTAGATTTATATAAATTAGATGGTGAGGAACTTCATCGGATTTGATTCTAAATCTACTTGAATATAGTCAAGTATATATATATATAGAAAAAGATGATGAATTTAAAAACTATTTAGTAATTACTAAAAATTTCACAATAAATAAGCATGAGAAATCTTCAAAATATTTAAAGTATATTTTAGACCATTCCAAGCAGCATGATTTTTTTTTCTTAGCATATATATGTGTATCCTAGAATATAATATTTTTACTATAATTTTTTTTTTTTTTAATTTTCTTTCTTTGATTAGTCAGCTAAGTAGCTACCCGTCTATCCATAAAATTGAAAACAAACAAGAAAACATATATAACTTGGATGTTGATATGCAATAAAGATTCCTAGCTCTCTTTTAATTAATAGATCACGCCACCTAACCGTACATATATTTTGGACACATATTCGAAGATGGTTTCTAGTTGTCTATCATGAATCAACAATATTTAAGTATTGTTATAATAACATTCTTTAACTCTTTAAATATACATGTTATGGTATCCCGATTTTTATTTCAATTAATTATTGGACCGCTTTCTGAATCAATTTCAATTTTTCTCTTTTGGTTTATTGGTCACCCCAGTTGGCAAAGGAAAGGGTCTTCGGCTTCGTATTATCACATTGATCCGAAGACTTAGCTTAAAGTTTTTGTCTTCACTGGGTCTTCGGCTTCGTATTATTATCTCGGTCCGAAGACCATGCTTAATATCTATGACTTAATATCTGTTCCGGAATATATTATTAACTCTGGATCTTCGGCTTCGTATTATTATCTCAATCCGAAGACTATGCCTAATATATATGGCTTCGTACATCCACCTTGATCTAGGAGATAAGTTTATTTACTGTCTTCGGCTTCATACATCCACCTTGAACTAGGAAATAAGTTTATTTACTGTCTTCGGCTTCATACATCCACCTTGATTTGAAGACTTAGCCTAACATCTTTATCTATACTTTTAAGCTAGGTTTATTTATTTTGTCTTCGTCTTCGTACAATTACTTTAATCCGAAGACTTGACCTCCCAAGCAAATGTCTTCGGCTTCATTCTTTCCATACAATCCATAGAGTGTATGATCCCACTTTTTGACTGTAAGTATTTACTTTTGTTACTTCTGAAATGAATTCTTCTGAAGTGTGTAGCTAACATTCCCTTTAAAAGTGCTACTAAAGAGAATGTTGAGCTCACTTAGGATTTATTCTCGAAGAAGGAGGATTCTTGCATATGTGGGTTTCTTGGACAAACAGTTAAAATCTGTTTTGGTTGTTGCAACCACCCACATGGTTCAAAACCTCAGATTGAATAAATTTCGAGTGTAACGGCTTTTCCGACAGCCACTACTTACAGTTATGAAGTGGTTACGTTCGCCAACTCCCATAACCATAAGTAGTTACATTGGAGCCTATAAATGTTGGTAAGAGGGGATACTCAGGGGGGGCTGGTTGATTTTATCTCTTTCTTGCATTTTGAATTTCTCTCTTCCCTCTCTGCTTTCAAAACTCTCCATTCTGTTGTTGCCTGAGCTTCTTCTGACTTAGGCATCGGAGTGTCCCCCACCGAAAAATCTCCGGTCAGGGATCTGTTTTGCAGGTTCCGGTCGACAGAGGTTTAGCATCAACAGATTGGCGCACTAGGCAGGGGTGCAAGTATGTTTCCTCTATTCTGAAGGAGAGTTTCTGCTGGGCAAGAATGGTGAAAGGGAAAATCAAGAACGCATCTGCGAGTCAGGAGCAGCAGGCTCCTCCATCAAACGGACCTCCGGTCAGCATTCTTCCGGCAGTTCAGGAATCGCAGCCTCCTATGATAATGGTGGAGAAGCAGCAATTCGAAAGTCCGATGAACAAGGTAGAGACCTTGACGGTGCTGGTACAGCACTTACATGAAGCTGCAGCTCAAAATCAATGCCCTCCCCCTGTTCCGCAATCTAGCTGTCAACCTGAGAGGGAGAAAGATCAACGCCAAGAGATCACCCCCAGCTTCTCATAGATCCGGTCATCTCGGGGCCGCTACACCTCTCCGCCAGATCGACAAGCAGAAGATCATGGTGGGAAGAAGAGGGTCCGACGTTCTCCCTCTGTTTCTTCTAGAAGCTTTGTACCAGAAGGTTCAAGGCAAAAGGAGATCAATCATGAGGTGCAGGAGAAGTTCAATGCTATGCAAGGGCAGATAGCAAGAGTTTCAGAACTGAGAAGGAACGATGAGGTTGTGAACTTCAGCTCTCAGTCCCCTTTTTCTGATGAAATTATGGATGAAGTTATCCATAGGCATTTCAAGATCCCACAATTGGAGACCTACGATGGGACTTCAGACCCCCTCGACCATCTGGAGAGTTATAAAGGCATTATGATGATCTCCATGATCTACTATATGAAATGTCGAGGTAAGCATAACTAGCCTATCTTATTTTTCTCTCTTAAAGGCATGAGGATGATCTCCGAATCTACCTCATGAAGTGCCGAGTTGGGCTTAAAACAGTCCATCTTAATTAAAAAGGTATGAGAATGATCTCCGGATCTACCTCACGAAGTACCGAGTTAGGCTTAAAATAGTCCATCTTAATCAAAAAGGCATGAGGATGATCTCCGGATCTACCTCACGAAGTGCCGAGGTGGGCATGATCAGCTTGTCTTAGTCCCAATACGAAAAGGCATGAGGATGATCCTCGGATCTATCTCACGAAGTGCCGAGGTAGGCCCGATCAGCCTATCTTAATTTTTAAATGATCCAAGATCTATTTTATCCTAAGTCCGAAGACTTAGTATATTTTCAAGTCCGAGGACTTGATTCTTATCTGGTATTCTTTTATCCTAAGTCCGAAGACTTAGTATATTTTCAAGTCCGAGGACTTGATTCTTATCTGGTATTCTTTTATCCTAAGTCTGAAGACTTAGTGTATTTTCAAGTACGAAGACTTGATTCTTATCTGGTATTCTTTTATCCTAAGTCCGAAGACTTAGTATATTTTCAAGTCCGAAGACTTGATTCTTATCTGGTATTCTTTTATCCTAAATCCGAAGACTTAGTATATTTTCAAGTCCGAAGACTTGATTCTTATCTGGTTATTCTTTTATCCTAAGTCCGAAGACTTAGTATATTTTCAAGTCCGAAAACTTGATTCTTATCTAGTATTCTTTTATCCTAAGTCCGAAGACTTAGTGTATTTTCAAGTCCGAAGACTTGATTCTTATCTGGTATTCTTTTATCCTAAGTCCGAAGACTTAGTACATTTTTAAGTCCGAAGACTTGATTCTTATCTGATATTTTTTTATCCTAAGTCCGAAGACTTAGTATATTTTCAAGTCCGAAGACTTGATTCTTATCTGGTATTCTTTTAACATAAATCCGAAGACTTAGTGTATTTTCAAGTTCGAAGACTTGATTTTATCTGAAATTCTTTTATTCTATGTCTGAAGACTTGCGTATTTTCAAGTTCGAAGACTTGGCAATTTCCTCTCCGGCATCTTATAATCTTGGATCAGGTTTAAGGATTCTGTTTCCCGAAAGATTATCATCTTAAGTCCAAAGACTTGGTCTTAATTATCCGAAGACTTCATACTTAAGAAAATTTCTATCCATCTACGTGCACTCAAAAGATTCTGGAAAGGTTTTCATTGATAAAACTTTTCTTACATCTTTCCAAAAAGAGAAGGAAAAATTACAAGTTATCTGCTACTGGGGCATCATTGGTAACATCGTTAGTGAGATCAATCGGACTCACCACCTCTTCGATCGTTATTGGTGCTTCAGGATCCTTTTGGGGTTTGGGCTCATTCGGATTTTTAAGGTCAAACAATTGAATCCTTGAAATGTCCAAGTCAGGATAAAGTTTCTGCACCTCCTCTACTCCGTCGTTGAAGCCTCCTTTATAGCTGTAAGTCCCGGCTTCGATCATTTCGACTTCAAAGGCTGGAGATTCTTTGTAATCCTCTATTGCCCTCCCCAGTTGATCCTTTAGAGATCGGATCTCTTCGATAGCTTCTTCAGTTCTTTTGGAAGCTTTTTCGAAAAGCTGCTTAACTTCCTTGAGCAAAGCTTCTAGGGACTGAATCTTGGTCTTCCTTTTCTTAAATCTTGCCTCTTGCTCAGAATGCTTCGATTGGATCTTCTCTATTTAGGCTTTTAAACTCTGAGCTAAGGCATCACACTGGGCAAGCTTTTCTTCCATAGCCTGCCTCTGCTCTTCAGCTACCATTTTTTCGAGTTCAGCCACCTTTATTTTTTCCTTCAGCTTCTTATGATTGTCCCTATAATCGAAGATGCTTTCCTCCATTAGGGTGATATCATGCATCATCTGCATTGGCAAAATGGAGTGTTAGCAACAACAAATTTATAATTTAAAAACACATAACCTAGAGCTTACCTTCAGTGCCAATGAGAATACTGAATCGGAGACATCTTCGATACATCGGGACTTGGTGTTTTCCCAATCTTTGGGAAGAAGCGTACGCTTCAGTAGCTCCCTGGCCAGTTCGGGGTTTTCCAGGCCCTCCCTATTTGAAAAAATGGTGAAATCTACATTGCATCCTCCTTCTGAGAATGCATTCCACCTAGGATCCTCTTCGGATCTATATTTGGCCCTTTCTTTACCCTTTCCTTTCGAAGGCGCGATCAATGTTTCTTTGTCAAAGGCAATGTCGCGCTGATCTGAAGACGGCATTGAAGGAGGAGTAGGCCTCCTCGGGGATGGGCTCCTGGCAAGTTCAGGAATGTCTGATATGGTGGGGGCTGCTTCGGATGCTTCTTCATCTGGAATGGGTCTTCTTGGAGTACTTGAGCCTTCTTCGGCTCTCCTTTTCTTCCGAACTTCAGAAGTGGCTGGGACGGGCACCGCCCTTTTTTGTGAAGCCTGTCGGACTTTCTCAAGTTGAGGCTTCATTGGTCCACCTGCAACCAGAAGAAAAATTGTTATATCCATATGCCTAAAGAACGGATGAAGAGGAAAGGAAAAGTCCGAAGACTACTAATTCTATACCTAATGTCGGGACCTCGCTGATATGGGCCCGATGAAGGTTTTCTTCCTTCAGCAGTTCTTTATGTAAGGGGATCTCTGGCTCCGCTAAGGTATCAAAGTCCCTCGCATCGGATCTCAGGACTTTCTTCCCGGTGTTTGCATCCAAACGCGGAGTTTTCCAGTCTGTGTTAAATCCCCAGTGGGTATAGTATGCAAAGAAAAAACTGGGTTTCCACCCGTGTATGGCACTAGGGGTTCCCTTCAACAGTCTTCGACTAGGCCAAGGACCTATGACCCACCACCCTTTGCCATGGAAATCCCTTTTCAGCATGAAAAGAGAAGTGAATAAGGAGGACTTCGGCTCTACGTTCCTAAGTTTGCAGAGAACTAAAAACCCGCAAATATTTGTAAAGCTATTGGGAGTTAATTGAGCCGGGACCACTTGAAAAAGGTTGAAAATCTTGGTAAAGAAGGGGTGCAATGGAAGCTGAAGACCAGCCTTAAGGTGGTCTTCGTAAATGGCAATTGAGTGCATAGGGGATTTATCTACCCTCTCTTCGGGTTTTGGAAGGATGAGTTTGAAGGTTCGAGGGATGTGGAAACGCTGCCTAACCTCTTCTATCTTGGCAAGCGTGAAAGAACTTGAAACGGAGTCAGGTGATCTTTCCGGACTCCTCTTTCTACCCGAACCTCTCCCTCTATTGGTTTTGCCCCTTGGCGAACCCCTACTAGGTCCAACTCCTGGTGGACTCCTCTCGGTCTCCCTTCCTGTTGTTTCCCTACCGATGTCACCCCCTGATGAACCTATGCTAGAGGAAGGATTCCTACCAGATTCTGACATTGTGTAAAGGAAAAGAAAAAAGAAAGAAGGAAGGAAGGGTTTTCTAACCTTTGAGAAAGTGGCAATGTCGGACTACAGTGCAGAGCGAGAAGAAGGAGCGCGGAAGCAGAAACAAAAAATTCTCTCTGAAAGGTTATTTCCCCTTTTATAGGTGAAGGTAGTGGGTTTCGAGGCGGTTCGTGATGCAGAACGAAAGCTCTGATACCAAAATGAAGCAGATTGAAAAGATCCTGGATGATCAGGTTATCTCTACTCGTAATCGATGATACCAAAGATACCTGGTCCGCTGGCAAGGAAGGCCAGATTCTGATAACTCTTGGATCTCCCGAGAAGAATTACAAGAATTGGACCCAGACCTCTTGGAGAGATACCAGAGCCAGCTTGATCCATACTCGACAGGGTCGAGTTCCTCCCACCCCGGGAGAATTGGTGCGGGCACCAGACTCAGAAGAAGACTTCAGGGCTCCATCTGGATCTCTGATTGACCTTGCCCGAAGAATTAGGGTTTTCTGGTTTTGTAATAAGGGTTGACTTGGTCAACTCAATTTTAGTCTTGAGTCTGTATTTCCCTGCAATTTAAATTTTGTTGAGTCCTAGTAGTGGCCTAGGTCTTCTCCAGGTTGGTGCCACCTTTTTCAAGTCAAGGTCCAGGGTGCCACATTTTTCTCCCAGGATCAAGTAAGTGGACGCCACACTCCCAGCCACATGCCAGAGTCCAAGGGGTGCCACATCTCCATCCCAGTGTCTTGGTTCCCACACCCAAGGGAGCAAGAATTTTTCTTGAAGCCAAAATCAAGGAGGCGCCCCATATATACCTTAAAAGGCCAAGCTAAAGGAGGAAAGAGGCATTTCTTGGGGAGCACTTCAAGGGGGCGCCCAATCCATGCCTAAAAATACCAAAGCAAAGTTGGGAAGAGCCATGACTTGGGGAGAAAGAAAAGGAGGTGTCCAAAAGAGTTGAGCCATGAAAGGAAGAAGCCTAAACTTGTGGAGCAAGACTAGGAGGCGCCCAAATACTTCCAAATAAAACCAAGCATGGAAGGAAAAAAATTTTTTCTTGAAGAGCAAGGCTAGGAGGCGCCACCTACTTACCATTTGGAGCCACCAATCAACACTTATGGAAGCTCTTGGCCGGCCATATGAGAAGGATTTGATTCTACAAGCCTAATTTGAGGATCCATCCTATTAGTCCCACATGGAAAGATGTAAAACCCTGACCTCTTGTAAAGACCTATAAAATAAACCCCTCTTGTAAGTTTTAAAGGACAAATGATGAATGAAATCAATTTCTTTGTGAGCAACTTTGTGTTTTTCTCTTCCGCACTTGTGTTCAGGTGTTGAGCTCCGTGAGGGAGTAAATCCGGGTTCCCTAGGAACCTTGAGGAGGTGTGAGATCTCCAAACCCTACTAAAACCCTAGGTTAGCCACTTCAATTCCAAACCCTAGCCGCCCATCATCTTCTTCATTCCACCAATCATCCAAACCCTAATCTACCTCATCATCTCACGGCCCCTCTCTTCCAAGTAGAGGCCGACCACCAGCATCCAGGTCCAGTTCGGCTACTTCGAAGACAGAGCAAATCCCAGAGGAAGTCAGATCAGCATCCAGGAGAATCAGGATTTCAGCAACATCAGCTTTCAAGTTCTTCTATCTGGTAAATCCTTCCTTGAGTATCTGGTTCCATAACTTGTTCTTCTTCTTTCCCAAATCTTGAGTTCAGAAGAAGCCAACTCTGCCAAAGGGCCAGTATTGGAGGATCCAATGCGAAGATATCTGAATCCGGGGATCCAACAATCTGCTCAAGAGAGTCCTTCCACTAAACTCTGTGAAGATCACTGCCTGGTCTGTAACCCTTCTCTTCTCTTTACTTCTGTCCTGTTGAAAGTTCAGAGCGAAACCCTAGGTCTGGAAGTTTCTCAACCCCCAGCGATCCTTTACTTCTGAACTACTCTGATAACCTAGTTTCTTTAAATTGTGCTTTCAATTATTACATAGTTTCTTTCAATTTAGTTTAACTTTCCTTTGAGTCAAAGCCGACTTCTGAAAATATATATATATAAAAAGAATTAATCTTAATTTACTTCCGCATCGCATCATCTCTTTTGTTCTGCATCAATTTTGGTATCAGAGCATTCGTTCTGCATCAGTTCGGAGATCTGGCTGATCGTGCACCGTATTGGCGCTTTCAATCATGGGTACGACCCTCCAGAAATTTCATTAATGAGATAAGCTATTGCGATCCGCGTGAAATGTCATTATTGGCTATGATAATGCCAACGATGTAATCATGCTCCAGATGGCTGCCACGTGTCCGATCTCGGTTGAATAAGGATCTCTTTTTCGAGAATTTCTCAGGATTTTTCCGGAATCGAGGTGTTTTCTTTTGAGGCAGCCACTAGCAGGATGACACGTGTCTTCACCACATTTTATCACACCATCGGACAGTTATGGTAAAAGACGTATCAGGATTCAACTCCATCATTACCTATCAGTTATCACTAGAAGATAAAATTAAACTACTCCTATTCTTCGAAACTTAATCATTTCGAACTTGGAAGTGGGGGACAGCTGTTATGATATCCTGGTTTTTATTTCAATTAATTATTGGACCGCTTTCTGAACCAATTTCAATTTTTCTCTTTTGATTTATTGGTCACACCAGTTGGCAAAGGAAAGGGTCTTCAGCTTCGTATTATCACCTTGATCCGAAGACTTAGCCTAAGGTTTTTGTCTTCACTGGGTCTTCGGCTTCGTATTATTATCTCGGTCCGAAGACATGCTTAATATCTATAGCTTTATGTCTATTCCGGAAGATATTATTAACTCTAGGTCTTCGGCTTTGTATTATTATCTCAATCCGAAGACTATGCCTAATATCTATGGCTTCGTACATCCACCTTGATCTAGGAGATAAGTTTATTTACTATCTTCGGCTTCATATATCCACCTTGATCTAGGGGATAAGTTTATTTACTGTCTTCGACTTCATACATCCACCTTGATCCGAAGACTTAGCCTAACATCTTTATCTATGCTTTTAAGCCAGGTTTATTTATTCTGTCTTCGTCTTCGTACAATTATTTTGATCCGAAAACTTGACCTCCCAAGCGAATGTCTTCGACTTCATTCCTTCCATACAATCCGTAGAGCTTATGATCCCACTTTTCGACTGTAAGTATTTACTTTTGTTACTTCCGAAATGAATTCTTCTGAAGTGTGTAGCTAACATTCCCTTTAGGAGCGCTACTAAAGAGAATGTTGAGCTCACTTCGGATTTATTCTTGAAGAAGGAGGATTCTTGCACATGTGGGTTTCTTGGACAAACAGTTAAAATCTGTTTTGGTTGTTGCAACCACCCACATGGTCCAAAACCTCAGATTGAATAAACTCCGAGTGTAACGGCTTTTCCGACAGCCACTACTTAAAGTTATGAAGTGGTTGCGTTCGCCAACTCCCATAACCATAAGTAGTTATGTTGGAGCCTATAAATATTGGTAGGAGGGGATACTTAGGGGGGGCTGGTTGATTTTATCTCTTTCTTGCATTTCGAATTCCTCTTTTCCCTCTCTACTTTCAAAACTCTCCATTCTGTTGCTGCCTGAGCTTCTTCTGACTTAGGCATCGGAGTGTCCCCCGTTAGAAAATCTTCGATCAGGAATCTATTTTGCAGGTTCCAGTCGACGGAGGTTCAGCATCAATAATACATATTTCTTTTTTATGCTTTCCTTGGCCTATAAATATAAACACAAAAATATATAAACATAGTGCTGGAGGTTTATTTTTAATGGAAAAATGGTCAGCACAAATATACTTAATGGCACCATGAAAGAAAAATCTTAAAAAGATGGCTTATAATGAATCTTTCTTAGATGAAAACAAGCCCTATATGCTTGGTTGAGAATATGCAGTTCCTCGACTAAATTAATAAGCAGAACAAAGTGAGCCATTGATGGAAAGCCATAAGAAGCCTGAAAGCGATTCTTACACAAAATATGATGACAGGAAGGGAGTTCGGTTAGGAATGGAACCGGAGAATATAAAAGGGCTTTTTTTTAAAAATAATATTTTTTAAGATTTTATTTTTTAAATTAGTATCAATGAAAATATATTTATGGATTGAGGTATACGGCCTCAAAAAAAAAAAAAAAAAGTGAAATCGCAGGTCAAAAAAAAATAAAAAATAAATAAATAAATTACTTGAATTTGCAGGTCGAACCTGTAAATTCAAGAAGATGCAGGTCCAACCTGCGATTTCAAGAAAACGCAGGTCCAACCTGCGATCTCTCCTCCATCTTTTTTATTTTAAATTTTAATAAAAAATAAAAAATAAAAAAATTAATAAAAAAATTAGAAAATAATTAAAAATAAAAAATAATAATATGATATTATAATATTTTTTAAAATTATTATAAACTACGATTTCGTAGTCCGGTCGCCCATCCGACTATTGGTCTGATATCCAATCCGGCTCTGGCCATTGATCCGATAGCCAGTTCAGTTGCTAGATCGGTGCAAGTCCGATTGCTGGTCTAGCTACCAGTCCGGTCACTGGTCTAACAATCGGTCACCGATCTGACGGTTGATCTGGTCGTCGATTTGGCCACCGGTCCGACTGCCGGTCCGGCCACCGGTCCTGCCACCTATACAGTCATCGATATAGTCGCCTTTCGAAGCTACAAGCCCTTCTGAAGGTCAAGAACAAGGGAGCAACTGTTATACCCAATCGGCTTTCCTCCGAACCAGATCGGAGCCGACGGCTCTTCAGTCGGGTTGGACCAAAGGTCCGGCTGACCCATCGAAGGTCCGACTGACTCACTAGGGGTCTGACCGACCGACTTGAGGTCCAACCGACCCACTTTACTCATGCCCATATCGGCTCATGGCGGGCCACTCCAAGGATAGCCCGGAGGCTCCAGTGGCTCCTTCCACCTGGTACCAGGATTCCATTACAACAGAATCCTGACATCTCAGTGCTATTACTCTGCGGATCCTACGATCTTAGCACCATTACTTTGCAGGTCACACGATCTGGTGCCACATGCCACTATCAAAATTCTTCTAGGAACAGATTGGTCATTTCTAGACTGGTCCCTAACAGATTCTGATAAAGTTTCGTGTCTATATAAGATAAAAATGGAATTCCAAGCGATAAAAAAGAACTTTTCCTTCCCTACAAGTTATTTTTTTTGATTTTAAATTCTGTTGCTCTGGAACTCTAGCTAATTTAATAATTAAAAAATTTCCGTCGAAACATCGTCGATTTGTAAGATATTTTTACTATATCGAGAAAATCCGGTCCGAAAAAATCATCGACAACAAGTTTTTTCTGGATTTGATCCGGGTACGATGGTGAACCGATCGGGTCATTGTTTTTCTACCAATGTTGAGTAAAGATAGATTAGTTTTAAATCCGAATCAGTTTCTTGTCCGGATTATCATGATACGATGGGTCACGTCGGGCCGGTTTTAATAACACTGCACGTGAATGCGGCCCACGGATGACGGCTCGGCCACACGCGCCACGTTGTGCTCCCCTTGTGAAATCGCGTCGACACGTGTTCCTCCACGGGACCCCACGGCTCTGGACCCTTACTCCACGGGCCTCCGATCAGGAGCACCAGAGAATCCATGGAAACCCGCCGGCTATAGACGTTTGCGCGAGATCATAGGGTCAGAACTCTCCCACGTAGTACGCTCGGCTTCCGAGAAGGTGCCTCGAGATTTTTTACCTTTTTGTTTTCCTCCTAAATTTTAACCTTCGGTACTATGATGGGAAGGGGGGCCAGATCACCTCTCCTTCAGAGTCCCTTCATAGCCCTTTTTTCCTCCGTCTCTACCAGATCATCTCCTCGCTATCTTAGCGACGATTTCGATAAGGTGCGCCTTGCTCTTTCCCTTTCTGTTGTTCCCTTTATAGATCCGGGTCGCGATTTTCTTCGATTTTTAGGGTTCCCGGCGTCACAAGGCTTTTTCTTTTGTTCTCTCAAGATTTTCCCGAGTAAATCGTGTTTTCCAGAGGTAGGGAAGTGTTGTTGCATGTTCTTTTGGTTGGTTCTTTTAAAGTATTTCGTGATCTTTGTTGTTGTGTTTTACTTAATTGAAGGAAATTTACTAGCTTTTGTCATGTTTATGATATGTTTAGGTTCTTATTTCCAGTCAACTTTGTGTCGGTGTTTCAAGATTTGGTGAAGTAGCTTGTTTGCAGAGATTTTTGGGTCTGCTCTTCCAAGACCGAACCGTGTTCATATCGATACTGGCAAAGCTAGTATTTTTCTTGCTATTTTGATAGTTTTTTCCAGAGGTTATTGATGCATTGGAAGGGTTTTGAGTTAATCATAATATCAGTTTTCAAGTTTTGGGGTGATTTGGATGTGCATATAAGGAGGATTTTTTGGTGGAGAAATGGGCATATCGGGGAGTTGGTTTAACTAGACTGCTGGTGGTGATCTCCAAACTAGGTTATTGCGAAGTTCTTAGAAGTGGATTGTCATGGATCGTGGTGTCAGGGAGTTGTCTGGTTTGATGAATGGGTTGAGGTACGATGACATTAACTCTGGTCAGAACAACGTGAATGGTCTTAGATTCGGACAGTCTCAGCCCTCTTTGAATCACGGTAGCCGTATGAACTTGACCCAAATGTTTCCTGTTACCAACCTTATAAATCCAGATGGAAATCCTTCATCTGCTCATCATTCAAGTCCCGGAAATCTTTCATCCGCTCATCATACAAGTCCTGGAGGGGATAGCCC
Organism: Areca catechu; assembly: GCA_021397845.1. Classification (NCBI taxonomy): domain Eukaryota; kingdom Viridiplantae; phylum Streptophyta; class Magnoliopsida; order Arecales; family Arecaceae; genus Areca; species Areca catechu. The sequence continues at coordinate 3,538,396 of CM038050.1, read as the reverse complement.
GGAAGATTTTGAGATCTTCTCAGATATAGCCCTCAACTACATAAGCAGGATGCTCATGGAAGAGGACATAGATGAGAAGGTCAGTAACTATCAGGAGGAGTCGGCCCTTCGAGCTGCAGAGAAGCCCTTCTACGAGATTCTTGGTCAGAAGTATCCGCCTTCGCCTGATCGGCCGCCGCTGCTGTATACCCAGCACTGTCTGGAGAGCCCTGATGAGAGCAGCCACGGTAACTATGGAAACTCCAACAGCGTTAGCAATAGCAGCGGGGTGACAGATAGTGGTTGTGCTCATGATTTTGGTGAGTACCAACAGTCACAAGCTTTCCCCGCCCCTTCCGAGCTCCCTAACCGGTCTTCATCGAGCTCCTCTAACAGTGTTGGTAATGTTGCCGAAGTATTAGATCAAGAGTCCCGGATCAGCACCGGTAGGCCTCCTGATCTACTGATCGAAAGCCTGCCTGCCTGGCAGTTCAGGAGGGGAGTCGAAGAAGCACGCAGGTTCCTTCCGAGCAATGATAAGTTGATAATTGATTTAAAGTCCAATGGGGTGCCATCATTACCTCAGGAACCGAAAATTGCTGGTAGTTTCGTTGGGGTCAAGGCCGAGGAGGAGACAGAGTATCCTGTTTACGGGTCAAGAGGCCGGAAGAATCTGCACCGCGAAGACCTGGATCTGGAGGAGGGGAGGAGCAATAAACAATCAGCCATTTACTCGGAGGACACCATCCGGTCTGAAATGTTTGATTTGGTCTTGCTCTGTCAAGGTGACAAGGGTTTGAAGAAGATGTCTGCTCTACGGGAAGCAATGCAGAACGAAGCAAACAGAAATACACAAAATGGTCATGCTAAAGCATCGGGTGGTGGGAAGGCACGAGGAAAGAAGCAAACCAAGAAAGAAGTGGTGGATCTTAGAACTTTGCTTGTGCATTGTGCTCAAGCAGTGGCGGCTGATGACCGTCGGACTGCTGGCGAACAGCTAAGGCAGATCAGACAGCACTCTTTGCCGAACGGAGATGGAACTCAGAGGTTGGCATGTTGCTTTGCTGATGGACTCGAGGCCCGCTTGGCTGGCACGGGCAGTCAGATCTATCACACCCTTGTGGCAAAGCGAACGACTGCCACTGATATATTGAAAGCATACCATCTCTATCTGGCAGCATGCCCTTTCAAAAAGGTTTCGCATTTCTTTGCTAACCACACCATCCTCAAGGTTGTGGAGAAGGCATCACGGGTGCATATCATAGACTTTGGCATTTATTTCGGCTTCCAGTGGCCATGCCTCATCCAACGTCTTGCTGGCAGGGCTGAAGGGCCTCCAAAGCTTCGGATCACCGGCATTGATGTACCCCAGCCCGGTTTCCGTCCATCGGAGCGGATAGAAGAGACCGGGCGTCGGCTAGCGGATTATGCCAAAAGTTTCGATGTTCCTTTCGAGTATCAAGGCATTGCATCAAAATGGGAGACCATCCATGTGGAGGATCTCAAAATTGACAAGGATGAGGTGGTTATCGTCAACTGCTTGTACCGATTCAGGAATCTCGTGGATGAGACCGTCATTGTAGACAGCCCAAGGAATAAAGTCCTCAACACTATAAGGAAGATGAACCCTGATATTTTCATCCATGGAATTGTGAATGGATCGTACAGCGCTCCCTTCTTCGTAACACGCTTCCGGGAGGCCCTGTTTCACTACTCCGCATTGTTTGACATGCTTGAAACTAATGTGCCACGGGAGGATGAGCAGAGGTTGCTGATTGAAAGGGATCTCTTTGGACGGGATGCTCTTAACGTGATAGCATGCGAGGGCTCGGAAAGGGTAGAGAGGCCGGAGACTTACAAGCAGTGGCAGGTGAGGAATCTCAGGGCCGGGTTCGCGCAGCTTCCTCTGAACCCGGAGATCATGAAGAAAGCAAAGGATAAAGTGAAAACCCGTTATCACAAGGACTTCGTTATAGATGAAGACAGTCGGTGGCTGCTGCAGGGATGGAAGGGGAGAATCATCTATGCACTGTCCACATGGAAGCCTTACCAGACCTAGTATATTTCCCTGTATGCTCCGAGGAAAAAAGCCTCGCCTTCTCCTCCTACCTTTGGACCTTGGTTTCTCTCTACTTGTGATCAGGCACATACTTTGTCCAAGGTTCGTGACTTTCGTATCTTTCATTTTATACGTGGATATCGAATGATTCTATAATGAATGACTTGTGGTGCAGATGTCTTCGACCTGACTTTCTGGAAGGAAGGCCTGCAAGGTCCGCTGCTGGTCCGTAACTGTCATTGCTGAAGCTTCATTAAACCGTGGACCGTCAAGGGCGACCAAGGTCCTGTGAAGGACGGGAAAGGAGGAGCTAAAGGGTAATTAGAGGGCAAACAGCAGGGGATAATGTATTCAGTCTTGCAGTCTTCCAACACATGGGGGATATGCTTGTCTTGAAGTAGGTTGGGTTTGTAAGAAATCATGTTAAAATCTCGGACAAATGGTAGAAACATTAAATTTCCCAAGGATCGCTTTTCTTTACTTTTTTTTTAATCAGGCTTTTGTCAGCAGCTATCCTTTCTTGAATACGATAATTATTGCAGTCAAGGGCTTATGAGATATTGTCAGGACTTGAATACGATAGTTTTCAAAAAAAAAAAACATCTCATATGAGAAGTATGGTCTAGAGTTCTTTTTTAAATCATATTAGACTGATATGGGATAACCATCTCCATATCCTACGTCACAACTTATTTTGCATTTCGACATTTCTAGCTTGTGTAACCTCATTTTATTAATGCGGGCACATGTATGCCAGCCTGTTCATAGTATTCTTTTATGGATCTAATTCTAATGATTGACCTGCGTGATGTTTGACATTTTCGCGGCAGACTCCAGCGAGTTCTGGTTCATTCGATTAAAATAAGGGACTCCAGCGAGTTCTGGTCCCTTCGATTAAAATAAGGGATGGTACGATGATTAGAGTCCACGACATTTCAGTTTGAACGTCGAGGTTGGTTTCTTGATGTAACCTGTCGACATCTTTGATGCGATAAATTGTAGATTAGAAATTTTTGTGGTCCTAACACCGTGCTTGCTTGAATGATATTACCTCTTTCCATCTAGGCAGCAGGTTATGATTCGATTTGAACCACTTCTATATACGTGCATAGCAGATTAACTTATGACAGAATCAACCGGGTTGATTGACAAAGGACTAAAAAATTAAAGGTTGATAATGTAAAAGTTTGATCAACTCGTCTCTGAAGTATAATACAAAAATCTGATCAACTCGACTCTAAGGCATGGGATGGATTGCTGACAAATAAATCGACAACCAAGCTTCATTAGTCGATTAAGAGAAAATATTCGATGAAGTAGGCAGACAAAGAAGATAGCTGTTTTAATAAAAATATTGTTATAACAATTGTCCATTACAATAAAAATATGTTAGTTTCAACAAGATGGCATCGAGATTAACTTAAAAAGGTTTCCCCTAATAGAATTCTATTAAAATGAATGCTTATAAATATAGATAAGATGGGACTCCTAAAGGTAAGAAGGAAAATTTTTATACCAAGATCTCTTTATAATTTTTTATCTGTTTACTTGAATCTTATTGACTTAAGCATCAGAAGATCCTCCACAAAAAAATCTTCGGTCTAGGACTTATTTTGCAAGGATCCTGGGTAGCCAACCGGAGGTTCCTATCGGCGAAGGTCAATCAATGGGATTCGACATTAACAGATTGGCGCGCGCGCCAGGAAAGGGGGCATGCGTCCAATCGTCCACCTCCTAACTGGGAAGGAGAAACTAGAGAAGATGGTGAAAGGAAAAACACAAAACGCTTTAGCTAGTAGGGGTCGTCAGCCATCCAGAAAGAATGACCTGCCAAATTTTTCATTGTAGGACAATAATGTACCTCCCACAATGATGATAGAGCAACAACAATCTGATGTTCTTTTAAACAAGATGGAGTCTTTAACTGCTACTGTTCAAAACTTTCAAGAGGCTGCGATTAACAGTCAACAGCAATCGATGAGGCTAGTTGCTCCAACGATTGCTTCTAAACTCAGTCGACGATCTTCTTTGAAAGATGTTCGATTGTAAGAGTTAAGTCGACATTCCCAATATCGACGTTCCTTGGATTGATGATCTCCTATACGACAGAGTTCTCGATATCATGAACACGGGAGAAGTCAACTCAAAGGAAAGCGTCCAAAGTCCCTTTCTAAATCTTCAAGAGACTCTATCCCAGGAATTATTCGACAAAGTATAGAAGCTTGTCAACATGACGATATGAAAGGAAATTTCAAAGATTGGAGCGACAACTCGCAGAGTTAGATGATAGGCAAAAAAGCAATGAGTGGCTTGCATATGATTTTTGACCTCTATTCTCTAAACAAATCATGAAAGAAATGATCCTATCTCATTTTAAAATATCCCAGTTAGAGCCCTACAATGGAACTACGGATCCATTGGATCACTTGGATAGTTTCAAAGCCCATATGATGATTCAGGTTGCAAGTGATGTCCTTCACTACCTTGCTTTTCCAGAAACCTTAAGAAAGGCTGCATGAATGTACTATTTGAGCCTCAAGCCAGGTACTATTCATTTCTTCAATCAATTGGAAGGATAGTTTATGGCTCACTTCATAACAAGTAGAAGAATGTCGCGCAATTCAGATAGCATATTCTTCATCTAGCAAAATGAAGAAAAAACCTTGAGGGAATACGTGGCATGTTTTAATTCTATCGTACTTGAGATCCCTGATCTTAATGAATATATAGCCATGCCATCAATGAAGAAGGGGTTTCGATTGTCCAGATTTACCTTCTTCCTGGACAAGAAATTTTTTGCAAGTTATTCGAAGCTATTGGCATGTGCTCAAAAATATGTGCTAGCTGAAGAGCAAGCCGCCAATCGATACCAAGTTAAAAGGAAATCAACATCAAAATAGAAGAATCAGAGGAATATTGATTCTTGACCCTTCAATGATGATAATACTTAAGCTCAACGATGAAGTCTGAAACTGAAGAATTTGATCAGTAAATTTGATGCTTATACTTCTCCGTCCCTCCCACAAAAAAAAAAATATTGATGAAAATAGAGAAAGAAAAATTCTTGTAGAGACCTCGCCTATGTAAGTACCACCAGCATCATGGAACAAGAATAAATATTGCCTATTTCACCGAGACCACGGCCATACAACTGAAGAATGTACCCGATTGAAAGATGAAATAGAAGATTTGATTAAGCATGGTTATCTAGGAAAGTATGTCTATAGCAAAGATCGTCGATCAAAGTTGTTGCCCCAAAAAAGATTGTTGATGGAATAGAGCTTTCTAACCAACAGCCCATAGTTGGAATGGTCGGCATGATACACTGCCGATCAAACCTAAAGGAGGTGAGAACCGAAGAAGACGTTTTGAAGAGGCATCGGAATAATAATGTTATTAGCTTTTTTGATGATGACCTACGGAGCATTCAGATGCTCCATGATAATCCTGTTGTTGTTTCAGCTACAATAGCGAACTATGATAGAAGAAGAATTCTAATAGATTATGGAAGTTCTACTGGGATATTGTTTTATGATGCTTTTGTTAGAATGAACATCTTTCGAGATAAGTTACAAAAAATATCAACATCATTGATAGGATTTGATGAAAATTCGGTCATGGTAGAGGGAGAGATAGTGCTCCTAGTAACCATCGGGATAGAGCCCCGAAAGAAGACTCTCTCCATCAATTTTATGGTCATCTGAGTATCTTCGACATATAATGCCATACTAGGACAGCCGGCCTTGAATAAGTTTTGAGCAATTGTATCAACTTATCATCTTTTGGTATGATTTCACCAAAAATGGGATTGAAAAAATGAAAGGAGATCAAAGAATAGCTTGGCAATGTCTAATGATTCAAGACAAATAATCAGTAAGTGGAATGTCTCTGGAATAGTTAGATCAAAGGGAGATCGAAAGACATGGTGAACTAGTTGAGAAAACGATCTTTGTGCCATTAGAAAAAGAAGAACCGACGAGAGTCATACAAATTGGAAGTCTACTAGATGAGAAAACAAGGGCGAAGCTGATAGATTTTCTCCAATGCAATGCTGATGTCTTCACTTGGTCAACTACTGATATGTCCGAGATTCCTTCAGAAGTTATTACTCATAAGTTGAAGGTTGATCTAGAGTATAGGCCCGTTTGATAGAAAAAAAAGAAGCTTGGCCCCACAACGACAAAGACTTATTAATGAAGAAGTAAGTAAGCTCATCGATGCCAAGTTCATTAGGAAAATCCATTACCCAGATTGGCTTGCTAACATGGTAATAGTTAAAAAGGCAAATGAAAAATAGGAAATCTATATTGATTATACTGATATTAATAAAGTCTGCCCCAAGGATAGCTTTTCTTTCCCAAGAATAGATCAATTGGTCGATGCAACAGCTAGATACAAGCTTCTAAGCTTCATGGATGCCTTTTCAGGTTATAATTAAATTTGTATGGATCCTGAAGACGAGGAAAAGATAGCTTTCATAATTGAAAAAGGGCTATATTACTATCAAGTAATGCTGTTTGGTCTGAAAAATGCTGGAGTAATATACCAATGGCTGATTAATAAGATTTTTGAAAAATAACTTGAAAGAAATATGGAGGCTTACATTGATGATACGCTAGTAAAAAGCATCCGAGCATCGAATCATATCAAAGATTTAGAAGAGGACTTCAACATGTTACAACATCATTAGATAAAATTAAATCCGACGAAGTGTGTCTTCAGAGTAACATCGGAAAAGTTCCTTGACTTCCTTGTCACCAACTGAGGAATTGAGATCAATCCTGAAAAAATAAGGACAATCCTCAATATGAGACATCCTTCTAAAAAGAAAGAAGTACAATAATTAACTGAACGCATCGCTTCATTAAGTTGATTCATTTCTCGGTCGGTCGAAAAATGTCTTCCCATTTTTAAAGCCTTGCGACAAATGGAATATTTTAAATGGTCAGATAATTACTAACAAGCCTTTGAAAAATTAAAGAAATATATGACCAACTCGTCTTTGCTCTCAAAACCCTAAGAGAGAGAAACACTATATTTATATCTCTCAATGTCACATGAAGCTGTGAGTTCAATACTTGTCAGAAAAGAACCAAGCAATATCCAGAAACTAATTTATTATTCCAGCAAGGTGCTACATGAAGCTAAAGTAAGATACTCGAAGGTGCAAAAGCTAGTTTATGCTTTAGTGATAGTGATAAAATTCCTAAGACCTTACTTCTAAGCTCACTCAGTAGTAGTATTGACAAATCAACCACTGAAGGCCATCTTGCAAAGTCCCAATACATCGGGAAAAATAGCAAAGTGGGCCATAAAGTTAGGCAAATTTGGTATAATTTATTAGCTATGCCAGCGATGAAAGCACAGGTATTAGCAAACTTCGTCGCTTAGTGTGCTTGGGATATCAAAGAAGGTAAATCAAAGATGACTGAAGAAGGTGAAATGGTCGAAGAAGATGACTTCGACCCTATATGGATACTTTATGTAGATGGAGCATCTAACTCTTTCGATTATGGAGCAGGATTGATTCTGGCTAATCCCCAAGGTAACATTATCGAATATGCCCTTCATTTCTCTTTCTGTGCATCAAATAACTAAGCAGAATATGAAACACTTTTGGCTAGGTTGAAAATTGCCAAGGAACTCAAAGTCTAAAAAATAAAAGTCTTCATGGATTCTCGGTTAATAGTAAAACAAGTGAATAGAGAATTTAAAGTCTGAGATGCCACTATGATTAAATATTTAGAGAAAGTACAGATCCTTGTAATTGAATTTAACTTCTTCGAAATATCTCACATACCTTGAATTAAAAATTATTAAGCTGATGCACTTTTTGATTGGCTAAAATAACTACTGATTCTCTTGACCGAACGTACATTGAGTACCCTAAGATCCCTAGTATTGAAGAAAGCACAGAAATACGACAGATAGAACAAGAGCACTGCTGGATGGATCTAATCATTAACTATGTGAACGAAGAAATCTTGCTTGAAGATGTCGTCGAAGTCACACGAATAAGATGGATGGCTTCACAATATGTAATTATAGAAGGGATCCTTTATAAAAGATCTTTTACTCAAATCTTATTAAAATGTCTGAAGCCTACAGATGCTGATTATGCTCTTAGAGAAGTTCACGAAGGCATATGTAGTGATCACTTAGAGGACAGATCTCTGGCTTACAAGATAATATAACAAGGATATTATTGGCCAACTATCCAAAATGATGTGGTTGATTTTGTCAGAAAGTGTATCAGTGCCAAAGGTATTCTAATATCCAAAGGTGTCCTACAAGTCAGTTGACTCAGTTAACGGCCCCCTAGCCATTTGCATAATAGGGAATCGATATCCTTGACCCATTCCTCCTAGCTTATGGTCAAAAAAAGTTTATCATTGTAGCTATTGATTACTTCACCAAGTAGGTTGAAGCTAAACTCTTGGCTAATATAACTGAAGGAAAGGTCAAAGATTTTGTCAGAAACTATATAATCTATCGGTTCGGAATTCCATATGTAATTGTCACCAATAATGGAAGGCAATTTGATAATAAAAAGTTTAAAGATTTTTACATTCAATATCATATTGTTCACAAATTGAATTTCGTTGGACATCCTCAATCTAATGGTGAAGCAGAAGTGATAAATTGAACAATTCTTCATAGTTTAAAAACAAGGCTAAATAGAATAAAAGGACGCTAGATTGAAGAACTAAATTTAGTATTTTGGGCATATCGAACGACTCCTCGAACTATAATTGGAGAATCACTGTTCAACTTAACATTTAAGACTGAAGCAATAATACCAGTAGAAATCAGCTTATAATCCATGAGGATTGAATATTTTAAAGAGTCAGATAATTCAGAACGATGAAGAATGGACTTATACCTATTGGAAGGAATAAGGCTCCAAGCTCATCTAAGAATAGCAGCATATCGATAAAAAGTTGCTCGGTATTATAATTTTTGGGTTAAAACTAGAGTCTTCTGACCTGGAGATCTTGTATTACGAAGAGCCAAAATATCCAGGCCAATTGAGCAAGGAAAGCTTTCTCTGAATTGGGAAGGGCCATACCAGATCATCAAAATAATGTCTTAGAGCCTACAGGATTAAAAGTTTAGATGGATATCGAATTGCTCGACCATGGAATGTAGAAAATTTATACATGTATTATCAGTAACAAAGTTACTCTTCTAAAAATTTCATGAAAGTATGATCCCTGCGATAATGGATGAATTGATCCACCTAACTCATTGGTATATTCGACAAATAAAGAGTTGACTTAACCACCCAACTTAACGGTATGTCCAACAAATAAAGAGTTGGCTTAACCACCCAACTCATCGGTATGTCCAACAAATAAAGAATTAGCTTAACCACCCAACTCATCGATATGTCCAACAAATTAAGAATTGGCTCCACCTAACTCATCGGTATATCCATGTTGTCGCCTGGATCATCGTGGCCCGTAGCTCTGACACGTCGGGTTCTCGCGGGTGCTTGGCTCCCAGCCTCGCGATCGATTCGTTCACTCACTCCGGGGGTCCTGTAAGATAGAGGAAGGCCTTGGGCCGGGGATTTCGGCGAAGACACTCCGATAAGCAAGTCAGTGGGACGATCGAGGGAAACAAAAATCTCTGAGATGGAGAGCTTGGGGGGACTCTCCGCTTTCAGAGGGTGATAAAAGAGAAGATGATATAGAAAATGAAAGAGTCTCTGTGCTCTTTGCTTGCTTTTGCTTGCTTATCTTTACTTACCTTTTCATGCAGGTCTTATATAGGTGAGTAGCCTTTGTTGGCTTCCAGGTTCTCTCCTTCGAAGGGGGCTTTCCATTGTCTGCTATCACCTCTCTGTCGGGCTGGTTCCATGCTTGAACCTCGAGCCATAATGGGATGTTGTCATTTCGAAGGAGGCCGCCTGGGTATCGCAGCGCATAGGGTCTAGGGCATAGGGTCCAGGCACCATGTTATGAAAGTCACAGTTTTCCAGCCATGCGGTCGTCGACATGTTGGCACACCGCAAGGCTGGGAGCCTGGTGTTGTCCGGATCATGCAGATCATGTGCACGGTGCGCCGTAGGGGGCTTGCACCCATGGCAGGGCATGCGCCACCTCTCGGGAGGCTCTGCGTGATTAGGTACTCTCTTGTCTTCATTTTGAATTCCGGCCTCTCTACACCTTCGGCGGGAGTTCATGCTCCCGTTGATAGGAGGCTTCGCTTCGGAGGGGTGGATTCGACCTTGACTGGGAGTTGACCTTAGATGGGGGGCCCGCCCGATGAGCCCTGCCTCGACTGGAGCTGACCTTGGCAGGGTGGTCCATTCTGGGAGCATGAGCTCGACCCCGACTAGCCAGGGGGCTCGCCTTGGAGGGATGGACTCGACCTCGACCGGGAGCTATCCCTAGCCAGGGGGCTCGCCTTGGAGGGATGGACTCGACCTCGACCGGGAGCTGACCTCGAACGGGGGGCCCACCCATTGAGCCCTACCTCGGATGGGAGCTGACCTCGATCAAGTGGTCCACCTCGGTTCTTTGTCATGTGGCCTTGCCCAGGTGGTAGGTCTCTTGCCGTCGTGGCCGTCCGCAGGCTCCTTGTCAGCAGATGTCGCCATATCAACCCGCAAACTCTACATCAGCGGATGGATGTCGCCATATCAGTTGCCCCCCACTCTCGAGCCCGAAGAACGAAGCATCCGCTCGGGACGAAGGGAGTAATGGTTGTGCGGGCATGGAGGGGGCGCGCCCCTTCCATTTTCGATGTCGGATGCGCCGACATTCAAGCGGTCGTGCTTCTGCACCATCCGGGAGTCATCGCGTCTTCTCTCCTCAAAGATGGTTATTAATGCCGCATCGAATTCAAGGAAACTGCTCCGAGTTCAAAGCATTGCTTCAATACATGGCATCTCTCGGTTGGCTTGGCGCGAGACATAGCACTCGTCTTCTATGGGCACGAAGCAACAGGGCTCTAGGTCGTTAAATAGGATCCATCTTCTTGGTCCCCGGAGATTCTTCAGGCAGTGGAAAAACAAGACTTTCGCTCCAGAGTTACTCTCCTCCTTGTTCTTGGGCGAAGTCCTGAAAAGCTAGACTCCCTTCCTTCTTTCTTCTTCATATTGTAGTGATGAAGTTTAGCCTCAAGGACCTTTGAGAGATGTCCTGAAAGAGGGCTGCTATCAAGGCGCCCGAGGGGGCGCCTAGTGCGAAGGTCCGGGAGGGTGACGCTAACTTCTTTTGGGCTAAGGAGGTGGCCCGTTTGGAAAAAAGGGTGCAAACACTCCAGGCTCAACTGGAGGAGGAGAAGGCTCGGGCTGCGGTGGTGGTTGAGAGGGTAGCGGTGGCTACTATGCGGGCGGAGATGGACAAGAAGGAGGTGCCGGAGGCCATCCCCAAGTTCATGGCATCCCAGGCTTTTAAGGATGAGGTCGCCCGAGGCTATCTTGGACTCTTTCCATCAAGGCTTTAGGGACTTCAAGAGCAAGGCCTTTTGCTTCTACGAGCTGAAGGGGCTTGACAACACTAGGCCTTCCATTCCGTTCCCTGGGTAGGAGGATGAGCCCGGCTTCGAGGAGGAGTCAGAGTCAGAGGATGCTAAGGCTGAGACGGAACCTAAGGCCTCCCCGAGCGCCTCGCGGGAGGCGAGGGCTACTCATCAGTCTGGAAAGGAGCTGACAACTAGCTAATGTTTAGATCTTCCTTTCCTTTTTATATTTATAAGTCAAGGTGGGCCCTTGATTTGTTGGGGGCATCTTGCAAGGGATGTACATGAAGTTTTCATATTAATGAAATCCCTTGGCTATCATTCCGCTTCTTTCTCTTTCTTCTTCTCTCTCTTTTTTTTCTCTTATTTTTTTTTGTGTTGCCCGGCTATGGGCCAGGCGGAAGATGGTGGGGCTCGCTTGGAGTTCCCATCTGACATCCCCGGACTATGAGCTGGGTGATGAAATTGCTTGTCTTTTGGTGCTGGACTTCATGAGTTTCCATGCTTTGGTGTTGTGGCTTGGGGCTTGAGTGACGGGCTCCAGGAGTCTCCAGGCTTTGGTGGTGTAGCTCCGGGCTTGAGTGCCGGGCTCCAGGAGTCTCCAGGCTTTGGTGCTGTGGCTCCAGGCTTGATGCGGGGCATTGTGGCTCTCGGCTTTGGTGCGAGGCACTGTGGCTCCCGGCTTTGGTGCTTTAGAAGTTTTCTGATTTTAGTGCAGGGCATCGAAGGTTCTCGACTTTAGTGCGAGGTGCTGTGGCTCCCGGCTTTGGAGCGGGGCTTTAGGAGTTTCTCAGTTTTAGTTTGGGGCATCAGAGGTTCTCAGTTTTAGTGCGGGGCTTTAGGAGTTTCCCGGCTTTAGTATGGGGCGGTGTGGCTCCAGGCTTTGGTACGGGGTGCTGTGGCTCTCGGCTTTGGTGCAGGGCTTCGAAAGTTTCCCGACTTGAAGTAGGATAGTTGAGTTCCAGCACAGGTGAAAAACAAGATTGCACTAAAAAGAAACTTTAATTTATTATGGAAGAGCCTTACTGGTGTGGACACCAGGGCCAGAAGAAATCAACAGGTCGAACCCACATCCCTGTGATCATCTGTGAATGAAGCCCTAAGCCCAAACCACACTTGTAAATAGTTATCTTGAATTTTTGTTATTTTAGCTTAATTGGGTTTAGCCCTAAACCTTAAAATTGGGTCCCTGTAAAAATTCCTGGACCCAAAATGGAGTCTATAAAAAAACTCCAATTTCAATTGGATTATAAATGGTCTAGTGTTAGTTAGCCCTTTTTACCAATTAGGATTTGTATATAAACCATATTTATCAAGTTATGTCAAAACCTATTTTGGGCCAAACCCTATTTACCAAGTTTGTTTAGTTAGTTATGCCTTGTGATCAATTTGATCAAGTTGGGCTTTAATTAATTAGTTGGTTGAGTCTTGTAATTATTAGTTGAGTCCTGTAATACAAGGGGGATCCAAGTCCAGACTCATGTGACTCCATGTGTTAGCTCAAGATAAGCCATGTGACTCCATGTGCTAGCCCAAGTCACTTGTCATATACAACCACTTCTTGGTGCCACCTTTTCAAGATTTTGGACAACATCACATGACTTGTTTGGACATTACTTGCCACTTCATCGGGACAACACCACTTGCCACCTCATTAGGACGACACCACACTTGCTATGTCACACTTGGTCGGCCAAATGAATTCAATGTTTAGCGCCCCTTCTTTTTAAGATGAGTAAATAAGGAGTCTTCAAGTTAGCACTATCTCCCTCAAATAATTCATGCCAACTTAAGAGGAGTCGGCCAAGCTTTCCATCCTCTCTTTGATGCCAAATTCCAAGGAGTTTCAAGTTTATTTGACTGCCCAAAGTGAAGGAGATTCAATGGTTTTCTATTTCCAGTATTTTAGTCAATTAAGTCCCAAACTGCTCAAGTTTCAAGAACTCAAGAATCCTACAAGATCTCTTGAGTTTTCTTCTATCCAGACTAGAGAGTCCACTATTCTGCAAGAGCCCACATCATCCAAACTCCAGAGTCCAGCAATCAAGGTCAATCGATGAAGCAATCTTGGCCCTTCATCTTGACATCTCACCTATCCCCATCTTGGCGCCCAATTTGGATGAGAGTCCCACATTGTCGCCACTTTGAAGAGAGCTCCAGATCAGCCCAAACACAGGAGTCCAAGACACCAGAAGCAAGGATTCAAGGAGTTGTTGCCTAAGGGACACCAGTGCTAGTCTTTGTATCCATTACACCACTAGTTGATGGTCTATAAATACCCCATCAACCCTCCTATATTATTGATAAATTATTGATCAAATAAAGTGACATTCTGTCCAATTCCTTTGCTGTGTGCATTACGGGGTGTGAGGCCCTTTCCTTTGTTCTTCGGAGCTTCGCGGGGTGCGAGGCCCTACATATCCAGACACCAAGAAACCCTAGCCAACCACTTCCATCTCTTTTCCTTTCACTTTTCCATCCTCTTCCCTTCTTTACTACTTTCTAACTAAGAGATTTTTCTTTGTTGAGTGTTTACAGGTGATCAAGGATTAAAGTCAAGGTGTTCTTGCCTTAAAACCAGCATCACGAAAGATCGGAGCCCAAAGATTGAAATCTTGAAGCCCTGCCGTAAGATTCTTGAAAGTCCAGCCATATCTACTTCAAAGGGAAACATCTTCATTAGTAAAATTCTAAAACCCTTCCCTACTCTTTGATTTTTGATTCTTTGATAAGTAGACCCTAGTTTACGGTGGTTTCTTAGCCACCAAATTCTGTTTTTTCTAGTTTACTTTATAGATTTACTTTGCGGGTAGACTAGTTTACTTAATTGTCTCCTTTGAATCTTTAAAACTGAAAATTATAAAAAAAATTAATCTCTATTTTTCTCTGTTAATTAGGTTAATAATCAATAGATTAAGTTTCCATAATTATCCCGCATCACTTACGTTATTGGTGGTACATCCTTAAGTTGCTTGCATTCCAGGTTCGCATGAAGCGGACGCCGTCAAGCCCGGCGAGGTAGTAGGCCCCACCCGGTAAGGCTTCGATCACCTGATAAGGACCCTCCCAATTTGGGGAGAGCTTCCTGTACTCCCACGATTGGGATGCTTCCGCTCGCTTGAGCACGAGGTCCTTGGGCGGAACACCTTGGGCCGCATGCGGGAATTGTAATAGCGCGCGACTCGCTACCGGTAAGCCACCATTCGGAGTCGGGCTTTGTCCCTTGTTTTATCCAGCAAAGTCCAGATTGAGGAGGAGATGCACCAAATTTTTGACTTTATCATACTGCTCTATCCGGAGCGTGGGCAGGCCGAGTTCCACCGAGATTACCGCTTCAGTCCCGACAACAAGGTTGAAGGGCGTCTCTCTAGTGGCCGTATGGGGATTGGTGTCATAGGCCCACAGCACGCTGGGCAGCTCATCCACCCATCGACTCTTGACTTTGTCCGGCCTCGTGCGAAGCCCTTGCAGGATGGTGCAGTTAGTCACTTCGGCTTCCTCTTTTGTTTGAGGATGAACCACCGACGTAAAGCAATGGCGGATGTCGAGATCGGAGCAAAATTCTTTAAAGGCCCAGTTGTCGAACAGCTTTCCATTGTCAGTGATGACTGTGTGTGGGAGGCCGTATCTACAGATTATGGATTTCCAGAAGAAAGACTGGATCTTCGCCTCTATTATCCGTGCCAGAGGTTCGGCCTTGACCCACTTGTTGAAGTAGTCGATGGCCATAATCAGGAACCTCCGTTGGCTGGATGCTATAGGGAAGGGGCCTAGGATGTCCATTCCCCACTGGGCAAACGGCTATGAGGCTGATAGCTGGAAGATGGGGGCGGCTGGCTGCCGCTGGATGCATGCAAGGCACTGGCACTTGTTGCATTTCTTTACAAAGTTGGCTACGTCTTCCCGCATAGTTTCCCAGAATTATCCCTGCCGGATCGCCTTGTGGGCCAAGGCCCTGCCCCCCCCACATGGTTTCCACAGATGCCTTCGTGTATCTCCTGGAGCATGTAAGCAGCTTCTGAGGGCTTCAGGCACTTCAGCAGGGGGTAGGAGTAGGATCTCCGATAAAACTGCCCATCCAAAATCACATAACGTGCAGCCTTCTTCTTGAGAATGCTAGCCTCCTTTTGGTCCTCTGGCAGGGTGCCAGCGGTGATGTATTTAATATAAGGATCCATCTAGCTGGCCTTATTGGAGACTTGCTGGACCTCGGCGACAGTTTCACAGCTGGGGGCCTCGAGACATTCAATGAAAGTGCGCCCTAGTGAGGTCTCCGATAGGGTGGCCAACCTGGTAAGGATGTCGGCTCGGGCATTCTCTGCCCGTGGGATATGGGAGATGTCGAAGTGCTAGAGGGTCAACGCATGAGAACGCACCCGATCCAGATACTTTACCATCATAGGTTCCCGCACTTCATACTCACCGGAGACTTGGCCCGCCACTAGCTGTGAGTCTGTGAAGACCTTTAGCCTCTTGATGCCTAGTTTACGGGATACCTTCAGCCCCACAAGGAGTGCTTCATACTTCGCCTGGTTGTTGGTCATCTTGAAGAGGAAACGAAGTGCATATTCCACGACGACCCCAACGGGACTGGCAAGGATGAGGTCAGCTCCGCTTCCTCCTGCATTGGAGGCGCTGTCCACATGGAGTATCCATGTCTCCTCCGCCAAGGTCGGGTCCTGCCCAAGCTCGAACTATTGGTCTGCCCCCTCTGAACTTCCCTCAGCTCAGTGCATTCCACCATAAAATTAGCTAGAACCTGGGCTTTCTGTGCCTGCCGTGGGCGATAGGTGATGTCGAATTCGCTGAGCTTTAACGCCCACTTGGCCAAGTGCCAGGAAGTGTCAGGGTAGCTCAGGATAGCCCTTAGGGGCTGATCAGTAAGGACGGCGATGGGGTGCACTTGAAAGTAGGGCCTAAGACACTACACAAACATTATTAGTGCAAAAATAATTTTTTCGGTTCGAGTGTACCTGATTTGGTATCACGAAGTAGCTTGCTGGTGTAGTAGACTAGCTACTGAGAGCCATCCCTGTCAGCACGAACAAGCACGAAGCTGATTGCCTCTGGTGAGACAGCCAGGTATAGGAGGAGCTCTTCTTCGGGCTCTGACCTGGATAAAAGTGATGGTGAGGCGAGGAGCTTCTTCAGTCCCTCGAATGTTCTTGGCATTCTTCTATCCAAGTAAAGTCATTCATCTTCTGGAGGACCTTGAATAACGGCTAGCAACGCTCGATAAAGTGTGAGATGAAGCAGCTCAGAGCCGCGATGCGTCCAGTCAGACGCTAGACTTCCTTTTTAGAGGCAGGGTGCCTCATGTCTGTGATCGCCTGGATCTTCTCGGGGTTGGCCTCTATCCCTTTCTGGGTCACCATGAACCCCAAGAACTTTCTCACCGCCACATCAAAGGTGCACTGGCGGGTTCAGCTTCATTTGGTAACGGCAGAGGTTATCGGAAGCCTCCGCCAGGTCGGCAATATGGTCCTCCTTCGGGCCACTCATGACAAGCATATCATCAACGTACACTTACATGTTGCGACCGATCTGGTCCTTGAAGACCATACTGACTAAGCACTGGTAGGTGGCCCCTGTATTTTTAAGACCGAAGGGCACCATCTTGTGACAAAACGTACCTCAGTCGGTCACAAATACTGTGCTCTCCTCATCCTCGGGATGCATACGGATATGATTATATCTGGAGAATGCATCCATAAAGCTGAGGTACTTGTGGCCTGAAATTGTATCCACTAGCTGGTCAATCTTGTGGAGGGGGAAGATATCCTTTGGGCATGCCTTGTTGAGGTCGGTGTAGTCTACACAGATCCTCCACTTCCTAGAGGCTTTCCTGACCATCACCATGTTAGCAAGCCAGTCAGGAAACGTACCTCTCGAATGAAGTCCGCCGTGAGGAGTTTATCGACCTCCTCGTTGATGGCTTTTTATCATTCTGGGACGAAGCTCCTTTTCTTCTGCCGGACCGGTCGATGATTGGGATCAACATTCAGTTTGTGAGTCATTACCTCTGGTGGGATACCGGGCATGTCGGTGGTGGTCCCGGCAAAGACATCTGAATTAGCTCGCAGGAAGCTGAGTAAATGGGTTCTTTCCTCTTGAGTCAACAAGGCTCCGACCTGTATCATCTTCGAGGGATCTTCCCCTAACGAAAAAGATATGTTGACTCTGGTCTTGATTTTGATGATTGACAAAATATTTAAGTATATATGAGTACTAATTATGTTTTAAGTGTATTTCTCAGATCTTAGTACTCAACCATGTTGAATGAAGAAATGCTTGTATTTCAGTTGAAAAAGTCCTTAAATTAATGAAAAATCAAGTATATGGACTTTGGAATTAATATGGAAGAATTTGAAGATGTTATGGAAGAATTTGAAGATATTATGGAAGAATTTGAAGATGTTATGGAAGAATTTGAAGATGTTTCAGCAACGACACAGGCAAGTGTCGACTCTTGGAAATGAAGTGTCGACACCTGAGGAACAAGTGTCGACACTTGAAGAGTGAAGTGTCGACTCAAGGCCTGAGACAAACAGAAAACTTTAGAAAGCTTTTTCAGTGAAGTGTCGACACCTGGAGCTGAAGTGTCGACACCTAGAAGTGAAGTGTCGACACCTGGAAACTGAAGTGTCGACACCTGGAAAGTAAAGTGTCGACACCTGGAAACTGAAGTTTCGACACTTAAAACTAAAGTGTCGACACCTGGAGGTGAAGTGTCGACACTTGAACAGTAACGGCTAGTTTTCTGGACTGCAGAACTTCTCCAACTTGCTTCCAAACGGTCATATTTTCCTCCCTAATGGCTATAAACGGTCATTTAAGTGTTGGGAGGCTATATAAACATCAAAAATCAAATGGGAAAGTAATCCTTTGGTGAGATTTTTGAATATTCTTCAAGGATTCAAGAGTTGAGTGGTTCAAGCCTTCAAGCTTCCAAGTTTCAAAGAGAGCATCCAAAGTTCACATCCTCAAGCATCAATCAAAGGCTTCATCAACTTGAAGACAAGATCTTCATCAACTCTCAATGGGCTTTAAAGAGATATTTGCTTTATTTTAGAAAGCTTTTATTATATTCTTTTATACTTGCTCTTATATTGTTTTACTTAAGATTTTTGGTGAGCCTTGGAAAACCAAAGAGGTTTTTGGTAAGCCTTGAAAACCAAAGTGGTTGTTGGTGAGCCTTGAAACCAACTAGGATTTTACTTGTGAGCCCGAAGCCAAAACAAGTTGTTTAGGTTCTTGGTTATCCCGTAAAACCAAGGTTGGTAGTTGGTGAGCCTTGAAACCAACTAGGGTTTGACTTGTGAGCCCGAAGACAAAACAAGTTGTAAAGGTTGTTGGTGAGCCTAAGTTATAAAACCAAACTTAGTGAAATTCCCAAGGGATTTTTGGGGAGTGGATGTAGGTGCTTGGTTGGCACCGAACCACTATAAATCTTTATGTTTGTGTGATTGTTCTCCTTGTACTTTTATTTATTTATTTCTGCTGCATTTATTTGAAATACACAAGTACTTGAATTGCATTAACACATACTTACTTTAGTTCATCTTTTAAATAGTACAAAAGTTTTATAAAACCCAATTCACCCCCCCTCTTGGGTTGCCTACCTGAGCCTACAATTGGTATCAGAGCGGGTGCTCTGTTTGAAAATCTAACGATTTTGAGCTAAAGTTCATGGCAACCCTTGTAGGTATTAATGTTAGACCACCGTTTTTCAATGGTACAAATTACATATTTTGGAAAACTCGCATGCGCATCCATATTCAATCTATTAGTTATCATCTTTGAAAAATTATTGTTAGTGGTCCTCAAATTCCTTCCATGTTGGTTAATGGCATTTTCATTCCAAAGCTCGAAGAGGATTGGAATGAATATGACATTAAACAAATTGAACTCAATGCTAAAGCAATGAACTTGCTTTATTGTGCATTGGACTTAAATGAATTAATAGAGTTTCTACATGTACATCGGCGAAGGAAATATGGGACACACTTGAAGTTACTCATGAGGGTACTCTTCAAGTGAAGAACACTAAAATTAATTTGCTTGTACATTCTTTTGAAATTTTTGAAATGATGCATTATGAATCTATATCTGATATGTTTTCAAGATTTATGACTATTATTAATAAATTAAAAAGTCTTGGTAAAATCTATACTAATACTGATTTGGTGAACAAAATTTTTAGATCCTTGCCAAAATCATAGGATCCAAAGGTGACGGCGATCCAAAAAGCTAAAGATGTAGAAATCTTACCTTTGGAGGAGCTTGTCAGTTCACTCATGACCTATGAGTTGAACATATGGCAAAGGATAGTGGAAGCTGATGTAAATAAGAAGATAATAGCTCTCAAGGCCAAAAAGAAATTCAAGGCAATGATGGCAACTTGGAGCGATAGCGAAGATTCAAGTACGGATGATGAAGTTGCCCATCTTTGCTTCATGGCAAATGAGAAAAAGGTATGTGCTAAAAATAATTATGATTTTACCTTTAAAGAATCACATGATGCATCTAATGATCTTGTGCATGAATATAGATTGCTAAAAATTGAGCACAAGAAATTAAATAGGTATGTAGATTCATTTTCTCTTGACAACACCAATCTTGTAAATAAAAATGATGATTTAAATGCCAAGATTTATATTTTGAAAAATGAAAAGAATAATTTTTCTAAAGAAAAAGAAGTTTTAGTAAAAGAAAATATTATTTTGAAAGATTTATGTGATAAAGTTTTTAATGAGAAAAATATTTTGATTGAGAAAAAGAAGCAAAAACTTTTGAAGAATTTCTATATTCCTGCTTCTTTCAGTTTTTCTTATAAATGTGGTTTCAATGCTTATTCCTCTAGATTAAGAAAAGTTTGGGTTCCAAAAGGAACCATAATTACTAATCATAAAGGACCCAAGAAAGTTTGGGTACCAAAAATGTCCACTTAATTTGTTTTGCAGGAATGTCTTGCAACCCAATATGAAGAAAGGAAGTTCTTGAAAAGAGGTTGTACAAGATAATTTAAAGAAGTGGACAAGCTACATTTTGAACTAAATGGTAAAAGGAAGGACTTTGTATATTGGTAAATTCTAAACATCTCCTTCCATAATTAAAAATGAAGATTAATTTTTATTGCATCAATTACTTTGAAAAATTATTTTAAATAGTTAATTAGAATCAAGTTTGGACTTATCATCATTGGCTATGATCATGAACTTTTTGGTGTTGATGAATTTCATGCTATCATGATTAAATTTATGATTATAAGACCTTCACTTGATTTTGATTAATGTATTTCATAAAAAATACTTTTAAAGATGCATATTGATTTGAAAAATGTTTTAATTAATTGATTAGAATCAAGCTTAGACTAATAATCATTTGTTGTGATTATGACCATTTTGATGTTGATGGATTTCAAGCTCTCATGGTCAAACTTGTGATTATTAGATCTTCACTTGATTTTGATTAATATAGTTTCTGAATTATTTCAAGTGAAATATTTCAATTTATGTACTTTCATTGTTGGCATCTATGCTTAAGTTAGAATTGATTTGAATCAAGTATAGAATTGGTAGTTAAGGGATACATTTAAGAAGAATGTATGCATATTGACAAACCCTTGCTCTAGTAGCTAGACTTGATATCATATTACTTCTAGCATTTGTATGGATATCAAATCATCTTAAAATAAATTTGAAATCATGCTAAAAGTTTTTAAGCGATATAAATGCTTTGTATTTTGAAAATCATGAATATCTTGAAAAATTTCAAATCTTGATGCATAAGCTTTCATGTTTTATTCCTGAAATAAATGCATATTTTTAAAGGAGGAATAACATTCAAGGGGAGCATCCAAAGATTTGTTATCATATTTGATGCTTTGAATATCTTGTTGATATCATGCTTTGCTTATATTGCTCTGATACTCCTTCTTGTTTTCAAATCTAATTCTTTGAGGGGAGTTACATTCAAATGGTATCATATTCTATTGGTATCAAAATAATTTTTAAAAGAATTCCTAGTAACTGCTTCGGATTGGGTTAGTCACCATGGCCGTCCAGTCATAGGAGATAAGTAGGGCTTAAAGACCCTCTCTTCCCATTCAATGGGCTCTCTTATGACGTGTAGGGGTGCCGCTGTGACCTTATCCCATGAACAAGTAAGGCGAATGGATAATATACATCAAATCATTTCTTGCATGTTGGTGCGGGCACCAGACTTAGAAGAAGACTTTAGGGCTCCATCTGGATCTCTGATTGACATTGTCCGAAGAATTAGGGTTTTCTGGTTTTGTAATAAGGGTTGACTTGGTCAACTCAATTTTAGTTTGAGTCTGTATTTCCCTGCAATTTAAATTTTGTTGAGTCATGTTGACTCAATACAAGTCCTAGTAGTGGTCTAGGTCTTCTCCAAGGTGTCACATTTTCTCCCAGGACCAAGCAAGTGGGCGCCACACTCCCAGCCACACGCCAGAGTCCAGGAGGCGCCACATCTCCATCCAGTGTGCCTGGTCCCCATACCACAAGAAAGCAGGTCCCTTCTTTCATGCGCCACTTAGGGGAGAAATCCATCAAGATACCTCAATCCAAGGAGGAGCCAACTTCTTTCCAGATAAACCCAAGCCAGGATGGCAAGAATTTTTTTTGAAGAGAGGATCAAGGAGGTGCCCCACAATGTTCCATAAAAACCCAAGTTATAAAAGGGAAGAGAGCATGTCTTGGGGAGAAAATCAAGGAGGCACCCAAAAGTTTCCTAAAGTGCCAAAGCCATGAAAGGAAGAAGCCTAAACTTGTGGAGCAAGACTAGGAGGTGTCCAAAAGAGCCAAACCATGAAGGACAAATCCTTGATTCATGGAGAGATACTAGGAGACACCCCCATAACCTGCCATTTGGAGCTGATTTTCAAGTTTTCTTGGAGTTTTTGGGCTGCCCACTCATGGAAGGAATCTTGGGAAGAGAATTTGATGCCTAAAGTGTGGGTTAGTCCTATTAGCCCCACATGGGAAGTGTATGAAATTTTATTTCTTTGTTATGTCTATATATTCAACTCTATGTAGCTCTTGAAAAAAAATGATGAATGAAATCAATTTTTTTGTGAGCAACTTTGTGTTTCTCTCTTCCGCACTTGTATTCAAGTGTTGAGCTCCGTAAGGGAGTAAATCCGGGTTCCCTAGGAATCTTGAGGAGGTGTGAGATCTCCAACCCCAAAACCCTAGCTTAGTCCACCCATCTCTACTCCACCACCACCAAACCCTAATTTTCCATCTACATCCCACGGCCCCTCTCTTCCACATAGAGGCCGGCCACCAGCATCCAGGTTCAGATCAACTGTTTCAACTACAGAGCAAGTTCAAAGAAGAGTCAGATCAGTATCAAGATCTCTGGAACTTCTACATCCAACAATCTTCATTAAGTCCTCAGGTCAGTGTCTTTCTTTGAGTTGCTGGTTTTTTTTTTTTTTTTTTTTGTTCTTCTTCTTCCAGATCCTGAGTTCGAGAAGAAGGCCAACCTTGCCATAGGACTACAATCCGAGGATCCATTACGAAGATACCTCGTCTCCAAGGATCCTACAATCTGTTCGAGAGTGTCCTTCAATTGAAGCAACGAGAGATATCACAGTCAGGTATAAAACCTTCTCTTCTCTCTTCGTCTGTTTCTTGAAAGAGGAGTAAACCCTAGGTCTGGGGGTTTCTCAATCCCTAGCGATCCTACTTCTGAGTTACTCTGATAATCCACTTCTTTTAATTGTGCTTTCTGTCATTTCTTAGTTTCTTTCAGCATTAGTTTATCTTTCCTTTAAGTCAAAGCCGACTTCTGAAAATAAATAAATAAAAAAAAATATATTAATTTTAATTTACTTCCGCATCGCATCATCTTTTTGTTCTGCATCAATTTTGGTATCAGAGCCCTGTCTAGGATTTCTGACTTGCTTGCATGTTTTGAGTGTCTCTCTTTTTTACTTTGTCTGCTCGAAGTAGACTCCCCAGGATGTCCGGTCCTAGGAACTAAGCGAGGTGCAAGCCTCCTCTTCCCATTCCACGGGGTGTTCCTAGGGTGTGTAGGGGATCCGCTGGGTTACAACTTCGTAGCAGGAATTGTAAACGGTGGAAGCATTCTGTTTTCAGTCTGTAACTACCCTGTTGTAGGAATTTTTTCTCATTGTAGGTAACTCCAAATTATATGATTTTTATTTTGCTGGAACCAGTGTAATTGAAAATATTTTACATAATTTTACTGTAATTTATTGGTTTCTGTGAAATTTATGAGAGTTATATTACAGCAATTCTGTTTCTGTATTTCTGCAATTCAATTTTTTTGAGTGATCATCTCCTAATTCATCTTAAGGGCAATTGAGCATCTAAGATAAGGGGAGGAGTTGATAATCTCTCCTTAGCCCAAAACCACCACCCATTCATTCGATCCTAAGTCTAATTTTAAAATTTATTAGACTTAATTTGCCCTAGTGGGCTAGGGACACCAACAAGTCGGGTCTAGGCTAATGTTGAGTCAGTTTGTCTAGTTACTCTGTGTGTGCTTTGTACTCAGTGTCTAGAATGGTGGTTCAGGGATTCTATCCCGAAGGGCTTGTGTGCTGGTCCGCCTACCTGGCCAATCTCTGATTGGTGTCTAGGATTGGCAATTAGGGACCTAACACTCCCCTTACACCTGCCTGGCTGAGTCCCGAGTTACTACAGGCTAGCTTGCCACTCTGATTGGGCATCTAGTTTGGGCTCTAGGTCTAGTTAGCCTGTAGTCGTTTCAGTCGAGTCTCATTTGGTGTGCTTGCTTGCATCATCATGTCCACCCGGAACGAAGTACCCTACCAACCTGGTCAAACCCAACCTGATTTAGAGGCCATGATTAGAACTCTTACCAAAAGTATGACCAAATTGAGTCAGGATATGAATGAGGGTTTTGCCCAGTTTAGAGATGGAGCCCAGGGACTTGAGAAACGTAGACATCAAAATTGGACTCCTGATCCAAAATTTAATAGGCCCCAACCTCACCCATGCCAGGAGCCTAGGAGGACCTTATACCGTGATCCCGAGCATAACCCTAGGAGCCTATATCCATACTTGGTTGACTCAGAAAAGGGACCTGTTAGGAACACCGAACCTTATGCACCCACTTTTGATGGAAGACAAGAGACATATATTAAGTGGGAAGAACAAATGGATCGATATTTTGAGTGCACTAACATATCGGAATTAGGACAAGTTAGGTTGGTCAAAACCAAGTTCACCAAACATGCTAGGTCGCATTGGTATGCTATTGAGCATGAGTGTTATCAAAGAAAAGAGGAAATATATACTTGGAGAGATATGAGAAGTAAGTTGAGAGATAGGTACCTAGGTAGATCCTATGAGAAAAGACTTTTAGACCAATGGTACCAATTGCAACAAGGTAATAGGCCTGTGTCTAAATATATTGAGGACTTTCAGTGGTATGACATGAAATGCAATACCATTGAGATCGAAGCTCGGATCACAACGAGGTTTAGGGTTGGGTTACACCCAGACATTTATAGGAAGCTATGCCTTGAAAAGATCAATAAGTTAGACCGAGCCTACCAAGAAGCCCAAGACTATGAGTGGTCTTTAAGATATAACCAATCAAGTACTTTGGACTTAAAGCCAACCTCTACCAACTTGAGTCAAGTTCCGATTGATCCGACACCCGTAGTGAACCAAACTCTTGTTTGTCAATTCCCACTTGTGTCACCTCTTGACCAGAAGGATAACACTGAGAAGGAGTTAGGCATGGTCATCCCAAAATTAGTTGACCTGACCAGAGCCGTACTTAAAGAGGAATCAAAGGAGAATAGATTAGAACCTTTCAGTGAGATTGAGGAAGAAATATATGAGCCTGACATAAGTTTGATAGATGAATATGAAGAAGAAGAATTTGAGGATATCTCTCCCGATAATTCAATTAACCAACTCCTACCTAATGGGGTTATTGAGGGGACCCCTGCCACTCAAGGAATTCAGGAGCTAACCCTAAGAGAAGACCCTTTTGAGAAAGTTCAGGAAGAGGAAATTGCACCCAATGAAAGTTTAAGTGAGAATACCTCTGAACTCATTGAGGAATCCAAAGAAGACACCCCTGAGTCAAATCTGGTAGAGAAGTGTGAAGAAGGAAGGGGTTCACAAGAATTGCCCATTGAGAAGGTCCAAGAACAAGAAAAAGACAGTAGCTTAGAGGACTTTTTAGAAAAACATTCCAAAGACCTTCCTGATAACCTTCCACCTTCTAGGAGCACCCAGCCTACCCTAGAACTTGCACTTGTAGACCCTCCTAGAGCAAATCATGAGGTTTGGATGAGTGCACCTATAGAACAATGTCCTCATTTTAAGGTCATCCTGAATAACCAAGGTTTGTTTCTTGTTTCTGATAAGCCACCTCAAAACTCTGATTCTTATTTCCTACCCTTCCCTGAATCTTCTCATGTTTCTAGAGCTATGGGATTACACTTTACTGAGATCTCTAGGTTGCAAGACTCCTTAGAACCTATTAGGTTTGCCACCTACTTCTGGAAGACCTTATGGCACCTACTAGGCATCCATAATAAGTTTTCATGCTCTGCATGCCCTCCTCCGACCCAAGGTCAAACCTAGAGAGCCTTAGTTTGTTAGGTTTAGACCTAGGGTTCCTTTGGAATAAAGTCCATTCTTTAGGAATGCGTCGTCAGTCTAGTTTAGTTTTTCTTGACCCTTTACTAGGCTTTGGCTCTGATTTTGGTTTGATTGAGAGCACCAGGAATTGGGATTTGTATTTTGTCCAGGACTAAATTTGCATATAATGTTTCGATCAATAGGTCTATAGGCTAGAGTCCCTTTGAAATTGTTCATGGATACAAGCCTCACACACCACTTGATCTGATTTCACTATTAGTCCACACACACAAGTCTCTTGATGCACTTGCATAGCATGTAAAGGACTTGCATAAAGAAATTCATGCCAAAATAAATTTAAGTAATGAAACTTATAAGAAGTTGGCTGATTCTTAAAGGTGAGTCAAAACTTTTGTTGAGGGAGACTATGTAATGATTAGGTTAAGGCCTGAACGGTTTTTTCCTGGAACTGTTAGAAAGTTACATGCTAGAGGAGCTGGACCATTTAGAGTGGTGAAGAGAGTAGGGTCCAATGCCTATGTGCTCGAGTTGCCTTCAGAACTAGGCATTAGCTCCACTTTCAACATTACAGACCTAGTAGAGTATAGAGAGCCAGCTGTGATTCCCAGTGAGCCTTTTTGAGCCTAATCCTGCTCTTGAGAGTGAACCCAACCCTGTGTGTCCACCAACAAACTGGCCTGTGAGGAAAGAGCAGATTGAAAAGATCCTGGATGATCAGGTTATCTCTACTCGTAATCGAGGATACCAAAGATACCTGGTCCGCTGGCAAGGAAGGCCAGATTCTGATAACTCTTGGATCTCCCGAGAAGAATTACAAGAATTGGACCCAGACCTCTTGGAGAGATACCAGAGCAAGCTTGATCCATACTCGACAGGGTCGAGTTCCTCCCACCCCGGGAGAATTGGTGCGGGCACCAGACTTAGAAGAAGACTTCAGGGCTCCATCTGGATCTCTGATTGACATTGCCCGAAGAATTAGGGTTTTCTGGTTTTGTAATAAGGGTTGACTTGGTCAACTCAATTTTAGTTTGAGTCTGTATTTCCCTGCAATTTAAATTTTGTTGAGTCATGTTGACTCAATACAAGTCCTAGTAGTGGTCTAGGTCTTCTCCAAGGTGCCACATTTTCTCCCAGGACCAAGCAAGTGGGCGCCACACTCCCAGCCACACGCCAGAGTCCAGGAGGCGCCACATCTCCATCCAGTGTGCCTTGGTCCCCACACCATAAGAAAGCAGGTCCCTTCTTTCATGCGCCACTTAGGGGAGAAATCCATCAAGATACCTCAATCCAAGGAGGAGCCAACTTCTTTCCAGATAAACCCAAGCCAGGATGGCAAGAATTTTTCTTGAAGAGAGGATCAAGGAGGTGCCCCACAATGTTCCATAAAAACCCAAGTTATAAAAGGGAAGAGAGCATGTCTTGGGGAGAAAATAAAGGAGGCACCCAAAAGTTTCCTAAAGTGCCAAAGCCATGAAAGGAAGAAGCCTAAACTTGTGGAGCAAGACTAGGAGGTGTCCAAAAGAGCCAAACCATGAAGGAAAAATCCTTGATTCATGGAGAGATACTAGGAGACACCCCCATAACCTGCCATTTGGAGCTGATTTTCAAGTTTTCTTGGAGTTTTTGGGCTGCCCACTCATGGAAGGAGTCTTGGGAAGAGAATTTGATGCCTAAAGTGTGGGTTAGTCCTATTAGCCCCACATGGGAAGTGTATGAAATTTTATTTCTTTGTTATGTCTATATATTCAACTCTATGTAGCTCTTGAAAAAAATGATGAATGAAATCAATTTTTTTGTGAGCAACTTTGTGTTTCTCTCTTCCGCACTTGTATTCAAGTGTTGAGCTCCGTGAGGGAGTAAATCCGGGTTCCCTAGGATCCTTGAGGAGGTGTGAGATCTCCAACCCCAAAACCCTAGCTTAGTCCACCCATCTCTACTCCACCACCACCAAACCCTAATTTTCCATCTACATCCCACGGCCCCTCTCTTCCACATAGAGGCCGGCCACCAGCATCCAGGTTCAGATCAACTGTTTCAACTACAGAGCAAGTTCAAAGAAGAGTCAGATCAGTATCAAGATCTCCGGAACTTCTACATCCAACAATCTTCATTAAGTCCTCAGGTCAGTGTCTTTCTTTGAGTTTCTGGTTTTTTTTTTTTTTTTTTTTTCTTCTTCTTCCAGATCCTGAGTTCGAGAAGAAGGCCAACCTTGCCATAGGACTACAATCCGAGGATCCATTACGAAGATACCTCGTCTCCAAGGATCCTACAATCTGTTCGAGAGTGTCCTTCAATTGAAGCAACGAGAGATATCACAGTCAGGTATAAAACCTTCTCTTCTCTCTTCGTCTGTTTCTTGAAAGAGGAGTAAACCCTAGGTCTGGGGGTTTCTCAATCCCCAGCGATCCTACTTCTGAGTTACTCTGATAATCCACTCCTTTTAATTGTGCTTTCTGTCATTTCTTAGTTTCTTTCAGCATTAGTTTATCTTTCCTTTAAGTCAAAGCCGACTTCTGAAAATAAATAAATAAAAAAAAATATATTAATTTTAATTTACTTCCGCATCGCATCATCTTTTTGTTCTGCATCACATGTGCTTACATTCTGTGGTATCATGTTCAATTTGTATCATATTCAATTGATATCATAATTATTTGAATTCATGCATTGATTTTGATGACCTACTTGCTATTCTTTCCAACTTCATTCCCACTTTGTATTGCCTTTCACCCTTTTTCATGATGTCAAAAATGGGGAGAAAATTATTAAGTATGAAAAGGGGAAGATTGGATAAACATGAAAAATCATTTGAAAAATGAAAGAAAGTGCAAAAGGGAGAGAAGAATGTAAAATATTTTTATCTAAAGGGAAGAATTAGTAAGAAGAAGAAATTTTAAAATATTTGAAAATTTTTGCATATTTTGAAAAATGTTTTTGAAGATTTTTTGGATCATATTTTGAGGGGGAGCTTAGTGCTTATTGTTTTAAGCTTCCATGTTTATCTTATTGTTAATCTTTTTAAGCTTACCCTATTCATATACTTAAAGGTTTTGTCATCATCAAAAAGGGGGAGATTGTTGACTCTGGTCTTGATTTTGATGATTGACAAAATGTTTAAGTATATATGAGTACTAATTGTGTTTTAAGTATATTTCTCAGATCTTAGTACTCAACCATGTTGAATGAAGAAATGCTTGTATTTCAGTTGAAAAAGTCCTTAAATTAATAAAAAATCAAGTATATGGACTTTGAAATTAATATGGAAGAATTTGAAGATGTTATGAAAGAATTTGAAGATGTTTCAGCAACGGCATAGGCAAGTATCGACACTTGGAAATGAAGTGTCAACACCTGAGGAACAAGTGTCGACACTTGAAGAGTGAAGTGTCGACTCAAGACCTGAGACAAACAGAAAACTTCAGAAAGCTTTTTCAGTGAAGTGTCGATACCTGGAGCTGAAGTGTCGACACCTGGAGCTGAAGTGTCGACACCTAGAAGTGAAGTGTCGACACCTGGAAACTGAAGTGTCGACACTTGAAACTGAAGTGTCGACACCTGGAGGTGAAGTGTCGACACTTGAACAGTAACGGCTAGTTTTCTGGGCTGCAGAACTTCTCCAACTTGCTTCCAAACGGTCATATTTTTCTCCCTAAAGGCTATAAACGGTCATTTAAGTATTGGGAGGCTATATAAACATCAAAAATCAAATAGGGAAGTAATCCTTTGGTGAGATTTTTGAATATTCTTCAAGGATTCAAGAGTTGAGTGGTTCAAGTCTTCAAGCTTCCAAGTTTCAAACAGAGCATCCAAAGTTCACATCCTCAAGCATCAATCAAAGGCTTCATCAACTTGAAGACAAGATCTTCATCAACTCTCAACGGGCTTCAAAGAGATATTTGCTTTATTTTAGAAAGCTTTTATTGTATTCTTTTATACTTGCTCTTATATTATTTTACTTAAGATTTTTGGTGAGCCTTGGAAAACCAGAGAGGTTTTTGGTAAGCCTTGAAAACCAAAGTGGTTGTTAGTGAGCCTTGAAACCAACTAGGATTTTACTTGTGAGCCCGAAGCCAAAACAAGTTGTTTAGGTTCTTGGTTATCCCGTAAAACCAAGGTTGGTTGTTGGTGAGCCTTGAAACCAACTAGGGTTTGACTTGTGAGCCCGAAGACAAAACAAGTTGTAAAGGTTGTTGGTGAGCCTAAGTTATAAAACCAAACTTAGTGGAATTCCCAAGAGATTCTTGGGAAGTGGATGTAGGTGCTTGGTTGGCACTGAACCACTATAAATCTTTGTGTTTGTGTGATTGTTCTCCTTGTGCTTTTATTTATTTATTTTCGCTGCATTTATTTGAAATACACAAGCACTTGAATTGCATTAGCACATACTTGCTTTAGTTCATCTTTTAAATAGTACAACAGTTTTATAAAACCCAATTCACCCCCCTCTTGGGTTGCCTACCTGAGCCTACAAGATAACAGGAACTCGACCGGCCAGCTCTTTGGTTGTGGTGTCGCCATGTCAGGCTAGTCTACGGCATGGCTGGAATCTGCTCCTCTTAGACCCGGGGCGCTCTGCCAACAGTGCTGCACCGACTGCCAGGACCCTCTCATCTCTTTGGTCCCCCATGGGGTCAAGAACTGGACAAGGAGGCGTATCGTAGAAATGGTGGCATCAAGCAGATTGAGTCCTGGGCACCCAGGATGGTATTGTAGGGTGAGGGGAGCTTTACAACAGTAAAGGTCACCAGCACGGTGCTTTGCTGGGGTGGTGTCCCAGCAGTTATTGGGAGCGTAATTTCTCCCTCGACTCCAACTGAGTCTCTGGTGAAGCCTACCAAAGGCATAAACACCGGTCTTATTTGGTCAGTGGATAAATTCATCCTTGCAAAAGTATCGTAAAAAAGGATGTCCGAGGAGCTCCCACTATCTACCATGATTCTTTTTACATGATGTTTGGCTATCATCATTTCAATGATGACAGCATCATTATTTGGGTTGTCTACCCCAACTGACCCTTTTTCCATGCAGGAAAGTACATCGTCACTCCCCTCTCTCCTCCTAGCCCTGTTCGAGGTTTTTCCTACCCCCAAGGATATCATCCCTACCGGTTTCTTGGTGGGATGGTTGTCGATGGTAAGGGGCCGAGGCCCTTCAATCTGGGCTGCAGGGGGCGCTCCCCTCTCCATGTATTGGCCGAGGTAGTCGTGCTTGATCAGCTCTTCGATCTTCCTCTTTAGGTGGCGGCATTCCTCTGTATCATGGCTGTAGTCTCGGTGAAAATGGCAGTAGCGGGACTTGTCCCGCCCAGCGTACAACTTCAGTGGTGGGGGTCGACGCAGGAAATGCTCACCCTCGATCTCCATCAGGATCTTCGCTCTAGGGGCGAGGAGAGGAGTGAAACTCTCTTCATCAACAGGATCAACCTTGGGCCTTGGCTCCGATCGCGGGACCTGCACCATCCTTCAGGTTGGGTGGCCAGAGATCTTCGATGGTCTGCCTTTATAGAGGCCTCCCGTCTAGCTCCCTTCTAGCACGATCTACCTCCTCGACATGGATGTACTTTTACACCCGAAGGAGGAACTCCGAGTACGTCTTTGGGGGCATCTTGTTGAGGGAGTAGGTGAAGCGGGAGGTTCGTAGCCCCCTCTTCAGGGCTAGCATGGCGACGGACTCGTCGAGATTATAGATCTCTAGGGCGGCAGTCTTGAATCGGGACACGTAGTCTCGGAGGAGTTCCCGGTCTTGCTGTCGGATCGAGAAGAGCCTATCGGCCTCGTGCGGTGCCTTCTTGCAAGTGTTGAAGTTCATCATGAACTTCCTCTCCAGCTAGGGAAAGGAGTCGATGCTCTCATATTCGAGTCTGGAAAACCAGACCTGAGCGGCCTTTCGCAAAGTGGCCGGGAAGGCGACGCAAAGGAGGGCGTCGGTGGCCCCCTAGACCCTTATGAGGGCCTTGTAACTTTCCAGGTGGTCTAGGGATTGGTTGTCCCGTCGTAGGGGTCAACCTGTGGCATACGGAATCGGCTGGGGATCGGCTCCTCTTGGACATTCTTTAAGAAGGGTGGACGGGTATTGTAACCCGTGGGCTCACTGAGGGAGCCCTGAACTTCTGCAAACCAGCGGGCCAGGTTCACCAGCTTGCACTCATACTCCTCGAGGCATCTTTCTGCTTGGAGGTGGATGGCCTCGTCAGTCGATCCCTCGGCAGAGGATGCCGGGGGTAAGGGAGGACCGGAGCGGAGGAACTCACTCCTGAGTTCCCAGCCATGCTGGTGCTGTTGGCGCGAGGGCATACAGTGGTTCGAGGCCGGGGAGCGGCTCCCCCGGCCGGTCGGGTCACACTACGGTCGCTTGCCGCCCGCCTGGTGAGCCTCCCGAGGGGGGGATGTTGCATGTAGTGGCCCCTCCCAGAAGGACCGTAGGTTGGTGCGGGGATCGACTGTGCAAGCCACCAGAGTCCCTGGCTACTATTGCATTTTCAAGGAGCAATGCTTCTGGTGGAGCTGATGCACCGCCGTAGCCAGGAGCTGGACCTGGTGGGTGAGTGCGGTGTATTGAGGGTCCACCGGAGGTGGCTGTGATGGAGTAGGATGCTCCCCCTTCGGGCAATGGTTGCCGCGGCGAAGGGGGTCCCCCGCTCGACCGACGGAGGCTTCACTTGCTCGCTTAGTCACCATCGGATTGTGGGCTTCTGCGTGGTCTTCCTTGCTATGGAAAGGACGATGCTTTCTTTCGACTTTCCCACCTACTTGGCACGCCAATCTGTTGCTGCCTAGATTGTCGTGGCCCATAGCTCTGACGCGTCGAGTTCCTGCCGGCTGCTTGGCTCCCCGCCTCACGATTGGCTCGCTCGCTCGCTCCGGGGGTCCTGCAAGATAGAGGAAGGCCTTGGACCGGGAATTCCGACGAAGACACTCCGATGATCAAGTCAGTGGGACGATCGAGGGAAATAGAAATCTCTGAGGCGGAGAGCTTGGGGAGAATTTCCACTTCCAAAGGGTGATAAGAGAGAAGATAATGTGGAAAACAAAAAAGTCTCCGTTCTCTTTTCTTGCTTATGCTTGCTTACCCTTACTTACCTTTTCGTGCGGGTCTTATATAGGTGAGTGGCCTTTGTTGGCTTCCAGGTTCTCTCCTTCGAAGGGAGCTTTATGTTGTTTGCTATCGCCTCTCTATCGGGTCAATTTCGTGCCTGAGCCTCGAGCCATAATGGGATGTTGTCATTTTGAAGGAGGCCGCCTGGGTACTGCAGTGCCTAGGATCTAGGGCATAGAATCCAAGCACCCTGTTATGGAAGTCACAGTTTTCCAGTCGTGCGGTCGTCGACGTATCGCCACACTGCAAGGCTGGGAACCTGGTGTCGTCCGGATCATGCAGATCGTGTGCACGGTGCGCCGTAGGGGGCCTGCACCCATGGCAGGGCATGCGCCACCTCTCAGAGGCTCTGTGTGATTAGGTACTCCCTTGTCTTTATTTTGAATTCCGGTCTCTCTACGCCTTTGGCGGGAATTCATGCTCCCGCTGGTAGGAGGGTTCGCTTCAGAGGGGTGGATTCGACCTCGATCGAGAGCTGACCTCAGATGGGGGGCCCGCTCGATGGGCTCTACCTCGACTGGGAGCTGACCTAGGCAGGGTGGTATGTTCGACAAATAAAGAGTTGGCTTAACCACTCGACTCATTAATATGTCCGACAAATTAAAGAGTTGGCTTGACCATTCAACTCATCAGTATGTTCGATAAATTAAAGAGCTAGCTTTAACTGTTTGGCTCATCGATATGACCGGCAAACAAAGGAGTCCACTTGTTCGAGTCATCAATATGACCGACAAAGGGTTGGCATATTACTATTTATCGAAGGTTCGGTACTTTGGAAAAATCCTTACAAGTACTTAAAATTTATAGAGGATTCAGTACTTAAGATTTTTCCATACAAACACTTAAGATTTATCGAAGGTTTAATACTTGAGATTTTTTCACATAAGAAAACAATAACAACAACAACATTAGAATGCTTTGGAAATAAAAGGGAAACCAAGTTCATTCATTACTCGAAAGTTTCATATGGATGAAAAAAAGAGAGCTACAATAAATTGATTGTTCAGGGTTGATCTTCATCGATAGCAACATCTACTTTTGGCCCTGGCTCAGTGCTCCCTTCATCTTGGATAATCTTTTCAACCCTCACGATGGCTTCAAGAGAGATAGTAGGATCAAGTGCTTTAGTTGCTTGTTCACTACCTTCTTTTACGTTGTCTCCATCGATGACAACCTTTTGAAGATCCAAGTGAGGGAAGAGTTTTAAGACCTTCTCCTTGCAATCGGTAAATCCAACTTCAAAGCTAAAAATCCTTGCCTCTATCATATCATCTTCAAAGGCAGATGATTTCTTGTACTCCTCAACTACCTAGAGGACTTTGCCTTCTGTGAGTTCTACTCTCTTCTCAGCCACCTCCTTATGGGCCATAGTTTCATTGGCCTTTTGCTTTAACTCCTTTATAATTTTTTTGTCGGAAAGGAGCTTCTTTTTCTTCTTCAGCTTGCCCTCTGCTTTGACCATTTTATTGTACGTCAACTTTAACTCTTTCTGTAAGATAGAGACATCGGTGATGCTTTTTTTTAGCTTCGCCTCTAGGTTGTCTCAACTTTTCAGCAACTTCCTTTTCGACCTTCACTATCTCGAGTTGATCCCAGAGGCTGCAACTAAGTTCGATAAAGCCTGAAAAGCTTTCCTCTACCAAAGATATTTCATGGATAAATTGAAACAAGACAATGAAATTTAAAGTTAATAATGTCCATAAAAGAATAAGAAGAAAAGGGAAAAATACCTTAAAGAGGCTCGGAAAGAAAGAAGGGATAACTTTGTCCAATCGACGTGCCTTCATCATCTCCCAGTCCCTAGGAAGAATAATAGCTTTCAAAAGTCAATGGGCTAGTTTGGGATTTTCCAACCCTAATTCATTAGAAAAATTATTGAGATCGATGTATGATTCTGGCTCCTCTTCAACCCGATGATCTTCTTCGGATTCTATATAGATTTGGAGAGCCTTGCCCTTATTTTGGTCGACTCGTGAAGACGGGATGTCAGTGGATAGTGGGCCACCTAGCCATTTAGAAGACTAACTAATGGAGGAGGAGGTTCTCGGATGTAGCTCTGCGATGGGACATCATCATCATCATGAGTTCTCATCGCAACTGGGACAATCGGTCCTATTGAAGCCTTTGAGGATGAACCAGCTATAATGCACACCCTCTTTGAATCATGGGGTGCCTCTGTAGGAGTGGCATGTTTCTTCCTGACCGCCTGATGGAGTTTTCTAGCATCTGGCCTTATATTCCCGTCTGCAAAAACAGAAAGCTAATCAACTCGAAGGAAAAATAGAAAGAGAGAGAGAAAAATGACTTATTTATCAAAATATACCTAAACTGTGACATGCTAATCCTGACAAGAAAGAGGCTTTGTTCACCTACCAACTCCTTTAATTAAGGGACTTTAACTTCCAAAAGCCTTTCTATTCACCTCCGTGATGGATATCACATGTAATGGAGCCGCGCACCTTCATGATGATCGAACCCGTTGCATGGCATGACCACCGGAAATGTCCTTATGATACAATCGGATGACTGCATGCATGCAAGACTGGATACCATTGACATGCCAAGCAACGGTTGCTGTCCCAATAGCCTCCATCAGCTTTGTCGCATCGAAAGATATCATGCGCGATGAAAATACATGCCGCATTAGCAGCCAGACATGTTGGACAACATGATCAAGTCTCGAAGGGCACGGACAGATGATGTCCAGACTTGCACTGACATCACCACCCTTGTGCCCCATCACCTCCAATCCCGTCGCTCAATGGATGCCCATCCCGTCATACTATGCCGATGGAACTCGACGTGACACCACCACCATGATTGATACGCGTACATCAACAAATATACTATATTATAATATATATTATATATTTTAATATATATAATATTTATTATAATATATTATTATAATATTATCTTATTATTTTTTATTTTTTGTTTTTAAAATTTTATTAATTATTAATTTTTTTATTTTTTATTAAATTTTAAAAATAAAATATATTTTATGTAAAGAAATTACATATTGTACCTACCTACAATTTCTCAAGACCCCTCATGAATTTTTTTATTTTTTATTAATTTTTTTAAAAAAATTATTTTTTTAAATTTTTTTATTAAATCTTAAAGTAAGAGATGCTTTATGTAAAGAAATCAAAGGTCCATTACCCCTCTTCATGATTTTTTTAATTTTTTATTAATTTTTTAATTTTTTATTAAATTTTTATTAAATTTTAAAATGAGGGATACGCTATGTGACATAACCTGCCATTTCTCCTCCTTTCTATTTTTCCTGTAAGCTCAAACACCTGGAATGAAAAATATAATGAAGATGGCATCTATTCGATAAATATTTAATAAAAAATTATTATTAAAAAAAAAAAAACTCGAAGCACCAAACACACCAAAAGATGAATGCCGCTGGGAGGGGCATTTTACGAGTACTTATCATCCACTGCAATATTGACAGCACTTTATGGAATGTTAAAAAGGTTAGAGAATCATCTTGCCCTCCGCAACCAAAAACTGATTACATATTACAAAGTTCAGGGCAATCCTGAAAGTGTTCTCATAAGCTCACACAGGTCATCACTGATACGTCTCATCCGAAGCCCGTCACCGAGCAAGATAGACAGGAGAAGACATGCTCACGGCTCACCACCAGTTTTCATATTACAATGCAAAAGGCATTTTCATTTTGGCAATTTTTCAAGTAGGCGACATGCACATTATGACACTACAAGCAAAAGTCCAAAGAAAGCAAAACAAAAATACAGACACTAAGACAGCGAAACAAGCACTAGGATTATTTAACTTTCAGATGTCATATTCGCACTTTCTTCATCTAGTCCTGTGAGCCAAGGACAGTCCTGAAGTAGCATTTCTGGACCGACCCTTTCGCAGAGAAATTCATAGTCAAATACTTTAACAGCTAAAAAAAAATATAATCAAAGAAATCTGTGTTTTTTTTTTTTTTTTTGAATAGGTGCATTCAATTAAGAAATCTAGCATGAATACATACCCCAAACAGCCGCGGAGAGAACTAATCACATGTTAGCAGCAGTTTGATTTTCTTCCATCCCACGTGTTCTTGCCAGCACAAAATAGAGAACTAATCACATGTTAGCAGCAGTTTGATTAGAAGCTTCTAAATGGCTATGCTGACTTATATTTGTAAAATATGCCAAAAAAGATAAATGTAAACAAGAGCACTGCTACTTTGGCATGCATCTTCCTTTTATTTTTCTTTCACTTTTGTTTTCAATAAAAGTACAAGCTTGAAAGTAAATTCAACTATATTACCAAGCATGCAATTACCAATGAGAAGTCAATACACAGCTGGTCCGTTATGCCTCTCTTCCAGACATGCAGGCAAACTTGAAAAGTATGGAAGTTACCAGCAGGATTGCATCATTGTACACACCAAAACATCAAGATTCTACCATCCATTGTACTGTATTATTTGCATGACTCCATTGAATTTCGTTCCACATTGCCATGCACTCACCAATTAATGCAGTAAACAACAACATGAAAATGGGGATAAAGCATGAACGCAGTGATAGGAAAAGGCAAGAAATTATAGCTCAACCCTTCTAGAAAAATTAAAAGGATAAAGAAAGGAAATCTAACAGTTCCAAAGGATTTCAGCAGACAGATATGTAGCTCTGACCTTCAAATTCCTCAATTCTCATCTCAAAAAATGCTTAATAACTGTACATACCTGGAATGGTCTTCAGCAGAAGATTAGACTGCTCAGTCTTTTCTAGGAAAATAATTAAAACAAAGAATATGCAAATAACAGCAAAACAGTATAACAGGGATTTTTTTTCTTCTGAGGGAAAATTCTTTTCAAAGAAGAGTTGAAGAGTAGGTCACATTGACCTTTGGCCTCCCAGTAGTAGCATGGATCAATGAGCATGACCGTAATCCAGGTCTCCAATAGAAACAAAATGGTTATTACCATTCATATGAAACATCAAAAGATGCTTACCAACCCAAAAGCAAAGCGAAAGGGAGGGGGCAGTGGGGAGCAAGGGATAGAGAGGGTCAACTAAAACCAGACCTTTCTCTGCATAACCACCCTGCAAATGAAGAAAAAGAAGAAGAAACGGCAGAGATTCTGCTATCCATGGAACTCTCGAATCTTTTCATGCCTCCTGTTTTACTCCAGCATCAGTTTTCAGCATTATGTTCCACCACTTGGCTGCAGTTCTCTAATCCCTAAGCAACCAGTTACATCTCGTATCCAAGTGGTGTGCAATATTCCAATCTAGACTGAGAAGCAAAAACCACATGCACTAAACTACCATGTAACCACATTTTAAAATTATCACAATTGCTTCTCTTAAGCTTTCCAATTAGCTTTTATATATTATACATCCATTTCACAACTGGCAAGATATATCAATGGAATTATTACTCTTCTTGTTGCTGCCTGAGCAACCCTTCCAACCACAACAAATCATAGAGTGAAAATTAGATCTTATACATGGAGTGAAGAATCAAATATGAGTGAGCAATGGTATTGAGAACTATCCGGTGCAGAGAATACCCTTAAACTGGAGAGGACTCAACCCTTTAAGATGGAAAATTGTTAACCAGAATTCACATCCATGACAAAACAGTGACACGGCAGATGCTAAATAAGCACTAATTTTATCTGAAAACAAGCAACAAATGGAAGAGAAGCAACATGGGTTATAGAGCACACTAGTAAAATACAAGAAGCAACCCATATGGTGCTAACCCTTATTTGTTGATTTTGGTGGTCTGAGAACACTCCAGTCCAGCTTTTCACGCTTGTGCTGCTTATAAGAACCTTTCATATTAATCTGGGAGGATGATTGTCCATCACCATCCCTACTTACACTTTTCAGCATCTTATGATGTGATGATGTTTCCATTTCCATTTCTGGCTTCTTCCTTTTGAGGTCTACATCAGAAATGTTTTCTTGGCTCGCTATAGGTGAGTCCTCAGATCTGACTGCAGAGATTCCATCCATTCTACTTGTCATAAAAGAGAAAAAGAGGAAGCTCTTAGCAAGTAATCTCCACAAAGTGAGCTACAATTTAGAAACACAACCATATGTAACACAATGAATCTAAAGTTCATGAATTATGGATTATCTGCTTGTCTTCAAGTTCCCAATGAAAACTTGTGAAAGGAAAACATGTTTTGTATGACAAAATATGAAGCACATCAAACTAGAGCTAACTTATAGTGGACATTCATTTGCTTATGAATTGTGATTATAGACTTATCAAAGCTACGGTGAGTCACAAATCTGAAATCGTGGACATGATAGATAAGTTGAATATATCAGATGAATGAAAAAGATTTACAACCAATTTGGGGTTGAACTCCAGTGAAATCTAGAATAACTAGCATAATCTTGACAGAGTAAATAATCCTGAGTTTTATTTTCCTCACCAGATCTTTTTCCCCTCTTAGAAAAGGATAAGCCAGGAAACTAAAAAGCTGGATTCCCTGGCAAATGTTATATAGCTGGATTTTATCACTGGTTCTAATCTATAAAGAAGTCTTAATAATATTGAGAGAATATCTTCTTAATACTAAAACATTATTTTTTTAAAAAAAAAACCCACCCATACCATCTTTGCTTGGCTCACTCAAATTTTGTATCACCCATTAATATGTGATCAAAAAATGGCAGGTACAACATCAATATGCATTACTTGAACAGGCTTCCTGCTAAGTGCAACATGCAGCTAATATTGCAATTCAGGGAGACAAAGAATCTCTATACTAGCCCTACGTACCCCCCCCCCCTCCTTTTTTTCTTTTGATATGTGATTGGAGCCCTTGACTTTCAATTCTAGTTTGCTTTCAATTATAGAAGTTGTAAGAATAGGAAAAAAAATATATTAAAGAGCATTTTCATTTCAAACATAATCAAGTTCTCGAGGATGAATCATATAAATAAGATAAATACTGACCAACCCAATCAATTATTTCAACACCCAACTTAAGATTCAGTTCTTCCTCTTTGTTCCCTTTCCCGTATATGCTTATACCTTCTAGTATTTTTTTTTTAATTAATGCATATAACTTATATAGTACTGTCAACAGCAACCATGTTGAGAAGGCACCTACCAAGCAAGCTAATTACAAGATGATGAAAGAAAGGAACTTGGGTTATTGTAAACAAATATTAGCCTCCTTTAAAAAATTTTAGACATGTAACTTAAATCCATAGCTTACTTTATGTCTTTAATGGACAAATAGCAACAAACTTAACTCAAAATCACATAAGTTTGTTGCATAATACATTGTAAGCTTTACACTAAATTGCTAAAGTAGCATCAAATATCATTCACTAGTACAGTCCGAAGAGGTTCAATAAAATAAACTACTCATTTGTCAGAAAAACAGGGATACTGGCCCTAAAAACATGAACCTACCCCAACACCAGATATTCCACCCAGCACCAATCTTACCCCACCATCCCTCATCCCCTAAATTCCTCACTAGGTCAAACTGGTGTTAGACTCATCAAAAATCAAGGATACAATTAACACAAGGCACCGTTCAAAACTTGGAAAGGCTGTGCTAAGCCAATATCTTGCATATTCATTCTATATTTCCAGAAACTAGCTCTCTTTTTACTTTGTGCAGCAAAAGCAACATAGTTCATCACAATAATGGCTAATTGTTGAGATCCTGTGATGAAAAATCCATGGCAACTGGATCAAGGTATATATATATTTTTTATTTCTAATAGATGAATTCCTATAAAATATTTTTTTGTTAACGACGGTGGTAAAGCAATTTTATGGTACGAAACAATTTCTATATGGAAAAAGATTATGCTTATTAAGCCAAACTGACAGCGATATAATGTAATTGTTGTTAACCTTAGATGATGCAAAGTCAGTTTACAATCAGCTAGACAACTTTCAGGTATCAATTGCCAATTCATGTAAAGCATGACACACAGGATTTTGTAGAAAGTATCTAGGTTACTAGACATCTAGCCATGTAAGATCACTTGAGCACATAATAAGTTCGGTTTATGCCTTATATATTTGGCAACAGAGCATTAAAGTACCTGTAGCAAAATGCGTCTAGAAATTTGTCATGGGCCTTCAATTAAATTGTATATTTATGGGGAAAAGTAAGAACCCTAGATAATCCCCGGTAATTCAAACCTACAGCTCATTAAAGATCGAACACTTACAAGGGAAGCACCCTGTTTCTCCAGTACATATTGATTTACTGAGAATATCCTAGTCCATAGCACTGGAGCTAATTAAAGCATCAACTTAACTCACTAAAGATAAGAAACTGCAGAAGTTCAATAAAATTCACATACTTAGGACAAACAGTGCACCTGTTATAAATTCCACCATTCTGCTGATTGTTATTAGACGAACTTGTTTGCATTTGATGGATGTTAGTTGCCTCCTCATTTAATTTCTACAAGAAAAGCATATGTAAGAAGAGCAACATTAAAAAGGAAGAAGAAAAATGTTTCAGTTAAGCAACCAAATGACCAATTCTTGGAACTCACTTCAATAGAAGGATTGAAACTCTGAAATGACATCCGACCTTTTAATGCTCCTGGATGAGGATTCCTCTCCATTATAACTATGCTGCAGGAAACCAAACAGAAGTAAAACTTGTTCCATCCCAAAGTGAAGGGAGGAAAAGTCTCCAGGAGAAGAAAATCACATTCACATGCAATGTAAATAAAATTCTCAATGTACTGATTCAAGTTATAATGTGATTATGTTTCTGAGTGTTTTGCATGAAGGAAAACCGTTTTCAAAGCCTATATAGAATTTGCCGATTCTAGGGAGACCAAAGAACCTATTTTATGTTTTAAAGTCAAGATTGTTCAATTTGTTCATGGTTTAGTCCCCTTATGATTAAAATGAGTCTCCTCTTAACATTGTTAATGTACCATGATGCCTCGTCAATAAATTAAATAGACTCAACACCTTGTCCTCAAGGAACAACCCAGAGTCCTTGCTCTCCACCCTTAATGCATAATTCCACAAAACTAAATTCCAATAAGCTACTGATCAAGAAAACAAACACGTCGTGAGCAATATACAACTTACAGAAAGGCATCACATCTTCGAATAAAATTTCCAATAATCAGTAGTTGGAAGGAAAAAAAAACAAAATCAAACGTCCATCTAGAACAGTTCTCAAATCAATCAAAAGGCATTTCAATCAT
Source organism: Areca catechu (assembly GCA_021397845.1). Taxonomy (NCBI): domain Eukaryota; kingdom Viridiplantae; phylum Streptophyta; class Magnoliopsida; order Arecales; family Arecaceae; genus Areca; species Areca catechu. The sequence continues at coordinate 3,495,947 of CM038050.1, read as the reverse complement.
TTGCCATCTACATCTACCAGGCATCGAACCACGAACAACACACAAACAGTTCCCTTCTAAGCAAATTAGGGCAAAAGCCAGAGGGAAAAACAGTTGGGATTACCATCTTCTGGTAGAGACGGCTGAAGCACCGAACCTCCCATCGGGCTTTACACTTTCCTCCTCCTTTGGCTTCGCCTCTCTCTGAGCTGCCCTTTGCATGAACTGCAAAACACCCACAAACAGAAGCTCAGATTACATCCTATCAGGGATAAGAGAGAGATGGGTAAGGGGAGGACCGTCGAGACTCGCCTTCAAGTTCTTGAGCGTGCTGGAGAGCTCGCGCTTCGCCATTATTATCGATCGATCTCTAGGGTTTCGCTCGCTAGCACCGAGAAAGAGGTAAAGTTACGAGGGACGTGAGGGGAAGCCCTAAGAAATAAAACCCCTTCTCGGCTCCACCGAAAGAGCGAGAGAAGCTCCGCCTTTGGGGAGGGCCGCAGGGTTGCTTTCTTTCCACCCTTCCGAAGCGACGGCTAAGTTTTTGGTCTTGATCCCACGGACACGGTTTCTTTGGAATTGAGCAGAAAATATTATAAGATTATATTAAATAGCTAGATCAACATACGGTAACCGGTGTAGTTTTGAGTTCGAGTTTTTTTTTTTTTTTTTTTAGGTGAAATATTCATACAATTGTGGCACCAGTACATTCCAAAAAATTAAAAAAAATATTCATGCAACATCACAATGCTGGATAACAACCTCGATCATAGCGCATCTCACGATACACATGCTAGTTTCAATAAAAACCCATCCCAGTAACAAACTCCAAATATCGCACACAAGGGGATTAGTAGCAATTGCCGGATAACTACTACCGTTAACGAATCCCCTTTCATAATCAGTCGAGTAGCTCTCAAGGTTATCCCCGCATAAGAGATGCCCTCTCATGCCCCCTTTAGCTTTGCATCAGGCACTGTGGTCTTCACTAACTAAACTCCCCCTGTCATGATAAGCCAGGAGTCAAAGTCTCGTATCACAAATATTGTGCCATCTCTTCCTTCAACCGCAATGCCTTCAAAGTTGACCTTCAAGAATATCAGGAACGGAAACTTTCAGGAAATGAAGGCTCTTCTCAGTAACGAGTAAGATAAAAAAGAGTCTAAGTATTCTAAATTTTGAAAATCATACCGGATGGCGAAGCATCAACTACCTCCATAGCCCGAGCCATATCCTTTTCAAACACCAATCTTACTGGCCGCCATCTCGTCTTAAAGATTCCATCATTTCACGCAAGCTAAATATAATAGACAATATAGGCAAGTTTAGTGACCTTAGACTTCATGCACTGCCTCTAGGCTTTCAAAAAGGTTTGAGCAGACTGCCCTACCAAACCAGCCTATAGGAGGGAGGTAACCAGTTGCCAAACCTACAGTATGCTCGGGCACACAAAAGAACATGCTTAAGGCCTCATCCTCCAACTCACAATCGAGATAGGTAGCTAGAATATCAATCTCCCTAGCTCTCAATAGCGTTCAGGGAGGTAATGGGCAAACTCATCTTCGAGGGTTTGAGTTTGGGGAATCTATTAGAGCTTTTACATATCGAGCCTAATATTATTGTCTAGATCTTTAGCTAGACCAAATTTAACATAAATCCTAAAGATAGGGTTGAAAACGAATCAGATATAGATCGGATAGTAGTATATTTATATGTATATTTGATATGGGGGCCAACCCCATCCTTGGTATCCCAAGGCTCTACAAGCCAAACATCATTTCAGGAAGCCAGAACCTACAATCCTTCAGGTGGAGGAGAATTGCACTTTAAGTTTCTAGTCTCGACTAACCCTTGGCCTCGATAAAGGTACTTAGGCTGATCCTGGATCCTTGTATCAATAGCGAGCAAGAATTATCAGGCAGTGTTCCTCTAGATGATCGACAGAAGAATCGATCGATGCTCATCTCCATGCATTTGATAGTATGATTATGAGGCCATATTCCATGATCCTTAGCAAATCATCATAATTAATTAAGATGAGCATGACCAGTCCGATGCAATGGTCAACATTATCATTAAGAAGCATGGTCGACTCCATGCAAGAGACAATTCCAGTTATGTGAGAGAAAATATTATGTACAAATGGAATAATTCGTTAATAGCCCACTTGATGGGATCTTTAGTCTTATCACTTCTCACCAAACTTACTTAAAGCTTTTCATTCAAAAAATGCCTTTCTCACCTATAAAAAGGGATTTCTTTAGGCCAATGTACAATCTCTTTCTTTTTGGTCTCTGCACCTTTTTTTTTTTTACCTATTTTCAGTTCTTGACTTGAGTATCAAAGGGTCCATGCCGGAGACCCCTCTAGTCTCAAACTTTTTTTGTAGGTAAGCTCTGAGCACCACCTCTTTAGTGGGCTCTGATATCCAGATGGGAACAAGCAATAATAATATCCATATTTCTCAACGAATATAAATACAAATATTAATATTAAAAATTAATATCCATATTTGTTCTAAATATATATGGATATGACATATCGATATTAAATATATCAATATTTGTTTATCTAGATACAGATATAAATCAGATACTATTTTGGATATAATCAAATTTAAAATAAAATTCAATGATAAAAACCAACAATGATACTATGATCATAGAAAATCTAGAATAGTCATTATCGTAATCCAAGATAATAATGATTATATATAAAAGAGATAATTATAATTCAAAGCTTTATTAAAATCAATAAGTAAATACAGGATGCGGGACTTTAGTTCTATATAAAATGGATATCCGGACCGAATCTTGAAAATTCATAAAAATTTGTATCCAAATTCATATATAAATAATTTTCTAATTAGCTATCTGAATCTGATTGGATTTAACTATATACCTTTGAATCCAAGCCAAATTGAATGTGGATATGGATATGGTCAAATAAAATTTGGCCCATTTTTATCCCTACTAAGGGGTGTATGGTGATCTAAATGGAATCAGCAAGGTGATCAAGATCATGGATGACAATTATCCTATGCATTTAGTATACTATGTATGCTATCTTCAATGAATAAATATTTTCACATATTTACAAATAACTTGTTTAGTATTCTATGAGAATTTCATATCACTAACCATATAATACAAAAATTATGCTTGATGGATGCCATAATTTTTTTTTATTCATTATCATATTAATTATTAATAAATTTCATAGGATATATTTATTAGTTCAATAAATTATTGATCCTATAAATGTATACTAATTGTTATAATAGAATTAATATTTTTATTTATTCTTGTTACAGTAGTAAAAAAATTCATTCGGTCCTGACACAGCATCCTCCTTGGTGACTGACGCAGCCACGTACTTCACAGTTATCCCCAAGTCTCCCATCCAAAGAAGACGGTGGGTCCGCTTGTTCTATGAGGAGATCGGCCAGGTCGGCACCTCAGCCCCACCTCGGCCATGTATTTCGCCACCTCGGCCCCACCTCGGCCCCACCTCGGCCATGTCCTTCGCCACCTCGGCCCCACCTTGGCCAGCGCTCTCCGGCTTTGCCCGTGGCACGCCTGCGCCCAGGTCAGCTCCAGTCCAGCACCTCGCCCACGGCAAGCCCACGCCAGGGTCACCCCCGCAGCATGCCCGTGCTAGGGTCACGCCCGCGGCACGCTAGCGCCCGGGACACACTCACGCCAGGGTCATGCCCGTGCCAGGGCACGACCCAGTGCCAGTCCACCTCGCCTCCGCCCTCCGGCGCGACCCCATGCCAGTTCGGCGATCCCACGCCCGGACCGGTGCTCCCGCACCCCAGGTTCGGCTCAACCCGGGGGGACTCCACCCGGTCCGGCGATCCAGCACCCGGTCCGGCCCAGTCTGGTAGGATGCTTGCTCCAGATCGGTGATCCGGTGCCCCAAGTCCGCTCCATGCAGCGCGCCTCCGCCCGGTCCAACACTCCCGTGCTCTAGGTCCGGCTCAACCTAGCGGGACTCTGCCCGATCTAGCGCTCCCGCGCCCCAGGTCCGGCCCAGTCTGGCATGACGCCTGCTCCAATTCAGCGGTCCGGTGCCCCAGGTCCGCTCCGTGCAATGCGACTCCACCCAGTCCGGCACTCCCGTGCTCCAGCCCGGCTCCGCCTGCTCCGGTGCCCAGTTCGCCCGCGAGAGGCCCGCATCTCGGATCTGCCCACTCCGGCACCCAGTCCACTCGCGGGAAGCCCACACCTTGGCTCCGCCCGCTCCGGCACCCAGTCCGCTCGCGGGAGGCCTGCTTTTCGCCTCTGCCCGCGCCTCCATCCGGTTCGGTCCAGCACACCCAACTCCGTCCGGTCCGGCCATGCCCGCAGAAGTGTGGCACGGTTCATCACCAATTCGGCACGCCTGCGTGCCAGTCCGGCACGACCTCAGTGCTCCCAGTGTCCCGCTCCAGTGGGGTTCCACGCGCGTGGAGAGACTATGCGTGCCGCGCCTCGATCCCCGCACGCGCCGCGCACCTCTATTCGTAAGAAGAGCCTCAGCTTGCCTCGTCTCGGCTCGCATGCCACGGTTCATCTAACTCCGTTCCAGGTACGCTTCTCAAAGTGCAGGTACAGAGGAAGCCTGGATGGCATCTCGATATGTAAAATCACCGTCCCTGGAGTCCTGTAGTGCGCCGTCTACAAGGAGGACTATATTAAAGCCCCCAGGTCATAGTTTACATCAATCAGGAAGGAGTGCCCCATCCAAGGCACTGTGCTCCTTCACCAACCTCCTAAACCACCTAGAAGAAGAAGGTTCACCAACCTATTCTAGCCTCTCAGGCCTGCAAAAGCCTCACAGGCCTATGCCAAGAAGAACACGCCTCTCTGAACGACAAGAGTCGCTCGTCTACATAAGATCAAGATAAAAAGATAAGGAGAGGTAAGAGAAGACAGACCCTTTTGAGTCCTACATTATCTTCCATTCTTATCACCCTCTGGAAGTAGAGAGTTCTCCAAGCTCTCCACCTCAGAGATCTTCTGTTTTCCTCGATCGTCCCACTGACTTGATCGTCGGAGTGTCTTCGCTGGAATCCCCGGCCTAGGTCTTCCCTGTTTTGTAGGTTCGCTCGACGAAGGGAGCCGATTCACGAGGCCGAGCGCCCGGTGGGAGGGACCCGACGCGCCGAAGCTACGGGCGACAACGATCCAGGTGGCAACAATTCTTACATACATTATTTTTTAAACTAATATTTATTTAGCTTAGCAAAATAAGATAAATATAAGTAATGTATTAAATAATTTTATTATATAAATAAAAAGTACAATAATATATTTCAACTATAATTTTAAATTATCATTAAATAACAATATGGTAATAATATAATTAATAATATATTTAATATAGTCTATCATAAACAGAATATATGTATAATATATATATATAATATTAATATAATATATTAATGATATCTTAATATATATATATATATATATATATATATATATATATATATATATTTTATTTTTTATTTTTTATTTTTTTTTTCTGGAATAGGGGCATTTTTGTTCTCAAATTTTAGCCCATGATTACTATCATGGGGTGATCTTAAATACCCGACCTCAGAAATGGATATCCTACACTCGGTTTGGTGGTGATTTGAGATCATCACCGTACAGGATCAATATGGTATAATTAAATATGATGATCTTATTATCTTTGTCTACATCATCCTTAATCTTATAATAACTATCCCATACCGATTGCTTTCTATGTATTTAATGACAAATGAAAAAGCGAAGGAAAAAGACAGAGCTAGCACTCGTTCAAACATTCAAGGCCCACGAAGTTGCAGCCCTTGGTATTGGTACAGGTTGCAAGAGGCCGACCATACGTTGCCCATATTGCAAGTTATGTGGGTTTTAAACTTTGGTTTCGATCCAGATACCGACATAAGTGCCAAATCCAGTGCATATTAAACGGTCCAGTGAAGGGTCGCATTCAACCCCCACGCAGACCGTATACCTGACCCGATTGCTACCCTCACTCAGACCGCATATACCCGAACCCACTCTCGTTCGACCCGCACTAGGGGTGGCAATTGATGGACCGCCTGCCCTTCGGTTTGCTCTTCATCCATTTTCTCCGTGCAATGCTACAAAAGTTTTTAGAGCATGCCGTATTGCCATGGCTTTGCAAGTTTGGAGGAACGCTTAAAAAGTCCATTTAAACTTACCCAAAAAAAAAAAAGTCCATTTAAAAAGGCAAACAATCATTTTAATCATTAACCTAGTGCTCCCGTGAATTTTAGTCAATGCATGCTATTTTAGAGAGCTTAATAAAAAGTTGTTCTACTTTGCTCGTTACTAAGCCTAAATGCATTTTTTCTTCTAAACCGATTGCAAGATTTCCCATACAAAGTATATAAAAGAACACTTCTTTCAACACAAGGACACGGTAGTACAAAATTTATTTATAAAAAATGGTAATACAAAATTTTGTGAATATGGGATAAAACTCGCATGAACTAATGGCATCTGGCATCACATATTTTTCAGCAAAGCAAATAAGCATTCATTTCGAAATCTTCCTTCGCAACTGGTGATTAAACATTCTAGGCTGCCAATAGACTCAGAAACGAGCAGTAATCCGGGAGAAGAGTGCCTTGAAATCTGTAGTTGGTGTTCCCGTGCCCTCTGGCTTGGATGCTAGATCAAATGCCTTGAACTTAGCCTCCTCAAAGAGCAGTGCCTGTCCACAAATAAAATATTTGGATTCCCGTTAGAAGCAGCTGAAGCACAAATAATGTCACATCTGTATAGATATAAGTTACTACATAACCTCCATGGGTAGTTATGCCAGTTGGTCATGTGTATTCTTAATCTGGTGGAAAATGGAACATTACAAACTCCAAAAAAGCAACGAGCAGTAGCAGGTCCCATGTGATCACAGCTAAAGAAAATTGTATGTGCTAGTAGCTCAGCTTCCACACCTGAATGCAGACTTCTGCAACATCAGCCCGAGCAATTGTTCTGGTTTCTGTCTCGAGTAGTTCATCGTCCTTGCCTACTAGTAATTCCCTCAGGCCCCCATCTTTATCCTGTAATCCTCCAGCCCTGCAAAAAACACCAGGACATTGGGTCATCAATTGTTTGATAACTGGTTGCCAATCATGTTTAGAATATTCATGTAACATTTCAGTTGTGTTATATGGTTGAAGTCTGAACCTTCTAATTCAGATGGAAACAGAAATATGTTTTTCCTTAGAGACAGAGTTGCTTGTTTATTAGTTTCATAATGGAACAATCTTTTTACTTGGGAACAAGAATATGTTTTACCAATGATAGTATGAGACTTCATGTGTAAGTTTAGGAAGAGAGGAATTTTCATCTCATTTTCTAACCACCTTGCAGAACATTAACACCATCACGGTGCTATTCATGCAATACCCTCCTTTAACCAACCATGACTATAGCCAGCAAGCATAATTCCAGGATTAAAAAAAGTTACTTTTTTCAAAAGGAAATGATTTGTAAGCAATTAATTAGATTTGTAATTCCTACTATAACACCAAGTGACGTTTGAAGTGGAATTAATTGTTACTGATTACATGAACTGTTCAAGGACATGCATGGAAAGAGCTATAGAAAGGCATCTCTTGACAGTGCCATAATGAATGACTTGAATGTATAGCCGCAGGAAACCAGTGCAGACATATTTTGTTAATCCATGCTGTAAAAAGCTCTACCTTATAATTGTGTATGGTATTCCAGATTCTGCTAAATATTGTTCCGCCTTCCGTTTCCACACCTGTAAACATGTGGCAACATCATCAGCATTCTGCTTTGACGGATCTGGTAAATGTCTCAGTTCTGGCAATCCTCAACTTATTTTGAAAAAACAAAATGTTTCAAAGAGTATCATGCATATGAACTAGTGAAAGGAAATCATGCTTTTCCTTCTCAACTTCTGGTCACGTGTCATGGTTCTCGTACAATGGCAATGATAAAATATGGGCCTAACATTTTATATCCACTAAATTATTTGAACAATAAAAATGATAAAAATCAGAAAATTGTATTGATAAAATGGAAGCTGGAAAGCTTCTTGTAGGTTCTCCCCCATATGTCCTAATATTCTTGTTACACAATGTGCAAATCTTTGCTAACATAAACCCCTCGAACGAGTGAATTGAAAGCAATTGCTCAAAGTGGTTGCAAAGAGATGTGAAGCAGCTGAACTTCAAAAGACAATCCATAGTATAAAGAGAACATAAATCTTTGATAATTTATAATAATCAAGGAATATTAGCCAGGATGCATGTGTATAGTTCTTTTTAGAGAAGCAGTTAATCTAATTGATGGAACATGATAGGCCCTGAATCAACCATGGCCGTTAACACTCTCATGAGATAGGTAGGACCAAAGTTACTGAAAAACTGCCAGCAATTGATGTTCCATCAAAGTCATATGGGGCATTGCAATTGTTATCAAGAAAGCACTGCACGTGGTTTTCAATTGTTCAGATTCCCCCACACTCAGAGGTTCTAAGCACAATCAATCCTTGCCTCTGTGAACTTGCCCATTATAAGCATTATTATATATTATCTGAAATTACTAGGCCCTTAAGCTGGTCCTAGAGATGGATAAAGTTCCACAGGTGTGAGAGGGAGCCTCGTAAGCCAATTAAGACATGGAATGACTAGCTAGAAGAACAATGCCTGGTCAATTGTGTATATTTATTAAAATGCATGCTTCTGTCTTTATTATCGATCAGCCAAATCTTTTATAATGAATTCACTAATTGTATACATGATGATAGCGCTGGAGTCTGTGTCAAACACCAGAACTCCTCAAGAAAGTATGCAAGTTAAATACAAAGATGGAGGGGGTTCCCTTCCCCCATAAATATCAAGAAAATTATGAAGAATGCAAAACTTAAATAAAATAAGAGGAAGGGGATAGCATCAACCTAACAAATGACACTCAAGAGGAAATATTAAATATAAACATGGACAGCAAACCTAACTACTTACTAGTATATTCCCATTCCCAATGTTGTTCAATGGATTATTGACATCTGTTCCACCCATAGACCCGACCAAAACAATCTGTTTCACACCAACAGCTTTGGCTGCACAACAAGGAGAAAGTGAGAACGCCTAGCAAAGAATTTTAATAATCAAGCTAAAATGCCCACATGGTTGCTAGGCAGTTCAACAAGGAATTTACTTGAGCAACAGTTCATAGATACTGGAAACAGGTACAGAGAAGCACCACTTTAAAAAATATTAATAAGAAAACGCTTAAGAAGTAAGTGAGGGATGAGCTTCTGAGGAGATTCAGAAGCGGGTGCGCCACCCTAACGAAAGAACCCTGATAAATAACAGGGGAATAAAGAACCATGATACTAAAAGCAACATACAAAGGACTAAGAATGGTATAACAATAGTGTATTTAAGTGGAGCAAATGGACGAGGATCAGACAGCAACAAAGAATAAACTATAGATACACATTGGCACTCACACACATGCACACATGCACAGGAGAGAGAAAAGAGAGGGAGGGGGGGAAGCCTTACCTGAATCTATCTGGTTCTTCTGACCAATCCAATCAACCTTAGCATGCCAGAAACTTAACCAATAAATAATGGGGGAATAAGAAACAGAAGTGATGGCTCACTAGAAAACAAATGTGGAATTCACCTGCTCGGGGTATGATCCCTCCTCAAAATAGAATTCAGGCCTTCCACCTTTGCTTGGATCAAACCCTGGTTTCATCTTTGGCACAGCGCTTGTCAGGATTATGAGTGCATCAATTCCTTGGACAGCAGGAACAATACTTTCAGCATCTCTTATATCACATACAAATACATCATCGGCACCCCCTATTTTATTTTTGCTGTCTTCAGTCCTGACTAGGCCTTTTGCAATGAACTGGTCTGTCCTCTCTTTCAATTTCTTGTAAACAATCTGGCCTGATAAATTACACGTAAGAAACATAAACAGCTTACAGTGCAGTAAGGATTGCATATAGATCATGTCATATCATGCTTCTTTGTTGCCAATATTTCGATCTTTGGAAATTGGAACTCTTCAGTCATACAAAAAATAATTCAGCATGCAGAGAATTTTTGACATTCCCCATGATCAGCTGCCAATAGCTCATTAAAGGATTAATGTCTAGTATTGAATTATAGTTTGGAAATCTAAGTTCTTGTCTTTTTTACATCTAGTCCTTTCAACACAACTTTCACCTAGCCCCCTGAGGACAAAAAATTGGCACCAGCACCATTGCACCTGCACTTACAGTTGGGAGATGGTGCAACACCTTGCCTTACTGCTTTTCTGCTCCTAGCCAAATTGCAGGAAGCATCTTTAGTAAATATAGAAATTAGAGCCAACAAAATATAAAGTGACATTAAACACAATCCATCTACTTCACAATTTCCTAAAGAAAGCTCTAACTTTTTGAAGTTTATTTTAGTGTCAATCCTTTCTCCCTTCTTGTCTGCCAATTTGTACCCAGATAAATGAGAGCTCCTTATGAAATAATGCAAGTTCATTCCACTCAACAAATTCACCAAAGTGTGTACCACCTTGTTGGGGCTAATATGATGCTCCAAGTCTTGTTTGGAGTCACACAGGTCTAGAAACTAGTTTATAAGTTTCCAGGAATCTGAGTCAGGTTGGGTCAGGGTTTTGATCCGGGGTAGAGAGAACTAGTGAGACGTGGGTGTACGTGGGCTCGGGTTTGAGTTTTCTCGAGTGACTCAGAGGGGGGAGTTTTTTAGGACTAGGTCGATTGTGACCTAGGGTTATGTTTGTTTTATATATAAAGAACGATGGGAACGTCGGGGAAATAAGACGAGAAGACGCGATCCCTTTTCTCCTTCAAAAATCCTAACATCTTTTCTCATCTTCTGGTTCTCTCTCGTGTGTGCCCCAAATGGGGGCTCGCCTCCGCGACGGGAGCGGATGACGCGCCCCATCTCTTTCCTGGTGATTGATCCCTTTCTGCCATGGCAGCATCAAGGAGGATCCCGGGCATTTCGTAGAGCAGGATTGCCCCAATAATTGGTATCATAGCCAAATTTGATGCGGTGGCGTGAAAGATGTAAGGAAGAGGATGTCACGGTGCTGATACAGATCTCGAGGTGCCGAGATCTGGAGGTGAGGGCTCGTTGCCCTCCCTGGAAACAGAGAGAGGATCTGGGTAGCGTAGGGTCACAGGGCGCAGCGCACGGATGCGGCGCAGGGCGTCGGTCACAGGATGGTGGCAGCGAGGGTGACGCAGGATGGCTCGGGCGAGAAGATGCGAGGGTGTCGGTTACAGCGCGCAGATGTAGCACAGCGAGGAGACGGCGGCACAGGTGCGGACGCGACGCAGAGCGGCGCGGAGGCGTTGCAGCGAGCTCGTCGGTGCGAGGGTGGCATGCAGCGTCACAGTAGGCTCGTCGGGCATGGCGCAGCGAGGAGACGGTGGTGGCGCAGGCACGGTGCAGGGCACAGGTCGTCGGTGTCGGGCGCAACGAGGCTTGGTGGATCCGATCGGGGCCGATCGGGCACGGCACGGCCGCGCGGGCGGTCGTCGAAGCCGTGGCATGGCCGTGGGCGATCGCCGAAGTCCAGATACGACAGCCGTGGGGCGACAACAACGGCCGAAGGAGCTGTGGTCCAAGGTTTATGCTGTGGACCGACAGCTATGGCGGCTATGGACCGCCTTGGCGCATGTGAGCCCTTGGACCGGTTCACGGTGGACCGGCATCACAAGACATCTCTGCTCTGAAAGTTGTGCTGATAGATTTTAGGTGATTTCGGGCTCAATTGAACTCCAATTTGAGCCCCGTCTGTGCCATTGGACTCAATTTTTTGAGCTCTTCATGTTGAGCTAGGTTGGATCCGATGGTGGAGTCAGATCATGGGTGTTGCGTATGTGGAGATTGCGGTGCAGCAGGCGTGTGTGCGGGCAGCACGTGCAGGATGGTTTCATCTTCGATACTCCTTGGCAGACAGAGGTTCGAGGTATCGGGAGCAGTGCGGAGGTCTGCTGGTAAAATGGATCTCACTGAAGATGATGGATCCGGTGGTGCAGGAGTTCGTGACGGTGGTGCAAAGCTGCAGGTCCTGTGCTGAGGAGCTATGACAATTAACATGTCGGGTGATCTGTGGTTTAGCACAGATGGAGCGATACATACCAGGGATCTTTCAGAGCATGAGTGGTAGCTCCATCGGTAGTGGACCAGGCTCTTGGTCACTGTGGAGGAGAGCGATCAGTAGTACTACAGCTACCTTGATCGTGATGGAGCTGGACATGGGTGGTATCCCGCGTGGTTGGAGAGGAGTCTCAGGAGATGGATATCTCAAGAAGATTGGAATACATCAGCAGGGATGATGCCAGAGGCAGCTCAGAGAGGCAGGGGATAGTCTTAGAGAGCACTGGAGGTATCGAGCAGTCGGGAGTATCCCGGTATGGCGGCTTTTGCCTAAGGATGGAGACTAGAGCTGATGGGACTGGCAGCTCAAGGAGACCCGTGGACAGGTCTCAGGGAGTGCCAAGGACATCATGCAGCCAGAAGATAGGTTGGGACATGATGGAGCAGCCGCTAGAGATGGTTTCTGGGTTCAGTTCCTAATTAGAGGAGTTGGGATGAGCTCCTGGGTTTCGGAGGTTCCTGCGGGGTTGCAGAATATTCGAAACCGTCTCGAAGGGATCCGCGGTGATGCGGAGGATCCGAGGAGGCAGTGACTGGATACGAGGTTCAGGTGCAGGCTCAGCAAGGCAGCATTGAGTTGCTGACCTCGGGGTTGACTTCTGTAGCATCATGTGGACTTTTGTTTCAGGTGGAGCACTGGTTGGAGGTGTCTTCATGACTGGAAAGAGAGCTTTGGCATGAGTTCAGAGTGGGAGGTGCAGGGATACTGGCCAGATCCTAGCACGAGTGCCAGGGGTATACTTAGCTAGGTGGAGCAGAGTGTGCAGTGATTGGCGTGGCTCTGTGGAGACAGTGTCAGGTGAAGCTCTGGGTGCAGCGAGTACCGGTTCAGGATCGTTGCGGGTCTTTCCAGGAAGTCCAGGATGAGTGATGCAGCTGTTTAGCAGAAGGGAGTCTACAACAGAGATCTCAAGTTGGTGCTTTAGAGCAGGTATAGGTTGATCCCAATGGATTTGTACTGATCTTCAGTTATGGAGGCGGTCATCCCAAAGGTCTCTAAGGGAGCTCGGAAGCTGAAGAGGTCTGACATTGGCGTTAAGTTTGCACAGCTATCTGGATGTACTACGGAAGCACGGGTTGGTGTTGCAGTCACAGGGACAGAGCAGGGAGACATCAGTTCGAGGTCAGGAGTACGGTGGAGCACGAGTCTCAGGAGCTGAGGAGCATGGGTCGATGTTCCAGCTAGGGAGACGAGGTGGCTTTGACAGGAAGATGTCAGCTCTGGAGACAGCAGAAAGGGTGCAGACGGTCACGCGGAGCTTGTCAAGACTTATAGCACCAAGGTAGAGATTGTTGGGGCTAATGTGGTACTCCAAGTCCTGTTTGAAGTCACACAAGTCTGGAAACTGGTTTATAAGTTTTCAGGGATCTGAGCCAGGTTTGGTCAGGGTTTTGATCCGGGGTAGAAAGAACTAGTGAGACATGGGTATACATGGGCTTGGGTTTGAGTTTTCTCGAGTGACTCAGAGGGGGGAAGTTTTTTAGGGCTAGGTCGGTTGTGACCTAGGGTTATGTTTATTTTATACATAAAGAATGACGGGAACGTCGGAGAAATAAGACAAGAAGATGCGATCCCTTTTCTCCTCCAAAAACCCTAGTCTCTTTTCTCATCTTCTGGTTCTCTCTCGTGTGTGACCCCAATGGGAGCTCACCTCCGTGACGGGAGCGGATGGCGCGCCCCATCTCTTTCCTGGTAATTGTTCTCTTTCTGCCATGGCAGCATCAAGGAGGATCCCGGGCATTCCGTGAAGCGGATTTGCTCCAACACCACCTAAGCATCTGTGGCTCCTCTAAGCCTGGTTACCAAGATTCTGGTGAAAGTTCTGCAAAGCTGTAAACCAAGCTAATAAACCTATAACCTTCAACTCTTTCAATCCCTTCTTATTTGAATTCAGAGGTATGAGTGTATAATTGTTCCCTCCAAGTTCCCTAAAGCAGGTCAACAACAGATTTCACCTCCTCTTACGGCAAATACCAAAAGCACTCCTAGTGCAGCACAAGGACAATGAGATTGTATGTGTCTGCATTTGTCTGTGTCAAAAGCAACAGCCCTCGATCGAAGTCATCACACTTGCTTGGTTATGATTATTGGTACTGGTTATTGGTGACTTGATCAAGACTATTTTGTTAATCAATAAAGAATAGCTTAATAATTAGATATTCTGTTTTATTTCTCTTTCACGGAGAGCAGTGCTTAAGATTCCACTACTAAGATAGATATGGTAGGAAACAGGAAGCCTTCTATTAAGAGTTTACTATAGGCGATCACATCTTATACACGCACTGGTGATAAATCATCATCCTCCCGATTGGAGGATCAAGAGTTATGGATATATAGCCTATGATTATGATTGCCATTCCGTTACACAATGTATGTCCATTTCGGTTAATGTTATGGTTGCAGAACCTTATAATTGATTTTTCTCCAGATCGAATTATTTATTATTCCTCGTCGTAGTAAGAAGAAGTCCTTAATTCATCTTTGTGAGGACAACAACTCATCACCAAACTCAATAACAAAGTAATTATGGCCAAGGAGAACCTACAATTTTTTTATTAGAAAAAACAAGAACAAGTTCCGATGTCTAGGCAACAATCCACTCGAATTGAAAGAAGAAGACGAAGAAGCGCGCAGTTACCCGTTCTACCACCAGCGCCGGTGACGAGGACGGTGCTCGGAGGACCACCCGCCATGGCGAGAGCTCCTAAATTCCGTCGTGGCTTCTTGGATGGGGAGGAGCGAGGTGGAGGAGAGAAGAAGGCAGCGGATTTCGCCGAAAGATCGCGGGAATCGGAGAAGGGGAAGGCTTTCAGAGGGCCTAAGAAGAAAGAGACGCGCATCGCCATCGGAGAGAGGTGGAGAACCCGCTGCCATGGGAGAGGCGGGCACCACTAGCTAGTAACACCTTATCTTCTGGGGGCCTCGGCGCGCGCCGGAGAGAGCCTAGAAAACCAGGCTTAAGAGACACCCAATTGTACACCCAGTTGTTATTTGTTAATGCCCGAACCCAAGTGGTGGAGTGGACCTATTGCATGCAGGGCTGGGACTCGGCTGGCTAAAATTTATTGGACCGGTTCAATCTAAAATTAATCAGATTTTAAATTATATTTTAAAAATTTTTGAATCGAATCGGATATTTCTTTCATTCAAAAATTAAATAGATTTTATTTTATAGTCCGAAGTCTAATCCGATGTGTTTAAAATTTGGTTCGAAGTCCAAACCGGTTTCAGGTCGGTCCAAAATTTATTGAGCTGGTCCAACCTATTTCTGGGTAATGAATTTTGAACCGGCCCAGTTCCAGTCTTACATGATGCACGTGACTCCAAAGTCTTGACTGCAAACACAATAAAACTAGTCTTACCGCATGGTCCAAATAAAATTATAATCTAATAATATACTCATTATAAATTTTCTAATTTTATATATATATATATATATATGAGATCCGGTCAAGCTGCATGTTTTTCTATATCCGCCATGTATTAAGATATATAATTGTAATTAATTGCTGAGTATAGCTCTTTTAATAACTATGGAATGAAATTGTTGTCCAAATAAGGAGCTGGTGGGGATTTTCTAGTCTTTTTCCCCTGGTTTTGTTGTGCCTTTTTGTTCTGACGGACTATTAATATCTTACCTAGAAGATGGAAAAAGTAGAAGCTATTTTCATGAATTCATGGACTACCTTTCTCTTATTGCAATGAATCTTCCATTTTTAGAGCCATTTGGCAGTGCAATGCATGGTGAACTATATAAGAGTTTTTAAAATATCAATAGTTGGACATATTTCGACCGTTGATATTTGCAATGAACTATTTTAATAATACCCCATATAAAGCACGCCTCTTCCATTGCTCAGCTTTGTTATAATTTCTCCTTTTTGATGACATAGGTTTGCTGCTGCTTCTTCTTCTTCTTCTTCTTCTTCTTCTTCTTCTTCTTCTTTTTTTTTTTTTTTTTTTTTTTTTTTTTTTTTTTTTTTTTTTTTTTTTTTTTTTTTTTTTTTTTTTTTGATAGAACAAAAAAAGGGGAGGAGGAGTTAGACACCGGACGTGGCCACTCCCAGACAGTCCCCCAATCCCAGCCAGGAAATGTTCGATACACGGCAGCTGTTTCCTATCCGAAATTGAGTACGTCAACCTGACTATCACTGATGTCAGCCGAGTGAACGGGATTTATTATATATATCCCTAACTTTTTCACTACTACCAGCCAACAGGGACTCCAAGATTATTTTTATTATTATTTTTTTATTTTATTTTCGAACTATTTTTTTATTTTTTATTTTATTTTCGAATTTTCTCATCAAAATATGTCCAAATCAAGACTCGAATCCATGCCGGCTGGTTGCTTCTTTTTTTTAAAAAAAAAAATGATGGAGGTGAGAAGCTATCTAGCTTTTATTAAGAAAAGAAAGTAGTTACAAAGTATAGAGAAAATGTTTACCAATTAAAAGAGCAAGTAGAAAGTGCCCTCAAAACAATAGCTATGCCAAGAAGTTTATAGAAATTCAAAGACAATGAGAAAGCAATAATAAAATTTTTCAGATGAAAACAATTCTTAAATTATGGTACAAGATTGAAATACCAAATAGAGAGATTTTAAAGTTGCACCGTGGAATGAATTAATAATTTTAAATTCTATCATAGCATGTCCTCCAACATCTTCACACAGAATATAACATAAATATCCCCAACTTAAGAACCTTTGCAGAATTTTTTGAAGAACCACGTAAATTAAGCATTTTTTTCCAAAAAGATACGTCCATTTCTCTCATGCTAGACTTCTTAGCACAAAGATGCCACCAACCGATCCATTGCTCTCCTGGTTGAAGTATTAATCTGCCTTTGCCTTCAATCCATCCAAAGATCATATGTAATGAGACGGGACATTCTCTAATTTTAAATTGAATCATTAGTATAAACCAAATACTCCCAGCAAAGGAATATTTGATTAAAAGATGAAAGATTGATTTTGAATTAGTACTACATAATGCATATCTAGAGCTAACATGCCATCCACTAATAAGTTTGCTAGTTATTTATTGTTATGTAACATATTCCCACTTGCTTAACAGTTTCATGGCATTGGGTGGGTGCCATAGCTTGCAAATGTTTTCATGCTCCGGTGTAGCTTAGTCATAATTAATTAAGATATCATCCACAATACTTAAAATTTTTAATTGACAAAATCTACATTTCTCTAGCTTCCCATATGTCAAAAAAACCCAACTAATGCTGCTGTTACATCTCTTTGTTGTTGAAGATTGCAGTATTCCAAAAATTACGGATATGCTCGAAGATCAATTGTAGAGATATAAAGATGCTTCCAACTTTCTTCTATCAACAAGGCAGAAACCAGTTCTTCTATATCTCATGGCTTATCTGGATTTTTTCAAACTTCTGCTCCTCTACGACATTGAATTAACTAAGCAACTTTCTCTTGCTACTCACTCTTATTAACTGATTTGCATGTTTAGATAAATTTCTACGAGATGGTGGATGAACCTTCCATCATTTTTTCTTCGACACCAGAAACTGTTAGGAGAAAATTAGGGAAATTGTTACCGTGTTTTGCTCCCAACGCCTGCAGCCACAACCGCTAGCCCAGCCCGTGACGCACGCGCGCGATCGTGCATGGGCTCGGCCCAGCGCGTTGCGGCAGTCGCACGGAGCTTCTCCGCGCGCGTCTCGCACGGCCACTGTTTCTTCCGTTCGATCCACTGCATGGCGAGTTCTCGACCGTCCGATCGCGCGATCGGACGGCCACGGTTTGATCTGGCATTGAGGCAGTGTTTTGCATGGATTGTGGCTCGATTTGAGCCGTTGATTTTTTATCTAATGGCCTGGGATATTTTTGGAAGGCATTGGATTTGTTTTAGATCTCTTTTGATACAGTTTCCGATGGTTTTTAAAAATCATAGAGACGTCCTGCGGCACAAGAGATGCCAAAATATTTTTCTGAGATGCAACAGAGAGCTGCAGAAGGTCCAGAAAAATATTGAAGACGATCCACAGAGCAAATAAAATATCAGAGAATCCGCGACAGGATTTGGCGAGGCTAGAGGCCTGGTATTCTGTGATCGCTCCTGTTTTCTTCTTTCCTTTCGATTTGTTTGCCTCTTTGTGATTAATCTGTAATTGTTATTGGGATATTTGTATTTCTTTTGTGCCCAATTTTAGGGGTAGATTATAGTGGATTGTTCTTTTCTCTGTATGGATGTAGGCAAATTTGCCGAACCATGTTAAATCTCGTCTTTCCTTCTGATTTGATATCTGCCTGTGCGATTGGTAAATTGCTAAAGTGAGTAAACATGAATTAATTGGAAGCCTAAACCGGTTCAATCCACTGCGCGCATCCCAATAATTGGTATCAGAGCACTAGGATGGCATCTGATGGGCAACCAAGTTCTTCTACGGCTCCTAAGGCAATTATTTTTCATTCTACTACCTCTAGGCATGAGGTGGCGATATTTGATGGCACAGGTGATTTTGTACTATGGAAGATGAGAATGAAATATCTGCTGGTCAAGGAGGGCGTGTCAATAGGCCTCAAAGGTATGGATGCAATTCCAGGTAATACAAAGGCTGTAAAAGAGGAGATGAATGAGAGAGCACTTGGGACTCTGTTATCGGGACTGAGTAATAAAGTTCTCCGCAATGTGGTGGATCTTGTTACAGCTAAAAGTGTATGGAAAAAATTAGACACTTTGTATATGCCAAAATTTCTTACAAATAGGCTGTATTTGAGGGGCAAGCTGCACACATTCCGTATGACAGAAGGGACCTCACTCAAGGATCACTTAGATGATTATAATAAGCTCCTGCTCGATTTGGCGAATATTGGTGTTAATGTTGATGAGGAAGACAAGGCTTTGATCCTGATTTATTATTTGCCTACGTTCTATGAAAATATTACTACTACCATGCTCTATGAAAGAGAGACTATAAGTCTCGATGAGGTTGAAGCCACTTTGTTATCCAATGAGCTCAGGTTGAAAGTACAGTTGGAGCATCAGGCTCCAAATCCGGTACAAGGACTTACTGTCAGAGGTAGAGATGATCAAAGAATAGGTGGACAAGGTAGAAACAAGTCCAAGACAAGATCAAAGTCTAGGTCTAAAAGATCCGGAGTTTGCCATTACTGCAAGAAGCCAGGCCACTGGAAAAATGAGTGTAGACTTCTACAGTCCAAGAAAGAGAAGGAACGGAATAAAAAAAAGAATAATCTCGGATTCGGCATCAATTGCAGTTACTTTAGCAGATCACAGCAGTGTTGCAAATGATGCAGTATTTACAGCTGCATGCAGTGTCTGTCAGGCTGATACTTGGATCGTGGACTCTAGAGCATCTTTCCACATGACACCCCATAAATAATGGTTCACTTCTTTTAGATCCTGTGATGGAGGCTTTGTTCTTTTTGGGGATGACGCCATCTGTAAAGTAGAAGGAATTGGTACAGTTCAGATCAAATCTCATGCAAATACTGTGGTGACTTTGGATGATGTCAGATATGTTCCCCAATTGAAAAAAAATCTTCTCTCGGTAAATGCTCTTGATATTGCAGGTTTTGAGGGCAGATGGGATAGAGGATCTATTACAATTAGTAAAGGTGCATTGACTTTGTTAAGAGGTAAATTGAGTGGCACTCTTTATTATTTAGATGGCACTACAGTGGTTGGTGAGGCTTCTTCAGCATATTCCTCTATTGTTCAATTGACACAGTTATGGCATCAAAGATTGGGCCACATGTCAGATAAAGGTTTACAGGAGCTGAGCAGACGTGGTTTGCTAGGAGGTCAGAAAGTTGGTGCACTTGGATTATGTGAGCATTGCATATTTGGAAAATAACACAGAGTCAGCTTTACTTCAGGCGTGCACAGGACAGCAGGTATATTGGATTACATTCATTCTGACCTATGGAGACCTGTCCCAGTTACATCCAAGGGTGGATCTAGATATTTGCTCACTTTGATTGATGACTACTCCCGCAAAGTCTGGATTTATACAATCAAAAATAAAAGTGATGTGTTTCACACTTTTAAAGGGTGGAAGGCTATGGTTGAGAGGCAAACTGAGAGGAAGGTGAAAACCTTCCGGACCGACAATGGATTGGAATTTTGTTCTACAGAGTTTAATGTCTTTTGCAAGTCAGAGGGCATTGTCAGACATAAGACCACTGTATATACTCTTCAATAAAATGGTGTGGCAGAACGCATGAATCGCACACTACTAGAAAGAGTCAGATCTATGCTATCAAGTTCTGGATCGAGTAGAGATTTCTAGGCAGAGGCTGCACATACATCCTGCTTTATTATAAATCGATCTCCAGCATCTGTATTGAATATAAAAACTCCGGAAGAGATGTGGACAGGTAGACCTGCAGACTATTCAGTTCTTAGAGTATTTGGGTGTTCAGCTTATGCACATGTCAAAGATGGAAAGCTGAATCCCAAGACTAATAAATGCATATTTCTTGGATATGCATATGGGGTGAAGGGCTACAGATTATGGTGCACAGAGCCCGGATCCCAGGGTTTTCTAGTCAGCAGGGATGTAACTTTTCATGAGTCAGCCACTCCTTCACGGCAGCTACAGCCAAGTTCTTCACTGGGAGATCAGGCTCAGGATCAACAGGATAGGACTGTTGTTGATATTAATCAGACTGTTAGATCACAGCAGTTGCAGCCTACAGGTGATATTCAGAATGAACAGCATCAGCAAACATATCCAAAGTTACAGACTCAGGAGGAGGTTATTATACGTGGTCAAGTTCAAGATGATAGTATTGCCACTCGAAGAACCAGGCGACATATCAGAGCACCTCAAAGGTATGGTTTTGAGGATTCTGCTTGTGCTGAGTTAGTATATTATGCTCTGAATATTGCAGACACTATAGATGATGAGCCAACCACATTTCAAGAAGCAATTGGTAGTTCACAGGCTGAGTAATGGACCATGGCTATGGTAGAAGAGCTTCAGTCTTTGGAAAAGAATCAGACTTGGGAATTAGTCAGATTACCTAAGGACAAGAAGAAAATTGGTTGCAAATGGATCTTCAAGAAGAAGAAAGGAGATACTCCTCAGGATTTGAAATATAAGGCAAGGTTGGTGGCTAAGGGTTACAATCAAAGAGAGGGTATTGATTATAAGGAGGTATTTTCTCCTGTGGTTAAACACTCTTCTATTCATGTATTCCTTGCTTTAGTTGCTTTTCAGAATTTGGAGTTAGAATAACTAGATGTCAAGACAGCTTTTCTATATGGTGATTTGGAGGAGCAAATTTATATGCAACAGCCACCTGATTTTGAGGCTCCAGATAAAGAAGATCATGTATGCTTTTTCAAAAGGTCTTTGTATGGTTTGAAGCAGTCTCCAAGACAATAGTACCGCAAATTTGATAGGTTTATGGTCGACCATGACTTCAAAAGATCTCCTTATGATAGTTGCGTGTATCATTAGCAGTTTTCAAACGGGTCCTTTTGTTACTTATTATTATATGTGGATGACATGATGATTGCAGCCAGTGATGTGTCAGTCATTCAGAAGCTGAAAGCTGAGCTTAGTACTGCATTTGAGATGAAGGACCTTGGACCAGCAAAGAAGATACTTGGGATGGAGATCATTCGTGACAGGCAATTATGTAGACTATTTGTTACTCAGCATGATTATATTGAGAAAGTCTTGGACAGATATGGTATGTCTACAGCTAAGCCAGTCACTACTCCTTTTGCCAGTCATTTTTGGTTATCTGCTAGGGATTCTCCTCAGACTGAGGATGAGGAGAAGTATATGTCTAAAGTGCCTTATGTGAGTGCAGTTGGCAGTATCATGTATGCAATGGTCTGCACTCGTCCTGATATTTCACAGGCAATTAGTGTAGTGAGCAGATATATGGACAAGCCTGGAAAATCTCACTGGTCAGCTGTGAAATGGATTCTTAGATACTTGAAAGGCATTTCTAATTTGGGATTGGTATTCTCCGGACAGAGTGGTTGCACTATTACAGGATTTTGTGATTCAGATTATACTTGTGACTTGGATAGGTGGAGGTCATTGACTGGATATGTATTCTCCGGACAGAGTGGTTGCACTGTTACAGGATTTTGTAATTCAGATTATGCTTGTGACTTGGATAGGTGGAGGTCATTGACCGGATATGTATTTACTCTCTCTGGTTATGCAATTAGTTGGAATGCTACTTTTCAATCTACAATTGCTTTGTCTACTACAGAGGCAGAGTATATGGCATTGATAGAGGCAGCAAAGGAAGCTATCTGGCTAAGAGGGTTAATACAAGATTTGGGTTTCAAGCAGAATTGTTTGGTTATTCACTGTGACAGTCAGAGTGCTTTACATCTTGCCAGAGATCAGATGTATCATGAACGCACTAAGCATGTGGATGTCAGGTATCACTTTATCAGAGATTTGATAGAGGATGGTGATATTCAACTGCAGAAAATTAGCACTGCTCTTAATCCGGCTAATATGCTTACTAAACCAATTCCAGTGGTCAAGTTCAGAACATTCTTGAACTTGATTGGTTTGAATACTTGGTGATGCCCCTTTGAGGCTTGTGATGAGGAGGAGGCTTTACAATCCATATTTGATAGAGGCATTTTTTTTTTGGTCGCAAGGAGGATGATTGTTACCATGTTTTGCTCCCAACGCCCGCAGCCACAACCGCTAGCCCAGCCCGTGACGCACGCGCGCAATCACGCGTGGGCTCGGCCCAGCACGTTGTGGCAGTCGCGCGGAGCTTCTCCGTGCGCGTTTCGCGCGGCCACTATTTCTTCCATTCGGTCCGCTGCATGGCGAGTTCTCGGCTGTCCGATCGCGCGATCGGACGGCCATGGTTTGATCTGGCATTGAGGCAGTGTTTTGTACGGATTGTGGCTCGATTTGAGTCGTTGATTTTTTATCTGATGGCCTGGGATATTTTTGGAAGGCATTGAACTTGTTTTAGATCTTTTTTGATGCAGTTTTCGATGGTTTTTAAAAATCATAGAGACGTCCTGCGACACAAGAGACGCCGAAATATTTTTCTGAGATGCAACAGAGAGCTGCAGAAGGTCCAGAAAAATATTAAAGATGATCCAGAGAGCAAATAAAATATCAGAGAATCCGCGACAGGATTTGGCGAGGCTAGAGGCCCGGTATTCTGTGATCTCTCCTGTTTTCTTCTTTCCTTTCGATTTGTTTGCCTCTTTATGATTAATCTGCAATTGTTATTGGGATATTTGTATTTCTTTTGTACCTAATTTTGGGGGCAGATTATAGTGGATTGTTCTTTCCTCTGTGTAGATGTAGGCAAATTTACCGAACCACGTTAAATCTCGTCTTTCCTTCTGATTTGATATCTGCTTGTGTGATTGGCAAATTGCTGAAGTGAATAAACAAAAATTAATTGAAAATCTAAATCGGTTCAATCCATTGTGCGCATCCCAACAGAAATGCCATTGAAAATTAGAGCCATCGGCCTGGAACTTAACCTCTCGTGAAGTTTTATACACTTAATAGTCATCTAGATGGTTTAGTTCAATTTCATATGTCAACACAATATAATTGAAAACTTCTTTTGGTTGTCCCCGTATGAGGATCTTCCTTGGGATTTGATGCTATATGTCTCCTAGGATTTGTTGAAGCTCTTTGATTTCCTGTATTTCTGGATATTTTATCTGTTCAGTGTTCTAATCTTTCTCAATTATTGTATGAAACTCAGCATTCTCTGACGGGAAAATAAGATATCAGTTATATATTTGTGGAAGCTTGTGGGGAGTCCTCCTGATCCACTAATGTGTAAATATAAGATATATAACACAGCATATAAGGACTCCCAATGTTAAATGGAATTCAAAAAGATAGACGAGACTAATCTTCCAATTATAGGTTATTGTTGTATGATAACGTGCACTTCTATTTCATCAGGAAAAAAAAAAAAAAAGAAAAAGAAAACAGAGGAAGATAACATGCAAAAAACGGTCTCTCGGATAAACTGGACACTTCAAAGGCAGAACCTAAGTTCAATCCATGCACTGGTGTCAGGAGACGCTTGAATGGGAATCCAATACAGCTTTCGCTGGCATCTCTGCTTCATCTGCTGCAAGCGAACCCCATCTGCTGGGTGCCAATAAGATATATAAGCTCTACTTTGTCAAGCACTTCACCATCTCGGTCTTCAAGAAAACTTGTGTTTGTCTCTAACAGCAAGGCTTCAGATTCGAAAGAGATGGAAAAGGTTACTTGTTTAATGGAAGTTCATCAACGAATAAAAATACGACTTCTTACAAATGATGTTTAATTAGCCTGTGATTTCTATATGCTATCCGGGTGCTTGAGTTTCCTGTTCATGGTACTTCAACAGTTAGAGCAATATGGTTCACGCCATCTTCTAACTACATAAATAAGTCGTGGCAGCTCTTAAATTTTGTCTGTGCAATGTCGTATTTGCCATTTTTCCTCCAGCTATGCTTCCACACAAGGATGAAGAACACAAGTTCAGGGCATCCACTGGAAGGAAATATTCATTAAAAGAATGACCAAAAAGTTCCAGCGGTTCGCCATCATCTCATCTTTCCATGTCATGCTTTTGGAACTTCAATGTGAAGAAAGTCGTTGATGGAAGGAAGCTAGGGAATGTATTCCTATCCTAGACCTCGTATATGTAGAGCCCATTTGGATATTCTATAGGATCGGACTGAAAATCCTATAGAAGTCCGGCCTAGCCCGTTCAGCACATAACTTCGAAACCATATGCATAGA
The DNA here is from genome assembly GCA_021397845.1 of Areca catechu. Classification (NCBI taxonomy): domain Eukaryota; kingdom Viridiplantae; phylum Streptophyta; class Magnoliopsida; order Arecales; family Arecaceae; genus Areca; species Areca catechu. The sequence continues at coordinate 3,471,027 of CM038050.1, read as the reverse complement.
TTTTGCCTCATATTATAAAATAAGAGGCCTGACCCAGCCTATGTCAACTGGACCTCTTCCAGACTATCTCTATAGGATCGGAAAAAAAGTTCTGGCAAGGTCATTAATTTTTCCCATGGGATTTGGGCCAGCCTGCTATAATTTTTTTTTTTTTTTTGGGGGGTGAATATTGTGAAATGGGCATTACCTGGCCTGCGATCTTGTGAATCTTATTGAATGGCATGGGATTATCCAAATAGGCCCTTCATGTTTTTCTCTATTAATTTATTTGCTCGACGTATATAACGGTCTTAACTCAGCGTACGTTCCCCTTAGCCTTGGATATGTTTGCTGTTTTTGCAGTTCAAATGCATTGTTGAGTCAACATTGTTAGAAGTGGGTCAACTTTTAAGTGCTGATCTCTAAAATCACCTCTTTAAATGAGACCGGATGTGTCTCTTCCTTCGATGAATTAATTCGATCATGTCAAGGATTGTTTCAGAGAGAACATAGGCTTGCTCGAAAAGGAAGGAGATCTCTCTTCATCCAACATGCCTTTCATGTTTCTTCCACGAGAATATAACAGAGTGGTGGCCACAAGCCCACAAGACAAAAGGAAGTCTTCACAATAGGCCATCCAAACCAACTTTTTGGAATTTGACCTCGTAGCTACCAAAAAAAAAAAAAAAAAAAGGTGATGGCCATGGTTTCTTGCCGAGGAAAGCATTGTCCGGACTCGGATTTTACGGCGTTTGTGGTTTCAACCATGCGCTTTTCCATCATGCATGCCTTCCAACGATGGGTTGCATGTCTGCCTTCCACTTTGAGTGGTGAAGACCGGTTCAAATCCTCTCGGTCAACAGCGCAGGCAGCCTCTTCTGAAACATGTACCCTGGCGCCTGATGTGGATGTTATGTGGTCCTTATTTTTCGCTCCCTTTGTATTTTTTTTTTTCTTTCTTGAAGTTTACGGATCCTAAAACTTTTGATATTGAATCGATACCTCCACCCGGCTATTTTTTTGATTGGTAATTCCTCTTTGATCCAGCAAGCTACATGGTGCATTTGTTAAAAAAAAAAAAAAAAAAAAAAAAAAAAACAATAGTGTGAGAGTGTTATGAAACCGTGGACAATTTCATTTAACAAGATCTCGATTGTAAAATACTAAATAATGAATTCATATCGTGGGATATTGTCAACATTTTTAGTTTGATTCATTAATTAATAATAGTGTCATAAATTAGGGAGCAGAAAATTGGAGACATGTATAAATTAAAAAGGATAAAAATGATCTCATTTTGCTATCACATTCTTTGATCTAGTGTTCAAGGAGTTTGGTGGCCACATAATGCAGTCATCAATTCTAACAGATCACCAATCCACGGCATTCTTATACGGGAGAACCACTCCGAGTTTAATAACCAGTTTCAGCTCTTGAAAGCACCAAGTAATATATGGTAGAACTTTGTTTACGGCATGTCTACTACTGTTATATTACCAACTCAGGAACAGTATAGAAGGATGTTTTTAAACCAATCAAAAGGTAGCAATAGCATCTGAATTAACTAATACTAAAGAACTACAGGTCTTTTTTTTTTCCTTTTTTTTTTTTTTTGGGTAAAGAACTACAGGTTCGCATCAACGTGTATCACTAGTTGAGTGGACCTTATTATTTTATTTTTAATTTTTTTGTTGGGGTGGGTGTGGCTTAGGGTGACTGCAATGTCCATTTCCCAGGGGACGATGCTAGGTTGTGCTTCCGTGATCGGAAAGCTGGCCAATGAAAGTGATTGACCTTTGTTTTCTTTTAAAAAACTTTGTGAGTGGCCTGATACAAACGATCATGAGTACGCACAAATCAGAACCAGACAGTCTCCCCCAAGAAAGCGTTCAGAAATGCCAGGAGGAAAGGGTAAACAAATTTTGGAGGACCTGAAAATGGTACCTCTGCACTAAATGGATCTATAGGCTATGACACAGCTTATGGCCTCGTAAGAGAGGGGAATCGATCGATTGTAAACACTAGTTTGGCCCTCTAGATTCTGATATCAAGTTGGTCCTCGGTCCATTAGTCGAGATGAATTTTCTGTTACCCGATGGGTGCAGCAGTTTTTATCTTCGATGATGGTAAGTTTGGATTTCGGACTGCTTCTCAATTTGTACATGTTATCATTTTGGAGGGATCAAGCAAATCTTTCCGGTGTCGTTAAATCCAGGTTCGTGGTATGGCTCGGAGGAGACTGGTGTGATTAAAAAAGCCATCATGTGAGGCTGTGAAACCATTTCAAAATAAAGCTATCGCCACAAGAAAGTAATGGGCAAGAAAGCAATGGGTTTTTGAATGGTGGTGGGGTTTATTATTAAGAAAGACAGCCTCCTCGCTCGCATGGCATCCCACTCAAAACTTGCGAAGAAAAAGAATGATTCGGTCATCACAAGCGCGAGCACGGTTGGCCTAAATCCAAGCATTTGGTATCAAGCAAAGCACCATGGTCTTTTCAAAGAAGCAGCACTAGCCACCGGGGCACGGCACGGGTGGAGACTTTCCTCGTAACCTGCTGGCAGGAATTCGAGATTCAGTTTGGACATGTTTCAACTAAAAAATATAAAAAAAAAATAAAAAATTAATAAAATAATTTTGGAGTTCCTGTTGTCTGGTGGTGAACAGGTTGATGTACTCACCTTCGGATGGGGAATGGCTGCGAAAATTAATTTGCGCCGTGCATCAAACATTTCCTGGCTAGGATTGGGAGACCATCTGAGGGTGGCCACGCCCGGGATCTAACTCCTCTCCCCTTTTTGTTCCATCAAAAAAAAAAAAAAAAAAAGCAGCACTACTATTCAGAGTAATTTTTGTTCACCACGGGTGACGTGGAAAAAATATAGCATTTAATATCATCGGGTCACGTAAATTTTATTTTTGAATATATATTTAATATCTATAATTTTATTTTTTTATTAAAAATTTTGAACGATAAAAATATTCTTTTCTTAAAAAAAAATTATAATATCTGTTGGTTTGCATTATCACATTCCTTGATTTAGATAATGACATCCATGTATCATAATGCCGAGAAATAGTTTAATCATTGAAAAAAGTTCAAAAAATTTTTAATTATAAAAATATCCTTGATTTATGACATCTCGTAAACAGAGTTATTATATAATATTCACAAAGATGTGTCACAAAGAAAAAATATCTTGATCATTCAATTTTTTTTAAAAAAATAAATTACAGGTATTAAATACATGTTTGAATAATGGTAATATCTCTTTTTCATAATATCTATTTGCGAAAGAGTATCATAATCCTATTCACGGGATATCATAAGGAAAAATTTTAAAATTTTTTAAAATGATAAAAACATTCTTAGCTTTATGACATCCTGTTGTGTCATTAAAAAAGAACATTTTTGTCATTTAGAATTTTTAATAAAAAGTAAATTACAGGTATTGAATGCACGTTTGAACGATGAAAATGCCCTTTCTATATGACATCCCCTGTTCACGAGATGTTATAAGATGAGAGATATTTTTATCATTAAAAATTTTTGAACTTTTTTCAATGACAAAAATATCTCCTGACCATATGACCGGCCACTAGATATTAAAACTCAAACCAACGGATTTTATAATTTTTTCGTAAGAGAAGTATTTTCATCATTCTAATTTTTTAAAGAAAAGATAAACCTACGGTATTGAACGTGCGTCGAAGAAATGGGACTTACACGTGGCCCAATCAAATTGTATGATATATTATTCTCCACCAAGAACGATGGACAAAAACTTTCTTGTTTAACATTATATAAGATCACATGCACCGCCCCTGCTATAATGCAATCTAGTCTACTTTTTTTTTTACGACCGTTCACGCTAGATTTTGAGGCATGTAATTCGTTTGACATGGAAAAAAATCATGCTAGTTAAGCATGTGGTTGAGCATACTTAATTAAGAAGTAAGAATATTAATAATACAGACTTTCTGTTCGGGGGTCATTGTTTGTGAAACTCGTGAATGAGATTGATGCTGTGGAAGGGGAAAAATAATACTTGCAAGTAAAAGATTCGATGGTGCACTGCCCTTGCATACCGCAGAAAAGTGACCTTCATTACAAAAAGGCACTGATTAGGTATGACTAATTCGGCTTTCCTTGTTGTTTGTTTACAAGGCATATAGTAATGTAGTGTTTTCATTAGCCACTTAATAATGGTCAGAGACTCAAGAGGTCACTAATGATCATAGCTTGTCATTGTTGTGCTTCTTGTTTTCAAATAGTAGGCGGCACTATTTTAACAGATAAAACAAGACCCATCATGCTAGAATTTAGACGTTCATGGTACAAATGGTTTATTCAGATGATGCAAATTTAAAACTTTCGTTTGGTAGCTGGAATTCCTTATATTTAAAGTGCATTACTGCAGGCATGTAGAGGATATTTATACTATATGCCAAACGAACTTGTTAAAGAGCTTGGCGGTTGCTGACTGGTACTACTTTTTTTTCATGTATATACTTTGCCGTACAACTTTTGAAAGAAAGAGAGAGAGAGAGAGAGAGAGAGAGAGAGAGAGAGAGATCGAAGCTAGTGTCTTCCGCAACAAAGAAGATTAAAACACTTCCAAAGATACTTCTAGATTTATGGCTTGTTCTGGGTTTGCTCGGTTAGTGCAGTGAATAGATGGGGGTGGGGCCATCAGCCATGTCGGCAGTGTTTGTTTTCCGCTGTCATTGCTCTGGATGGTACTTGATCCTTCGGGACCTGCATGGCGATTGGATCACAGCTCATGATTCCCTCCAATTGGCGGAGAAAACTTATATAGGAAAAGGATATTCCATTGCAATTTATGGATTGGCCGTGGAGAGAAGCCGGTGACCGTTGTTTTAAGCCTTGTGTGGCCAAGGGGCCAAAGGAGTGGCGCGGTGGTGACCACTAAACAGCTCGATTGCGGAGCAGAGTGCATGGATCGCCTTATTCTTTAACTTTAAGCAAATGGAATCGGGGGTTAGTGCGTATGTAAACTACTGCATGATCAAATTGAAAGTACCATTCAAAAACTCCCTGGAGTCTCCCTTTTATGCTGCTTTCATGTTGCTTTCGTTTTCTCCCTCGCTAAACCTGTAGAACATTTCGTGATTTAGCTAAAGTGGATTTTTTTTTTTTTTTTGGTGAAGAAAATGCAAATTATCATAGCAATATATATGAATCGGATACCAGGGAGTAGCTACGGTTCAAATTCTCACAAATAGTTATATTGCAAAGGGGAACATGCGGTACTGTCAAGGGAGTAGCCTGGTTGGTAGAAACCCCGTCTCACCACTAGCCAGTCACGGATTCGAGGCATGGTTCCGTAGATTATTCGATTAAATCCAAAAATTTTTAGGTTGGCGTACTCATTTTAGATGAAAAAAAATTATGAAAATTTAAATGTTTTGTATCGAGACAAGACGGGAGCCTACTGGATAGCTACACCAGGATTTATAAAGAAAATTCCTTTTGCAGGTTAGGCTGCTATCTCGCACACACGCTCGCACAAAAGAAGCTACTTAATCCCTTATTCATATTTTTTCAATCAGAATATGATCTAATTTGGCTTCAAGGCAGAGGACATTGTTAAAAATCCCCTGCACTACCATGGCACATGATAGAATAAAAATATTTATTTCTGAATACTAGAAACATGCATATCAATTGATAAAATGGGGGGGGGGGGGGGAAACATGATGGTTTCCTGACGATTCCATACAAATCTCCTCCTCCAACCTTTATTACATGGACAGACCTAGAAGAGCTCGGTCGTGAGGATGAGTCCCCTCCCTCCCATGTAATCATACATCTTTTCATTTTGTTATCAATTTGCATGGAAGAATTGAGGATCAAGCAGTCACGGATGTCTCGATCGCAAGCTTGCCCTCGTATCTAACATTCTCTGATTTTTCAGCCTCCTCCCAGAGCTCGGGCAGTGCTTCCCTGATGTTGTGGATGCTTTCCAGTGCATGGTCTGCACCTTTGACTCTATGTGAATTGCCCACCTGAAACAAAAACATTAAGGAAGCAACCTATCAGATAACCTACCTAAAATCAATCCAATCCCAACTATTCCCATGACAGAGCCCAAAACTTGCATCAAGCAGCCATGGTAATGAATGGGCTTACCAGCACTGTGTGGAGACCGACCCCTTTGCCTGACTGGATATTGCGAACACTGTCATCAAAGAAAATCTGGACAACAATTTGCACCAATACACTGTTAGTACAACTCACCGAGATTATGTGCTAAATGCCTGAAAGTTTCAGATCGATGTTTTTATGATGGTTCTATCAGTTCAAGCAGATATGCAGCAATCAGACTTGAAAAAAAAGAAGAAAAGAAGAGCAACTCACCGTTCTCTGAGGGTTAATGTTTGCAATTCTGAGAGCATGCTCCATCGCATCCATGGATGGTTTGCATTGGATTGGTGTCTTTGGTAGTTCATAATCAGCAGTGGGCTGAGAGAAATGCTTGATGATGTCGAAGACGTTGGTTGTTGCTGTTGGGTCACAGGGTGAAGATGAATCACTTGGTGGATTCAGTGTCTCGAAGCATATAATTCCTTCAAAACAACCTTCCAACCCCAGCTTATTTAGAGCTTTGGCAGCATGGATCTTATCAGCATTTGTGAAAATCTGTTTTATGAAAGCAAAGACACGTGCATCAGATTACAATATATCTTAGTAAAAACGTTTACCATTCTATGCGAGAGTGTTTGAGAAACTCGCCACTTTGCGTATTGGCAGGCTCAGTAGAAGATTTCTAAGAACGGGATCTGGCTTCAGCTTGTCATAAGGTAATCTTCCATGAACAAAACTGTTGAATAGCAAAAGAGATGGTTGATTTAACATGGATTGTCACAAAATTATTGGCATCAAACATAGTGACCGACAAGAAGGGAAAATGTGGAATTACCCGTGGTAATCATCATAATCAAAATTGTAGCCAATGGCCTGGGTAACATTTACAAGAAAACAATGTAAGGAAACAGGCATAATAATAATTTTATTAAATATCGTGAACAGAGAAAATGTTACTTGGCGTACCCTTAGACCGGCCATGGTTGTCCCATAGTACTTGTACAGCAAGTTACACATGTCTGGGATCTTGCTCTCCTCAATCCCAAGCTTCTCGACCATGTAGTCTGAGCATGATAGCAATACTTATATGAGTCTAGATACCCACCACAAACATCAATGAAAAACAACGGAGAAGTGAATACACACCTTCGATGTTTTTGCGACACTCGGTTGCCATGCCAGAGCTATAAGGGTACAGAGTATCGTCGAGATCTATATGTTTTAACGAAACCAAGAACCAATTAGTACTTGCTGGCTCAACTAATATGTCTCAGAAGAAAACTTCTGAGCAGAATACATACCAAACAGAAGGCACTCGTATTTAGGCCTCTGAGCCTGGCGATATCGGCCCTCGAATTCCATTTCAATCAGTAAGAACTTCAAAATAAGAACAAAAGAGTCTCGGTAATAACGAACAAGATCAGAAAAATGGAGACGGGAAGGATTATTTTTCTGAAAATATATTATCCAGCCATCGAAGTGTGTGGACCACATATATAGTTTTTCTTCCTCAAAATTATAATAATAACATGTAGTTGCATTAAAACCTCTCACCTTTCGGTGAGAGAAATAAATCCTGGCCGTTAAGTTCCGTGACAGAGGTATTTGACAACCTAAAGAAGGCTATCTCGAAGCCAAAAAGATAAAATCTTTCTCGAAAGAAAAGAAAATTGATCTTTTAATTCTCCACCATCAGAGCCTCGGAGATTGGTAGCTCGACACAGAATGCATTTGATCAACTAGCGAAATAAAAAGATACATCCACAATAGTTATAAACTTTCTTCACGAAACTAACAATCTCTGTCCAGATTTTTTCGCAGAAAAACCAGCAAGATCAATTCCAAGGCCAGGGATGAGAAAGGTACCAGATTGAAACAGCCAAAAGATCCGAGACGCTATGCAGAAGAGGTCAATAGAGACCGGGAGGGATCAAAGGAGGGCAAAAGCTGGGGTTTTTCTCTACTGAGAGGAATGAGGAAATAGAAAGCGAGGGCGCGGGGGGGGAGGGGGAGAAGGGGGTTTGGGCTCCCTGGTTTTAAATAGGCGAACCGTTGGCCCCTCTAATCGAGATTAGTATTAAAAAAATCCAGAATTAGTTTTAAAAAACTTAGATTTAAGATATTTTTTAAACTAATTACGAACAGAAAAAGGAAACTGGCGGAGCTGGAGTTTCGGACACGGGGCATGCCCGCTGTCACGACCTAATTCGTTGTCCAGTAACTTCCGCATCCGAACGAACACGCTTGTCCGTTATAATAGGTCCTTACGTTATAGTTATTTACGTAAGTGTCCTATTCCAGGGGATTTAGAACTTTGAACGTGGGCCGTCCAAACGAAGAAGGTCAACGGACTGCTGTTCGTTTGGAGATCGGACGGCGTACGGGCGTCGGCCACGACCATTGAGAAGACGCACGGGAGGGCGTATTCGCACCGCGTAGCTTCCTTATTCATACGCTCCCGTGGCCCGTGGAAGGTCAGGGTAAGAAGGACCAAGGTTTAAATTTCATAGTTTGTGGGTCGGTAGGAATGATCTTGATGGTTTGTGGGTGGTCATGAGCTTGAAGGTGGAGGGGTTCGGTAATAACTTGATGGAATAATATTGTTAGGTCATGATTGCCAAGGAAAAGCATCATGTCCACCGTCCGAGTGATGCACACCGCTATTTGTTAGGCTTCTAATAGTGCAATGCCAACTTATTCTCTAGAGCACTTGTAGAATTTTTGCATTTTCAACAGCATAAATTATTTATGCACCTTTTGTCTATATTGATAATGAGGGGTAGTGAGATTTAGTTACCAATCCATTTGTTTAAAATGACAGTCCTCTGACATGTTGTGGTGTAATCAATTTTTTTATGAATGCTATCAGCTTTTGTAAATTATATGTTTCTTTTTTTTTGGGGGTGCCATATTGATGTAAAAGCCTTTAAATATTAGTAGATAGCACCATCTAGCACGTCTCCTTTGGTATCCATTTTAGAATTTCTTTTTGTTTGCTTGATGCTTATAAATTAGTAAAGCTAAACAAACAATTATAAACATAACGGAATATTTGGAATAAATGCTTGAAAGTTGCATGACAAGTAGATGCAGGAGCCGAGGTCAAAAAATTTATTGGAAGTTTCGCCAATTATGGATGGCTTATAGGGACAGAACATGATTGAATAATTCTTTGTATTGGTAGAATATTACCAGCAACGATGGAGCATCGTAGACGGTTATTAATGACCATAAATAGAAAGAATTAGTACAAATCCATATTTGAGAGAACCCAATCCAAATCCTCTCACGTGGAGAACGCGTGTTGTAGATTTTTTTTTTAACCTTCGCTTGCATGTGGGGACCACGTGGAGCAGGAGCCATTCATCACAGAAAGGGTGTCAATATATTCGTGTTATCAGGAGTGAGAGCGGTTAATATTTTTCAATGCTTAAATCCAGTCGTATACTCGTGTCGGGCCCATGCGATGCCATAATGGAATTCCGGTTTGGGAAAACCATCTCTGGGAGAGACGCGTGTGTCGTCCACCGAGAACCACGTGTCCGTTGTAAGGTCGATCGGACCATTTTTTTAAAAAAAAAAAAAAAAAAACCCCCATGGTTGGAGCACACATTCTATGGTGGGAGCCACTGAAATCATTTTTGGAGGCAAATTTAGTGGGAGCCATCGAGGGCCACCGAAGTCATTTTTGGAGGCAATTATTGGAGTACAAATTCTACGGAGTTTGACATTTTAATTATTGGATACACGTGGCAGTTGGATGAGCATCAAGTTCCCAACAGAAATTGTGGTTTAGCCAGGGAGACGTGGCAGAAATCTCCTAATGGAGATGTGATAAAGCCACTGATGCAATGATTTGTGGACAAACTTTAGCTTTCCATCTGCAGTTTTTTTTTTTCCCCCTCTTCTTCTTCTACTTCTTCTCCTTTTTCTTCTTCTTTTTTTTTTTAATAAAAATCTTCCCCCTAAATTTTTCTTGGACTCCAGCATCTGCTGCTGTAGGGTTATTATCGCCTGTGCGGCTGTGCCAGAAATGACTAAATGAGAGCTGTGCATTTTAAGGCGAACCTTGAATTCAAATCTCTGCTAGCATGCCAAGACAGTTCTATGAGTAACAACGGCAGCTGAACCAGCTACTTGGTATTTTACTCAAATATTATGGGCAACCAATAATTATTTAAAAAAATTCAGGTAATTATTAAATGAGGTTTTGATTCAGGCTTCATCCTTCCTTTCTGAATTGCCAGCGATTTTTCATATTCGATATTTTGCAAGAAAGTCAATAATATAGCTGATTAGATAGTATTTTATGTGATCAATTATATATGATTAATATTACAATTTTTTTTAAAAAAAATTATTATTAAATATTTTATTTTTTAATTGTTTGATTTAATCTATTTAATTTATCAAAAAAAATTCAAAAAAAGAAGCTTTACCGGAAGTAAGTGCGTGAACGGAAGCGTCGAACTTGCGTTCACGTCTCCATGCAATAATTGTAGCTTTAAATGTTTGTCATTTCTATGCCAGGTGTGCTCTGCGCTCTGCCCCAAATAATTTAGGGATCATGACCTCTTTCTGTTACAAATGAAGTGCGTGCACCATCAACCATGCATTCGATTTTGATTTCAATGCTTTTCTTTTGGGAAAACAGCTCTTTTGACTACATTTTTAAAGCGAACTTAGAGTCAGGTTATGTGATCATGGCCATCCATATTTTGCGGTATGATTATGTGCAGTATCTGCGGTCGCATATATGTATCGCATAGAAGCCACTGTTCCATGGCCGGCGTGCAACACAGACAACCATGATCGTAGAACTCGACGCTGGAGTTTGGTTTTGGTGTTTCTTGGTGAACTGAAATCTCTCTGCAGATTTCCATGCATGCATGATACTTCATCCATGAACATGGAGAGCCGAGCGATGTTGGCCATCGAATTTGGTGGCGGACAAGTGGCCATCGAACAGGTCCAGCGTGGGGGGCACAAAAAAATGGGGTATCATAGCAATGAGACCAAGTTGATGTATTATTATTATTATTATTATTATTATTATTATTATTATTATTATTATTATTATTATTATTATTATTATTATTATTATTATTATTTATTCCCGGTGACACCAATTATTCGTGCGTATCCTTGTGGGTATGTTTCAAGATATAAAACTTGACAAGGTCCAATTTTAGCAACAAGTATAGTTTCTTGATTTTTCTAGATTTTGTATGATTTACATGGATGATGCAGACTCCTCAACAACCCTACATCTTCTTGCAAATTTCAACTTGCTTGCGTACATTGAGAGGTAATACGAAGAAGAGCTATGTATTGATGAACATAACTTATTGCTGGATGAATGATTAACGATTGAGAATATTTCAATTTTTTTTATGAACATTGGAGTACCTTAATTTTATTCGGTTACATAATGGTTAGGAAAGAACTAGTGTTTTGTCTGGTTTATAGGCCTAGGAGTGGGCTATAATCTTGCTTAATTATATCTACCTCTATCTAACGTGTGATCTCGACTCTCATATGAAACGAGGATTAAGTCAAAAGAAGCAGACTTTTTGTTCATCAGATGGAATATATATTCTTTTGTGTTCTCCTTCGTGTTTTTTTTTGTTTTAGCGTGGACGATATTTTTGATAAGATTACTATTGACTTGAAGACAAAATTATCCCGAGAATGAAACAAGATATGAAAGGGAGAAATTGGTTGTTAATTTGGCTCTTTCTTGGGCTCACGGAAACACTTGTTACCATGAACGTTCATAGGTTACCATGATTATTAAGCAGAAAAGATGTCGATTCGTACGTTCTGCACTCATGGACTCAGAATCTTGTGCTTATTTCTTAGAACTCCGAGAAATCCGAAATTGGAACTGAATATTTCTGCCTCTGCAACGTTATACGTCAAAGTATTCTCTTGTTTTTAGAGCTTTCTTATGAAAATAAATTAGTATGTGTTTTCAAACAAAAATTTAGGAAATATGTGATCGAAGCATCATTTTTAACTAAGTGATCGAGTCACGGCCATACAAATCTCGGTTTATAAAATGCACGTATAATTGTATATCGAAAAGTTGCAAACTCGAATCCCCACTAATAATTTGAAAGTGACCGACCTGACGTCGCCCGTGACAAACGACGCAACTCTTATCTTGGTGGTCCTTTATATATATATTAAAAATATAACGTGAGTATCGTGATTCCGTCAGTCTCCTGGAGTCGCGTAGCGGGCAAGGAACAGGGTAAAACAAATCAGCATTATAGTGAAGGTGGTGGTGAACCATCAAAGCAGCCAGGGAAAGACCGTGGAGAGGACGCCTCTTGCATCTTCCTTTCTCTCTCATCCATTGGGCCTTTACGGCTATCGAGCAATTTGAAAGCAGCATAACTCTTTCTGTACTTTACCTCCCTCACCATCAACAAACAAAAAAAACATAAAAACAAAAAACAAAACAAAACAATTTTTAATGGCCAGCTCTGACACGGTACCGGGTCTGGAGTCCCTTCACCCTTCCCATAAAATTTTAAAACGCTTCCGCCTCCCCAAATTCCAGACCGAGGACCGATCTCGAGGGACCATCCATTTTGTCTCATTGAAGCCTTGGTTGCCATTGGCCGAGAGACTCGAGCCAGCAGCCAGTTTGCATTGCTTGGCCCATCCGGCCTCGAGATATCATTTCAAAGAAAGTTAGAATTGCACCTAAATATTAAGACATCAAAAAATGGATCTCCAGACCTGATTAGAGGGATTTCAGAACTCTACGGAAGTGGCTCGGGTATAGATTCGGTGAGAAAAATATAATCGACCAAAGCAAGCATGACCATGAACAGATAGACTTTGCGCTAAAACAATTTTAAACAAAGTTAAAAAAGAACAGCACACAACTGAAAGGCTATGCCCTTGAAAAATTTCATGATAAGGATGCAACGATGTTGAGTAAAGAGTACATCAATCAGTTTTATGATCTCCCCAATCATTCACACTCCAAAGGTGACTAATTTTCTAATCCCCCCCAAATTTGTTCTAATCTCCCCAATCATTCACTCCAAAAGTGACAATGGATGAGCTACCCAGGATAGGGGCTTTCTTTTTCCTTGTCCCACCATGCAAACCAGAATAATTGACTGGGGATGTTCCAGCTTTGCACAAACCTTACCATCATCCAGCACAGTGAACGACACAAATATGCAAGACTAAACAAACACACATGCAATACCTAATTTGCTGTTAAGGACCACAACAGTAGGGACAATACCCGGCTCAATTTTTGTCATATTTCTCACTATTAAATATAACTGAACAGAGAAAGGTTTTACATTACACGGAACAAGGAATTTTTCTGATACAGATGCTGAATTAGTATAATTTCTTAAATACAAGGCAAAACAAAAAAATGGAAATTGATAAAGTATACATTGCTTCCGCTGGCTACGTGGGCACTACTTCCCCACCGAGTGAAGACGACCCATCATCTTCCTCCACGGGCTTTGAAGGTTCCCTACCTTTATTGTCCTCTTCCTCTTGGAACCCTTGCTTAAACCTATCATAATTTGTTGGTTCACTTGATTTGAATGGGCGCTCACCAAGGACTCTGACCAAGTCATCTTGGTGTAGGACCTCCTTCTCCAGTAGCAGCTCAGCGATCTGGATGACATGATCCTTGTGTTCCCTTATCAGTTCCACTGTTCTTTGATAGGCCTTTGAAACCCATTCCCTCACCTCAGCATCAATAATGGCTCCAGTCTTGCTGCTGTAAGGCTTGCTCATTTCAAAACCATCATCCCTCTGCGGAAATGAAAGGAGCCCAATCTTGTCACTGAAACCATATACTGCAACCTGAGCGTAAGTCATCTTGGTCACCTTCTCCAAATCATTTTGAGCTCCAGTAGAAATCTTCCCCAACAAGACCTAGAAACCCATTAAAATGACAAAGTTATTGTCATGGTTATACCATCTCTTAGTCATCGTGCAAAACATTTAGCTAAATGTATTGAACGAAGGTGATCTGATGCATTTTTGCAATTTCTTATATTCTTCGTAATTTTCATTAATAGAATTGTCATGACATCTGTTAAGAAATCCAACATTCAATTTTATCATCATCGAAATCCACCATTCGGTTTTTATCATCATCAACCGGTAACACATGGTATGAAACAACTTTTTAACAGGTGTGCAACAATGTTGGTTACAATTGCAACTTCAAACAAATTGGCTTGTCGATAAAGAATCAGATGTTCTGTCAACCAGGTTACTACACTGTGAAATAGCATGGTTTTCAGGGTTCTGAAAAAGACGTGGAAAAGCAGAAGCAGATACACCTCGGAGATCAAGCTTTTAGGAAACTGAAGATTCCGGAACATGAGACAAGAACATTCAACTTAAACATTCTTTAACCTTGTTAAGCTGGAGCCTCCATTGACAGGGAAGAAAAAAAAAAAGAAGATACTTGTAATCTAGTTCAAATATCATTTGAAATAACATGCATATACAACAATATTCACTTCCCGCCTAATATTTAATAAATATTTTCAACAAAAACTCCAAATGTTAAAACAATCTGATTAAAGAACAAAAGAAAATCCCAAAAGGAATACATCCCTGCATGGTATGACCATAATATACCATAATATTCAAAGATGCCACTTAACTGAGATGTATCGGTTAGGCAATATAGATGGATTATGAAAGGAACTACCAAATACAGCTTTCGGTTATTATATGTTGTTTAATGGTTTCAAGTCCGATGTCACCCTATCAGAAAAAAAGGTGTATAATCCACTTTCAGAAAATTCATGATGACAAAACTAGGTTCCATTTTTCTTTTTCCCTTTTTTTTTTGGGTAACTTCTTGTGTGAAAACTAATTATTTAATAGATGAAAGCAAAGGGATCGTTTCTTACCTCTTCAGATGCACGTCCACCTAGTGTCATGCATGTCATGTCAAAAAGCTGCTCCTTGGTCATTAGGAGGTTTTCATTTGGCACATACTGAGCAAAGCCCAATGCTGCAGTTCCACGTGGAACTATGGTAACTTTAAGTAAAGGCTCTGCATGCTCCAAAAACCATCCAACAACAGCATGACCTGATTCATGGTAAGCAACAGTTCGACGTTCCATCTTGCTGATCACCTAACCAGAAGATAATGGCATCAGCGCACCCGATTACAATAACAAAGTTGCCATAACAATCTTTGCATGCTTACCAAGAAAATTGCATGCATAACAAGGATCCAACTTCAGTTTGTAACTTCGATTACAAAAATGTTGATATTTATAGCTAAAACTGAGCAGAACAAGTTTATAATTAGCTATCAGTTGTAGCAGCTAATTATGCTTTTCCCAACATTTGTACTACAGGAGTTTCAGGAACTCTGAAGATGCTTTTGAGTCAGTTATGTATATACATATTGCAAAGTGCTATCTATTCATAAGGATGCCCACAAGATAGCCGGAGAATGTTTAGTATTGATAAATACTAAATAGTGGTATTATTAATGATATGCAGGGAGCATAAAACCTTGGTAACATTGGGCTTTTACTACAAACAACCTGGTACATACTACAAATAATTTTAAACAGAAGGATTGCCTGGTATCTAAATATGTATCTTTCTTGAATTTAGACCACAAATTGACAAAGACAGGAGAACGAACTTAGCTGAAATAAAAGTGAAAGCAGTTCCCTAAAATAGTTATGGATACACTGTACAAACACCATTAAGACCAAGAAAGCCAATATGCTTGTCATCTCAGCAGAGCAAGTTTATAATTAGCTATCAGTTGTAGCAGCTAATTATGCTTTTCCCAACATTTGTACTACAGGAGTTTCAGGAACTCTGAAGATGCTTTTGAGTCAGTTATGTATATACATATTGCAAAGTGCTATCTATTCATAAGGATGCCCACAAGATAGCCGGAGAATGTTTAGTATTGATAAATACTAAATAGTGGTATTATTAATGATATGCAGGGAGCATAAAACCTTGGTAACATTGGGCTTTTACTACAAACAACCTGGTACATACTACAAATAATTTTAAACAGAAGGATTGCCTGGTATCTAAATATGTATCTTTCTTGAATTTAGACCACAAATTGACAAAGACAGGAGAACGAACTTAGCTGAAATAAAAGTGAAAGCAGTTCCCTAAAATAGTTATGGATACACTGTACAAACACCATTAAGACCAAGAAAGCCAATATGCTTGTCATCTCAGCAGAGCATATAAAAGAAAGTTTGCCAACATGAACAGTAGAACCATCCCGAACTGTCTGGTTTAGGGCATGCCAAGCTATATCTGCGATGGAGAGGGAGAGGGAGAGGGAGAAGGAAAGAGAGAAAAAAGAATTTTGGGAAGGGGGGGTGCTTAGAAGCCCTCCTCTCTTCCGGTCATCTGCATGAATAAACATGGCTTGGACTTTTTTCGCTTATTTAAGTGAAGTCAGCACATGGTGTGCAAAAATAAAAAAAAAAAACGGGCTGAGCCTCATTTCAAATGAAACAGAGCTCCACCCAATGTGCAAACAACCGGAGGCAAGGACGGCTTCCGATCCCCACCCCGCCCCTCTCAGGAGCTCTCTCTTCCTCCCTCTCTCTCCTTCTCCCTCTCCCCATCTGGTTTTCTTTTTTGGTATGCACCAGGACAGAATAGCACAGTATCATACCGTGCCGTGCTGCCAGCCTACCGGCAAGAGTGCTGGTTCTGGTATTGTGGACCTTGTTTGCCAGATTGTTAACTCACCTAACCATATGGAAGAAAGGCATACCTTCTCTTGACCAATGTCCCACTTTCCATAAGGGCCTTCCACTGTAAGCCCAAGAAATAACATTGCCCAGATACACTTCAATTAGGGTTGTGTTTGGTTGTGAGAGTGGCAGACTGGCAGTACCAAAATGGCGTTCTGAAAGTTGCCACATCCATGTGTTTAAGTCCCAGAAATGAAGATCAAACTGCTAATTTTAATCCTTGGCTTTGAGAAAAACGTTTGGGAAAGTGGATGCCTTTCATGCAGTTCCTTCCAAGCGAATTCAGAGAGGTGCATTAATCCATGGCTTATTTGTCTCAAGAACACAACAACAGGCTTCTGCCTCCATAAGAGGTATCTCTCTAAATAACATAAAAAATCACTGGACTGCCAAAGTAAAAAGGGCTAATCTTTATTTTTAAAATTAATTTCATCAATAATGATATCTAGAACACCACATGCAGACAGTTGCAAGTGTCAACTTGATATCAATGTTAAAATAGCAATTCTATGTGCTCCAGTCACACTCCAGTTAATCACTTCCCAAGCTGAATAGAGCATCTTACCCTAAAACTGAAAAAAGAATGTCCATCTTATGTGCCTATATGAGAAGTTTAATGAACGAGACCTTTTCCTAACAAAAATTTCCTATTCCTCTCTTTCCAATGATCTGCACTGCAATTGCAAATCCAAACAAAAAGACAATCTTGAATTTTCATTATCCTACAAAATATCAACAATATCATTTGAAGAATGTCTAATGAACATCCAGCAAGACTAGGAAGCATGACCACCAATGCATGTAATAATGAAGGAGATAATTTGTTGAACATCAATTGTTAATCAAATAAGACAATAGCTGAGCATATTGAAGAGCTTAAACTCTATTGGTAGTTTGATAGCCAACCATTTAGAAAGATGAGGGTAGAATGCAACAAGAGTTGCATGGAAAAGCAGAAAGATCTACCAAAGTGAAAGTGTTTATGAATGTCTAATAACAAAATTTCATCAATTAACTTGAAATAGCAGCCAGAAAAACAGAATGAGTACAATGTTACTCGCAGGAAATTATCGCACATAGATCAAAGAACACGAAAAAGTTCTGCAACAGAAGAGAAAAATGTCCACTAGAGCCCCTTAATAGGTTAAATGATAACACTAAAAAGGAAAAGATTCACGGTCATAACAGCAGCACAAATGAAGAGGGAATGCAAGAGTTAACATAACAATATTAAAAGGAGGTCAAGAAAAAAATAGTATGAATAACAACTCAACAACTGTATATTTATGATAGGAAATGAAATGAACATTACGGTAAAGTTACCTTGTTCTTCTTCTCCAAACCACCAATTATACGATCAATAGCAGCTTCAAAATGCTGCATTGTAACTTGTGTTTCCTCACTTCTTGCAGCTATCAAAGCAGCCTCATTACAAACATTGGCAATGTCAGCTCCAGCAAAACCAGGCGTAAGGGCAGCTAGCCTTTGAGAGTAATATGATGGATCTTTGTCCAGCTTGATCTTCTTCAGATATATACGGAATATCTGATCACGCCCTTTTATGTCAGGTTTGTCAAGTGTAATTTGACGATCAAACCGACCTGGCCTTAACAAGGCCTTATCCAAGATATCAGGCCGATTGGTCCCAGCAAGTACAACAACCCCAGAGGTTGTCCCAAATCCGTCCATCTCCACGAGTAACTGATTTAGTGTACTTTCCCGCTCATCATTGGCACCCGAGAAGCCCCCACGGCCTCTTGCTCGACCAATTGCATCAATCTCATCAATAAAAATTATGCTAGGTGCACACTGCCGGGCTTCTGCAAACAAGTTCCTCACCCTCGAAGGTCCAACACCAACAAACATTTCCATAAAATCTGAACCAGAAATAGACAAGAAAGGTACACCAGACTCGCCAGCAGTTGCTTTTGCAAGAAGTGTTTTCCCTGTGCCAGGAGGGCCTACAAGAAGGGCACCTTTGGGAATTTTCGCTCCCAGTTCCTCATACTTCTTGGGATTTTTTAAGAAGTGCACAAATTCCATAATTTCTTGTTTGGCCTCGTCACAGCCAGCTACATCTTTAAAGAATACCTGCACCAGACATACAAGTAAACTATTATCATTATCCATTCAACTAAAACCATATAGTGAAAATCATTCTATAAAGCATCAAAAAGAAGGAACTGATTGGTGACGGATGTGCTCTCCAATGCAGTTCTCTGTAGTATTCATGGTTCAATGTTGTTATCCATTAATCAACCCACAATAGTTAAAGGTAAACACTATAGATGGAATGAAAGGGCTAGTGTCAAGGCAAGATGCTGACCTTATTTTTTGAGTTCTTATCCATCTTCGTCACTTGGGCTTTTCCAATGTTAAATATCCCACGACTACCCCTTCCTGCACCACCACCAACGCCAAATCCACCCTGTATTTTTCGGCCCATAAAGTAAATAAGCCCCACAAGAAATGCTGTTGGGGCAAATTTGAGCAATTCTTGGTACCAAATTACTTCAGAAACATATCTAACAGGGACATAATCATGAGGATCCATCCCCAAGGCTTCCTGAGCTTCCTCCAATTTTTCTTCAAATGATTCCACACTTCCAATATTGAAGTAATACTTATACTGGCTACCAGCATTCCTAGGAGGAATATTTGTTGTGGTTCCCTGGATCTCATTGTCCCCGGTTTGATAGCTTGTCTTTGGTGAATTCCTGACATACACTTTTGCAACTGATTTATTGGACACAACAATGTGATCCACTAAACCAGGTTCCAAGAGCTTATTCTTGAACTCCTGGAAACTAATCTGTAAAGAATGACATTGAAATCATCTGATGTTAGAAAACATGACTGGCAAGAAATTACATTGATATGCAATGCACAATCTACAATCACTGCACAAATTCAGTCTTCTGAAGACATCAGCAAAGCTATATTTGTCTACAAGCGACAAGCTACTGGCATGTGATTCAATAAAAATATCAAGGAATCCTATGATTTAGAAGTGCCAACAAACAGATATGATGTAAATGTGGTTAACTAGTTATAAGTGCATAACTAACCTCTTTTTGGTCAAAAGAGCCAAAGGAAAAGGACGAAAGCAATAGTCCCATAAACAGTATAGGAGCAAGGTAACTCTGCAATTGTTTCATAAAATTCTCCTGAAAATTCGTCTGATCTTCTGTATTTGAATTCTCTAAAGAGAAGGAAAAAAAAAGCAGCAGCAAATAATTTGCACTCAGAACATCAAGCAAAAACACAATATATAAATGGTGCAAAAGGTATGAAATATCACATAAATCTAACCTCATCGATATACCCTGTAACTGAAACTCCTTTCACATTATACAAGTATTTTGACATATCATGTTACTAAATGATGGAAACAATAGCTCAGCACAAGTATTGCAGGCATTTCATTAAGGTGGAGGATTGCCTAATGAATGAATAACAACTATGTTAATACTTCTGTCTATTGATCAATGGTGGAATCAAAACTTACCACTTCTGAGAAATTTCACCAACAAACAAAATCTCTCTCTCTCTAATAAACACACTTGCATGCGCAGGCACACATGTAGACAAGTCCAACCTTTAGAAGAATTACACGTTTTTTACTTGTACATAACATAAATCACCTTATGTGGATGAAGTTCCATCCCCATACAAATACTAGAAATCATCTTAAGAAGATACCCATTGATGTAGCATCTAGATTAATGTTGATCATAAATAGAGCATAATACTTGAACCCAAGTCAAAGGAGAAATTTTTCTAAAATAATAGATGTTATTTGTTTTCCTATAATAACCCCATTCATCTTGACATTGGAATGTGTGAATTGTTTATTTTGACACTTGGAAAGACATCAGCTTGATAAAATTGGAGCTCCATAAGTTCCTGTATGTTTGAATTTATTCTCATCATATGCATGTTTAAAAATTCTAAGGTCAAAAGGTGGGTGATCAAAAGAATGCAAAATATGTTTGGTCAGTAAGAGGTCAAGAGGGATCGACATTTTACTCGAGTAATTAGCTAGGTTTTAGCCCAATCTTGATCATATGAAAATGAAGTAGAACATGCATATGGATCTAGTTTCAAGTTCCAGCCAATATAGGTTTCGGTGGTCTAATCTAACCCATTTAGTTACATTCTTTTGAACTAGTTAACAGACTCATAGTAACAAGCAAGGTTTGCCATGCCAGAACCAGACCCTGTGTCGGTCGGCCAGCAGTATGGTTCAATATGCCCCCATATTGTTCCATGCTAAACCCGAACCAACACAACAAAGAACAAGGGGAAGAGGGAGAATCGGAGAGAGGAAGAGAGAGAGGGGGGAGGGAGAGAGAGGAACGCAACGACAATGCTGGTGGTGGCTACCGAAGGGCCATAGAGGCTCTCGGATGATTAGAGGAGCAAGAAAAGTTCGAATCAAGAGAGGAGGGGGGGAGAGGGAGACAAAGGGAGGGAATGAGAAAGAGAGGGTAGGCAAGCTGACAAAGGCTGGCAGTGGCCGCTGGAGGGTTGCAAAGGCTCGAATCCTCCTCGCCTTTTGATAATTGAAATAGGGGTGACTACCCCTATTTTGATTGTTTTTAAATTCTTTTGCCAACTCGTAATGAAGTTGACAACATCTTTGGAGTTGTTTGTCAGCAAAATTTAAAAAAAATAACTTAAGTTGGAAACACCATTATCGCCTTCACTTGATATCTCCAAAAAAATAAGAAACAATCAAACATGGGCTTCCATTCCTGTTTTGATTGACCGACTCCAGCCTCCAACGCCCTCAGCGAGCCTATGGAGGCTCTATCTTCCTCTCCCCTCTCCTTCCCTCCTCATCTCTCGCTCTCTCTTTTCCTTCTCTTCCTTCTCCCTCCCCACCTCCTTGTTGGCCCTCCAGCAGGCGTAGCGGGTAGCGGACCTCCATGGCCTCGACCGGCCTCCGACGGGTCTCTCTCCCTCTACTTCCCTCCCCCCCTCTCACCTTTCCTCTTTCCTTCTCCATCTTGCCAGTGTTCCGAATTTCACATCGAAAACATACCAGTAGGCCATTGATATATTCAGCACATCCTGAAATGCTTGGTTTGGAATGGTTCAGCAAACCTAGTAGCAAGAGTTTTGACCTTCCATCCTCCAACTGATCTAGAGTTCTAATTCCAATTTTAGAACAAGTCCTTGGGCATGTACTGTAACAACATAGGACCTTGCCCAAAGTGGCTAGCTGGAAGATACTATTTAAATTCCTTAGCCTTGTAAAGTACCTCAAATCTACCTAGTGTATAACTAACATAGAATTAAATATATGCCTACATGGGACCTTACATACTTTCCTTGTTTAAGCCCTAGCAGGACTAAGGATCTAAATCCACTTAAATCCAATCATCAATACCATTATTGATCCATTATCAGTCTCAAAAGGGTCCATGTTGTAATATCCCCAAATCCACATAGATCATGGGCTGCATCTACTCTAATACCATTTGTCATAATCCAGGATCTTACCCAAAAGACATGCCAAAAGATATTATTTGAGATTCTTGGCCCTATATAAGTGCCCAAGATCTACCTAGTGTATAGCTAATATGGGACTGAACATGCTCACATAAGCTCTTACATATTATCTAGTTTATCATAGATGATGCAAGGACATGTGCGAACATGTATTTAGTCCCACATTAATTATGCACTAGGTAAATCTTAGATATCAAAGTGAACCCCTTGATACCAATTTTAGAGGAAAGATGGAGAGCGTACACACGTGAATCAGCTTTCTTGATTGCAAGAAACCGGCAAACCAGAAATCTAACCAGCTGCAACCTTTTCTTGGATTCCAATTTGCAAAAAGAGGTAGAAGAGATGGGAGAAAAGAGAGATCGTTTTTTTTTCTTGAAGAAGAAGCCTTGCTTGCTGCTACAAAACGCCGTCTCCTTTCAAAAAACCAAGAAGCCCCCAAAACCGTCGGCCCCCTTTCTTGATGCTTGGGACGTGCGGATATTCTTCTTGGACCAGTCGGCTGCTCCCCTTTCACACCTAAGGGGCAACCGGCTATACCTGAGGGCCATTCTATAACCCACAATTAAGTTATAATACAATCTCTAAAAAACTCCCCCTCTAAGCCACATGAGAAAATACTCAAACACGAGCCCATGTACATCCATGTCTCACATGTTCTCTCAACCTTGGGTCCAGACCCGACCCAACATGACTCGGAGCCTTGGAAACATATAAACCTCAAACTCCCAAAACTGTGTGGCTTCCCTGGGCTTTGGGTGCACCACACATAAGCCTACAATCTCCACCTTAACGCTCCAAAGCTCCACCCGGTCCATCAATCCCATCATCGCTCCACATTTGAAGAAGCTATCCCTTGGAAGAACTTTGGTAAGTGCATCAGCCACGTTTTCCTTGGTAGACACCTTGGCGAGCTCCACTTCACCGTCTTCCACCAGCTCCCGAATCCTGTGGTCCTGACATCAATATGCTTGGTCCTAGCATGATAGAATAAATTCTGGACCAAATACATTGCACTCTGGCTATCAGAATAAATCTTAACCTCCCCCCTGTGCAATGCCCATCTCCGATGAAAGTCCCTTCAACCACATGGCTTCCTTGGCAGCCTCAGAAATGCCAATGTACTCTGACTTTGTAGTAGACAATGCTGTTATTGCTTGTAGACTTGATCTCCATAAAATTGGACCACCATTCAACACAAATACATGACCTTTTGTTGAACACCTCGTGTCCAAATCACTGCAATAATCAGCATACACGAACCCAAACAACTAGCCTAGACCCTCCATGGACACCCCAGAGCCGCCCTGCATACTACCACACCTGTAGCATATGCCAACTCCAACTGTGCCCACCAAGTACCCGAAGATACCTTTCAGTGCTCTCCAATGCTCCCAGCTCGGATTGGCCATGAACCTGCAAACTTGGCTAACTGCATGCCCGAGATCTGGCCTACAACACACCATTGCATACATAAGACTCCCAACTCCTGAAGCATATGGAACCCTCGTCTTCTCCTCGGCCTCCATCTCAGTCCTGGGCGACATCGTCTTCGAGAGTTTAATGACCGGCAAGACCCTCCTAAGACCCTCCATATAAAACGATGTCGCCCAGGATTAAGATGGAGGCCGAGGAGATGACGAGGGTTCCATATGCTTTAGGAGTTGAGAGTCTTATGTATGCAATAGTGTGTTGTAGGCCACATTTCGGGCATGCAGTTAGCCAAGTCAGCGGGTTCATGGCCAATCCGGGCAGAGAGCATTGGAGAGCACTGAAAGGTATCTTCAGGTACTTGGTGGGCACAGTTGGAGTTGGCATATGCTACAGGTGTGGTAGCATGGAGGGCGGCTCTGGGGTGTCTATGAAGGCTCAAGGCCAGTTGTTTGGATTCGTGGATGCTGATTATGGTGGTGAATTGGACACGAGGCGTTCAACAGCAGGTTATGTATTTGTGTTGAATGGTGGTCCAATTTCATGGAGATCAAGTCCACAAACAATAACAGCATTGTCTACTACAGAGTCAGTATATTGGCATTTCTGAGACTGCCAAGGAAGCCATGTGGCTAAAGGGACTTGCATCGAAGATGGGCATTGCACAGGAGACGGTTAAGATTTATTCTGATAGCCAGAGTACATTGCATTTGATACAGAATCCGGTCTATCATGCTAGGACCAAGCATATTGATGTCAGGTACCACAGGATTCGGGAGCTGGTGGAAGACGGTGAAGTGGAGCTCGCCAAGGTGTCTACCAAGGAAAACGTGGCTGATGTACTTACCAAAGTTCTTCCAAGCGATAGTTTCTTTAGATGTGGAGCGATGATGGGACTGATGGACCGGGGGGAGCTTACAGGAGCTTTGGAGTGCCAAGGTGGAGATTGTAGGCTTATGTGTGGCACACCTAAAGCCCAGGGAAGCCACACAATTTTGGGAGCTTAAGGTTTATAAGTTTCCAAGGCTCTGAGTCATGTTGGGTCAGGTCTGGACCCAAGGTTAAGAGAACATGTGAGACATGGATGTACATGGATTCGGATTTGAGTATTTTCTCATGTGGCTTGGAGGGAGAGTTTTTGAGAGATTGTATTATAACCCAGTTGTGGATTATGGAATTGGCCCCAGGTATAGTTGGCTGCCCCCTAGGTGTGAAAGGGGAGCAGTCGGTTGGTCCAAGAAGAATAACCGCCAGCCCCAAGCATCAAGAAAGGGGGGCCGACGGTTTTGGGGTTTTCGTGGAGACTTCTTGGTTTTTTGAGAGGAGATGGTGTTTTGTAGCATCAAGGGTTCTTCTTCAAGAAAAAAAACAATCTCTTTTCTCCCATCTCTCTTCCATCTCTTCTCCTACCTCTCTTTGCAAATTGGAATCCAAGAAAAGGTTGCAGCCGGTTAGATTTCTGGTTTGCTGGTTTCTTGCAATCAAGAAGGCTGATTCACGTATGTACGCTCTCCATCTTCCCTCTACAATTGGTATCAGAGCACATAAGAAAACAGATTCACGTCTGTACGCTCTCCATCTTCCCTCTACAATTGGTATCAGAGCACATGAGAAAACAGCCTTCTTGATTGCAAGAAACTAGCAAACCTGAAATCTAACCGGCTGCAACCTTTTCTTGGATTCCAATTTGCAAAGAGAGGTAGAAGGAAAAGGACGCTGACCTTGAAACCAGTTTTCTGCTGCACCTGTCCGCACGCTTCCACGCGTGGCGGATTTCTACCCCAAAATCCCTTATAAGTATTTCCAAAAATCCAATCTTTGAGTTGTTTTTCCATGACCTTATCAACCATGAATAGCGGCAGCAAGGTGGAGATTGAGAAATTTAATGGATAGGGAAGCTTTTCTATGTGCAAGGTTCGAGTGGAGGATTTGTTGGTGCAGAATTTTCTGGACATGGCTTTGGAGGAAAAGCCAGAGCATATGACAGATCAAGAGTGGTTGTCTTTGCAGAAGAGGGCGTGTGCAGCCATTAGAGGGTGTTTGGCTGATGCGGCATTGTACAGAATCTTCGAGGAGAAGACACCGAAGGGTCTATGATCCAAATTGCACGCCATGTATATCGGAAAAAATATGTGCAATAAACTAATGTTGAACAAGCAATTGTATAGCCTTCGTATGCAAGAGAGTGGAGATGTTCTTCATGTTCAGAGGCAAGACCAAGTTTGCAATGATTTGCTAGCCCTTAAGGTAAAGATGGAGGAAGACAAGTCCATACTCTTGCTATGCTCGTTGTCGAGTTCATATGATCCGCTTGTCACTACTTTGCTGTATGAGAAGGAGACATTGATGTATGAAGACAGTATCAGTGCTAAGGACCAATGAGCAAAGGGAGAAGATGACGACGGATGGAGTACCTCAGGAGGGCCTCACAGTAGGAGAGAAAACCGCGAGAGGGAAAGAAGGCAGCAAGCACAGGGGGCGGTCCAAGTCCTGGAAAGGCGAGAGAGAATTCAGATGATACAAGTGCAATGAGGTCGGGCACTTAAAGAGGAATTGTCCTCTTTGAAAGAAGCATCAAGGGGAGAAGAATGAAAAGGAATCCGTGAGCACCGTGACTGATTTGGGATTCGAGGAGGATCTCATCGTGGTTTCAAATCTACACCAGAAGGTAGCGGACACAAGGATTCTAGATTCAGCTTGTTCACATCACTACACACCGCATCGATCTTGGTTTGCTGATTATTCCAAAATCGATGAGAGTGTGACACTTGGGGATGACCATCCTTGCAAGGTGACTGGAGTTGGTATAGTCAAAGTGAGGATGTTTGATGGGGTTGTGCGGAATCTTACACATGTAAAGCATATCCCAAAGTTGAAGAAAAACCTAGTGTTGCTGGGTACCTGGAGAGGAGCGGTTTCAGCTTCAGTTGCCGTTCCGGGAGTGATATTATGAACATCATGAAAGGTGCCATGGTAATGATGAGGGGGAAGAGGCTGGAGAACAATCTATATCAGATTGAAGGGACCGTGGAGTGTGGAGGATCTAACACAGCAGCGGTAGCACATGATCAGCAAGATTTGTACCGATTGTGGCATTATCGCCTTGGCCACATGGAAGAACGTGGTGTAAAGGAGCTGATGAAGGATGGATGGATTCCAGATTTGGATGCAAGTGTTGCAGAAATGTGTGAGCCATGCCAGATGGGGAAGCAACAACGGGTGAAGTTCTCTACAAGTTCAGCGCACAGCAGAGGGCCCCTGGACCTAGTGCACACGGATGTTTGGGGTCCGGCTCCGGTTCGGAGAGAAATGGAGCTAAATACTTCATGTCCCTTATTGATGACAATTTGAGGAGTGTGTGGATGTTCTTCTTGAGCGAGAAATCAGAAGTTTTCACCAAGTTTAAAGCATGGATGGCAGAGGTGGAGAAAGAAAAGGGGCGGCATGTGAAGGTTGTGCAGTCTGACAATGGTGGGAAGTTCACAAGCAAGGAGTTCCTTAGATTTTACAAAGATGGTGGGATCATGAGGCAATTTTTAGTGGCAAGGACTCAGCAAAATGGCATGGCCGAGCGGATGAATCGAACTTTCATGGAAAAGACAAGGTGTATGAGGTTGCAAGTAGGGTTGCCCAAGGTGTTTTGGGTGGACGCTGTTGATACAACGGCCTACTTGGTGAATCGGTCTCCTCATACAAAACTTGATGGGAGGGTTTTAGAGGAGTTATGGTCTGGAAGAAAGGTGGAGCTCGGTCATCTCAGAGTGTTTGGGTGCATGGCATTTGTACACATTGATCCCGGTCAACGGAGCAAGTTGGATGCCAAGGCTCGGAAGATGATGTTCATAGGATATTCGCGTGGAGTCAAAGGATACCGGCCATGGGATCCTTTGGAGCAAAAGGCCACGATCAACCGAGATATGGTCTTTGATGAAGATTCAATCCTTAGGAGACAAAAGGAGGTGGAGGTTCGGCAGGAGGTCCAACCGAATGCGGTTAGGCAGCAGGGTACAGCTGAGCAACAACTAACCTCTTATAGAATTTTACCTTTTGCAGGAGCACTCTTCAGAGATGCCTCCACGTGGAGATCAGCGAGACGCATGCTTATGGCCGAGATGAGCAAGGGGAAGAGCCACATCCCAGTCCAAGCATCGGAGTCGCACTGCACAAGCCTAGGCGGATTGTGAGGCAGCTAGTGCGATATGATTTTGGCAAAACCATGTCATATGCTTTGATGGCTACCAATAAGGGCCCGGAGACCTACAAGGAGGCGGTGCCGAGCCAAGATCGTGACACGTGGGTCCAAGCTATGACGGAAGAGATGCAATCCCTACAAAAAAATAAGACTTGGCAGTTGGTGGCACTGCCGAGTGGAAAGAGACCCATTGGATGCAAATGGGTGTTACAATGCAAGGAAGGAGTCTCAAAAAAAAAGGTACAAGGTACAAGACCAGGTTGGTGGCCAAAGATTACTCCCAAAAGGAAGACATCGACTACAACGAGGTTTTCTCACCGGTGGTTCGACATACATCCATCAGGATTTTGTTGAGCATTGTAGCGTTGCAGGATATGGAGCTGGAATAGATGGACGTCAGGACAACCTTCCTCCATGGGGATTTGGAGGAAGAGATATACATGGAGCAACCAAAGGGGTTCAATGAGCCAGGGACAGAATAAAAGGTCTGTCTTTTGCAGAGATCGCTGTATGGATTGAAGCAATCGCCAAAACTTTTGGCTTGAAGCAGTCACCAAGACTTTTTCTTGATAAGACCAAGAAATCCAAATAATACCTTCTAGCTAACCTTAGTTATTATAAATGATATCAAAGTGAACCTAGCTTGTGGCGCATATAAACTAAGAGATGCTGCAGCACAAACACTTTTGGGACTAACCACAAGAAGATCATGGTATTTGTGACTGGATTTAATTGGATTGGACCTTTACCCTAGCAAAGATGCCATGACATAAACAAGAGAAGCATGTATGAGCCCCTGTGATTGTATGTTTGGTACCACATCGGCTATGCGATCTTAAGTATTTATACAAGACCAAGAAACCCAAATAAAGACTTTTGGCTAGCCTTTTTGAGTGGGATCCTAGATTGTAACAAATACCATTTCAGGTTCAATTAGATCCTTTCAATTGGTAGGTAATATATGTAAAAAGATAGTAAATTC
Source organism: Areca catechu (assembly GCA_021397845.1). NCBI lineage: Eukaryota > Viridiplantae > Streptophyta > Magnoliopsida > Arecales > Arecaceae > Areca > Areca catechu. The sequence continues at coordinate 3,442,054 of CM038050.1, read as the reverse complement.
ATCATCTATTTATCCTAAACATATCTCAAACAGAATACAATTATTTTTACTTTCAAGCAACACATAATGAAGGCTATAAGCACCATGAACCAATGTTTTGCATTTCAACGGGACGGACATCATGGCAATCCCATCTTGTTCTTGCAAAAAAATGGGACCATGAGAGGAGGGACTGCTAAGTCCATCTATGTGGGAAAGAATAAAAAAAGAGGAAAGAAAGAAAGAAAGAAAGGAAAGAAGAAGAAAACAAGAAACCAAAGAAGAAAAGAAGAAAAATAAAAGAAAGAAAGGAAGGGAGAAGAAAATGAAAGAAAGGAAGGAAGGGGGAAGAAAATGAAAGAAAGAAGAAAGGAAAGAACGAAGAAAAAGAAAGAAATAACAAAAGGAAAGGGCAAGGGAAAAACAAAGAGTTCCTAGCAAGAAGCTCGATCAAGATATGATGGGACAGTGGGGCGTCCTATCATATGGAGAAGCCAAGAGATCCCCATCCTACAAGATTTAAAACCTCCAAGAACCCACAAAGGCACTCTACTTTAACTATCCAAATTTGAGCTTGGAGCTGATGAATTTTGGCTGAATTCATCTTGAATTTAGGTAGAGCAATCTGTCTAACAACCAAGCCACAAAGTAAGATACTTTGAAACCATAAGGCAGTATTTCTTTTCCAAATTTTAAATACCAATGTTATGTCTTCCCTAAAATGCAGGCAAACTTTGCAAAATACCATATTTTGTAGAACATCATTAAGATATATCCTCATCTTCTCTAACATCAACAATAATATTAAAATATGGAAAAACAACACGTAATGATCCAATTTGCCTCCCGACTACTCATTGCCTTGTGGCTTGTGAGGCAAGGGCTGTCAAGCACACCAATTTACTCAACTTCGACAAAAGACTTAGTTCATCAGACTAACTAAAATTATTTTTTTCAAGCAAGCCAGCATGAATTTATATCAATTTATACATCATTGGTTGTAATCAAGTTTTCCATAGATTGAAGAAATTTGAGATGGTAAAGATGTTCATATACTTTGGGCGTGATCGTGATCATGATCATTAAATTTCTTATACTATCAATTATCTAGGTTTGATAACCATGCATAGGACCTTTAATATTTGGATCTTCAAAATGATTGGAGATCTCTTCTACCATATCATTATTTACTAGATTATCGATCTTGTTGTCTACTTGAGTCGATATCCTGTTTGACTCTCAGACTGACACTTTTATTGTCCTATGTCCTACAACCCCATTAACCATATATAAACAAGCTTCAATGAAATCATGATTTGATGGGAAATTAAAGAAGCTGAAATAACAAGCCATTCACCTACATGTAAATCAAATGGCACCATCATAATCAAAAGATTTGCCACTATAATACAATTTGAAAAGAGTTAACAGAATGTCAGCTGATGGACCTGAGAGAAAACAAGGAAAGACCTGGGGAAAAAGGGAAAAAAAAAAGACCTTAAAAATTTTCAGGGAGAAACACTTAAGAATTCATTATACTAATAAGATGACCATAACACATACAAAAAACCATAACCTCATATGTAAAGACAGCTGGGGCCTAAATACATGAGGAATAAGTTTGTTAGTAGAGCAGCCAACAAATCTTCGACGTTGACAAAAATATCTAAAAACAATCAAGATACTACAAGAAACTAAAGATTCAAACACTTGTCAAGAAAACTATCCACAGATCGGCTCGTCTGACTCTAATTGACGTAAATACCATTTAAGAACCACATAATACTCAGAAGACTGGAGATAATTATTTTTACGGTTCCATTATTGGCATGGTCAAATACCGCATTCTATTATTAAATTTGAACGGTTTTGAAACATACTGTGGATTAAAACTCTTTCTTTTCTTCTTTTAGTAAAACCTCATACCTTTCGAGTCCGATTTGTTGTTCTCATTTCCTTTCGGAATTTCCTTCCTATCCTTCGGGTGGTAGTTCTCATAATCTGGCAATTAAAGAAACAGAACATTCCAAGTGAGCAAACCTGCCAGGGGGGAAAGAGTAAATCGTTGCAACGATTGAAACTTCGAATCCCTGCTTACTCTTCTTGTTCGGTGATTCACTGGAAAAGAGCCGTCTAAAACTCGGATTCACGAGGAGGAATCTCCAATCCGCCTGGTACTGCTTGGCCCCAATAGCCTTATTCGCTCCAATGGAAGTCAAATAACTCCTCAGAAACCCTAAACCTACATTGTCACCATGAAAACCAGGTGCTTGCAGAACGGCTTCCTTCGAACAGCCAGACCTCACAACATAACCACCGAAAAAAGCGCCCTAATTATAGAATCAAACACATAAGAACAACGCGAAACGAAAAAAAATCGAGAGAAAAGATGGAAGAGAGGAATGAGAGAAAAACTCACGGATTCGAATCGGGAACGCGACGATCGCGAGAGAGATTTCCCGAACCTAGAAAAAATCATTCTTTTCCGCAAGCTAGCGCATGAACCGGGGAGAGAGGCTGGAGAAGAAGCTCCCAGAACCCTAGCCCAAAGGTTGCGAATCCGATTAACGGGGAATAAGAGGGCAAAAGAATAAAGATTGCGGTGGTGGGGATCGAAGGAACAGGGGGATTTCCGTGGTTCCGCCCAAGATGTAGTCCGGTTAGGCCTCTGAGCGAACATATTAAACTGGCGCAGACCGAGGGGGCGGGCCTAATTCACGGCTGGGTTCATTGTTTGGAAAATTACTGACAATATATATTTTTTTAATTTTTAGAATACACTTTTGTCAAATACATACTATATATAATATATACCAATTAAATTTAGTACCAAGCAAATTGATGTATACTTTTAGATAAATTAATATATAATTTTTAAAATATAAAATTTATTCATATATTATAGATAGTCAAATAATATATACTTAGTAAATTAATTATCTAACAACCTAATACACATCTTTTAAGTAAGTTGATGTATAACATTCATAATATTATGTTCACTAATACATACTACATGATTTGATAATATATATTTATCGATTTTCTAATAAATTTAACAAGTTTCTTTGATACATACCTAATAATAATTCACTATATCTCCAAGTAAAAAGTATCTTTTAAAAACTATGTCAAATCATCTAAAAGTATGTATTTGATTATTATCAGGTATATATTAAAAAAAATTTACAATAGATATGAAAAAGTCGAAGAATGTGTATCATCAAGCCATGTTGTATATATTAATGAATACGATATTTTAGAAATTATGTATTAATTTATTTGGAGGTATATATTAGATTACTAAATAATTAATTTGCAAAGTATGAATTAGCCAGTCAAATAATATGTGCCGATAAACTCTATATTTTGATAACTTTATATTAATTTACGTGGAGGTATGTATTAGATCATTACTAGGTGTGTATCAAAGAAGCTTATGATCAATGGATATGTATTATCAAACCATGTAGTGTATACTAGTAAATTTAATGCCCCGAAAACTATGTATCTGTTCGCTACCAGGCATGTCTTGGGTTATTAGATGATTAATTTGCTACATATGTATCGCTTAACCATGTACTGTATATTGATAAACTCCATATTCTGAAAACTGTATATCAATTTATCTAGATGTGCATATTAATTTATTTAATAATTAATTTACTTGGTATATATTATTTGACTATGTAGTATGTACCGATAAAATATATGTTCTAAAAATGATAGAAAGTGAATGCCATATTTTTTAATCACGGAACTAATAGCTCCATGTAATACCTGGTCCAAATGAAAAGAACCCAGCATGACTTCTAAAGCATAAAAGAGAGAGAGAAGACTCCCAATAAGAGTATTCTTCAAATAGACTCCCGATCAGAGTCTCAAACAAGGCCAGAAGGGAGTCTAACTCCTCCCTTCTACTTTATTTAGGACCCTCAAAACTTTTTCCTATCTTTCTATTAAAAATCTCAACTTGGGAGGAGAGCTCACAAGAATTTTTTCTCTTGAAAGCCCTTTACCATGCTCGTTGGATTCGCAAACCAATAACCATCGAAAAATAATGTAAGTGCTTTAAAAGTTTTTTTGTAAGCATTTCTCTCATCTTCCTCAACCTTTAGAAGCTTTATTCTGGCCAATCTATTACTGGATTTGTCTTAGAAGAAATTGTCTTAAGTTTTTCTTTATTTTTCTTACCTTTTCTCTCTTGACTTCCGGCGCCATCCATCACCGTCGATCACTGAATCAAAGACTTGGGGCTACACCACCTTGAGCCGTAGCCTAAACTACTTACTCTTGGTAAGAACCCCATGAGCTTGGGGAAGAAGGGGACTCAAAAGAGTCCCCTGTTTTGGTTGGACGGAGGGAAAAAAAAAGAAGAAGAGAAGTAAAAGAAAGAGAAAAAGAAAAAGGAAAGGAAGAAAAAATAAATTCTCACTCTTTCCTCTCTTTTCCATCCCTCTAATTTCTCTCTATTTTCTTTCTCTAAAATCTTATCTCTTTAAAAAGCTTCTCCTAGAGATTAGAGATGTTATGAAGGTGGAATCAAGAGATTGGTAGGTGGATCCTTAATAAATTTTAGTAGAAGATGGTTCTAAATCGATAATTGTTATATCATGAAATTTCTTTATTAATATTAAAATCGATTCAGTAGAAAAATAATTTTTTGGACAAGATGATATTGAACAAATCTCTTAGCACCTAGTTTGTGAACCGAGATGTAGATTGATGTTTGGTACATTAAATTCGTTATCAGTAGAGATAGAGATTCCTGGATATCGATTATCTATTTATATATATTTTTTTGTACATCGATGATTTTGCTCTACATAGTTTGATAGTTGCATATTATATATTTATTTATTGAAGTATACACAGTATTGATAACCGTTCATTATAAACTTATCTGTTAAGTATATGTGATTTATATATGAATTATGTTTTATATATTATTGATTTTGGTTGGATAAGTTGCGGTATTCATGTGCATTCAATTTTGTAAAAGAATATATTTTGGTATAAAATTAATTAACAAGTATGAAATTGTTTTATATTGCAGGATGGGTGGTGGTGCACTGGACTATATATGTATTGATATCACGTTACAAGTCGAAAATGTAGTATCATTGATGCTTCGCTATAGGCTGAAAATGTAGTATTGCTGATGCCCCACCACAAATTAGAAATATAGAACTATTCATGCCCCGCCATAAGCCAAAAATATGGAACTATTAATGCTCCACCACGGGATGGAAATATAGAACTATTGATGTTCCGCTACGGGCCAAAAATATGATTATGGTAGTTCTCGAGACTAGTCACGTTATTGATGCCCTGTCATTGATGGGTGTTGCTGCCTAGATCGCCGTGGCCGGTAGCTCTTACGTGGCCTAGGTGAGTGGGCTCCGTGCCAGCATCACCGGGCTCGTTGGTCGAAGATGATCAAGGGGAACATAGTCGTAGTTGGGATGAAAGGGGCTTAGTACTGTAGTGGCCCTCCTATGGGCCTCTCCAGTGATGAGTAATCTTCCTCCTTATTGTCCCTCCGTTGGGCGATACCTGCAAAACAGGGGAGACCTGCGCCGGGGATTCCGGCAAAGGCACTTCGACGATCAAGTCAGCGGGACGATCGAAGGAAATAAGGGACCTCTAAGACGGAGAGCTTGGGGGACTCTCTGCTGCCAGAGAGTGATAGATAATGTAAGAATGAAGAGAGTGTGTTGTCTCTTACCCCTCTTACCTCTTCCCGCTGCTCTTATATAGACGAGCGGCTCTTGGTGTTCAGAGGGGCACGTTCTTCTTGGTATAGGCCTGTGAAGCTTCTGCAGGCCTGGGAGGCTTAGATAGGTTGGTCAACTTCTCCCTTCTTGATGGTTCAGGAGGTTGGTGGAGGAGCACAGCGCCTTGGATGTGGCACTCCTTCCTGATTGGCGTAAGCTGTGATGGGGGCTTTTAATATAGCCCTCCTTCGTAGATGGTGGGTTCAGTTTGGCAGAGATGGTGACGTGTCGGGCTGCCATCTAGCCTTCCTCCGTACCTATATTTTGAAAAGCATACTTGGAATGGAATCAAATAAACCATGGCACATGCTTCGAGATGAGGCAGGCGAAGCTATTCGTGCGCATGGTTCGAGGTGTCCCATCGCGAGGCTAGGCCGCATGGCTTCTCCATGCATGGCGAGGTCTGCAAGGCTAGGTCACGTAGCCTCTCCATGCATGGCGAGGTCTGCAGAGGCCTCCACGCACACGGGTCGAGGTGCGCGGGGTAATCGCGTGGATCGAGGCACGGCATGCAGGGTCTCCCCCATGCACGTAGTTCTGGGCATCGGAGCATGCGAAAATGAGATGCGGTCCCGCGGGCAGAGTCGGACCGGGCATGGGTGGAGCCGGGTGAAGCCAGGCATGCGGGCCGGAGCCGGGGGGGCCGGTCCTGGGCACGACGTCGTCGAGCCGGGGTCCCACCGGGCTGAGGTGTGGGCGCGCCAGGCGGCCGTGCCGCAGTGCCGAGTTGGGGGAGCCGGGGCTCGGTGGTGCTGGTCTCCCACAGGCGGAGCCGGAGCGGGCAGGGGTGCGCTGCGCGGAGCTGACCTGGGGTGCGGGAGTGCCAAACCGAACGGGTCCCGCCGGACCGAGGCCAGAGCGGGGCCGAGGGTGCGAGAGCGTGCCATGCTCCTGCGGGCATGGCCGGACTGGTCAGATCAGGGCGAAGCCGTGCGCTGGCGCGGTGACCTCATCCGGAGCAGGGCCCTGCCACCTTGGGGCACCGAGCTGGGGCAGGATCTCGCCAGACCGGAGCCGGAGCGGGCGGATCCGAGGCACGGAGCCGGAGCCTCACAGGCGACCGCAGATGATCCGTGCCGCGTCCCTGCGAGCATGGCCGGACCTAGGAGCTCTGTCTCGGAGCCGGAGTCAGACCCAGGCAGGCGGAGCCAGACTGGGTGGAGGTGGAGCGCGCCGGACTGGGGTGAGGCGGAGGCCTCCCATGGGCGAGCTGGGCGCCGGACGGGAGCACGCGGAGCCGGAGGGGACGCGCGGGTGACTGGGTCACGCGGAGCCGGACGTGTGCCGCGCCGGGCTCGGAGGCTCCTGGACCGTGCCGCGCTGGGCACGGAGACTCCTGGACGGTGCAGTGCCAGAGCCAAGGAGAGGCCAGGGTGTGCGGAGGCGAGCTCGGGGCCAGCCTTCGCGCCGCGGGCGAGGTCGGGCGGAGCCACGCGGGTCGCTGCCGGGGTGCCATCGGGCTGAGCCGGACCGGACGAGGGCCGCGCCGGGCTCGGAGGCTCCTGGACCGTGCCGCGCTGGGCACGGAGGCTCCTGGATGGTGCAGTGCCGAAGCTGGAGCTCGGGCGGTGCGGGACTGGATTCGGTCGGGGGCGTGCCGTGGTCGAGCCGAGCTGGACTCGACGGCCGAAGTGAGGCCGAGGTACTGAGGTTCCCCGCCGAGGTGGGGCTGAGCCGAGCTGGATCCAGGCTACCACGAGCGAAGATTATTGGCGGAAGAGCTCCGCGCGGGCTTGCCGAGCTGGACCGGCACGTGTAGAGCTGCCGAGCTGAACTGAACTACAGAAGCTGGACTTCTCATGGTCGAGGTGAGGCCGAGATACTGGTTCACCGCCGAGGTGGGGCCGAGCCGAGCTGGGCTAAACCGCCATATGGCCGAAGTGGGGCCGAGCCCAGCTGGGCTGAACCGCCACATGGCCGAAGTGGGGCCGAGCCGAGCTGGGCTGAACCGCCACATGGCCGAAGTGGGGCCGAGGTGGAGAGGTGCCTGACCGAGGTGGAGAAGTACGTGGCCGCGCCAGCCTCCAAGGAGGACGCATGTCAGGGCCGAATGGATCTTGTTTACTACTGTAACAATGGGAAATATAGAACTGTTGATACCTTGCATGGACCAAAAATATGGTTATGATAATCCTGTGCCAAATACCCTAAGATGATTAGATCTGATTTATAATGATTTGTGAGGGTTATGTAATATGATATTTTGTATTGCATGACATGTATTGTTATACATACCATAGTTTTATATAGTATATAAATTATTTAAAGATTATATATTACTTTTTTATCTATTATTATTTGGATAATGTGGGTGTATGGAAATTCTTTCTAGGTTGTAAAGCTCACAACCTTCTCTATTTTTTTTTCTTTTTTGGAGTTACAAGATAAAAGTATTTTAGGTATGGTTGGATTATGATTGAATGAGTTGATTAGATAAAGTATCTTCAATACAGTTAGATAACAAAAATGTACAAAGTTCGGTGTTTGTTAATGTAGAACATTCATCAATTATATACTTTAAAATTTAAGATTTTAATAAATTTTAAGGTCTTACATGATCTCTAGAACATAGTTTTAAAATTCATGCAAGCAATCACGTTGCCAGCCTGGATGCTGGATTTGGGACGTGGCACTCCATTAATATATTTTTTTTTAATTTTTAGATTTTTTATTCTAAATTAGTATTAGAGACCACACGACAAAATAAGAAACCCATCCAATAATTGTTTTTTGCTAGTGCCTGCCCAACATAATTTTTGCTCTACAGGAGCCACCACCATATCACCAAAAAAAAAGGTTTCGCTTCGATGTTAGGTGGGGAGCAGTGACTTGGGTTATGTGCATTCTCTATGACTCTCTTCAATTCTCCATCGAACACCTGCAGTGCCTTCGATGAGAGCAATGGCGGATGACGGAAAGCTTAGGAAGGGGGATGGTAGTGCAGCTTCCAACTCTGTTAAGCAGGAGCGAAGCTGGTCGCGTGTAGTGCAGGGCTTCCCTCGTAGTGTTTCATGGATGTCTCATGGAATCTCGGAGGAGGAAATCGAACAGCTACAAGGCTTTTTCACAAGGGTGTTGGAGCTCTCACACTCAAAGTTGGAGGAGTCCCATCGATAGTGGGAACACAAGGCAGTCTTTATGAGGAGCCTGGGATATCAAGTGCCAGCGGGTTGGGTGGTGAGGGAGTTCAAGCTCAAGCTAAAGCTCGATGACAAGTCGGAGGTATTTGCTTTAGCTGAAGATCATATGGTCATCCGTTTTAAGAATGAAAGGGACTGTGCTCTAGCGCAGGCAAGAAGTCCCTGGTTCGTCACCAGTCAGCTATTGGTAGTGGAGCCATGGCAACCGGACTTTGTTCCAAGTCATCGTTCGATCTAAAAAACTATGGTTTGGTTGAGACTACCGGAGCTGCCGGTGGAGTTCTAGTCATCAAATGCTTTAATGACTATAGCTGCGGAGGCCGGAAAACCCTTGGCCATTGATGACTTTACCAAGAATCTTAAGAAGACCGGGTGTGCAAGGGTGAAGGTGGAGATGGAGTCAAGCAACCCTTTGATGCTGGGAGTTCTTTTACAGGAGAGGAATGGGCTTTTCTAGCAGCAGTTCCTGTACGAGAACCTACCGGCGATGTGTTTTCGATGCAGTAGGATGGGCCATGTGGAGGAAGTGTGTGGATTCGCCAAGGGTTCTTCCTTACCGGAGAAAGGTCATGGCTAGGTTTTATCGGATAATGTGGTGGTTGATGAGGGGGAAGGATCCATGGATCGACCGTGCCCTCTGGTGCAAGAGTCCGGCGGGTCGGATGGAGGAGGCCACCCCAAACTTGGTCCTTGGCTGGTGACCTCCCGAGTTTGGCAACCACGTGCTCCCAGGGCTCCGGTGAGAGGCAGAAGGGATCAAGACAAGCCCAAAAAAGGGTGCCCTGACTCATCTGACCCGTGCTGGTCTTCCCTTCCTTTGAGTTCTCCAAGGAATATTTCTTCTCCCCCGAACTTGTTACCGGATTCAGACGGTTGGCAGAAGCTGACAAAAGTGGTGCGTCACCGGTCACCAGGTTTCGATAGAGGTGAACCATCAAAGGAGGACTCGGCAGCTGGAAAGGGCTTCTCTACTCTTGGCTTGCTAGGGGATAAGATGGAGGTTGGTGGTAACAAAGAAATGGGGCCGCGAGATGTACTAATGTCTTATCCTTCTTTAGGGTCTCTGAAGAGAGCAAGAAGCCCACCGAAACTGGACGTTCCCAATTTGACATCTCCAATTCAAAGCAAGCAGCTTGTGGCTTCTCTGGTAGCTAACTTTGCTTCTCTGGTCTCTGATCATGGTAGCTCCCCTTCTCTGAGCTTGGGTGGGAGTCGAGTTGAGGGTGGCCCTATGAGGCCTCGGTACTCTCTTTCTTCTACTTCTCCTTCTATGGCATCAGTTTCCTCTATTTCTTCCATTGCTTGTGGTGTTGTAGACGGGGGAATGGATTGTGCTATGGGACTACCTGCTCTGTTGTGGGAGGAGTGGAGGTTATGAGTGAAGGAGGGCCCCTGGTGTTACCTGCTATCTCTAGTGATGACCGTCAGCCTGGTTTTCCTGCTGATGGTGCTGTTGTTGCTCGGGTGCAGAAGGTTGAGGGAGTAAAAGAGCATGCTGTCTCTAGTAAGAAGGGCAGTCCCCAGAGTGTGTAGTCTAATGCTGTGGGGAAGGAGCCTGCTGTTTCGGTGGTCCACTCTACTATTCAGGAGGAGCTGGAGTCCAATGGTGGGTCTTCTAGAATGATGCATGGAAAGGGACAGTCCTCCAGTGGGGGCAGGGGGATTCCTAAATAAGGAGACTCTACTGGGCTTGCCGCTGAAGATAAATCTAGCCACGATGTGATCGCGAAGCAATTGAAGAATGCTTTATTTGTAGGAGGGTTAGGGATTTCCAAGCCCCTGGGGAAGGAAGCTTAGGTTGGGTTATTTTTCTTAATCTCTATCTTGTTTCTATGAAGATTATGGTTTGGAATGTGAGGGGTGCGGGTATGCCCTCATTGTACTCTACCTTTTGTCATTTTGGATAATTATATAATCCTGATATGTGCATGTTGTTAGAAACTAGGCTTTCTGGGCCTGCTTTGGATCGGTTTTATCACCGTATTCATGATGATTAGAATTGTTTTGTAATTGAATCACAGGGGCTTTTGGGAGGTATCATTGTTGTATGGCACAGGGGGTTAGCTAGAGTGGACATGTTCAATCGTTGTTCTCAACAGATGTCCATTATTATTTTGAAAAACTGTGGGCCTACTTGGTTGTTGTCTAGGGTCTATGTGAGTACTAATTACAGGGAAAGGAGAATTGTTTGGCAAGAAATTTTTGCTTTGATAGACCAAGGCATTCCTGCAGTGGTTGCATAGGATTTCAATTGCGAGCTTGCTGCGAAGTATAAGAGAGGAGGTCGGCCCTTTGTGGAGGATGCTGCTTCTAGGGAGTTTGCCCAATTCTTACATACTAATGATCTGGTGGATGTGGGTTTGTGGGGCCCCTCTTTACTTGGTGCAATAACAGGATGGGGGCGGCTAGAGTCAGGGAGCATATTGATAGGGTATTTACTTCTCCAGACTGGCTCCTCCTGTACCCTGACCGTCGGGTTCGCCATCTTTCTAGGATTACTTCTGATCATTGTCTAATCTTTCTTACTACAACTGTTTCTGCCCCTTGTCATACTCCCTTTAGATTTGAAAAATTTTGGTTGGCTTATCCTGGTTCTTGAGATATAGTCAGGGAGGTGTGGAGGTTACCTATTTGGGGGGATGCACGGTATCGGGTTTTTCATAGGCTTTCCTTAGTCAAGCACCGGCTCCTCAGGTGGAACAAGGAAGAGGTTGGTAATATAGCCTCTTCCTTGAGTTCAGTGGAGACTTCCATTAATGCACTCTAAGAGAGGAAGGAGAGGGAAGGGGGTCTGGGTGATGTTGATTTGGCAGCTCTTCGATACTTCCTGTCTATGCATCATGCCTTTCTGAGTCAACAGGAGACTATGTTGAGATAAAAATCTAGAGTGCAGTGGTTGAAGGAGGGGGACAGGAATACCGGTTCTTTTATTAGGCCACTATTGTTCATCGGTACAAGAACCGTATCAGGGCACTGCGATCTTTGGAGGGGAGGTGGTTGGAGGATGCTGACAAGGTTAAGCGAAAGATCTTCACCTTATTTTCTTCTAGATGGACTGGACCCTGGGAGGAACCCCTATTCTTTCACTCCCCTCATCCCGAGACTCAGGTTTCTGCGGATGAGAACGGTCGACTACTTAGCCCTATTTCTGCTGAGGAGATATAGTCTATCCTTTGGTCTATGGATGAGGACAAAGCACCGGGGCCTGATGGGTTTCCTCTATTATTCTTCAGGAGGTATTGGTATATTATTTGGAGGGAGATTGTCTCTGTTGTGCAAGAATTCTTTGCTATTGGCCATATGCATGACACCTAAAGTAGACTTTTATTACTCTTGTCCTGAAGCATCCTGATATTTTTGAGCCAAGTCTCCTCAGGCCTATTAGCTTATGTAATACCTTGTACAAGTTATGTGCCAAATATCTAGCTAACAGGATGAAGTCTATTCTTCCTAAGCTTATTTCTCCTGAGCAGGGAGCTTTTGTTGGGGGTCGGTGTATCTCCAATAATATACTTATAGTGCATGAGTTTATGCATGATCTCCGGAGAGCCCTTGGTAGGCGGGCATTGATGGCTATCAAGCTTGATATGGAGAGGACTTATGATCGGATGCACTGGAGTTTCTTGGAGTCAGCTTTAGGGGACTTTAGATTTTATCAAGTTTGGATAGATCGGATTATGGCCTGCATTATTGATCCTGCTTATGCTATTGTTATCAATGGGACTCCTTCGAAATTCTTTCGCTCAAATGTCAGTCTTCGTCAAGGTTGCCCTCTCTCTTCTCATTTGTTTATTTTATGTGCTGAATCTCTTTCTTGAGCTTTGCCGGTGGCGGTCCGGGTTCGACTATTCAGCCATATTATCCCGCTCCTGGTGCTTCATCGATCTTGCATTTGTTGTTCGTAGATGACTGCCTCATGTTAGGCCATGCCTCTCTGGCGACGGCAATAGGATTCATGTCGGTTCTTGAGCATTATTATTTATCTTCATATTAGAGGGTTAATCTTCATAAATCGAAGGTCCGCTTCAGTCCGAAGACTCCGACCCGGTTACGGTACTTGATTAAGAAGATTCTAGGGATTGCAGTTTAGGATGGGCGCCTTCATTATCTGAGAGTTCTTATCTCTAGTGGGAGAGTGCTCAGGTCGGAGTGTCATAGGGTGGTCCATGCTATTCAGGAAAGGGTGGAGGGTTGGCAGGGTAGAGCCCTCTCTTCTATGTGCAGGTTAACTTTGATCAGGACAGTCCTCACTTCTCTATCTATGTTCTTGCTCTCCAACGCTATCATCCCCAAGTCTATCATCCTCAAGGTGGAACAAACTATCCGCTCCTTCCTTTGGTCATCTTTGAGTACTCATTGAGGAGTTCATCTATTGGGATGGAGTGTAGTCTGTCAGTCGATTCGGGATGGAGGCCTTGGTATTCACTCTCTGGTGGTGACGAGGGAGGCCCTGATCGCGAGGCATATTTCTAGACTCATGTTGGATCTAGAGAGTCTATGGATTTCTATGATGAGGATGCATTATGGCCCCCTTCCCTCGTTGGCGGATGGAGAGCTTGGTACGACTCGTCATGGTTCTATCATGTGGAGAGAGATGAGACGGAGGGCAACTGTTGTTATTTTCCAGATGAGATGGGTCATTGGAGATGGTAGATTGATCAGTTTCATGGATGATCCCTGAATCTCGGAGGTCCATTTAGCCCGATGGCCTATCTTTATTGTTATGGATGTTTATGACATCAGGACAGTTGCTGACCTCTATCTATTGATGGCTCTCAATGGAGTTCTACTTTGGTCATTCGGACCTTTGGGTTCATTTTGGGAGCTAGGGTCTTATCCATTGCTCTGCCAGTCCATCCGTGCACTGATTTCGTGTTTGGAGATCTTTTGTTGTGCCTAGGCTCCTCTATTGGAATTGTATCCTATGTTCAGTGTGGAGCTGTAGATGGTTGTTAGATTGGTTGGATCTGGTCCTTAAGAGTACATCCTAGGGTGGTTCTCTTTCTGTGAAAAGTTGCCTGTCATCGCCTCCCTACGAGAGCCCTCATCTCTGCTAGAGGGATACACCTTCCACCCTCCTACCCAGCCTGTGATGTGGATGCGGAGACCATTGAGCATGTGTTATTCATTTGTCCGATGGCTCGGCATGTCTGGAGGGCCACTGGGTTGGACTTCATTCTTGAGCATTCTGAGGATTTGATGGCTACCTTCTTGGACCTTTTGAGGTCATGTTCTGCCTCCTTCATTCATGGTTTTCCTGCTTATGTAGCTTATCATATTTGGCTGTCATGGAATGCACTAGTCTTCAGCTCCTCGAGGTGTTCCACCAGAGTTCTTGCTAAGAGAGCTCGGGTTCATATGGAGGAATTCCAGATGGTGACTACGGCATTCATGGAGATCTAGGATTTCGGTTTCGCTCCTCGAGCGTCCCGGTGGATTTTTATTTCTTGAGAGCCCCCTCCTCCGAGGTTTGTCAAGATCAATTTTGATGAAAGTGTGAGGGGAACCGAGGGTAGGGCTGCTTTTGTGATCCAGGACTCGGGCTTGGACATTATTGTCACTGGGAGTTGCCATCTTGTCGACTCTACTGTCCCCCAGGTGGAGCTCACAGTGGCTTGGACAGGGATTTAATGTACCTCTCGGTTCTCTGATTTGATTACCTCATTATTGAGGGAGATTCTATCATGATTATTTCATGGATCAAGGGGATAGTATATTCTACCCCAGCTCATTCTATGGTCCGCGATATTGTTCTTTGACTGCGGGATTGTTTCTCTTTTTTATTAGACATGTGTATAGGGAGGCTAATATAGCAGTGGATTGGATGGCCTCCTTTATTGCTCGCTATCTGGGATAGTTGCTTGGAACCCATTTTGATGAGGTGCTTATGTTTTTCGGAGATCGTATTTTTTTTTATTTTTTTTTTATTTTTTTATTTTTTATTTTTTTTTGGATGTACACATGTCTGTTGGTTGAATTATCTGTTTTAAAAGAAAAAAAAAAACGCGTTGCAGGGCTGCATTATGATTTCTGAAACGGCGTGGCCGGGAGATGACGCGACGACCGCAACGTCGGCTGGCCCACCAGAAGGTCTCGGGAAGAAACGTTTGGACCTTCTAAAACTTAAACAAGGCTTTTGCTTGGGTACCAAAAATTCCACGCGCTTAGCGGTTCAGTCCGGGATGTAAACTTTGTCATCTCGTCGGCTCACAGGATAGTTTTCCCATTTCTTCTGTATCTAATTATGTTTTATTTAAAAACGAAAAGATGTTTACATGGGTAACAGAATAGCCATGTCCGTTACTGCATATTTGAGGCATTAGACCAAAAACTGAACATCTGCTTTCAGGGTCATTGAACCTAGCTTGAAAAGCTTCTTGCAGATCTCAGAATATTGGCATGTATTTTTATCCTCAGAATATTTGCATGATCTCCTTTAAGTCGTTAAGGATGCAAAAGACGAAATAGAATTTCGGAGTGTCGGAAAGATGCATTTCAAGATGCACCTAAACTGATCCGGAAACACTTGAAGACAGATAAACAGCCCGAAATCCTAGCAATAATAGTGGTAGACTTTGGTAATGCTACAACAAAGCCATCTCAACCGAAGTTGGCAGAGGGAAAAGGATTACAAGGTGAAGTTGGCATATGTGGATTACAAGGTGAAGGCTTGTGGAAAAGGATGTAAAAAGAAAAAGTACATGCTTATTATCACCAGGTGCTCAACATTCTAATTTCTTGCTCGAACATTTACGCAACAATTGAAGCAATCAGTTTATTCTGCATGAAGGATGATCTTGCCACTTTGTCACCGAATATGAGTTCGTCCTGAGGACCAGACTATGCTATTACGAACGGGAGCCTGCGAAAGGATGGATCACAATTTGAATAAGTGAAACCATGTTGACATGAACATGCACTGTTTTTCTTTTAGAGAAAAATGAATATTGCTGTTCGTAATAGGCATGCTTACTGGCGTTTTCATGGAAGGAAAGACATTCCAAAATCTCAATGTCTCGTCTCCTGCTCCGGTCACTATAGTCTGCAAGGAGAATAATTAAAATCTCGGTGTCTCGCACCAAAACATGACTGTATGTAGGCATATTTTTGTGGAGGTTTTCAATCCAAGGCTCGCTATATTTTGCATGGAGAGGGGGAAGAGATGGAGAGGTGGAAGATACAGACATATATGGAATTATTATCAGATACATATACGTACCTGTCCATCAGGTGAAATGGCAAGGTAAAGTACTCGAAGAGTATGACCAGTTAAAGTTGCCACCTGCTTAATCATGAATAGTTCAATGAGAAAATCGATGAAGCCAAATCCAAAATACCCAGCATAAATACTCAATAAAATTGTTGAATAGGCAAAAGCCTCGAGCCTTCCCAAGTTTTTGTCATCTTGGAAAATACTAAAAGATTTTTGAATGTCTATTACATTTTCATTCAATAAAAGATGACCATATGATGCAATGTCAATTTCCACAACATTTGTCATGGCATAATAACAAGGCTTGTATGTGCTAGTCATGCTTATGAATCTCTTTTTCACCACATTTTCTGGTTCAAGGTCAAATCCTCCAGGATGGAATTATCTTGGGATATGTAAACAAAGTATGGATGACCGACGGCACTGAAAATACTTATCAGAGCTTAGAGTTTCCAGGTCAATAAAAACTGGACCACTTAGATAATTATGGAAGTGCTTTTCTGCATCTCAAAGAGAAACTCTCTCTGTTGTGCATATCATGGAGAATCAAAAAGCTTGTTCAACTTATCTGCTTGCTTCTAAACTGTATTTAGCTTCAAAGGTTTCTGATGAGTGACAAGATAGAGTCAGTATGCTTCTGCTCATCATGCTTAAGTCATTAATGGCAACAACAGCAAAACACACATGCAAGTCTTACTAATTGACCTTCTATTATCTAAGCATCAACCACCATGGATGGATGTTCACTTCACATAATTTGGTTGTGAAACTCTAAGTGGAGGGAACAACTATGTCAAGGACCTTTTACATTCAGAACATATCAAATTAGAAGTAGCTACTAATATGAAATGGACACAATAAATCACTACCAAGAAGTGACTCATACCTTCCCCATGGATGGATACTTCCAAACCATAATTTGGTTTTGGGAATATCCATGAGTGCTGACTATTTCATTTACATTTTTACACCATGCTAGATTGCAGACCTGCAGAAATGAATAGTAAGAGCTGGTATCAGCATATAAATTCTGCATGACAAAACCTAGACCTGATTCAGCACCTGACTTCCTGTGTCCACACAATTGAGCATGTTGCCATTTGTCGTGTTCCAAAAGCGGATACACCGGTCAGCTGTCCCACCTCCTGATGCAAGAAGGCCATGCTGATGTGGTGACCAAGCAATAGCTTTAACAGCAGCTGTATGCTCTGTAAGCCTTAAGACTGGATGCTGGGATCGCTGGTTCCACACGAATAGCTGGTTCACATTTTTTCAGAAAACAGGGTACCATTCAGTAAATTCTAGTAAATATAATAAATATAGAAATATTGATAGTGAAACAAGAAAATGTTACTAACTTGCAGACCTGGTTGTCATTTCCACCAGATGCAAGTTCGCGGTCATCATGGGACCATTTTAGGCCACAGACCTGGTATATCATATGTTAGTTTCCTTGAGAAGAAGGGAAAGGAAAATGACTGAACAATTTGAATGCAAATTTGTCTTTCCCCTTCTCCATGTGCTCACTTGCAGTTCTCATACTGTATATAAGCCATATCTTATCATATTGAGTGAGCAATAAAAGATAAGCAAGCTGGATTCTATATTGCTACACAGATTTGAGCATATGCTGCCAACATGTTAACAAATTGTAGCTTAATTCAACTGAAGTGTATATATATAGATTATGAGAAAGACATATGATAAGTATGGACTCATGCATATTTGCATGCCTGTATTATCAAACATATCTTATGGACTTACCTCGGATCTGTGGCCTCCAAGCTTGCCAATAAAGTCATTTGAAACACGAAGATCATGATGAAGAATATTTTTGTCTCGACTTCCAGAAGACAAAATGCAGGAACTCCAGGCCAAGACTCCAGTTCTAGTGTGATGGCCACCCATGTTCCGGATCCTTTTACAGCTTGTGGCATCCCAAATCTGTCATCCATATTTAAACCATGACCCTGGTGCAATTTTGATTGAGAATATATGTCCAGTTAAGGTTTAAATTATATAGATTGTGAATTGAGTTCCCCAGTTACTTAAGACAATCTACATTACTTCAGATGTCTTTCATTCAGGTAAATCATTTGAAGCTCAGGCTCACCATTTGCAGTTAAATACATAATGTTGATCTATTTGCCAGAAGATAAGATGTTTGAAAGTTGGTCACCTCAGTAAACGAGATCTCCTAATACTCATCCACTTGCAGGAAGTTCTTTATATCAGTCATGAAAGTTTGATATTTAAAATTTGCGCTTGAAAGCTTAGGAATAGGTAATACTAGCCAAAACTTCATGATCTTCTACTGAGTCTTGATCAACTCAAATTGGTGAAGCTAGTTTTCAATCTTCAATTTATTTGTTTCTTTCCTACGGATTTTTATTCCTTTTCCAGATAATCTCAATTTTTTCCACAAGAAGATCATCCACAAATCTATGCAGGAGCATTTTTCTATGGACATGGATGGTTATGCATCACGGGATATGTTCGAACGAGTTGCAAAATTAGTTAGTCCTAGAATCCACGGCTATGTCTGATGCATCGTGGATCTTTATCTTTCATCAAAGTAGTATCTACTATGCTCTTCTACTGAACCAGTTAGTAATTTCTGCTACACTATTCCCCCCGTTCCCCCACCTTTCTTCTTGCATTAGGGATGTCAAGCTTGTAATTGAATCTTCTTGGTATTATAGTACTATGAGAACCATCTAACATACCTGGACATCTCCAAGACTTGTTCCAAGTGCAAGGTAGGAGCCTTCACGAGTCCACTGAACTGCACATACACCGTCCCTAGAACCCAAGTCACACAGTTTTGTTACCTAAGCCAAGCAGACCAAGTCAGATGATTGCTTCAGACGAGGACAACTAAAAGTGAAGATAAAAGCACATCTTAAGAAGATTAAGATTTAAATTTGAATAAAATTCTTTTTTAGTTTTTAGTTTTTAGTTTTTTATTTTTTTAAAAAAAAGTTCCTGTTAATCAAGCAAAACCATATGATTTCAGATAGGGTAGCAGGAAGTTAAAACCTTGCTCGTGGATGCAGACCATAGGTAAACACAAGTTCCCAATCCAACGACTAAAACATTTTGTGAAGACCAATCAACTAGATTCAGGTAAAAATCATCTTGAAGTGATGGAGCATCCAAGACCTGCAATGCATCAAGCCAGCGGTAAGCATTCATTTTTCCCAGCATTGAAGATTTTGCTTTTCTTGGGTAATTCTAGTTCTTGTTCTTTGTTTCCTTGGAGTTTTATTTGTTTTGGTTGCTGGACATGTCTGACTTAGACCTAAACTAAGCTTCCTGATTTTTTTTTCTCTCTCTTTCATGGGGAATTCATCTTTGTAGAAGATCTCTTTTCTTGTGCGCCTGATGTAAATATCGACATCTCTGATAGAAAAATAGAAATGTCTCGAGTTTGTAGTTACCTTGTGGGGAGTCTTGGGTACTTTCCTGGGTACTTTTGGTGGTGTCGAGACCTCACCTAGAATGCCCCCATCCTGGCCAGAGGCCACTCCTGAGAATGGTGAAGTTGAGGCCGAGTGATCCGTCTTGAAGCGGAACAGATTCTTGTTTGGACTGATTGGTGATCCCTGGCCCCCAGGCGAAGATGGGACCGAATCAGGCCCGAAGAGCTCAGCCCTCAGCAACCTTGTATAGGCCTCGTTCCCTCCTTCCTTCACCGGCGATGATTTCTCGACCAACGCAAAGTTCTGCAGCCTCGAGGATGATCTGCAAGGTATGAACCGGTCGCTGTATGTCGTCTTCGACGGCGATGGCGTCTTCGGGATTGCCGGAAATCGGGTAGGAATCAGGTCGAGATGGAGAGAAGCTTCCATGCCGGCTGGAAGATTCAAACGGGATCTACTGGAATCCATTTTTTGGGCTTCGCTCTTCCCCACTTCGCAAATCTCTGCACGGAATTCCTCTGGCAGGAGAGAGATGGATTCCGGGGGGAATGGCGTGCGAGGTAGAGCAATCTGAAGTTTGAGAGGAAAAGATTCACCTCCTTTTGGAAGGTTCTGTCGGCCACGGTATTGCAACGGTCGTCACTCCAGCCGAAGTTTTGAAGGTGAGCCTCGGCGATGGAACCTGGCAATTTGGAAGGTGCACGGGTACCCACGGTTAGCGTGTCATAGGTAGCCGTTAGACCTGGCAGGTTTGAAACGCCGTCCGTGGGATTTGAATGTTATAATGTCGCTCAGCTTTATTTAAAATCCACTCCCTTTACCTGTACTAGCACGATACTCTAAACCTTTTCTTTCTTTTTTTTTTATTTTTTTGCTAGAAGGCACTCCAACCTTTTCTAGTAAAAAAAAAAGGGGGTTGGAGCCAGCTGGTTTTCTCAAGGTATGGGTATTGTAATGCAAGATACTAAAACAGGAAGTCGATTTTATCTGCTCGGATTTGCAAATAAATAATGCTTCTTATTGCAAAGCTTCCATGCTACATGAGATCTCTGTTTATTTTTGCACGCAGAAATAAATGAGATCTTCAAAAAAGCGAAGATATATGATACTACCATGAAATGCCTTGTGCTTCCATAATTGATGTTTGAAAACCTGAATTCCTTGCTCTTTTCTGTTTGAGCAAAAGCACCCAGTAACATCAACGTTTATTGCATGTAGAACTGCAATTCACGATTGCATGCTTGAAAGAGTTCAAGGTCTTATGATATAGAGGACGTGCAAAGAATCCAAAGCCTCGTACGCTTCTTGAATGCTTTTTGCCAAGGTTTTGTGGCGTAAGCCTCGTTAGTGCTAGAATCCCATGCGAGCAGTTTGAAACTCTAATATGAAATCATGATGATGATTATCGTGCTTTTACCAAAGCAACCAATTAAGTGATACAATGATGTCATGAGACCCTTACGATGAGATAATAATTTGCTTCCTAAAAAAATAATGCACCTGTTCTTGATCTTTTCTTGTATAATCTTGCTTTGACGAATAGCAGGATTCGCGAGTCCTATCAAGCAGGGTCAGCTGTTTCGATATTATTTTTCGGTCCACGCTGCTTTAATACGTGATTTTATTTGCCCAGTCGAATATGGTCAACCTAAAAGATCAATTTAGATGACCTCAACTCCCACAACATTGTATTTTTTTAAGATCAAAAGGCGCTAATCTCATCTTTTTATTCTTATTCCTGTTCAATCTCTTAGATAGTATTTGGATGATAAAAAGTTATTCCTGGAATAGGAATAGGTATTCTCCAAGAATAGTCTATTCTTGTTGTTATTCTCAATTTCTGTTTGAATCAAAATCTGGTATTTCACGTAATTAATGCGGTGTTATTTCAAATGGTGTTTGGATAACATGGAAATAAACATGTATTCCACTAAGAATGAGAGGAATTTTTTGAAATCCCAAAAATACCCCTGATAAAATAATAAGATAAAATGATTTATAAAATTCATTTTTAATTTTATATTTAAATAAATATTTTTTTTATTTTTATATAAGATAAAATGATTTATAAAATTTATTTTATAAAATTTATTTTTAATTTGATATTTAAGTAAATATTTTTTTATATTTTTATATAAGATAAAATGATTTATAAAATTTATTTTATAAAATTTATTTTTAATTTTATATTTATATAAATATATTTAAGTAAATATCCCTGATGAAATAATAATTTTATATTTGAAATTCTAAAAATGCCCCTGGAATCCAGAAACCATGAATAGTAGTGTTTGGAAAGAGAATAGGAGATGGAATAAGGCCGTAATTCCTCTTATTCTCCCAAACAGTCCTAAACTCGAGGTGGAATAAGCAAAAAAGCTTATTCTCGTCAACGCATTAATTACGAAATTGCTATTCCATGGTTTCCCATGGAATAGCACTATTCGTGGTTTGTGGATTCCAGGGACATTTTGGGATTTCAAATATAAAATTATTATTTCATCATGGATATTTACTTAAATATATTTGCTTAAATATAAAATCAAAAATAAATTTTATAAATCATTTTATCTTATATAAAAATATAAAAATATATTTACTTAAATATAAAATTAAAAATGAATTTTATAAATCATTTTATCTTATTATTTTATCAGGGGTATTTTTGGGATTTCAAAAAAATTCTCTCCTATTCTTAGTGGAATACAGGTTTATTTCCATGTCATGCAAACATCATTTGAAATAATACCGCATTAATTATGTAGAATACCATATTTTGATTCAAACAGAAATAAAAAATAATAACTGATATGGCTACATCGCTGACGTGGGGCGCGTGTCAGGTCCAGCTGGACACGGTCAGTACCACGTGGATTTTTTTTTTCAAAAGATCCCCCATGAAGGAAGAAGTGCTCCTGCTCCTTCGCCATATGGCACCCGAAGACGGGTCCACCTCGGTCGAAGTCGAGCATCTCTCTGCCACTCCGTCAGGTGTCCATCCAGGAGGGGTCCATCTCAGCCGAAGATGGCAGCCCCTCGCTCCCTCGCCAGGTGGCACCCCAAGACGGGTCCACCTCTGTCGAGGTCGAGCCGGGCCCTCCTGCTCCTTCGCCAGGTGGCACCCGAAGACGGGTCCACCTCGGCCGAAGTCGAGCACCTCTCTGCCACTCCGCCAGGTATCCACCTAGGAGGGGTCCACCTCGACTGAAGCTGGCGGCCCCTCGCTCTCTCGCCAGGTGGCACCCTAAGACGGGTCCACCTCGGCCGAGGTCGAGCCGGGCCCTCCTGCTCCTTCGCCAGGTGGCACCCGAAGACGGGTCCACCTTGGTCGAAGTCGAGCACCTCTCTGCCGCTCCGCCAGGTGTCCACCCAGGAGGGGTCCACCTTGGCCGAAGCTGGCAGCCCCTCGCTCCCTCACCAGGTGGCACCCCAAGACGGGTCCACCTCGGCCGAGATCGAGCCGGGCCCTCCTGCTCCTTCGCCAGGTGGCACCCGAAGACGGGTCCACCTCGGCCGAGGTTGAGCCGGGCCCTCCTGCTCCTTCGCCAGGTGGCACCCGAAGACGGGTCCATCTCGACTGAAGTTGAGCCTCTCTCTGCCACTCCGCCAGGTGTCCACCCAGAAGGGGTCCACCTCGGCCGAAGCTGGCGGCCCCTCGCTCCCTCGCCAGGTGGCACCTGAGGACGGGTCTACCTCGGCCGAGGTCGAGCCGGGCCCTTCTGCTCCTCTGCCAGGTGGCGCCCGAAGACGGGTCCACCTCGGCCGAAGTCGAGCCTCTCTCTGCTACTCTGCCAAGTGTCCACCCAGGAGGGGTCCACCTCGGCCGAAGCTGGCGGCCCCTCGCTCCCTCGCCAGGTGGCACCCGAGGATGGGTCCACCTTGGCCGAGGTCGAACTGGGCCCTTATGCTCCTCTGCCAGGTGGCGCCCGAAGACGGGTCCACCTCGACCGAAGTCGAGCCCCACTCTGCCGCTCCGCCAAGTGTCCACCTAGGAGGGGTCCACCTCGGCCGAAGCTAGCGGCCCCTCGCTCCCTCGCCAGGTGGCACCCCAAGACGGGTCCACCTCGGCTGACGTCGAGCCGGGCCCACCTGCTCCTTCGCAGGTGGCACCTAAAGACGGGTCCACCTCGGTCGAAGTCGAGCACCTCCCTGCCACTCCGCCAGGTGTCCACCCAAGAGGGGTCCACCTCGGCCGAAGCTGGCGGCCCCTCGCTCCCTCGCCAGGTGGCACCCCAAGACGGGTCCACCTCGGCCGAGGTCGAGCCGGGCCCTCCTGCTCCTTCGCCAGGTGGCACCCCAAGACGGGCCCACCTCGGCCGAAGTCGAGCCTCTCTCGCCGCCCCGCCAGGTGGCGCCCCCTGATGGGTCCACCTCGGTCGAGGTCAGCCCTACTCTGCAAAGCCTCGGGGAAGCAGAGGCACGGGTTGCAAGGTCGCCACTAGAGTCGGCGCACGCTGCGCCCCGTAGGGGGCACCAGTACGGCCTGCAGTGATACACGAAACCTAGTTTACAACAGTCAGACGGGGCCCCGCAATCGAGGAATGGAATCCTTACGGGCGGGAGCTTGAAGCGGCTGGAAGCCCACCGTCAACGCCTCGAAAGGAGAGCTCCCGTGCTCGGCCCAAAGCCTTACCAGTCTTCCCCCTTTCGTGACACACTACGGACGAGGCGGTCCGGCCACTTAGCTCCCAGACCCGAAGGAGAAGGGGGAGGAGGAGGTCTAGAGATCTCAGGGAGGCCCCTGAAAAGAAGGCGAGCTGAAGGCAGTTCGATGGTATAAAAGGGATGGTAAAAACGGGCGGAAAGGTAAGTCGAAAAAGGGAGAAAACACAGAACGATCCTGGGAGGCCTCAAGAAGTCCTCAGGCGTGAGCTCGGTGAACCCAGCGCAGGAAGCCGTGCTTCAACTCCCCTCTTCCCAACACTTCTTTCGTTTACATCTCCTCTAAGCACGGGAATCCTTCGGGAACCCGCCTTAGGAGATCTGTTCCATCTCGCCGCTCTCTAACTTGACCATCGGAGTGCTCCCGCCGGAACCCCCGGTCAGGGTCTCTGACTTTGTTTTGCAGATCCGGGAGCTTGGAGATCTCGAAGTGGGAGAGTCCGAGACCGGTGCCAGCTCAAGAACTACAGGCCACCACGATGAGATCGACAATAATAATAAAAATAAATAATATCTTAAAAAATAACTATTTTTACTTTAAAAATACTTTTTTGCAACCAAATACTACCTTAAGAGCAATTCTAACCGGCTATCGTCCAAGTGATAAGAGATGGTACCACCTAGACTTCTGAACTAAAGTTCGATAATTTATTATATTGTGTCTCACATCAGACTAACTTTTTATACATTAGAACCCATATCATGTCATCACTCTCCACTCCATCTACCACCAGTGGACCCCAGGGGGCACCTCATCAGTGGCACGTGCGCTGCACGCGTCACAAGCTGCGCGCACAAGTCAACCGCTGCCGAAGGAGGCCCTCGCTCAAACGTGTCGCATCCAAGTCAAGCACATGGGAACCGCCACCCGCTTCCTCCACTCACCGGCGCAGCCCCTTCAGACTCTCCCACTAACCCGATGCAGACCCCCTGCTTCCCCATTCTCCTCCTTCGCGCTCCCCTCCCGCGGCCTCCTCCTCCACCCCAAATCCACCCTCCTTTTCTTTCCAATAAAAAACTCCACCGATCTCTCTCTCAGACCCAACCGCAAACACCTGACCCCCATCTCAGCCTCCTCCCAATCCCAGTTCCAGTCCTCACCTGGACCCCGAACCCTACCTGAACCCTTCTCCTTCCTCCCACTACCTGCTATAGATCTCTCCGGCATCACCCCTCTTACCGTCTGCAAATGGTCCGCCGTCCTCGCCCTCGCCCTCGCTGTTGCCAAGAAGACCGTCGCCCTCCTCTTCGACCCTTTCTTCTGGACCTACTTCAGCATGGTCTGGCTCTTTTGGCCTTGGTACCTCGCCATCCTCCTCGCGGCCTATGGCCTCTACTCATTCCGCCGCCACTCCCTCGGCCGCTCCAGCCTGGTCGAGCAGGTCGCCATCGTCACCTCCACCGTCGCCTGGCTCACCCTCGTCCCGCCGGCCCACTTCAACGGCTTCCTGGAGGGCTGGCCCATTGCCCTCTTCTTCATCTACCACTACTTCTTCTTCTTCGAGTCCTCTGTCCGCAAGCGCCTCTACGGCGACCTCTACCCCCGCCCTCACGACTCCAAGTGGGATGTCGGCCTCCCTCGTGCCGCCCAGATTGGTTTCGCAGTCTTCGTATTCATCGGGCACTGGTTGGCAGCGTATGAAGGGCCAGAACTGCACCTGATTTCGGGTGGGCGGGCCAATGCGGTGATATGGCTTTTGGTTGCCATGACCCTCTTTATGCGTTATCACTCTGTTCTTTACCTCGCCAAGTATTCGGAGAAGGTGGCGGTGCCGACGGCGGTGGTGCAGTTCGGGCCGTACCGCTGGGTGCGCCATCCCATCTATGCTTCCACGATGCTGCTGTTTGCTCTGCATTGCATCACACTGCGAGCGCCGCTCAGCTTGGCGTATCTTGTTGCAGTGTGTTTGTTGTATTATGGGCAGAAGGCAGAGTTGGAGGAGGCTCTGATGGTGGAGACCTTTGGAGAGAAGTACACGGAGTACATGAAGAAGGTCAGATACAGGCTGATTCCTCTTTTGTATTGACTGACCAGTGTGTGCGTCTGGCATGTTTGCTCTTTTTCTTGTTAGAGGGAAATGTTGCTCTGAGAAAGATGAACCTGAAATCAAATGTAAGGTTATTTGTTTGATGTCAAAAAATGTGTACCATAATGTCTTTATGCTCATTGTGTGCTAAGTCTTATTTCTTTGGTGAATTATAATAGTTTAGCAGCCAGTTATAACTTTTTCATGATCATGCTACCTTCTATCATTATGACGTTTGCAACTTCCATGTTTTTTGAATGTATTGAACATAACAAAAAGGGAAAATGCAACTAAAGGAAGAAATGAAAATGCAACTAAAGGAAAAAATATAGTCAACTTACTTCTTTTATCCATTTGTGGGTTTTAGTTGGCCTTATGAATTGTCTTCACTGTTGGTTCCCAGCAAGGGCATTTTGCTTTAATAACAAACTCTATCATGTTAGAAAAAAGAACCTTGTTCAATATTGTCAAGATAGCTACTATCTTGTTGATGCTAGAAAATGCCATGGAAAATAAAGTGTAGTGGGTAAAAAGTTGACCTCAAGTGATTTGAGTGATGTCGAAGTAGTCTAGTTGGGATATCAAGATATGGTGCCCCTGAATCTTGTCATATGCCTAAGTGCACCTTTTCTTTATTTTGATAAGTGGATGAGATAGAAGTAGAAAATCTATTATTCTAGTTTAGGAGGAAGGAATGGTGATTTCAACATTTCAGCATGGAGACCAATCAAGCAAACATAAGGACAGAAAGGGACTATTGTAAAAAGAAGTTATAGATTTCCACTAATATTCAAATATTGATATTATACATTATAGAGTATGAACACAAAGATCTTTTCTCTATTGTAATGCAAACTTTCCAGAAATAACTTAACATTCATCAGGAAGTTGCCTCTATAAATTTTTTTTTTACAAAAAAAAACTTTGTATTTAGGGAAAAACAGCTATCACCTCTTGGGTTAGCTTTCTAAGCCTATAGATATATTTGGTAGCTCTAATTTGGACATCTCAGGACAAGATTACCTGAAATGGTTAGATGATAGGTGGTGCTATAATGGCTTCATCATTGTTCCATAGAAGAGGTTGATATATGCAATAATCAACTAGTGCGGTGATCATAATTTGTATTAGGTTAATGCTTTATGATAGCGCTGATAAATAGTGATATTTTTATCATGGTAAGTGAGTGCGGGGCTGAAAACATATTGGATTCATGTATCTTTATATTAGTATCTGTTTTATTTGGCATATTTGGAATATATGGATATGGATATGAATCAAATACTAAAATTCATACCTATGTTTGTTATAAATGTATATGCTTACAATTCCGATTTGATAGTATGGATATAGGTGTGTATATATACATCAAATAGTTAAACTTTATGAACGACCAAATGAAAGGTTTCACTCTATGGAAGGTAAGTTAAAGATATATTAATGTTGTTGTTCATTATCTTTCAGGTTCATGAGAGCTATATAAGGCTAAATAGTATTACAAACATTATCGAATATTTGGATAAGGGTGGGACAGTTGTTTATCCTTATCTATATCCACTTTTCTTTAACGGATAATGAATGCCGATAAAAAATTAGTCAAATGCTGAAATTTATAACCATATCTTGTTAGATTCGGATATAGAAATGGATCCTAGGATGAATATTATCTGATCTATCTTCAACCCCAATGGATTGTGTTGTTAGGAAGGAAAGTTAATTTGGCAAAGTAGAAATTGGTATTTAGTGCCTAGTATGTATGGATTATCAACAATGTAGATTTAATGTATACTCTATCTAGTATGTATATCAGCCTAAATCATGAAACAGTCTCTCTCTCTCTCTCTGTGTGTGTGCGCGCGTGCGCGTGTCTAAAAGCGTTAATTAAGGAATCCGCCCCCCATGAGATGTTAGTACATGTGGCAGGCAACTATTTTCGTGTTCAGAAGTTTTAGTGGGTTGATGATACCATTGCCAGTGATAAAGATTTACTGGAGTCATATTTCTCTGTAAGCCCTTTTTGTCTTAATTTATGTTTGAATCATTGTTTCCCGTTATACGTGTTTCATATTTAGTGTGTGGAAGTCATAAAATCATGCCATCTGAGAGGGTTAGCATAAGATTTAGTCGGCCACAAACACTAATCTTCTTTGATGGATCGTATTATGATCCATAATCTGATATGGATAAAACAAGGCTTGCTGGTTAAGATATGTGTGCAAATGGGATCGGAGGCTAGCCCCAGCGTCAGTGCAAGTAGTGCTTGATTGTCCTATAACAGGTAAGGTGTGAACATCTGAATGTCTTCATACATGGTACTTCTGATGCATGTTCTATTTTTGGCTGGTTTCCTTTTATTCAGGACATTGAAGCGCACTTTTGAAAATACCTCTTTGCAATATAACCATCCTGACATGGTCTATTAACTGTAGCACCTTTGGACAAAAATGATAGGATAATTTACATGAAAAACATTTTAAGAACAGGTATATCTAAATACTGCCTTGCTAAATTGACTAACGGAAAGCATCACTTAACAACCAACCACGAATATAAATTCTTATGGGGCCCACTATTCCTTTCTTTAGTCCAGTCCGTCCATGGCAAGGGACACTTTGGAAACTTAGTACCGAATGCACCACTTTCATATCCTCAATCTCCTGCTCAAGGTGATTTTACAAAAGTATGCATTTTAATGTAGCTCTATGAGGCTCCATTAACTGGATTATGGCTAAAAGTGCCAGTATTTCCTTCCAAATCTTTGTAAGCCATTTGATTAGCCAATGATTTATGCACTGCTTGCATACACACACACATTTTTCTTTGCAAGCTTACACTAGAAAAGTCTAGGGCCAAATAGTACGTGGGTTTGTTTTGTAGCTCAGTTATGCATTTTCGAATTAAGTGTCTGGTATTGATATCATTATTATTAGATCTTGTGAGAGTTGTCAGGGTTGTTCCTCTTGAGGTAAAAGTGAACTTGATCAGGTATCTGCTTGGTGAACAAGGCAAACAAATAATTTCTCTGTATTACCATACATGAGTCATCATTCAATCTCATTGCCTTTGACATCATATGATTGGCTTTGCCCATAACTTTAATTTCTACCTGGTAGTGATACAATGTCTTACGTTCATAAAGTTGGGTTGCGAGCTCACCGAGCTGGTTCATGGTATAAACTTGGACACGGTATAAATTTGGACATGAAACTTGCATTACATTATCAGGTTAGGGTCGGTTCAGTTCCATGTTTGCATTGGTGGATAAAAGTTGGTTTGGTGTTTTGTTTTCCCCCATTGAGTTGGGTCTACTTTGCAAAGTTCTCTGATGCATTATCATGTATTGTTGGTCTGGAACATTTTTTCCATACCCACATTATAACCTAATGGTAAGACTTCAAGGTTTGATTCTGTAACCAGATGAATGAGTTGGATCCTGGTTCAGTTTGTAAGCATGAGTGATCTAAGTTTGGTTAGCATCTACCTGTTATATTCTCATACTCTGAATAATCTGAAATTTTCTCCCATTTCAGTCTTCATGCATTTTATAAAACTTTGCTTGTCAAGAGGGTCATGAATTCCATATCTCAAGTTTGATCTTTATTGAAATTCCTTATCTAAGTAGATAGTAGAAATTTTGATTCCATCATCTAAAACTTCTATACTTTGCAACTCATTTGATTTTGTTCCCTCCACTGTTATTTCTTGAACTTGACCTTGCTCACCAAGAAGGAAACCGAGAACAAAAATAGGAAACAACAAATAATATTGGGTACGGATCATCAATTACTGAAGCATTTTATACCGAGGAAATCCTTCTGGTATAATATGAAAAGTTATGACGCATTACAAAGGTAAATATAAGCAGAGATCCCTGCAGTGACAAAATACCAATATTTATTTTGTACATAGAATTCTTGTTAACATACTGTACATTTTATATGCAGTACTCCCTTATCATACTTTCATATCCAGTCACCCAAGTATTACATGGTGTAAAAGAGGAGTAAAGTAACTTCATTTTACCCATGCAATTCCAGATAAAGTATATCATTTATTGTTCTAGCTACCAAATTACCACTTAGATACTGCTATCTTGGTCCTTTTGAGTGCCAGTTTCCATTCAGATGATGCCAGAGAGTATTCCCACATCAAGATAAGAGGAGTTGGGTGTCCAAGAAAGGGAAGAATAGGGAGGAGAAGATGCTGGTGATAAGGAGTGGAGGTCGTATGAAGAGGTGGTTGAATTGGATGGCTTTCTCACCAACAACGGCACCACGTCTTCTAACAGCCCTTGTGGGTTCTGCATGAGATCTTCAAGAAACCCCTGCTGTGAAATGTCCTCTCTGACCGGACTTTGCACGACAACCTCCAGAACCTCTCCTCCTGGGCTTTGATCTCCACCAACCCCAGGCTGCAACTGCTGCTGCTCCATCATCGATGGGCTCCACGCCGTGCTCTCTGTAAGTGGGCAATCAGTTACTTGCATCTGCGTGCTCATGTATTGGATCCTTGGTTTCTTAGATGCATGAAGGTCAGTAGTTGAGTAATCATGGGGCCGGGATAAGAAGAAATGTGAGTAGGTGTAATGGAGATGGAGGCCTTCATAGGTGACAATGAGGGTTTCTGGATCATCTGTTGACCTTTCCACCTGCTTCTTCGCGTTGCATCTTGGGTTGGTGCACCTGTAATAGCTCCTGGCACCAAACAAAAAAATAAAAATATAAATAAAAATAATATATATATATATATATTTGTATAAATATCAGATCATGACAGTGATACGGAACTTAGGGGATTTTCATAGCATTTTTGTAATGCTTGGAGGTTGTTATTCTTGTTGCTGTAAAATCCACTAGGGAGACAAAATATAGCAGCATGTGATATGGCTAAGGTTTCAATTAGGTGGCCTTATGCAAATAATTCTGGTGAATTTTTATTTCGTGCAGGTTTATATTTGTCACATATATGGAAGCAGGTCCACTAAACAAAAGATGCGAGAATAAGGCACTTGATTTCCACTTAAGCTGGTGTGGAAAGATCAAAAGTAGAGCTGGATATGCCATTTGAAGTCATGAATTCAGAATAGGATGGCGTCCAATTCCACGGGGTAGGTGGGGTGTGCTTATTTATGAGTTTACCCCCCCCCACCCCCAACAAAAAAAAAAAAAAGGAGGGTTTCTGGAGATAAAACATCCAGCGTAGAAAGGGTTGTTGTTTCCACTCACATTACACCTTCATGTGCAAGTGATCTCCTTGTGTAAGAGAGATTTCTGGGTGCAGAATTCTGGTAATAAATAAATAAATAAACAGAGAGAATTCTGGGTGCAGAAAAGGAATAGAAGCTTATGGTTTTCTCTTTGGTGTCCCTTGATTGCTGAAAATTGTTCTATATAAGGGTAGCCATTCTATGGTCATAGAAATTTGGCACGTTCAGGTGGTTTGGGACACGTCTCTCCTGTTCTTTCTTGTCAAACTCTGGCGGAGGATTTGTCCGTGACTCGATTGGTGGCCGTGGGAGCTAAAAATCCAGAGACCCAGGCTAAGTGAGCTTACTTTTTTTTTTTTTTAAAAAAAAAAACCCTTATCTTAATTTTTTTAAAAAATACACTTTCATGCAAAAT
This sequence comes from Areca catechu, assembly GCA_021397845.1. Lineage (NCBI taxonomy): Eukaryota > Viridiplantae > Streptophyta > Magnoliopsida > Arecales > Arecaceae > Areca > Areca catechu. Next base: position 3,410,213 of record CM038050.1, on the reverse strand, counting down.
AAGAAAAAAGCTCGACGTATTGACATCATTGGATTGGAAAACATATTTGAGGAGAATTACAGGGCAAGAGGGGGAGACAAAGAAAGCAGCAGCAGCAGCAAGAAAGAAGAAAGCATGGCAGAATGCAGTAAAACCCATCATTCCTCGAAGACAAGCATAGTAATATGAATATTAGGAAACAAGCAGAGCAAGTTATCAACGTTTTAAAGAGTAAGCTTATATGAGACACAAGAATGGACCTTGGATTAGGACTGTTCTTGATGGATTTCTGCCCATACTTCCTCCACTTGTAGCCATCATCGGCAAGACCATTCCCGTAGGTCTTGATCCTTAGAGTATACCTACTCTCCATCTTACCCAATCCCTTCTCTGGTAATGAAACACTGCAAGAATGGGAGCAAATACATAACCAGCTAAACACAATCCAAAGGCCTAGAAGTGGCCAAGACAACAAATTTGAGTTTAAATGAAGAAGAAAGGCTCCACGAACATACATGGGTCGGGAGCTGCCATGGCCATCGGATGCACCACTCTGAAAGGTTACAGATAGTGCACTCTCGACATCGCCGATCGTTGGACCCGAGTAGACTGTTGAGATAAGTTTGTTGATCATGGATTCACGGCTTGTATCTGGTTCAGGTTCTGTGACCTTGGGCGACACGAAGAAAGGTGTGGTATCATCAAGGAGCTCCCTTACAAGCTCCTCACAAGAACCATCAAGCCAATTGGCCTCTGAGTACTCATCTAATTCTTCCATTGGATTTGAAGTATGGTAGGACTGGTTTGAAGGGAAGGATAGGATAATAATAAGATATGGGAAGGAATTAGAAGAGACTGGAGAAGGGATGGGTAGAAGAGACTGGAGAAGGGATGGGGATCGACAAACTAGCCAGGAGGCTTCAACCGTGCATTGCTTTCATGCAGACGCTGACCCTTTTAAAGCATGAAGCCCCGCGGAATTTACCAAAATGCCCATACATACATAAGTTGTGAACCCCCACTACAATCTTTCCGTCTATTTTTTTACTATTGTTAAGATTAAAGACGTTATCTCCTATGTTAACCAAAACCACTTTGACCTGCAATTGCCGTTTTCAATTGATGCAAAGGTGAACCACTAAAGGATGATGGATGGACTATCCAACTAATGTTCAATGGAGTTCTCTCATCAAAATATTGTTCTCGAGTCCAGATCAGAACCGTCCAACCAAAAGGATAATAGTTAATTGGATCGAGAGAGTTGGGAGGCCGGAACTGTAAGGTTATATGAGTCTAGTCGAGACTCTCTGTAGCTTTTCTATCAATCTACAACCACCACACCACAGCAAATGCCCCCGAATAATCAAGTACCCAAGTAACCTAACACCAGCCTCCTTCCCTTGTGACTATAAGCATCGATTCCCCCAAAATACCCCAAAGAGAAACAAAGACTTGCATCCCAATTATCAACATATAAGGGCATGAGGACAAGAGTTGCCATCAAGAGCACCATGAATGACCACCATGTGCTCATCTCTAATTCCATGACTCTCCATGGAGCAAACAATCGATCCAAGTCGCTCGCGAACAGTTCATTGATTCTAAGCCTAGTCAATTAGGGTTTTTTTTTTTTTTTTTTCCCTCTCTTTTTATTAAGAGTATAAATCCGATCGACTTAGACTCAACCATAGATAATCCCTCTAACTTAGGCTTGGCTCCTACGATCATAAACGCATTTCCACATGCACCTGAACCTATCGTCTTATTCAGACCCCAAGCTGGGTCAAAATTTGCTGGCTCTCAAGTTGTCCTTCTCGAGCCATCTCTGCCGCTCTGTTACGGGCAAGTTTGGTCACCACATGTGCCAAGTATCACCAAGTAATTATATAAAATATCTCTCCGGCATCCAAATATCCAACCAATGAGGGCAATTGCATGAGAGCGAGGGAAGATTGGAGTGTCTCATTAGGCTTTTATTTATTTTTTTTACGTGGGTTGACTTGGAGAGGGAGGAAGATGTGAAGTTGGAATGTTCTGAGGGAAAGGAACAAACGAAATTAAGGCCGACGTAGAATGAGACAACACGTTGACCGGCAGGGGGAGGGTGGGGATGGGTGAGCCAGCTCTTTGTGTTGGGCGAGGGGACGGGGAGTGTAGGGCGTGTAGCCAAGGGGTCAGCGCTTATGTTGCGGAGCCGTGAGACCGGAACATGGGGTCACTGAGACGGAAGGGAGTGGAAAGTCAACCACTGGTGGGGCCCGTCACGAAGTTTTACGTTAAGTGGACACTGTTGGATTTTTGTCCCCTCGTGTCACGTGCAACGTGTGAAGTAGTTGGATATGTCTTCCCTACGATCCATACCACAGGAAAAACGGTACCTAATCCTCCTGCCGAGATGCAGAGAGAGAGAGAGAGAGAGAGAGAGAGAGAGAGAGAGGGGATGTAACATTATTTAAGAGGCGGTAAAAAAAAAAAAAGTTTACCGATCCCTTTAATTGAGGTATGTCAAAGTACGGAATAATACGAAGACTTTTATAAATAATTTATTTTAAAATAATTAAAAAAAAATTATGATATTCAATAGGTAAAAAATTAAGTTTAGAAAATAATATTTAAAAAATACTATGTTTGATTGAAAATAACCATATATATATATATATATACACACACTCGAGTATTATCAAATTTATAAATATACCATCTAACAAAAAATATATTTTAATATAAAATAGTATCATCATCTTCTACCATTTTTTATAAAATGACTATAATCAAATGATCCTTGATTTAATACCATTTATAATTTAATTAATTTATAAAAATATTTTATCGAATAAATTTAAAAAATATCAAAATAAATTTAATAATCATAAATATATTTTATTAAAAATAATTTTTTCATCAAATATAGATTATCATGACATGAAAAATTACTGAATACAAATTTTTTATAATATTTGTTTTATCTTCTTTCTCTTAAAAATAAACATAGACCTGCAATAGTAGAGCTATTTGGAGTTAGAGGGCCATGATCCCCCTTTCCATAGGTACAACCTATATAATTCTCTATATTTTTTATTTTTTATAAAATAAAAAGTCAATGGCCATGCATCGAATTAGCACAAGCTAAATATATTAAAATACATGTACATAGCTAGAAAGTAAAGAAAACATATAGACGATCTTTTTTTTCAAAAAAAAAGTAAAGTAATACATTATGCAATACCTTAATATACAACAAGTAATTAAAAAATATAACTAGAAATTAACAAAGTTGCAAAGCATAGCAATAATTCTAGTATCATCTATTTCATCCAAACCGCATCCCATCCAAATCGCAACCATCTTGCGCCGTGCATCGTACATAGCTTCTTTCTTTTTTTAATAAAATAAATTAAAATTATGAAATGATATCCATTTCATTCAAATTCCATCTCTCAACCGTGTCTTAGTTTTTTAATAAAATAAACGGAACATCAGTATCGACATCCTTTCAGCGCTCGAACGTAGTCACATTCATTGATCGAAGGTCTCGGCAATCTAATAAAAAAAATTTAAATTAAATAATTTTTAAATAATTTATATTATATATATATATATATTTGCTCTGTCACCGAGAATCTATCAATTTCTTTTATTTTTTATACTAAATCATGACATGAAATTTATCTTTTTATGCCAGATTATCTTCAACCAGGTGGACCTTCAGTCAAACCCAAAATAGGAAGAAAAAAATAAGTCGATCCTGGAGCTTTGACTTCTTTACAAGCAGCCTGATAGGACCGCCATGCTTCCATTACTCCTGGTCCTCTCGCATGGCATGCATGATTAATCCATGCAGGGACCACGTACGCGTGCACCACTCGTGGCTTTTTACTAAAATGTTGCCCCGTTGCTGGGTCTCCTGGCCTGGCCTCGCTATTCATCTCGTGTCACGTTATCTATAAAAATAAATAAAATTCAGCTATTTACCGCCCAGAGATTGTCTTGAAGGCTCTATGATCCTGAAATAATAACCACAGACTAATTGAATTGAATCTGCTCTTCAAACCCGTCAGTATAATAACCCAGCCACCGGCCCACCTATTGGCTGGCTAAAATCAGAATAACTCATTTCATCTGTGAACACTTGCAACTAAACAGTAGCATACCACTTTCTCATAACTAAACAATATCAGGCCACTTCCCATTTTTGGCGTATAAAAGCATTGTAATTTCGTTTGAGAATTTTCTATTTTGGTTCCGCACGGTTTATGTTCTTCCTTGCAGCGCGTCCAAACAGAAAAAGGTAAAACCATTTATTATAGTAAGTCTTTGCGGAAATCTTATGTAGCCGCACCACTTTTTCTTATTGATCCATCTATATCCTAACTGACTTGACATAGTCGTATCTCTAGGATTATGTTATCTGAGCATCATCGTGTCTACAGTCATTTCAAATATGACAATTGATCCTTTTGCCCTCTTATTTTTTGGAAGAAGTTACAATTGATTATTCTTCTACAAACAAAAAAAAATATAGGAGCAAAACGACACCCCATCCCAGAGTTCTTTCCATTGTTTTTGGCTACTCAGAGTCTTCTATTTTTGTGTTTTTGCTATTCTTTTTGGTGGTCGAGAAGCCGCTGGTGAGTTGGAAGTTTTCGAGCATACCTTCCTTTAACTATTGATACGCCTTCGAAATCTTGAATTCATAGAGAAAAGTGATTTCATCTTTCGACACAGACGGTGAACACAAAAACACCTCAAGAAAGAAATGCAGATGAAGGAAGGAAGCACTGCACTTGTTATTTATCCAGGAGAGGATGAGATCTCCTTAAGATCCATTCCAAAAGAAGCTACAAAATCAGAAATAGGTAAAGAAATTATATATTTTAATATAAATTTTTGAAATTTATCTCTACAAAAGGATATCACGATATATTTTTATAAATATTAAGTCTTCATAGTATAAAATTATGACATCATGCACATTTTCATGACACCTTAGTTCAGAATTTACGACATCCAAGTTCAAAAACTATGATATCCTAGTTAAAAAACTATAACACTCATTAAGAAATTGTAAAATAAAAGTTTGTAACCCCTCCTACCTCTAATACATGTCATCCATGGCTTGGTTTATGACTCCGAGAGTGTTAAAAATTATCACAGATGCTATAAGATTAATTAAAATGGTTGAAACAATATTACGACATCCCAGTATAAAAACTACGGCATCCTAGTTAAAAAATTACGATACCCTTGCAGAAAGTGTAAAATATATGTGTCTAAACCCTTGTACATGTAATACATATTATCCGTAGCTTGGTTTATGACTCATAGAATATCAAAAATTGCCACGGATGCTATAAGATTAATCAAAATAGCTGAAACAGTATTAAGACACCCAATATAAAAACTACGATATCATAGTTAAAAAACTACGACACCCTTGCAAAAAGTATAAAATATAAGTTTCCAACTTCTTGTACATACAATACATATCATCCGTGGCTTGGTTTATGACTTTCAGAGTATCATAAAATTGCCATGGATATTATAAGATTACTCAAAATAGTCGAATCAGTATTACGACATCCCAGTTTAAAATCTACGACATCCTAGTTAAAAAACTACAACATTCATGCATAAATTATAAAATTGAAGTTTTTAACCCCTCAACCTCTAATACATGTTATCGATGGCATGGTTTATGAATACCATAGTATAAAAAACTACCATGGATGCTATAAGATTACTCAAAATAGATAAAATAGTTTTACGACACCCTAGTTAAAAAACTACGTCACCCATACAGAAATTATAAAATAAAAGTTTGTAACTCCTTCTACATATAATACATGTCATCCGTAGCTTGGTTTATGACTCCCAGAGTATCAAAAATTGCCACGAATGTATAAGATTAATCAAAATGGCCGAAACAGTATTACGACATTCTAGTATAAAAACTACGACATCCTTACAAAAAGTATAAAATATAACTTTTTAATCCCTTGTACATGTAATACATGTCATCCGTAGCTTAGTTTATGACTCCTGGAGTATCAAAAATTGCCACGAATGCTATAAGATTACTTAAAATGGTCAATATTACAATACCACTGTTTAAAACCTACGATATCCTAGTTATAAAACTACGATACCCATGCATAAATTATTAAATAGAAGTTTTTAATCTCTCTATCTCTAATACATGTCATCCATGGCATGGTTTATGACTCTCAGAGTGTCATAAAATTGTCACAGATGCTATAAGATTATTCAAAATGGCCGAAACAATATTACGATATCCAAATATAAAAACTACAATATCCTAGTTAAAAAACTACGATACCCTTGCAGAAAGTATAAAATCAAAATTCTAACATCTTCTTCCTATAATACATGTCACATATGGTCTGAATTAAAACTCTTACAATCTCATGATGACATCCCCATGTCATAACAAGCCTATGTGAAAAGAATCAAGAGTAATTAAGTCTGAAACATGATTGTGACATCCTAGTTCAGGATTCATGACATCCTACTTCAAATATTATAACACCCTGTATATTTTTATACTAGATGGCTTATATTTTTTATAATAGTTATTTTAGAATTTATTGTTTAACTTACATTTATGTTTTACTTATGTTTCAAGTGATTTTACAATAGTTTGGCTGTCTAGAGTGAAGGCTTCGTAACTATTTAAAAATCATTGCAAGTCAGCAGTGTACGTTGAAAAAATATAGAAGATGGATTTTTCGAGTCTTCATTTAGAAATCATCCGGAAGACTCCATTCGATGCGTTCGTCGAAATATATCCATTCATAGTCGACGGGCGACTTCTAGCTAAAATTATTAGATGTTACAAGGGAGGTGACAAGTTTATTTTTTGTAACAAAGAACTTACATTCAACGTCGAAGATGTGGCCCTGATTTTGGGTCTGCCATGCCATGAAAATAAGATTACAATGGAAGATCAAGATAAAAAAGAAAGGTTATTCTGAAGATTTGGTAGGAAATTAAATCTTCAAAATAAAGGGCTGGAGAAGTTGATAGTGCAACTTTATTCATCTAACATATAAGAGGATGTCGAGGACACCGTAAGACTTTGGATCGCATACATGTTCGTACTGTTCTTGTCTCTAAAATCAAATCAAGCTTGTCCAAAATATATCATCCCTTACTTGGATGATTTATCTCAGCTAGGACAAATCGATTGGGCTTCCGCAATAAAGGAGTTGACTGTTATGGCACTCCTAGATGTTGCTTGTTGCTTAAGATCTGAAAAGCCAGTCCAAACCAAGAGAAATGACAAGGTTAGGAGGCAGCCAACTCTGTATGGATGTTCAGCTGCACTGATGGTAAGGTTCATTAATATGTAGCAAAATTGTAATTACATTTATTTTAAATCTTTCATATATTTAAAGTACATGATTATTATATACATGTTTGGTTCCTGGAGCATAGCCCCTTAAGAGTCCCAACATATCCAAATAAGCTACCTAAGCTGTTAAAGTGGTATGACAGCCAGGTGAAGACACAGAATGTTCAGCTTGCGAACTTGCAACCTCATGAGTTGGTAAGATAATTCATTATTTTATAAACGTAATGAACAATATATCATTATCATTAATATAAAATTATTTTATTATTATTCTTGGCTTGCAGGTGGAGAGAGCTATTGAGCCTATGATAACGAAATGGTGGCTTATCATTAAAAAAAATAGTAGCATCCCAGGAACCCGAAAAAAGTTATGCAAGCTGTGCAAGTTGAAGAATGAAGTAGAAGATATAAAGAAAATGCTTGCCATACTTGAAATCCTCAGTTCATTGGTAAAAAAAATAGCAATGCCAATAAAGAATGGCACAAAGGAGCGAAGGGAGATGATATTGAGGTTGAGGTGGAAGGCATGGGGCACGATCAACCTATGATGGAGGAAAAAGTTTATAACACCCCGGTGATTGAGGTTGAACATAAGATAGATGAAAATTTGAAAGACACCCTTGTGAGTGAGGATACTGAAGAGGAGAAAGAAAAATCTCTGGTTCCTTCACTTATCAAGAGGGTGAAAAACCAACCTTGGCTATGGAAAGCCTCATAAATGACAGCATATTCTGCTTTTGAAACTGGCCAATCCAAAAAAAAGACAAAGATAATGGGCACATCTCAATCTGATGAATCAAATTTGAATCTTCAAATTGAAGATGATAAAAATTTGATCAAAACCTTTTTAAAAAAAAGATTAACTCGTAAGTTATATCTATTTTTTCTATTATGTATGCTACTTTATGGTTGAAAATGTATAATATTTTTTATGTTTATTAATTTCAAAGAGATCATTTACACCAATAAATTTGGAGGCACTATCACAAGAAAAAATATTTTTGATCAGATAAACAATGACATGATAGTTGATGATGTAAGTAATTGAGTATTTATTTTATTCTTATCCTTTATGTATTATGATGTATTTTTTAATAATTCTTATATTAATTTTTAGAATTGTATGAAATCATGTTACTTATAATTAATCAGTTTATATAGCATTACTGGATAATTGATGTCAAGCAAGAGCTCATTACAAATAGCTGGATAGAGCATCCAGAAAGATATCATAAGTATATAATTGCACCAGTAATGACCTCCGGTATGTGCTTGACATCAGCATCACCATTTTATGAACTTGCTGTAATAGCCGAGAATATGATATTTGATGGAGTAAGTGATAAAGATAAGAAGAAGTTTCGGTTTCTATTCACCATCATCAACTCAGATAATTTTCATTGACACCTAGTTGCGGTTGACATGCAAAAAAATATATTGATGCATCTGAATTTAATAAAATGCAATTCCAAATAGATAGCGAATGCAAAAAAGTGGCATAAGATACTCGGGCTAATATTTCATATATTCTGTGATAAAGCTGAGGTGAAGAATTGATCCATGCGAGAGATTGATGAATGCCCTTCCCAATCTATAGGATCACTAGACTATGGATTGTATTGCTTAAAATACATGGAATTCCTTGCTCGCAGGGATAAGCCTGATAGTTAGGATTTCACTAAAAAAGATACAAGTGTGTACCGGTGCCAGTTAGTAGCAAGATTATTGAGAGAGAGCTTGAATCAGAAGATTGATAGTGTAATTAAAAATTAGCATATAAAAGTATTTTTTTAATGTACTTGTTATATTTAATTCATGCACTTCTGTAATATGTTATAAAAAATTATAAGTCAATTGATATTTATATTTTAAGCATCATTCTCAAAGAAAAATTCTGTAATTCATTCAACCAGTAATGTTTTAAATATCATTTTCTCATTGTATGAAGTTTTTGTATTTTTGATGTTATGTTTACTTCCAGAATATCAAATTTCTTTATTGATGTGATGATGGTAGAAAGGAATATTATGTTTCTTGACAGAATGTCGTAGTTTTTGAACTTGAATGTCATAATACTATTTCAGGATATTTTATTGATCTTATAGTAATCATGGCAAATTGTGACACTCTAGGAGTCATAAACCAAGCCATGAAAGACATGTATTACAGGTAGAAGGAATTAGAAACTTTTATTTTACATTTTCTGCATGGATGTCGTAATTTTTTAACTAGAGTATTATAGTTTTTAAACTTTGATATCGTAGTATTTGAACTTGGATGGCGTAATACTATTTCAGGATATTTGATTAATCTTATAGCACCCGTGACAATTTTTGACACTCTGGAAGTCATAAACCAAGCCACGGAAGATATATATTACATGTAGAAGGGGTTTGAAACTTTTATTTTAAATTTTCTACATGAGTGTCGTAGTTTTTTAACTAGGATATCGTAGTTTTTAAACTTGAAAGTGTTGTAATACTATTTCAAGATATTTGATTAATCTTATAGTACCCGTGATAATTTTTAACACTCTGTGAGTCATAAACCAAGCCACATATGACATGTATTACAGGTAAAAGAGGTTAAAAACTTTTAGTTTATATTTTCTACATGGATGTAGTTTTTTAACTAGGGTGTCATAATTTTTGAACTTGGATATCGTAGTTTTTGAACTTTGATGTTATAATACTGTTTCAGCATATTTGATTAATCTTATAGCACCCGTGATGATTTTTGACACTCTAGGAGTCATAAACCAAGGCACGGATGATATGTATTACATGTAGAAGGGATTAGAAACTTTTATTTTACATTTCTACATGGATATCATAGTTTTTTAACTAGGATGTCATAGTTTTTGGACTTAGGTGTTGTAATTTTTGAACTTGAATATCGTAATACTGTTTTAAAATATTTGATTAATCTTATAGCATCCATGATAATTTTTGATACTCTAAGGTCATAAACCAAGCTACAAAAGATATGTATTACAAGTAAAAGGGATTAGAAACTTTTATTTTATATTTTCTACATGGGTGTCGTAGTTTTTTAACTAGGATGTCATAGTCTTTGAACTTGGATATCGTAGTTTTTGAATTTGGATATCGTAATACTGTTTCAAAACATTTGATTGATCTTGTAGCACCTGTGATAACTTTTGACACTCTAAAAGTTATAAACCAAGCCACGGATGACATGTATTATAGGTAAAAGGGGTTAGAAACTTTTATTTTATATTTTCTACATGGGTGTCGTAATTGTTTAACTAAGGTGTCATAGTTTTTATACTGGGATGTCGTAATACTGTTTCGATCATTTTAAGTAATCTTATAGCATCCGTAGCAATTTTATAATACTGTGGAAGTCATTATTCAGAACATTGATGATGAGAGGTCCTGTTAGAACTAGTTATTTACTTTACTTTCTTATTTCATGCTAGGATATTCTAATTTTATAAATGGATGTTGTTGCTGCCTAGATCGTCATGGCCTGCAGCTCTTATGTGGCACCGATGAGTGGGCATCTCGCCTTGCGATCTCTAAGTACGATCGATCTTGTAAAAGAGAGGAGACCCTAACCGAGGATCCCGATGGGGGCATTTCGATGATTAAGTCAGTGGGCGATTAAGGGGAATAGATCCTTCTTAGCGGAGCCGAGAGTAGTCTCCACGTTCAGAGGATTCTTAAAAAGATAGAGTAGGAGTTAGAGCAGTGGGAACTAAAATAGTGGTAGTTGTAGCAGGGGAGCTCTTGGGGGAGTCTTCAAATGTTCTTCTTGCCCTCAAGCTTCACTCGCTTGTTCTCACTTGCACTGGTTAATGCTCGCTTGCACTTACCTCTACCGGATGCCCCTTTGAGATTCTTATAGAAGCATATTTCATGTGGCAGGGCATACAGTCCTTGATCTGATGCTCTCTAGGAGAGCCTCATGCGGGCAGAGCGTAGGCCTGTCCCCCCTCCTCTTGAGAGAAGGGAGATAAGGTCCGTAGCCCTTATAGGGAGGTTATGCCATGGGTGCAGACGAAGTACTACGAAGTGCACGTCTCTTCCATGGTGAGCGCGAGTGGTGGCCATGGGCCTGACACCCTGACAGGACATTGCTTCTTACAGGCGTCGTGCCATCATGTCTAGGGATCTCGCAGAGCATTGGCCTGGCGGGAGATGCCATAAGGTCTGAGGTTCCCGGTAAAATCTTCCTCTTCTGGGTGGTACAGGCGTAGGTTGAAGGATGCGATGCTCCAGGCAGAGTGCCTTTCCACAAAAGGTGCCGATAGCAAGCTGAGAGGCCTGGTGCTCCACCGATATGCTCCTTCATAGGGGATACAGGCGGCACGCCCTGGGGGTACCACTCCATAGAGATGGCAGGCGACATGCCCTGGCGGAGTGCCACTCCACAGAGGTTGCAAGTGGCATGCCCTGATGGAGCGCCACTCCATAGAGGGGGCAGTCTCTTTGAGTGACATATGGGTTCCAGCGGGGATGGTGACACCACCTGCTTGGGTCACTATCCAGGCCGCTCCTAAGGTTGCTCGAGGGGGAGACCGGGTCCACTTGTCTTCATCCACGCTCGACTTCAGGTAGGCAATTTGACTTTGACCAGGATCTTGACCTCGGCAAGGAGCTCGACCTTGGATGGGGAGCTCTACCTCGGACAGGAGCTCGATGCCAATAAGGAGCTCAACCTCGGACAGGAGCTCGACCTCGGTAGGGAGCTCTACCTCGGATGGGAGCTCGACCTCGAACGGAAGCTCGACCCTGGCAGGGAACTCTATCTCAGATGGGAGCTCGACCTTGGCAGAGAGCTTGACCTCAGACAGGAGCTTAACCTTGGCAGGGATCTGGTGGCAGCATCCAGGTGGTGCCTTCTATCAGCTAGACTTCTAGCTGGACCCAACGCGGGCTCCACATCAGCAGTCAGGCCACATCGGATATCATTCATTATATCAAGGGGTGTCATAATTCTGTTATCCCTATTTTAGTCTTTGAGAACTTAAAGTAGTACTAAAATTCACATTTGAAATAAGCAGATTTATTCATATGTCCAATACATTCTGTTATAAATTTTTTCGGATAATATAAATAAACACAGGACTACAAAAATTCAGCATTTTATATCCTCTCCTGTGTTACTTGACTGCATATATAAACATCAAATTCATCTAAAAAATGATCGAAAGATGATACAGTGTGTTTAATTAATTGTTCTGGTACTTCCACTACAATATAGGAAGTCTGTCTCTTGCTTGTACTACATTTTCTTTCATTTTGTACAGGAGTGTCAACGGAAGCCTTATCCATATTTTTGTTAATCTCTTTGACTTCTTCTCAACTCCACTCTTAATTATATTCTCTCTTGGACAACCTTTCGTAGTAAGTTGGTCAGGATCTTCAATTAGAAGTTGTGTGCTTTGCTTAGCTGCACAGTTAGCATGTACAGCTCTTCGAATAATGGTGTAAGATCTTCCATCACTAAATTAAATGCATCTTTAGACATGAAGGCTATCTCTGCAAGCTTCATCATCTAATAACTTATCAAAGCATATATACGATCAATAAAATATAATATTTGTATCAGGATTTCATGACATATGATAAGTTTATGTAAATATAAAATAAGATGTTTGAATTTAAATAATTCCTTGATCGCATATCATGATTTTCGCATGCTTTTATCATAAAATTGAGTATTGCATTCAAGATTGTCGAATTGGTATTTCATGTCTTTGCACCATCTATTCAAAAAGTACTTATCTGGGATACAAAATACGTCACTTTGATGAAGAACCAATAAAGCATGCCTACATAGGTAATCGTTGTACTGAAAGGATCCACACTGGCATTGAATATCCTCCAAAATTTTGTTATATGAAACCTCATAATTTTTTATAATCTCTTTCTTGATTCCATCAACTTCAATTCTTTCAAATGATTTAACATAATATACATCATAGTTGTCAACTTCTTTAACTAATTTAGCATTTGATGTAGCAATTTCAAGGACCTCATTCTGAATTTTTTTGAATATGCGCCTTGTGATTTTCTTGTTGCTTGCCTCTCAAAAGGAGAAGATGTCTTTAGGAAAGCATTTGTTTGCAACATTTTATTGTCTTCCTTATTTCCTGCTTCATATCTTTTCTCCAAGGCATCTTTGTACTTATCGGTGAATTCCTTGAATATAGTCTTCGAGTTTATAAACCCATCAAATAAGTGATTGATGCTCTCACTCCTTTGTGAAATTAACACATCTGTTCAAAAATATTCAAAAAGTAGAAGCATTAAAGATAAAAAGTTTATTGAAAATTTATAAAAATGAACATTAATCAATCGTAATGACTAACAAACCTGCGAAGAATATATCCTTAAGGTAAGCTAGAATCCATTTATCCTGACATTTATAAATGTCATTTAACCAATATACAACATTGCATTCTTCATATTTCTCCATTAAATGTGTCCATCTTTTCTCAAAAGACACTATGATAACTAAATCATATATCGCATCTTCAAACTCAACCATAAATTTAGAATTTGCAGTGCAAATATGATCAATCTTTTCATGAATCTTTTTTTAATATATGTCAAAGACAAAATTTATGTCGTGCATTGAGAAAATCATCGCTAACAGCAGCCTCGTTTGCCTTATCGTGGACTGAGTTATGACTCCTAGGATAGCATAATATGCTACGGATGCTAAATGATGATAATAATATGCTGAAACAGTATTACGACACCCTAGTTCAAAAACTTCAATATCCTAGTTATAAAACTACGATATTCATGCACAAAATCTTAAATTATATTTATTATCCCTCCTACCAGGAATACTTTTTACTTGTGGACTGAGTTATGATTCCCAAAATGTTATAAAATTTCATGAATACTAAAGAAGTATTATATGATTTCCTACATCATTAAATTTTTCTAACTACCAAAATAATTGGTATAATAAAAAAATTATAAAAAAAAACTAAACAAGATTCTATAAAGACTTTGTTTACTTCCTATTGGAGATGTCATTTTGTATTGAAGTTATAGGAGTCTTCAGTGGCTTATTCCAATCTCGGACCAAAACAAAATACTTTTTCAGAACGAGAAAGAAGCTTATATTAACATTCAAAAGTTAATTCTTGCACTAGAACTCTCAAAAAAACATTTCAAAACGAGAAAGATTTTTCCTTCAACTTCTTTGGACCAAAATCAGACCATGTTTTAGATTGAAACATTTAGTTAGAAGTACTAAAAATAATATTTTAGATTCGCCAAAATCCAAGCGAGATGACCAAAAAAAAAAAAATAAACAGGAAGAAAAGGATATTTCGGTCTACAAAAATAATTCAAAAAAATACTAGACGGTAATTAATGAACGTCAGACTCAGCTTTTAATCTATTATACATCCCATCCCGTCAAATCAATCAAGATACACATAGATCAATTAAAAAAATAATACATGCCACGTTAGATTTCCTGCGCCAGACGCGGTGCACAAAAACTTACCCCCCTTTATTAAATCAAATTTCATGAACATCGGATTCAACTTTTAATCTATTATACATCCCATCCCATCAAATCAATCAAGATACACATAGATCAATTAAAAAAATAATACATGCCACATTAGATTTCCTGCGCCGGACGCGGTGCACAAAAACTTACCCCCCTTTATTAAATCAAATTTCGAGAGATCGACGCCATAGGAAGCCCCGGTGCTCGTAAATTTTGGAAAACTGCGCAAAGCGACCCATGTGACTTCATCCTAAGCCAACATGAGTATTGTTCAATGAAGGCCAAAAATTTCGATTCGGGTCAGTTTGGCTATCAATGCTTTCAAGGCTTTACAGCAAAATTCAAAACCATTTCTCCCCTTAAAAGTTCGCACAAAATTGTCCATCCTGAATTAATTATCACGCAATACATCTGATTAAACAATAAATAGTTTAAGTCTAATAATGAAGGATTTATATATAATGAAATGTAAGTCTAATAATGAAGAAGAAGCTTGCGCATGCTGACCTGGGTATAGCCGCAGATTGTCATAACCTTCACGTGAATAAATATTAGAGTATCCATTTTATTAAGAAAAAAGGAATATGATTAACAGTTAACACAGCAATATCTTAATAAAGTTAATGGAGATACATCACACATCTACAACTTCAACTAGAAGAGTTAAAGCCATGCAGGTAATAAAATAACTGCAATCGAGGAACGAGGGCTTTCTGAAAGTACCATCACAGCCTCATTTCTTTCATGCAATATTGCTAAGATCATTATAGAGTGTACCGGATGTGGTACTCCCGAAGCCAGGATTCACCTTTCTCATAATAATCTTGCATGCTGAACGTTTGTGTTGCAAACTGTGAAGAAGCTGCATAGGTTGCCGCACCTCTCCATGCATCTGATATTGGATCTGATGCCCTCACAACCTTCAAAGGGGAGAGATACGGGCGAATTTGCCTTATTCCAGCTTCCAGGCGAGGCACCAGACCAGGAAAGAGAGTACTGCCACCAGTAACGAGAATTGAATTACTGATGCGGTCCTTGACAGCATCATCCACTGTAGACAACCTCCGGAGTGAGACTCCTACCATCTCATCAAGGCCAGCTTGATCAACTCCGACCATGTTGGGCTGGAATAGGATTTCAGGACATCGGAAACGCTCAACACCAATAACAATCTGGAAATCTTCTGCAGTGAGAGGGCGGAACCGGGGGAGTTCAGGGGTCCCTTGAAGTGGCACCATATCAGATTTGGCAACAAAGGTAGGGTCAATATCCTGCAAAAGGATCAACAGATTACATTTAAAGGTGATACCAATCATTCATCAGGGCCAATCCAGACTACTTTGAAGAGCGAGTCCTTGCTTATACAATGCAGGCTAGCCTGAACTTCTGTTTAGGGTTTGTTATTTGTACCAAATAGCTTGTCTGAATTTCAAATATTATCAATTAATAACTAATTTCATGTGTCAGGGTTTGTATTTTGTACCCAAGAACCTGCCTGGATATTAAATATCATTAATTAATAATTTTGTGTGTCAATATATGGTTCAAATTATAGTCCAATGGATTTTCACATACAGTAAAACTATTTATGTCATAATGATGCGGGACGGGAAGAGATCATGCATTCTTGATGGATGGAGATTCAAACAAGATGATTAATAAGCTAAATTGAGCAATAAATCCACACACAAACGAGCTAAATTAATCCAAGAAAATAATTTTCATGAAAAAGACTAGTTGATCTAAGTTACAACACCCGTAATATAGATCTAATTCAAACCAAGAATAGGATCTTCATGGTAAGGAAACCATCGTTACTAGGACAAGTTAACCTTTAAATGATCAAATCCAAAGAGCTTAGGAATGATTCTCCTACCAACAATGATGGCTAAAATTATTTGATGGAAAGGTTCACTCAACACTCTAGGAAAGAGGCTTGGATCATAAGATATACACTTCCTAACCTTGTAGACTTACCTTGTAAATAGTTCATGGCTTCGAAACCATCTCCAACCCGAGATCCTTGAGAGAACCTGCAAAGAACCCATCATGAGACGTGGAAATGAAATCAAAAGAAGGAAATGAAGAAGGGAAAGAAAGGAATAAAAGATTAAAGCTTGGCGTGGAGCTTGATGGACTTGAGCTTGGAATCGGATCAAGGGCATCCCACCCTCTTCAAAACGAAATCAAGGGCATCCCACCCTCTTCTCACACAAGGGCATCCCACCCTTCTCAAAATAAGGCTTCACACCTCAAGCAAAAAAATGCATCTCACCCTCTCCACACAAGAGAACTCAAGAGAACTTTTAGCAAGAAGAAAATCCTTTCATTATTCAACATAAGATGCTTTACAAGAGGGGCTTGAGGCTCTATTTATAGGCCAAGCAAACTATAATTTCGACCAAACGAATCCCCAACTAATCTCTTGATTAGTTACACTAATTAATAGATTAGGTAGATCCAACTAAAAGCGATTCCAACAACATTTCCTTCTAACATTTCCTTCTAGAATTTGTTACAACTAATCTCATGTGGCGCCTAAATGTCATTCATGTGACTTTCTTGCTGATGTAGTGGTCTTGGTGGCTGATGAAGTGGAGGACCAAGTGGCATCCCACATGTCAAGTTAGTTGGAGATTTGTTAAGGGAAAGTTGTAGGTAGTTTATTCCTTCTATGTAAGCCCCAAAATAATCTTGATGAAGTGGCCTCCATGTGGCGCCCAAGAAGGGGTTGTGTTGGCTTCATGAAGGCTTCCAAATGGCTTTCAAAGAGTGCTTCCAAGTGGCTTCAGAGGAGGGCTTACAAGTGGCATAAGAAAAGATTTTGCTTGACCAATGGATCGGCTCAAGAACAGGTTGAGCCGATTCAAAGAGCTTGAGTCGACTCATGAGGTTGATGCCTTTTTTCTTGAATTGGTTCATGGAAAAATAGACTTCCTTCATTGACACATTTGGCTTAATCCCTTTAGATGTCCTCCTTGATTAATTCTTCTGGGCTTCAATGTTAAGTCAACTCTCATCCAAATGGCCCTTATCCTCTTGGCCTATTCCATAAGGAACTTGGTTGAAGCTTGAATTCTCTTTCCAATGCTGATGTCCCCATCAATTCTCCCGAGATGGAAAAAAAACTAGAGCCTGTCGAGTAAGGGTCAACTTGACTTTGGTGAGGTTCTAGTAGATCTGATTTGTTCTTTTGTAGATCCTCTCTGGTGATCCACAAGTGTTCCGATTCAAATCAACCTTGCCAATAAACCAAATAATGTGGATAGTCCTTGTTTTGGGTAGTGATAGTCTTATTATCCAAATTCTCTCGATCCTATCTCACCATTTTTGGTAGTGTGGCTGGTGGACGCTCAAGGGTTGGTTCACTCTCAAAAATTGGATCAAGTCCAAAAGGCACACTAGGTATCATTGTTGGTTCCTTTACTAGGTCTGAAATTTTGAAAGTGGAACCGATACCAAAGTCAGATGGTAATTCAAGCATATGAGTATTAGGTCCAAATTTCTTTAGTATTTTGAAAAGAACCCACACCACGGGTATACGACTTTTTTCATATAGTCTTTTTCATAAAAATTCTTTGACTCTCTTATAAAATTTAGCCATATGCTTGTTAGTTATATTGCTCAAGTTTTATTACTAATCATGCTATGCATATGACTCTCGCAGATTTGGACACTTATGCATGGATGACAAGTTCAAATGACACCAAATAACAAAACAAACTCAAATGATACCAAAACAAAAGACAAGCTCAAATGGGCTTTATTATCTAATGACTGAACTTTATTGTTGGCTAGGAAACAAAAGTTCCAAATTTTCAATATTCCCCTTAAAAGGCTTCTAAGACTCTTGCACATAGCTTCAGGTAAGTGGCAGTAAATCTTAATTTAGTTCCTAGCATATGCCATATAGTCTTAAAAAAATAACTATTGAATATCACTAGAACCAGGTCGATGATATGGTGGATGTCCCAGAATGGTGAAATGAGATCGGGGGTACATATTAAAAATCCTTTGCAAATTCTACAATTTCTTGGAATTGATCCTTTCGGATTGGTTCCTGGATTTTCTTAGTAGTCATTACCCCAATTGGTGATTCCTCAACGATCTCTTGTTTTGAACCCTTAACATTGATTAACATTAATTCTGGATCCTCTTCTTTTATGAACTCTATTAGCTCCTCGGGTTGCTCTTCATGATTTTGTCCCAGGACTTCATTTTCTTCAAGTTAATTATTCCCGTTTTTAATTTCGTTAAGCTGGATAACTATTCCAGGCAATTGTTCATGTTCAAATTCATCCACTAAGTTAGACCCAGTTTCACAGACTTCTTCCTTAAGTTCTTCAACGGGTTTAGAATCTTCTCTTTCTAGCTCTCTATTTGGACAAGATTTTGATTCCGCTTCATCTTTAAATTCTTCAATAGGTTCAGGAGATTTTTTCTCTAATTCTTCAGTGGGTTTAACCTCTTCTTCATCTTCTTCATATTCATCTATTAAACTTGGTTCGGCTTCATATATTTCTACGTTTGGATCTTTAATGGGTTCAAGGATTTTTTCCTTACAAACTACTGGGATAATAAGAATTGGCTTGTTTGAAGGAATCTGACTAGAACCAGGCCTATGTCCAGATGTATTACCCCTGTTGGACTTAGGTCGAGTGATCAAGAGTTCCCTCTGATATATCTCGAATACCCTAGTAATTTGGTAGGCTTCTTCTAAGTCACGAATTTTTCATTGAAATAATTCTCACTGGATGTCCTTTCGTAGGCCAGCTTGAAATCTAGATATAACCGTTGCCTCAGATTCGGCTGTGCTACATCTCCTGACAAACTCATTGAATTCGGCAATATATTCAGACACGGTTTTATCATCTTGTATCAATCTGTACCATTGGTCTAAAAGTCTTTGCTCATAATATCTACCTAGATACTTTTTCTAAGCTTAGTCTTCATATCTTTCCTTAGTCTTCATATCTTTCCAGGTAATTATTTTATCTTATCGGCTAACCTAAGATTTGCATGTCGGACTAACCTAAGTTTGGCAAATTGGCACTTCCTTTTTTTTGACATTTCATCCCACTCAAAGTATCGATCCATTCTTTTCTCCCAATCGATGTACATTTCAGGATCTAAATTTCCATCAAAAGTGGGTACATAGGGTCGACTGTTCCTAAAGGATCTTACCTCCGAATCATCAAAATCTTGGTAGGGGCGTCTAGGGTTGTATCAGGGATAAGATCATGATAATGGGCTCTTGGACCAAGGGGAGGTGGACTAGATGATTTAGATTTAGTAAGGGTGAAGCGATTTTCTTTGAGATTCCCGATTTGATTATCCACTTGTCCTTGCTCTTTGTTCATTTGCCCTAATTGTTTAGTTAGGGTATCAAACTTTTCAGTCATGGTCTTCGTAAAGAATTCTAGATTGGAATCCATGGATAAACCAGACTGTGTAGGACTATTGGTATAGAGCCTCTGACATGCAGAACAAACCTAACTTCTAGGACTCCTAGATCTAGAAGTTCAATGTAACATGACTTGACTAGGTACTAGTTAAGAATGCAGTTACCCTTTCCACTGGCCAGGTAAGAGGTGGGGTTGCGGGAGGCTCCCCTCGCTTTCACGAGGTCCTAATTAAAAAAATCGCAAGTCTGCTTAAGACGTTTGCCGTTGGACCTCTAGCCTTAGACACCAATTTCGAGGAGTAAATACAAACTTAAATAATACTTTGCCTCATCTTGCACTTGAACTTGACTCGTGAATGTCCCTAGTTTTAAGTTCCTACTTGATTTTAATTATAACTTAAGTCAATGCAAATGTGGGTGATTGTTTTGGACCAAGGAAAGGTAATGACCTCCTTTCCTTATGTAGATATTGAATGCCCTTAAGAGGATTTAAAAATGAATGCACAAATAATTCACCAACTAATTAGCACTCACCAACTAATTAGCACAACAATTAAATTAGCACAATCAAATGAGTCAAAGTCCAAATTTCAAAATTTCAAATTTCAAAATTTAAATTGAAAATTGCAAATATGGAAATCTAGATTTCAAAACTCAAATTTTAAACTTTAAATTTTGAATTTTAGTTAAAAAATTCGTTCTTAGAAGTAAAAGTTGTAAGAAAAATTTCAACCACTAACAAATTTTCAATTAACTAGTTTTATAAATTCAAAATTAAAATTTTAAAATTTTAAAAATTAGAATTTTAAATTGGATTTATCAGATTTCAAAGTCCAAATTTCAATTTTTGGTTAGGAAATTCGTTTATGAAGGCTTGTAACTAAAGTTTATTGCAAGAAGCTTTCAACTAACAAACCTTTAACCATAAAACACTCAAAATTCAAAATTTAAATCCAAAAAATTTCAAAATTCAATTTTTTTTGAGGTGGAGATCTCAAATTTCAAATTTGGAAATTTTAAATTTTAAATTTATGGTTGGAAATTTGTTTTGGAGAGATGTAACCCAAAGTTCTTAAAAGAAACCTCCAACTAACAACCTTCTAACCAAAAATTCGAAATTCAAAATTTAAATTCTCAAAAATTCGAATTTTAAGTTGTAATAATTAGATTTCAAAGTTTAGACTTCATATTTCAAATTTTGAATTTTAAAATTTCGAATTATGGATCGGAAATTTGTTCTTGAAGTATAGGAAAATTTCAGCAACTAGCAAACCTCCAATTGACTGATTCAAAACTCAAATTTAAAAATCTCAAAAATTTGAAATTTAAATTGAAAATTTCATATCTCAGAGTTAAGATTTTAGATCCCAAATTTTGAAATTTAAATCTCGAATTTTGGTTTTGAATTTCGAACTTGAAGACAAGCAACACAAAGGAACAAAATTTCAACAACTTGACCTAGTAAACCATAAGCTCTGATACCAAAAATTGATGCGGAACGGGAAGAGATTATGCATTCATGATGGATGGAGATTCAAGCAAGATGATTAATAAGCTAAATTGAGCAATAAATATATACACAAACGAGCTAAATTAATCCAAGAAAAGAAGGCATCTCACCCTCTGCACACAAGAGAACTCAAGAGAACTTTTAGCAAGAAAAAAATCCTTTCATTATTCAACATAAAATGCTTTACAAGAGGGGATTGGGGCCCTATTTATAGGCCAAGCAAACCATAATTTCGGCCAAACTAATCCCTAACTAATCTCTTGATTAGTTATACTAATTGATAGATTAGGTAAATCCAACTAAAAGTGGTTCCAACATTTTCTTCTAGAATTTGTTACAACTAATCTCATATGGCGCCTAAGTGTCATCATGTGGCTTTCTTGCTGATATAGTGGTCTTGGTGACTGATGAAGTAGACCAAGTGGCATCCCACATGTCAAGTTAGTTAGAGAGTTCTTGGAGAAAAGTTATAGGTAATATATTCCTTTCATGTGACCCCCAAAATAGTCTTGATGAAGTGGCCTCCATGTAACGCCTAAGGAGGGGTTGTGTTGGCTTCATGAAGGCTTCCAAATGGTCTTCAAAGAGTGCTTCCAAGTGGCTTCAGAGGAGGGCTTACAAGTGGCATAAGAAAAGATTTTGCTTGACCAATGGATCGGCTCAAGAATAGGTTGAGCCGATTCAAAGAGCTTGAGTCGACTCATGAGGTTGATACCTTTTTTCTTGAGTCGACTCATGAAAAAATAGGCTTTCTTCATTGACACATTGGGCTTAATTCCTTTAGATGTCCTCCTTGATTAATCCTTCTGGGCTTCAATGTTGAGTCAACTCCCATCCAAATGGCCCTTGTCCTCTTGGCTTATTCCATAAGAAGCTTGGTTAAAGTTTGAATTCTCTTTCCAATGCTAATGTCCCCATCACATAGGAACCAATATCTAACAATATCAACAAGAATATAAGAATTATTGCTACAAGGCCACGAGAGATGGTACCGATGGAAGGTAACAAGTAAAACATGCCTGACTCTTAGCAACAACACCAATAATGGGGACGAATGATGAAGGTGGCAGATAAAGCTGAAGAATGCTAAAAGCAAAATCAACTACAAAGGTAATAGGATGAACAGGAATCGATAGGGTGGCACAAAGGAGGATGAGAAGGGGAAAAAAAGAGACGGAGGGAGGGAGGGAAATCAACTACAAAGGTAACAGGATGAACAGGAATCGATAGGGTGGCACAGAGGAGGATGAGAAGGGGGAAAAAAGAGACAGGGAGGGAGGGGGCCAGGGGAGGGGGTTGATTAATAGATCACATTTAACCAATAAATGGACAGTCTTATAAAAAAAAATCTGATCTATAAAGCCTATGCATGGATAACCAAACATCACTTCAAAAGTCTGGGAAGATAACAAATAACTAAACAAAGACTTCTCTAAGTGATCGTGTTCAATTAAATCTTCTACAAAGGCTGAAACCTGACTTTTGTTACAACTTAGAAAAAACCAACTAATGTAAAAAAAACCCATGTTTAAGGAATTCTCAAACTAGCTCTTCCAAGTTCCAAGTACATCTTAATTTAACTCAAAAATAAACCTTAAATCTATGTGAATTCATTTTTGCATCTATCTCCAATTGCAGTAAATTCCTGCTTGAATTTTGGCAGAAAATCTATGATATGCATTTTATTAGTTCAAGTTGTAACAGTGTTCTTGAGCCCAAATTTTTAACAACCGTACCTACATCAAGATAAGAAACCATTCTCATCGCTCAGCTAAAATGTGAACAAAGAAACAAACAATGCAGGGGAAAAGGTGCAGGGGAAAAATAAGTATATGATCCATGAATAAAGGGGAAAAGGTGCATTCAAGTATGCTGTCAGAGGCCTCCACTAACCAAATTTTGGAGAAAAAGTTTACAAATTACAGTTATTTTTTTAATTATCAATATCACCCAAAAGATAAGTGGCTGTGCAGTTCCAAAGATGTTCAAGAATTCAAGCAAAAGAAAAGCTCCAAACAGACATAATAGCATAGATGATAAGTAGTTTTAACACAGTCATAAAGATAACCAATTAATCATATAACAATTTGGTTCAATCATGAGGATTTTTCCTAATATTAAAATATTAAAAAGGTTAAGAGCATCTGTCATCCGCATAACTAGTCATCAACAATTTGACTTCCATCTTAAAAGCATAAAGCAAAATAAAACTAAAAGATTAATCACTGATTTAAGCTGTGTGATTGACAACATATTATTGCATATTTCCAGTTGAGAATGGCTGCAAAGCGCTTGTCAAAGGCTCAAGTTTAGTAGCATGTCAGTTTAAAGATTATTGGGAATATTGCAGGCTAGAGTATTCAGGTCTCTTGGTAATTATACAAAAAGAGCTGGATTCAAATCCCACCTTTCCAAGGTTTTGGGGGTTTTGGTGCATTTTGCATAGGAGGGGGGGGAACGGGAGCACGGGGGTTTTGCAGGAGATGGAGAGAAGAACAATTAGGGCTGGAACTAGGTCGGCACAAAGCCCATCGGCTAGAATTGGGCCGGACAGGTCCAATGGGCTTTGGGCCGGGCTTCGGGCTAGATTTTAAGAATTTTCGGGTCGAGCACGGGCACCTCTTTGGCCCGAAAATTGAATGGGCTATATTTTAAAGCCTAAAGTCTAGTCCGATATGCTTAAAATCTGGCCCAAAGCCCGACCCAATTTCGGGCCGGTCCGAAGCCCATTGGACTGGCCCGGCCCAGTTCCAGGCAATGGGCTTTGGGCCGGCCTAGTTTCAACCCTAAGAACAATTCTAGCTTGTCAATACAAACACCAGCAATAGCAAGAAACTAACCTGAAGCCTAGAAATAACTCGTGCTAGTTCTGCTTCATCCTCCTCTTGCCCATTGTCTTCATCATCATTGTCTTTGCTCATCAGTTTGTAGAGTTGCCAATCTTCATCTCTAGCTCCAAAAGTGTCTTCACCTTTTCCCCGATCAAATGCTGCAGTTGTCAAGAGGCGCATCCTTTCTTTTTGAGCTGCATTTAAACGCTCACCACGGCCAACACCACCGGACAAATTCTGATTACCATTTGTGCGAACACCATTTGTCTTCAAGCGTTTTCTCTGCTCAACTTTCTCAGTGAGTTCCCTATATCTAGCACGTAATTGTTCTAGGTACAGCTCCGGGTTCTCTCTGCATTTGAAAAACAGTATATTACAAAAAATATAGACATAACTAGGAATCAAGAAAGACAATTTAGCTGAATTAATTATATGTTGATATTCGTAATGATAATTACGCTAGAAAACTCTAATTTCTTAAAAATATATAAAAAAACTAAAATATCATGGGTTTTACCAGGACACTTAACCCTACATGATTTCAAACGTGCTAACACTTTTCAGCATTGGACATGACATTACAAGCACCACGCTCTTTGGTACCCCAAGGTTAGGGTAGAACAGTTGTCAGCAAAATAGAAATTAAGAATCCTAAATTTTTTAAAAATAAAAAAGGCATTTAAGACTTAAATATTTTAAGTGCTAAACAATACTAGCCTACACACAGGGACCAATCTAACAAACCATCAACATATCATGCTGTTTTCTTCTTTCATAGAACAGGACAAAGGGTAGGATTTCTAAGAAGTATCAATAATCTCTCAAGTATCTAGAAGTCAATGTATTTCGATATATTTTCCTTGTATGCTTATACATTCCTGTGTTTGTTTGAGCTGGCTAGGGCATAGTGGCTGAATTCCCAAATACATTGGGACACCTGGATAAACCAAGCCAGGTATCTACTTAATATTGCAATAACAGAAAACATAGAAGCAGCAATTGGAAAAGGATATTCATGTATTTATTGCGAAAGATTTAACATGAACATGCAGATCGATCATTTTATTTTCTTCCCAAAAAAAGTTTCCTAGAAAAATCAAGGGACCCTGTGCAGAAATTTCAGAATTATTAAGAAACAAGATAGCATACAAGCGTTTTTCTTCTTCTTGTTGGTTCTGCTTCTCCCGCATTGATTCCTCTTCAAAGCGTTTCTGTTTCGCACGCAATCGACCCTCAGATGTGGTCTTGAGAAATGTCTGTTTCCTTTTTTCTTTTAGCTGTCACATAAAAAAGTTCAAATGTCAACATTTTCTTAAAATTGAAAAGCAGGCTAGGATCTATTCTCCAAAAGTTGCTAACAGCAGAACAGCTATCAGGGATGATAAATAATTGCCCAAATTTATCAGGACAGAAATTTATGCCGGCAATCTTGAAAATATAGTTTATGACAGCACTACTTTGGGCCAGATATAGTTTATTTAAAAAGATATTCATAAAAAAGGATTGGATATGGAGCTTGGCACACCTGCTCTGGTGTCAACATGTCATCAGGGATATTGGTGAGTGGATATTTTTCTGCCAATGAAGCATCTATTCTCTCCTCAGTTTCATTGGGCTCACCCTTTGCTTTCCTTAAGGATTGTGTTATTTTTTGAATGGCAGACTCAATTTCTTGCCTAGAGTCATACCCTGTTTTGGGTAGAATAGATGAAATTTCAGTTTCCTCCGCCTGATCAAGCTGCTGCAGTAGATCTTTCAAACCATGAAGTTCATTTTCCAACTCTGATATTCTAATCGATCTCTTTGCTGCAGCCATATCTCGCAATCTTTGGCCTTGTTTTTCCTTTAGAGCTGCCTTTCTTGCAAGTTCTTCTTCAGATGGTGCCTCTTCTTGTGGGGGAGGAACCCATGGTAGCTGCCAATTCCTGGTCTTTTCTTCAGCTTCTTTCTTCCCTTTCTGCACAAGAAGTAGATTTTATCAGATAAACAGTACAAGTCCGAGCAGGTGCAATATGGATCCAATGGTATGCAGAAGCCTTCTCCCACCTATCCTAGAACTAGAAAGTATTTTCTACTATTCATTACTACCGGACGCCCTATTTCTGCAATTCAGTATATTAATGGAAAAGGTAAGCAGCTAGCTAATAACCAACTAGAAGTGGCAAACAGACCTATCCATTCTGGCCAGCTAAGAAGAGAAGTTCAATAAGTAACTTCTCCAAACTTTAGTTTATACATCATGCAGGCCCCTCTAAGAGCCTGGTCACCAAACCTTTCCTGATGGAAGATATGACATCCACATATTAATGCAGCCCCACAGCAAATCATCAATATCATCAAGTAGCATTTTCCTAACTAACCTGACATTATTCTATCATTGCAAAGGAACCACCTTGAATTCAAACTCTGTAGGTACCAAAATCCCCTATGGCCATCTTACTGAACTCTCAAGCAACAAGTTTTCTACAAGCAATTCTGTGTCCAAAGTGAATTATCAGCATTCCTATCATTCTAATTTTTTCACACAAGCGCAAGTGTCCTGTTTGGCACCACCTCTAACATTTGTTGTACATAAAACCATCTAAATAAGACCCTGGTGGAACAACTAGACATATGCAAAATAATGTTGAGAGATGGTGGATGTGCTTAGAAGCAAGCGCATAGAAAGTTGAATGAATTTTGCTTGGTACAAGTAGAAATAGAAGTTAATAAAGAATTGGATGCCTTTTCTAGTGGCTAAATGGATGCATTGTGATTGACTTAGCAAGATGAGCAATTACTGTGACACACAGGAAATGATACATGAACACAGGAACACATAAAAGGTGCCAATTTATTTTCCTCCCATGATAACGACAAGTAGGCCCACAACAAAACAAACAAGCAATAAGAAATATTGAAGAGGTGTGGTGTACACGTGATGTATGCACAGTGCTTCCTTGGTAAGCATTGGAGCTGAATGAGGGTGGAAAAGCAGGGCAGGGCAACTGCCCCTGAAAATCTGGACATTAACAGGATTCTGGTCATAATAGAAATGGAAATTTGTTGAACGAACTTCTCTTTGGGGCTTTGATGACAGTTCATGTTAGATGCAACCACCATTTGCCATCTAGAACTCTTCTTGGATATAACCTCTTTCATCCAAACTCACTTCCTATTAAGGTTTCAAATACTATCAGAATAGGATGGCGAAAACAGTACTGTGGACTTTCCGAAAGGTTTCCAACATTGACACACAATGTGTCGGTATAGATAGTAGTCCCATACCATGTGCCAACACCCAGTACTGTACCATTCTGGCAAAAAAAGGTTACAAGGTCCAATATCGATATTTGAAACCTTGCTTCCTCTGGTCCTCTCTAGTCTCAACACATCATAGTTATTTCTTACTCGTTAAGGTGGGACCCACCACATATCACACACTAATCCCCATCCGGTGGAGATATAAATCAAGCTGGACTTTGTCCAATTTCTCACAAGAAAAAAAGTGGTGCTATGATTCTCCTAAATCTCATTCACATATTTTCAAAAGAAAACTCTAAGGAATATTTGAAAAAGAAGGAGAAGGATAGCAGCCTCCATCGATCTTTGTTTGGCCAAGATTTTTGTTCACCCTTTTGTGGCATCTTCTAATAGAGCTTCTATACTTTATCGAGGGATATCTAGGGCTCCAAGTTGTTACAAGGTAAACTGACAATTACAGGGAACCTACATATGTGATTTACATGATTTTCTTGCATTCCTTTTGTAATTTGTGTGACTATTTCCTTTTTCCTGGCCTACAACAAATGCTTGCTATTGGATCATAAAAATATTTCAGACTTGAAATGATGATGTCACTGTCCAATGACTACAACTTGAATAGCACATGCTAATTATAGGCACAGTAGACCAACTTTTAGGTGCATTAGTATTTTGATGGTATTCAAGATTCTAAGTTTAAAAGCTAAACTTAATAACTAGAACATGAATAGTAGATGTTGATTGTTGAATTGAATCATGCATTATAATAACTATTATTATTATTACTTTATATTGTCATCTCTTGTATGGTTGTACCTTAATGGTCAACTGCCACTCCCCACACCCCCCCCCCCAAAACAAACAAAAAAAAAGAGGAGGCAAAAAAAGGTTTTTTGCATGTATACCCTCCTAAATATTGGAATTTGAATGAATATCCTCTTAAAGTTCATTTTTACATGTATACCCTTTTTTCTTTGTTTTTACATATATACCCATGTCATCTAACACTATTAAATAATTAACTATTTAAAATTAAAATTACTGAAACACTCTTATAGATAGATGTGCAAAAAGAAATATTTATAAGGGTATATGTGAAAATATCAATTTTGCAAGGATATTAATATAAATTTGAATATTTAAGAACGTATACAAATAAACAAACTCTAATTTTTAATTTTTAACTATTTCATATTATTTTAACTAGATAAAAATAATTGAAATACATTAATTAATATCAAAGTCTTTAGAATTTTATATTTATTAATTAATGTTATAATATTTGAAGTTTGGCATTTATGCTTCTACATAAGTAAAATAAATTAAT
This sequence comes from Areca catechu, assembly GCA_021397845.1. NCBI lineage: Eukaryota > Viridiplantae > Streptophyta > Magnoliopsida > Arecales > Arecaceae > Areca > Areca catechu. The sequence continues at coordinate 3,381,041 of CM038050.1, read as the reverse complement.
GCATCATAAATTAACAAAAAAAAGAGAATGCAACTTGGAAGGGTTCTCTTTATATTACGTTATTTCCATATGTAGATTAACCATACTGCTATCCATATATGGAAAAGCATTGATAAATAATAGAAAGCCATCAAGAAGGAAACCCTTCCTTTTTTTTGTTAATTTATGATGCATTAATTCATTTTATTTGTGTAGAAGCATAAATGTCAAATTATGACATTAATTAATAAATACAAAATTCTAAAGACTTTGATATTAATTAATGTATGTCAATTCTTTTCATCTAGTTAAAATAATATGAAATAGATAAAAATTAAAAATTAGAGTTTATTTACATGTATACCCTCCTACACATTTAAATTTGTATTAATATCCTTGCAAAATTGATATTTACACATACTTTTATAAATATTTCTTCTTACACATCTATCCATAAGGGTATTTTAATTATTTTAATTTTAAATAGTTAATTATTTAACGGTATTAGATGACATGGATATATATGAAAAAACTAAGAAAAAGGTAAACATGCAAAAATGAAGTTTTATAAGGGTATATATACAAATATGAATTTTAAGAGGGTATTCACGTAAATTCTAATATTCAAAAGGGTATACATGCAAAAAAAAATCCAAAAAAAATGCAAATTCCTAATCCAATAGTTAGTGCAAGCCATGGCATGTCTATACAACAAACAACAAAATGGTGAATGTATGCAAACAGAACAAGCTGATTTATGATTAATGTTTCTAATACTGTTCTCAAACCAATTGAATCAAAATTCACTTAGTGAAAATTGAGAACATATGGTAGAATAACCATGTCCATATGACAACAAGCTGCTCAAGTGCTTAGATATAGAGCTGTCAACAGGTCGGGTTCGGGTCGGAACCCAAATATCCATACCCGGACCCGAATACCCGACGGCTCTAATTTTAAAGTACCAGATCCGGACCCAAATGGATCCCGGGTATCCGAACCCGAACAAGAACGAGCATTACCCAAAAAAAAAAAAAAAAAAAAAACTTACCGATTTCGTGGCACTGTAGTAAGGGCTCGGATCTAAGGAAGACGAAGCCAAAATGGGAACGACATCGGGACAGGGACAGCGGCAGTCGGCGGGGGACAATCGAGGGGGGAGGCATCGGCCATCGAGGGGGGGAGGCGTCGGCCGGCGGGGCTCAAAGCTGAGGAAGGCGTCGAGGGAGGCATCGACTGGAGGGGGATCGGCCGTCGAGGGAGGCGTCGACTGTGGGCGTGAAAGCAGAGCGCAGATGTCGAGGCTCGGTCCGCTCGAAGCAGCAGCGTAGAGGGCTCGGCCGTCGGGGAGGGGGGGGGGGGAGGCGTTGGCCATCGGGGAGGGGGGAGGAGGCGTCAGCCGTGGAGGGCTCGGCCGTCGAAGGAGGCGTCGGCTATGGGCACGGAGGCGCAGCGCCAGAGCGGATTTGGGGATTCGTTCGCTGGGCGGCTGGAAGGGAGAAAGGACCAAAGGGGCTAGGATAAGAAGCTTTTATAGGAAAAGCCTTAATCGATTTTTAACCGTTGGATTGTGATCCAACATCCCATATTTATATAAATATATAAATATATAAAATATTATTTTATTTAATCGGGTCTCGGGTCTGTCGGGTCTGGATATTACATATCCAGACCCAGATCCATTTAACTATGACTAATCGGGTCCGGGTAAACGGGTCTAGAATTAGATCCAGACCCGTGGGTCTCGAGTCCGGACCCGACCCATTGACAGCTCTACTTAGATAAGCAAAATCATGATCATAAATTATAGGATTTTTTGCCTATATACTAAATATCTATAATTATGTGTACACCCTCGTTTTATAAATATCTAAAACTCCATTTATATTCTTGCAAGTTTACAATTTACACATATATCCTTGAAAATTATTTTATTTTGCATGTATGCCCTTATAAAGCATTTCTTTTTGCATACCTTTAACTTAATTAAGGGAAGATGTAGAGAAATAATTTATAAGGGTAAACACATTAATAGCAGATTTGTGGGGTTATAAGGGTATAGATGTAAAAAGAAACAATTACAAGGATATACATAAAAATAGTGAATTTGTAAGGGTATATACTCAACTTCAGATATTTATAAGGGTATACACATAAAAACCCTAAATTCCTTCATCATTGTGTTTTTATAGAACACGAGTTTGATAGGAAGCTCCTGTATTATACACACCAATACCCATAACCTTGCAGATAAAACACATTCATTATCCATTTAAAAGATTGGTGACTTACCCATTGACAGTTCATATTATACACGCTTGTGCACAAACACATGTAAAATATACACATATCACCACCACCCAAGCCTACTCTCATCAAAAGATGGGGTTGACTACAAGGTGCAGCATAAAAGTTAACAAGGCTTCATAAGATTACTGAGCAGAATTTGAGGTTAGATGCTATCTACTCGCTAGAGAGATCTAGTTTAATCACTCATTGTTTCTTTAAAGATTAACTGCAGGTGACTGAACCAGAAATCATCTGAAAGTAATGCCATTGTGCAGTACATGGACTACAGGTGATATAAACTAGACCTTTCTGGATCTTTCATGAATTGGAGAGGTTCCAAAATCACATATTTTATGAACACCTTATCATGATCTCAACCCTCTACAAATTGGTGTCCACTCCTATCCAAGACAAATTTAAGCAAGAAAGGTGCTTGCCACGAATCTTTTTATATAGTTGGTCAGCTGGTAAGGATCTACCTTGTTGCAGTCATGAAACTTAGTAAAAGTCCTCCAAAATTTTCCTGGATTGTGAAAAGACTCTAGATGAACTTTGAAAGTCAAAACTTTTGATGTAGGTAGCACAGCACATCCCAAAGCCATAAAGCCAAAGAGCCTAATACTACACACGTACATATACTTTTTATAAAAATTATAGAGGTATGGAGTTTTTAGCTGAAAATGACAACCATGTGCCTCACCAGTCCCCTTGTTTCCTGGCCCCCATGTGATTCATGAAATGATAGGCATTGCTCCAGGTTCTTTTAACCTACAACATGTAAAACTAGCACCCATGGGTGTATAATCACTCCTCCATGTAGGACTCGTTTGGTTCACAGGAAGAATTTCTCCTCCATGAAAACCACTTTCCCTTTATGATGCTTGGGAAAGTGTTTTTGTATGTTTGGATGACAATGGGAAAGTGGTACATTCCAAAGTTACTTATGACTTATGTTTGGTTAAGCATAAACCTTTGTGAGAAAGTTGTGCAAAATACCTATTATGTCCTTAATAAAGGGAAAGACCTTACCCCATTCCATTTAAAAGCTTAACGGCATTAAGAAAAGTGTGGTTAATGGGAAAATGGAGAAATGCCTCATGTGGGACTTTTCCCATGTCCCACATGGATTTTCCCCTCCTCTTCCTGCACACCAAACGAGTCTGTAATGTAACAATTATGAAATAAAAACCACCTAAATTTACCACCTAAAACAACACAAAAATGACCAAAAAACATCAAAAAATATCAAAGTGCAGTCCAAACTCTATATCAATCTTGTGTACAGATTCTAGAAGACTATTTGAGCATAAAACAATAAAAAAAAAACCAAAAATTTGCTCCAGAATGAGTACTTGCATGCTCAAATGGGCATATTGCATCAAAAGTCTTCAAAAAAATCAGCTTAACTTGGTTCAACCCCATTATCTACTTCTAAGGTCCTAGAAGACTTTATATATACAATAACTATTTGCACCCAGCAATAATGGAGGATAATGAGGAAAAGGAAGAGTCCAAATCAGAGGAATATATTAATAGTGTGATGACACTATCAAAAGAAGGGACCAGAAGAGCCAGCTTTTAACCAGACCTTCTGTTGTACCAGAGTATAGCATTCTCCCAGAATGGTATGGTAGGGAATACTCTGTTCCCTTTAAGCTTAAATTTAGTCTACCAAAACCAAAAAAAAAAGTTCTTTTTAAAAAAAAAAAAAAATGAAAGCAAGGGGGGAACAGCAAGTTTCTGACCTGAAATATTTGCAGTTCTGATGCATAATCCAAAGCTACATAACAATGTTCCATCTTTAGTTCCTCGGCCTTCTCCCATGTAATGCTGGACCTGTGGTAGCACATTTAGGCATAAAAATTGCAAGCAAACCCAGAAAGGAACAGTTCACTGTCAAATAAATTAGATCTAACGTGCAGTGAGATACACACATACATGTGATAGGGGTACTTGAGGGAAAGAAGCTGCTTCAGATACTCAGTAACATGATACCCACCAATATTTGTTCTGCAGCACGCTTCCAAAACAGGCTCCCCTCTAACAAACTAAAAGACCATACATAGTGAGACTCCAACTCGTACGGAGAAAATTCAGTTGAGTATAAGAAGCATGTATGCATGCGTGCATGCACACGTGTCAGAAAAGTAGTTTCATGCATGAGCCATTACATGCTACAAGCATTCTGGTTAATTATACATGAGAACACCTAGAGGCATATATTATTTTCTGTGCATGACGTAACAATTTAACATATGACAAATCCAAGATAAAGTGTAGAGCGATCATTCTCATACTACATACAATATAACAAAACCAGCAAAAGTGAAAAAAGAACAATGTGCAGCAAAAATGCGTATTATCTAAAAAATAAAAAATGAAAAAAAGAGGCAAAGTTAATGTCATCCTTGAAGTCATATATTAAAGAATACACTGTCATCCAATATTTGTAATATATTTTAAGCCAGAATGAAATGGGAATTGTTAGATTGATTAATTTCTTATGGAAAAGCAAATCAAATAAAACCCTCTTTTTTTGAACCAGAGCATAGAGTCATCTTGCTCTGCTTCATTCTTTTGATATCAATACTTTAATATTTTCTACTGCTTTTCTTTTTTAAAAAAGTGTGTGAGGTTATAAGATCTCTATTTATATATTCATGTGATAAATTTTACTTGGTTCTGTGAAAAAAAGAATTGTTCTGGGAAAAACCCTTTATAATTAAACAGAATATAATAGTTGATTTTCCCCAAAGGAAAATCAAACTCCTAACAAGTGAAACAAACAAGATGGTCAATGTCCAAGAATAAATTCAATATAGATGACCGTGGGAATGATGGTCAAAGCTATAGCGCAGAAGTTCACAGTCCCAAAACCCACAGCAGATATGATGCTTAATTTAACTGACAAGATTTTTGAGCAAGCATTTGCTCAGTTGCTTGCATAGCGTGTCTTCAGCTTATAGAAGCATACATGGCAAGCCATTTTTGTGATTCTCTTCAACATTTAGGCTCAGATAAAAGTGTTGTACTCGATGAAAACCTAATATCAAGTCAAAATCATCTGGAGTTTGTTCATGGAAAAGGATAGATATTCTATAACAAAGCATATAGGTGGGAAAAGCTCAAGAAGTTTCTGACAAAGATATTATAAACCCTAATAAACCAATACACAAGCAGAAAATCTCACTGCATAATCTGTTGTTCAACCAATCAGCTTTCTACAAATTCAACAAGCAATAACCGAGCCCTTCAAAATAATGGGAGAACTTTCATCACCTTCTTGCTTTATTTTTCATTGTTACACTGTTTGCATGAACCTTGTTCATGCTCTTAATGAAAAGGTGATGGCTTTCAATTGTTTGATTAATACAAAAAATGTAAAAAAAAAAATCCATCAGTTTACAAGTCAAAAAAGTTCAAATATTTTTTAGGTGGTCTAAATCATTTTATTCATATATAGTAATAGACATTATCACTCTTATTAGCATACAGGTGAAAGCAGGCTAACAAGCAACCATTAGTTAGCAAGCTCTATTTTGGGTCAAAGAAGCACTTCACGATGCCACTATCTTACAGGGATAGCATGGCTTGTTGTTACTCCTGCACAAACAGCAAGACCATCTTCAGCACAAATTCCATGCAGCTGGTTGAACTTGTAGCTGAATGCAGCATCAATACCAAAGGCTGCAATCCCATGATTCAAACATAAGCAGCGGCATGACAGCATAATAAACATCATATTAAAGCAAAAAATAATAAGTCATTATACAGAGAAAATGAAAAGTAGAATGATCCTTAGAGAATAGAATAGACTCTAAGAAAATTCTAACAGATATTTCTACCTATAGATGGTACACCATAAGTCTCAAAAAGGAGTTCCGCCATTTTAGTGCGAGAGGAGATTGGATTGCATGCACATTCTGTCATCAGAATAGGATGATCCACCTGCCCTGGCTCAAGGTTGACATAAGTGAGAATAACAGCAAAAGAAAATGAAAATGAACTATTTTTGTCAAATTTTTATCTTTCTGAAGAATTGGTTTGAAATATGAAGCCTTGTTTGATGTATATTTAATAGAGAAGAATTTAGACACTGTGAAGAGAAAATATCCAAAAGTTCATGATAGGAGAACCTATATTGAAGGCCACAATATCTAAAAATATTATGTACCAAGATATGCCAAACCAATACCAGAGGGGGTACCAGCCAGCGATCAATTCAGCATGTTATGTGCTGTTCCAAGAAGTACCGACATGGGAAGGAGAGGAAGGGAGGGGGGGCAGTCACATGCATGGCTCGATCCATAACCCAGCCTCCCTAGGTCTGGCAATCGTAGCCAGGGAGTAACAGGGAAGGTGAGAGAAAGAAGTGCTGAAGGAGGAAGAAAAGTGACCAAAGTACTGAAGGATCCATCATGGGAGAGTTCGAAGGCTTCAAAGCAAGGTTCACCATCTTGATACCGAATCTTGTACTGATATCATCCTATTACGATATCGGTACATGATTTGGTACGGTACGCGATGGCATACCGAGTATCAATATGGTACAAGATACTATACCAGTATGAGACCGGTATAGGGTGTATCATGCAGTTCAGCCCAGTACAGCATTCCATGCTTCAAAGGATGTAGGGAGGATGCAGGGGAGGCAATCGCAAGCGAAGGAGGAGGCGAAGGGCTAGAGGAGAAGGAATCCGATGGGTTGTTTGTATGTTTTATTGATTGCGCAGATCAGGAGAGAGAATCAACATAAATCAGGAAAATCAAATTGGAGAGGTTATTTCCATGTTTGAACCCTTGACACACCGGTGCAATGGAGCAACCTTGCTATTGCGCCAAGGCTCACCCTCTAGAACCTAAAAACAAGAGTATCTAAAACTTGTTCTTGAACCTTTGTCCTAGCTTTTGATATAGGCTGACAATACTTTTTTTTTTCTTTTTTTTTTTTGTGTGGTTTGGGAGGGGTTATAGGTGGCAGCATGGATTTGATAAGATAAGAAAATATCGATGGACAAAGATGGGACATGAGTAAGAAGATAGAAAACTTAAGAAATAAGAATCATATATTTCTGTAAGAAGGATCTTGATGAACATGGCCACAAAGGAGAAAGGATGCTTACAAAATAAATTAGTAAAAAATTCCATAAAGAAGTTATATGAATAATGTGAGACAGAAACCTTGGGGAATAAAGCAATAAGTAAATATAAAAAGTAAATTATTCATGCAATGTAAACTGCAGAAATGGTCAAAATGGAGGTGGCGATGGTACAGTGTTGGGAAAGGAAGAGCATCTATTTCAGAGGTCTGGGAAGATCGGAGAAGGTCTGAGTTTGCAGTGGTGTAAAGTAGAAAGATAATTATAGCTTTTACCATAGAAATGGATGAAAAAAGGATTATACGGGTATGATGCCAATAGCAATTTAATACATCAAAATGGTTATGGCATGTCATATATCAAGTATTCTAAGGCAAAACAAATATGCATAACTCTCTAAAACTGAAAAGTAGTCTAGTACCAACAATGAAGCTGACTGATCACAAGGAAATTCAGATAATAGGACACACAAGCATCATCATCTTGTTAAACATTTCCTGTGATAGGCAATGAATATTACACAAATGTACCTGCAAACCATTGGCGCCCAATCGCTCAAAACCATAATCAAGGACCTATACCAAAAACAGGATGCATGTATGAAAATCACAAAAGAAAAAAAAGAGGGGAGGGGGGACGAAAAAGACCTGAAGACAATATTTTGATAAATTAATAAAATGAAAACATGGGATAAACATAGAAGAAGGATCAGCAAAAGATCAGTTTGCATACTCCAATGAAGCATGAGTGATGCTGTGAGGTAGAACAATAGATAGTATATAAAATGGTTTCGAAATACTACAAGTGAACACTTTAATGCAAATGTGAGTAATATAGATTTGTGAAGGCACAAAAGGTATAAAGGAATTTAATGAAGATTTCTGGCCAACCGTAGAGGGCTCCTGATTTTAATGAGGAAAAAATATAATAAGCAGCTAATATGTGAAATGTATGATGTGACAGGAGATTAAAAACATGTTATACAATCACAATGTGGTCAGCAGCTACAATAATGTTATAAGTTTTGTTATCACTAACCTTACTGTATTTTCATATCATCTAAACAAAGATGTTTTCCTTTTTGTTGTTGTATTCCCACTCTGTAGTCTCAGAAAATGTTCTAGAGAGAGTAGGAGATTGGACATGGGCACATCCATGGAAGGAGAGGGCGTGCTTATAAATTCCCTTCTCTATTGTGTCATTAAGTGAGGGTAAGCAACTTATGAACATTTCACTCTCCACCATGGGAGTTTTTTGTTATATATAGGAGAATATTTATTGGTTAAACTCAAGTTCGTAACCTGCAATTTATGTTGGGGGGCCTAAATATCAAGTATTTCCTGTGCATAATCACATGGACCATGTCACATAAAAAAATTTACACATCACACATCTTCATGAAAGTATATTCACATATCACACAATAGAAAATTCTTATTAATTTACATTCCTGGATCATACAATCAGCTGTTCTCATTTCAAGCATATATAGTCATGTGTTTTCATGTATATTTTTATGCAGGCAACATGCATCATATGCATTGGTCACTTGGTCTTGAGTTTCCCAAGCACCCAGCAGTTAAAAAGGGACTGAGGAGAAATATGCATGAAAACAAGATCAAGTTCAGGGTATCAAATCAGACCAAGGAATTAAAAAGCAAGATAAACAGTATCACTCATTGGTGATTCGTTGAGTAAACTGTAACATTCTATGAGATAAATTCTACAATCAAAATACTAATGACTATTTCCACCTAAAATTAGTTAGTGTGGTAAGTAATCTAACATATTCCATTATTTCAAACTGATAGACAACGTTGCTGTCAAAGGCTGAACGATGAGATGTACGAGTGTAATCAAAGTACTTCATCAAGGCAGGATCATGATCGCCAACAATAGTGACAGTTTCCCCTGCATCATAGAAGATTGCCAGATTTAGATTGATAAGAAATCAAGATTTTGATGGTTTGGAAATTCTAAAAGAAAAACAGGAGTACTATTTTCCAAGAAGAAAGATCGAATCAACAAAACCTATCCCAGTGTTCGCGATAATGATAGTTAACAAAACCAGCAGCCCTTGCTTGCCACGGGAAATCTTAAAAATAAGAACATGAACGAAATGAAAAAAAGGATCCGGGTAATTATAGCACAGTTAAGCCTCCCGCCCTTTCTCTCTCTCTCAGGAAAAAAAAAAGAAAAGAAAAGACAAAAAAAAAAAAAAAAAAACTTCGCTCATTGAAATATCCTGCAATTTGGGATGCAGCAGATGTAACAGAGTCGGCATATATAATTCCTTGGTTGTTATCAGAAAATTGGGACAAAAAAAAAGTTTTTTTTTTTTTTTTGCACGAAACTATTAAAAAAACTCAAGAGTGTGCAGGTGGATTTTGGTAAAACAGCGCAAAGACAAAATCTTTGTGCCTGTAGTTGGTGCGAGGTTATGTGGAGAGGGGAATGCCGTACCTGTAGTCTTGTGGCGAGGCCGCTGGACAACGTTTCGGAAGGTGACGCGAGGATCCAACTCTCCCGCCCATCTAGAATACGGGAAAGAGAAAGGGGCGTCGATAGAGAAGGAAAAAAAAAAAAAAAAACAAGAAAATCAAATCCAGAACGAAGAATAGTTGATTAGGGTTTAGGGTTTTGGATATTACCCTATCCGAAAGGCGGAACCGCCATTGTCAATAACGATAGGCGTAGTAGAGGAGAAGCGATCATAGTCAGGCTGTAGCGAGGGCCGCAAAATCGAAGGCATCGCTTGTCCGCTCCGTTCTCGGCAGCGGGATGGAGATATTGGCAGGAGCTTCTTGGGGTTTCTCTCCGACGACGACGATGCTTCCCTTGTGATGGAATAAAAATTAAAAAGGGTGTGGCAGTGTAGGTATTTTCTTTTGGGAACTCACCACCTTAGCCGGGCAGGACGACCGAGGCCAGGGCCCGTGCATACTCGGGAAACCTGGATATAGCAGTTCTCGGCTTGGACTGCCTTTTTTTTTTTTTTTTTTTTTTTTTTTTTTTTTTTTTTTTTTTTTTTTTCATCTTGATCCATGCGCGATTGGATTAGGATTGAGTTAGCCTATGGGTCAAGGATCGCTGGAAGCATGTCCGTTTTTTTTTTTAATAAATTAAAATAAAAATATATATATATTTTAAGATGAGTAAAAAAACCTGACTCCTGCTGTGAAGGTTGACGTATATAAAAAAAAAAAAAAAAAAAAGCGAAAGGAGTTATATTTTAAAATGAATATGTCAACCAGACTCTTGCCAGTTGGTTGTGAAGGTTGATGTATCATTGATGTCAGTCGAATGAACAGAATTTATTGATTTATTATATATATTTTTAATTTTATAGATTGGTCCAATCCAGATTTATTATATATATTTTTAATTTTATAGGTCCAATTCAAGACTCGAATTCCTGTCAATCAATTGCATCACCTATCAGTGATTAAGCATGTCTGATTTAATCGAGAAAATTTCTTAATAAAATTGCATTGATATTTTTTAACCTTTTATAATTTATATTCATATTTATATTTATATTTATATTTATATTTTTTAAATTAAACTTAAAAATGTAAATTTTGGTTGCAATGTGGTCGGCTTTTATTTTGGGAACTCATTACCTTAGCCGGGCAGCAGGACGGAGGCCATAGCCCGTGCAAACAAGTTTTTTTTTTTTAATAATATGTTTAAAAAATACCTTTTTACTATATTTTTTTATGCTTGTGAATCCATAATTTCGGGTAGTTAGCTCATTGCTAAAGTGGTCATCTTAAATTATAATTTCAAGCTATAACCCATATCCCATTCAAAAATAATATTATTATTATTATTATTATATTATTATTAAAATTATTGATTCAATCCATAATTTTAAAATAAGTGCATAGCTAGCGATTATTTTTTGAAATTATGGATTTAACCCATAATTTTAAATTGAAAAGGAGCTAATGATTATTTTTTAAAATTATGGGTTGAACCCATAATTTTAGTTTAACGATCATCTATTTATTTTGGCAATTAAAAATACCTGAAATTAAACTTATGGATTCAACCTACAATTTTAATTTTAATTGAAAACTTAAAATTTTATAATAATCATAAATGGTCATTGTTGCTGCCTGACCGTCGTGGCCTGTAGCTGGAGATGACATCGGACTCCGTCCTCGTCAGTCGAGAACCTGCTCCACGTCCGGACCTACAAAATAAAGGAGACCTGGGCCGAGGATCCCAGTAGGGGCATTCCGATGCTCAAGTCAGTGGCGATCCAGGGAACAGATCCTCCTGGTCGAGCCCCGTGGATGGACTCCACTCTAAGAGAAGAAGATTATGTGCTTAGAGAGTGTGAATGGGTTGAGAGTAGAGCTGGGGTAGTGGCAACGGAGGAGTGTTTGAGCTAGATGGTTGTATCCATCGATACCCTTCTAGTGAGTCTCCGGTAGCTTAGAGCACTTCACCTTTCAGTCGCTCTCCTGCATGGCGCCCCCTTCGTCCGTTTTTTGTTACTTACCTTCTTCTTGGAATCTTAGAGAACTCTTTTAAGCCAGGATGGCTGCCCGCCGCCTACCTCGAGATCCTTCCCTCCTTTACAGGCGCTGGAAGGTCAACGTGCAGCAGCGCTCCGTGCCGTGTGCGGGGTGCCTTTCCCCATTCGTGATAGAGAACAATACCATGCGCTCTGGGCCTCCCTCTGGTCACTCCACTTCGGGAAACCTGGCAGAGCCTCGATCGGGAGGCAGTCGCCTATTGGATTTAAATCTCCCGAGATGATTTCCTCTTTTGGGTGGCACAGACGGTCGATCGAGAGCGTGGCGCCTCGATCGGGGGACCCCTTCCTTATCGGTGTAAGTGGTAGCAGGGACAATTATTGCGGCCTAGTGGGCACCCCTCCGTGATCCTTAGGTGGCTCACCGCCATTCAAGGAAGGTGACGACGTCCCCCAGCTGCTGGTCCCCTTGTCCGAAGTGGGGTCGGTTCAGGGAGGAGGAGCTCAACTTCGGCCAGGGCGTCTCAACCTCGAGGGAGCCACCTGGCGAAGGAGTCCGGAGAGAGTAGGAGCTCGACTTCGGCCAAGGCATCTCGACCTTAAGGGAGCCACCTGGTGAAGGAATCCGGAGAGAGCAGGAGCTCGACTTCGACCAAGGCGTCTCGACCTTAAGGGAGCCACCTGGCGAAGGAGTCCGAAGAGAGCAGGAGCTCGACTTCGGCCAGGGCGTCTCGACCTCGATGGAGCCACTTGGCGAAGGAGTTCGAAGAAGGACGTCCGACATGGCGGATTCTTCTGACATGGCATCTGATTGGGTCTGACATAGGCTCCACGTCAACAATCCTACCATATCATTTGCCGCCCACTCCCAAGTCCTATTGACGCACGGCACTCCGGGCGAAAAGAGTAAATGTGGTGCTAACATGGAAAGGCCGAAATTTGGCACCATTATTGCCATGATCGCTGGTGCATTGCAGAACAGACCCCGAAGCCAATGCGGGGGTGACACGTGGACTCGTCCGAGGAGGCTTTATGGCTGACGCAGAACTTGAAACGGTCCTGGGTGAATCGAAGCGTCGCCCTCCGTCGATTGCTGACATGTGGTGCAGATCTGACGATGGCGGCTTTGGGATGGTACGGTTGTGGTCTGGTCATTTCGAAAGGAATGATAGTTCTCTGAAAACACCTTTTCTTTCAAATTCCTCATGCCCACCAGCGAACCAGATCCTTCTCTCTTCCACCAGCCATCCTTTTCCTCCAAGGTTAGCCAGGTTCGTCTTCTTCATTCTTCTTTTTCCTTTGGTTGGGTAGAGTTCATCTTCAGGGTCAGAATATTCCCAGACTTCGTCCATCTCCTTTTTCTTCCTTCTCTGTTCTTTCTCCTTCAATCTTCTTCTTTGGGATGGCTCGTTTGGGTCGCAGCCATCATCCCTCGAGCAATCCTGATGAGGCGGGGCCTTCTTGGCCGAGGACTCCTTCCTTCGATAAGGAAGAAGAAGCCCACTTCAAGATCCGCAGAAGGCCTTGCCCCATAGGGATCGTTATAAGGGAGCCTAGGGCTTGCCCTCCTCCTCCTCCTCCCGAAGCTTTTTCTGAACCTTCTCGGTCGACTGATCCCAGTGGTATTGCTTCGACGATAACTGGCGAAAAGCTCTCGATCATCCGGGAAGCCTTCGGCATCCCGAATTCCGTCCGACTTCGGTCCCACAATCGGGAGAACGGGTCACCTCTAATGGCCCGGGTCGGATTGCCCTTTACGAGGAAACCCTCGCAAGGGGCCTTCGATTCCTGGTTCATCCATTCTTTCTTTCCATGCTGAGCCATTATCATTTGGTTCCGGCTCAATTAGTTCCAAATGTAGTCAGGATAATTTTTTATTTCATCGTCCTCTGCCACTTTCACGGGATCGTAGCCCGTTTCTCCTTGTTCAGGATTTTCTTTACCCTGAAGCGCCACTCGACCGAGGAGGGGTGGTGGTTCATTTTTCCGCACCCAAAGGGCATTAAGTTTGAGCTCCCCTCTTCCATCGAATGATGGAAGAGCAAATACTTTTTTGCTTCCATTGAGGGGGTCGATTGAGTTTGGAGTGACCCAGACCGGACCTCGAACTGGAACTCTGTTGTTGAAGCAGCTGATTGGGAAATTTATGACCAACTCCGTGCTGACCAAATTCCTTCCCTCGAGGTTCTGCTATCAAAGCAGAACCTGTTCGAAGCTGGGATCAACCCAATGTTGGAGTTGGATGAGTTCGGCGCAAGCTCTTCTTGTTTTTTGTTTTCTGCCTGTCCCTTCAAGCCCGGAGCTGACCTCATTCTCCTTTATGCAGGCATGAAGTACTCCATGGACGAACTCCTCGCACTCTCCAGGAAGAGGGGTGCACCGACGGGGGCCAGAGAGTCCCCGTCGAAAAGGCCTCGGAACGAGGCTAATCCAAGGGCCACACCTGCCGCGCCATCTGAGCCGAGTAGGAGAATGACCGAACCTGTTCCCGAACCGCCGAGGCAACAGGACCTGCCTCTAGTTCGAGAGCCTAACGTGGTCACTCGGGCCAGGTCAGTTGCCGCCGCTGTGGTGCCCCCACCTCCTGAAATTATCGAGGTGGAAGCGGAAGAAGAGGAGGAGAGGAGGGAGACACCATCAGCGGCGCCGTCCGGCATGGCGACGAGCCCCCGCAGAGATTCTGAGACATCCTTGGCCAGCCATAAGGGCACTGCCACAGCAACAGCAAAGAAGAAGAAAAAGGGTAGCTCCCGCAAGTTGCCCTTCGAGGTGGCACCGGACTCCTCATTGGTCCAAGATCGGGCACTCGTCGAGTGCATGATGGACTTCGATGTCCAACCGCACGATCGACGGGAAAAAGCGGAAAGGCTCCTGGCCGACCCATCCTTGGCACCTTTTTATAACTCTTCTCGGTAGGTATTCTTGTGTTTTCCTCTTTCTCTTTTTTTTTGTATGGCTGATGTCTTCCTTGGTGCAGCTTAGGACGGACATCTTGCTCATCCGAGACTATTGCAAGAACTGGGCCAAGAGGGATAGGCAGAAGATGCAACAGCTTGACTTGCTGGCGATCGAGGTCAAGCTGAAGACAGACGCGGCCTAGGAGGCCGAACAGAAGAATAAAGAGCTGAGGGCTGAGGCGGCGAGCGCCGAGAGGCACCACAAGGGCCTGGAGGAGTCCTTGGCCCAGGAGAGAGATCGGGTCAGATGCCTGGCCGAGGAGCTCAAGGCCAGGGAGGCCAGAGTGGAGCAGCTCAAGGCTGAAGTGGCCCGAGAGAGGGAGCAGGCTCAAACTCTCCGGGCCCAGCTGGAGGCGGCACAGGAGCGGGTCGATGTCGCCGAGAAGAAGGCTGCGGGGGCAGTGGCCTTAATGGAGGCCGCGAAGAAGGAGGCCACCGAGGCAGTGCCAAACTACAAGGCCTCGAAAGAATTTGATGCTGAGTTCCACGAACTAGCCACAGACTCGTTCTTCAAGGGGTTCATTTTATGTCGGTCCAAGGTGGCGGAGCTCAATCCGGACATGAGCTTAGATGGGCTTGCCTTCCCGGCCTCTCCGTACAAGGGCCCAATTTTGGCCGTGGCCGAATCGGAGGAACCCGCAGTTGCCCTCGATGTACCCCACCGCTGGAGGTCCCAAAAGACGTCGCTCGACCTGAGTGCCATCTCGGGAAGGAGCCAGCGGAGTAGCATAGGAGTCTCCCTTCCTTTTGTACTTTTTCTTTCTTTGCTTCTATCTGGGCCGCCCGGCCTGTCGGGGCCCGGAGATAATGTGAAATCTTGAAAATTCTTAATGAAATTTTCTTTTATCCTGTTTTACTTGTGTTCTTTCGCATTTTCAATGCTATGGCAACTTTCCTTCCTTTTCTTCTCAACTGCCCACGTACATGTCTTTGCTGAGGCATCTTGCCTTGAGGCTCTAAGTCCTTGGGCTCTTTCCTACCGAGCTTCGGGTATGCGGGGCGGTTAGGAAGGAAGTCCTTGACTTGTTGAGTCGTCCCCTCCACATGGGCAGCATGGTGGTAGGGCTTCGTGTGCTTCCTCGGAAGAGGTCTGGGCGACCTTGGGTGGAACCATCTCCAAGTGCCAGTGGTGCGACCGAGCCAAGATGCTGCACTCGATGGGCCCACCAGGTGACTCTGAGGTGCCGGGCTTCGAAAGTTTCCGGGCCTCAGGAGTTTCTGGGCTTAAGATGCCAGGCTTTAGGAGTTTTCGGGCTTAGAGTGCTGGGCTTCAGGAGTTTCCGGGCTTAGAGTGCCATGCTTCAGGAGTTTCCGGGCTTAGGATGCCGGGCTTCAGGAGTTTCCAGGCTTAGGATGCCGGGCTTCAGGAGTTTCCGGGCTTAGAGTTTCGGACTTCAGGAGTTTTCGGGCTTAGAATGCCGGGCTTTAGAAGTTTCCGGACTTAGAGTGCCGGGCTTCAGGAGTTTCCGGGCTTTGCTTGCGAGACCTGGGGTCGAGCATTAACATTCCTGCAAGATAAAAGTGATTTGCACGAAGAAAAACTTTATCATTAATGGAGGAAAGCCTTAGATAGTACATTCTCAGATTGTTGGCGTTCCAAGTCCGTGGGAATCTGGCACCACCCAGCTTCGCTAGGTAGTAGGCTCCATGGGGAAGAGCCTCAACCACCTTATAGGAGCCTTCCTAGCTCGACAAGAGCTTGTCGCACTCTCAGGGTTGGGAGGCTTCAGCCCAGCACAACACCAGGTCGCTTGGGCTAAAGATCTTTGGCCTCACCCGCGCGTTGTAGTACCAAGCTCCCACTGCCAGTAGGTCACCATCCGGAGCCGAGCCTTGTCTCTCATTTCTTCGAGGAGGTCTAAGTTGAGTAGAAGGCGGGCTGGATTTTCTGCCTCATCATATTGTTTCACCCGTAGTGTGGGCACACCAAGTTCGACCGGGACGATGGCTTCCGCACCGAAGATGAGGCTGAAGGGAGTCTCATCCGTGGCCATCCTGGGTGTTGTGTGGTAAGCCCAAAGGATGCTGGAAAGTTTTTCTACCTACCTACCCTTAGCCCCGTCCAACCTGGTTTGGAGCCCCTGGAGGATAGTCCGGTTGGTCACCTAAGCCTCTCTGTTGGTTTGGGGGTGAGCCACTGAGGTGAAGCGATGATAAATGCTGAGGTCGGTGCAGAACTCCTCGAACTCTCGGTTGTCGAACTACCGTCCATTATCGATGATGATGTTGTGGGGGAAGTCAAAAATGACAGATGATCAATTTCTAGAAGAATTGGCAGACCTTGGCTTTAATAATCCGTGCTAGTGGCTTTGCCTCCACCCATTTGGTGAAGTAGTCAACAGCCACTATCAGGAACTTGCATTGTCCGGATGCAGGAGGAAATGGACCAAGGATGTCCATCCCCCACTGGATGAATGGCCAGGGTGTGGAGAGTGGGGAGAGTGGCGCCGCTGGTTGATGCTGTATGTGGGCGTGGCGCTGGTAGGATCGCACTTCCTCATGAAATTGGCAGTGTCCTCCCTCATGGTTTCCCAATAGTACCCTTGATGGAGGGCCTTGTATGCTAGCATCCTCCCTCCGACGTGATTCCCACAGAGGCCTTCATGTATTTCTTGGAGCACAAAGGCTGCCTCTATGGGTCTCAGGCACTTCAAGAGTGGATAGGAGTAGGATCTACAGTAGAGTTGCCCGTCCATCAGGACGAATTGCACGGCCTTCTTCTTGATGAGACCAGCCTCCGTTTGATCTGTTGGTAGGGCACCGTCAGTGATGTATCTGATGTACTGGTCTATCTAGCTGGGCTCCGGGGTGACCTGCTGGACTCCTCCGGGAGCTTCGTAGCTTGGATTTTTCAGGTACTCAATATGGGTGCATTCCAGTGACGAGTCTGGCAAGGTCGCGAGCCTTGACAAGGCATCGGCGTGACGTTCTCTCCGCGAGGGATGTGGGAGATGCTGAAGCACCGAAAGCCTGTCGTGCTCAAGCGGACCCGCTCCAAGTACTTCATTATATGGGAATCTCGAGCCTCATATTCTCATGAGACCTGCCCAGCCACCAACTGGGAGTCGGTGAAGACCTTCAGGTTGGGTACACCCAGCTTGTAGGAGACTCTCAGCCCCGTAAGGAGTGCCTCATACTCCGCCTGGTTATTGGTCGCCGCGAACTGGAAGTGGAGTACACGCTCGGCTACAATCCCATCGCCATTAGCAAGGATGAGGCCTGCTCTGCTCCCACCCGTGTTGGACGCGTCGTCTACGTGGAGGACCCAAAACTCCTCCTCGACCTCGGGCTCCATCTGATGTTCCGAGATGGTATGCTCCGGCTCTTCGGCCAATCCTGCATACTCGGCCATGAAGTCGGCCAACACCTAGGCCTTCTGAGATGGCCTTGGCCGGTATGCGATGTTGAATTCGCTGAGCTTCAATGCCCACTTGGCCAAGCATCCAGATGTGTCAGGGCAACTGAGCATGGCCTTCAATGGTCGGTCCGTCAAGACCATGATCGGATGCACTTGGAAGTATGGCCTGAGGTGCTGGGAAGACATTATAAGAGCAAAAATTAACTTTTCTGAGTGGGTGTACCTGATCTCTGCATCTCGAAGAATTTTGCTGACGTAGTACACCAGTTTCTGGGCTCCATCCTCATCTGTGTAGACAAGAACCGAGCTAACAGCCCCCGAGGTGACCGCCAGATATAGCAAGAGTTCCTCCCCTTCCTCCGGCCTGGAGAGCAACGATGATGATGCCAAGAACTTCTTTAGCTCCTCAAATGCTGCTTTGTATTCTTCGGTCCAGGCGAAGTCGTGCATTTTGCGCAGCGCCTTAAAGAAAGGTAAGTAGTGATCAGCCGACCTCGAGATGAACCGGCTCAAGGCGGCAATACGGCCCATTAGGCGCTGGACCTACTTCTTTTGAGGTGGGGTGCTCCATGTTGACAATTGCCTGGACCTTCTCCGGATTCGCTTTGATTCCTCTTTGGGTGATCATGAAGCCAAGGAACTTCCCTGTTGCTACGCCGAAGGCGCACTTCGCCGGATTCAACTTCATCTGGTGCAGGCAAAGGTTGTGAAAGGCCTCTACCAGGTCGGCGACGTGGTCTGACTTTGGCTTGTTCATAACGAGCATATCATCCAGATATACTTGCATGTTTCGGCCAATCTGGTCCTTGAAGACCTGATTGACCAACCACTGGTACATGGCATCAGCATTCTTCAAGCTGAAAGGCATCATCCGGTAGCAGTACGTCCCTCGATCAATGTTGAAGACAGTATGCTCCTCGTCCTCTAGATGCATCCGAATCTGATTGTATTCGAAGAATGCATCCATCAAGGAGAGCAAGCGGTGCCCCGAGGTGGCATCTACTAGTTGGTCGATCTTTGGCAAAGGGAAGCTATCCTTTAGACAAGCTCGGTTGAGGTCGGTGTAGTCCATGCAGATCCTCCACTTCCCATTGTTCTTCTTGATCATGACTACATTTGCCAGCCAGCTGGGTATTGAACTTCACGGATAAAGCCGGCTATGAGGAGCTTATCCACCTCCTCATTGATTGCACGTTGACTCTCCGGGATGAAGGTTCTCTTCTTCTATCAAATAGGATGGCACTTCATGTCGATGCTCAACTTGTGGGTGATGATGTTAGGAGGAATCCCGGGCATACATGCCGCCGTCCAGGCGAACATGTCTGTATTTGCTTGAAGGAATTCCAACAGGTGGGCATGCTCCTCCTCTTGTAGCTAGGCCCCAATTTGCACCATCTTTGTCGGGTTGGTTTTGAGTGGATACGATAACAAGCATTCGACTGGACCATCTCTGGGGTCCTGCACCCTTTGGTCGAGGTCGTCGACGCTGGGATCTTCCTCGGAGTTTCTAGCCCCAGGGACGGCTTGGAGACAATGTTGGATCGGCTGAGGTGCCCCCCTCATTTCTCCTACACTATAAGGAGTGGCCAACTACATTAATAGCCGCTTGGTGGAAATGACCGCATCGAGTAGATTGAGCCCAGGGTGGCTAAGAATCACGTTGTAGGCTGAGAAAAGCCTAACAATCGTGAAGGTCATCAAGACGGTGCTCTGCCGAGGTGGTGTCCTGGCAGTGACGGGGAGAGTGATTTCCCCTTCGACTCTCATGGAGTCTCCTGTAAAATCGATGAGGGGAGTGTGCATAGGCATCAATTGAGTAGAGGACAGATTCATCCTGGAAAAAGCATCATAAAAAAGGACATCAGTCGAACTTCCACTATCAACCATAATCTATTTTACGGGATGCTTGGCGATCGTCATCTCGACAACCACGGCATCATTGTTTACATTTTCATTTTTAGATTTTCTCTTCCTCATAAAAAGGAGTATATTTTCCAAACTCTCTCCTCCCCGGGTCTTCTTGGGAGCGCGCTCAATTCCCCAACATATCATCCCCACAGGCTTCTCGATGGGTCGATTATCGACTATAGGAATAGGAGGGAGAGTAGCGAGCGCCTGAGGTTCCACCGGGGTCTTGTCCCTCACGAACCTTCCGAGGTAGCCCCTTTTTATTAGGTCTTCAATTTCTCTCTTGAGGTGGCGGCACTCCTTGGTATCATGGCCATGGTCGTGGTGGAATTGACAATACTTCATCTTGTTCCGACCGTTAGACAGCCCTAGCGGGGGTGAGCATCGTAGATAGCATTTGCCCTCAATCTCCATGAGGATCTTCATCCTCGAGGCTAGGAGAGGTGTGTATCTTTCTTCTGGGATGTGGCCGCTCTTCGGCTTTGACCCTTAGCGGAAGTTCGAGATGGCCAGTCCAGGCTTCTGCACCTCGAACTTCTCCCCGGGGGTTGCTTCTTCAGCGGCTTCCCATCCAGCTCTCTCCTTGTATGATCTACCTCCTCGGCGCAGATGTACTTGTGAGCACGGAGGAGGAGTTCGGAGTACATCTTCGATGGCTTCTTGTCCAGTGAGTAGGTCAGGCGGGAAGTCCTAAGCCCTCTCTTCAGCGCCAGCATGGCAACTGGCTCATCCATGTTATAAATCTCCAGTGTGGCAACCTTGAAGCGGGCCACATAGTCCTGCAAGAGTTCGTGGTCTTGCTGCCTGATGGAAAAAAGGTTGTCCGTCTCTCATGGCACTTTCTGACAAGCATCAAAGTGGGCCACGAATTTCCTCTCCAGTTGAGCAAATGAGCCGATGCTTTCAGGCTCGAGGCGGGTAAACCAGACTTGAGCCACCTTCCAGAGGGTGGCTGAAAAAGTAATGCAGAGGAGGGCATCGGTCACCCCCTAGACTCTCATGAGGACCTTGTAGCTCTTAAGGTAGTCCAGAGGGTTGGTGGTCCCGTCGTAGGGATCCACTTACAGCATGCAGAACCGACTCGGGATCGATTTCTCTTGGATCTCTCGGGAGAAAGGGGGACATGCATCGTAGCCCGCAGGCTCGCGAGGGAAGCCCTGTAAATTCGTAAACTGGCGGGATAGCTCCGCCAGCTTGCGCTCCTATTCCTCCAGGCGCCTTTCTGCCATGCGCCTGATGGCCTCGTTGGTGGAGCCCTCTGCTGAGACCGACGGAGGAGGTGAAGGTGGCAGCTGAGGGGGGTTGCAACTGGGGTCCTTGCCTTTGCGACCTCGGTTATGCTTAACAGCAACCTGCTCGAGGGTCGGGGATCGGCTCTCCCGGTCGGTTGACCTGGTCCACTATCTCTTCACCGTGGTCCGGTGGCTTCCCCGGGGATCTGTCGTGACTCGCGACAGTGAAGGCCTTCCTTGGAAGGATCGCAGGCTATCGTGGGGTGTGGTGGCTTCGGTCGCAGGAGTCCATAGCTGTTGGTGGGTGGCCAGAGATCGGTGCTGATGTTGCAACTGGCACACCGCTGCAATCAGAAGCTATATTTGTTGGGCGAGTGCGTCCAACTGGACATCCGCTGGAGATGGTTGCGGTGGAGAAGGGAGCTCCCTCTCTAGACTGTGCAGGTCTCCATGGAAAGGGGGATCTCCCGCACGGCTAATGGAGACCTCCCATGCACGGGTCATCACCATGCTCCTGGTGGGGTTGCTCGTAGGGGATTGGCTTGGATCAAAGTATGTCCTGCCTCCCCTTCCTGACATACCAATCTATTACCGCCCGATCGCCATGGCCTATAGCTAGAGACGACCTCGAACTTCACCCTCATCACTTGGAAACCTGCTCGCGTGCTCGGACTTGCAAAACAGAGGAGACCCAGGCTGGAGATCCTAGCGAGGGCACTCTGATACTCAAGTCAGTGACGATCCAGGAGAACAGATCCTCCTGGTCGAGCCCCGTGGATGGACTCCACTATAGGAGGAGAAGATTATGTGCTTAGAGAGTGTGAATGGGTTGAGAGTAGAACGGGGGTAGTGGCAGCGGAGGAGTGTTTGAGCTAGATGGTTGTGTCCATTGAGACCCTTCCGGTGAGTCTCCGGTAGCCTAGAGCTCTTGGCCTCTCAGTCACTCTCCTGTATGCCATCCCCTTCGCCCGTTTTTTGTTACTTACCTTCTTCTTAGAACCTTGGAGAGCTCTTTTAAGCCAGGATGGCTACCCACTGCCTACCTTGGGATCCTCCCCTCCTTTGCAGGTGCTGGAAGGTCAACGTGCAGCAGTGCTATGTGTTATGCACGGGGTGCCTTTCCCCATTCGTGATAGGGAACAACACCGTGTGCTCTAGGCCTCCCTCTGGTCGCTCCACTTTGAAAAACCTGGCAGAGCCTCGATCGGGGGGGCAACCACCCCTGGATTTGAATCTCCCAGGATGATTTTCTCTTTTGGGTGGCACAGATGGTCGGTCGGGAGCATGGTACCTCGATCGGGGGACCCCTTCCTTTTTGGTGTAAGTGGTAGCAGGGATAATTATTATGGCATGGTGGGCACCCCTCCATGGTCATTGGGTGGCTCACCGCCATTCAAGGAAGGTGGCAATGTCCCCCAGTTGCTGGTCCCCACATCCGAAGTGGGGTCAGTTCAGGAAGGAGGAGCTCGACTTCGGTCAGGGCGTCTTGACCTCGAGGGAGCCATCTAGCGAAGGAGTCTGAAGAGAGCAGGGGCTCGACTTCGGCCAGGGCGTCTTGACCTCGAGGGAGCCACCTAGCGAAGGAGTCCAGAGAGAGCAGGAGCTCGACTTCGATCAGGGCATCTCAAGCTCGAGGGAGCCACCTGGCAAAGGAGTCCGAAGAGAGCAGGAGCTCGACTTTGGCCAGGGCACTCGACCTCGAGGGAGCCACCTAGCGAAGGAGTTTGAAGAAGAATGTCTGACATGGTAGATTCTTCCGACGTGGCATCTGACTGGGTCTGACATGGACTCCATGTCAGCGATCTCGCCATATCAGTCATGATAGTTATAATTTTTTAACGACTAGTTAGAGGGGCTATTTAATGTACCCCTCTACTCTATTCTAATTCATCTTCATTTTTAAATCTCTTTTTCCCTCTAAAATTTTTAAAATCCTCTTTAATCTTTCAATTTAATATAATGGCTTCAAAAAAGGATAAAGATATATCAAAAATAAAAAGATTCCGAGTAGAAAAAGAAAATAACCTTCAAATAAGTATAAAAATGATTTATTTTAAAATAATGAGTATAGTAAGAAATTTAGATCTACTTTTTCTCGAAAAAAAGTTATTAAAAGAAGGATAGAAGATTTAAATTGTTTTGATAATTTACAAATTAGATTTTTATTTGAAATGATGGATTTACAATGAGTAAGTCAATCTATCCTACTATAGTAAAATTTTTTTGTACTCATTTTAATTTTGACAATACAAATTGTTCTATTTCATCATATGTCAAAGAAAATATTATTGAGATTAACTATAGTATTCTTGGTCAAATATGAGATATTCTATCAGATTATTATGAATACTTCAATAGTACTTATTGAAGTCATCGATGATTAACTTATCAAAGCTCTAGTATAACTATTATTGAAAATATAAAAAGTACTCTAAAATATAATTATGTTACATAACAATAGAATACTTATTTATTTTATGACAAAATACATATTAATCCATAAAAATTATGCTACACACATGTTACTATGAATATCAATTTCAGGTAGGAAATTGTCAATTATTACTAGAGGGTTGAGGCTCCATGGTCCCTGTTATTAAATGACTGGCTTATATTTTACAAGCTTCTATGTGCTCCTATTACAAGTAAAAGGGCATCACTTAGTACATATTCAATTCAGATTTAAAAACTTTAAACTTAATATAATGAATAAATGATTTGATACAAAAATTTTAAATAAATATAAAAATAAACTATCTTAATAATATTAAGGCCTCTCTTACTAAAAACAAAGTAATCAAAACTTCAAAATATAATCTAAGATAAAAATATTTATGATAGACAATGATTTGTTTTTAACCATCACATTACATGATTTTGGCTATTGACACTTTATCCAACAACTATATCATATCCAATAATTTTATTATTCTTGATAATTATTTATCCTGCTACTTAAATAAGATATTTAAAATAAGTATAAATTTACTATCTACCATATCAATATGAATCACAGATGATATCTACAAATTAATTATATAGAGCTGATCATATTGTAGATCCAAACTAGAGGGATCAAATTCATTTTCAGTTTGATGCTTGATTAAACTAATTATACTAGCAAGAAGAGATTGACTAATAATTCTTGGCCACCAAAAGTCTCCCTTCTTAAAAGGCATAAATGATAGCTTGTATTGGCATAATAGGTAAGAGAATACCATATGCACTGGGCTATTTAATAATCCAGCATCATGTATGGCAAAAATATCTTATCCTTGGAATGCACAACTTGATCAATGCATATATATATGCAAGTTTTTGATGAAATTACCTAATACCAATCAAACATGCTATGATGAATTAGCTGTCTAATCTAAATCATGTTAACCAGCCTTTCTCTTGCTAGGAAATGCCAAAAAAATTGCATGCAGTCGATATATCATGAGCAACTTTAAATATTAACATCAAATAAAAATAAAAATAAATAAATAATATAATTTATTGATTAAATTGGATAATGGTGACTCGTTAAGCAACCTGCAAACAAAAATTTATGAATTAATAATAGAGATGATTGGGTAAAAAAAATTTAAAATATTTAAAAATAGTTTAGGGGGAGAAGAATGAAGGGGGTAGGCCAAATGAGGAAAACATGTATAGCAAATAAAGAGATCCAATTTATACTTAAAATAAAAAAAAATAATGGTCATGATGGAAGAACAGGGATAAATGGGGATGTGGTGGGGGGTCCAATAAAGATGGTAATGGAAGGTGCATGGGAGGGGGGCCAGTATGAAGCCATAAAAAATTTAACTGATTCTAAGCAAGAAAAAAAAAAGAAAAGAGGACTAGGGGACCAAAGTCGATGAAGCAAGGATTTGGGAGGAAACAAACATATTAAACCCTTGAAAGAAAAAAAAATAGGGGGACTAGTACCGAACCATAAAAAATTTCATTGATTCTAAGCGGGAAAAAAAAAGAGGACCGATGGATGTCCAAAACTTACCGAAGCAAGGATTTGGAAGGAAACTAATGTACAAAACTATTGGAAGAAACTGAAAAAATCTAAATTATAATGTGGAACAAATAAAAATGCCAATTAAATGATCTTTAGCAATGGGGGGACCATAACAAAGCTTTTAAAGGAGGACCACAGCTGGGGAGGGGGGGGTGGACTACGACAAAGTTTTTAGGATGAAGAGTGCTTGTGAATGTTGAAGCACTTAAACTATATGCAAAGTTGCAGGGTAGAACATCTCGGGGGACTAAAATTTCTAAAGAGATAGAGTTGAGAAAATAGACTGAGGTATTAGGATGTATCTATAGTGTAGAGGAGGATGCAACAACCAAATTTTAAAGTGTGGGCTAAGGTGAAGGCTTGGAGAGTCGAGGGGTCCAGGTACACAAAGATACGGGATATTGGAAATAAACATTTCTTGTATGGGCAATTGTGTTGCGAAAGCACATGAATGACAAATTTAAATTGAACATCATGGAACTGCTCTCAGGATGAAAGTGCTAGAAAGCCAAGGTACTAGAGGAAGATATCCGGCCAAGGGTACTTACTCACTGCATGGGCATGCAATGTCAAGTTGCAGGAGGTGAAGCATGAGGATTTATAGTTGTTGGCCAAGGTAGCCATGGTGCGGAGACACTTGTTTTGGTCATGCTATGGGACATTATAAGGCTCAAATGTCAGATGCAAGAGGGTGTCGGGGTACTAGAGTTAAAGGAGTGAGGCAGACCAGTGGAGCAGCTTTGTATTGGTACTTCAGACTTGGGATGAAGACATAAAATGCAGTCAGTATAGGTAGAGTATCTCGAGAAATAACATAGATAATGGTTTTACAGAGATAGATATTTAGTGCTCGAAGTAAAGATTGCTATGTTAAGGGACTCGGGCAAGGTGGGAAGTGGCCTTGATCAAATATCGGGGTCTCGTTTGTAGCAATCGTGGATCTGTGTTGGTATGGGATGGCGTAGAGAAATGAAGGTGACTTGCTTATACTTGGCATCAATGTTGTGTGGAAGGTCCGAAGGCATGGTGCTGAACCAAAAGGGTCAAAATTACCATAGGGCTATGAGGTGGGCATGTTGCCGGACCAGGCATTTAGGGATGAGTTGCTAGAGGGGACTCATATGAAGGGCCGCTTCTAGTTCCAATTGGGCAGGAGTTAAGCTTTGAATGTAGTCTAAAGAGTGTCAATTTGTATTGCTGGCAATAAATTTAAGGAGGATGCTTAGGTAGAAGCAATGACCCTCTTAAATGGGGCAATCGAGAGTCAAGCCTTGGAAGAGTTTGAAAAGTGTCACATATGTTTTCAACCAAAGTGAAAGGTCGGTGGACTGCAGTAACTCAGAGGATGTAGTAGCCACTCTTAGATTACGGCAATCAGGAGTTAAGCCTTGGAAGAGTCTAAGGAATGTCATATAGTTTGAAGGTTAGAGAACCATAGTGGATGTTAGGGGCAGAGGCCGACATCGATGTATGGTGTAGTCTTGGTTCCATCGATGAGTTGGTGTGGTTTGGATGATGGATTCTCAATGGTGGAGAAAGGATCAAGGACACGAAGACCGTGGGGCTCTAGCTTAAGGAACCATGGTTGTAGTGGCTATAGCAGATTATGGTCATGGTGACTAATATTTAAAATAGTGGTTTGGGCATTGATAAGGGTATCGATTGCTTAAGTAGGGAGAATTGTCACGGACTTAGCTATTAGCTTATCATAGGGGGTGCTGGCATGGGTGTGGCACGGTACTATGAAAGGTTTGGTATAGCCCAGAATTTGTAATGCTCCTCGTGATCTTGGAATCCCCGGGTGGAGTTTAGGCGGATGCTTTACTAGGATAGTGAGGGGAGCAATGGTTAGCCAAGGAATGACATTGTCATAGCATGATATCGAGAGGCTCAGGGGCTTGATATTTGGCATGGTAATGGTTTGCCAAGACTTGTATTAAAACTCGAGGAATCCTCTTGGTTTTAAGGAGGGATGCAAGGCTTTGGCCGTATTCCTAACTCCCTTAGGCCTATAAGGTATGGGTTTGCCATGGCACGGTTGCAGGGCAACGTGGTTCCATGCCCGGATGGTCTTGTGTGGAGGAGTCTAGGATAATGATGCGGAACTGATATGCATGCGATTAATTTTGTGTGTCTTATATGTGGGGTGAGGTAGTTAAATCCCGAATATCATATCAAAATAAGATGTAGAGAGTTCTATATGAATTTTAGAAACTACGCATGCAGATCAGGACCTAAGAAAGCAGTAAAAGGGGATCGTCGAGACGAGAAGCCTCGGTTAGGGCTAGTTCATCTATAATAAAACTACTGGTGGCAGAGGGGGTGTACCTGGCAACGTCTGATGCGCGTGGTGAAGGTCGCAGCGAAGAGATCACTCATTCCTCGACGGATGTGGCCTGGAAATTCGAGCCAGAGACCCACGGATTCTCGACTTTTATGCTTGGTGGTCCGATTATGGCCTGGCTGGAGTCGTTGGATTCGTAGGAACTCGAGGACCTGTAAACAACCGTCAAGGATGAGAAAACAAAGGCTGGAAACAAGAATAATTTCAGAAAAAGGCAGCAAGGGACGTGTTGGAAGAAGAGGCTTGGAAGAAGGTTGGTCGGCTAGCACTTCGGCAGGACTTCAAGCTCACACAAGATCCCTTAATGCACACAGCAGGGAGGCACACAGCAAGAAAAGAACTCAAGAGTATTTCATATATCAAAATTAATTCCTCATACAAGAGACTAAGATCCTTTAAATAGACTCTTAGTCTTGGGCTCCAAGTAAGGGTACAATAGTATTTACCTAGGAATTCTATTCCCACCCAAACCTTAGCTAGAAGATAAAGAAACCCATGGAAGAAAAATATCTACAATTTCTCTCCCTCTCCTTGCCTTGGTCGACCAAGAGAAGTGACTCTAAGTGGCCGACCAAGGGGAGAGTCACCCTAAGCATTTGGCGCCCTAGCTCCTTTCCTGGGCCTAGGCTGGCGCAATTTGCTTCCAGCTGCGGTCCAGGGCTTCAGGGTTTCTGATTTCTCCTCCTGATGTCTTCAAATTTTTAGGCTGGGTTGAACTTGGGCTTCACTTCCATGTCTTCAAACTGGTTGGACTTGGCCTTCACTTGTATGATATGGTCTTGAGTCTTCAGTGTACTTGGACAGGACTCAAAAAAATAAATTAGCTCAATATGAGCTGACTAGCACTGGACTGAACTAGCTCAACATGAGCTGACTAATACTGAACCGAAATAACAACTCAAATGACTCAAATGACAAACTAAAATGGACTCAGATGGACTAAGCCCTTATTACAAACGGACTCTAATATGACTAGGTAATCCATAGAGGGTTGAGAAGCCTCTGTCTTATTCTGGTACCTCTGGTGTCCCCATTAGACAATGTTAGTCAAACAAGCTAGCTAGATTGTATGAGATGAAGATTTCCAAGAGGTCTAGCCTTAAGGAATTGTCTAGACTACTCTATATATTCTTGATCTCTGTGATGGAGTGTGTTGCCGCCAAGACCGTCGTGGCCCGTAGCTGCTGCATCGAAGAGCGCTCCTCTCGCTGTCTGGCGGTCTTCTACTGGTGTGTTTTTCTATTATTGTTGTTACCTCCCCCCTTCTGGGGGTGCCGATCATTCTTTGTAGTTGAAAATTGGTCGTTGGGAGTCTGCCTCGGGATCCTTGCTGGGTTGGCAGGCGCATGGGGCAGGATTCCGTGTCGTGGATGGGATGCCTTTCCTGATAGGTGGTAGGGGAAGCTTCCATCCCTTCTGACATCCTCTCTGGTTGCTCCATTTCGGAAAGTTTGGCAGAGCCTCGATCCGGAGGCCGCTGTCCTAGGGGTGCGTGCTCTCTGGCTGGCCCATCCCCTGGAAGTACAACGGACATGTAGTTATGACAGCATGGGGGGCGCCATTCCATGATTCTCGGGTGGCTCGCCGGTGTCCTAGGATGGCAGGGTCTTCTTCGATCAGGGCGCTCCGAGCTCGTGCGGTCACCTTGGTGGAGGAGGGGAGAGTGCGGGTCCGGTCTAGAGGGCGCGCACTCGGAGAGGCTCCATATTGGCGGGCGAGCTCTTGGCTCGACCTCGACCGCAGGGCTCAAACCTCCGAGGGTCTCGCTCTGGAGGGTGAAGGACGAACCCGGTCCAAAGGGCGCGCGCTCGGAGAGGCTCCATATCGGCGGGCAAGCTCTTGGTTCGACCTCGACTGCAGGGCTCAAACCTCCGAGGGTCTCGCTCTGGAGGGTGGAGGATGGACCCAGTCTAGAGGGCGCGCGCTCGGAGAGGCTCCACATCGGCGGGCGAGCTCTTGGCTCGACCTCAACCGCAGGACTCAAACCTTCGAGGGTCTCGCTCTGGAGGGCGGAGGATAGACCCGGTCCAGAGGGCGCGTGCTCGGAGAGGCTTCACATCGACGGGCGAGCTCTTGGCTCGACCTTGATCGCAGGCTCAAACCTCCGAGGGTCTCGCTCTAGAGGGCGGAAGGCGGCTCCGACCTAGGCATCGAGCTCACAAGCTTGACCTGGCGGAGGACTGAGCTCGACTTGCTGTCCTGGAAGAGCTCAGCTCAGCTCGGCAAGGTGCTCCGAACTGAGGCATCACCTTGGCATCCGCCGTGGCGGCTTCTCTTAACGTGGTGCCCGTCAGCTATCCACGTCAGCGGTCTCGCCACATCAGAGTGTAAAGATAATAGAGGATCGATTGAGAAAGGGTTTGGCATATCTAAATAGGGAAGTCTCATGAGCATTACGGGATGATGTCTCATGGAAATCCATGAGAGTCGGTCGATCCTGGAGTTTAAGTATAGCTTGTGGAATTTTGATCGATGCATATGTCTTAGAGCTAGGCCAAGGATCAAGGATGACTAATAGAGTCATACCGAAGAGAGAACAATGGGATGCAAAGATCAGTTGGTTGAAGATATTTACTCGATGAATAGACTTGGATGCCGATATTGTGGCAGCGCATAGGGTGCAAGCAGGCCATTGACATAGAGTGTTGGGCGGTATGGCCATGGACTTCCAGGACTATGGTAGTGCATAGTGATATGTGAGCAAGCTGTTAACATTGTCAAGTGGTATCACCATTGATGGGAAGGCATGCTGATGATGCAAGATTGGGATTATTGTACAAGAGCTTGTGGGGGATATTAGATAGCAAATCCCAGGAGAGCCTTGAACGTGCTCGACAATCTTAGCCTTGTGAGGCTATGAGGTGTGTCAACTTGGTAGGTCGGCTAAACAACATTGGAGATGGGTTGCCCAAGCCTCATACAAAGCAATGGCATTGCATGGTTGTGTCATGTATATTTGGTCTGTGTATTCTTGAAGGATAGCATGGTGGCTTGTAGATCAGTGGTATAGTGGTTATGTCATCGCATGAAAGTAGTTGAAGGTTGGAGATAGCCTCGATGAGTAGTACTTGGCTTGAGAGGCAAAGCCATTGAATCGACATATAGGTGTCAAGTTATGGAGCACTCTTGAAAATAGTCTAATATTATGGCATAGAAGTGTGCATGAGCATTGCAATTGACTTAAGGGATCCGGTTGCTTGCAGGCACTTGAGAGTGTCACATGTGTTCAGTTCAACAGTGTTGCTGGGCAGGGGCATGGAGGTGCATACTTGGCTATGTGGCTGGGCTGCTACGTGTTTATATGTATATCCAAGAAAAGGACTTAGAAGGACTGGCCTTGCCGTGTGGTATGTCGGGACATCGCATGGGTGTTTGAGTTAGAAAATACTCATTCTATGCTGTTAGATTACAAGAAAAGTTATATATCATGGGAATGAAAACCCAAAGATATATTAGTCATTTCACAGTTGTAGTTAATAGTGTTATAGCCTAGATGGAAGTTTGGACCATATTACAACCAATTCATAATTTTGAGATTTAATTAAAAAAATTAAAAGTACTTGAAGTGCAGGGTGCAAATAGTAAAAAAATTAAAATATTATATGTGATATGGCACGAACACTGATGTGGAGCCCGCATCGGACTAGCTGGCGGCCATGCTGGCAGAAGGTGCCACCTGGATGCGGTGGCCAGGTCGAGCCGCCTTCCGGGGTCATGCTCCCGCCTTCCAGGGTCGAGCTCCTAAGATAGAGCTCTCCTTGCCGAGGTTGAGCCACCTTTCCGAAGTCGTGCTCCCTCCTTTCGGGGTCGAGCTCCCGAGTTAGAGCTCCCCTTGCCGAGGTCGAGCCACCTTCTGGGGTCGTGCTCCCACCTTCCGGGATCGAGCTCCTGGGATAGAGCTCCCCTTGTTGAGGTCGAGCCACCTTCCGGGGCCGTGCTCCCGCCTTTTAGGGTCGAGCTCCCGAGATAGAGTTCCCCTTGTTGAGGTCAAGCTGCCTTCCGGGGTTGTGCTCTCGCCTTCCGAGGCCGAGCTCCTGGGATGGAGCTCTCCTTGCCAAGGTCGAGCCGCCTTCCGGGGTCGTGCTCCTGAGATGGAGCTCCCTTTTGCCGAGATTGAGCCTCCGGTCGAGATCAGCTCCCATCCGAGGTCGAGCTCCCGACCGAGATCGTTCTCCCACCTTCTAGGGTTGAGCTCCCTCTTACCAAGGTCGAGTCCCCGACCGAGGTCAGCTCCCATCCGAGGTCAAGCTCTCGGCCAAGGTTCTGTTCCTGCATTTTGGGGTTGAGCTCCCATTTTCCAAGATAAAGTTCCTGCCTGGGACCAAAGGATGTCATCAACCACCGGTGGGTCAGCCTGGAGCGAGGGAGAAAAGACCAGAGGGAATTCAAACCATGGCGAGGGAGCTCCAGGCTTTACAACACGCCATTTATATGCTCTGCGCGACGTGTGCTCTACCAGGCTCCAAGCCTTGCAGCACGTCGCCTGCACCCCCAGCCATGTAATGGGGCTCCAATTCCCATGACACACCACCTGTACCTCCTCCAAGGGGAGTATCCTATTAAGGCCCCAAGCCTTACAACACACCAACGGTCCCCCCTAGAATAGAAATGCTCCACCATGGCTCAGGGCTCAACGGCACGATACTTGCACCTCTCATAAAAAACTGCTCCACCAGAGGGACAAGACTTGTATCATGCCGATGAATACCCCCAATAAAAAGATCTCCTTCCGATGACCAGTTCAATAGGTGGGGGAGGCCGTTGATAAAGAAAAACCCCATCAAAGGAGGGTACCGAGAAAGCGACGTCCTGATGAAGCCCCAGAGCCAGTTTAGGCTATTTATCCTATATAAAATGGAAGAAGGGACCTCTGGCAAAAAGGGAGGAACGACTGGCAAGACAAAACGAGCAAAAGGACAAAGAACTAAGAGGGAGAACCTCCTTACACTCTAACCTCCCACTCATCCCATCTCTTTCTATTATACCTTATTTCTTCCTCTACACGGGGGTACCTCAAACCTCCATCACAGAGGATCTATTTACCTCGATCGTCCTAACTGACTTGATCATCGGAGTGTCCTAGTTGGAATCTCCGGCTCGGGTCTCCTCTTTTTTGCAAGACAAGTCAACTAAGGAGCTAACCAGAGAGGGGACCAAGCATCCAGAGGGAGTCTGACACATCCACGATACGTTAGAGCTACAGATCACAGCAATCTAGGCGGCAACAATATGTATATAATCCAATCAACCAAATCTAAATCCAGATCCGATCGAGTCAAAATTGGATAATGAGAATCTTACACTGATGATCCAAACTATTGGATGCGATCTACCATCTCAAAATTGCTTGTACATAAAAAATTATATAATTTAAAAATTTCTAGTCTATGCATCAATTGATAAAAAAATATATTGAATTTAATTTTATTTTGGTTATCCAATTTTTACTTGATGTATAGATTAGAAGTCTCCAAATCATATAATTTTTAATGTGCAGGTAATTTTGAAATAATAACTCATATCCAATAATTTAGATAATTAATGTTGGACCTGTATTACCGAACTTGACCAAATCTAAGTTTAGATTTGATCGATTGAATTCTAGCGCGTGCACGCGTGCACGCGCGCGCACACACACATATATATGTTATATATTCATCCTTCGTCTAATTCAACTCCATATCCAATAATTTGGATCATAAATATAGGATCCCTATTATAGAGTTTTGACTTGATCAAATCTAAGCTCATATTCGATTGACTGAATTCTAGCATATATATATATTATAGATCCATTCCTTGTCCAACTCAATCAATTTTGGGTGTGAGGTGGATGTGAATTGAATTGGGACTCGCTGGATTTAAATCATATACATAGAAATGGTTGAAAAATAACATAGTCTATGTAGGTGTTAAAACAAATCAGGGTTTGAATGTGCTATCAGTTACTTTTACCTTGGACCAACTCCCCCATCATTGTTCAACACCACACAAATCATCAAATCAAATCAACATAATTATTAAAATTTATGTCCAGGCTAATGAATGCCAAATAATTAATAAAACCATTTTTCACTGTAAACATGAGTTTCTTTCACCAGCTATATCAAATAAATACTCATCTAATATTAGACCCCGATCAAGGAATCGAATCGAATTAGGATCACTCATGATCCAGTTCGATCTCATCCATTTGCACTCCTATTCTAGCTAGACTTTTTTTGATTATTATGCAAACTATAAAAATAAAAATCTTAGAATAAAAAATAGGAAAAAACACCAATATATTTATTTTAGTTTAGGCCATTTACAATCAATCATAAAAGTTTTTAAAAATTATTAATTAGCCATCAAAATCTCAATTCCATTGTAATATAACATCTCAATTCCATTGTAATATAACCCAATCATCTATCTTCAACACCAAATGTTATTACATGAGGATCCTCTAATTACTAAACTTTTATAAACTCCTTGAAATACCCTTTTCATTCATTTAACAGAGGACTCTTATTTTGGCATGAATTGAAAGGAAGTGCTTTGAGATTTGTGTAGATAAATGAAAGATAGAGGTTGGTATGCTTTGAGATCTATGTAAGTTGATAGATGATTGAGAATAAAATTTTGAAATATATATAGGTAAATTGATGACATGGGATGGAGTATTATAAGATATGTGTAGGTGGATGAATGATGGTGGATAGAGCACTTTGAGATTTATGCAAGCAAATAAATGATGGAGAGATGGAATACTTTGAGATCTATGTTGATAGATAAATGACTAAAGGATGGAGTGTTTTAAGATATGTGCATGCAGATAAAAAAGAATTGAGCACTTTAAAATTTATGCATGTGGATTGAGGATAAAAGATAAATGCTTTGAGAGCTATGCACATAGATAAATGACAAAGAATGGAGTGCTTTGAGATCTATACAAATAAATGGATGATAGAAGATATAGTACTTTAAGATCTATATAAACAAATGAATGATAGAAGATGAAGGGTTTTAAGATCCATGCATGTGAATGAATGGCATAGGATCAAGTATTTTGAGATATGGACAAATTGATGGATGTTAGAGGATGGAGTGCTTTGAGTTTCTTGTAGATGATGGATGACAGAGGATGGATCACTTTAAGATATGTATAGGTAGATGGATGATAGATAATGGAATGCTTTAAAATATATGTAGATGGATAAATGATAGAAGATGGAGTGTTTGAGATTTGTGTAGATGGGTGGATATGAGTTTATGGAGCACTTTGAGATCATATGAAAATCATTATCTAATTTTTTTGTGTCAAGATTATTTGTTATTTTTTTTATTCTGATGTTATAATCCATATAGATAGTTAGGTCATATTATAATGAAAAAAATCAAAACTTTTGAAATATAGATATAATGGACTCGAAATTGGAAAAAAGGTTTTTTTTAAAAAAATAAATGTTATAAAAGGAACTTATATATAATATCTGACATGTAGTTCAAATTTAGGATTTGTTTGGATGATTGGTCCAAAATCTTATAACATTTACGAGTTAAACAAGTATAATCATCAAAAATTAAATTATATTGATTTAATTCATAAATTATATGGAATTTTGAATACACCAATCCAAACAACAATAATTCTTTATCTACCATATGCAGTGGCAAAAAAATATATACCGCCCCCTTGATTGGATCACATAGGCATAATTAATGAGGATGTACCTGTTTCTAATATTATAGGCATTTAATATAGCTCAACCTTTACTTTTTCAATTTTTTTAGGATAAAAATGTGCCTCATTATTTTTTTAAATTTTTAATAACAAAAATGCCCTCCCCTTATATGGTCTTTATGGCTTTTTGAAAAAAAATTATGATATATTATGGTCAAATTATGACATCTTGAGATCCTATTTGTCTTTTTAAAAAGATGTGAGGGACATTTTTATCATTTAAAATTTTGCCTGACCTTTTATTAATATTTTTAATAACAAAAATATCCTTTCTTTTGTTATTTTTATGATATTTTAGAGAAAAATTATGAAATCATGTAGTCAAATTATAGTTTATTAAAAATAAAAATAACATGAAAAGAAGAGTATTTCTATTATTAAAAAATTGAAGTTTTGATTTCATTTAAAATTATAATATTCTGTATCAAATTATGATTTTTTAAAACAAAAAATTTATAACATCCTTTATCAAATTATAACATTATATGTTAAATTATATTTTTTATTTTATAAAAAAATATTAAAATTTGTAAGAATTTTTTGTTACAAAATTTATGGTGCACATGTTCATGGGGGCAGCGTGGACAGAATTTCTCATCCAAACAATATATTGATCATGCTGTCCGGGGGCCACTCTTTTCAGATTTGAAAAGTTTGGCTCTCATATCCAAGATCCAAGAATATTGTCAGGGAGGTGTGGACGATTTCGGTCCATGGTGATGCCTCTTACCATGTTTCTAGGCGGTTGGAGCTTCTAAGGAGGCATCTTCTTCGATGGAATAAGATAGAGGTAGGTAATGTGATGACTATGTTGAAGTCTTCAAAATGCACTATTGCTACTTTGCAGGACAAGGAGGATAGGATAGGGTCTTTATCTGAGGAGGATATGGAGATTCTCCGATATCACCTATCTTTGCACCATTCTTTTCTACATAATTAGGAGATGATCTGGAGATAAAAATCCAGAGTTCAGTGATTGCAGGAGGGTGACAAAAATACCCGTTTCTATCATCAAGCAACTATTATTCAGAGATATAGAAACAGAATTAAAGCTCTTCATTCGACTGATGGAGGATAGATTGAGGATGATGAAGCTATAAGGAGAGAGTTTCTGTAGTATTTTTCTACCAAGTGGATGATTTCCAGCTGTCTTTCTCACTCTATTTTTTCTTATCCTCCTAGTGTTTCTGTTTCTACTTTCCAAAACTCTATGTTTCTGTCTCAGGTGTTCGAGGAAGAGGTTAAATCTACCCTTTGGTATCTTGGAGTGGATAAAGCTCCTGGTCCCGACGGATTTCCTCCTTTTTTCTTTCGGTCCCATTGGAACATCCTCCACACTGACATTGTTGCTGTTGTTTAATTATTTTTTGTTTCAGGGAGAATGCCTAATACTTGGAAGCAAACTTATATTGCACTGATATCCAAGCATCCTGATGCTTTTGAGCCCTGCCATTACCGGTCAATCAATTTGTGCAACACTCTCTATAAAGTCTATGCTAAATTGTTGGCCAACAGAATGAAAACTATTCTCCCGTAATTGATCAATTCAGAGCAGGATGCTTTTGTTGGTGCCCGGAGTATCTCTGATAATGTGCTTATCACCCAAGAATTTATGTATGACCTTCGTCGTGCTTCTCTTCGTTGCAGTCTGATGGCTATAAAGCTTGATATGGAAAGGGTATATGATTGCTTAATTAGGACTTTCTGATAAAAGCCCTGGATGACTTTGACTTTCATCGAGACTGGATATCCAAAATTATGTCCTGTATTAGCTATCCTTCCTTTTCTTTTCTGGTTAATGGCTCCCCCACGGAGTATTTTTATGCAATTATTGGTCTTCGTCAAGGTTGTCCTCTTTCTCTATCCCTCTTTATTATTACTGCTGACTTTCTTTTGAGAGTGTTGCGAGTAGCGGTGCGGGATTCAATGATTCAGCCATATATTTTTGCTCCTGGTGCTCTCCCAATCTTGCTTCTTTTGTTTGCAGATGACTATTTGCTTCTCGGTCATGCTTCAGTTATTTGAGCTTAGGGATTTTGGAGAGTTATGGAGGATTATTGTTTAGCTTCGGGATAGAGGGTTAACCTTCAAAAATCAGGTATCTATTTTAGTCCGAAGACAGCCACCATACTTCATTGCAGGATCCGGGATATCCTTGGTATTGCAGAGCATCATGGTCCTCTTTCTTATTTGGGCGTGTCTATATCAGGTACCAGACTGACAAGGGTGGAATGTGGCCCTTTGGTGATGGCTGTTCGAAAGAGGATTAAGGGCTGGCAGGGGAGATCCCTCTCATCCATGGACCGGATAATCTTCATTCATTCGGTCCTTACTTCGCTTCCTATTTATATACTCTCTAATGTTGTTATCCCTAGGACTGTCATCCTTAAGTTGGAGCAGATAATTCGAGCTTTTCTCTAGGATTCATCTTCAGCCCGGCGGAGGATCCATTTGATGAGGTGGGAGATTGTTTTTCAGCTGACTCAATCTGGTGGCTTGGGGATTCACTCTCTTCTTTCTAGGCATGAAGCCCTCATAGCTAGGCATGTTGCCAGATATCTTCTGTGTCCGGATAGTATGTGGTCATCTCTCATGAGGGCTAGATATGAGATATTTTTGTTGTTCCTGATAGTCCTCATATTCTTCCTAGGCATTGCTCTGCTATTTGAAGGGAGATGGTGGCCAGGAAATCTCTTATTATTCCTCATCTTTCTTAGGTGATTAGGGATGGTACTTCGATCAGATTTATGTTGGGTCCTTGGATTTCTGATATTTCTTTGATCAAATGGCCTACCTTTATTTCCGTGCACACGCCGGAGATGATTTCTATCTTTGATCTTCTTATTCCGGGACAGTCCCACTGGGATCAGGATGCCGTGGCTTCGATCTCTGGGAACATCCTAGGTCACTGGGTGTTATCCATCATTTTGCTGATCTTTCCTTGCCCATATATCAGAGTTTGGAGGCATTCGACCTCGTCTCGTGTGCCGATGTCTGACCTGCTAACTATATTTGGTCCGAAGCCTCCTATGTCTCGTAACCAAGGTTGGATTTGGTCTTTATCGGTTCACCCCAGGGTTTCCCTATTCTTGTGGAAGCTCATTTGGCATCGTCCCCCTACTCGAGACTTTCTGCTATCAAGAGGCCTGTCCATACCTTCTGGATGCCCAGTTTGTGGATCTGAGCGAGAGATACTAGCCCATGCTCTTTTTCTGTGTAGACGGGTGAGGTTAGTATGGCGGTTGGCAGGTTTTGAGATACTATTACTGTAGGCAGAGGACACTGAGAGTACCTTTATGAGTCTATTGAGCTATAGTACCGCCTTCTCTTTTGTCTCCTTTATAGCTTATCTAGCTTATCATATCTGGCTCTCTAGGAATGAGCTAGTTTTCAGATTAGCCACTTGTTCCCCCAGCATGATAGTTGAGAGAGCCTGGACCTGCGCCTGGGAGTATCGGAGTTTGACTGTGAGGTCTTCGAAGATCTAGGGTTCCTCTTCCGCTCTTCGAGTGCCCCTCCAGATTTTTATCTCTTGGGAACCCCCTTCTCTACACTTCTTCACAATCAGTTTTGATGGAAGTATTCGGGATAAGCGGAAGGGAGTTGCCTTCATTATTCATGACTCTTGTCTCGGATTTTTTGTAGTTGGTGGTTTGTCTCTCCACGACTTCTCTGTTCCTGGGGCGGAGTTGTTTGCCACCTGGATGGAGATCAGGTATGTCCGTCAGATCCTCCATCTGGATCGCTTGATTATCAAGGGCGACTCGACGACTATTGTGTCTTGGATTAGACAGACTCTGCAAGCTTTGTCGGCACATTCTATCATCCAGGATATTGGTTTGCTTCTACGGGGCTGCACCGTTACGGTGGTTCATCATGTTTACAGGGAGGCTAACTCAATAATAAATTGGGTTGCCTCCTATGTAGCTTGTCACACAGGTTCTATTTTATGGTCTGACCGACATATTGTCCCTGTACAGCTTAGGGATTTAATCCTTTATGACTATCTAGGTTGTATTCATTCACACTCTTTGAATTGAATATACCATTTTATCAAAAAAAAAATCTATTAAATTTTGTAAGCTTGATAATTTATTCAAGTTGAGGGATGTTTCACCTAGATATATCATCTCACACCTTTTGTTCATTCCATTGCTTGGTCCTATCCAAACTCAGTTTTCCGGTGCATCATGGAAAGAAAGGATGGAAAGTTTTCCATTAAATTTGGTATCGTCCGTTCCCTTTTTTTCTAAAAATTTCCAAACTACCTATAATTAATGCAATTCTTTCTCTTATAAATACCAAAAATCCCTTCTTTTGTTCCTTGGAGAACTTGATCTAAGGCTTTGTTTGGATAGCCCTCATTAAGGAAAAGGAATGAAAGGAAAGGGAAGAGAAGGGAAGGAAAGGGAAGGAAAATATTATCCTTGTTTGGATAGTCCTCATAAGAGAAAGGAAAGGAAAAAAATGTATTTTAAATAAAAAAGACTATTATACCCTTTTTACATGTTTTATAGAAGATCCAAAATCTCAAGCATAAAAAATATTTACTGTACTTCTGTCAGGAAAAGAAAAATATATTATATGTGAGCATGTAGCAAAAATATATAACCAGACATAAAAAATTCCGAGGTCATAACATCACTAAAAAATTTCAAACTACTGGAATTTACATCAGGAATATTAAGATAAGTCACCCGATAAAGGCCTCCAAATAAGACTCTTATTTGCAACAAACATGGAATTTATGGTCACAGTTGATGAACTCACACCTTTGACAGCTTGATTAAAATAAAGAATGATGGGAAATGTTTGTTTATGAAAGAAATAGCAACTGAAGTTTGAGGTTGGAAATAGCTTGTAACCCTCCATTTTCTCATTCATGGATAAAACCAAATCGGATTCGGGAACCGACCATGAAGATATTAGAAATAGTTCGTCTGGACTAGCAGTTTAATCCAGAAGCCAGAGATGATAGAACCACCCACTTTGATCACTTGGGTCTGTGAAAAGAGCCTGACGTACAAGCTCATACTCTATTAGAATATCATCCTTCAAATCAAATCCCTATGCCTTTTGCTTTACTAACTAGGATAGAAGCACACTGTAGACATGTTGAGTTAGATACAGCCGAAAATTTTGGTAAATCATAAGTTATATGTCTTCAAGAAGTTACAGATAATAACACTTATCTAACGAAAACTTCATTTGAAAAAAGTAAAATAAGTACTGTCACATTGATACATCGTAAAGTAGATATTCAACATTGTCTTGTAGCCATGTCAAAGAAGCCATATCCCATGTACTCATTGCTTTGCTAATTATCATGCTCAATGGTAAATTATGCACAAAGACATATTTTGTTTTTAGTTTATTCAACTCTATAACTTCATGGTTAACCAAAACATTATTAAACAAGTAATTTCATGGAACCAAATTTTGTAGTTAACTTCTCCAGAACGGTTGAAGGGCTTATCATGCATAAGTAGATTGAGCGTGGCCAAATTTATTGTCAGTAGATAAGTTAAAACTGCATTAATTTTTAAACTTCTCCCAAACTACAGAATTAGATATGATATACAAAAGTATACTAACCAGTGGTGAACTTGATACATAAAAGGAAAAGATCTAAGGTATGAGTTCACAAAACATGATACACAGAAGAAAAAGATCTTATAACAAACCAAGAAGCTTAAAACAGCATAATTTAACTAATTCATATAGAAATATTTAACAACATAGATTCCAAAATACTAAATTAGCTAAATAACCAACAAAAAGAAAAACATAAATACTTTGCAAAAACACTTTTGCTTTCATCAACCAAAAAATATTTGATTCAATACTTCACTTCGCATCAACTAAAAACCATTCGCATCAACATATCTTTCCTCTTCTCTTTTGAAAAACCTAAAATTTTTCACAACTTATCAGGATGCTCGATTAAAAAAAAATAAACTTCTATCAAATGTTCAGGTGCAATGATCAAGTCACCAAGAAGTTAATAAATTTCATCTTGTTGAACTGGAAGTTGCTGAAATGTATTTTTAAAAATTTCATTTCCTTCATGAATTGCCTCATTCTCCTGTTTGATAGCCTCAGCCATATTGTCAATTGCCTCTTTAATGCCTCTAAGCTCGTTCTCTTCCTTTGACACCTTACTTTTTTTTGTTTTTGAAGTTGTTGCACCTTGCAGAGTATGTGAATGCACTTCATGTTGTTCATCGAATTCCATATTATCACCTATATTTTCAATGGTCACCTCATTCTGAGAAACCAAATTATCGATATCATCAATGCTATAGATAAAATCATCCTCAATCATAGAGAATCGTCGACATTTCAGCTCCTTTGTAGTCTCAGCGTGATCTCTCGTTGCCCTATCATTTTCATAAAGAATCATCATCTTGTCGTAATGTGGAATTGGTTTATTTCTCTATTCTTTAGCTTCAGGATGAACCTATTAAAAGATAAATAAATATGCTATCAAAATTAAATATTGATATAATAACAAACAAAGATAAATGATCTAGACAAATCTCAATTAACTTCTCCCATACTTCAGGCTTAGTAGTGCACATTTTAGTAGTTAGATTCCAAGATAATCCAGTCATTGGAATTTTTTTTGAAGAAATCAAAACATTTTGCAAAGTTTCCTTTTAAAGTCTTCCAACAATTTTTTATCTTCTCCTTGTCCAAATTCTTGTTCAGTTTTTCATTAACCTCAGCCACTATATTTTCATATGCTACTGTTGTGAATGTTCCATTCACTTTATTTTTCATGTTATGTTGATGCATAAATGCCTTGATGTGTGCATCATCCATAGTAGAGTTCCAGAACACAAGTTCTTCCTTTTTTCTTGGCATGATTGATCTACACATAAATGTGTAGTACATACAAAAATATTAAAATAAATACTATATCAAGTAGTTTAATATTGTCATTACAAGTATGGACAATTAAATAGGTTTATCTAATGAATATAAAAAAGTAAATACAACATACAAACAGTTTAATATGATAGTAAACCGGTAATATTACAAAACAAAATCATTCCACATAATTGCAGCTGTATGATCTCTTATAATCTCTCCTTGAATAGCATCCTCATCATCATTTCTTCGAGCATGCCTTTCATTTTCCGCTTGATTTTGATTTTCAAGTTCAGCATCTACTTCAGCAATAAGCTCCTCATCTGGGTCCACATTCATTAGATAATTATGCAAAATAAAACAAGATAATACTATATATTTTTAAGTTTTAATCCGATATATGGATCCTGTTGTACTTGCTATAATAGGAAATCGTTTCTTTAATATACCAAATGCTCGTTCAATAGCATTACGTAATGATGCATGGCGAAGATTGAACAACTCTCAAGCAGTTCGTGATGGATTCCTCAAATATTCTTTCAAGTGATAACGTACTCCTTTATAAGGTGCTATAAGCTCACTTGTCAGCTAGTACCCAGCATTAACAAGATAAAATTTATCTATTCAAATTTACAACCGTCATAAATGATTATAATTAATGAGCATAAGATTAAAAAAAATATGAAATTATTTTGATCACCTTCAAAAATTTTAAGATTATCTTCTCTTGATAATATATTTTTTAAAATTCTTGAGTCAGTTGCTATTTCTTTCCAACTCGGTAAGATATATGTAAATTTAAGACCAAAATCACACACTGCTAATATATTCTGGGTGGGATAATCTTTTCTACCATGATATTTCGGAGCATCTGCAATAGGCACTTATACACGGAATGTGTTCCATCAATTGCTCCCACACGATTTTGAAATTATACATCTATATTGACAGTAATCTAATATAATATTATTTGACATTTATAATATAGGATGATGATTTCACCTTAAAATATGGGTAGAACTGACTGGTGTTGAGAATGTATGGCGAAACTTAGGAACCATCTGGTTGTTTGAGAAGCTTTTCTTTTAATTCAATTATAGATTTCAACACATTATGAAAATGACAACTTGTAGTTTTTCTAGACCTTCGAAACCAAAATTGAACTTCATAGTTTCTAGCATTATGTGTTAGTATATAAAGTGTTTTCACAACTTGTTCTTCTATTGCTGCTCTTCTCGTTGGTTTTAGGCCACCATCTTCTTCTAGCAAATCACACAAGTCTAAAAATGCTTTAGACCCCATTCATATTATTTTATGCCCATGACCATTTCTAATAATCTTACTTAATATTTTTCTTCACGTACCCTTTTCCTTTCATAGCTGAAACCGCTATTAATATATTTGTCATGCATCCGTATTTTGACAACGAACCATTGAGCGACCAAGCATATTAGTTGAGCAACCTCCATTCTATAAATTTCTCTCCATCTAATTTTTCTCCATTTAAATTCGACAATAGCAATTTGAAATTTTCGAGAATCCATCTACCATAA
Source organism: Areca catechu (assembly GCA_021397845.1). NCBI lineage: Eukaryota > Viridiplantae > Streptophyta > Magnoliopsida > Arecales > Arecaceae > Areca > Areca catechu. Next base: position 3,337,219 of record CM038050.1, on the reverse strand, counting down.
AAAAATATTACACATTACAAAATTAAAAAATAAAGCATATAACAACATACATAAAATAATTAAAAAATGCAAAAGATCAGAGCAACAGGAGTGTTGTCGCAAGTACTAGCTATGGCGTTCTCAGGGCTGCGATGAACTGCGCTCAGCCTTCGGCGTTGACACACAACCCAGGGATGATGGAGTGGTCGAAGGGGGAACACGCAACCCTCGAAAGAGGTCTCGTTGAGTGAGTTCTTGTCTTATAGCTTCTATCTTTTTAAAGCTCTTTTGTTTCGGTTCTTCGTTTCGATAAGTAATTATCATCTTAGGTATTATCTTGGGCTAAAGCGATTATTCAGTACGAGTCATGGGAGTTAAGTTGCTGGAGATGATATTTAAAAAATCGTAACATTTTTTTTCCTTGAAAAAAAAAGAAAAAGTGAAAATCTCTATGTTGTTTTTTCTCTTAAAAAAAGGAAAAAACTTCTTTGCTGTCTTTTATCGACAAGATGCGGAATTTTAAGAGGTTACTCTTGGATAAGGACTTAAAAAAGAAATTAGGGTTTTAACTATTACACTGATGATGATATCTATTCAACAAAACCTAATGGAATCCCGACAAGTTTGGCCTTCTTATATATAGATCTGTCAAGGTCTACTTCAGGCTTATTGGAAGGAGATTCAAAAATATAAGGCCTTAGCTTTTGTTGGTCAAATTGCGATCTAACAGTGGATAGTAGTTGTAAGGCCAAAGTATGTGCTTTTTTGGCACCAATTGTGAAAACCCTGTATTTTTAGATTGATGCTCCGGCTTGTAGGTTGATGTACCTATAAAGTACCAGATATGTGGATGCAAGTATTCTGATCCAGTAATGGAAGATATATTGCACCACACCTGACTTTTGTATTTCTTCTTTTGTATGTTTAGCCATGATATTCCATCTATGTTCATTTTTGTTCTTCTCATAAATTTACTCCTTTGATTATAAAATTTCCTATTTACAAGGCAAAGCATGATAACTTACGGACTGTTAATATACATTGATAGATATGCTAGATATCCATCCTTTCTTCGCACCTTTCATTTGTTGCATCGCCCAGTCCTTTCCAAAATCGGTTTCCTGATGCATCGTTGAAAGAAAGGATGGAAAGTTTCCCGGGAAAAGATGGAAAGTTTTCCTTTAAATTTGGCATCTCCCATTCCCTTTTTTTCCAGAAATTCCCAAACTACCTGCAATTAACACAATTCTTTCTCTTGTAAATACCAAAATCCCCTCTTCCGTTCCTTGGAGAACTTGATCTAAGAGGAAGCATAGTTGTCAAGATCTTCCAAGGTGACATCTGCTTTGTTTTCAATCTGTTCTCAACTTCTAATGATGGAATCCAAAAATCCATAACGGTGTCAAGTCAGAGCAGTAGGAGTGCCGTCGCAACTGGCAAGTACTAGCTATGGCATTCCTGGGGCTGCGATGAACTGTGCTCGGCCTTTGGCGTTGACACGCAACCCAGGGTTGACAGAGTTGTCGAAGGAGGAACAAGCAACCCTCGAAAGAGGTCTCGTTGAGTGAGTTGCCTTCTGGCTTCCATCTTTTTAAAGCTCTTTCATTTCAGTTCTTCTTTTCGATAAGCAGTTATCATCTTAGGTATTATTTTGGGCATGGCAATGATTCGGTGCAAGTCATGGGAGTTAAGTTGCTGGAGAAGATATTTAAAAGATCAAAACGTTTTTTTCCTTAAAAAAAGAAAAAAGTGAAAATCTCTATGCTATCTTTTCTCATAAAAAAAAAAGAAACTTCTTTGCTGTCTTTCATCAACAAGATGCAAAATTTTAAGAGGTTACTCTTGGATAAGGACTTAAAAGAAATTAGGGTTTTAACTATTACATCGACGATGATATCTATTCAACAAAACCCGATGGAATCCCTACAAGTTTGGCCTTCTTATATATATAGCTCTGTCAAGGTCTACTTCAGGCTTATTGGAAGGAGACTCAAAAATATAAGGCTTTAGCTCTTGTTGGTCAAATTGTGATCTAATGGTAGATGGTAGTTGAAAGGACAAAGTATGTGCTTTTTTGGCACTAATTGTGAAAACCCTGTATTTTTACAGTGATACTCTGGCCTGTAGGTTGATGAATCCATAAACTACGAGATATGTAGATGTAAGTACTTTGATCCAGTAATGGAAGACATATTGCAGCATACCTGACTTTTGTATTTCTTTTTTTATATGTTTAGCCATAATATTCCATCTATGTTCGTTTCTGTTCTTCCCATAGATTTACTCCTTTGATTATAAAATTTCCTATTTACAAGGCAAAGCATGATAACATACGGATTGTTAACATACATTGATAGATATGCTAGATATCCACCTTTTCTTCGCAACTTAAATATCTCCATAGACTTGCTGAATAAAACTGTACGAGAGGTGGCACTCTGACTTTGATGGATGGTGAGTCCCACAATTTTTCTTTTTAAAGTCTTGGACTGGTACAATAATTATGTAGAGGATGATCTTTTGGAATTGTTTGCATACATACAACAGACCTCAATGGCTTTGCTATTTCTTATTGGACATGCTCTATTATTTCATTATTTTGCATATAGATCTTTCACTTATAATGGCAATGATAATAGATAAATCTTGGACATAATTTCTCAGCATAGTTTCAGGTATGCAATTTAATCCTTTCTCTATTTCCCCTAGCGCTTGATGGAGGTGACTGGTGCATGGAGCAATAGAGAAGGCTTATTTCTAAGACCATGATCACTATCCATACTTATTTTTATAGCAAACTCCCAAGAGCTGTCAATCGATCATTTGTTCAACCACTCACATGATGCATGTGACATAAGAAATTCTGACAAATGAGCATTTTGGTAATATGAGAAGACTAACCACGGGACATATAAAAGAGGGACTCTCAATAAAATATAAATGCTCTTATAAAAAAAAAACCAAACACAATACTATTGGAAAGTGGGTGGAGTCCATGGGGCTAGGACATGTTCATAGAATGTGAAAGATACCGGTCAATAGTAACTTAATAGCTTAATTATTTTAATAGTTATGCCTCAATCAGCCTTGATAATTATGCCTTCTCTTTCAAATTGAACTATCTTTTACCTTTGCTGTGAGCCTTTTAAACAACGACAGTGTCATAGTTTTTTTTAATCTATGTTGACTATGAATAGGAGCCGTTGCACAATGATAAGTTTGTTCCGCTATGACCTGGGTGTCACTAGTTCAAAAAATATGAAAACAACCTCTCTAGACATGAGAGGGTAAGACTATGTACACTTGACACTCCCCAGATGCTGCATTAATGGGAGTCTCATGCACTGAGATGCCCTTTTTATGTTGACAATGAATAGCTTTTGCATGTAGAGTTTGGACAACTATAAGAAGTTATTTACTTGTTGATACCTTATAATCTAAATTCGTCTATACATTTAGTTAAAAAGCAATTGTGATTATTTGTCATCAAGGTTTTGTCATCTTGGTATTGGATTCTATATCGGTACCATCCTATTATGCTTAATACGGGGACTGATTCGGCATATTGTGTCGTTACCCACCTGTACTACCAACTGGTTCGGTATAGTTACGACAAACCTTGTCCACCATCATGTCTAATTTTTGTGAACTGCAAGTTTGAGTGCATGTGTATATATACAATATGCATGCGTTGATAGTACTTCAATCAAATGACTAAGCATTTGCATCTTTGTATGAATTCAAATGCATATGTTTGCTTGCATGTATATACTTATATATAAATGTGTCTGCATTAGATAAGAGTAAAATCTAATGTAAGGTCAGGGTAGTATCTTACCTATCTATGTTTGTGCATAGGAGATTTAAATTTTAACCTCTCGATTGATTTTCCAGTCCTTGACCTGCTAAAGTAGAGTATAACAACTGCTTCGCCATTGCTAACTTTGGTGACATGTACTTGAAAAACCAAATTAGACTTGCTTTGTTGCTAGAAGTGATAAAAGTCAGAGCAATACTCTGTGCTTGGTCACAAAAATTCTGGCTTGGCTCGCATAGCCCCCAAAGTGAATGAGCTAATCTTAGATTTACTTGTCAGCTCTGATATTAATTTCTGGCTGGCTTGGGATTTCGCGCTTAAGCAATTTGATGGAAACTTCTATACATGAGATAAAATTTAGGTGTAATTAAAGGAGGTATTATTCAAGCCCAAGCTCATCCTGGCTATTAATGCCCTTGTTTATCACCACCACCATGCACAAGAAACAACATATAGATGCGCAAAATATGTAGAGCCCCATGCTGAAGCTATATTCCTGCATATTTAATTGTGTGGCATTTTGTTTATTTCTGATACATAATTTAAACACCTTGACAACCATCATGTTTTGTTTCAGAACTTTGATAGTTGTTTTTTTTTCATGAGGCATGCAGTGAACAAAAAACCTTGCATTATTATGCCCAGAATTTTAGTACTTTCACCTTTACCACTATCAAAGAGATCTAAATGCTTCCATTTTCCTTTTTCAACTTTTGAATATTGTTATAAATACTGTTTAAAAATTTAAAAAAGTCCTGTGAGCAATATCACTCATTACATTTCTCTGTATAGGAAAAGAAATGTGGAAGGCACATGAAGGACCAGGTAAGATCTTATTGATATGAATATTTAATAAGCAGTATTAGGATAATGATACTCCAGTGAAGGAAGAAAAGAAATCGTTATTGCAGGTTCTTTGGATGTTTGGATCTTTATTTGCATAATTTTCTTCTTGTATAAGTTTTAAAATTCCTGGTCGTGTAAATGATGAAAAGAGAAAAGTTTATTTGCAAGGCTGGCTGCGGTATCAGTTTCAAAACTTAATTGTTTGGTGGTTGGGACAGCTTGAAGTGAGCATTTTCTGTGTAGTTATGAAAGGATAATGTTAAATTTATTACATGCATGGTTGCTTCATCTCTCATCATTAAAATGATCCTTGCATGGATCTCTTTTCAAACATAGCTTGAGTGTGTCATCCTATCCAACATACTTTTAATATTATTTATTTTCCTATTCCCAGTTATCCTTTTCTTGCCTTTTTCAGTCTTATCTTGATCTTAATAGTCTACAGAACAATATAAACAAGTGGAAAGCATGTTGTAACTAGGCACATGCAGGAAATATGAGTAGAGTCTCATATAGCTTTGCTGCTTTCTCACAAAGTACATGATGCACACCTTTTTTTTTTTTGAATAAAGGGCCTTCAAACTGTGTTACAATAAAGGCATCAATGATGAGTTCGTTACAAAATACAGCTGGACGGTACATGGTTTGTTGGTTATGGAGCACTTTTAAAAGCTGGGAATGGTCCAATGTTCTGAATTATGATTTGAAGTTGAAGAGAATGATCATGTGGTGTCAGGCCTTGATCAGCCACACATGTTGCAAAAATAATATTGGTATCTTTATGTACCCACTCAGTTTTTTCCTTCCAAAAAGTTTGAATTGAATCATCCAATTGCTCCTGGACTTCCTTCATACCTCAAGACTAATTGTTAGATAGAGATCTAGAACTCCTTTTAACATAGGCAAGAAGGAATCATTGTAACTTTTTACGGTCACTTACGGTTAGAAAGTTGGACATGTTTAAAACTTGCCGAGAAAAAAAAAAAAAAACATTTTGCTGAATATTCAGAGATATGCACATGTTGGAGAACTGTAAGTTCTTAACTAATAGTAGGATATATGACTTTTTTCTTACTTCGTCAATGAAGCAAAATTTACAACTTCATTAGGCGAAGAAGTTTATATATTTATGTGATAACATTTGCAATTAATATTTTCTTCTAAAACTTGGAGAACTAATGCTATAGTTATCTGATGTTTTTATGCAGCTTAAGAACTACTACTAACCCTAAATGTGGTCATTATTATCTATTGAAATTGTAGATCGATATTATAGTTCGTGTGTAGTAGATGAGATGACAGGGTCAGTCTTTCCCCTGTGCGATGAATGAAGATTGCATCAATTTGTCTGGAAATAGTGACATATCCTGTTTGATTATTTCTAAAGTTCCACAGACCATTATTGGACTGTATTTTCTTATATACTCCAGATCCTATTTCCTTATCTCCTTTCATTTTCATCTAGTTCCAATTTTCTCTCCAACTTGTTCTTTTCATCTTCTCATAAAAATGTTCAGGTAAGTCAAGAATGATCCATTGGCACTGACTTGTTATAGTTTGAGATACCTTAATTCACAATTTAAGTTTCTCTTGATTTATTAACTTTGAATCTTTGACTACTGCTACTCAAGATTTTAAATCTTTTAGGATGAAGCTGTCACGGTTTTTTCATGAAACGGGATGCGTTGCCATCCCACCCCATCCCGATACTTTGAATGGTGGATGTTCCAGGACATTCCAATTAGGATGATGAGATGTTGGCAGGACATCTTGTCTCAACACATGGGATAATACCTTGTCCCGGTATCTCGTGGGAGATCCCATTGGGATCTCAATCCTTGTTGTTACTACCCAGGTAAAACAATGTATTTTAGTTACTAAAAATAAATAGATCGGAGAACACGGCAACAAAGTAGTAGCATGATTTTGAGTCGAGAATAAATTAACAAGCAAAAATAATAAGCAATATAAAGTAAGTAAAAATTAAATAAAAACATAAATTAGAGTGTAATAATAAGAAAATTGAACAAAAAATAAATATACAATTGAAAATATAAAATAAAAATAGTTTATAAAAAAATGGAATAAGATATCTAATATAAAATAGATGATAGAAATAAATATTTAAATATCAACTGATATATGAAAAAATATGAAATGTAAGTGAGAAAAACTTAAAATTAGAAAGAATTGCATCTTTCCATGCTAGAACATGAGATATTTGGGGATTGCAATGTATCATCTTCTTTATCCCTTTGTGATGGAAAAGAATAAAGCATGCTTCTGACATTAAAATATCTATTTGCTAAATAATTCAAATAATCTTAATAAAAAAGAAAGAGAAACCATAAATTCACAAAAAGAACTGCATCTTTTTTCCCATGCTAGAACATGAGATATTTGGGGATTGCAATGTATTATCTTCTTTATCCCTTTGTGATGGAAAAGAAAAGAGCATGCTTCTGATATTAAAATATATATTTGCTAAATAATTCAAATCATCTTAGTAAAAAATAAAGAGAGACTATAAATTCACAAAAAAATCAGAAAATTAGGAACAAAATATACAAACTTTAAATGAAAATAAGAGACAAAGTTGATTGAATAAAACTTATAAGATAGGAAAAGAGAATACAAGAAATGGAAATTATATGCTAATAAATCACAGTGTATTGATCACAATATAACACAAATGAAATGTTAGATGTTTATAATTAAAAGGCCATCAAATATTTTAAATATAATAATATTATGAATAAATGATAAATTTAAAATATAAAAATAGGAGACCATGAAAATATGAGACTCCTCAGTTGTGACAAAAGCCAACAACTTCTGATTATTTGTACATCTTGCTCTCACTCCCTATTCCATGATGATGTCACACTCATAACTGCATGAAAATTAGTACACCAACTAGGATAGTTTGGGCAAGATGATTATTATTAGAAAAGAGGGAGGAGGGAGAGATAATAATAATAGCAAGGCATAGTAGTGTATGCATGCCTACAATGGCGTTTGAAATTTATAGAGAATGTAAAGAGGGAGAAGAGTGACCAATGTCATTAGGTCTAGGAAGAGGGTTGTCATGCTTACAAACAATCTTTTATACATTTGACATTGCATGCTAACATGGCCGTAGGTGATTGGCAGGAAACATGAATAGTGCAGGTAAATCCTGTGGCCACATCTGCACATAAATAGTGTATGCAATTGTTGCCCCTTTTGTGGGCATGGACTTTTCTGTCTAGGTAAGGCTCTAATATTTTTTTTTTCCCTTGGGTAAATTTTGGAATTATGTTAAACATCATTGTTCACAATATTATATTGTTGGAATTTATGCAATTCAAAATAAATATAGATTAAATATAATCATATCTGATTGGCTTATAATGGCCGGAGGAGAGGAAATTCGGATGAGGTCAGGTAGGAGAAAATTTTTGTAATTCAAAAAGTTGTGGATTAATAGAAATATATTTGATTCGATAAAGGTTGTTGGAAGAGAGAGAAGATTAGGAGAAGAGAAGATGGGAGTGGAGTTACGTAAAATTATCCTTAAAAATGAAAATTTCATGTATTTAGAAAACTATATAAATTTCAAATTTACCTATGGACAGAATCTTTATAAAATAAGGTTTGGAATATGATTTTACTATATTCCCAATGTGGGCAAATTTGACAGATCCAAATCTTCCCCAATGCTCTTCTTAATATAGCTATCTTGTGATATACACTGAAATGATACGAACTTATGTGAATTAGCCTGGGGAGAGATGTCTAGTATTACTTAATATTATAGTCATTTTCTTGGCCTTCCAACAATTAAATGATTTCTCTATTACTTTTGGTTGTATGATAGACAAACCTATTGTCTTACATACTAAAGCTTGAGAAAATTTCTGCTTTCTCTTCCTCAGGAAAGGATACAAATTCCCTCAACAGAAAACATGGTTATTATGGAAGAACTTTCCTTGGATGGTAATGGTGATATTTCATGTAACAATATGCTATTTTGTTGGTCATCTTTCCCATGGATAAAGGATCTAAGTAGGATGCTCACTACATCATTGTCACTTACTCTTGAGCTGCCAAAGCTTTGTTTCTAGCATCGATGCATTATCAAACCTCACCAAGTTGTTAGAGCCACTGGTATGCTTCTGCATGTGTATGTTTCTTGTATAGGCTTCATGGTAGTCAGATGATCAAATGGCTTTCAAGATAAATTCTTTTCTAATAGGAACATTTGACATTTCTTCAACACTCAATGTTCCAATCATCATGCCAAAAAAAAACCTTTCACCATCTCCCTAATCCTTAGCATACTAAAAAAACAGACACAGAATAAAGCATGAGGTGGGCCAAGGTTGTTCAGGAAGTCATTATTATACTCTAGGCAGACGAGACATAATTTACCATGGTACATGTGGCTTTAAAATTGTGGGTCCCATCTGCTTATTCTATCTCCTATTAGTGCAGTCAATTTTGTTGATTGGCTGCTTCATATGTTTTCATGCAGAAACTGTACTTCCAGGAAAAGAACTTGTACAAAACAGACAGATCTTTGCTCAAGTTTCTTCAAATATTGCATCTTTCCAGGTAAACTGTTGGAAGTTAAGCCACTTGTATTTAGCTGTGAACCAACCTCTTTGCTTACTTTAGCAATACGGAAGACCTGAATTCAATCCAATTTCATGAGGTTTTGCTAAACATTTCACGTACACCTTCACTAAAAACTTATTATGTTTATCATACTTTTGCAAAGCATAACAACTTGCATTGTCGAGTTTGTTGATTTACATATGCTCTCATCTTATATTATTTTTTAAAGCAAGAGTTACTATTAATATGCAGTTTCATGAAAATGTCCAGCTCTTGGCCACTGCTTTGGACAACATCAACAAAATTCTGGACTGGTCTGTTTTGTGCCAAAACCTTTTTGTTCTCTAGTTATTAATCAAACAAACGCCATGCACTTGCTTGCTTTCACACACACACACACACACACACACACACACACGAACATATATATATATATATATGCATCTGGTATGGTTGCCTTTCTTGCACTTGAAGAATGACAAGATCTGGTCAACAAGATACCAGGTATTAAAGGTTAGTTGAGTTCATGTTAAGAGCTAGTTTGAGAGCTTTTTAATGAACCAATTATGTATAAGTGGATGGTCTACATATTGGGTTCATTTGGACAACCTATGAAGCAGGGTATCCTATTAAATGTCATCCAATCTCAGAAACACTAGCAGATCCAGCTTGGAGTGGCCTTCTATGAGAAACATGAGAATTATTGCATCTGCAAACAGTTCTTTTTAGTTTTGAATGTGCATAAAATATGTGCATTTCTTGCTGTATAGATATTATGGTCAATAATCTGTCAAATATGCCACCACCGTCCTCTGGAAATGATTTAATTGGTCTCAAACATACAACCACCAATGTCTCATTTATTTTTTTGTGTTTGTCCCTGTTTCAGTTACTGTAGTTCTCAAAAAATTTGTGTTTCCAATAAATTATAATGTTTTGTCCATAAATACAATCACACCAGAACTTGTACACTTCGATTTGTTTTTAAGATTTAATAGTATTTCTCAGCATCCCAATGTTGTTTTGTGGTTTACGTCAAATTAGTGGAGCAATATCATAGAGAAGTTATTCAAAGAGTGATCATTGTCATACAGTCTTTGTACACTATAAGTAGGGCTGAAACTGGACTGGCCCGAATCAAAGCATGGCCTGAATAAAGCTTGAATGATCGGAAAAAAAAAGAGAAATCATTAGCCGGAGATGGATAGGGCTAGAACTACCGAACCAGGGATGATCGGATGGCAGGCGAGGAGGGGAGAGAGAAATGGGGGTGTTGGGTTCGTCAGAAACGGGGGGTCGTTGGGATTGGAGCTGAGGGGGTGGGGGGTTGCATGGAGACACAGGAGGCGTTTGGTGTGGGCGCTGGAATCAGGGGGAAGGAGATCGGAGCCGGGGGCAGGGGGTTCGTGCGTAGCCTTGGGGGGTGTCGATTGCCGGCACCGGGACCAGAAGAGGGAGATTGGAGCCAGGGGGGCCATAGGGTTGTGCAGAGTTGCCGAGCCAGGGGGTTGGTGCGACGTGGGGTGCGGGCACCACTGAGACCTGGGTGGGGGGTACCGAGTGGCACCGTGGCAGGGGTGGTGGGCTAGTTTTGATGTAAACGAGAGAGAGATAGAGAGAACCGGAGAGCCTAAACTAGAGAGAAGAACCTGAATAGCCTTGGGCTCTGGCTGGGTTAAGGTCAGGTCTCTTTCTAGGTTGGATTCGGGCTGGGTTGGGTCAAAGGGTTGCCCGGGCCCGATCCGAAAATTGAATGGATTATATTATTAGACTCGAAGCCTGACCTGATCTACTTCGGACCTGGTCCAAAGCCCGGCTTGACTTCTAGCCGGTTTGAGCTTAGCTCCAACCCTAATTATGAGCGGGATTCATAAAAGCTAGCTCAAATAGGTGAGAGTAGGTGGTGGGTATTGGAATTTTGTTTTTGTGATATTATTCACTTCATCATGCAGGTCAAATAAAACGGACAAGAAAATGGGGCGGATCCCACCCATGCTAGCGATGATAAATGAGAACTTGCTCAACCTTATTCTTAGAAAGTGACATCTTATGGTTGGAGTGCTTCGCTTCAGATACAAGAACTATATATATATATATATGTATATATATATATTTCTTATGTTCAATATTATGTAGCAGTTTGTCATGTTAATTGAGCTTGGCTTAAAGTGATTTATTTGTATCTTTTTTCACTTTCATGCTACTATCAATGTTTTGTTTGATTGGTCTGAACATGATTAATGAACAACAAGAATCTTGATATTGAATATTTTTATGAATAGTTCCAATCTTTATCTGGCAATGGTCAATGGAGTCATATATGTTACAAGGGATGAGAGGGGATTGAGAGGTCATGCAGGTGATGTAAACGGTCTGGTTTTTGGATGATTGTAAATTTGTATGCCAAAGTAAATTGCACGGCCATGTTACATTTTTATCCCCTGTGCTAACTTGGAGCGTGTGGTTGGATTTGAATGGCCCACTTGCTATTACAACAACTTCAACGAGAGCTCCTTCGGCCTTTTGAATGCATCAACAAGGTTAGCCTGAAATTCTGCAAAATGGGAATTAGACCGATCAATGGCAACCAGTGGACATATGCTTGAAGATGACGTGGGTCATGTTTCTAGTTCAATCCTCCACAAATTTTTCAATAATGAAAACAGGAATTGACAAGAAGAATGTCCACAGGTTCCTCTTTCAGTCGTTTGGTTGGTTTTGCTCGGCTTCGCATTGATCTCTCATGCTTGATGGGCTTTCTCTTGTTTGCCGTTTATTGGGATGGCTGTATTAGAAGAAGAAGCCAGTAGGCTTGCATAAATAGGACTCCAAAGTTTTATGAACCGAACCAAACTGAATCACTTTAATACAAAAAGTTGGTGGAGGACTTAGCTTAGCATAGCATTTGGAAAGCAAATGGGCAGTCTCTCTTTTTTGGTGGTGGGAACAAACTCGTCCGCTGACAGCGCTTGGATAGCTAAAAGCTAGGCAACTCTTTTATGTGAAAGTATTTTCCCAGCCATTAATTTAATTGTACATATGTCTTCCTTGGTGCAAGGGAAAAAAAAAAAAAAAAAGTGGTGGGGGAGGGGGAACAAATGATGCACGGCTGGTAAGTCAGCGAGATCTTAATTTGAAGATGTATTTTGCGTTGACATCGAAAATCTTAAGCTCTGTTCAAAAGTTCTATTGATGGAGCGGTCCAAGGACCATTGATCGGTAAACCTTGATGTCTCCTTATTATTATTGTTTATTCCAAATAAAAATTTTTTTGGTTGGATTTTTTTTATCAATTGACTTCTTTTCCGAAAAATTTTGGGATAGAATGATTTTTTTTCGATCGCACTTCTTTTTCAATAAGCAACGTATAATTTGAAAACTTCTTTCAGCTTGAATGATTTTGTTTCTCTTTTTTAAAAAAAAAAAGAAAAAAAAAAGAAAAAAAAAGATGAAGAAGGTAAGGACTTCTCTCGATTTAATAATTTTTTAAATTTTCTCGGTCCCGATTTTCTTTGGTTCGTAGCTTTCGTTTTCTAATCTCGTTCGGATTAGTTTGGTACTTCGACCATTTCTATTTTAATATCATATAGAGTAATTTTATGCTGTACACCATCGAGAAGATTCTTTCTTGATTTTTTGCTGAGGCCATGAAGGATATCATTATATATATAATCTTTTATCGTGGTTAAGAAAGGTCTGATTTGATTTATTTATATTTTTTTTTGTTACTGTTTCAGGATCTTATAATTTGGATATTTGTATCATCTTTGTACTCAATTTCGATATTGTTATATAATAGATCGTTCGGATAAATTTTTTATTTTTTTTATATTTATTATTTATACATGTAAAATATTCGTTAAATTATTTAAATAAAAATAATTAATTAAAAATTTAAAATGATTTTTTTTTAAAAAAATTTTTTAAGAATCAATAAGGTGTTTGACGAAGACAGACAGCCCAGGTGAGTGATGGGCAATACAGCTCTTATGTAATTGCTCGGGGAGCCCATGATTCTTAGCACATTCTATTTTGCATGATGCTTCCAGTTAAATGAACTTCTATTTTACCAGATGTTCTCCCTCTTTTCTCTTTCTCCGTCGCTCTCCGATCACCGTAGAGTATCGTATCGAGGACGGGGCATGAAACTACCCGCGGAAATGCATATGTTACAACAAAATATGGAGGCACATCTTTCCGATTTCCCGCAGGTTTGGAAGTCATCCGTTGGTTCGAATGAAATATTATCATGGATTTATATTCTTAATCCCTGTCTCACGCAAATCTAAAAGCTCATCTGCATCATGTACTTTGACCGGGGAATGGCGGCCTAGAATATGCATTAACCTGATACTTTTCATAAATATATATATATATACGGTCGGGAGAAGTTGGATTCTGAAATGGAAATAAGACTACGTGGCTCTTATGTCAACGGTTTGATCAGGAGAAATTCCATTATCAATCTAATTTAAAACAAAAAAGAAAATATGTCAATTATTAGCAATCGAATCCCTGCCGTTTTTTAGTATTCAAATTTTACGTAAATTCTAATTCCAGCCATAAATCAAAATTTGTTTGGAAGAAGATACGACCATCCAATTTCTATTTCAATTCATTCTAATTCTGAATTCATCTTTGATTTTGAACCAAATATTTCCCGACCTGACTTTCCGATCTCCAATTATATTCGAAGAACATTTAACTTGCACGACCAGTCCGTGGGCGTTCAAAAATAGCAGTTCTACCGAAAAGTTAGCATCGGGTTCACCCACTTCTACCGGGAAAGGTGCAGCGCAAAGGGAGAGAGCCCTGCCATCTTAGAATCCTTGGATTCGGGTAGGATTTCATTATCCCGGCAACTTACCAAAATGGCCAACGGTATCTCTCGGCAGAATATTTGTGATCCAGACAATTCCCTTCCAAGAGACACGACGAAGACGTAGAAATGGTTCTAAAGAATTAGAGAGAGAGATTTGGATAGGCATTGGAGCATGGGGTTTGTTTGGGTGGTTGGTTAATTAGGCAAAAGTTGCTTCCTTGATTACTACGACAAATGAGATGGCTTGGTTGGGACCCGAAGGAGAGAGGATGAACAAAAGCGGACGAGAGGGAATCCCTTCAGGATGTGGGAACTGTAGTTGTCTCGGCCAGTTGGATCACCAGCCCCATTTCACAAAGTTTTCTTCCGAAATTACAAAAATAACCCAGACAGAGAGAGAGAGAGAGATAGAGGTTTTGTGGGGTCGGGGGTACCTTCGCTCCATACTATTTCGCATGGAATATTTTAAGATAACACATCCAAAGATTGAATCAACCCATGGGAACAAGGAAATTGACAAGGAAGTGCATCACACGTTGTATACACCACGAGAATAAGTACTGCATATTTATTCATACTTCGAGAGAGAGAGAGAGAGAGAGATGGAGAGAGAGGTGCAGCATATTTATTCATGTCGTAGCATGATTTTGCTAAGCCAACATTGCAACAATTTGTACTTATTTTCTAATCTTTCTTGAATTAGCTTATGGAAACATAGATTATCGCATTGTAATTTCCAAATCTTTTTTCTTTTTAAATATGAAAAGGAGGAAGCAAAAGCTTCCCCCGATTTATCGAGAAACTATTTAAAGAAAAAAAAAATAGAGGTACAAAAAATTTATAAAAAAAACTGAAACCAAAAATATTCAGCAACAATGAAAGAACCAGGCATCCAAACCAATTTCAATGAATTACATTCCGTAAAGCCCATGCTAACCAAATTCAGAAAGGAGGTACTTAGAAATGAAAAGGTGCAATCCTCCACCATGAACTCGATCAGATGGTCCATTGTAAAATTTGACCTATAAAGATATCTCCAAGATTGAAAAGCAAGAAGAATGGATTGCACGGTAGAACATAGAGACCTTTGCTTGTTTGTAATCAAGCATGCATTTCTTTATTTCCATAGCTCCCAATAGATAACAACCAATAATTGATCTCCTCCTCTTCTAACTAATTTCAACTTATTTCTTCTTTACCAAAAGGTTCGAATGTTAATGAAAGACGATGGCTTACCCAATGAGCTTCAGCTTATCCACAAACACTGCCCACGGTTTCCTTGCAAACGGGCATCCAAAATATAGGTGATTCAAAGATTCAGGAGACAAACCACAAAATATGCATTCAGAACTAACATTCCAACCTTTTTTTTGGCCAAGATCTCACTCATGTGCTATTTGTTTTTAGCTACAAGCCAAAAAAAAAAACTTTGATCTTCTTCGATGCTGGTATACTCCATAAGATTCTAGAAAAAGTATAACAAAGACCTCCGAAGTTAAAAAACTTATACAGAAAATCAACAGATAACAGATTAAACTGATTTAACTTCCAAATTGGCACGATTGTGGTACTAGAAGGATGAATTGACACGAGAAGGGCCAGTAGATCGTGAAGATGAGAGGCCAATCCTTTTTTTTTTTTTTTTTTGATAAACAAAAGGAAAGGAAGGGGTTAAATCCCGTCGCAGCTATCCCCTACTGGGGCTCCTTCCCCGTCAGATTATATTCAATACGGGCCGCATTTTTTGCTTGCGTAGATGAGTACGTTAGTCTGACCCTGCCAAGTCGCTTGAGTAGTGCACTCTTCCCCCACTCCGGTCACGTGCTTCTGGATGCATTCTGGATTTAATCGAGTCATCCGCAGAAATCATGTCTCGAACCCGTGATCGATGGATAAGAAATTTAAGTCTCTATCAACCGGGCTATCATCCTGGCAGTAAAGGCTTGTCCTTCGGATAGCGATCTATGAACATGGATGCACTAAGCTGAGGTCTTGCAATTCTAATACAATGACGCACAAAAAATTTGGCTTTAGCACTCTGTCCTCGAGATCTCCGAAGTGCATGCGAAGGGGGATCGCATCAGTTCAAACATCCTCCAAGAATATGATTGCAGTTCTATTTCTTATCTTGAATGTCGTAAAATTCCAGAAAGCTGAATTATTAGAGGACACATTTTGCTATATTGGAAAAAGTCCCTTCGGAGCTTCTCCCCACTCGCATGCCCAAATTTTTCTTTGAATGGTAAGCTCTGGTTACTGTAAACGACCAAGGATCGGAGGACCTTTAAGGCACTTCCCTGCCCATTTAGATAACAAAGACTTGTTCATCAACCTCTGATCCTTGACCCCAAGTCTACCTTGGTATTTGGATCACAGACAGTGTCCTGATTCACCAAACAATGAAAACCAAAAATTCTATCCATGCCTAATTTTCAAATCCTATTCATAAACGGATAGTCCATTAACTAAAATGCCTACTAGGATCCTTTTTTTTTTGGAACTTCGTTGTTGAAACTTGTGGTGAATTGGTATATATTCTTATTTGTTTTATGGTTCATATATAAAACTTAGATTAAGGATGAATGAAGCCCAGAATGCTGGTTTAATCAGATGCACTTTTTGCAAGAAACATTACTTTTAGATACGTACCTAGCCAGGAGATTTTATGAGAACCGCTTCTTTTTAGAAAACTTTTCTTTGTACGTGAAATTAAAGATCGGTTCTCATGAGAAATCAAGTTCATGGAAAAGAGTTAGGTGCAAGGAAGCTTGTAGGACCACATTGCTGCAACTGCTGAATTTTTAACATGCGTGCATCCATTGCCCGACATGCCTAACATATGTAACGGGTCCTTAATTTGATCTCAAGTGAATTGTTGATACAAAGTGCAATCAGATCCAAAGGTCAATCTAACTACGAGCCACAATATCCATTGACATTCCATGAGAGAAGCGGGATAGCAGCAAGGCACCCAACCAGCTTCTGGAGTCGATCACTCGGTCCTTTTTTGCGAACTAGAGTTTAAGCTCCAACTTGATCCTTGCGATGCTGAAACGTAGGGCATATGTGGAAACTAAAATAAATACTTTATATATGCGAGCGTAGGTGGAGATACTACCTTACCCGTGTTACTAATAGAAAAGAAGCAGGGCATTAGATGATGGATTCAACAAGATTAATGATATATTTTACTACCATAAGGGTGGTTTTGGCAATGCAACCAAGGGAAAAGTCTCCTTAAAAAAAGGCAATCTTACTTTATCACTACTCTAAAATTCAGCTCGACCCAACTCCAAAGGGCAACCGACAAGACTGCACTGTCGAGTTAAAAAAAAGGATACTAAAGTCAATGCATTTGTATTCCATTTAATCATATCATCACCTAATCAACCAAACACACCACGATATATCCGACCTCCAATCCTTCCATGACCTCTACGCCAAGATTTGAAGAAGATTCCAACTAGCATCTCCCAGACTTTCTATCTTCCCATTACTACTTGCTAGCTAGCTAGGCAGGGGAGGTGAGATGGATGCTACTTCCACAATCTCCATGGCCACCTTACTTCTAGCCCTGTGCACCCTCTTAGCACTCGCGGACCTTTCGTTTGCGAGCATAACAAGGCACTACAAATTCGACGTAGGTTACATATATATATATCTTGTATCAGATGAAGATTCGCAATAATTATAATGCTGCTGCTAGCTAATGGTTCACTTGGTTTTGATGAATTGCTTGCTTCTCTAGATACAAAGGAAAAATGTTACGCGACTGTGCCACACCAGGAGCATCGTGACGGTGAACGGAAAGTTCCCCGGGCCTAAAATTGTTGCAAGAGAAGGTGATCGTGTAATCGTTAAGGTCATCAACCATGTCAAGAACAATGTCACCATTCACTGGTAATGCATTCACTCAAGAAATTCTATCATAATTAATTACTAGCATATATAACTCGTAACATATATCGGAAGAGGATACATGACAGATTATGTTGTTGGTGACTAACTAATTACAATTAACTTTTGTTATTGCTTAATTTGTTTGATGGTGGGATGACAGGCATGGAGTTCGTCAGATACAAACTGGATGGGCGGATGGGCCGGCATATATAACCCAGTGCCCGATCCAGAGAGGCCAGACCTACGTTTACAACTTCACGATCGTGGGCCAGAGGGGCACACTCTTCTGGCATGCCCACATCTCTTGGCTGAGGGTCACCGTCTACGGACCCATCATCATCCTCCCCAAACGTGGCGTTCCTTACCCTTTCCCCAAACCATACAAGGAAATCCCCATTATCTTTGGTAATCACCTATTTAATTCTTATCAAACCATGCACCGATGAAATTGATGAACGAGATCATTAACATGCCTAATAACCTTTTTTTTTTTTTTTTCCTTTGCAAGATTAGATTAGATTAGATTACGTGACGTTACTAACAAAACCTGGCTTTGGAATCACAGGAGAGTGGTTTGATGCGGACCCTGAGGCGGTAATAGCGCAGGCCCTCCAGACTGGTGCTGGCCCAAATGTCTCCGATGCTTACACCATTAACGGGCTCCCCGGTCCCTTGTACAATTGTTCAAAAGGTAGCACGCTCGCATCGCAGCAACAAGACTTGCTAACTCTAATCCACCCATTTAGCTAGCATGAATTGGCGCATGGGCTTGATTAATTACCTCAAAAAGTCCTGAACCACTATAATATATACTACCCATCAAAAAACTAAATATCAACCATGAGGGACGCTTGGGAAATCCAAGCCCAACGAACCGCACCCTTTCATTTCGACAAGCTCTACCGGAGGATCATTCTTGGGATCAGGAATCCCGTTCTTCGTTCTAAAATATATCGTCACCGAGGATTCCGTGAAAAATAACTATTATTTTTCTTTTTTTTTTTCCGTCCATATTAGCGGATACGTTTAGGCTGAAGGTGCAGCCCGGGAAGACGTACCTCCTCCGCATGATCAACGCTGCACTCAACGACGAGCTCTTCTTCGGCATCGCCAACCACACGCTCACCGTCGTCGATGTCGACGCCATCTACACGAAGCCATTCAACACCGACATCATCCTCATCACGCCAGGCCAAACCACCAACGTTCTCCTCCAAACCAAGCCCAGCTTCCCCGGCGCCACCTTCCTCATGGCCGCCAGACCCTACGCCACCGGTCTCGGAGCCTTCGACAACACCACCACCGCCGGCCTGCTCGAATACATGCCACCCAGTTTTTCCTCCCCCTCGACTCCATCCAAGAAACTTCCACTCTCGAAACCGACTCTACCATCACTCAACGACACCACCTTCGCCGCAAACTACACCGGCAAGCTACGTAGCTTGGCTAACGCTCGGTTCCCGGCGAACGTGCCGCAGAACGTGGACAAACGATTCTACTTCACGGTTGGCCTCGGAACAAGCCCGTGCCCGAAGAACCAGACCTGCCAAGGTCCCAACGGCACGAAATTTGCTGCCTCCGTGAACAACTTCTCCTTCGCGCTACCTAGCACCGCCCTCCTGCAGGCCCACTTCTTGGGGCAGTCGAAGGGGGTGTACACGACCGACTTCCCGAGCGATCCTCCGTTCCCGTTCAACTACACGGGGACTCCCCCAAACAACACCTTCGTGACCAACGGGACCAAGGCGGTGTCGCTCCCCTTCAACGCAAGCGTCGAGCTGGTCATGCAGGACACCAGCATCCAGGGGATCGAGAGCCACCCACTGCACCTGCATGGCTTCAACTTCTTCGTGGTGGGCCAGGGGTTCGGGAACTACGACCCGGCAAAGGACCCGGCCGAGTTCAATCTTGCAGACCCGATCGAGAGGAACACGGCCGGAGTGCCGGCAGGCGGCTGGGTCGCCATCCGATTCCGGGCCGACAACCCTGGTGAGTTAATCGATTATATTTAATGACAACGAGGCCCGAGATGGTCTGTTAGCTATGGGTCAAATTAAATATGACCGAGATTGACTTCGTTGTGACAGGTGTATGGTTCATGCACTGCCACCTGGACGTTCACACGAGCTGGGGCTTGAGGATGGCGTGGGTGGTGAACGATGGACCACTGCCCAGTCAGAAGCTGCTACCTCCACCGTCTGATCTTCCCAAGTGTTAGGACCTTTGACCCGCCGGTCTTTTTTTTAACTTCCCCCTCGAACTTTGTTATACTTCACCGTAACTTTTCCCCTCGTTTTGTTTCCAACCGATCATAAAAAGAGTTTCATTTGAGCCTGGCTTCTGGAATTAACACTGGATACAGAGCGAGACACTGTTTTGTAAAGGGAAATATGTCATCAATTGGATGACATGCATGCGTTTATATCTTTCTTTCTTTTCTTCTCGTTCTTAATTTCCGCCCTTCATTTTGTAATTCTTCGCTTCTGGAACAATAAAAAGATGCTTTACAATATTGTTTCTCTACTATTTTTTTAATGCATGCGCGCGCAAATATCTACGGCTTAAGGAGTTCAAAATCTGGACCAGCTAGCTCGATTACTCGCTGAGCGAGCCCAAGACATTAGCATCGCCAGGTGGCTGGGGACATGCATGATGGCAGAACTCGAACAAGAGAGAAGTGAGGCTAATCACCACCTAACAAAGTGTCACAACTAGCAAGAGTCTCTATCTAGCTACGAATAATACCTTGCGATCGACATTAGGTGCAACAAACAAATCGTATCTATGTACCATGGTGACCTTTCATATGCATATGCTAATTGCCTTGCATCTTTTTCTACGTCCACATCAAGGTTTCCGATGAGAATTCCTAGACAATTTGGTCTGTCAGCTGGCTGCCGGTGAATTATTATTCTTACTTGCCATAGGAACCAACTGGTTTTTCGAGCTATTGGATGTGTTTTACCGGACAAGATTACCTATTAAAGCACCAAGATTTCTCCCATCTTCCTGTTCAGAGACACGACGATCGATCCTTTGCCTCTCTTAATTAGCAAAAAAAAAAAAAAAAAAAAGTCATGACAAAATCTGAGAGAAATTCAAGGACGTATGGTAGAATAGAAACGTAGGGGGAATATCCTATTTCAGAAAGGAAGGGGAGCTGCCGGCCACCACCAAAAGCACGTAGCCCCCACCCGAGCAAAATGGAAGATCCGAGGGATATGGCTCGGGGGCAGCATGGAAGGCCGAGAGAGAGAGAGAGAGAGAGGGTGGCCCTTTTGTCCGGCTGTCCGTAGCTCGATCGCTATGCGTTGGTCCATGACAGGAGTCGTGTAGCAATCGTCCTCGGGCTCTACTTTGTTTTTTTATCTCCGCTTCTCAGTCTCAGGGCTCGTCCGCGGGGCCGGACGGGAGACCGGGAGAGTGGAGACGGGTGATGATGGGCAGGAGGACGATGCGGCCCTGGAAGCCTTGCAAAAGAGCTGACGTGACAAATCGACAGGGACAGGGATGGATGGATGGATGGATGGATGGATGGACGAGTACGTAGAGATGGATGGTTTGATGGCCGAATGCCAACCCAACAGCCAGCCACACATGGATCACTAGCTCCACCCCGTTTCCCTCCATCTCTAACCGGCTCCCACTAGTCAGGGTCTTCAGACCAGATGCTTCTCATGGCTAGACCCCACAGATGATCTCAGCCTTCCACACCTGATTAAATTAATTGTTCCCCTTGGCATATCCAATTGACGTACACTCAATTCAAAAAAAAAAAAAAAAAAACCGGGAATATTTATATCTATCATGTACTAACCGATATACGGGTTTTTTTTTATATAATATTTTGTAAAATTTGATTTCTCAAATTAATACTGGCCGAAATTTATTTACAAATTTAGATGCACGGCATTCCAAAAAAATAAAAATAATTCCCTGTCCTTTTGTGAGAGGTTGAGTGGGAATATATCAATTTCTAGATGGACCATTCCAATAAGGAGCCTTATATTGGAAGTTGGGGATTGGTGTGGTAGCAATGAGAAAGACAAATGCGGATGCTAATGTGCTTGAGATACTGAGACTTGAGAAGAAATGCAGGACCTTATCTCATTTTATATAGTTCAGAAATATCTCACTTCTTGTACCATGAAGAGAAAATGGTATGGAGATAAAAAGTGCAGGACAAACAGAAGGAAGAAAAAAATATTTTAAAAGAATTTTTCATGGACTGGATCAGCTGCTATTACCCTATGTTAGGGTCACATATGTAGGAAAAAAGAGAGCACTGCAGGCATCTAGACACCTTGAAAAGAGACGCACAGACCATAGCTCACACCTAACTTGCAAGAGGTTGTAGCTAACTTCTCTGCTATATATTGTTGTTTCTTTTATTCCTCTGGCGACTTACATTAACGAGATTACTCGAGAAAACGTTAACAAGAAAATTGAGACAATGTATAACTTCTAACGACATAAGTTACTTCATATCTGGATGAAGACAATTGGTTTAGTGGGAATTATTTTTGTACACTTCGTAAAATCCATCTTTAGATTTTATTATATTATTTTAAATATTTTTAATTTTATTATATTATTTTAAATATTATAAATTTATTATGTTATTTTAAATATTTTTAATTTTATCGTATTATTTTAAATATTTTATTATATTATTTTAAATTTTGTTATTTATTTTTTAAAATTTTATTAGATTAAAATTTAATTAAAAAAGAATATTTATGGCGTGCATTAAATGGTGGGATTTTTTTTTAATTCCCTGAATATCTTTTCGAAAGTAAGCTATTAATGACATTTTCGAAATTAAATCAAAAATTATGAATGGCATTTTTGAAATTAAATCAAACATTATGAAAGGCATTTTGGAAATTAAATCAAAATCATGCATTCGTCATTTTCGAAATTTCATTAAACCATTCGCTGGTGATGGAGTAGGTGACCATGAATTTCTAGAAGACGAGGCCATCATGGGAGATGCTGAGCTCACTAACGAGCACAGAGGAAAGGAGGTCCAGGGGCCTGGACTTTGGGGATACATTGACCTTAGAGGAGAAGAACTCTAAACTAGCATTAGGGTTTGGGGATCAAGGTTAGGGTTAGAACTATCAGGGAATAAAAGGGGTTGGAACCGGTGATGGAATCATTATCAGGGTTGTCGCAATAGGCAATAATAGCAATTTTGGGGAGGGAACAAAGGGAGGAGTCACATCGGATTAAAAGGAGGCGGAGAGTCATCAGGATGAAAGGAAAGCTAGTAGCGAGCATGCTTTCTATTTTAAAACTTTTACAAAATAACATGCAGCGAAAGCATGATCGAGAAGATTAACATTTAATCCAAGCATGCTATTAGAATTATTCTATGCTACTTAGCCCAAGATCTTGCATGAATGATTAATATAAACTATGAAATCATGAACTCATGCGATGAACATTTCAAAGCAACATATCTACATATATAAAACCATACCTTGTATGAAGTGGATACACTTTCCGCTGCGAAAGATCCATGAGAAGGAAGAAGAACTCTGCTTAGCCGCACACGTGTCTGGCCTCTACAGGTGGTTCACACCAGGGCTCTTTCAAAATCTACTTCCACTCCAAGTGCTAGCTTGTTGTGGAACGATTTGATCGGAACTCCTTTTTCTTTTTTCGATGCCGGACTCTCCGAATGAATGAAGAAACTCAAGAGGTGGAGAATGAGTGGTTGAAACCGTTCCCAAATACTCAATCTCAAGACCTAGATCCCTAGGTACAAATATGCACACTTTTCCAAAATCTTCACACCCATATAAAAACTAGAACTTTTCCTAGTTTCTCCCTTTCTTCCCTTTTGATTTTTCCAGCATTTCTTTGCTGAATTCTTCCTTATTTTCGTCCTCCCATTTCAGCCCATTATGTAGATGAAGAGGGAGAGGAAGAGTGGGGAGTTATGGGTGATAATGGAGTGGTAATGGGTAGTTATGGGGAGTTATGGTCATGGAAAGTTACATAACTCCCCAAATATGAATTTAAACTTATTTAAATTCAGATTAATGTCTTAATTAATTTCTGAAATCAGTTGGGTAAAGTGTGTATACATTGGGTTCAACCGAATTGGACCCAAACCTATTTTGAACCAAATCCCATTTGATTCATTCCAGATTTTTATAGCCCAATCAAATTGGGCTATCAAGTAATCACATTACTTAATTCACCTCTATGCATCACCAACTATTAGTGAAAATTTTATGTCAACCTTTTGTGATATCAAGTGTCTACGCTTGCGAAATCAACAAGTATCGACACTTACACAAGTATCGACACTTTCAAGAATATCAAGTATCGACACTTGGATAAAGAAAAACACTTTTCCTTTGTGAGTCCACGAATGATTTCCAATCGTTCTCCGATCACTAGATCAAGTAGAAATCCCTATGGTGTGTGACCCCATAGGTTCGAACACTAAGCCTGTAGCACTAGAACATTTTCGATACCAGTCAAAATCGCCATCTAGCAATGACACCCGACGTCCGGATAGGTCGAAGTTGCAAAGCAACAATCAAGAACCAGGAGATATGGAAACCTTGTAATTAATCCCTTTGATCTCAATGCTCAGGAAGACTTAGGGTTAAACTGCCCAACCCATAAAGTCCATCAACAATGTGTCTCAACCTCACAAGTCCTGTAACACATTACAGAGACTACCATGGCCAAGGTTTTGCTAAATTGAAACACAGTAAGATATCTGCTCCAAATACTTTGGAGGGGTCAATCCCATCTTGATCCGATCACTGCTACACGAGTACTTAACTGTACCAAGAAACCTTCTGTCCATGGATTAGAAATCCAGATAGTCCAGCACCAAAGTATAGTGAGTTGCTCGTAAGCTACCATGATGATTTCATGTCTGAGGGATAATTACGTCCATATCAAAACTCTAGGCAGAAAAAATACAGATGGGTCACGTTCGATGAAATGTCAAACACAACATCTGCATGCCATACCAGTGTCTCCACATTCCTTGGTTAAGAGGACAACCAACGACTATGGCACACAACGACCTATACTTGATATACTATCATCCTGAAATAAGTGTATCATTTGGTTACGAACAATTTTAGAACTATATGATATATTCTCTCTATATCACATACAAATAGTCCTAAGGACTTCATCACTCAAGAACTCATTTCAGAAAGATGAAATAGTGATGAACTGCCAGAATAAATATTTTATTCAATAATATAATTCATATACAATTACATCAAATGTACAACTATCTACAGTAGAAATTGGCTTTGGGACACATTTCCCAACAACTCCCACTTGGACTAAAGCCAATCAAAACAGCATCGTATACCCATCTTCCATTTACAATCATTGAGTTCTTGAATTCCAACGGTTTTAGTGAAGGGGTCAGCCAGGTTCTCCTTTCCGTCGATCTTCAGAAGGTCGATATCACCTCGTTCCACGATTTCTCGTACAAGATGAAACCGGTACAAAATATGCTTGGTACGCTGATGGGACTTCGGCTCTTTGGCTTGAGTAATAGTTCCAGTACTGTCACAGTATACTAGAACAGGACCATCCAGGGAAGGTGCCACTCCCAGCACGCCAAGAAATTTTTGCAACCAAACAGCTTCCTTTGCAGCATCAGATGCTGCAATATATTTTGCTTCGCATACAGAATCTGCTACAGTGTGTTGCTTGGAACTCTTCCAGTAGATAGCTTCATCATTCAGGATAAAAACAAAGCCAGATACACTCTTGCTATCATCCCTATCTGAGTGAAAACTGGAGTCAGTATACCTCACAAGTTTCAAGTCAGGTCCTCCAAAAAGAAGCCACTGGTCCTTGGTATTTCGCAAATACTTCAGGATGGTCTTTGCAACTTTCCAGTGTGCTTCACCTGGGTTAGACTGGTATCGACTCACTACTCCTAATGAGTATGCCACATCTGGTCTAGTACATGTCATGGCGTACATGATGGACCCTACTACCGAAGCATAAGGAATCATACTCATATGCTCTCTTTCCTCAGGAGTTGTCGGACAACCTTTCTTGGAAAGAGAAATTTCATGGCCTATCAGAAGATACCATTTCTTGGAATTCTCCATGCCGAACCTTTTCAGCATGGTATCAATGTACGTAGACTGGGACAAACCCAGAAGCTTTCTTGATCTATCCCTATAGATCTTCATACCTAGTATGAAAGAAGCTTCACCCAAGTCTTTCATAGAAAATTGGGATGACAACCAGACCTTTATTCCCTGTAATACAAGGATGTCATTCCCGATTAAGAGAATGCCATCCACATACAGTACAAGAAATACAACTACAGAACCATTTGCCCACTTATATATGCAGGGTTCTTCTTTGTTCCTAACAAAATCATACGTCTTGATACACATATCAAAATGCATGTTCCAACTCCGAGACGTCTGCTTTAGTCCATAGATGGACCTACTAAGCTTACATACGTTAGATTCATCTATGGATGTGAACCCTTCAGGTTGCATCATATACACCTCCTCATCTAGCTCACCATTTAGGAAAGCTGTTCGGACATCTATTTACCAGATTTTATTGTCCAGATATGCAGCTAAGGCAAGCATAATCCGAATGGACTTGAGCATTGCCACAGGAAAAAACGTTTCATCATAGTCAATACCGTAACGTTGACGATAACCCTTGGCAACCAGACGGGCTTTATAGGTCTCTACCTGCCCATCTGCGCCCCGTTTCCTTTTGAAGACCTATTTGCACCCAATTGGTTTTATCCCTTCAGGTGGATCAACCAAAGTCCATACTTTGTTGATTTTCATGGACTCCATTTCAGATTTCATGGCTCCTAGCCACAACTCTGAATCAGACCTCTGTATTGCGTCCATATAAGTGATTGGATCCTCGTTGTTCTCATCGAGCTCAACGGGATCACCATCCCGGACCAAAAAATTATAGTATATGTCCGGTTGATGCGGTACTCTACCGGATCTCCTTAATGACTGGTCAATAGGCTCAGGGTTTGATTTTATCATAACGGGTTCTGTAGCAGTCCTTGAATGATTTGGTTCTTCTATCTGTTGAACTTCAGTAAGCTCAATATTGGCAGCTTGAGCACCTTCAGTAAGGTACTCCCTTTCCAAAAAGGTAGCTCTAAGACTAACGAACAATTTTTGTTCCCCGGGCATATGGAAGAAATAACCCTTAGACTCTTTAGGATACCCAACAAAGAGGCACCTGTTAGACCTAGGTCCAAGTTTATCTGTTTCCAAACGCTTGACATAAGCCGGACATCCCCAAACCCGAAGGTGTGAAAGACTCGGCTTACGCCCATTCCATATCTCATATGGAGTTTTGTTAACAGACTTACTTGGAACTCTATTTAGAAGATAGCACGCTGACTCCAAAGCATACCCCCAAAAGGAAGTTGACAGAGTTGCAAATCCCATCATGGATCTAACCATGTCCAACAGAGTCCGATTCCTCCTTTCAGACACACCATTTAACTGGGACGTCCCAGGAGGTGTCCATTGAGAGAGAATCCCATTCTCTTCAAGATAAGTTAGAAACTCCCCAGAAAGATATTCTCCACCTCGATCTGATCGAAGGATTTTAATAAGCTTCCCGGTTTGTTTTTCAACTTCATTACGATATCGTTTGAATATTTCAAACGATTCAGATTTATGTCTCATCAAAAAGACATAACCGTACCTTAAGAAGTCGTCTGTAAATGTAATAAAATATTTATACCCACCCTTAGCATCGATATTCATTGGTCCACATATATCATTATGTACTAGACACAAAATGTCATCGGCTCGTACACCTTTTCTAGTAAAAGATGACTTAGTCATCTTACCAAGTAAACAAGATTCACAGGTTGGCAATGATTCACAATCACTAACGTTTAGGAGACCTTCTCCCACTAACCTGTCGATTCTATTCTTGTTTATAGGACCTAGCCTACAGTGCCAGAGATAAGCATCATTGACATCATCTAATCTAGGGCGTTTGCATGAAATGTACATTACACCAACAGGCTGTAATAAAACGTAAATGCCATTCTTAATATGTCCAGTCATAACCACAATATCATTCATATTGACTTTGCAAAAGTCACTCTTGATTAATAGTTCATAACCATTACTGGCCAACTGGCCTACAGAGATGATATTTACAAGGAATGATGGACAATAGTGACAATCACTAAGAACAACTTTACAAGACTCGAAAAACAGATTGACAATTCCCAACGCCAGGACTGGAGCTTGACTTCCATTCCCCACATTCAGAAATCTCTCGCCGTTCTCGAATCTTCTACTAACTTGTAGTCCTTGCAACGTATTGCAAATGTGATAAGGACTACCAGTATCCAATATCCAGTTAGTAGTATCACAAATAGAAAAACAACAAGGATTTATCATATAAATACCTTGTCCAGCAACCTTTTGCTGCTTCTTCTTCTTCGGCCTGTTCGGGTCAAGTGTAGCTAGGTAAGCAGAACAATTCCTCTTCCAATGACCCGGCTTCTTGCAGTAGAAGCATTCTGCTTGACTCTGGTCAGCCTTCTTCTTAGTCTGACTGGGCCCAGCACTTTGCACCAATTTACTTTTATTCTTTTTCTTTTTCCCTTTCTTAAAGGGACGACGCCTTGCCGCACTGCCTCCCACTAAATTCACCAAGCTCTTTTGGAGCTGGTGATCCTTTTCATAAGTCTGTAATAACCCCATCAAACCATGGTAGTTTACTACAGGCCTTGTTAATCTATAGTGATCTGGAAAAGGTAAGTAGGAGGGAGGCAAAGAATTCAAAATCGCATCCTTTCCAAGCTGCTCATGGAAAGGATATCCGAGTTTGGCCAGGCGCTCGATCATCTCGATCATGTACAATACATGATCAGTGACTGAAGACCCTTCAGTCATTCGAGCGTTGAAGATGGTAGAGGAAACCCTGTACCTTTCAACGTCATCTGGGGCACCAAAAGATTCTTTCAACTTTTGAAGGATTTTCTCCGGTTGGGCCTCCTCGAATCTGCGACTGAACTCGTCGTTCATTGCCGCCAACATAATGCACCGCACCGTAGTACGGTCAGAGACCCACTTTTGATAAGCATCCCTGATTGCAGTATGTGCGGTGGGGGCTGGTCCCTCAGGTGCCGGATCCGTTAATACATAAAGGATCCGTTCGTGCTCGAGAACAATTCTCAGTCTTCGATACCAGCTATCGAAGTTGGGTCCCATGAGCTTGTCATTATCTAATAATGACCGGAGTGACAGATTAGTAGATATTATCTGAAAAAGAGAAAACCAAGACTATTTAGTATATGAATTATTTAAAACTTAAAGACATAGACTTTTGTCTAAAAGCTCCTCCCACTATTTTTTTCAGACTGGTAGCCTCTACCTCCAATCCGAAGAATAACACTTATCCCTTAGTGGGTACCAGAATCCAATAGACAATGCATGAGCCCGACTATGGTCGGCCAACTCATGCTCATCTAAAGGTAGGTTCATAACCAGTTGTTTCTCCAAACAACTCCTAGTAATTTATTTTGCCCAAGGAATACTTCAATTGGCATTTGGGCTACCTGCTAAAGAAGGTCCCAGTTAGGTCCAACCATTAACATGACTAATCTTAATGCTTCTAGCTAACAAATGATCAAGCCCGACTTTGGCCGGCTAACCTGACTATCTGTTTAAGAAAGTTGCACTATGTCATCATATAACGAATGGCAATTCCAATAGTATGATGACCACCCGATCTATGGATCTGCCGATAATCACCCCACTACTCGACTCATTACCAAACACCTTAATGGGAGGCTAGGACAAAAATTATCATATAATTTCCATCTTGTTCACTACTGTAACAGGAGTCTTCATTTTTCGATTTTTTTTCGAGTGTTACAATAACGATGTTGACCACTACATGGATCTAGGATGCCATCCTTAATTGTGAAGATATGGTGGTGATTAGCAATCTGAGATATGATGCAACCTTTTGACCACACTATCAAGGGTGTGGAAGTGAGCGTCGTCTGTGCTAACCCTCGGAGGGTCCAAGAAAAAATATAGTATAAGAAATTGCTCATCATCAGACACGAGAATCAGGATTGGTTAGAGCACTCCTATCAAAGCCGAGAAATAGTTGGCCAGATGCTTAATCGGATTGTCCTGGTCGAAAACAAGATGTGTTGACAGCCTTTGGACTATCTAATGAAGAGGCATCGATTCCTACCGAGGCTCGATCGAGCAAAAGTGATCGACAAGCGATGCTCGGCCAGGTTCGGTTGGTTAGGATACCATTTTCTCTAGTAAGAGGTTGGTCGAATAATGGGGCTATCCATGTATCGAGCACGCGATCGAGATGTCCAAGAATACTGAAACCATGAGAGAATTATCAACTGATCAAGGATCAGATCTGATGAACGAGCATATATTGTTGGCCTTTGAAGAATCAACCGATGAGGGAGCATCTGTCATCAATGATGCTGATTCGGATGAAGGTGATCGATGGTTGGTGCTCAACTGGGCTTGATCGACCAAAAAAGGCACCAACTTCTCTAATAAAGGGTTGATCGAGTGGTAGGGCCAACCGTGCGCTGAATATATTGCATTGTCCGATAACATTCAAGCTAGAAGTCCACCGATCAAGGATCCAATCCAATAAATAGTCGGTAGGCATGTAATGGGGCCATCCAACTAGGCTTGTTGACTTGGACTTCATGTCCTTGACTTAAACAATATTTTTTCCAATACTTGATATTTATATAATAAAAGTATTTAATATATTATTTTTGTTTGCCTTATTTTTCTAATCAAAATAAATATTCATATTAATTAATGATATATTTTAACTACAAATAAATCAATTAATTCCATAATAATAATTAATAAATTTTTATTGGATTAATAATTTATAGGACTAATACATATATTTGTATAGAATATGAAATATAGTAGGGGTAGTTTTGGACTTATATGGTTATCAATTTTGGATTCCTGTAGAATACCAAACATGTTACTCGTGGATAGCCGGAAATCTTTAACCACTAGATCATGGCCTACCAAATATAGCAATCTTAGATCGCCGGAAATTATATCACTGCATGACTCAGATCATCGATGATATTAAATCACCAAGGTGATTCTATTTAGATTATGAAATGCTTTCTTATATATTGTTTGGTAGGGGATGATATTTCACATTATCTAGTAATGTGAGTCAGGTGATGTAATTGCCTTGTTGATATTGTAAAATCCTATCTAGCGATAAAGGATCCAATAATGAATACAGTAATAGCATCACTACATTGTGCATGATGCTATTACCTCACATGCCCTACGTGATAGTATATCATGGGATGTTGGTGATGTGCCCATATTATGTTGGGACAAATATTAAAATCAGCAAAATTTTAGATGAATTTGTTCTTGATAATCAGAAAGAAAAAATCTTCCTCGTCATTTTAATGGCCTAATCAAAATAAATACCTATAATAATAATAATCATAATAAAATTATTATTATTACTATTGCCACTATATATTTTATTGAGGGATTGTAAATAAAGATTGCTTAATCAAGTTATAGAATAATTATTATATACTAATGTATAAAATTATTTATGTTATTTTATATATTATCACCATTGTTACTTGATGATATATCAAACGCATAATAAAATTCTATTCCTAGCGATATATCGAATATAGTAATCATACATCATTTTAATATTTGCACATTATTCTAATAATCACATCATATCAATGATCATATTACTGGTGAAAAATCAAATAGATCCTTAAGAGGTTGTTTGGTTTCTAAAAGCGCGCTTCTTGCATGTAATGTATCAATTGTCTAGTTTATGATGAACGTAAGAAAAAAAATTACTATTGCAATTCCATGAGTACCAAATATTTATCTCCCTTGGTCTGACTTCAATCACGGAATTTAGTCGGACGGATCTCACCACCGAAATTCCAAATATCCTCTCGTTAGTCGTCATCACTAGGCCACAAGCTAGCTCTCACCCGTGACCTCCAACTCGAGCAAGCAACCATCATAATACATCATCATCTTATTTGCAGTCCATTGCACTGCTCGTTTTTATAAGCAAAATGCTAAACTTATACTATATATATATATAAAATAAATTCTCCATCCCGAAGCTGCTTTCAAATATTGAACATCTTAAAGGAGCAATCAAAGGAATAATTATTCTGACATTTTTATGTCATCGATCTAGCCAATTAGTCATATATAGGGACCCATGTCTAGGCCTAGAGGTTAATATATAATATATGTACCTAGCGACGTATGCTATCAAATAAATTCTCCTTCCCGAAGCTGCTTTGAAATTATTGACCATCTCAAAGAGCAATCAAAGGAATTATTAATCTGACATTATTTTTTGTCATCGATCTAGCCAAAAGTCATCGATCGGGACCCCATGTCTAGGCCTAGAGGTTAATACCTGGCCGGTGACGAGGGATGGACGAAGCTAGCTAGCGAGCATGAATCTTGAATTTGCCAAAACGGCAAAAAGAAACCCCAACAAACCCAAAGGGTGGAAGGACCGAAGGAAACTGGTACATATAGAGCTACTACACCCCTAATGTGCTGGGATCGGTCGATCTATTATTATTAATCAGAGACTTTTGGGCTATCTACTGTTACACTCGATACAGGGACCGGAGAAAATAAAGATAAAAGATGGGGAGGGCTGAGCCAAATAAGAATAGCTCAAAAGAGTTTGCAGTCCCACGTTTGAATGCTTGCTGGAAACGCAACGGATCCTCCAAACCTATAGAGAGAGAGAGAGAGAGAGAGAGGTGTCCTTTTTCTTCTTGCTCTTCTTGGGGTCTGGTGAGTTTCTATTCAGGGAAGGTTCTCCCCTCCCTCCTCTTCTCTCTTTTAATTGTTGGCGAAGGCCGGGTGGGTGGACGTCTGTGGCAAGTGGCCGAGGTCAGAAAGGAGTAGAAGTCTTGGGGTTTTGGGGGAGCCATGGATTGCGATGTATAACTAACTGTTGCTGTTTGGGGTACGCTACTTCTTTGACACCACACGACCCCCATGAGGACATCACCCCTTCTCTCTCTGCTTCGCACTTCATACGCACCAACCAATCCATCCACCACCACCTCGCATCAGCCTCGGGCACTATATTTATACCCCTCCTCCCCCCAAGCTTCTCTCCAGTACCCTTGTTCGCTTCTTCTTCCTCTCCTCCTAGCTAGCTAGCTAGCTCCATATATAGAGTTCTTCTTTTAGCTCTTCAAAGCTAGGGGATGGGGCTTTCATTCTCTCTTCTTCTTTTCTCATTGCTTGCGTTTCTTTTGTTAGTGTTCCTCCCACTTTTTATATTTCTTTGTGGGGTTTGAGCCTATGAAGGCCTTCTTTCTCTTCCTTTTCTCGGTGCTAGATTCTATTGATCGAGCAGGTCCTTTTGGCTTTTTCCCACCGTTTGCATCCTACCTCCACTTTTTATGCTTTGAAGTTAAGGTTAGTTCGAGAAGTATAATTGGGAAGATGTTGATGGAAAGCTGCCGGTCTATTAATATGAGAAAGCATGATCAACAACAGTCACTGTTTGCTGCTGTGGCATCATCAAGATTCACAAGCTCTTGTTGATAAAACTCCACTCGATTCTGAGTGTTTCGATGCTTGGAAGAGAGGTTGAAAGAGAGATGAGAATCTTGATGATGCTGCATCGGCAATAAATGACTATTTCTGATACTTTCAAAAGTTTTTCAAAGCTTCCGAGCACATGGAAGAGGAGAAAAGAAGTGAGAGATGCGCACGGCTTCTTGCATGTCCTGTCCTCTTCTTCTTCTGAGTTGAAAGATATATATATATATATATATATATATATATATATCTTGTGGCGATTGATCATGGTATGAACGATTTCTTATTTGAATATTTATATAATTTTGATATTGTTATACAAGACAGTGCACTGACTGAGATCTTGAGCAGGTCGATCGTTATGTGGTGGACGTCGGACACTGTTAATATATATTATAAGCTGGAGGGGGTGGAATATTACAAGCACAACTTGATGTATACCTTAATAAGAGAGCATCCTTTATTCCACGGACACTCTGATTCCTGCATGGACTCTGCAGTAAGAGATGCTATCCCCCTCTCCTCTCTCTCTCTCTCTCTCTCTCTCTCTCACACACACACACACACACACACACACACACGCACGCACGCACACGCACACAGAGGTAGTGGCAGGTTTTCTGGGTTAATGCATAAAACCAAAATGCGGTCTCATAGGCATTCATTCCTTGAGGATTGATCCGTACCCGAATCATGGGCTTTTGTTTATGTGCTTGTTTCTTGAGGTGCTTTGACACGTTCTATTGCTAGGTAGGGGCCTTTAGCATGCCTTTGAAAGTCGGATATAACCTTGCCATATATACCATATCTACATCATATTTTTGTTGTTAAGAACTACATTATCATCAGAGGCAGTCTCATAGGCAATCATTCCTTGAGTATTCCGTACGTACCCTAGAATCATGGACTTTCGTTTGTGTGCTTGTTTCTTGAAGTGCTTTGACATCTTCTATTGCTAGGGGGCTCTAGCATGCTTTCTAAAAGTCGATCGGATATAACCATGCCATCACCATAGCTATATCATGCATTTTTTTGCTAAGAACTACATTACCGAGAGATAGAAAAATAAGTAGATAGGTAGATAGACAAATTAACAAAAGATAGATAGATAGATAGATAGATAGATAGATAGATAGAGAGAGAGAGAGAGAGGTTGCTGCCTTACGTACGTACGCACGATGTTCTCAAAAGAGATTTTTTTTTTTGTTTTTTTTTTTTTCCCTGGTAGAAATTAAAGATGCATGCCCTCTTATCTGACATTATGATTGCATCACCCATGTGTGCATTATTTGGCTCAAACATTCTATTTGCAGAAGAGAACATCGGTTACAACATTTTCAGCAATTTGGACCACAAAAGCTTAATTGCCTTGAAGTACTTGGGACACTCTTCTAGCGTGTGGCAATAATCTATTACATCTATCTGCTGATTTCAAGCTAACATAAACATCACAAGTAATAATTTGTCATGCGCATGGTCTATGAATTAATTACTTCCTGGTATTTTGATCAATGTCTTGGTAGTCATGCTTGATTAAACTCATTCTCTTTATAGAGAGTAATTTCATTTTTATTTAGAAAATCTCTCGTAAAATGAATTTTTGGATGCAAGTAATGTCTTACCGACAAGGTGCTAAAAGGTGGCTTGTCCGAGAGCATTCCAATTACATCACCCTTGTTTAATTAAATTCTCTGGTCCAGAAATGTATTCCCTTAGCAGCACCACCGAGTATAATTAAGAGCTTCCGGGCCAGCAGCGTGCGTTCAATTTTTCGGTTCAAATCCGATCAAAGTTTTAAAAAATTAAATTTCCAAATTTGTATTTAGTAGCATCAAAAACTAAACCGAAGCGATTTAAAACCGAATAAATCAAATCAAAATAATTTCAGCTCGGTTGGATAATTCAATTTTGGAGTTCTTTATATCGTTCTTTCAGTTTTGGTCGGGACTTATAAAGCTTTTTAATAATTTTATTATTTGAATCGTAGTATTGTACTCGAATCGGTATTATTATTCAAATTCGGATGAATGACAAATCATTCAAAAAAAAAAAAATAATTTAATAAAATTATCTCGAGCCATTTATAATCTATCAATGCAATATTTATCATGGATCTAGAAAGGAGAAACATGAATTTTTATTATAATTTATATTTTTGATTTTGGTTAACCTAAGTTAGTAAATCAAATACCAAAAATTGAATAGATTAAAATTTTTTAATTCAATTCTAAATTAAAATTATTATTTTTTTTTAAAAAAAATAAAATATTTAAATAATTAATGATTCTGTTTGATTTGTAATTAATCGAATTATTTGCTTAACCCTGCTCGTAGCAATATGTTTCGAGACTCTGGACCGCAAGGATCTATCAAAGAAATACCAAGGGACACCAATGATGTCGCAAAGGATTCCATTAATGCACTGACTGCGTGCTGCCTTCAAAACATGACGTACCTCATAAGTCTCCATGATACTGAGTGACCGCACGAACTGATTACTTTATTCGATCGCTTTCAGATTCTAAATCAAATTTATCCTTACGAAATTCCTATTTCTTAGGGTTTCGCATTTTCTTTTAGGAAGGAAAAAGGATTTTATATTAAGAAGCCGTTCAAGAATTTTCATCGATATAAAATCTTGCATTATTTTGTAGTTCGTAGAATGCATCACTTCTTAAATGCTTCGATCGTGAAAGCAGAAATCACTTTCCTGTCACGACACCTTCATGCTGAAATTAAAGTGAGATTAACTATCTTGCTAGAAAAATGCATGATCAGTTGTATATCATGCACATTGATATGGTATCATATCGTTATTATATCGTCACCATGCGACGCGCATTTCTTGCTTGAAATATCTCGTGATATCGTTAAGTATCATAAGATTGTTTAACATTTAATAACACTTTCATATGAGTACACGCGACTCCGGCTTACCTCTCCCTCTTGGTCTAGAGATATGTGCACATGTGCCTTCGCGTTCTAAAAATTATTACTTCGTGGTTTTGTGGCAAATGTCGCCTCTCGATCCTTCCCGGAAACTATGAGAATTTAAAAGTTTAAAACGATTTCTCTAGATCTTCTGTACGCTAATCCATTCTCTCTAGATTTGTTCGTGGGCTGACTAGTCTACTCGAGGATCGTAGCTCGGTCGATTTGAAGCCCAGCCCATCCAACAAGCCTGGGATGGATGGCTGCACTGGATCTCGTCTCGCCGCCCGGCAAGTGATGATGATCATGGGCTGCTTCGTACGTAGTTGAATTTCCTGACGAGAAAAGTAACTCGAGAATTCCGGGGGCTACGTTGAAATTACCACCGATCGAAGATGATAGAATAGAGATCGAAACAGGGAAGCGAGAACCTTCTTTTCAGAACAACTTTTTTGACAGCATAGATGTTATCACCTCCACCAAATTAAGGTAATTACATAGCGAACAAGTTGCTTTATCTATCATATCGCAACTTGTTTGCAAAGTAACTGCATGCCCTTATTATTAGCTTGGAGGTGATAGCATGCACCGAACCTATGAAAAATCACGAACCTTGGAAGAATCCATCGCATTTTTTGTGTTTTTTTATTGTAAGAAATTGGTATCTTAGCAGCGTATAACATGTCATTTCTAAAGACTTGATGCTTCGACTTGGTGAATACATGGTGGTCGTCGAATATCTTTTTTACGAACTGGCCCATTTTCTCCCTGACAGGTCCCCGTCTGTTGGTGATGCAAGCAAGCATGAGAAGGTTGAGGACAAGGAGCAAGTTAATTTCCTCATCTTTCTCTCTCTCTCTCTCTCTCTGGGTGCGTGGTTTTAATAAATTTTTATTTAAACTTCGCAACTATATATGCTGTACGTGGGATGCTAAAATCTTTGTTTACGATTGAGCAAAAGCATCATTCTCCACATGTTGTAAATTTTATAACGAGAAGAAGAACCGAGACTTGATTTCTTAGTCCATGAAGAGAGCATTTGGCTTGAATGAAGTCCGAATAGATTGGATATATATGCACATAACCCATTCCGACTTGAGAAAATTAAATAATGCAGACAACTAATATCTTCTTCTCATACTCGAGACGCATAACCTAGCTAGACTTTGATTTCCTAATCTTGGTTCATGAATTGTTAATTCAGTAAATCTTGCAATTCTTTTAGATTCAGATGTCTCTCCCCCTCCACCTAACCATGAGAACCCATAATAAATAAGAGAGGGGACTCTCATTGAACCATGGCAATATGCGTTCTGTGCAGAGATCCTCTTTCTTTTACTACTTTTTCTTTTTGCAGGTACGTAATGGTATAGAGTTCGAGACGGATAGATAACTTGGGACCGCAGGAACCGAGAACATTCACGGTCCCAGTAGACCGACCAGGCTAATAAGACCTGATAGGATTGTAGCCGTGGGAGGTGGTCCTGCTGGCTTAACTGGATCTTTTATTATTTGTCAGGCCCTCGAGAATAGAGTATTGACTTTGTTCTTTTATTACTTGCTTGTCTCGATAAAATATATTACGATCAAATTATAACATCTCATAATAGCATATCTTTATATTTTTAGAAAGATATAAAAAATATTTTCATCAATAAAAATTTTGTTCAATTTTTTTATTTAAAATTTTTAATATCAAAAATATTATTTTTTTATATGATTATTATGATATTACAAAAAAAAATCATGATATTCTATAGTCAAATTATAATATTGTAGGATAAGATGTCTTGGTCTTTTCATAAAGATGTGAGCAGCATTTTCGTCATTGCAAATTTGATCCAGCTTTTTTTATTTAAAATTTTCAATGATAAAAATGCTCCTTTCTTTTTTAATTTTTATGATTTATTTAAAAAAAATTATGGCATCCGAAGATCAAATTATGATATTCTAAGACAGGATATCTTTATATTTTCATGAAGAGAGAGGGTCTTTTTCATCATCGAGAATTTGAAATCATAATTTCATTTAAAATTATAACATCCTGTATCAAATTATGGTTTTCTATGATATAGGATGTTATAATTTTGTCTCGTAACAAATTTTGACATCATGTATCAAATTATGACTTCCTATTTTATACGAAGTCATAAAAGTTTTGCAGGAAATCATAAGAGAATTTTTATCATAAAATTTATAGCACATTTTTTTATTATTATTTTTTTTCACCAGAGGCAGTGGACAAATAATTTCCCTATATTTTCTATATAACTTGGGCTTGTTAGTATGCTTAGCCTGTTTTATTCTAAGGATTCATACTAACTGCGGCCTAAACCCATTTACGGGCTTGTTGGACTAAAATATTAAAAAAAACCAATTGCGAAGTTTTTGTTTTTCGTTCCTATATAGGATTTGGACCGGAGAGGAATTGGGTCGATATGGGCTCTACTTAAATAGGCTACATAATTCACGGAAAATTCAACTCGATCCCGTTGGAATTTTCAAATATATCGGATTTTTCTATGAGGTCGGACTGAAAATCCTGTAGGAATGTTGCTTGCAGGCTCGTGCATCTTTGTATTTTCTAAGAGCTTGTATAAATCTTGCTCATAACTTGGCTTTTGGGCTGCAGAAAAATAAAGGAAAAAAAGATTATGGATTTTTATTTTCTCTAACAGGATTTATGCTGGGTTGTCTTAGGTTGATACATGTTCAGACTTAAATGGATTGCCCTATTAATTACGAATCCTACAAAATTTTCATCGAAGGAATATCCAAATACATCTTAATTAATAGAGCGGAAACTATAGGTTTTTCAAACTGTCTAGTTTAACCATAATTTACACATAAACTCAAAAATATTTATTATTCTCTTTTAAAAAAAAAATTACTACGAAGTGTAATAGCTTTTAATCAAGAACGCATGTACCGGAGAACATAGAAACGGCCGACGGATTTCTTCCTTGATTCTGCTAATCGTACAACTCACGATGGGCTTCCTCGATAGGCTTAATTAAGACTAGATGCCGTCGAATAGAATTGGGTCAAAACACATGTCGGCCGAATCTATAAAAGATTTCCATAGCCCATTTTCTCCGATATACACGTCTCTCTCTCTCTCTCTCTCTCTCTCTCTCTCTCTCTCTCTCTCTCTCTATATATATATATATATATATATCTCCGATAGAGAAAGAAAAGAAAGATAATTAAACTTTAGGTGGGAAAGAAAAGAAAGATAATTAAACTAGCAGATCGAAGCTACTTCCCTCGGTCAAAAAACAAATTCTACTTGGTTTTGGTCAATCACCGAACAAATAAAAGAACAGTTCTACGAGTCTTATATATTATATGTCTAGAAGGTACGTACCACTTGGCCTTAGTTAAGGAAATCCAACTTGATATATATCATTGATGTTCTGCAGCGCCCAAGGAAATATTTGTTGTTTTCTTTTGTACACCTTGGGCCATCTAAATTAGTAGCGTAGGTCTAATTTTTTGGGTGAGAACCGAGAACTTTGAGTGTAGGGTAATTCCTGCTGCAAAAAATATGGATCATCTCCATGCATGTTTGTCCCAAGTGGAATCTCATTGGCTGCTTAGTTGGACGCCACGGTGGCTTCATGCATGCCCCCTGCAGCACATGCCAAACAAAAACTATAATAGCTGCTAGCAACCGAAGCAAAGGCCATTACTTTGTCATCAAGCATCCATTTATCTTATGGCATCGAGCAGGAAAAGAAAATAGGACCATGCATGTGTTCACATGCATCATGCTTCTTTGTGGTAGTTGGTGGACGAAAGAAAGTTAATAATTGTATGTGGCTTGCTTGTTTGTTGCATGAACTTTCTAGAAAAATATGGATTTTTTTTTTTTTTTTTTTTTAATATGATATGCTCTTCTGAAATAAAGCAAGCATGATGTATTTATAAGTTCGTGTCAAAATCCTAGAAGAGGAGTATAATTAATGTGTCTCCCTAATTTTATTTTCTCCAGAATTATCAAATTATCCTTAAAAATCAGACCCTGCTGCACCTTCTGCGGGAATCTTTATAGAACCCTACGGGCCGGGGCAGCCCGATTTGGATTCAACAAGGCGTAGAAGACTTTGATTTGGGATAAATTGATCAAATTTTGCTTTGCGTACCTGCAACTTGCTTGGAAACAGCATCAATTAATTTGGACTCGATACCATAGAGTAATCAGACGAAATAAGCTTGGAATCAATTAGTTTAAATTTAACAAATCGAGGCATCGAATTAATGACTTTGCTTTCTCCCACGAAAGCAAAGTCTTGGCATTAATTTGTAGCTCTCCATATAACAAAATATCACATATCAGTGGATTAACTCATGATAATAATCTGTAAAGTTGGCAGAGCTCCATGCATATTGTAAGACATAAAGTGGGAGAAAGATCTGCCAGTCATTTTAAACGGGTCTTGTCACGTGATTGATAGCTGCTAATTAAGGTTTCTTTGACAATGGGAAGGACATATTCCATCAAAAACAATTGCAAGGAATCATGAATGCTTTTAAGAACTGTTTTTAATTTCTTTTAAATCCTGGACCTATTAACTTCGATGGCCACATGGAGGAGTGAGGCTGGAATCTTGGGTCTCCTCCAGTTTCGTAGATGATGTCCATGCACGTACGTATCTCTACCGGTTCTATATTTACGTAAATCACGGATGCAATGTTCGGCCACTTTTAATCAAATTGCAAAAAATGGATGGCTATCAAATAAAATAAGATATGGGTCTCGTTCCATGCAAAACATGTTGTGTACGTTTAAATGTTTGATAGTTCACCAACTCCATGATCAACTTATATGGTAAATGATAAATGAGTAGATTTTTACAATTAATACAAAGCATGCATCTCAAAAGAATCGCCTTCTTCGTGTTCAGAGAGAGAGAGAGAGAGAGAGAGAGATAGAGAGAGTGGGCCATGGCATGCAAGGATATGGACAACCGCGGCGCCGTTCAAAGCTTTAGTCCAAAGGATCTCGAGATTTGTGTCCCCGAGCGGGCCATGGTGTGCAGCGTGAAAGGTAAAGAAATTCAAGATATTGCACTTCGTGTACTCGTCGTTACTCTTTTTAATTTTATCTCGAATGTGCTTCCCATTCGCCTCCCCTTCTCTTACCAATCGGCTTTGTATATATGGATGGGTTTTATATAATTCATTTCATTAATGAATCTTCCATCATATCGATGGGAAGTGATCATGCACCTTCGTTTAGAGAGAGAGAGAGAGAGAGGGGGGGATTACAATTGGAAATTGGAATAATGCCAAGATTACTCAGACTTCTAACAGATCGACGAGCACTTATTTTCATTTTGCAGTTATACTTGTGAAAACGAGGAAATAAATGAACTTAATTACACATTATATAGTATTGGTCATCAAAGTATATAACTTATTTCGTTAGCTATAAGATGTCAGAATGATCGAAATACTCCAATATGTGGGTACAGGAGACTGGGCAATAATTGTTTGGAGGCAGAAGGACGCTTGGTTGTTGCTGGTAAGGAAGATTAAACAATAATTTTATGCAGCTTCCAAGGCTTGTTGAGTCATGTCACGAATACGTACGTTTTCTTTTTATTTTTTATTTTTTCATGATATGATTGATCTTTCCCAACTTCTTTCGAAAGTTAATTGGTCTTTTATGTGTCATATCAAATCTTCACGTCCCGAGCACTCGATGCATTATTATTGTAAAAGTGGCCAAACATTGCATCCGTGATTCACGTAAACTGCATTTACAAGGATGCATGGTACTTTTCATTTACCTTTGCATGTGTTTGTATCGTAACCATCATCGATCAAAAAATTAAAAACAAAACAGAAAAGATTAAATGTGTTTGGCCATTAAAATGTCTGATGCTAATGCTAGATGATACCTTACAATAACTTGCAATATACGATCAGCAATTAAAGCATTCACTTACAGATGCTAACTAAAATGCTTGACTAGAGTCCGCGTGTGTGTATATATATATTAGGTTATATTTGAATAGATTTAGAACTAAATCTAGTCAAATCAAAATTTTACAATGAAAATCCTATATTAAATTAATGATCCAAATTATTAAATATAATTTATTGTATTAAAAATTCTTTCGTATAAAAAATCATATAATTTGAGAATCTCTGATCTATGCATCAAGTGATCAAAAATATATCTAATTTAATTTTATTTAGATTATTCATTTTTAGATCACTTGATGCATAGACTAAAGGTTTGCAAGTCATGATTTTTGATATGTAAATAGTTTTGATGTAGTAGATTATATCCAACGACTTGGCTCATCGATATAGGACCTTCATTATAGAGTTTTGACTTGACCAGATTTGACCTGACCGTACATTCGAATGTAGCCAAGTCCGCCTCTCTCTCTCTGTATATAGCTAGACTTGGCTCCTTTCGAATGAATTTGGAACTAAATCCGGTCAACTTTCCTGCTATCCAATTTTACATAAATCTCTATGCAGCGAAATTAAAAAGTTAATGGTTACTTTTCTATTTGTTAAAGTTTATGTTTATTCTAAAGTGCTTCTGTTCATCCTATTGTATTTGTGTTTATTCTGTAATCTGTATTTATTCTAAAAAAAAACTGAATTATCTCATCATCATTAATAGTTCTAGTAAGCAATAATATACCATCAATGTAAATGAAAAAAGTTTGTATTAATTATGAAGTATTTTTGTTTATTCTATTTATGTTTATTCTAAACTTATTTGTATTTATTTTGAAAGTGTTTATGTTTATTTTAAAATATATATATATATTTATTCCATTCAAAATTTATATTTATTTTGAAGGAGTTTATTCTTATTTGCAGCGATCATTAACTTTTTAGTTTACTATATAAAAATTTGTGCAGAATTAGATAATAAAGAATTTGATCAGATTTAGCTCCCAATCAATTCAAAACTAGCCCAATCAATCTCTCTCTCTCTCTCTATATATATATATATATATATAGTATATCAA
This sequence comes from Areca catechu, assembly GCA_021397845.1. Taxonomy (NCBI): domain Eukaryota; kingdom Viridiplantae; phylum Streptophyta; class Magnoliopsida; order Arecales; family Arecaceae; genus Areca; species Areca catechu. The sequence continues at coordinate 3,293,695 of CM038050.1, read as the reverse complement.
GGTTTTGACCAGTATGGGCGTGGCTGTCCTGCATGTTGTAAGTATAGAACGGCATTTTTTTTTTCAAATTCTTGCATGAAAACTTCAGTATATGCCCGAGATTTCTTTTGTGCAGATAGAACCTAGCTACCTTATGATTAATTTACAAGATCGCAAGCAATCAAGTGATCATGTAGACGAGAACGACAGCCGTCCGATCAAAGTCAAAAAGATGGTCTTTGCAGCTACACCACACGTGGCAAGGGTCCCTAGGGAAATTGAAGGCGATGGAGTCTATTGTGTGCGAGCTTGCGTTCGGCGGCATGTGCTCCCTGGGGACAGCGTCAGGTCCCCCCCCATTGCTGTGGGCGCCTCTATATTACATTATCTATGGTCCCCCCCCACCCCTCCCCCGGTATGATGCGACTCCACAAATCCTGTCCCTGTATCAGCCTCACGCCTGACCACCACCCTGAACCCGGACCCCTGCGTGGACCCGTAATGGTCGCCCCATGCGTCATTGCGTCAGTTCCACATAGTTCATGCGAACGGCTCTCTGCCACATACACCGTATATGGGACCCACCAACTTCCCTGTTGACCGTTTAATGACGTTGTGGACTCTCGGTCCAACTTACCCGAAACGGGGATCCCTTGCTCCTGCCGTCCGACGCGTGCAGCGCTGGACCGCACCTTTTCACCGCCACTCGTGTGGCACCCTCGCCGGCTCGTGCCGTCACCATCGGGCATCGGTTAGATCACCTCCACGTGCGAGCGAGACGGGCCAGCAGCTGATGGTCTACGGCCCTGTTCGCAACGACTACCGGAGGGAGAGGAAGGAACGGGACGTCACTGTCATTTGTTACCTGTTAGGCAGGGGGTGGGCCCGCTGATGGAGGAGTGATGGGATCTAACAGCTGCGATTGCGTGCCTTTGGGTCGCTCCCCCGTGTGCTCGGACGCACATCGGAGGGCTGTGATTGGATCACCATGTCACATCATGGCAACGCGTAACGCGGGTAGCTCACCTCTCATCATTTACACGACAGACCGATACACCTTTCGCATCACCGTGATTTTTTTTCCCTCGACATATCACCACCTTATCCTATTTTTCTTTTTTTTTAAAAAAATCCTTTTCTCCTTTCTCATCTCCTATATATTTTTTTAATATTTTAAAAAATTAATATTAAATAAAAATTAAGATCCATTTGATCGAATTACTTTTATATAAAAAAAATAAATTTTATATTAAATTACCATATTTAATATAAAAATAAGGAAAAGATATGATAAAAAAATAATAGATTTCATGATGAAAAAGAATATAAAATAAATATCATGGAGAATTAATATTTTATAAATTCTCAAACGACGGTAAACTATTGCAGAAGTCCTCTCAATAAAACTTGTTTTTATTATTAAATTTATTTTGATATTTTTTAAATTTATTCAATAATTTTTTTTATAAAATAATTAAAATATAAATAGCATTATATAAAAATTATGTAATTATAATTATCATATAATATTTGATCGATCATGATAATATTATCTTAGTATTTAAATTTTTTTTATAATTATATTTATAAATTTAATTATATTTTTATATAGAATTATTTTTGATCAAATATTACAATCATTTTTTAATAATAAAAATTATTTTTAAAAAAATAATCCTAGAAATTGTCAAATTATAGAGATCCTAACTAAATGGATCATTAGAGATGTTTTGTTCTTCTTTACTTCCCATATATACGGAACCCTGATATCTGGATGGAAGGAACGGCCGTTGAGTGGATTCTTCCGGGGAGAATTCAAGCGCGGCAAGTATTCTCCACAGAAGTAAATAAATACCCTGTCGTGCATGGAAATAATGGAGAAGCAATCGAGGACGGCGAAACGCTGCTATATAGTGAATTTATTAAAGATGTTTGGATGGAACCAGAGATGGCCAATTTTTTTCTTTTAAAGATGAAGCACTCAGATAAATTTGATATAAATATAGCCAAAAAAAAAAAGGGGGGGAAACGGGGCAGGACACAAGCAAGTCCAGGGGCAGAGCTAATTTTTGGCCATTTACCGAGAAAGCGATAGCCAACCGGCGGTATTTACCGCAGGAAACGGCAATAATGGGTACCGTCGCTCCGGACTGGTACGCGCGGCACCGAATATTTTGGCATTTGGCAACAAGGTGGGTCCGGCGAGCCACAGTATAAATCCTGGTCGCTGTTGCTAGGCCAGATACTGTTACGTATGTACCACCTCACGTGGGCCTGGGTCCCACTAAATTTACTTTTACCCGCACGGGGGTTCTGTAGCTGATTGAGCTTGATGCGTTATAATAACGTTTTATTTATGAAAAAAGAAAATAACGTTTATTGATGCAAGAAATAGGAGGGCCGCGCCAGTGCGCCACGCTCCGCAGACGGGCCATGCAACGAGGAAGAACGGTAGGAGTTCGAGATCTCGATGTCTTCCCTACTCTTGCGTTTTAATCTAAACCCTTGCGTTAGTATCGGGACCAGACTCATCTCGTAAGTAATAAAAAAAGAAGAAAAAATAAAAAATAAAAAAAGAGAGAGTGCAAGAACGGAAAGGGAAAGAAAGAGCGGATCTAAACCCTTGCGTTAGTATCGGCAACAGACTCATCTCGTAAGTAATAAAAAAAGAAGAAAAAAAAAAAAAAGAGAGAGAGAGAGCAGGAACGGAATGGGAAAGAAAGAGCGGGGCTCCCGAGGCAGAAGGACCCAGGTGATACCCACTTCCCACCACCTGTCTTCTGCCCCTCTTCTCATTAGCCACCCCTAACCTTCTCTCCCCCTTTATAAATATCCAAACCCCCACTTCCCAATTCTCCTCACCGCACCTCAACCAGCCCTACAAACATAAACCAATCCAAGTCCTCTGCTCCTACTCTCTCTCTTTCTTTCTCCCCTGTTCTCTGCCCATTTCTCTCACACCCTGTTCTCACTCTTTCTACACCAAATCCATTACACCGGAAAAGAGATCCAGATTCCGTGAAGAAGCAGGGGGAGGAGGAAGGGCAGAGAAGGATAGATCTATGGAGCTGATCATGGACGAGAAATGGAAGCTTCCAAAGAAGGGGAGCAGGAACGGCAGCTGCAGCGCAAGCAGGAGGGTGGTGGTGGGCGAAGGGGGGCCTTTCCTCAGGGGATCCGCGAGTATGAGAGAGGGGAAAGCGAGCTCGGGCTCGCTGCGGTCTTTCTCGAGCCGGTGCGCCAGCCTCGTGAAAGAACAGAGGGCCAGGTTCTACATCATGCGCCGCTGCGTCATCATGCTTATCTGCTGGCGAGACTACCCTTAATATTGTTGAGCAAGCAATTGCTCATTCCCTTCTCAACGCCGAGAAGGAAGGAAAGAAGCAAGGAAGCGAGGTTGGCAGATAGATAGACGGATAGATAGATAGAGAAAGTAGATAATGGATGTGTTCTTTTTCTTGTACATGGTTTATATTTTGTTATTTTGACCTTGTTTTGGGGGTTTACTAGTGATTTTGGAGATGTTTTCCGGTCTCTCAATTAAGGTGCGGGGACATGGACGGATCTGCTGTGATCTCCGATGACGACACGATGTGAAAGCTGGAAATAGGGAACGAAGATGAAGCCGTGGATGAGGATAGAGGGAGTTATATTAGTTTCTCTTTTGGCATCCGTTTTGGAAAGAAAAAGAATTTTGGGTGCTCTGCCCACCGTTTACCATACTCTTTTGCCCTTGCTTTTGCCTGCCTCTTTTGTTGCTTGATTTAAATCATGGATTGATTGATGGATGTGAGAGAGAGAAAGAGAAGAAGAAGATGGGAGAAGACAGAATTGAATGAACGAGTGAGGCTGAGGGCGGTGGTGATGGCATCACTCTGCCTACGGCTCTGCCAAGACCGGCGTGACGCACTGACACGTTGAATTATTGCACTTCTTAATTAGCTATTCATTTATTTATTTCTCCAAATAAGGTACAGTTTTTTTTAGTACAATAATACGACGACATGTTAATGGGTTCCCTCACTTCACCGTGCGCGAGGGAAACAAATCGAACGGAGTAGAATTATAGACGTGGAAGGGAATCAAATAACGTGCGGGGTTGATTCGGTGTGAATTTCCCTTCCATCCCGTGATCGGCCATTCAAACTTTCCCCAATTCGTTGTTGTTTTTATTTTAGTTTTTTTCTTGAGAATAAATAAATTGTTCATGTTGATATTATTAAATATCATTTAATAATAATTTAAGTCAGAAAAGGCATTAATTGGGTCTCTAGTATCGGACCCGGCTGAGGGGCTCCGGTAAGGGATCGGGTGGAGGCTCGTAGAGGGCGAGATGGCGAGAGAGCCACGATGGGTGTTCGGGGTTGCTGGGGAAAGCTGGCCCCGCTCCTGCGTGCATTGGATTCCTTCAGATTTGACCTGCAACAAGCGGTATCCTTGACCTCTCCAAAATGTGGGTAATGACTGGCAGTGGGAAATTGTTATCTCAATTTCCTACGGGTCCAGGATTCTGATATAGATCTAAGTTCCTGATTAGATATTAACGTTGATAAGCTGGAATTTGTTTGGAAGCATGCTTCACAAGGTCCAGCATATTTTAAATTACTAACTTAATTAAAGCTAAAGCATATAAATCTCCTAGCCAGTGGCCATAAGCAGTTAGCCAGTTACAGTTTAAATAAGAAAGTGCAGCATCTCTTCCTAGGGTGCATGGGAGAGTAATGAAATAAGACCGACTACATACAAATATTCGGAAGTATATTGCTTTGTTTATTTTTTTATTTAATGGATGATTAATTTTTTAGGTTGTGTTTGGTTGACGGTAATCTATCTAGATTATCGATAATTTTAAAGTGGACCCACCAGATAACTACGTTTGGTATTCATACTAAATGGTAATCTATCTTGAACCGGTAATCTGGATTACCTTTCGTATGGCAATCCAGATTATCTCAGTAAGGGATGGCTATCAAGATTACCGAAGATGTGGTAACCTGGTATTTTTAATTTTTACAAAACTGTCCCGTCCCTTTCGCTTCGGTGAGAACGAAACATCTCTTCTCCCTGATCTCTTCTTAAATCTATATTTTATTTATAAAAATATAATTTTTACATTTTAGATATTTATTAAAAATATAAATTTTAAATATTTTATATTTATTTAATATTTTTATATTAAAATTGAAAAATTGAAAATTATTTTTTATACTAAATGAATCTAAAGAAATTATATAAAACCTTTTAAATATACTAAGCAATATATTAAATTTATATATATTATATTATTAAATTTAAAATAATATATTTATATTCTATATAAATACATAATTTAAATATATATTATATTATATAAATATATAAATATATTTCAAATAAATATACTATGTTATATAAATATATTATATTATTTTAAATATGATATAATCTAATATATTTTTTATAATAAAATATAAAATATACAATATAATATGTTATATTATATTAATATTGTAATATTATATAATATACTATATAATAATATATTTGTAGTATAATATAATATAATAATTAATGTTTTATATTATGTTACTAATTTTAATATAATATATTTATATTATATACAAATATATAATGTAAAGATATATTATATTAAATATAATTTAATATAATATATTTTATATTATAAAATATAAAACAAAATGTACTAGAATATTATAGTATATATAATGATATTATTCTAAATTACATTAATATATTTTATTTTATTTTATTTGTAATATTAGAAAATATAATATTTTAAAATATATATTATAACAATAGAGTGTAATATAATATAATTTAAATTATATATTACATTTTATAACATAACATATATTATATTATATTATATATAGTATAATATATTTAATATAATATATAATATAATAATAATATATAATATATTATTAACTATATAATTTTATAAATAGTTACATTATAAAATATCAAATAATATAATACTATATTACATTACAAAATATCAAATAATATATTATATTAATGTAATATTATATTACATTACTATATTATATTATAATATATTTTTAATAAATTAGACTTAGGAATATTTTCGAAATTTGAGCTTGGATTACTGGTAATCTATTTATCATACCAAGCACGGTAATCAATCTTACCGATAGATTACATGTGTATACCAAACATAGTAATCAGCATTACTGGCAATCTATCCAGTGATAATCTATCTTACAATTAATCTAGATTACCATTCAAGATTCCCTGATGATCCACCAAACGCAACCTTAAGGAGTTATCGATCAGTAGTATAGCCATGCTTGAATGGTAGACGATGAAAATTTGGCAGGCGTAAAATTTCTTCGAATACAACATTTCAAATTAGATAAATCCTGTAAGCGAGAAATGTTGCCGCATTAATCCTCTGATGATCAATAGAAAATATCAACGATTATATCACAAAAAGCAGTGTTCCGAACCCACTAAATTATGACCGCCCGATTCATCCAAGAAATGGTAGTCAGGGATTAGTGTCAAACATGATGAGGCTATGGTAGTATTTGTTGGGCTTTGTCCATTCTCGGTCACCAACTTCTAAATCTCTCGGTCAATTGGTAACAAGGAATGCCATCTCTGAAAACTATATCATGAGGGCATAAATCTTGGTATATCAAATACACTCCTATGTCGAGATGGTGAGATGATGAACTCAAAAATCATTTCATCATTGACAGCTTTGAACCTTTTTTTGGACTAGTATAAGAAAAGAGACCGCCCATGTGAGTTCAAACAAGACGTTTGCTGGCATGTCACTATTGCCATCAACCAAAGTTCATGTGCGTCCTTATTTACTTCACCTCCCTAAAGAATGCAGCCATAAAAAAAAAAAAAAAAAAAAAAAAGGACCTCGTTCCATTTCACTTCTTCATGAGACAGCATCAGGGCTCCCGGCTAGCCTGGCGGTGACCTAACAGCCATCCTTAAAATCCCTTACCTTTTCTCCCACGTGCATCTCACGTGCAAAACATTCTAACCCGAAACACTAATCAAAATCGAAGCTCCTCTCCGATTAGCGCAGAGCGACCCATTATTATTATACGGAAACTTTTTAGTTTTTACCACCTCTTTTCCGGTTAATTTAATTTAACTTGACTTGATTTAATTAATCAGAGGGTAGACAGATCCGAGGATCTGATATCTTAGCCGTTGGCTCGCATTGAGAGAGAGGTGATCCGAGGGACAAGTGATGCGGATCCCAGTTGGCGGACTGACAACAGTTCGTACGATCCCGGTCCCTCGGTCCTGTAGACTCGCACGTGACCGATGAATCTGGACACCCTTCCTTGCTTTTTTTTTTTTTTTTTTTTCCCTGTTCAAGTTGGTCCAGGGTCCGGGAGAGGGTGGTGCATTTGGTAATCAAGAGTAGACCGCACGTGGGGGTGGGACCCGAGACCAGCAGTAAAAGGGCGGGTCGTGCACACCCAACTACCAGACCCGGATCCATAATTGCGACTTGACCGCATCCAGTACATGGGGGGCAAGGCGCGACCGCCCGAATGGGACGGCAGTGGGTGGGACCCGGTATGGCCGTCCCTCAGCGGATGCACGCCGGGTAGTGGGGAGGGGTCCGGTCAACGGTCACATCAGCGTGAAAGGTCCCCCGGGGACCCTGCCACGGGCGGCATTGTCATTGGGCCACGTGGAAGTGCCACGTTGGCTGGCATTCCATCGCCTGATCAGCAGCGAGAGGTGGGATCGGAGAATGTAACGTGTGCTACGGACTTTCGTAAGCCCAAAAAAGAGCGCTTTCATCAGAGGTTACAGGTACATCTTAATGAGCAAATTACGCATTATTTTGGGCGGACTTCGATTAGACTCAGCTCCATGATTATTAAATTAAATACGGAGCAAGTGTTTGACAGAGTTTGATGAATTTTTTCTTTTTTATTTCTCTTCCTCGACTAGGTTTCCATAGGACTTGGATTGATTGGATTCAAGAATACATTGTACCTTTTTTTGGTATCTTGACTGATAGTACTTTCTCGGTATCGTCTTTTGCCTTTAACAGTCTAAAGCAAAAGTGCCCCCTTTTCTCCCACTTATTTTATTCCTTATAACATACACCATGCAAGATGTTGAAAACGTCAGTGGAGGTTAATGCACCGTCAGTAGTTAGCTGGCTCGCTTGTGCATGTCGATTTCTCGTCTTCTCTTTGTTGATGATCATGTTTCATCTGTCCCGGCTACGTTACCTAATGTTATGATGCAAGCAAAAAAAAAAAGATGGTTGGCGGTTCTTGCTTCTCTAAATTTGATAAATTAGAAAATGACATGAATCTACCACATTTCTTGTCCTGAGTAAAAAAAAATTATTTGGTTGCTTGGTACATTTAGACGCAAACAATATGTGCATTTGTTTCCGAATGGTATGGATGGTGGCCGGAGAAGGCCTCTAGGATGTTTCAGAAGGTCCAATACATTCCCGAGTTAAAGATGAAGCATTTAATCTAGCAGCTAATGATCATGAGCACAGACACATCTGGGTCAGATAAGAAGCAGCTAGCTATATCTCATTACATGGCACGGGAGAGTTATGAAATAAGATAAACTATATACAAAAATTTGGAATCAAAACGATGAATTAAATTTCTAGACGGTTAGGGCTTTGCATGGTTTCCAATTAATGCTAATCCTTTCCTACCCTTCCTGATGGGAGAATGAGTAATTTTCCCAATCAGCGAGGTTTGGCTCCCGGCTAAGAAGTGATTTGCTTCTTCTTCATATGTACTGACCGATGAAGAGAGAACACGTAGACACCATGACAGTCCTGACTTGAAGGAGACGGTCAAGTCTATGATCTTGAATTTTGCGAAAGCCTCGTTTTGACAAGAAAACTGGGGTCCCGACGAACACCATGCCATGCTAAAAAGCTGGCTCGATCAATAGTACACAATGACACCACTAACGAGTGGCGCTGGTTACGGAATTTTTTCCGATCGACGGGATTCGAATCTTGATTTAGACATAGATAAAATAATTTAAAAATAAAATAAAAAATAAAAAAAAATTTGAAAATAAAATAAAAAAATAATAATAATAAAATAATTTTCGAGTTTTTATTAGTTGGTTGTAGTGAAAAAAAGTAAGGGATATATATAATAAATCTCGCTCACTTGAGTGACGCTAGTGGTAGTCAGATTAACGAACTTATCTTCGGATGGGAAATGGCTACGAAAAAATTAATATACGCCGTACATCAAACATTTCCTGGCTGGGATTAGGGGATCGTCTGGGGATGACCACGCCCAGGATCTAACTCCTTCTCTCCTTTTTCGGGTTACCAAAAAAAATAGTATACAATGACAGGCCTCAACGACTGATTTGCTTGGTAGAACAACGAAGCCAAGCAACTTTGACCGGGAACTTTGAGACCATTTGTCCAAATGGCACGCACATGGGCTTACATGCAATATGAAATTCTTACTAATAATATGCCAAATCTTTTTCAACATTTGATACGCTTAATTGATGCCTCCATTATCTATAATAGGCAAAGAGTTTCTAAGATTAATTAGTCTAATTCAATCAGTAACGAGCTAGCATCACCACTATCCACGGCATGCATGATTTCTCCGAAATCGTTACCAGATTCAGTAATAACAAGTGATTACTCACCCTCTATATAAAGAGAAGTAAAGGGACCATTAAGTAACTTTCTATTGGTACAATATCACTCAACGAAATATCCGGAATCCTTCTTGATGCCGTCATGGTGGAAAGGAAACACATTACCAGGAAAGAGATGGGGCGCGCCATCCATTCCCATCACGGAAACGAGCCCCCATGGGGCTGCACACACGAGAGAGAACCAGAAGAAGATAGGCTAGGATTTTGGAGGAGGAAAGGGATCGCAAATATTTCCCGACGTTCCCGTCGTTCTTTATATACAAAATAGATATAACCCTAGGTCACAACTAACCAGTCCTAAAAAACTCCCCCCCTCTGAATCACATGAGAAAACTCAAATTAGAGCACATCTACATCCATGTCTTACATGTTCTTTCAACCTTAGACTCAGAGTATCTCTGGAACACTTCCAGGACCCGCTTGGGACATGCCCCCAAGTCCCAGGGATCGTCTCTAGCATCCTTGCCATGCTCTCCCATGTCTCTCCAAAGCTTTCGAGCACCATGCAAATCTCTACAATCTCCATCTTAGTGCCCCCAAGCTTTGGCAAACTTGGTAATGACCTCCATGCACAACCACGCTGTAACTACATGTCTTGACAGCACCGTGCAGATATTCTCGCCTCTGCCAACATTCTTCAGCTGCTGATATCACCTGGAGGCCTTTGGGATGACCACCTCCACAACTGAAGACCCTTGTATCCTGTACCATGATTGTAACCTTCCTTCTGCATGGCAGCTGCATCAGTCTATTCTTGGACTTTCCTGGAAAGAACCCAGCGAACCTGAATTAGCACCCGCTGTAACTGGAGCTCTACCTGACACCATCACCTCAGAGCCACGCCAATCTCTGCATACTTTGCTCCACCTGGCTAAGTGCATCCCTAGTGCTCGTGCTAGGATATGGTCCTCCCTGTACCTCCCGCTCTAAACTCGTGTCAAAACCTGCTCCACCCGCGAAGCCACTTGTCACCGGTGCTCCACCTGAGATTGAAGTCCTCCTGATGCCACAGAAAGAAACCCCAGAGCCAGCAACTCAATACTGCCCTGCTGAGCCTGCACCTGAACCTTGTACCCAGTCGCTACCTCCTTGGATCCTCCGCATCATCGCGGATCCCTCCGAGACCATTTCAGATACTCTGCATCCCCGCAGGAATCTCCGAAACTCAAGAGCTCATCCCAACTCCTCTAACCTAGCGACAAACATAGCAACCATCACCAGCGGCTGCTCCATCATGTCCTAGTCTGTCCCTAAGCCAATCCCGCCATACCAAGACACTCCCGGCTACATGATGCTCCTAGCGCTCCCTGAGACCTATCCCCTCGGTCTTCCTGAGCTGCCATCTCTATCAACTCCAGTCTCTGTCCCTATGCAAAAGCTGCTATACTGGGACACTCCCGACTGCCCGATACCTCCGGCGCTCCCTGAGACTGTCCCCTGTCTCCATGAGCTGCCTCCTCCGGTACTGCCTCGACTGATGTACTCCGGTCTCCCTGAGATATCCATCTCCTGAGACCCACCTCCAACTATGCAGGATACCACCTATGTCTAGCTCCATCACGATCAAGGTAGTTGGTGTACTACCGATTGCCCTCCTCCACAATGACCAAGAACTTGGTCTACTACCGATGGAGCTACCACTCATGCTCTGAAAGATTCCCGGTATGCATCACTCCACCTATGCTAAAACACAGATCACTTGACTTGCCACTGCTCCATAGCACGAGACCCGCAGCTCTGCCCCACCCTCGCAGCTCCTGCACCACCGGATCCATCATCTCCACTTGGGAGGTCGAAGATGGAACCATCCTACAAGTGCTGCATGTACATACGACCGCTGCACCGCGATCTCCATATATGCCACACCCGTGATCTGACTCTATCACCGAATCTATCTTAGCTCAACACGAAGAGCTCGAAAAATGGAATCCAACTACGCAGACGGGGCTTAAATTGGAGTTTAATTGAGCTAAGAATCGCCGAGAAACCAATCAGCATGCATTTCAAAGCAGAGTTGTTAAGAATCTATCGGTCCATCGTGAATCGGCCCAAGGGCTCACGCGATATCTCTCAGTCTATGGCTGCCATGGCTGTCTGTCGATGGTAGAGAACCATGGACCACAGACTCTCCTGGCCACCATCGTCGCCACCGGCCTCCGTGCGTCGCCTCCGGCGCTGTCCCACGACTGTGCCGCATCTCCGGTGACCGCTCGGAAGTTGTGCCTTACACAACGCCCGCGACCGACGAACCTGTGCCCTACGCCACACCCGTGACCGGCGAACCCGCGCGCTATGCCGCACCAGCGATCGGCGTGGCGCTCGTGCCCGGCGTCGTGCCCGCGCCGGTGTCGCGCCCGCGCCCTGCGCTGCGCCCTCGCCCTCGCCCTGTGCCGCACCCTATGATCGACGCCCCTACGCCCGGCGAGCCCTGCGTCGCCCTGAGACGCCCAGCGCCGTCGTCTCCTCGTTGCGACCGACGCCCTTGCGCCGCGCCCAAGCCCATCCACAGAGCCCTTCCGCCGAGCCTTGCAACCGACAAACGACCGACTCCTTCTCTCTATATTTCCATGGAGGGCAGCAGGCTCTCACCTCTAGATCTCGGCACCTCAAGATCTGCACCACCCTTGCAACGTTCTCTTCCCTGCGTTCTTCACACCACCGCATCAAGGTTGCTCTGATACCAATTGTTGGTGCAATACCGCTCCATGGAATGCCCGGAATCCTTCTTGATATCGTTATGACGGAAAGAGAACACATCACCAGGAAAGAGATGGGGCACGCCATCCGCTTCCGTCGCAGAGGTGAGTTCCCATAGGACTGTGCACGCATGAGAGAGAACAAGAAAAAGAAGAATTATGATTTTGAAAGAGAAAAGAGATCGCATATATTTCCTGTCATTTTCGTCATTCTTTATATATAAAATATATACAACGCTAGGTCGATCAGTTTACCGCAATACTTTCCAACATGCTTTGCATGCATTTTTAAGATTTGTCTCCGAACCTTCCAGCAAACAAGACATGTATTGACCGAGAATTGCTCGGAAGGGACACGGTGCAGCATACAACCCGGTGCCCGCACGGCATGTTAATTTGTTTAGCAGTTGCACCATTCCATGCAAACATGTACTTGCGATCTCTCTGATAGCGGTGCTGGAACGGTTGACATGGATCGTAGACTTCCAAGGCTAAGGCTTCGCCTTAGGGCTAGGTGGCAAAAACATAAAAGATAATATATTTAAAGAAATACCAGGATAGTGATAAAGTAAATTGAAAAAGTGAGACTAATCTTATCGGATGGTTCGGAGTATCTCTTCCTAGGATACGAGAGAGTTACGAAACAAGACCAGCTACAAACAGATATCTCGAATTATGTTTTATTGTTGTTTTTTTTTTTTTCCTTAATGGATAATTTATCTCTCAAAAAATTATCGATCAGTATAGGTAACCTTGAATGGTAGATGATGGAAATTTGATGGGCCTAAACTTTGTTCAAAGAAAACATATTTCCAAATCAAGTAAATCTCGTGGATGAGAAATATCCTGTCCAGGGCTTTAAATAGTCTGGGTTGGGCTTTAAATTGTCTCGGTTAGGGCTTAGGCCCGAAAATTCTTGGATAATCTATTCCCGAGTACAACCCTGCCTAGACTCTGGCCCTACTTGAGTTTTGATTGGGCATGCCCAAATTATCTCTTTAGACTAAAAATATGTTTGCCCGAACCTGATTGAAATTTAATTTTTCATATTGCTACTTCAGTTGTAAATGGACTAGCCAAAAATGAGGCCTTTTCCCATAATACTTCATTCTCAACTAAACCAATTCTAATTTGTCCTCTACTTTCTCATCATTCTTTCCAGATAACAACTAAACCAATTCTAATTTGTCCTCTACTTTCTCATCGTTCTTTCCAAATAACAACTTAGTAAAAAAAATTACGTCCAGGCCTAAATTCAAACTCCGTTTTGGGCTTCGTTCAGCTTCGTGCTTGGGCTGGGCCTGTGCTGAGCCGATGACATATTCAAGTCTGACCCGAAAAATAATTAAGCACTATGTTTAAATCTAAATCCGTTCTGATGAACTCCTTCGAGCTAACTCAAAGTTCACTTGGCCCGGGCTTACTTCCAACCCTCATCCCGTGAGTGAAAGTTGACAAACCTGGAATGGTGGTACTCCAAACTGTCCATGCGATTGCTAATCAGGCTTCACGAGGGTGGCAGATGCCACAAACAAAAGATCCAGTCATAGAGAAAGAGCAAATCCATTCCAAGGAAAAAGAAAAAAAACATCTGATGAATCAAATCCATTCCTTCTTTTTTTTTTTTTTTTTTTTTTTTTTTTCTGGTAAATACGATGCCAGTCTTTGTCATACATGTTATGCACCATTCACCTCCATGAAGCTAACCTTGTTTCCATGCTACGTAAATATGTAAACGTACGTTTATCCAGAATCCACGCCAATATTGTACCTTGTCAGCCAAGTATTTTACCATTCTACCGAGCGACGACCCCGGCTAGTAGACAATCGAAGCCAATAAAGAATGATTTTTAGTAAGAACAAAAAGAATAGTTGGCCTTCGTCTCCGTGTGCGCTAGGCTGACTTTGGCTTGACCGTAGATCCGGGCACGATAAATCCCACGTTGTTGTTCATTATTCTATCCAAGGATGCTCCCAATTGGCTAGAAAATTCAATCAACCCCTACGTTCTGCTCGGTAGATCTAGAGAGGGCTTGATTACGAGGGGCCTGACAAATTTTGCCTGATAGCTTTGGTTTACAACTTCTATTAATGTTGCTGTAATCAGCTGCTGTGTTATGTTTATGTGCTCCATTTGCATGCAGGAGCGGAGAGTACGTAACAATGGACTGATAGGCCTAACTAAGTTCTAGAATATCAGAATTTTTTCAGCAAACTGTATAAATTGCATCCTATGATATTTGATCCATATGGTGGGAAAGCAAACCACTAGAATACCAAAATCATGCATGCATTAATATTGTTCTTTCAACATCTGGTCAGTATAATTCTGCCCCTTGTGCTGCGGAATTATATATGCACAACGATTCCGATCGAACATGTCTAAATCAAAAATAGCTACTATTAGAATATAATATGTTAGCATATATTGCTAGATTATATTATTAACATATATTTCTAAAATATAATATATTAGCATTCATTATTAAAATTCATTATCATATATTTATGATCGTGTATAATTCCTATTTAGAAATCATATCAAGTAGGGGTTCGTTACTGCTCTATATATAGAGACTCTAGTTTCTCCATGGATAACCCTTTCATGCATTATTATTGGTATTTCCTTTCCTGATCTATGATCGAGCCTTCAAGCCCATCACAGTACCGAACCCAAGAAACCAAGCCAAGCAATCGAGTCCATCTCAAGATTTCATCGCCTATCCGACCTCGCCCTCTTCGACTCTCTCCATCGAACCTCTTCAATATGACCGGTTCGAGAGAAAGATAAGGTGGTGCCATCAGCGGTATATATCAAAGGTGCATCGGAAGTAAGAGTTTTAGTATGAAAAAGATATGGATCATATGTCATATGATTACTACAAGTAGAATCAAAGTACCAAATTGATCTACTCGAGATAGTAGACAAGACAGTAAAAAAATATGTACCAACTTGAGATTTGTATTTATCAAAGAGTGCCTATACATCACTCGAAGAAAGAGTGACTTGTAAAGATGGAGGAGACTCGTTGGTGACACACCAGTAGGAGGAGGGGCCTTGAAACCGGATGGAGAATGGGATCTAGGATGTCGTCCAGGTGATTTGTGGCTAAAAGATCGAGCAATAGGAGCTTTCGGGCACTCATGTTGATAGTGGCCAAGGTTAATTTTTTAGCAGTGGTGACACTTGCAAGAGTAGAATAGGCCTGGAAAATGTGACCAGTCTCTTTATAATAGCTACACTTAGAAAGTCCAAAAAAAAAGCATTAGCAATATGTAGAGGCTGCTATATTATGAATAGGTACAAGTGAAGGATCAATAGAACGGGCCCGAGAAGAAGTCGGTGGAATCTTAGGAAGAAGAAGTTGGTGGAATCTCAGGAAGAAGAAGACGATGGAGAGGGCCAAAGAAGCTGGTGGAATCTAAGGTCAAAATGCACTCTGAATATCTCTTAAGCACTATAAGGCCCGTCTTTTGGCCAAAAACTTCACTCAAAAAATATGGTATTGACTTTGATGAAACATTTATTCATGCTGCATGTTTTACTTTAGTTCACTCTCTCATTATCGTTGCTGCCATTCGTCGCTGCTACCTTTTTCAAATAGATGTCAAGAATGCCTTTCTCAATGATGACCTTGAAGAAGAAGTCTACATGCAACTATCTCCTGGTCTTGATGTCCCATTCGGCAAAGTCTATCATCTCCGATGGGTCCTTTATGGGCTCAAATAGGCTTCTCAAGCATGGCTTGCCAAGTTCAACAACACTATTAATAACCTTGGTTTCTCTTTTAGCCCTCATGATCATGCTCTCTTTATTTAGTGCTCTTTACATGGCACTGTCTTACTTCTTCTCTATGTTGATGACATGACTATTACAGGTAATGATGCTAATGACATTTCTAATTTTAAAAGGCATCTCCAATATCACTTTGAGATGAAGGATCTAGATTATTTACACTACTTCCTTGGGATTGAAATTATCTCTGACTCTATTGGTTATTCTCTATCCTAAATTAAATATGCCTCTAATATTCTTACTCGTGCCGGCATCACCGGCACCAAGGTTGTTTTCACCCCACTGGAATGATATAGCCATCTTAACTCTACTGATGGGATGTCTCTGCCAACCCTACTCGTTATTATCAACTAGTTGGAGATTGGTATATTTGATTATCACCCATCTTGATATTGCATATGCAATTTATTCGGTTAGTCAATTCCTTGCTGTCCCTCATACTCATTATGTTGCTATTCTTCGAATTCTTCATTATATACGAGACACCGTTGAAAAGAAATGGAACAAAAAATTCTTCTAATAGGATCGCTATTAATACGGCCAAGCACGCAGTTGCGATATAATCAACAAGAAATAAATAAATAAATAGAAAAATATAATAAATAAGAATCAAAACCAGCGAGAGACGGGGATTTTACGTGGTTCACCCAAACTGGGCTACGTCCACGGCGGCACAGGATCTGCAAGGCTTCACTAAGAGTTGAATCAGGTACAAGCCCTCAAAACACTCTCTCTCAAAAACTCTTTTAATCGCCTTAAAAGATTTCAGGATTTCTCTCAAATACACCCGGAGGTACTCACAAAATCTCTCAGATATTCTCTCTGAAATCTCACTTACAAACCTCTCGAAAAACCCTTTTTTTCATCAATAATCATAAACCTTCACAGCCTCTGTTTATATAGAAAGAAACATGGCTCGTCAGCATCCAAGAACCCAAAAAATACAAAACTCTAGACTCCCAATCTCCGTAGAAGACTTCTGAGCAGTTGGATGTCGCTGCGCCAAAATTCGTGCATGCAGAAACGGAACCCAAAATTCGTGCGCCCGTGCCCACGTCTTCCCGCGTCCTGGCTCATGCCTGTGCGCGTCCTGGCCTGCGCGCACCCGTGCGCGCGTCTACCCTCATCCTGGCTCGTGCCTGCACCCGTCCTGGCATGTGTACGTGGACCGGGGGGCTTCGATTTTGGGGCTTTCAAATGAAAAATAATCTCCATCTACAACAACCGTACACTATGATCTTTATTACTCTACCCAATCTCTACCTATGCTTGTTACCTACTCTGATGTTGATTGGGCTGGTGATTTTACTAGCTAAAAATCTATCAGTAATTTTTGTTTCTTTCTGGGCACCTCTTTTATCTCCTAGCGGAATAAAAAATATACGAAAATTGCTCGATCTAGTGCTAAGGTAGAATAACAATCCCTTACCGATACAGTGGATGAGTTGATTTGGCTTCGATGGCTTCTCACCGATATGGATGTTATTCATGATGGCCCTACTATTTTTCATTGCGATAATTGCAGAACTATTGGAATTGCCTACGATGATGCATACCATTAGCGCACCAAATATATTGAGACCGACTATCTATAACTTGAAATTATTTGTTGTACAGTTTACCTTTAGTATATTCTCTATAGAGATTAAATTATGAATATCTCCATCAAATATCATCCTTCGAGCCGGTTTCAAGATTTATATATCAAAGTCAAGTTATCCTTTTTTTTTTTTTTTGCAACTACTTGAGTTTGCGAGAAAATATTAAAATATCTTGTGTTAGTATATATTGATATAGAATATATTGTTAACATATGTTCATACATTACTAGAATATATTATTAACATATATTGCTAGAATATAATATATTAGTATATATTACTGAAATTTATTAACATATATTTTTGATAGTGTACAGGAAACATGTCAAATAGGAATTCATTACTGCTCTATATATATATATATATATATATATATATATATATATATATATATATATATATATATATATATATAGAGCCTACATGTAACCAATTTTCTCTCCTCTCACCGTTGTCCATATGTTTTTCTCGGTAGGAATCTTGCACCAGAATGCTTATATGGCAACTGGTGAGCTTAATCTATTGTAAAATTCATTTTGTTTGCAATGCAAAGAATAGATTTGTTTACATGTTTCACCAAAAAGCATGAATTGCCTTATCAACGTTCTTGGTGTACGTCTCTATAATAAGTTCGAGCAGATCATGACCAGGGATCGATATAAAATTATAATATTTGGATGAATGAGTTGGAGTGAGATATGATGTTATATTGTGGGGTTTCGACTTTCGACACATGATTTTTATATTCGATCGAATAGGTATATAATACACAAAGAAGTTCCCGTCATAAAAAAAATATACCCGCATTCTCGTCGCAACGTGATCTCAGTTTTTTTCCCCCAATTCGAAATGGCAATGTTTTGAAAAATTATTGTAAACTTGATAATTTTTATGTTTCTTTTTTGAAAAAGAACTCGATAATAAAGATTTTAGAAATAAGCTATTGATAGCATGTCGAACCGTATTTTTAACAAGAATTCTGAAGTTGGATAACAATAACCAAGAATTGATTGTTGTGGTTTCAGAAAGTTAGTAATGAAAATTATCATGGATGCAAAATAGTTAGGAACGATGACCTGATCCCATTTCAAAGTTCTTTAATGGAGCATGGCAATGTATGGTCCAAAATCAAAGTTGTCCCTGCCCTTTTACAAGATATTTGACTTGTATCACCTATTGGGCTGACTGGTTTCATTTATTGCAGGCTTATTTCCGATGCTGGAGACCTATATCAAACACTCTAATTTCTTTGGCGAAGGAAACTGTTGGGGCAAATATGGTGCTCCAAGTCTTGAGAGACCACATAGATTTGGGAGCTGGTTTTTAAGTTCCCAGGGCTCTGAGTCATGTTGGGTCACGAACTTGACCCGGGATAGAGAAAACATGTGAGACATGGGTGTACATAGGCTCGGGTTTGAGTGTTTTCTCATATGACTCAGAGGGAGAGAGTTTTTTAAGAATAGGTCGGTTATGACCTAGGGTTATATATATTTATTTTGTATATAAAGAACGACTAGAACGTCGTGAGTAATAAGATGTGATCTCTTTTTTCCTCCAAAACCCTAGCCTCCCTTCTACTCTCATCTCATTGGTTCTCTCTTATGCATGCAACCCCATGGGGGCATGCCTCCGTGACGGGAGCGGACGGCGTGCCCCATCTCTTTCCTGATGGTGCGTTACCTTTTCGCCATGGCGGCATCAAGAGGGATCCCGATCATTCCATGGAGCGGTTTTGCTCCAACAGTTGGTATGAGAGCCGATCTTGACGTGGTGGCGTGAAGGAAGTAGGGAAGATGACTCGCGGTGGTGGTGCAGATCTCTGGTACCGAGATCTGGAGGTAAGGGCATGCTGCCCTCCCTGGGAACAAAGAGAGAAAGTCCGTGAAGGATCGCCCTCGTGGAGGGCTTGATCACTGTGAGGAGAGGAAGACCGTGAGGTCTTCTCACAGTTTAATCCGGACGTGGAGGCCTCTTGAGAGGAAGATCCGGTGAAAGACGGTGGCACGGGGCATCATCGGTTGTTCGTCGATCGCAGGGTGCTGCAGGGCGACGGCGGAAGCGGCGGTTGCTTGTCTGTTGCAGGGCGGCACAGGGCACCGACTCCACCATGGACGGTGCAGGGCGCAGCGGAAGTGGCAGTGGCCTGAACAGAGCATATCAAGCTAGGTATGGCGGCGGGTGGTTCACCGGAGGTGAGGCTTGGTGGCGGGAAGTCGCCGGAGACGATGCACGATCCCAATCGGAGCAAATCGTGGTGCAGCGGCCGTGCGTGCGGGCAGCATGAGCAGGATTGTTCCATCTTCGACTTCCCAGGTGGACAAAGGTTCGAGGTATCGGAAGCAGTGCGGAGGTCTGCTGGTGGAGTCGGTCTCGCCGAAGATGATGGATCCGGTGGTGCAGGAGCTCGCGATGGTGGTACGGAGCTGCGGGTCCTGTGCTATGGAGTAATGGCAGGTCGAGTGATCTGTGGTTTAACACAGGTGGAGCGATACATACTGGAGATCTTTCAAAGCTTGAATGGTAGCTCCATCAGTAGTGGACCAGGCTCTTGGTCACCATGGAGGAGAGCGATCGGTAGTACTCCAACTACCTTGATCGTGATGGAGCTGTACGTGGATGTGGTATCCCGCGTGATTGGAGATGGGTCTCGAGAGATGGATATCTCAGTGAGACTGGAGTACATCAGCAGAGACATGCCAAATGCAGCTCAGGAAGATAGGGGACAGTCTTAGGGAGCGCCGGAGGTATTGGACAGTCGGGAGTGCCCCGGTATGGCGGCATTCGCCTAGGAATAGAGACCGGAGCTGATTGAGATGGTAGCTCGGAAAAATCGAGGGGATAGGTTTCAGGGAGTGCCAGGGGCATCATGCTGCTGGAATGTCCTGGTATGACGGGATTGGCCATAGCGACAGGCTGGGACATGATGGAGCAGCCGCTGGAGATGGTTGCTGGGTTCAGTCACTGGGTTAGAGTTGGGATGAGCTTTTAGGTTTCGGAGGTTCCTGCGGGGATGCAAAGTATCCGAAATGGTCTCGGAGATGTTCGCAGGATGCAAAGGGTCCGAGGAGACGGTGACGGTGTATCGAGGTGCAGGGTATCCCAGCAGTGCAGCGTTGGGAGGTTGACCTCGATGGGACTTCTGTGGTAATAGGTGGACTTTGGTTTCAGGTGAAGCACTGGTTGGAGGTGTCTTCACGGCTGGAGAGAGAGCTTTAGCACGAGTTCAGAGCGAGAGGTGCAGGGATACTGGCCAGATCCTAGCACGAGCGCCAGGGGTACACTTAGCCAAGTGGAGTAGAGTATGCAGATATTGGTGTGGCTTTGTGGAGACTGTGTCAGGTGGAGCTCTGGGTGCAGCGAGTGCCGGTTCAGGATCGTTGCCGGTCTTTCCAAGTAGTCCAGGGTGAGTGATGCAGCTGCTTGGCAGAAGGGAGCCTACAACAGAGTTCTCAAGTTGGTGCTATGGAGCAAGTATAGGTTGGTCCCAGGAAACTTGAACTGATCTTCGGCTATTGAGGCGGTCATCCTAAAGGTCTCCAAGGGAGCTCAGAAGCTGAAAAGGTCTAACATTGGCGTTAGGTTTGCACAGCTGTCTGGGTGCACTACGGAAGCACAGGTTGGTGCTGCAGTCACGGGGATGGAGCAGGGAGACATCAGTTCGAGATCAAGAGTGCGGTGGAGCATGAGTCTCAGGAGCTGTGGAGCACGGGTCGATGTTCTAGCTAGGAAGGCGAGGTGGCTTTGACATGAAGATGTCAGCTCTGGAGACAGCAGGAAGGATGCAGACGGTCACATGGAGCTTGTCAAGACTTATAGCACCAAGATGGAGATTGTTAGGGAAATGTGGTGCTCCAAGTCTTGAGAGACCACACCGGTTTGGGAGCTAGTTTATAAGTTCCCAAGGCTTTGAGTCATGTTGGGTCGGGGACTTAACCCAGGGTAGAGAGAACGTGTGAGACATGGGTGTACATGGGCTCGGGTTTGAGTGTTTTCTCATATGATTCAGAGGAGGGGAGTTTTTTAGGGCTAGGTTGTTTGTGACCTAAGGTTATATATATCTATTTTGTATATAAAGAACGACCGGAACATCGGAAATAGTAAGACGTGATCCCTTTTCTCCTCCAAAACTCTAGCCTCCATTCTACTCTCTCATCTCCTTGGTTCTCTCTCATGCGTGCAACCCCATGGGGGCACGCCTCCGTGACAGGAGCGGACGGCGTGCCCCATCTCTTCTCTGATGGTGCATTACCTTTCCGTCATGGCAGCATCAAAAAGGATCCTGGACGTTCCGTGAAGCGGTTTTGCTCCAACATAAACTTTGCTAAACTGCAAAATCCTTGTGATGGTTGCGAAACCTCCATGAAATCTTTGTGATCTCGCTTTAATCATCCATCATCTGTATCTCTGAATGCTCTAGTTTGTCTAATCCAAGGCCGCTCAATTTGTTGTAATGGCCTGAAAAGTGTACCCTTGTCTTCCTCTCTTCCCTTTCTCTTTTCTCGATGTACTCTGTAAATTCTTTTCTTCTTTTTCGAATAAAGGCTGGGTGGTCTTCAAGCCTCCCCTAATCCTCAAAAAGAAAGTTTGAAATGCTTATAATATTAGAATGTATCTGTTCTCTTGGTCCTATAATTTTGCATTTTTGGACAAGCCTAGCTCATTGATATGAAGAAAGAGAGCACAATCGACGAAAATATGGAGTACATACAAGAGATTATGAGTAAGCATAATTTACATTGACTTCTTGTTCTTCTCCAGCATTACTATTTTTAATAATCATTGCACATGTTTTTCTTAGAACGAAGCATTTTTATTTAAATAGTATGATGTCAATGAAAAAGGCATGCGTATGAAAGTAGATCTTGCTTAACCATGAAACCCATGCGCCTTGCTGGATGGAATGGAACGATTGAATCTTTCTCAATAAGCATAAATTTCTAACCTATATCGTCTCCCTCGGCTTGCCAATCTTTTAAAAGCTAGTTACCATTATACAATCATGGAGAATTGTCAGAGCTTGAAGCTGTTTGGACAAAGTTCAGACGTGTCTTCGCATCTCCCTACCACCCTTCCCTGCCTAGCTCTGCCGATCTCTGCTAAAATATCTGGTATCATGTTCTTTCTTTTTAATCTATAATCGTTCTTCTACCTCCTTGTAGATTTGAAATCATTCAGTATCCCTATCTTATAACTTTTATTCTCTCTTAAACTATAGTCATTCTTCTACCTTGTAGATTTGAAAGTATCCCCATCTTATAACTTTTATTCTCTCTTAATAAAGCTGGTGGCTCTTTTGAGCCTCCATGTTACAGTATATATATATATATATAAGTGTTCTTAAAGAGTAATGTAGAATAAGAATCAATTTTGCATGAAAATTTTAGAGGTCAATCGATTATTTTGAATGATCCAGACTTCAAAACAATGGCCGAGCAAGGATCAGTTGGATGGCTTTTTGAGGGATTTTGTTTGTTTAGGTTTTCCCATCAGATACCGAAGTTCCAAACGGTCAACACCGTTGGACCAAAGCGAACATTGGGACGGTGCCCACCAATGATACGACTGGTGGGTGATTGCGGCAATTTTTAGCATCAACACCTACAGCAAATGTTGGTGAGTTTCGGTCTATCGGTCACGGGGCCCGATTGAAACGTCTCGCACGTCGCCAGAGCCCAGAGAAAGTCAAAAACGGGTACAATTCGGACCAAGCCACCAAAATCTCATGTTAAAACGGGTAAGACGGTACTTTTCTTTTTTCCGTTTTTGGTAAATAAAGATACGTTTCTTTTAGTTTTAGGTGGTCTCCTTTGTTTGGTGGTGTCTTGCTGCTCTCGCATGTTTCACAAGTTTGATTTCGTAGTTTGGGACCCAAAAAGACTGCAGTGAAAACAATCACGGATTCATGGTTGCTGCATTCATTCTACTTTCAAATTATTGTTGGACGATTATGATCTCTGGTTACCAATCTATGTTTCATCTCTTTATGCCGCACATTCAACATGCTATCTTTTATTTTCCTACAATATTTTACTATTCTATCATCATCACAATTTCATCTTTAATTGGTTCTTGCTGTTCAGCTCCTGTAACTTGCATTTCTTTCACGATACAATCGTTACAAAATGCTACGGACTTCTTTTATGGATTATTTATTTATTTATTTATTTTTAATAGATAGACTATACGGTTTCTGTTATGTAAAGCTTTACTGCTATCATGATATTCTTAAAGGTCATTTTTTGATTATTGCTTATCGGTCATTTTGGATATTTCATGTAATTGTACACCTCACCCCCTTTTTGTTTTTTGTTTTTTGTTTTTTTTTTCAATTAATGAAACGCATACCGGTTTTAATCTTAAAGTAGGCAATCAGTAAAAAAAGAAATACAATTCATGCTCGTATAAGTGAGGTTCTAGAAGACATCTTTTTGGAAAAAAAAAAAAAGCATAAAAAAAATTAGATGGAATGCCAACTAATTTTATTGTTCAATTATAGCCATTCACAAAATATTTTAATTTTTCTTGAAGCCATGCACGACCTTGATACTCATTATAGCTGGTTCTCTCTCTCTCTCTCTCTCTCTCTCTATATATATATATATATATATATATATATATATATTGTCAATTGGCACGTAGTCTTCACGACTTACAATGAAGGCAGTGGATTGGTCCTGGCAAGGAGAAATAATTTTCATAATTTATGATGTTAAACATAAATAGTTAAAAATTACTATTTTTGATGGTCATATAATCCATAATTGATAGAAATTTGTTAGTGCTGCTATTTACCAAGACAAGTATGGTTGAATAAATCTAAACAATGTCATGTCTACATCCCAAGGTGGATTAGAGAATATCCGCAATCGACATGAAGTTGTTTTTCTCGCCCATCAAGAGATGTCACCTGTTATATCCGGATGTGCTTTAAAAAATCTCAAAATTTTGCTATGCCCCATATGAACTAAAATTAGTTGCTCGTACATCAATTTTATTAACAATCCTGATCACCTCTCATTCTTAATAAAGGACAACCATTATACGTAGGGGTACAAATAAGTTTAACTGCTCGTGAACTATTCAAGCCCGACTCATTTCGGGTATTATTGAATTTAAGTAGCTTGAATAAATTTTTAAATTGAACTGGAATAACGGGATACTCAATTTAAAAGCTCAATATATATATAAGCCTCTTCAAGTTTATATTATTTAATAATATTATTATTATTTATAATATACATATATTACTAGCAGCTGCAGGTTAATCAAGTCTTGAATTGGATTTCAAATATGGTTTAGTTGATATTCAAGTCAAGTCAATTTTAAATTTTTTTTTTTTTTTTAATGAGTCGAGTTCAAGCTTGGAATATTAAAACTTGATCGATATATCAAGTTTCGAACTTGGATATTTTGAATCAAGTCAAGCTTCTAGCCGCTCGATTTAACTTTGGACATCTAATTGTGAGGCATTGTTTGATGGAACACGATTACGAGACAATGGAAATAGCAGGCAGTAATCGGAAAAACTCTTTCATATAAGAGAACGAGCGTAGTACAAATTAAACTGATCCGGCCACGGTGTACGTCATGCCTGGTTGCCAACCATGCACTCATGATTTAAATGCCAAATTCAGGTGTAACTTGAACTCGAGATTATTTTTCAGATTTGCTAACGTTTTAGGTATTTATAGATTCAATTAAGGCAGAACTACCCAGCAAGCAGGGAAGTGGTTACAACAGTAACTATATGGTATAACGTAGCATCCAGGAGTCCTGATGAGAAGTTGTTGATGGGCTTTACTTTGAAAAGAGGAATTTTTTATGTGTGTATTAATCTTCCCCCCGACCTACCATATATTGCTGAAATAAGAGATAGCTTAGATGAGCGAGAGTTGGGTCGAACATCCTTCTCTTGCTTAAAAAACCAGATCGAGTATATAGACTGAGAAAGACCATCACCAACCCCAGCAGCTGCAGGATCTCATGACTCGACTATTGTATATTGGAGGGAGCGAGAGGGAATTGAAAAATTACATTAGAAGGAAAAAGCTAATGGAGTCGACGAAGGCATTTGTCCTCCAAGAGTCTGTGTCCTGACTTCGGTACAACAATGACCGTGAACAATATAAAACAGCAAGTTTCTCTCTGGAGAGTAAAACACCAGCACGATTTTGTTAGCCCTGGACATGCCGTAACTAGCAAGGATATAAACTCATTGCCTCAGAATATACATATCTGGCTTTGGCAACGCTCCAAAGCTAAGCTGGACGAGCACTCCCCATGAAAGGAACTCCCCCGGCCACATCTCTCTCTTTATTCAGTGGCAAGATGGAGCCACCTAATCGATGATCACAATACTAAACCACCATCTCCCCCTTATATATATATATATATATATATATGCACTCCCTCACAAGCCCCAAAGCACAAATTAATTAACCTAGCTATTCATCTACCTGTTGGTGTGCCTTCCTAGCTAGCTAGCTAGCGAGCAACTCGGTCACTTTGCAAAAGAGGGAGTGAGACGGATGCCTTCCTTCTTCGCTCGAGAGCTCTCGCTTGTGCCCTGGTCTTTGCTTTCGGCACCTTTCTTCTACCAGGGCTTTCAATTGCACAACAAACTGGCATTACCAGGCACTACAAATCTGATGCATGTATCATTAATTAATTCCTTGCCGAAATAATCGAGCTTACTAGCTACTTCCAGACACGCATGCCAATACAATATTGTAGTTACTTTTATCCTTTAATACATTTATTTCTTCGTCAGATCCACACGGTTGTGCCACACAAAGAGCATGGTGACTGTCAATGGGCAGTTCCCGGGGCCTAGAATCGTGGCCAGAGAAGGTGACCGTGTCATTGTTAAAGTCGTTAACCATGTCCAGAGCAATGTCAGCATACATTGGTACGTAAGGAACTCTCAAAACATTGTTGTAGATTTGAATTAATGCATGTGTTTCATATATGATATGAAGTTTCCTAAAGCACCGACTTAGTAGGTGGTCCTTGTTTCTTATTTACATTTCGCAAATAAAAGCAGGGTTGATCTACCACCTTTCTCTCCTGAATATATATATAAAAAAGGGGGGGTGTTGTTCGGTATATATATATATGTTTGAGAGACTAACAATAGCTGCACCTGCCATGAATGGTGGTGGGTGTGAAGGCATGGGGTTCGGCAGCCGAGAAGTGCTTGGGCTGACGGGCCGGCTTATGTGACACAGTGCCCCATACAAACGGGCCAGAGCTATGTCTACGACTTCACTATCGTGGGCCGGAGGGGAACTCTCTTCTGGCATGCCCATATATCGTGGGTCAGAGCCACCGTCTATGGGCCCATCATTATCCTCCCCAAGCGTGGTGTCCCTTACCCATTCGCCAAACCCTACAAATAAGTCCCCGTGATCTTTGGTACATTGTCTCATCTTCTGTTTAAATTTAGAATTTTCCATGGCAAAGTTTTGTCGGAAGTACTTAAATAAACCAGCATTTGCTTTTAATTGTAGGGGAGTGGTGGAACGCCGACACCGAATCTGTAATTAGCCAGGCTCTTCAAACAGGTGGAGGCCCAAATGTTTCCGACGCCTATACCATCAATGGGCTACCAGGACCATTGTACAATTGCTCGGCTAAAGGTACTGTCATCATGCTAGCTCCTGCACTAACAAAATGTGAAATGGTGACATACATACATATTGATACTTATTTAAGCCTCCCAAGGGTTGTGTAACATATGACGTGATGATGGTGGGTAATTAATTAGCAGATACATTCAAGCTAAGGGTAAAGCCCGGGAGGACATACCTTCTTCGCATCATCAATGCTGCACTGAATGATGAACTCTACTTCAGCATTGCCAACCACACCCTCACCATCGTCGAAGTTGATGCCGTGCATGTGAAGCCCTTCGATACCGGCACTCTCATCATAACCCCTGGCCAGACCGCCAACGTCCTCCTTCGCACCAAGCCCAGCTCCCCGGGTGCTACGTTCCTCATGCTAGCAAGACCCTATTCCACTGGCCAAGGAACCTTCGACAACTCGACCACTGCCGGCATCCTGGAATACGGACACTCCAACGCTTCGTCGTCACCCTCATTTAGCAAGAAGCTCCCACTGTTCAAACCAAGCCTCCCATTTCTTAACGACACGAATTTTGTTGCAAACTTCACTAGCAAACTGCGTAGACGACGCAATATCCGGTCAAGGTTCCTCGGACCATTGATCGGCACTTCTTCTTCACCGTCGGGTTGGGGACGAGCCCTTGCCCCAAAAACCAGAGATGCCGTGGGCCGAATGGGACCAAATTTGCTGCCACCGTCAACAACGTATCCTTCTCAACGCCCATCACGGCCCTCCTCCAGGCCCATTTCTTCGGCAAGTCGAAGGGTATCTACACCCCGGACTTCCCAATTATCCCTTCGATACCATTCAACTACACCAGGACTTCTCCCAACAACACACTGGTGAGCAATGGCACCAGGTTGGTGGTACTCCCATTCAACAGTAGCGTGGAGCTAGTGATGCAAGGCACCAGCATTCTAGGGAACGAGAGCCATCCACTGCACCTTAATTCATGGCTTCGACTTCTTCGTGGTTGGCCAGGGGTTCGGGGACTATGAGCCGGAGAAGGACCCGGCCAGGTTTAACCTTGTGGACCCGGTCGAGTGGAACACGGTTGGCGTGCCACCTGGAGGATGGGTGGCCTTCCGATTCCTGGCTGATAATCCCGGTGAGTATGTGCATGGCATGCGCATGCATTACAGCTTCGTTTGAGATTTTGTTTCGTGATCATCTTGATATGTATGGTGTGATGGTGGGCCCATGCAGGTGTGTGGTTCATGCATTGCCAGCTGGAGGTTCGCACGAGTTGGGGTCTGAAGATGGCGTGGTTGGTGCTGGATGGGAACCTCCCAAACCAGAAGCTTCCCCCGCCCCCGTCGGATCTTCCCAAATGCTAGACTTTAATTTGTTTATCTTGAATAGTCCATCAAGTTCCTTCCATCTCGATCGTTTTGGGGTTAATTAACGGCGGTCATTGTTGGACCCGCGGTTGTCCCTAGCTTTTCGCATAAATTAAGGAGGAGGGAGATGCCCGATGCAAGAGATATCGAGTCTCTCCCTGTAGCTCAGATCGTTGAAAGTTTTGACTTTGACAATAAAAATGAAAGACCGAGTTTGTATAGCTTCTATTTTTCTTACTTTGAAGCAACAATTTTTTTATAATAGTAAATTATTGCTAGCTGTTGTTAAACTATCACCAAATTAAAGCTGGCTAGTTGATTGTCTGGAGGTAGTCCTCCAGGTTATACTTAGGATCCTCTTTTTTTCAGGAGTGGACTGCAGAGGGTCTGTCTCGCAATCATAACCATGTCATCGCATAATACATACACGCAAGTGGCCAGGAGTGAGGGAGATCGATCCTCTTCTTCCATCCATTCCCAAATTGGAGATCTCAACTCGATCAATGGAAAGGCAACAGAAAGCCCTGCATATATGCCATAATTTTTATCCAACCAAGCATGTGTCGATGCTAAATTCTCGCTGACCGGATGGAATGGCCTGCCTATCAGTTCGCCGTCGCCGAAATTTCTCCAGTGGGGAACACTCCGATGCCAAAGTTAGCAAAAATTTAGACAGCAGAATGAAAAACTTGAGAGTAGAGCGAAATGAAAAGGAAGAAGATGGCTTTGAAAAAGCTCGTTGGAAACTAGTTCTAACTTGCATGTTGTTAGCTTACCTCGAGTATCCCCTCCTATCAATATTTATAGGCGCGACCGTAACTACTTATGGTTATGGGAGTTAGTTAACGAAACTTCATCGTAACAGTAAGTAGTGACGGTCGGAAAATTAGTTATCTCATGGTTATCCAAACCGGAGCTATTGACCACGTAGGTAGTTATAACAACCAGAACAATCTTTAACTATTTCGGGTCGAAGAATTGTTCTGGTGCTTCAAATGCACTCTCTTAAAGGAGAATTCGAAGTGGGCATGACTATCTCTTCGGATTGCATTCCTTGGAATGGTCCAAAGGGATGTTGGTTATATGCTTCGATTTTATCTTTTAGGAGTGAACTAAAAAATAAATAGTTATTTACTGTGGTGCCAAAGGGGTGAATAACATATTTTAGAAGTAAACTTTTCGGATCAAGCTGAAGATATGAAGCCGAAGGAATGATGATAATAATATACTTTAGAGGCATACTCCCCGGACCAAGCTGGAGACATAAAGCCGAAGGAATGATAGCAATATACTTTAGAGGCATACTCTTTGGACAAAGCTGAAGACATGAAGCCGAATGAATGATAATAATATACTTTAGAGGCATACTCTTCGGACCAAACTGAAAACATGAAGCTGAAGGAATAATATATTTTAGATGCATACTCTTCAGACCGAGCTGAAGATATAAAGTCAAATGAACGATAATAATAATATATTTCTTTCGGGAACCATAACTGTCATTAAATTAAGGAGATATCATTTTCAGTATACCGATCCAGCTGATAGATCAAAATTGAAATTGACTCGCTGATGGACCGATAAATATTTAAATTAAACTGGATTATCATAATAATATATAACTTATTTTTGCATGCTTTATACCTACGTACTGCTTCATCGAACCTATACTTTATATCTTGCACAAATTTCAGCTTACAGAAGGGAGGGAGGAATCGTGTGCGCGCATCATGGGCTCATTACCACGTCAGGAAAATATAGGGTACTATGCTATTTGCCAACGATCGGACATAGGCATCGGAGGTAGGGGGATCATGAAGGATCACCAAAGGCTTCTCAATCATGGTCACTCGAAAGAATGGCCTTATAAAGGCTGCACCAAACTAAATTAGAAGCGCCAACAAAAAGGCTCAGAAATAGTATCTTTAGTTTGCCAGAGAACCTGGCACACAGGTTAAGCATAGAAGAAGGTCAAAGTTTGCCATAAATTGTTAAGTAGCTTGCCCGCCAAGTCTTTATTTTTGGATAAAATAGACCGGTCCATGCCAAACCTCGATGCTTTGAAGGCCACGGATTCGGCAGAATTAGCTTTGTGCAAAAAGATTCAAACGTTTCTTTTGGCCCAAATGGAATAACAAAGCGTAGCCAACAAGGGCATGATTGCATGCTGCACTCGGATGGAAATTATGTTTCATCCGAGAAGAAAAAAACTCCATTAAAAAAAAGGAGAAGGTGGACAAGTCCCAGTTCTGGAGCAGAGCAGCAACAAAATGTCACTGAATGAAAAAGGTGAACTTTGGATTCGTTTTTCACCTTGATACCAGATGAA
Source organism: Areca catechu (assembly GCA_021397845.1). Lineage (NCBI taxonomy): Eukaryota > Viridiplantae > Streptophyta > Magnoliopsida > Arecales > Arecaceae > Areca > Areca catechu. The sequence continues at coordinate 3,262,649 of CM038050.1, read as the reverse complement.
ATTATACTATTTTCTTAATCTATGTATATATATAGTATTGATCTACATGAATACATACATACATACATACATATAATTGCATGGTTTATTGCTTCGAAATCTGTGCATGGAATGTGAATAGGCTAGGCATGGAAGAGCTCTCTCACTCGCACTCGATTCCCATCAACGTGGCTGATAATATTGCAGGACCTGATAACCAACCATACCGGGCCAGTTCCGATCGAGGCTCCAGTCACGTGACGCATCCCCCTTCTTCTTTTCAGCTGCCGAGCTGGCAAGAGGCAGATCTAAAATGTTAGCTCAGCTGCTGAACCAGCAAGAGCCAAATACCAATCCCATCCTTCGATGTCGAAAACGGCATCTGCACAGAAAACCTCGATGACATCCGTTCACCGTTGCTTTTCTTCGTATTCACTCTTTTCTTTAAGCGACAAGTCTTTCCTAGCGTGCACTCTTCAAAGATTTTTCAAAGCAATTCGAAGAAATCAAAAAGTTTCATCATACCTTTTTTTTTATTTTTTGATCTAGCTCATTTTTCTTCTTTAAGATTTTAATTAAAAAAAACTGAACAAGAACGATACCAATCAAAAAAAAAATAATGCCCGCTAAATATGCCACCTTGACAGCTCTCTCTTCGAATATTGTCCACGGAGACGTATATTACTGCATTGATCAAAGATGGGTATCATTATCCATTAACATGTCGAATCATTTGTGCCGTAGTTTGCTTTAGACATCCACCGAGGAAGGGGTTTGTCCATTTGAACCAGGTCCCAAGGCTTGTCTGATATTACAGAGAAGGCAAAGCATTATAAGTTGCAATACAAAATAACAGGAAAAAACCTTTGTTCTCGATAACTCCCATGAGAACGTCGGAATGGTCTGTAATGGCCAATCTGACCATCAAGCCTATTCCAGAACTTGATGAAATAAACTGGTCGTAAACTGCTTTCATATGGATTTAAAAGATCTAACTCCATCACCATCGAATAGATGTGCATTAAACATTTCATGTGGATTAAAATACAATCTTTGCCTATGCCAAGGAAAGAATTGATGTAAACATGGATTGAAATTACCAATTTTAGCACATGCTGATGAAAACACAACAGTTTGCATCGATCAGAAACGCCAGACACTGGACCTGACAAATGAAAGAACCTTTTGCTAATAGCAGGATAAGATGCTGCTTAAAAGTTTCCACTCACATGATTCGACTGATTGATATCTTTGCTGCTGTAGATATATACAACTGACATGTATAAAGCACACCTCATGGTGTATAATATCAGTGAAGATCATGACATCGGCGAATCATTTTGCATGCTGACATGGAACCCGAACAATAACTAGATATGATTGATAAAATCACAACTCTTAACCCAAGCCTGGACTTGATCAGAAATTAGAGGCAGATAGGCATCTATCCTGCCCGCATCAGCATCTATCCATCACGATGCAGGTGCAAAGTTTCAAGAAGAATTTTTGACAGAATGAGTTGGTATTCATCTAATACCGTTGATGTTGATACAATATAAAAATGAGACAGCATAACCTTAACAATATTTAGGCCAAATACAGACTGACTAAAACCCAGAGACACTTTTAGTTGCACTCTGCATAGGTTTATACGAGTGTGTATCCATATCTAGCTCACACATGCTTAGATACGTGCTTAGGTGTCAAAATATCGGTACCGAATGATGTACTGATGTACTAAACCATATTAAATGCATCCGTTTCACCATCACCACTTTCATGCCACCCAGAGCTCACCCTATGTTTACAGACAGGGCATGTGCCTTGCTGGCGCAACCATGGATCAATACAGTTCACATGAAACTGCAACAAAAAGTACAGTGCTTTAGCAGACACTCTAATTGACAGTAAAGCATGAGTAAAATCATGATGCATACTTATTGCTGTTACCTCGCTCGAAATTTGAAATTTCCAGGAAGAAAATTCACAAATCCAATCATCCAAGCAGTCAGGTAAAAGATATTCTAGCAACATTAACTAAGCTGACAGTTGTTTTCAGTACTAAAACAGCTTCACCTAAAGCTCGAATTTATCCAAGCACATGAACAAAATATTGTGAGGAGAGAATGGAGATTTAAGCCAAAGAGCTCAGGAAGATCACATGCAGCAACAAAAAATATAAGCAGAATAGCTTGAATTTAGACAAAGTATAAATCTCCCTGCAGGAATGACCAGGAAATTTTGAATTTATGCAGGGTTACCATAGTACTAGATTTTAAAAAACAACAGAAAGTTCGGAAAGCATCAATACTTAAAATGCCATCTAAATCTGCCGAGCAATCAAATATCAATTACCTGATGCAAGCATGGTAAGCTTCTTATCAGTTCTCCCGCATTGACTTGCTCCAAGCAAACAGTGCATGTCAGTTCATCTTCTGAGGTTTTCATACTCCCATCTGCTTTGATGCTGTCCTGCTTCTTCTGCTTGGCAATAGTGATACAGATTAGAATGGACATCACAAGGAGAAAAACACTTCTTGGATAGATAAATTTCAACAAAGATATTCCTGATATCTAAGCTGGATGAGTTTTAAAGACTCGAAGTTAATCACTGTAGTATAACTTAAAGAGTTGAAGTAATTCTATCTAATACCCTATACAAAAGCTGCTGGTCAAATATCTTCGATTCTTGCCTCAGCTGACCAGCGGCTATTGGTAAATTGTAGGCCCCTTCTTATGGGCAAATGGCAACAAAGCTTTATTGGGACATGCTTACCAGCTCACCAGTCAGGTGCTCAATTTCTTTCTCCATTCTATCTGCATGTTGGGTTGAGAGGGGGCCCAGGTTCTTATTGCCAAAGTTGTCCGGGTGACATGATTTTGCTAACCCTCAAGAAGAATATCATTTTCTTTTGCTTATCTACTTTTCTTTTTCCTTGCATTTTAATAGTACTTTAACTATACTTTTCAAGGAGCTACTCTCTCTTAAGTTATGCCTATTTCACCAATATTTATTAGCATTTCTTCTCCTATCATTTTCCTTTCTATATAGTCTTCGATTTTAATTGTCTTTATATTAGCAGTTTGGCACCAAGATTTGAATAATTGTATTATTATATTATATTGGATGCCACCACAACTAATGAGCAACATCATATAAAAAACTAATGAGCAATGATGAAAAAATAAGGCATTTTTCAAATCACTATTCACTCAAATAAAAATTATATTATTCTCATATGGTACAAACTTTCTAGATGAAAACTTGGTACCAATTTAGCCATTATTCCTGATCAATAACAGTTTTCCAAAACTACCAAAAAAAAAGTTTCCTAAAAATATTTTATTTACTTAAAGAAATAAAAACATAAAATAACAGCCATTTTCTAGTCATATAACAACCATTATAGTAATACAACAAAAAAAATTATGACCATCATTTGAAAACCTGTTATTAATATGTACGACATAACAGGCCCTCTTAACAACCATCTTTCCCAAATTTATCTTTTTAACCCATCTTTCCTCACTTTTAAAGCTTGCAAACCTCCAATTAATAATTTATTAAAAACATATAAATATATGTATGATTGTATCATGCAACTTCAATGACTATATATCATAGTGATCTCAGAGATGTCCATTAACTTATAAAGGGTATCTAAAATAAATATTATTTAATATAGCTCTTGTATAATGTATATTTTTCAGAAATATCAACAACCATGAAATGATCCAACTGACAAACGAAGATCCAAAAAACTATGGCTAAGACAAAGGTAAAAGACATCACAATAATGCACATTGTGACTATAAATGACTAAGCAGGATAATTACAGGTAATTCAGATAAATTCGTGTCTAACCAGAATCCTTTTCCTAACCCTTTTTGAGGGTTCAAAACAAGTGCAAATTTCTCTTATAGGCAAGAATTGATTCTTTGGAGGACAGTAGCTTCAATGATCAAACCAAAGGCAATAAAACTTATGCAGGGAATACAGTACAATTTATTTTTTTTAAAAAAAATCATATCCAGTCAATGGATGAATCATAGGCTATGATATGCACTGTTCTGTTGGCCACATATGCACCAGGTGAAAAGAAAATTGGTAAATAAAGAGAGAAAAACTAAAAATATAAAAGATTTAGCAGAAACAGGGTTCGAGTGAATTAATGACATGACAAATTACATAATCATCATTTTGATAAAGCCAGGTTTGTTTTTGCCAGCTGACACAAGCCAATAGGAGACGCCCAAAAAGTTAAGCATTGAAGTTAACCTCCAACTGACAAGAGGCCTCAGATGATATCACTAAGAGGACTGATTAAAAACATTTCTTTTGATGATATCATTTGAGATAGTTAACCTCCTTTTGAATAAGTAAACTGTTCGAAGTGACAATCGACATGCAGAGGCCCAAAAAGCAAGAAGTGATTAAAACCTGGAAACAAGCAGATGTCAGAAATGACATCCCAAAAAGGAAGGTAAATACTATTCTATCACCAAGTTTTTCATCAACTTCAGAGAAAAATCCTGATATTATACTCATTTATTATTTTCCATCACGACAAAGCATTCCACCATTCACTCCAAATTTCAGGTCACTTTCTCAAGTACTTGGATCGATAAGGGCTGCATACCATAATTTTTTGTGTCCATAACTGCCCGCATCATTTGCCTCATCTCTCTTACTTTTTATACGCTACGTGTTGATATTGCAATCTTTCATTTGCAAAGCTCGTGCCTAGAGATACTCTCCAAGCCCCATCCATCACCTCTTCTTCTATACAAGAATTTCCTCGCAAAACTTTCCTCACCCAATGGCTGCAACCATTTCCACTAATAGAACAGGTTTGACCGATCTTATGTTCCTCAAACTCACAGAGTCCTCCATGAAATACCCCACAATGCATGCATACACACAAAAACCCCAAACAAGAATTTCTTTGGATGACTTCCAGCTCGGGCTGGCAGCACATAAGAAATGGAATATGTTCAAGTTGATTAAGATAGATAATACAGCAGGTGATTTCACATGACATAAGGGCATATCTCTCTTGCAAGAGGAACGTACATTCCAAGTTAAAGAAGAATTATTATAACTCATAAATGTCATAAATATCATTATCAACATCAAGTGAAGGATGATTTTTATTTTCCTTTTGCTCATTGGTTAGTTATATATCAGAAGTTGAAGTCCTTGTTTGTTTCTCTATATATCAAATCAATGACAATATTTACATCTCCCTGGATTCTTCTAACCTTCACCATAACACTGCAAAATGTCTAATTTTACAAATAAATCTAAGAAATTCCAAAATAAACACCTAAAGTTCTCCATAGGGGCCAAGTATAAGCAACATCATGTTTAAAAAAATATAGACATCAGAAAATAACTAACCTCATTTACAGATATAGAAGATGATGATGCCTGTTGCAGTGACGACCCATCACTGTTCAAAATAAATAAATAAATAAATAAGAATTTTCACTTGAATTACTTTAACTTCAGTAGTTCCCTCCAAAATTGAGATGATGCAAGGTAAAAGACAGAACTTAAAATGGTGAAAAAATCATGGTGCAAAACCATAAAGATAAAGATCATTTCTTGCCTCTGTCGGCTTGATGAAGATCCCTTATGCAACTGAGCTTTGTACTTGTGTACAGGAAGAGCATTAATTTCTTCCTCGCTCATGGAAGGAGCATCAGGAGCATTATCAGCATCTAGCGCTCTCAGAGCATCATAATCTGTAACATGATGGGTCACGGAGATTAGCATCCAGAAAGTCTTCCAAACAACCAAAGCACTGCCCAAGCCAAGGAGCGTCATCCAACACAACAGCAATCATCTTCAGTCAAGAAACCAAAGAATAAAACTAAGCCATACCTAAATCATCAAACTCCCGGTCAAGAAGAGCAAGTTGTAGCCTAAGGCTTTGTAATCGCCCTCTTGTCGCAAAGGCTATGGATTGTGGCACATGGAGGCGCAACTCGGTATGCCCAACCAAGCCACTCGCAGCAGCAGCATGAGCCTGGGCTTGGAGTTGCTGGCATGTGGCATACATCCTAAGGCTGGCGGCCATGAGAAACACACCTAACACTAGCCAAAGCTACAACAACAATACGCCGGGAAAGAAAATTTCTTCAGTCTCGTACAAAAACTCACGTAGACTCATACAAAAGTATACACCACGATCGAAAAAAAATACCAGAAAGTTTGGTGACATCTGATGTGAATTCAATATCATGAACAGCAAAAGAACTGCAAAAATGATAATGTAGAAGAAATCAGACAACCATTTTAGATTAAAATCTGAAGCAAAAGCATTCAAACTCCGTTACTGAGAGAAGCCAAATAAATACCAGTGACGAGAAAAGCCAAGGAGTTGGTATTAACAGGCCGACCAACTGGATGCATACGCTGAAATCGAGACAAGAGATTAACCAGAAATTACGATACTGTTTACGAAAACGGAAGGATTTATGGTGTAAAGAAAAGATATGTTAAGTAGCATACCACAGCGCGCCTCTCCGGGATGAACCCGGGGAATCCACTCTCGATGTCTGCCCTGCTTCCCCTGAAAACAAAACTCATGATTCCAGATGCCAACAGCCACCTTGACGAGCAACCGCTTCGTCTCTAATTAACACACCGCCCTCTTGCCCTACCGTGAAAACAACAGCGCCTAGCGAGAAAAAAGAAGCAATTTCAGCGAATTTCCTCAGAAAATTCGGGCCTAGAAGGCTTGAAAGAGGACGATGCCATTCAAAAATTTGATTTTTCTCGGAATTCTCGGGTTACATTGCCGCGCTATGATCTCAAAAAATCAACGTTCAAGAATCTTCCGGCGATTCGACGGCATTGCCCTAAAAATATTATTAAAAAAAAAGTTCGAAAATCTTTCTAGCAGAAACCCTAGAAGCATCAAATCAAATCCAATCCAGGTAGTTCGAGAAGAAATTCGAAGAGATCTAGAGAGGACTGGACTTACCCAAGGATCGAAGAGTTTGCTTGTATTCCTTGAGAGGAACGGCAGAGTGAATTGATCTCTTATATTTTTGTCTTCGCTTTCTAAAGCGACAAGGAGGGAGCAACACCTCTTCTTGCCTTGGAACGAGAGGAGGGCACGAGGGCGAGGAGAGAAGGGAAAGCCGACGCGTACCCTGTCCACGCGGAGGCCCCAAACCGCCCTCGATAATCAACAGCTCCGACGGCGGGATGAATAATAGTCCGCAAATATTTACAGGCTGTAAGACAAAAAGAACCATCCATGTAATAACGCGTATTGGTCGTGGAGAAAAATTATACCGACCGAAATATGCAAACCATGCCTAAAGTCCGGTGACCTTGTTTTACCTACTGACTCACCCTTCCACGGCTACGGTGGAAATTCGACGGAAAGCAGCCGAAATTTGCGCTGACCATTTTTAGCTGATTTTTGAATTTTGATTATAAAATATCCTTCTAAAAATTTTATTGTTAACGAAAAATAATTTTATCAACGGTGCGTGGCACAGCCCACTTTTCTAATAACTAACCGACAGTGATTCGAGCTCTATTTTAAACATATTTTAATTAAAAAATATAAAAATAAAATTAAAAAAAGAAAAAATTAATAAAATAAATTTGAAGTTTTTGTTGATCGGTGGTGGTGAAAAAGTTATGGATATATAAAATAAATTTTGTTCACTCGGTCGATACCGGTGATAGTCAGGTTGACGTACTCACCTTCGGATGGAGAACGGTCGTGAAAAATTAATATATGCAGTATATTGAATATTTCCTGGGTTGGGTTGGAGGACTGTCCGGGAGTAGCCACTCCCGAAATCTAACTCCTCTTCTTTTTATTACAAAAATAATAATAATAATAATAATAATTTTTGTTTTCACTTAACTTTTATTGTTTTATTAATATTGGATTTTTTTCCCCGTTTTAGAGCTCATTCTAAACCTAACTAGCCCAACCTACTAGATAGATTGGGTTGGGCCAATGCTCTACAAGCTTCGATGGGCTTGGGCTCAAACAATCAACCAAACCACGCCGTGCGTTGTGTTATGATTGAGATAAAACCCAAATTGAATCCGATCTTATCTAAATCCAACCCAATCCAACACAATAAACAAAGATAATTTTATATCTATGTTTCATAGAAAGTGCATGTTTCATTCGATTATGCCTTCAAAGTGATTATGGATATGAGAAAAAAAAATTGAAGTAATCATTTGCTTTTGTATTGATTTGCTATCCAACATACATACAAAATACATATACCAACAATGCAAAAATAAATAATAAGAAAGAAAATATGGCATTCCGAATAATGAGAATTGTTATGGCAATTATTCTGTCTCGGCTTCGAGACACTCACTGGACCGCCGATTATGGTATGGACGATCGCTGGGTGATCGGGTAGCTCTTTCATCATTGGCCGCCTCCTGTAGAAGTTCTAGAAGACTCGTGGCCAAGGCCAACTCCCATGCTAGTCGGGCGCTCAATCGGCTTTGACTTGGATCTCGACTCAGTCGAGCATACCGGAGAGTTGGTACCTAATACCCTCTCTCAATACTTGATCCATTCTCGGTGCCTAGCCCTCTCTTGGTGAGGTCCACTCGCGGTGCTTAGCCACCTCTTGACATCGAAACTGCTATGATTGAATCCACTTGCTCTAGCTATACTAATCTTTTCACATGTCTACTATAGCAAGTATGACCGACACGATCAATAGGCGAATTCGTGGAAGACAGTATCTCAATAAAATCAATAGTGCTAACAAAAGGGATGCCAGCGGAAGGAATCCCAAGAGGCAAGATCTTGACAACTTGTAAGGATTTGTTACGCTTGTCAAAAACCACCTCTCTGACAACTTTTTCATGGCCCCACACAATGCTATAAGTAGGTGAGAGGAAACCTAGCAAGGTAGGCCATTCTGAGTGCTTATTGCACTTATGCCGTCATAATCACCACAGCTCACAACCCTGTCTACTGTTGTTCATTCCATCATCTCTTTTGGACTTGAGCATTAAAATATCCTCATTGGTAATCTCAGCCCAGGGATATTTTGCAGGATCCATTGGCAAACCATTGAGAGTAATGTCTAAACTTGCCGGGAGGAATCGGAGGATGCCTCGATGCCATTGTTGCCTCTTGGAGGGTGATCCGGCAACAACAAGAATAATTACAAGGTAATTATAATCAAAGAGATATATGGAATCTGCTAAATTTGCAAGATCTATGAAATCTAGAAAATCTATGAAATCTGACAAATTTATGAGATTTCATGGAATATGGAAAATCTCTGAATCTAAAAAATCCGTAAGATTCCATAAAATCTAAATTTTTTTTGAAATCTAGCTAATTTGTGAGATTCTACGAAATTTGAAAAATCTTCTGGATCTCACAGATTTGTAAGATCAAGTCTTTCTAATACCCCTCCTCAAGTTGATGTATGAAGGCTGATAATGCCCAACTTGTGAAGTAATGTACAATGAACGGTTGAGGTGAGGGCCTTACGAAGATGTCCGTTAATTTACTCGAAATAAAGGCGTGATGTAATAAAAGTTTCTTTGATTCAACCCGGTCATGCATGAAATGATAATTAATTTTAATATGCTTGATGCGTTCATGAAAGATAGGATTTTTGCAATATGCACAGCTACCTTGTTGTCACAATGCAATATAACATAGGGTGAGTACTCAACAAGAAAATTAAAAAGTAACTGGCGAAGCTATAGAATTCCACTAGTAATGGTTGCCATGGCTTGATACTCAACCTTAATAGATGACAGGGAGATAACAGATTGCTTCCTTGAGCACCAAGAAACAAGAGATGTGTTAAACAAGACAAAATAGCCAGTAGTAAAATGGCATGTATCTAGGTAGCTTGCCTAGTCAGCATCATAATAAGCCTGTAGTGTGAGTGACCCAGTAGAGGAAAGAAGAATGCCCTAACCATGTGCTTACTTTACATATCGGAAGATATGGAGGGCCGCATCCCATTGAGATTGCTTGGGATCTTGCATAAATTATGCGAGGACATAAACTGAATAACAAATATCAAGCCTCCTTATGGTAAGATAAAGTAATCGTCCCACAAGTTGATGGTGCTATAAGGGTTCTGATAGGTGTGCCCCTATAATAGAAAAAAATGGTGTCGAATTTTCATGGGAGATGAACTAGGCTGACATCCCAACAATCCTGCTTCATCAAGAATATCCAAAGCATATTTTCGTTGACTTAAGACTATTCCAGATGGAGAATGAGCTATCTCAATGCCAAGGAAGTATTTGAAGGGACCCAAGTCCTTAATTGATGTGGAACTTATCATCGAGGTAGCATTTAAGAGTAGTTATGAGGTCTTTGTTATTTCTAATAATGATCATATCATCAACATAAATCAAAAGTACTCTAAATGAGTTACCTCAATACATAGTAAATAAAAAATAGTTTGCTTTTGATTGAAGAAATCCATGTTGAATAAGCACTGTAGTAAACTTCTGGTACCAATTATGAGAAGCTTGTTTAAGACTATATAAGGATTTGCAAAGATGACAAATCCTATTACCCATCGGTTGTGCATAATCGCGAGGTATTTTTATATATACCTCCTCATAAAGATTTTCATAAAAAAAGTATTGTTGACATCGAGTTAATGCAACTCCCAATTCTGTACTACTACTATAGCTAAGAGACAACATATGGTTACAAGTTTTGTCATAGGTGCAAAGATCTCGTGGTAGTCTAAATCCTTAATTTGGGTGAACCCCTTGTAACAAATCGAGCATTATAGCATTTGATGCCCCCATCATATTCATACTTCACCTTGTAAACTTACTTGGAGTCAATGGCTCGCTTGCAAGCTAGAAGGATTCAATAGTCTAAGTTCCATTCTTCTCAAGTGCTTCAATTTTATAGCTCATAGCCTCATGCCAATGCTTATATTTGATGGCCTAAAAATAAGTGCGTAGCTCATCTATAGAAATAATGGCTATTAAGAAAGCAGAATAAGTAGCAGATAATCTATCATCAGATAAATGTAAAGAGAGATGATACACTACACCTAAGTTAGCCGAAGGTGTGGAGCTGTGTGATCGGGCAAAAGAGCTCACTATTAGAAAATGATTATTTACCGAGGGATTTTATCGAAGGAAACAAATCCCCCGCAATTTCGAGAGATTTTATGATAAAAAATATTAACCTAAAATTTTTAGATAAAAAAGGTTTTCTAAAAAAAATTCTTGTAAATTATTTTTGTGAGGGGTTTTTTAAGAATTTTTTTTCATTATAAATGAGTTTATAGTAAAAAACTTTGAAAAAAAAATTCCTTGAAAAATCCCTCAAAAATTACTAAGAACTCATCTACGAGAAAAAAAATCCCTCACAAAAGTAATTACTTTTGCAAGGGATTTTATGAGAGATTTTTTCTCATAAATGAGTTCAAAAAATTCCTTGAAAATATTTCCTCGAAAAACTCCTCTGATAGTTTTCCTCGAGAACTCTCTCAAAAATATTTCTTCAAAAAACTCCTCAATTTGTTTCTCAAAAAATCTCTCAAAAATATTCTGTTGGAACATCCCTTGAAGAATTTTTCTTAGAAAATCTTTCAAAAATTTTCAAGGAAAAAATATTGTCTAAAAATCCTTTGAAAATTACTTTTATGAGAGATTTTCCAAGAAAAAAATTATATTTCTTAGTAAAGTTTTGATGAAAAATATTCCCTCATAAAATATTTCAAAAACTTATTTGCAAGAGATTTTTTCAAGAAAAATTTCTCTCACAAATAATGAAAATAATCTCTTGAATATTACTTTTATGAGAAATTTTTAAGGGATATTTCTATCATAAATGAGTTCTTAGTACAAACTTTTTTGATGAAAATCCCTCATAAATTATTTTTGTATTCATAATTTATGAAAAATTACATGGCAATCAATCTGATCGACGGTGCTAAAAATGCTAAAAGAATTATATCAAATACTGTAAAATGGTGGCCACGTACATGAGGGAAGAGTTTCAGCTATAATGCAACCAGTGGCAAGGACAATCCTTTGCATAATGATTTAGAGAACTTAAATTAAAGTGTTCGCACTCTGCTCTAGTTCCCAGGCCCATGGATTGATGAAGCACATTTTCAACTTCATCCCTACAGGGATTGACCCCAACCAGTGACCCGATTTCTTAATCGGGTCTTAGTATTAGACCCAAAACTAGTCTAATAAAAAATTGTGTCAAGTCATGCTAGGTCCATACATGATCAAATTTTTTGACCCAATAAATTATTCAGATTAAGTCAAGTTCGTGTATAACCCAGTTCCAATCCATAAAATGCATGTATGTTTCAGGTTGGATTAGGTCATGGATTATATATCTCACAACTTAGGAAAATGTTTTGCTCATACATATTCGAGATAATGCAACTGAATTTAAGAAGTACGTCTCAAATTTATAAAACATGCAATATTTACATAATTTCAATCAACTTTAACATATATCCACCATATCAATCACCTGAACCAAATCTATTTTCAGCCTTGAGAGAACATAAGGATAAAGAAAATGTCCAATATGAGATCAGCAAGTGCAATGGTCAAATTAATAATCAACCACTCTCTACTTGCTTCCAGATAGACACTTCATATCGTTTAGGAACAAAAATAAATTAGCCAAGAGTGCCAAACCAACTAAAAATATATCATAGACTAGTACTACTACCGTAGTTATTGTGGTATATGCTTCATATGAACCAAAAAAAGAAAGCTCGTTTGAATTGGCATGAAGCAACTGATACAAGCCAGCACGTCTAGATTTTTAATTGCTAGACTCTGGTTGGAAATGGTTTGTCCCAAACTATTTGTCTATTTGGGAGAGCCACTAATAGTAATCAACTAATTACTAACTAGGTTCGGGTCTTATATTTGGATTCGGATCGGGTCAGGTTGGGTCATCTAAATTAAGGTCCAAATTAATCCAGAAGTCTTCGTGAGTCAGGTTGGATCGGTCTGAATTCACTAAATCTAGATTCAACTCAAAAAAAGAAACGGATGAAATTTTTGAACCCGATCTGGCTTTATGAATCTTTTAAATGAATTCGGGTCGGATTTAACCAGGCCGGGTCAAGTTGGGTCACATATCAATATGATCCATTTATATTCTTTGTTTTATTTCATCGTTACCTTCGTTATATCAGTGTCCTCTGCGTCAAATTTCCTGATAAAACCTCGTCATTGATAGGCCCGAGTCTGGTATTTTAAATAACTTATTTTATTATTTTTTTTTAAGAAATGTTTTAGGGATCCAAAATAAATTAGCCCTCGACTCGGCCATACTTAAAAATCTTAGGAAAATTAGTGAACCGGACGGTTCACCAGTGGCCGTCGACCCGGCCCAAACCTTGAGGAAATCCGGTCCTTAAAAGAGGGTTAAAAAATCAAATCCCCCGCGGCCCCAATGCCCCGATCTGCTTCCTTCCTTCATCCGGCCCTTCCGGCTTCTCCTCTTCCTCCCGGTGACCAGGCGGCGGCGACGGTGGAAGTCGAGGAAAGAGATCTTGACGACGGCGACGGCAGCGGTTGCTGAGATCTCGACGGCAGCGGCGGCGAGGACAGAGGAGCTCGACTCTTCCTCTGCCTCCGGTTCGTCGTTCAGGTAAGTCGAGTGAGATTTTTTTTTCCGATCCCCTCCCTCCGGTTCGTTCTTCAATCCTTGACCTCTCCGATGATCTCTCCTACTCGGCTGTAGCGGCTACAAGAGAAGGAGAGAACAGTACGAGACACAGGTCTCGTTTCTGGACAACGATAGAGAGTTGGCATGGAAGAAGAAATGGACAACGACTGAGAGAGACGGGGGGATTAGAAAAGAGAAGGGTATCGTAGCGGGAAAGATGGGGATCTCGTGATTAAGGGAGAAAGCAAGGAATGAATGTGGGTAGATTTGGTGATGGACAGGGGAGAAGACGGGGGGAATAGAGGGGAAGAGACGAGAGGAGAAGAGAACAAGAAAATAAAAGAAGAGAGAGCGAGCGTATGGAACAATAAAAAGGGGCAAACTTCCACTACTTCGCGCCCCCCCTCTGCTCCCTTCTCTCTCTTTCTTCTCTTTCACGAGGACTCCTGCTGTCCTCTACCTTTTCCCATCGCATGTATAAATACCGTATTCTTCTTTCCTTCTTCAAATTTCTTTCAAAAATATTCAATCCTTTACCTGTTGTTTGAGATTGCATCTCTGTTTGTCTCCCAGATTTTATTTTCTTAGTCAATTAACGGAATATTTTTCATTTAATTATGATTTGTTAAAACCCCACGATCCAAGCGACCCGATCTTCACCGACACCTCTCTCTTTCTCATCTCTTCTCTCCTCCCTCTTTCTTCTATAAATTAGTATTCAAACTTCCAAGTTTCTCCAGGAGATTTTGTAAGCTAGAGCAACTATTCCTTAATTCTCTCTTTCGTCTCACTTCTATCTGTATTTCTGTATCTTTGTATCTAGGAAAGGCAGGAACCTGAATGGGATTAGCTAGAGTGCAGATGATGGGTTTTACCCCTTATATAAGTTATAATTTGTTCCATTTTAGATTGTTGTGTGGTTCTTTGGTTCTGTCTTTATTTTCTCATATTGGAATGTTTGGGGAGGTTCAAGTGCAGTAGTAAAACTAGTATTTGATCTTGGATTTCTTTTCTATGCGAGAATTCCAGTGTTTGATACTGTTTGAGTTTTGGCTATTGGGGGTGCAAGAGCATGTGGGGCATTTGAAATGGGAGACAAGGAGAATCTCGGCTGGCATTGGATGGTGGAAGATATACAGGTCAATCTTGTCTCTCGCTCTCTCTATCTCTCTCTGCGGTCCGTCATCCCCTTTGTTATTACTATTATAAATATCAAACATGACATGAGCTGTTTATTTATTTATAAACTTTATGTTCTGCATCCCTACTTTTCCCTCCACTCATACAAAGCATAAATCTTCAGCCTCACTGTGAGGCCCAGTTTTTATTGGGCTGGTTTTGGGCTGAAGTCGGCGGCCCTTGTCGACTTCAGTTCAAAATTTCTACGGGTTCGGAAGATTGGATTTTCCGACGAGAAATCCGGACAAATCCGACAACGCCGCTGGAGGTGGGGGAGATAAGGTTCTTCCTCGGGTTTATAGGGACTGGGGTTACCTCTGTTGATCCAGGAATATCTCCCTGTGGTGGAGTATCGACGGCTTCTTCGAGTGCCCCTGCCCTCGCCGGAGCGCTCTTCGCCGGAGGTCATGCGATCGGAGCCACCCTCGCCGGTAAGTCTTCCCTCCTTGGAATGGATAGTGGGTGTTCGTGCGGCTGGGCGGAGGGGAGAATCCGGTTGATTCTTCCTCTCCGTTGAAGCCGTGGGTTGTGGCCGGCAACGAGAAAGCCACCGTCGGATTCCTCCTCTCCGGCAACCGTCTTGGGCGGCCGATCACAGGGATCGCCGCCGTCCCTTCGCTTGCTCGGGAGGGAGAGAGAGAGGGAGAGAAGGATTTTGGTCGACCGGGAGGTCCTGTTGCAGGCGGCAGTCACCGGCTCAGTGCTCGCCGGCTGTCGGTCGGACGGCCACCGTAGGGGTCGCCGGACCTTTTTCCTTCTCCGGCGAGAACTCCGTGATGGTCGGACGGGAGGATCGCCGTCGATCCTCCCTGGTTCTCCCATGGGTTCGGGGAAATGCCGTGGCTGAAGAAGGCTGGGCTCGGTTTGATCAGAGCTTGGCTGGGCCAAGCCTGTTATGGGCTGGGTTTGGATGGGCCGGGCTTGGCTGGGCCGGGCCGGGCTGGGCTGGGCTTGGCTGGGCCGGGCCTCGTTGGGCCGGACTTGGTTGAGCCATGCCCTGTTGGGCTAGGCCTTTTATCTTGAATGGGCCGACCCAGTACCGGCAAGAAGGAAAGTATTGTTTGGGGTTGCCCCAAGGGATTTATTTTATTTTATATTTTTTTAAATTAATGATATTAAATAATAAACAAAATAAATTGTGATGCAGGATCGTCATCCTCCTTGGAAAATCAGGATTAGTGCTGAGTTGGTGAAACAGTAAGTTATCACTCACCGATAAAATTTTGCCATGCATGCTGTGAACTCATTACTTGACTTGTTAATGAATTTTATTGTTTATGTTCATGCTACATACATATATCTTGATGCGTTATGAAATTTAACCTTAGGCTAAAATGTAACGAGTCATGGGGTGAGTTGGTTGTAATTGCTCCCTAGTCCGACTATGATCACACGAGGATATAGACTCCTTTTGGACCTCCAGCGGGGCTATCGCTGGCACATGACCGACGTGCGGTATGTGACACAGGAGTTGTTGTTTTATTCTAGCCCATGCTGGAAAGCATGTTCCTCGTGTGATACTCAGAGCTAGATTCCTTTTGGGCCTCCAGCGGGGCTATCGCTGGCACATGACCGGTGTGCGGCATGTGACACAGGGTCTAGACTCTTTTGGGGCGAGCCACGGGCCGATCGTGGCCATAGTATGAGGGACTAAGTGAGTGTGTTTGGATGGCCATCCTAAAAATTTGTATGATGTCAGAAAAATAAATAAAAAGGTTAATAATGGGAAATGGCTTATATATTCTGGTTGCTTCTATGTATGGAATTACTCTAGATTCATGGTAAATTTATATTTGTGACATATGATGACTTACTGAGTTTAAGGGAAACTCATTCTTTTCCCTTGCATTTTTTTTTCAGGATTAGAGGATCATGTGGGCCAGGGATTCAATCAGTGAGGCATAGGATCTAGTGGACACTATCATATCTTTTTTTTTTTTTTCTTTATTTTATGAAATTAGATCATGATAAATGTATGACGGTTGGCTTTATGACAATTGAATCTACTTGCCTACTTTTGCTTTATTAATATAATGCCTGGTACTCATTTTATGTAAGAAATGGTTGGTACAGGCCTGATATGTTCCTAGAAAATATTGAATTCCCAGAACATACGGCCGTCTGTCGCACTTCTGGCCCAGGTCTTGGATTTGGGGCGCGACACTCACTTTTTCTTGAGTGCATCTTTCCGTGCTCCTGATTGAGTGCTACTACTAATAGTAGTAGGAATCATACCCATTTAATAGAGTGTTGGTTTCCTCTTTCTTTGATACCTTTATTTTATTTTATTTTTTGTTTGGACACAGGGGCTGCATACGAGATGAGAATTAAAAACTAAATAAATAAGCTTTTTTTCCCACCCCTTTCCCACTACTGCTGCTTTACTGGATGAGTAGTTTTTCTTATTGTTTCAACATGGCTTCTTATTCATGATTGTGCCCATCTGTTTGATTATAATGAGTTACTATTATAAGAAATAATTCATACAGCTGTAGATAAATAGGTATATTGTCTCGCATGAATGCAACAATGGGTGCATGAGAACTGAGCCAAATGGGCCCTTCCTGGGCCAAAGTTGGCTGACCCGGCCGACTTTAACCCCATGACCAAAAAAAGGAGCGAACAGGAAAAAACTCAATCTCCTATTCTGAGAGCCTAAGTTCATGGAATAAGGCTGGAGCTGTGGTCGTTTTGATCACCGGAGGCTGGTGAGAGGGTCGCCAGGCCTGGGCATGTCAACTAATGGCCGATGGGAATAGCCGGTCTTATCCGCAGCCGAGTTTACCTTCTCAAAGTTTTCTCTTTTAAACTACCCCCCTTCATCGCCTCTAATTGAGCAAAACTAAGCACTTCCGCCTTCCTCCGGCTTCTTTCCTAGCACCGGTGGCCTTAGAACCTTCGAAGCTAAGCCTCGACTATCCAAAGACCTTTCTTCCCTAATCCCTTTGCCTTCCTTCAATTCAAAAAGTTTGAGCCGTTCGGCTCCTTTTGTCATTGGAATCAAGTATCGCTGGCTGCGTCATTGTCGTCGCCACCTTTGTCTGTAAGCCCTCTCCCTTTCTATCTTTCTTTGGTCATTGGTGTCGTTGCTGTATCAGTAAGGGATGACATCTCATTTCGTTCTTTTCTCCCCTCTCGGATTTTTTTGTTGGTGGCTGGACCGCCATTGTCGGCCATAGCATCTTTACCTTGTTTCCCTTCCCAGCCATGCTCCATCGAGCCACGGCCTAGAGCCCTTCTTCCTCGATTCTCTGGAGCCATGGGAAGGCTCTTTTTGGGCCAAGCCAAAGAAGAGAAAGGAGAGCAAAGAAAGAAGAAAAGAAAAGAAAAGAAAAGAAAAAAGAGAGAGGAGAGAGGATAGAGAGAAAGAGGAGAAAAAGGAGAGAGAGGAGAGAAAAAGAGGAGAGAGAGGAGAGAGAAAGAGCAAAAACAAATAAATAAATATTTGAAAAGGAAGATCTAAATTTTATAAAAATAATTCTTTAATCGGACATTAATTATATGATATTTAGACTAATTTTTTGCTAATTAACTCGATCTCCATTGATCATATTCAAATGGATATCTAGATCGAGCCTGGACCAGATCAAAAATCTCTTTACTTATTTTTTTTGAATTAAGGATTAATTATATAAATAACTTATTTTGTCAGAGCCTTCACTATCTTTATCAATAAAGAAGTGCCGAATTTAGGGTTTCAGTCGCGTGTTTTTGATAGAATCAATTTTCTGTAAATTATCTATCTCTAGTATATTTTACTATGCTTGATTTGATTTAAAGATTTAATTATTGTTATGTTATTCAAATAAGTACTTTACATATACCATACACGGACATGATTTGACAAAATATCGAATTAAACATGCATGAATATTTGAAAATTGATTGTATTAATTTGTATCGAAAAATGTGTTATTTGTTGATTGTAGCGCTCCCTAGTCCGATTATGATCATACGAGTTAGGATCTAGTCTCCTTCTAGACCTGCAATGGGGTGATCATTGGCACATAATTGATGGACGGTATGTGTAGTCAGGAACTAGTTTTTTTCTAGGTCTAGCTGGCATGATGATCGCTATCATATGCTGAGGATGCATATTTTTTCGTGTGATATCAGAACTAGTATTCTTTTGAACTTTTAATGGGATAATCACTGGCATATGTTCGATGGACGGTATGTGTAGTCATGATCTAGTCTTTTTTAGGACTACTCATGGGCTGGTCGTAGTCAGAGGGATTAGGAGAGCGGGAGTGAAAGTGGATGGCCATCTTTGGTTGTTTTTAGAAAATTTGTTATAGTCAAATGTGCATAATAAAAAAATGGTGTTGATTGATCTGACTTATTTCATTGGCTTATATTTTATAGATAATCATTCAATTTTTATATTTCATGAATTAGAGGTTTTGATAACTTACTGGACTTGTGTAGTTTATTATAATTTTTTTTTAGATGCTATGGAATAGTCAGGACTTGGGATCATATTTTGAGGAGCTTGAGGAGCTTAAGAATTGGATGAATTTTTGATGGATTAGACCTATTTATTATATTTAATAATCAAAAAGTTGATTTTATTATTATTTTATTATTTTGGTATTTTGAAGGATTTGAAAATTAAAAAGTAGGCCTTATATATTCAATGAAATTAAATTCTAAGGATATGCGATCATCTATCGTACATTTGATTCGAGCCTCGAATCTGGACGTAATAGATATAAATGGTATCAGAGCATATATTCAAGATCTAGATGACTTTATGAGAGTGGGGTAGAATTATGGCTTCTAAATATCGTAAAATAATTATCAATATTAAATGCTTATTTAATTTTCTTTGATGGATATATGTTAATTTTTGGAATAATATTATCCAAGCTAGACAATTGATATATGGATACATAATTTGAGTTATATTATGTTATTTTAGTATTTGAATTACTCTTGAAATCTAATCTTGATATAATTGTAAAATGTGATATAAGTTTAAAAATATTGAAAGTTATTATATACCAAATATGATGGGAAGAGTTTAGCTCTTTTGTAGAAAAAGATAAAATAGAATAAAGATAATTAAAGGGATGAAATATTATTATAAATAGATCTTTTTACTTGATATTTTGAGTGAACTCTTAAAGTAAATTGATCTCTCTATTTTCAATATTCTAGCAGATTTACAAGATCATGATAAATAAGTTAGAAATATGTATATGTTTGCAACATTGCAAATATCAATAAATTTCTTATTGGTAGAATTGATCTTGTAGTAAAATTGTAAGAGTTTATACCTTGGATGGATTTCTAATAAGTCTTTGAATGATGTTATTAGATATTTGTATAAAATAATTTTAAAGTCAAAAATTTGAGTTATGTGTTGATCATGGATCTTCTGCCATCATTATTGATTGGTAGCAGAATTTAATGAAATGATTTGGAAAAGCTTAAATGAGTTTGACTACAAAAAGAAATTCTAGCTAGAGGGTTGATTATGATCATAAGTGAGTTTATTTAGGATTCTTTTATCTATCATAATATGGAGATGATTTTCTTAAAAGATAGAGATTGATCAAGAATTATTTAACCTTATTATTAAGGTAATCAAGGGTAGGCTTAACTCAGATCGGATTTAGAAATTAGTAACTTGATTATATAATGGTACTAATATAGCAATTATCTTGAGGAATGAGTATGATCCAAAATGCTTAAATAATAATAATAATAAGAACAAGAAAACACAAAATTTTTGATTGCATTTTATAAAAAAATTGAATTGGGATTATAAGGAATTTTGGAGAATACTGATTAGAGTTGCACAACGGAAGTGTGGTGGACTAAGGACAGTAGGATTAATTTAAAAGGTATTATAATGGAAGAATGGAAACTCTTATTAATAAAGAAAAAGTGATTACTGAATTCTGTTGATTGTTAAATAAATTGTAGCGTGGCTACATTATTCTCTGATAAGTTTTTTAATTGTAGCACGTGACAATGAAAATGTTAAGCATCTCAAGGGTTACTTATTCATTGATTCAATCTGATCTAATTTATTAGATATTTGAATAAATCATGCATTTTCCATTTGCTCCCTTTGATCTCAAGTTCAACATAGAAATCAGAATATCGATATCTTGTTTTCTTGGAATTGTCCTATTGGTTCAATGCTAATAATTTATGATAGACTTTTGATTTTTAAAGCCTGACACTATATTTTATTTGCATGATCGCCTTTTTAACTATCTAGTGATTTGTGTCAGGATCATTAAATTTTGTGGAATTAAAACTTTTTTATGGTGTTTGTACCGAATCAACGTCAAGCTCTTCTAAATATAATTAATTTTAATCTATCTTTGGATCCAGTTAATTCTAAGTTGATTTTGAATGAACGTGCAATCATATCAAGATGATTTTAATTTTAGACTTTTGATCACTTAATTAGTGCTAATCTTATTTAGTCTATATCTTAATTTTAAATGTGATAGAATGTTTTTGATAACTAATTTAGATCTAGTTATTTAATTTTAATTGAGGAAAAGTTGTATCTCAAATTGTATGTTATCTAAGGGGCAAACTTCTTTCAGAGTTGACATAGAGATGTCAAATTATAAAATAATCTCGAGAAGAGGTTGTATTTTGATTTTAAAAATATGTATTAGTATTGTAATTGATCTAAGTGATTGGATAGTTTATTAGCTTTGGAGTGATGAGACTATGTGTTTTGTTTGATAAATTACTGAATTTGGACATAATGGTATATGTGAGTTTTGGATCAAGCATCTTTGAATTTTGGAAGACTTAGATTTTTTTAATTTCGAGAATGAAATTTATTTAAGAGGGGAGAATGCGAGAACCGGGCCAAATGGGCCATTTCTGGGTCAAAGTCGGCAGACCTAGCTGACTTGAACCCCAGAACCAAAAAAAGAGGATCGAAACAGGGAAAAACTTGATCCCCTATTATGAGAGCCTAAATTCATGGGATAAGGCTGGAGTCGTGGCCGTTTTGGTCATTGGAGGTTGGTGCAAGGGTCGTGGGGCCTCGGTATGTCGGTCCGTGGTCGATGGGAACAGTTGGTCTTATCCGCAATAGAGTTTATCTTCTCAAATTTTTCTCTTTTAAACCTCCATTGACTTTAATTGAGCAAAACCGAGCCCCTCCACCTTCTTCCTTAGCACCGGTGGCCGTAGAACCCTCGAAGCTAAGTCCCGACCATCCGGAGATCACCCTTCATAATTCCTCTGCCTACCTTTGATTCAGAAAGTTTGAGTCGTTCGACTCCTTTTGCCATCGGAATCGAGTACTGTCAGCTGTGTCCTCACTGTCGCCATCCTTGTTGGTAAGCCCTCTTTCCCTCTATCTTCCTTTGGCCATTGGTGTCGCTGCCAATTTCATTATTTTTTTCCTTCTTGGATTCCTTTATTGGTTGCCGGACCACCACTGCCAGCCGTAGCATCTCCACCTCATTTCCCTTCCCAACCATGCTCTATCGAGCCACCGCCCGGAAACCCCTTCCTCGGTTCTATGGAGCCATGTGAAGGCCCTGTTTGGGCCAATCCAATGAAGAGAAAGGAGAGGAGAGAAAGAAGAAAAGAAAATAAAAGAAAAAAAGAGAGAAAAGAAAGAGGAGAGAGAGAAAGAGTATAGGGAGAAAGAGGAAAGAGAGAAGAGAGAGAGAAGAGGAGAAAGAAAGAAAAAAGAGAGAGAAAGAGAAAGAAGAGATAGGAGGAGAGAGAAAGAGAAAGGAAAGAGAGGGAAGAGAAAGAGCAAAATAAATAAATAAATATTTAAAAAGGAAGATCTAAATTTTGTGAAAACAATTCTTTGATTGGATGTTAATTATATGGTGATATGACGAGACTGTTGACGTGGAGTACACCTCGGATCCAGCTGGCAGCCTGACAGGTAGATAGAGCCGACGTGGAGTACACCTCGGATCCAGCTGGCAGCCTGACAGGCAGATAGCGCCGCGTCAAGTTTTCTTTCGAGCTCCCCCGCCAGGTGGCCCCACCAACGGTTGCGCCCACCTCGGCCCGAGCTCGGCACCTCTGGTTTTTTGTCAGGTGGCACCTCGGCCAGAGTCGAGCCCGTCTCTGCTCCTTCGCTAGATGGCTCTCCAAGGGTCGAGCCCACCTCGGTCGGAGTCGAGCCCGTCTCTGCTCTTTCGCTAGGTAGCTCTCCAAGGGTCGAGCCCACCTCGACCGGAGTCGAGCCCTCCGCTCCTTTGCCAGGTGGCTCTCCAAGGGTCGAGCCCATCTCGGTCGAAGTCGAGCCCTTTCTTTGTAAGCATTGGAAAGAACGAAGGTGCCAGCCCC
This sequence comes from Areca catechu, assembly GCA_021397845.1. NCBI lineage: Eukaryota > Viridiplantae > Streptophyta > Magnoliopsida > Arecales > Arecaceae > Areca > Areca catechu. The sequence continues at coordinate 3,239,532 of CM038050.1, read as the reverse complement.
AAGATTGTCGCCGAAGCAGGCGCGTGTAGTGCGGTGCGCCCAGTATGGCGCCCCAAATCTGTAACGGCGCGCGTAACCTTGTTTGCGCTAATTTGGGAGGGGCACCCCGATCGAGATGTCAGATCCTGCGGTTGACCACCTGAAACATCCCGAAGGAGAAGGCCGTACTCAGGATCTCATACCCGAGAGCGGCTGCGTCCAGATTGAGGTTCCACCTAATTTTTCCCTTCGTGACAACACGCCGGGCAAGACATGTTCACAACTTAACTTCCAACTACAAGAGAAAATGACCTTGGGAGAGTGGCCAACGGACACCGTTGATCCCTAAGCCCCCCAGAGGGAAAAAATCAAGGCACTGGAGCGATCGACGATCTAAAAAGGCACCAACGGGCGAGAAGGAAGGTAAGCAACCGAAGATAGGGCAAGCACACAAGATAGCGAGACGAGTGACTTGAAGGCAAGAGGCTTTCAGAGGACTCTTAGAGCGAGTCCCGCGAGCACGGTCGCCGCAACTCAAGTATCGCTCCTCTCTCGTTTTCTCCTACTCAATTCTTTATTAAAAACTCTTCTAAGCACGGTGACTGAAGTGGGATCCATCTTAGGGGATATGTTCCACTTTGCCGTCCACTAACTTGATTGTCTGAGTGCCCTCGTCGGGATCCTCGGCCCGGGTCTCTAACACTGTTTTGTAGGTCCGAGAACACCAGGATTCCGGAATGAAGGTGCAGATGTCCGGCGCCACTTCGTAGCTGCAGGCCACGACGGTAAGGTCGGCAACATATGGTATTTAGATTAAATTTTTGCTAATTAACTCGATCCCTATTGACGGGATCCAAATGGATATCTAGATTGAGCCTAGATTAAGACTTGACTAAAAATCTCTCTCCTTATTTTCTTTTTTTGGATTAAGGGTTAATTGTATAAATAATTTTGTTAGAACATTCATCTCCTTTATCAGTAAAGAAGTGCTGGATCTATGGTTTGAGTCGCGTGTTTCTAATAAAGTTAATTTTTTGTAAGTTATTTCTATTCTTAGTGTGTTTTACTATGCTTGATTTGATTTAAAGGTTTAATTATTATTATATTATTCAAATATGTACTTTATGTATGCCATACACAGAAATGATTTGGCAAAATATTGAATTAAACATGCATAAATATTTAAAAATGGATTGTATTAATTTACATCGAAAAATGTATTGTTTGTTGATTGTAGCGTTACCTAGTTCGATTATGATCACACGAGTTAGGATCTAGTCTTCTTCTAGACTTCCAGTGGGGCGATCATTGGCATATGATCGATGGACAGTATGTGTAGTCAGGAGCTAGTTTCTTCTGGATCTACCCAGGCGGGATGATTGTTGGCAAATGCTGATGATGCATGTTTTCTCGTGTGATATCAGAGTTAATATTTTTTTGGACCTCCAGTGGGATGATTAGTGACATATATCCGATGGACGGTATATGTAGTCAGGATCTAGTCTCTTTTGGGACTAGCCACGGACCGATCATGGCCATAGTCAGAGGGACTAGGAGAGTGGGAGTGGGAATGGATGGCTATCCTTGGTTGTTTTTGAAAAATATATTATAGTCAAATGTGTATAATGAAAAATTGGTGTTAATTGATTTGACTTAGTTTATTAGCTTATATTTTATGGATAATGATTCAATTTTTATATTTCATGAACTAGAGGTTATGATAATTTGCTGAGCTTATGTATCTCATTATATCTTTTCTTTTTTTTCAAATGCTCCGGAATAGTTAGGGCTTGGGATCATGCTGTGAGGAGTTTAGGAATTGGATGAATTTTTTATGGATTAGACTTATTCATTATATTTAGTGGTTAAAAAGTTGGATTCATTATTATTTTATTATTTTGCTATTTTAAAAGATTTGAAAATTAAAAAGTAGGCCTTGCACATTTGATGGGATTAAATCCTAAGGATATGTGGCATCTATCATATGCATGAATTGGGCCTCGGGCCAGGGCATGACAAGGTGTGACTACCGAATTCATGATTTCTTATTTCCTTGCTTATCTTTTTCTTTTTTTGGTATATTCGAGGCTTAAAACATTCCTCGGTGTGAGAAGTGTTGTGGATATTACATGCATTCTCTTGGACTGAATGGTATGCATCTGTCCTGATCTTTTATTGCAAATTCAATACCTACCATCTGATCTTGTTTGCTTCATAGTTTATAGGTTTCTCTAACTTATATATATGATAGGAACAAGACAAAAATTGCTAATTTTCCCTAGCTTCATGCGATCCAAAGGTTAGTTCTTTTTTTAGATTTATTTGTTATAGCTTTGGCTTTTTTTGATGATTACGTTTATCTATGAATTTCATCTAGAAAATCATGCATTTCATTTTTTCGTGATTCTGTAAATGAAAGAAAGAATGCTTATTTCTTGAAGCGTGTATTGGTGAATTGTAGTTTTCATGTCTGTGCTCACTGATCTTTAGCTATTTTCTTCAAGTATTGGATGGATTAAGGTTCTTCTTCATTCTTCCCATCTTATTTGGTTCAATTTCTTTTCCTTATCCATCATATTTCTAAAAAAAAGTCACTCCATGATGTAAACTGCTAGTAACGCCTCAACCATATTATTGTTATCCTATATTTATCCTCAAGTGAATATGCAACCATCTTCTCTCTCATTCACCACCAGTTATTTTAACTACTTTCAATTGTTTGCTGCTAATCCTGTGTTGGCCATAGGAATCGTTTTTGTTTTGAAGTCTGCTGGTGGCCTTATTTTTTCCCAGTATCAATTCTTTCCTTTTATTAGCATTAATTCAATTCTGGATGCATGTAGACAGTATGATTCGTAAATAACATCCAATCTCAGAAATTAAAGCTGCCAAACTAAAGACCACATTAAGGTGCTTGGTTAGCAGAATATAATAATAACCTGGACTGCATCTCTGAGGATAGTATTGCATCATTTTTTTTTAAGAATAAGAACATCTACAATCTTTGTTCTAGGTAACATGCTTTTGGCAATAATAGTCTGTGAAGATTATCAGGAAAGTATAATATATCTATGTTAAGAAATTATCTTTACCCTTGGATATGAAAATTAGTTCTTTTGTAAATGTGTTTTAATACATTTGGAACAATATAGGGATGAACTTAATGAGTGCCATTTTTCTGGAAAAACTAAAAAAGTTGGCAGATACATTTTCTTTCTTAAGCATGTTAGGCAAATGTTAAACTAATATCAAACATATCACATCTTATATTTTATATTTTGTCATTAAATATAATAATTTATTTTGATGCTTTTATACTTTGGTTACTAAAATTTTTTTGCTACGGTATATTTAGTGACCATCTAGTAAACAAATATTTATGATCATTAAAAATTTAATAATAAAAATAATTTTTTTACTGATCAAATTTTTTATTACTAAAATTTAAAATTTTTGTAGTGGTCTATGAGTCCAGTCCAAGAAATTTTAATAATCCAGCCAGAATATGATCGGTTAGGCTCCATTTCTTTTTCCTAGGGTGGCTGTAAGTTTTGCATTGGCTGAATGCAATTAGAATAGGAGTCATCTGATGCTTAATTTAAATGCTGAACGATTTTTTGATTTCTAAGGTGATATAAAATAGCTGGTCGCTAGGGATAGTAAAGCCTGAATGGGAAAGTAGTTGCATTAAGATTAGGTTTCCATCAAATATCAGAGAGCTAAATGTAAGGGCTGGTAGATACTAGGTGTGGACATGCTTTCTTCCTGGAATTGTTTAGTCATCAAAAATTCAAATGGAAAAAACTGGTTGTCCAAATGTTGGTTGACTTTATTATTTAGAGATTTCTATTATTTGTAAAATCTGGATTAGTCTTCTGTTAATTTTTTTCTTTTCTTTTATCAACATTTCATTTCATTGGGTGGTGTTAATAGTGGACTTCAGTTTGTGAATCTGAGGATTTTACATGTGGGTGATGCTGTTGTTATTCTTGCTACCATATGTTGGTCGTCCAAGATGTGTTATGGGCCTATGGTACTTAAATGTAATGTAGATATCAATGTGGCATAAAAAAGGGAATGAAATGACTGATTGCATGGAAATCTCCCACTTATTATGTGCTAGTTCGTTGAATATTGGAGCCTCATAAATTGTCCTTTTATTTCATATCTGTATTGTTAGCTTTCTGTGATTTATCTGTTCTACTCAGATATTACTGGATCGTTGTTAGGAGTTGTCTCTTGGGTTGAGTATTCAAAGCATAAATATTGACATCATATATAAATATTTAATTTTTTTTTAAAATTTATATATTTATACTATTTTGTATGTTTAACTAATTGTATTTAATATATTTAACATACTAATTTTATATAGAAGTGGCAAGAAGTGCAATAAAATCAAAGCTCAATTGGGAAGGATGGTATGGAATCATCGTGGTAGTAGCCTTAGCCATCTATGATGCATATATAGAAAGAAACAGTTGGAGTGAACAAGGGATGGATTTATAGATTTGGATCATAGGCTAGCTTGCTGATAGGCTTCTCATCTTTTGGCCGCACATCTTCACGAGTCCCTGAAGAGTATATTCATGAACGGAAGAAGATTTGTAATATGTTTAAGACCGTATATGCTCGAAATAAGGAGTTAACTAATTAAAACAGTTAATTGGGAGTTTTGAATAGTGAATTAGCTGTCCAAAATAATGAATTTTCTGTTCGTGTTTCTCGTACCAAGAAGTTTATGTGCCTTATGATGGAGAAGATGCATGTCAATTCATCTACTTTAATGCAATCTTCGTTTACAGTTTTATCATTGTCTCCAGCTATTATCTCTGTAAATGATGATAATTATGATAATGATGATGATTATGAGGAGGATGGTCATTTATGATTTATTTTTTGTTATGATTGGGATGTCATATATATTTTTTGTTATGAATGTGAATATGATGAGAATAATAATACTTGTGAAACTTTTTTTATTTGGACTTGAATATATGAGAATGATGATGTTTGTAATGATTATAATTTTTTTATTTATATATCATCAAGTATATTAATATGTTATATTTATCATGATGATTATGGATTAATATGTTATATTTACGAATATGAATTTGTTATTATATGGATTATTTGTATATATATCATTGGGTGTATTAAAAAAATATTTTAATTTTTTTAATAGCCATATTTAAATATTGCGAGGGATTTTTTTCTCGGAAAGTTTTTTTGCAAGGGATTATTTCCTCGGAAAGTTATTTATCAAGGGATAATTTTTTTAGAAATTAAAAAGTTATTTGAAAATTTTAATAAATCTTTCAAAAAATCCCTCGGTAATATTCTCTCAGAGAATCTCTTGAAATCTTCTTTCGGAAAATCTCTTAGAGAGATGTTTCCTCGGAAAATTTCTTGGAAATGTTTCATTGAAAATCTCCTGGAAATATTTTGTCGAAAAATCTTTTGAAGATTTTTTCTCAAAAAATCTGTCAGAAATTTTTAAGAAAAAAATTATCAGAAATTTTTTTAGAAAATATATTTCTTCGAATTCTTGCGATTATTTTTCCATAAAAAATTATTTCATTGAAAAATATCTTGGAGAATTTTTCATGAAAAATCTATTTGAAATTTTTAAAGAAAAATTCTATTGATAAATTTCTCAAAAAATAAACTCCCTCTAAAAAAATGTTGAGGGTTTTTCTGATGACTATTTTTTCATAAAAAATTTAGAGTTTTTCGACGACTATTTTTTCATTGGAAATATAAATTTTTGATGAATTTTTTTCTCCCAAAAAATCCCTCGAAAACCGGCCTTTTTTTGTAGTGGCTGGGCAATATACAATGGAGTCTTGATATCGTTGCAGCATGGTTTGGTCTTGATGTTGGTGAGTTAAAACTTTTTCTAAAATAAGGGAAGTATCAGCTGATGAGTTAATTTCACTCGCTGGACTATCTAGTGGCATGGAATCTGATTCTTCAAGAAAGGCTATGCTTATTGTCCCTTAATTAAGAGTCGGTCATTGCATGGACGGTGTATGAACTGCATTATTTGGGCCCATCTGACTTGGTTACCCAATTGATTGATCATATGAATCCTCATCATCATTTAGGAAAAGGTGGCTGCTTAACATACCATGATTTTTAGTGATGGTGCTTTCTTTACTTCCAATAATAACAAAAAGAAATATGGTCTTATAAAAAATAATATTTTTAAATATAAAAATTTGCTTGCTAGATAGATCATACATCCGATATCTTTTTTGTCCATGGAGATATCCCACAAAAATATACTTAATGAAATAGGGATCAAACTTGTCTTTTATGATAGAGTGTAATCAAGCATAACATAAATACCCAAATACTTTTAAATGATTATATTTAGGAGGTTGACCAAATGATACTTTCAACTGATACTTTATATGCACATGTGGACATCAAATTAATGAAGTAGGCTACAATAAGAACACATTCTCTCCAAAATTTAATAGGCAAGTTGGCCTAAAAATATAAGACTAGCTATTTCTAACAAATATCTATGTTTCCTTTCAACCTTTCTATTCTTTTGAGGTGTGTAGGTATAAGAGGTTTGTTGCTAGATCCCAAACTGTAATCAAGCATAGCTCGTGACTTAAATTCTTGACCATTGTCACTCGAATACATTTAACTTGTGTACCAAATTGAGTGCATACCATATTATAGAAAAAGGTCAAATATTGATATACTTGTGATTTAAATTGCATCAAATAAATCTAAGTACATCGAAAAAAATCAACTATAGTCAAGAAATAGTATGCCTTTGAGTGTGAAGTAGCATAGGGTCTTAAATATTATAATGAATTAAGTCAAAATAAGCTATGGCTTTATTATGATTAATAGGAAAAATAAGCCTAGTTTGTTTGGCATGATGACAGGAATTATAGACTAGTTTATCATTATTAAGAATGTCTTTAGATAAATCGGGAATGTATAATAAGCAATCCAAAGAAGAGTGTCCCAACTTAATATGCTAAATATGCAATAACTATCTATTCCATGCCACATGTCTAGAAATTGCTGCTTGCCTAAAGTTTTGATAATATAGCCCATCACGTTGCCTACCCACTTTAATCAGCCTCCTCGAGTGTAGGTCCTGCAAAATACAAAAATTTAGATAAAAAGTGAGTATACAATTATTATTCTTTTTCAATATATTTATGATAATAAATTGCATTGAAAATCATCAATCTTGAGCACTTCTTATGACTTTAGTTTGTTGGGGAGGACCAAATTTTTACTTTGTTGCATCTCAAGTAATTGTCCATTTGAGAACCGTATAGGCTAAGATCCTTTACACACATTTTGTAATTGAATTAAAGTCATCGACCTAGTCATGTGGCCGGTGGCTCCTATATCAATGATGCAACTCAAGTAATGTATTGACTTACCGATAAAATTGGTAGCATCTATTAGCTTGAAATCATCTACCACAATCTTGCTACCATCATGATTCAACTTTGCACCATGAATAAGGTTCAAGAAATGCTGATATTCTATGGCTGAAAGGCCTGGGATGGGTGAATCTCCATAGCATCCACCGTTTTCAGGTTCACCTGAATGCATAGAGTTGAAATTTTCATCCTTCAACTTTCAATTGGGTGGATATCCAACCGGTTCGTAGCAGCGATCTCTTGTATGATCTAATCGCTTATAGTGCTCGTATCATGGGTGGCTTGTACCAAGCTTACTTTCTATCTTGAGATATTTGACCCCTACGCCCATTCTTGGACCTAGCAACGAGTGTGACTGCCTCCACGGCTAGAGCAGTAGCTTCAATGTTGGGCTTTCGATCGGTTGCTACTATCGGTGGTTATGCTCTTGTACCATCATAATATATGCCCTTTAAGAGAGGATAGCGGTCTATTCTTAAGATTTACAAGCGCACAGTATTGTAGGTTTCATCGAGTCCCATCAAGAAATCATATACTTTGACATTTTTCTTGATGCCATGATAGCCTTGAGAGAGCTACAATGCATGGAAAAATTGAATCATACATTTGCAACTCCTCCCATAACATCTTTAGCTTACGATAATAGCTATCGACTGACATCTTTTCTTGTTGAAGCTAGCTTATATTCGTTCGTATTTGATGGACTTGAACAGTATTTCTTTGTAAGAATCGCTCTTCTAGGTCCACCCATATATCACGAGCTATTATCGTGTATGTCACGATCTTGTACAGCTCCTTGGTCTTGGATTTTGTAAGCCATGCGACTACTATTGCATTGCACTACATCCAATCAGGATAGTCGTAAAAAGCCTCACTCAATTTCTTCAATATCCCATTAACAAAGCCTACCTTGATCTTTGCATATAAAGCATTCTTCATAGAATGTCTCCATAAATGATCCATAAAAGATAATTAGATCTAGTGAACAAGTTTGTCTCATAGATTTACCTTAGATGCATTTACCTTCACAACTTTGTCAAATTCTTCTGTCATAGTTGATCTGTAATGGATAACTAAAGAATGGTGTTTTGGCTCTAATTCTAAAAAACTTTTTTTAAAAATAATTAGATATCTTTATATTAATTTGATATCCAATATATATACAAAATATATTCAGCAATAAAAAAATAAATAAATAAATCTAACCTTCTGAATAATGAAAATAATTATAAGATAACTATAATCGAAAAAATTTACAAAATTTGGTAAATCTGTATGATTTGCAAAATTTCTAAAATCTGGCAAAGCTGCGAGATTTCTAAAAAAATCTGAAAAAATTGAAAAATCTATAAAACTCCACATAATCTATAAAATTTCAAAAAAATCTAAAAAATCTAAGACAACCTATAAGAATTTATGAAATCTGAAAAATCTTTCAGATTTAAAAGATCAAGTCTTTCTAATAACATGCGTAGATGCAATCAAACAACATCCCTAAAGCTTTAGTAGCTAACAAAATTCTCGAGAAAATTTCTCCGATCTTAAATTGTCCCTATGACCCTATTTAATCCAATTAGTTTGGTCAAAAGAAAATCCATCCAGCGTTAACTTGACTCAACCCGAACTCTAGCAAAGGTTGGTTGGGCTGCACAGAAGTTGGGTTGGGCTGGCTATTCTTGAAATATATGGTTGCTGGATTGGCTTGGGTTAACAATAACCATCAATCTGTCCCAACGCACTAGAGGTAGTTTGAGGTCGGATCATTAGCTTTTGAAAAACCTCAACACTCTCTGTACCAAAATAAATAAATAAATAAATAAAAATTATTCGGGGAATCAACCAAAAATCATAAAAAAATGTACAAATAATTTTATCCTGACATATATAGAGAGCCAACCAGTTGAAGGATGAAATATCTTTTTATTTTCTTCGTAAAGGATGAAATATCTCTAAACACCATTTCAGTTCTCATTTTCCCCAACATTTTTATCCTGGATGGGTTTTTTTTTAATAAATCATTTCTTTGGTAGCACAACATCGCTTTTATCCTTTGCGAGATAAAATGGTAACGATCAGAAGCACAACAAATGTAAAGTAACGGTCAAATCGGACGCACGCACGATATACACGTTAATTAAGCGTAGTCAAAAAGGATGGCCCGTTAGGACGGCCGACCCATCAAAGAAGCGCACCGAGGCGCTGGCTGGCCTGCGCGCACTGGACGGGCGCGAAGCCCACCCGGGAGTTCCGGAGGTCATAGTCCACCCACACGTCCTGCTGGTGGTGGTGCCCTATCACGTACGCCGAGAGGGGAACCAGATCCGAGTTGCCGAAGGTGAAGCACCACACCGCGTCCCGGCCCCGCGCCTCCCCCGCCGCGCGGTACAGCAGCCGCTCTCCGACCACCCTCACCTCCGCCCCCCCGCCGAACACCAGCACCACTGCCGGCAGCCGCCACGCCGGCGGCGCCGCCCCCGCCTGTATTCGGAAGCACAGATCGAACGCCCCCTGGAACACGAAGTCCGGCTCGTTCAGAACGGTGAGGACGCCCTCCGTCTGCCTCAAGAATTCGGCTTTCAAGGCGTCGTAGGCGGCGCCCAGGAGGAAGGTGAACTGGGTCCCGGAATCCACCATGGTCTGGCCGGCGCCGGTGTGATCGGGAACGAGCACGGATTTGGGGATGGGGAGGGGGACGTCTGCCACGCGGATGCCGTCCAGCTGGACGGTGTAGGCCACGCGGTCGAAGTAGGGGAGAGGAAGTGAGATCTGAACGAGCGGGGTATAGTTGAGGGCCATGAGAAAGGAAGGCGGGGCGTCGCCGAGGAGGAGGACCCCCGTGGCGGTTCCACCGGCGATGCAGTAGGAGAACCGCTGGGTGGAGGTCTGTGTGACGAAGGAGAGAGATCCCCTGTTCATGCCCAGCAGACCGACGGTGGCGGGATCGTCGCCCCCGGAGGTCGAGGAATAAGCGGAGGTCATGCAGCCAAAGATGGTGGACAGAGGAGTGGACTGGTCGAGGCGGAAGGAGTCGGCGGCGAGGGTGCCCTCCGAGGTGGAGGCGTCCGCGTAGGAGAGGGACACGTGGCAGAGGGAGGAGGTGGCGTCGCAGGAGGCCGGGATCGGAAGGTCTCGGGTGCCATCGCGGCAGGTGGCGGAGGAGCACGGGACAGGAGAGTAGGAGGAGGAGGCGCGGGGGTGGAAGGAGGGGCCGCCGACGGTGGCGTTGCAGAGGAGCCAGGAGAGCTCGCTGCCGGTGTCGAGCACCATGGAGACGTTCTGGGCCGGCGTTCCAACGGAGAGGGAGACGGTGAGGCTGACGTTGTGGTGGAATAGCAGCTTGTTGCGCGGCCCGGGGAGGGCCAAAGATGAGACCTTTTGAGTTCTCAGAGGTAAAACAAAGGGTTTTGCCTTTCCTTCTTTACTAGCACCAGCAGTGCCTCTGCTGGTAGCCGTTAACGTTGTCAAGGATGGTGAAGTTAAGGGTTGGTGGAGAACAAGACAGATGAATAGAATAAAAATAGAAGCAGCAGAACCCAGTCCTAGTTTTGGTATCATTGGGAACGAGGGATACGGAATGGAAAGGAAAAACATTTGAAAGGGGAAGGGAGGGCGCAGCTTCGAGCAGAGTGAAATAGGAGCTAGCTAGGTGGGAGAGTATGTGATGTGATGTGATTTGATTGGGTACTAGATAAGGTTGGATGGAGGGAGGGAGGGAGGAGAGGGAGGTTTGGCACGGGGGGAGGCTGCGACAGGTGGGAAATATCGCTGTATGTATTTGGACTCCAGAGGGGCCTCGTCCTGCAAATTTTGGGTATGTGGTGAGAGAGGGAGGGAGTCTCTGTTTTATTGGAGGGAGAGTGTCTACTATTGATTCTGAAACCCTCGTCCCGGCTTAACCCGTTTTGCTGGCAAGGTCGCGGTTCACCGGTTCAATGGCAAGTCGACAGCGGTCAGCCGAACTGATTCCAGATAAGGTGATCTCATCTACTGTGTAGACTACGGGGTATTCGTGTGAATAGAGCAGGCATTGGGCATCGAAGATATTGGGAAAGGAAAAAAAAAAAGAAATTTTTTTTGATTTTCTTTTTCCGGTATAGGATGCTAGGGCTCGTGATCTGGACCGTTCAAGCGGTTAGAACCACCGGGTCAGCAGCACGGTTTTTCAAAATCAAGGACTTGGAGCCGAGCCGGCCCGTGATAAAGGCGGTTCGACTCGTTCGACCCGAACGGATCTCCAAATCGCTGCTCGAAAGACAAGAAGTTAAGATAATTACAGCTAGAGACGTTAGGACTGATGCTAGATTACAATGGATTTGATGTCAGGACCCAAGAGAACAGAACATGACTGTTGTTGGGCCAGGTTTTCCGAAACAGGTGCAGACAACGATGGGTTAATTATTTCTGCTTACCAAAATAAGGGACTAATTATTTCTCAAGAACATGTATTTAAACTGGTGTTTAGTACTATTTATCACTTTCAACAAATTATTACCAAACATTTCTGGCCTTCATGAAGCACATGATTGGTGCATGTACCCATGGATGCCGGAAAACCTTAGATAACGAAATAAATAAATAAATAAATAAATTATTTATTTGAATAATCAACTTTTATGTCATGAGTGACTGAATCTCGTGACACGGTAATTTAATCAATAATATTTATAAATCATCCAATGTAGTCATGATAAATCATGCTAAATCAAAACATCGTATTGATGGAGAAAGACATTCTTTACTATTTAGTATTACATGATTGTGCGTAACTTTTAAATTTGTTAACATGACATCTTGAGAATTAAATGATTTTTAAATTTATCTTTTAACGATGTCGAATTGACATTAAATGGTGCTGTGCCATTGAATTTATTTTTATTTTTAAGTTATGTCGCCAAACGTATTTAATGAGACAGAGATAGCAAGCGACTCTGAAAACATGCTAGAGAGTCACGGCAGCTGCCATCACGGTTGTCGTCGTCCACCATTCCGTGGGGACTAGTCTAGTGGGTGTGGAGAGGAGAGCTCTTGACAAGTCAAGGGCAAAGGCGGTTCAGGGTGGCGATGTGGTCCTTTGCCAGGGTTTGGCAGGTGGCGATATTGACTTGAAGTTCCATGAGAAGCCTATAATAAATCAGTAGAGCGCCTTCTCTACGAAGATCCACTGCCTGGTGTGGCAGATCTCTTTCTTGAAAGCCTGGCTGTAGAGAGTGCCGACCTATCGTCCACTATATCGGCTGTGCATCTATATGATGTATGCTAGTATGCACTCCTCTATTAATCCATAGCATTCGCACTCTGCGAATTCCTCGATTTTGTGCCACGTCCTTTTCTTCTCATGCTACCGTGATCGATAGATACCATATTGCCACCACTTCGTAAGCTAACAATTTTTTTTTTATTTGGGAATTCAATAGAAACCTAACAAAGCCTCAAGTTAGTACCCCTAAATAATAGCCTATCTATCCATCCAATTCTTTTTGGAAAAATGGATACAGGGTAGCTATTTGGTGTCTCAAGTGCCGACAATTCAAGTAACTTACAACCATGCTACTGCTCCTGCTCTCAGATGACGAGGATCTTTCTTTTCGACCGGCACCGCCATCGCTATTTAATATTTAAATAAATAAAATTTAAGTAATTTTAAAAGTTATCATAATTCTTATAATACCATGTCAGTAAAATTAAAAATCATTAATAGTCACATGGCTCTAAAAAGGAAACGATGTTGAGCCCCATTAGTTTGATTCCCTAATTGGACATGCTTGTTGACTAAATTGCATGATTTGTTGAGGTTATTAACTAAATTGCCATCTAGAACTCAATTGCTAGTAATATATATATATATATATATATATATAAGACAGTACAAAAATATAATAAAAAAGTTACATAGCATATTGTGCCAAATCCCACGTGGATAACACGCCATGTTCTCCCTTGTATTGAATCAGTTCACGTTGTCCAACGTGATCTGCCCCGGTCCGCTTGGACCTGGTCTATGCAATAAATTTTTCGCAGCGTTTTCGCATAACCAGGAGGGTCAGTGATGAACAAAATAAGATGCAGAGTAGAAGAATATATAGCATCATCAAGACATCAACCATCCAGTTGCGGCTAAGTTTGGAATATGTTGGCATGAAATTCCTGTTCCGGCCGGTCGAAGCTGCTACATCACAGGACCGTTCCCTGGTTCACCTGCAAAACAGGTTCGTTGCCGGAGTTGCTACGGTGGGGGACACTTCGATGCCTAAGTCAGAGACGGGTCTCCGCCACAGAATGGAGAAGATCCTCCAGAAGCAGAGGGAAAGGCTCTGTAAATTTAGAATGTATTGTACCTCTTATCTCGAGCATTTTCTCTTACCGCTATTTATAGGAAGCCATCCAGCCTGCGGGTTCGCTCCTTTCTCAATGATTACGGGGAGTCATTTCTTCCCATGATTGGTAATTGTGGGATGTCATCGAGCGGTTCTGGCCAAACCGGAGGCGTGGTAACTGGAGTTGCGCGCCATGATCGTGCCATGGAGATAGTCGATAGTAACCGTTGGTTACTGTTGTCTATCTGAGACAGATTGTGGATCCGTCTTCAGATTTCCCCCGCTTAGGAAGATTTTCATAATCAAATTGGGAATCTCCTCGTCTTCGGATCTTCTCGGTCGGAGATCCTGTCTTCTGCATGAGTCAAGGACTTGGTGTTTACCAAGGGCCGGAGATCATGTTTTCGACAGGAAACGAAGAGCATGTCTTTGAAAGTCGACGAGAAGCCTGATCTTCGGTTAGGGCCGAAGACATAATCCGAAGGTCTTTCCTTCGGATGTCGTGGGCCGGCGGAGAGCTTTGAGTTGTCCGTTGTTAGCCTGAACTTTCTAGGTCCGAAGTTGTTGGTTCGGAGGAGAGGTCTTCAGTCAGCCGAACCGGTGTTTGGTTCGTACTTGGACCGGGATATCCCAATAGTTGCCTCCCTACTCTCAGTTATCGAAGCGAAGGTTTGCCTCAAGAAGTAAGAGTACCAATGCTTTGTTATTTTCCTTCTAGGGGATAGTACAGTGGATGATCATGAGATCTTTGATTAGACTGCTCATCATGACTGCTGGTTGATTTGGGAATCAGGCGGTGGATAGCTGTCACTTCCTGGTTGGGGGAGAAGAAAAGAACGAGCGACCTTGTGACCGCCTCTTCTTTTCCTGTTACATGATAGTTCAGCCAATCTTTCGGTTGAGATTTGGATGGTCGTGGTGACTTCTCCCCGCCCGTTAGATGATGGATGCACTTCATCCTGGCCGCTGGTTCAAGATGGGTTACCTTCTTGGGTGACCCTTTGTCAAATCAACCTGGTGGGACTTCAGAGGCTCCTGGTCTCCTTTTGGGAAAGAGAGAAGGTCCGGCTAAGGAAGTTTCTTCAACCTCGCCTCATTCTTTGCTCAGCCTTCCCTGTTCTTGACTACCAGTTTATTCTGCAGGTAGAATCTTTTTTCTACCTTTTTGTTTCATTTTTTTGTCATGGAAGAAGCTGTAGTAAGTCAGGGGAGACAAGTTAGGCCCTCGGGAGCCGGTGACGTAGTGAGTCCGGAGTCGATCCCTAGTTCAGTTTCACAGGGGAAGATGACTCTTTTTTGGGAACGCTATCGCGTTCTCGAGGGGTTTCCTTTCATTCTCCCTGCACCTGAGGAACGAGCAAACAAACCTCCTCCTAGATGCTTAGCCATGTACGAAGACCATCTGAAGGCTGGCCTTCGACTTTCCCTGCATCCTTTTTTCATCAGAATCTTTCGTCTGTACCAAGTGGTGCCGGCGTAATTGACCTTGAATAGCATCTGGAACGTCTGCGGGTTTCTGGTTCTGTGCAGCATCGCCAACATAGAATCTAGGACCAGCTTATTCACAGCCCTTTTTGTACTCAAGAGGGATTTCCATAGCAGTAGATGGTGGGTGATCGGCCCTCGACCGGGCCGCAAGATCATCAGGGACATGCCTAGCACCATCCATGGGTGGAAACCTGTTTTTGTGTTTGTATTGTCCATTGATCCATGGGGCTTTGACACTGTTTGGAAGAAGCCTCGTCTAACCGTCAATGATGGGAAGAAGGTCTTGGCGGCTGACCAGTTGGATTACGATCTTCTGATTAATTCGGAAGTCGCCCATATCCATGAGTTGTTGGAGGAGAGAAATCTCTATTTTGCGGGGATTAGCAAGTTCTCCGTATTAGGTATAGTAGCGGAATTCTCTGCCCCTCTTCCCCTGTTTTTGTTGTAGCTCAGTCGATTTAAAGAAATTTCTCTGCTTGTAGGTGGCGGAATGAAGCCTGGCGTGAGCTGGCTCCATTAGACTTCTGAGAAGAGGGTAGCTCAAGCCCCTCTCACAAGGTCTGCAGTTCGGAAGAAGGCCCGAAGAGATGGTCTTGAGGGGGACTGGAGCACTTCATCTTCCCGGGGGACCTTAGGGGAAGATGTGGTACCCACGGAAGGGGCCCCGTCAAGATCTCGTCCAGTTGAAGTTCCACCGGCGGTTACCTCCTCGGTTCGCATAAGGGGGAGTCCGCCTTAAGCGGCGGACGTGCCACCGCTTTGCCCCTCTGCAGTTGATAAGGGCAAAGCGCGGCAAGTCAAGGGAGAGTTCGCTCGCGGGGCTTCCCCAGCTGGAAGCCGTTTCAGCAAATTCTTCGTAGCTTTCACCTACGGGGGGACTACTAGTCCCTGCCGTAGCCAGGCAGGCATTGAAGAGCACATTGCTGCCTCATGACTTGGCAGTTCTCCGAAGTCGGAACCTTCCCAGGATGTCCGATTCTGTTTTTTCTACCTTGTAACAGGTATGGTCCTTGCTGTCTCCTTTGTTCTAAGAACTGTTCGATCCATAACTCCATACTTTCAATGCAGTTGGTCTATGACCTTACCTTTATGGAGGAAGGTCTAGGAAATGTTGACAGTCTCATTCACGGCCTCAAGAAGGAACTTTACATGGCTAAAGCTACAAAGGAAGTGGCCAAAGAGCTGAAGCAGTCCATGAAAAACCATCTCGCTCGAGCGAATGCTGAAGTCCAAGAGATGAAGAGTGAACTGAAGAGTGCCCAGTTGATAATAGCGGAACAAGGGGCAGGGTGGAGGAAGAGCAAAAAGTAAGTCGACTCCTTGGAGCAAGCTGCCAAGAAGAATTAAGAGAGGATAGAGAGTTTGACCAAGGCAGCGAAGGAAACTGCCAGAAGGGTCGAAGAGGTAGTTCTGGAGTCCAAAGCGGCCAAGAGAGAGTCCATGTCCCTGAGAAAGCTGGTAGACGATGCCATAACAGATTTTCGGAAATCCTCACAATTCCAGGAGGAGATAAACGAAGCATCCCTGTACGGCTACTAGCATGGCTTCAATGACGGACTTTCCAAGGTAAAGGAGGCCTTCACCCACCTTGATTTCTCTGGCATCCCTTCCTTCAATATAGTCGAAGAAGAAGAAGAGGAGGGGGAGAAGGCCGAAGCCGCGGAAGAGGCCGAAGAGGTGCCGTGTCCGGGAGAAGAGGCCTCTACCTCAGTCGAAGATCTTGGGATGGCTCCAACTTCGATCCCGATTCAGGAGGAGATTCAGGCAGGGGAAGCCCAAGCTGAAGGGTCTCCGGTCCCAGCCCAAGTCGATGAGATCCTTTCTGCACAGGTTGACAAGTTGCTTCAATCCTGCGATGTTGGGTCTCCTCCAGTTGATGTTGAGTAATCTAAGTAGCTTTAGGTGTGTTTTCCTTTTTATGCCGTTAATGGTTTTTGTATGACAACTTCTCTGAATTTCGAAGTAGCTTTTTCTTCTCCTATATGTGCTATGTTACGTTTTTAGATGTAGCTTGAACAAAGTTTAATGTTCCTTCTTCTGCTTGGTCGAACGGCCGTTTGATTGGTAGTTGACGAAGACGAACTTTGGAATAAGTTAGAACTCCGTTGCCGAAGACCGTCTACGGTCGATTAGGCTGGTGTCACCTTCCTCTTATAACTGAACCTGTACGTTGGGGTAGACATGTGTCAACCCCCTGTTGACCGGTGATTAGGGAAGTTTGATTGCGATTCTCGTTGTCCACGCGGTGTATCGGTATTCGTATAGTCGCGTTTTCTTGTGCCTTGTATGCCGCCAGGTCTCCTTTTTCCAAAAAGGAGCCATTAATGTTGTTGCCGCACGATGGGAATTCCTTCGAATTCGAAGCGCCGGTAGTTGTGGTCCTGAGAATGACCCACAAGAGGTCTTCTGGTTCTCGAAGTGTCGCTTAGACACGTGGCGCTTTCTGATGCGGCTGAGAAAAGACGTGGAGCATGCCTCCCTGCGGCTAGTCATGGATGCAGGGTTTTTATAAACAGGATCTTGTCCTCTGCTGTCAAGGGTCATCATCCTCTCAGACTTCTTCTTCCTTCCTAGCGTTTCAGTCGAAAATGAGGTTCAGCACCTCCGAACTTCGACAAGCGGCGAAGAGGATGGCCGTCGATCCCAAAAGGAAGAGGAGTCTGGAGTTCTTTGAGCCAGGTGATGATGATAAGCCCATTATGGACCGTCTGGAGAAGAAGGTCCGCATGTTGGAGGCTCAACTGAAGGAGGCCAGTGCCCAGGTCGTGACGGCAGTTGCGGAGGTGGAGGCCAAGAAGGAGGCGGCGAATGCCGTTTCAGACTTCAAGGCATCCGCTACCTTCAGGGAGGAGGTCACCGAAGTGACTCTGGACACCTACCATCAGGGGTTCCGGGAATGCAGGGGGAAGGCCTTCAAGTTCTATGACTTGAAGGGCCTGGACAACATCAAGCCCTTTGTTCCCTTTCCCGTACATGAGTTTGATTCCGACTCCGATGAGAGATCGGATTTCGATCTGGATAGGAACCCCGAGGCCCCTTCATCGTCCTTCCAGAACTCCCCCCGCCGGTACGGAAAAAAGTCGGCGGGAGGTTATTGAAAATGTTTTCTCGCAATCCTTCTACTCCTTTTCTTTCTTTCTTTTCTTTTTTTTTTTTGTGCTCTTTTTGTGAGAGTTTTCTTTCTTTTTTTTTGTAAAAATCAAAAAGGAATGAAATATCTTAAATTTTCTCACCTCTTTCCATGTGTCTCTTGCGGTATGTTGCATTATGTCATGTCTAGAGCATAGTTTCCTCGGACCATTTACGGTCTATAAGAAAGATGTGAGGTCGGCTGGACCGTTCCAAAGATGTTCGTTGCCGATAGGAGGGACGACATTGGTCCTTTTAAGCATATTTTCGGATTCACCGTTAGGTGGGGTGTCCGCACCGTCACTGTGCATTTCTGTCATGATTAAGGTAGGTTGTTTAGGCCCATCCCGGTGCGTCTTCGGATTTACCGTAGGGTAGGTTACGAAAACCATCCCTGCATCCCTTTTTTTTTTAGTGTAAGGTAGGCTTATTAGGCCCACCTCGGCACGTCTTCGGGTTTCCCGTAGGGTAGGTTACGAAAACCATCCCTGTGCCTTCGATCTTCTGGGTGGCTTGGCTAGGCCATCCGTTGTACTCGTCGGGCATACCGATAAGGCGAGTGAATCAGAGTCTCCTTTGTGCAGTTGACCGATTTCTTAGATCGGGCCACTTGGGCTGTTGTTGTTCAATCGATGCAACAAGCTATTCTGAGTTGAGTAGAGTTGAGCAAATTTGCACAGAAAATTTCGGAACCAGTTTATTGATAGTATTTTTAAAGGTTTTGTACATTCCACGGCCGGGATAAAAGCTTTCCATCCAGGGTCTTATGTCGATATGCTCTTGGTTGAATGACTTCTTCGACTTGGTACGGACCTTCCTAGTTGGGAAAAAGCTTACCCTGTTATGTTGGCCTGGATACTTCTGCCCTTCGTAATACCATGTTCCCTGTATGGAAAATCTGCTCCTTCACTCTGGAGTTGTAATATTTGGCGACCTTTTGTTAGTACGCTGCCATTCTTATTTGGGCCTGGAGTCTGGTGCTTGGCAGCAGATCCAGGTCGATCCTTCTACGATCGGCGTTCCCAGGCTCTTCGTAGTTGTCAATTCTTAGAGATTGTAGGGATACTTCGATAAGTAGCACGGCTTCGGTACTGTATGTTAGGTTAAACGGAGATTTGTCGGTAGCCATTCTTGGGATAGTTCGGTATGCCCAGAGAACAGAGGTCAGATCTTCGGTCCAAAATCCTTTGGCGGCATTCAACCTCGTCTTCAGACCGTGGAGAATTGTTCGATTAGTTGCTTCGGCTTCTCCGTTGGACTGTGGATGGGCAATGGAGGTCAGCCAGTGCTGAACATGATACCGAGCGTAGAATTCCTTGAACTTCGGATTGTCGAATTATCTCTCGTTGTCCATGATTATGACATGTGGGATGCCAAACCGGAATATGATGGAATTCTTTACAAAATTCTTCACCTTGTCTTCTGTGATCTGAGCTAATGGTTCGGCTTCTACCCACTTTGTGAAGTAGTCAATGGCTACAAGGAGGAACTTCCTTTATCCAAAAGCTGGCGGGAATGGGTCAAGAATATCCATTCCTCATTAGGCAAAAAGCCAAGGGGTTGTCAGTTGAGTCAAGTGAGTTGCAGTTTGCCTCTGAATGTTGGCGTACCTTTGGCATTGGCCGCACCTTCGTACGAAGTCAGCCGAGTCCTTCTTGTTGACTATGGTCTTGATTTTGATGATTGACAAAATGTTTAAGTATATATGAGTACTAATTATGTTTTAAGTGTATTTCTTAGATCTTAGTACTCAACCATGTTGAATGAAGAAATGCTTGTATTTCAGTTGAAAAAGTCCTTAAATTAATGGAAAATCAAGTATATGGACTTTGGAATTAATATGGAAGAATTTGAAGATGTTTCAGCAATGTCACAGGCAAGTGTCGACACCTGAAAATGAAGTGTCGACACCTGAGGATCAAGTGTCGACACTTGAAGAGTGAAGTGTCGACTCAAGGCCTGAGACAAACAGAAAACTTCAGAAAGCATTTCAGTTAAGTGTCGACATCTAGAGCTGAAGTGTCGACACTTGGAAGTGAAGTGTCGACACCTGAAGAATGAAGTGTTGACACTTGAAACTGAAGTGTCGACACCTGAAGGTGAAGTATCGACACTTGAACAGTAACGGCTAGTTTTCTGGGCTACAGAACTTCTCCAACTTGGCTCCAACGGCCATATTTTCCTCCCTAACAGCTATAAACGGTCATTTAAGTGTTGGGAGGCTATATAAACATCAAAAATCAAATGGGGAAGTAATCCTTTGGTGAGTTTTTTGAATATTCTTCAAGGATTCAAGAGTTGAGTGATTCAAAGCCTTCAAGCTTCCAAGTCTCAAAGAGAGCATTCAAAGTTTACATCCACAAGCATTAATCAAAAGCTTCATCAACTTGAAGACAAGATCTTCATCAACTCTCAACGGGCTTCAAAGAGATATTTGCTTTATTTTAGAAAGCTTTTATTGTATTCGTTTATACTTGCTCTTACATTGTTTTACTTAAGATTTTTGGTGAGCCTTGGAAAACCAAAGAGGTTTTTAGTAAGCCTTGAAAACCAAAGTGGTTGTTGGTGAGCCTTGAAACCAACTAGGGTTTTACTTGTAAGCCCGAAGCCAAAACAAGTTGTTTAGGTTCTTGGTTATCCCGTAAAACCAAGGGTGGTTGTTGGTGAGCCTTGAAACCAACTAGGGTTTGACTTGTGAGCCCGAAGACAAAACAAGTTGTAAAGGTTGTTGGTGAGCCTAAGTTATAAAACCAAATTTAGTAGAATTTCCAAGGGGTTCTTGGGGAGTGGATGTAGGTGCTTGGTTGGCACCGAACCACTATAAATCTTTGTGTTTGTGTGATTGTTCTCCTTGTGCTTTTATTTCTTTATTTCCGCTGCATTTATTTGAAATACATAAGCACTTGAATTGTATTAGCACATACTTGCTTTAGTTCATCTTTTAAATAGTACAAAAGTTTTATAAAACCCAATTCCCCCCCCCCCCTCTTGGGTTTCCTACCTGAGCCTACACTTCTGGATGGAGGGCCAATAATATCCTTGCCGAATGATCTTGTATGCCAAAGACCTACCTCCCAAATGATCACCGCATATGCCCTCGTGGACCTTTCTCAAGGCGTAATTCGCATCCGTCGATCCCAAGCACTTTAGCAGCGGTTGAAAAAATGCTCTTATATAGGGTTCCATCTAAGATGACATACTGGGACGCCATCCAGCGGATTTTCTTGGCCTCTGCCTTGTCTCCTGGTAGCACGCCCTCATTTAGGAATTTGATAATGGGATCCATCCAGCTTGGCTCGGCGTCGATCTGGTGCACCTCCATTGCCTCTTTGGTTTTACTTGGAGTTTCAAGGTGTTCAACAAAGGTGCACCCGAGAGATTCTAGTATTGTAGTAGCCAATCGAGATAATGCATCCGCCCGGGAATTCTCTGATCGAGGGACATGGATAATCTCAAAATGCTCCAATTGAGAGGATAAGACCCGTACCTTTTCTAGGTACTGCATTATTGTTGGATCCCTGGCTTCATATTCTCCTTTAACTTGATTTATGACCAGTTGAAAATCTGAGAAGGCCCGGAGTTGTTGAACTCCCAAACTTTTGGCGATCCGAAGTTCGACGAGCAAGGCTTCGTATTTGGCTTGGTTGTTAGAAGCATGGAAGGAAAACCGAAGTGCATACTCTATGGTATGGCCGTCAAGTTCGGTTAGCATAAGACCAGCTCCACATCCAGTAGCGTTGAAAACTCTGTCCACATGGAGCACCCAAACAGACTTCGTCTCCTTTGGGACTTCATCTTCTGTCGAAGGTACTTCGTCTTCGGACCTCCAGGTGCATTCAGCCAAGAAATCAGAGAACACCTGGGCCTTCATAGCCGATCGGGGCTGAAAGCTGATATCGAATTCACTCAACTTCACGGCCTACTTGGCGATCCTTCCTGAGGTATCTGGAGACCGGAGAACGGCCTTGAGGGGCTGATCAGTCAGCACCACGATGGCGTGGGCGTGGAAGTACGGCCATAGTCACTTTGCTGCGATCACCAGAGAGTAGATCAACTTCTGCATCCTCGCATACCACGTTTCAGCATCATGTAGAACCTTGCTGATGTAGTAGATCGGTTTGTGGGATCCATCTTCATCTCTTCGGACAAGGACCGAACTGATTGCTTCATTTGAAGCAGAGAGGTACAAGTAAAGCACCTTGCCCACTTGTGGTTTGGAGAGTAGTGGTGGGGTTTCTAAATACTTCTTTAACTCTTCAAAGACAGCGCGACAGTCTTCGGACCATTCGAAGTCCTTTGACTGCCGAAGTACCTCGAAGAATGGGAGACATTTCTTGGCTGAACAAGAAATGAACCTGCTTAGGAAGGCAATTCTCCCTGTTAACTGCTGGACTTCTTTCTTGCAGGAGGGATGTCTCATATCTTTTAAGGCTTGGATCTTCTCAGGATTTGTCTCAATCACTCGTTTAGTGACAAGAAAACCCAAGAACTTACCCGAAGTGACCCCGAAGGTGCACTTCGCCGGGTTCAGCTTCATGCGATAGCATCGCAGAGCACTGAATGACTCTTTCAGGTCTTGGATATGATCTTTTTGGAGGAGGCTCTTGACGATCATGTCGTCAATGTAGACCTCCATATTTCTTCTCAGTTGCTTTTCGAACACCTTGTTGATTAGCCTTTGAAATGTTGCCCCGGCATTCTTGAGACCGAATGGTATCATCTTGTAGCTGTAGAGACCTTTATTGGTGACAAAGGCTGTCTTCTCCTCATCTTGGGGATCCATCCTGATCTGATTATAGCCAGAAAAAGCATCCATGAAGCTCAGTAGTTGGTGGCCGGCAGTGGCGTCGACTAGCTGATCAATCTTTGGGAGAGGGAAGCTATCTTTTGGACAAGCCTTGTTAAGGTCTGTGTAATCAATGCAGATCCTCCACTTGCCATTAGCTTTCTTCATCATTACCACATTGGCCAACCATTCGGGGTAATGGGTCTCTCAGATGAACCATGCTTTAAGAAGTTTGCTTACTACCTCGTCCACGGCTTTCTGTCTTTCAGGAGCAAAGCTTCTTTTCTTCTGCCGAACTGGTTTATACCCGGGGATAACCTCCAGTCGATGAGTGATTACTTCGGCAGGGATCGCTGGCATATCCGAAGCTGTCTAGGCGAAGACATCGACATTGTCTCTAAGGAAGCGAATCAGCTCCGTTCTGGTTTCCTCATCAAGCATACTCCCGATCTACACAACTCTGGTGGGGTCTTCCTTTGTCAAAGGTACCAAGACAGTTCTTTCCATGGCTGGTGGGGTCTTCCTTTGTCAAAGGTACCAGGACAGTTCTTTCCATGGGTTCACTAGAGTCTATAGTTGTATCTCTCGGATCCAACTGATCCAGAGTTGCAGAATCATTGAAGTTCTTCTTCTGGATCATCAGACACTGCCATGCCACTCTTTGATCTCCTCTAACTTCTCCGACACCGTTCCTGGTGGGGAAGCATACCAGGAGATAATGAGAGGAGATCACGGTTCGAAACTTTTTCAAAGCGAGCCATCCCAGAATGATATTGTAAGCCGAGGAGGTCCGGACTACCGTGAAGTTGATCGGCAATGTTTTTTATCGAGGTTCAGTGCCAAGGGTCACATGCAACACTATTTCTCCTTCGGCATGAACTTGATTACCCACGAAGCCAGTGAGCGGTATAGGGGATCTCCGTAATTGATGTCTAGGCGAACACATTTTAGAGAATGCATCGTAGATCAAGATATTAGTCGAACTTCCATTATCAACAAGGATTCGTTGTACATCATAGTTAGCTACAATGGTCGAGATTACAAGGGGATCATCATGCGGGGCCGGACTCCCGCAATGTTGTCATCGGAGAAGAGAATAGCGTTGTTGTCCTTGAGTCGCTTTGGAACATCGTCCTCGTCTCTCCTCCAATCAATAGGCCGGTGTATCATCCCCACACCTCCATTGGCGGGCCTTTGATTTGGCAGTTCGGCCTCTTCAGGAGGTGGCTGGGGAACAGTAGCTTCCGACTGAGATCCTTGACGACCAATGTATCGCCTCAAATACCCTCTTTTGATGAGATCCTCAATCGCATCCCTCAGCTGGATGCATTCTTCAGTATTGTGGCCGTGGTCCCGGTGGAATCGATAGTATTTGTTCCTATTCCTTACGGAAGAGGAAGCCTTCATGGGACGGGGCCGTTGGAGATAGTTTTCTTTCTCTATCTCCATGAGGATCTTTTCTCGAGGGAGGTTGAGGGGGGTGTACGAGTCGAATCTTCCTCCCGATGCTCTGGGCATGGGAGGACTTCTTCGGCGATCAGTATATTTGTTGTTATTGGAGATCAGGGGACCCTGTCCCCTGTTGTTCTTTTTTGAAGGGGGCTTCCTTTCGGTCAGTCGTCGGTTAGCTGCCTGCTCTTCAGCATCGACGTATTTCTGAGCTCTTGACAGGAGCTCAGCATAGCTTTTGGAGAACTTTTTATCTAGGAAAAATGTGAGTATGGATGTGCGAAGTCCCTTCTTCAGTGCAGACATGGCCACATGCTCGTTGAGATCGGGGATCTCAAGGGTGGCCGCATTAAACCTAGAGATGTAGTCTCGCAGGCTTTCTCCTTCGTTTTAATGAAGGAGGAACAGTATGTCCGTATTCCGGGAGGTCTTGCGGCAAGTCCTGAAATGCAAGACAAACAATTTCTCTAAATCGGAAAAGGAGTCGATGGTACCTGGATGTAGGCTTGAGTACCACATCCGAGTGGCTTTCTTCAAGGTGGTGGGAATGCGAGGCAGTACATCGCGTCCGAAACTCCTTGGATCATCATATGGGCCTTGAAATTGCCCAGGTGGTCGAAGGGATCGGAGGTGCCATCATAGGATTCCATTTGGGGAACCCTGAAATGCCGAGGAATGACTTCGACTATAATGCGGTCAGTAAAGGGCGGGCGCAGTTCACATGCCGCCAAGTCGTCGTGGCCCCTTTGCTCCCGCATCCTTGCCATCTCTGATTCGATGGCCTTGAACTTTCTGTCATAATCAAGGAGGGCATGTTTCGGCTCTTTCTCTACGGGAGTAGAGTCTTCGGAGGACGATGAGGACGCTTAGGCCTTTTCCCTTTCTACGGGGAGTTTGCGAGCCTAGGTATCTCAAACTCCAGCCTTCAGGAGAAGGTCGAGAATGGAGGGAGAGATGTGTTGATTCCTCCCGAGGGGCTCTCTTTCTTTGAGACCGAGAGTTATGTCTAGAGGCGGCCGGTGGATTTCCCACCAGAAAAGCTTTGTTATGAAAATCTTGAACCATGGCCGTAAGGTTGGTGACTTGGTTCACAAGGGCTTCAAATTGCTACAATCCCATGACAACTGTGGGAGGTGGAACGTCGTTCTCTCCCGGTGGCGCACCCCCTTGGGATGGAACACGACTTCGACTCGTGGAAGCAACCTGAGTCTTTCCTCTCGCCATCAGGATACTTTCCCTTGTCGGGGAGGGGAGCTTGAAGATTGCTGGCTGCCCCCCTACCTGGCACGTCAATCTGTTGGCGTGGAGTCCCTTTTCCGGCCGGTCGGAGCTGCTGCACCACAGGACCGCTCCCTGGTTCATCTACAAAACAGGTCCATTGCCGGAGTTGCTCCGGCGGGGGATACTCCGATGCCTAAGTCAGATGCGGGTCCCAGCCACGAAATGGGAAAGATCCTCCAGAAGCAGAGGAAAAGGCTCTGTGAATTTAGAGTGTATTGTGCCTCTTACCTCGAGCATTTCCTCTTACCGCTATTTATAGGAAGCCATCCAGCCTGCGGGTTCGCTCCTCTCCCAATGATTATGGGGAGTCAATTCCTCCCCATGATTGGCAATCGTGGACTGTCTCGAGCGGTTCCGGCCAAACCGGAAGCGTGGTAGCTGGAGTTGCGCGCCATGATCGTGTCATGAAGATAGTCGATAGTAACCGTTGGTTACTGTTGCCTATTCGAGACAGATTGTGGATCCATCATCAGATTTCTCCTGCTTAGGGAGATTCTCATAATCAAATCGGGAATCTCGTCTTCGGATCTTCTCGGTTGGAGACCCTGTCTTCTGCATGAGTCGAGGACTTGGTATTTATCAAGGGCCGGAGATCATGTCTTCGGCAGGAAACGAAGAGCATGTCTTCGAAAGTCGACGAGAAGCCTGGTCTTCGGTTAGGGCCGAAGGCAATCCGAAAGTCTTGCCTTTGGATATCATGGGCCGGCGGAGAGCTTTGAGTTGCCCGTAGTTAGCCTGAACTTTCTGGATCCGAAGTCGTTGGTTCAGAGGAGAGCTCTTCGGTCAGCCGAATCAATGTTCGGTTCATACTTGGACCGGAATACCCCAGTAGAATGCGATGGCCATCATTATTCATTTCTTGAGGACAAAAGCAAGGGGGTATTAAGAAGGATTAGAGCATCATGTGACACCACCTCTGTACGAGCCTTTCCACCCTCTGCGGATCAACGTCTGAACTAAAAGCAATGGCGAGTAGATGGCCCCAGCCTAACAACCGCATTGTAGCAAAAGCTGCCTGCTGTACCAACCGAGACCGCCGAGCCCAGCACCATGCCCCATGGCTGGTCCTCTTGTAACCCATTCCCAGCATTAGAGATGTGGCCATGATGGGCCCATCAACGTTGACCAGCATGGGTCGTTAGACTCTTTGCCCAAAACTAATATGATTGCGGCCCAGTGGCCATTCATTAGCAAACTTCCTGGAAATGGAGAACAATCTACCTATGAGGACGCTTCTCATGTATTGCAGCTGGCTAACCTTTGGACCTCGGAAAATGGACTTTGGAACGTCCAACTTTAAGAGAGCAATAAATATACAAGGTTGTGACCGCGAATAAAAGGCCAGACAAATGGGAATAAAACCAACCCTTCAGTCCTACCATGCATTGTCATATTCTATACTCCTGTTTGAAGGACAGTACATTTAAAAAGACAGGGCATTGAACGATTCGCCAATTCATTGTGTTTGGTGATAGAAGAGTAATAAATTGTCGATCGAGAGAGAGACTTATGTAGGCCAGGGCTGACAAAAACACGGGGAAACTGAATCACCAAGCTTCACAAATAGCAAGGATTAGAAAAAGTAACCACCGCTCGGATCGGGATAGGCATGAATGGCCAGCCTTCCAAGGAGCGGATTTGTGAATCCTAATCATCTCTCAAGTGATAATTAGATCCCAAGTAGGTCTGGAAATAGGCCGGCCTAAAAGTTCATTGTCTAGAGTTGGACTGGGCCAGCTCAATAAACTTCGGACCGGTCTGAAATTGGTTCAGGCTGTGGATAAAATTTTAAGCATATTCAACTAGTCTTAGAGTTGTAAAATAGAATCTATTTAATTTTTGGACCAAAGGAATGCCCGGATTCGATCCAAAAATTTTTAAAATATAATTTTTGGACCGGTCCAATAGACTTTGGGCTGGCCCATTTCCAGCCCTAATTCCAGGATTAAAAAAAAAAAAAAAAAAAAAAAAAAAAAAAAAAAAAAAAAAAAAAAAAAAAAAAAAACTGCACCAGTCTAACAATAATTATTAAGCCAACCCCACTTGGACATTGGTTAAGAAATGATTCTTTAGAAACCTAACATGAAATCCATCATTTAGAAATTAACTTATAAAGGTATTCATATTGCCATCTCGATATTAAGTAGAGAAGCAATTTCAAGCATCGGGATCGGATTGTATTTTTCATGCAATAGGATGGTTAATGCTGTGGTGGGGATCAGAGCATGTGCATTTCGAAAGACATCTTGAAGATAATAGAGGGGTTCTGTTCAAAATATCATACAATATTGAAGTCTGGATTAAGATCGCGGAAATTTCTCTTCGACGGTGCTGATATCATGATTAAGATTAGCTCATTCCAAATGAAACCTCCAAGAGGATATAATAATCCCTTGCTCAAGATATTGTCTCTATAGCTCAATAATTTTTACGCCTCTTGAATGGGATGCCCTTGGGGGCATAGTGCGGTCGTTCAATAAAAAGTCAAAGTTTATCTTGATTCATGATTGATATAGAATTAAAGTAATCCCGTACTCTCCTACTCATAACAGTTTTTTTTTTTTTTTAATATCAATTATTAAATTTTATTTTATATAATTTTCAAAATAAATAATATATAAAATTAAAATATAGATTACAAAGTAGATATTATTTTTTAAAAAAATCAGGTAAAATATAATTTAATAACTAACGCCTGCGAAAGAAGATCAAGATGCTACCCGAACCCGTGGAGGGTGGTGCTTTCCTACCTTCTGAAAAGGGTACCGATGCACTTCCCTTGCTTACGTCTCCCTCGGTCATGCAATCAAAAGTTGCAATCGAACGAACGATAGAAGGCGGCGCGTATAAATATTGTACGGTCATCAAAAGCAACTATTTTATGAGGTGAAAGTTAAAAGGGCTGCAGATGGATAACCCACGTGGCACACGGAAAAACGTCAACTTTGGCTTTCAATAAATGATGAACATGGTTCCCAGCTATCATCACCCGGGACTCGTCCATCTTAAAAGCTGTCACCCTGAACTGTGCCCCATTGGAGAGTCCTGTCGCACCCATGCACCGGTCGTCAAAGTTTAAAATGATGCGCTGCATCTCCTTTTCGGGGTGCATGCATGCGAGGATCTCTTTTCACTGGAGTGGCCTGTCGGTCTGCTGAAAAAAAAAAAAAAAAAATCTCCAAGTTATGCAACTCTAGCATGCAATGCGTTTTTTATCAATCTCCACACTTTATATATACCGCCTCAGAAAAAATCTAAATTTTATATTTAGAAGCATGCATATACTAGTTTCCCCAGGTCAGGCGAGAAAAAATTATTAATTAAAATAATTCTTGAATCATTAAAAAAAAAATTACCATAATATTTATAAAAAAAAAAATATTTTTTTTAATATAAGATATACGTGATAAAATTATCCTGACCAATAATTTTTGCTTTCTTAGGCATAACTTCTAGCTCAGAAATCGAGCCAAACAAGTAATCGGTGGGCAAATTCCTCGGTTACGCTTATGAACAAATATCGGCTAGACTTCGTGTCTTCTAGTTCATTTCTGAAATTTACATAATCTTCTATGCCACGTGGCACCATCATATTGCCCGTATACGATTTCTTATATATCGACTTCTCCGATGTTGCCATAAGGGAGGACGATGACCGCACAACATTTAAAACAGTCCGTCAACCGGCACCAGCACCACCATTTGCTGGAATGCTCATCAAGTCCTTGGCGGAAAGAAAGAAAGAAAGAGAGAGAGAGAGAGAGAGAGAGAGAGAGAGAGAGAGAGAGAGAGACTTCACCAATTACCTGACACAGCTAAGTTCCCAAGAAACCCGCAAAAATATGCTGGATTTTAGGATTCGCAGCGATAAGTATACATAATAGCCCAGAATCCACGTACTTACGCAAATTGGAAGTTTGAAGAAACTAATAACTAATGCCATGAAAAAGGAAATGTTTGATTCCATTTCCTCCGGCGGTCATGAAGTCCATCTACCTTTAAAGATGCCTTTAAATCCAACCCAAGAGGTAATCATGATAATGTTTGAAGGTTCTGCCTCGCTACCACCCTCGCATCATCATCCCTCGTGGCTGGGAGAAGATAAAAGATAGCCTCATGCAGTTTTCTTATCAGTCCTAATTCTACAGAAAATATACCATATCTATCATATTGGATTTTTAGAATACGATCATATTAAATCGACGGTGACCAGATGTCCGCATATATAGCGACACGGATATCCTGATCAAAGCCCATACCACCCACCACAAGAATGGCCTCACCCATGACTCGAAAGTCCCATCCCTCAGTCCTGATCCCTGACGGTGACCGGTAGTATTAGACTGCACGTTGCAATCCTAAGATCTGAATTCTGCCTCGAGACAGCTAGAATGATCAAAAAGATATCAACTTTTTCGCTGGAATTCGCTCGTATGAAATCCATTTAAAGCCATTTACGGGCCCAGGCCAAAGCAAATCCGGCAGCAATTATTGGCCAAAACAGTATAATTAAAATAAAGCATCCTAGCTACCATATCTATGTCTATTCCATTGACCTTTCACCTAGATTTTTGGATCCCATAAGATTTGCAAGATTATGCCGGTGCACTTGTTATCCATATTGCAATCGAAGTAAAACAATCAGGATCGGTTGTAACTCTTGATAACTCCTTATAAACGTAGAAACGCTAGCTCGAGCATTATACCATTGGTACCGCATAGATTAGCTTAACTGCTATCATCATTCTTATTTTAGGGATTTATGTGCCCTAACTTTAAGCCAAGGGCCAACATATTAAGTTTTATCAATACTAGTTTATGGCAGCCGGTCAGTTCAATTCCTTTCAATGTAATAAGAAAGTATGCGTAGAAAACGTTCTTTTAGCTTTCTTACCCAAATATAATATATATATATATATAAAAGGGAAGAATTAGGGTGAAGAAATGATTCTTTATCCAAACCATAGGGTTCTCGGGGGCCAAGCAAAATAAATTCGCCAGGCTTTTCAGGAAAGCAGAAAGAAGTTATAAGTCAGATAAGGCTGCTCGGAGTTTAAAAGGAAATGAAAATTGATAACTGAATGTGTGAAAAGACATATATCCATGATATCATATATAATTAGATGGTGAAGAATTGCAGTCAACATGTGTCATGCCCCGACCCGAAGCCCGCGTTAGACATACGACGGACGGCCGCATATTCTTAGAATTCAATTCCATCAAATATGCAAGGCCTATCTTTTTTATCAATAATCGGGCAACGGTGTAAAAGTAATTCATTATTTATTTATTTATTTTTATAATTTTTCATCAAGGTTAACAGGTATATAAAATTTAACTAAAATTTAAGATAAATCATAAACTAAGGAATTAACACCTAAATCCTAGCTCCTCACTGACTGGTTCCAGAGCTCGATTGATCTTCCGTATCTATAACAAAAAATATAGAAAAACAGGGAGCGAGCTTTACAGGTTCAGTAAGTTATCATCTCCTTTAATATATGCATAAATATGATAACAATAAATTACAACATAGACAAATCATGCATCACAGAACAACCAGCTTATAACAAAATAAAATACAACATCACATTAATATGCATATTCAATTACAAATGGCACGACTATGGATGGCCAACCATTTACTTTACTCTTTTAGTCTCTCTGACTATGGCCACAATCGGCCCGTGACTAATCCCAAATAAACTAGAATCTTGACTACACTATCGAAACCGGTCATGTGCCAGTGATCGTCCCACTAGAGGCCAGGAAGGAAACTGGCTCTGATATCACACGAAAAAATATGCATCCTCGGCATGTGCCAGCGATTGCAACAAAAAAAAGGTAACTAGCTCTTGACTACATACACCATACATCGGTCATGTGCCAGTGATCGCCCCACTAGAGGCTCGGAAGGAGACTAGGTCCTCATGTAATCATAATCCTACTAGAGAGCGTCAATACCAATACACATGACAAGGAATGCAACCCAATGCAAATCAAATTATATCATACACATTTAATATTGCATAACATTCATATCATATTTAGCATGAAATATTAGAGGTTAAGATTAACTTACTTGAAACTGATTCTATCGGGAACACGCATGGTGGGGGCACAAGGCTCAGAAAGAAGAAGCTTCAACTAATACCAAGTTCTTTATGGATTGAGATTAGGAACTCAAGTCTCGTATGAGTCCTGTATGTTTATTGAGTCCTGTTTTATTTTTTTTTGGGTTTTAAAGTTCAATTAGAATTCAATCAAGAGTTCAATTAGAGTCAATTAGGCTTTGTACTGAGTCAAGTTCAAGAGCTACTTGAAATTAGGCCAGACCAGCTTTACTTGGAATGCCACATCATCATGGACCACTGGTGCCAACTCATCACTAGAGAACGTCACATCACCTTTTCCATGTCATCTCCAAGGGGCGCCATGGAGAAGGATGCGCCATGTCACCATGCCACCTTGCCAATTGCTACCTCACCTGCCTCGTGGCATCATTCAAATTTTAAATTACATGAAAGCTACAAGTGGTCAACTAAGGAGTGTTTTCAAATTCAAAGAAGGCCGGCCAACTCCATCCACAAATCATGTAACCAGCTCCACCAAATCCTCCACATTTCATGTAACCCTCCACCAAATCCTCCACATTTCATGTAACCCCCCCTAATATTTCTCCATGATATGGAAAATTTCAAATTGATTGAAAGGTCATTAAAAGCCTCTTGTACGCCCATGGTAGAAGGAAGCTTTTTGGATGAAATGAAATTTAAGTGAAGTAGTAGTTGAAGAAGGTATTTTTTTTGGTAGTATCATCTTGTTTTCTTTGGGTGTGTTTGATTTTCTCTTCTCAAGCTTTCAAGTGTCCAACGCCAACATCCACCTCTAGGGATCCATGCCTCCATCGAAGTTCCCTTGCCTGTTTGGTTTCTTTGTTTTGATATATTTCAAATTGGTCCCAGTCTAACCCGTTCATTATGCAGGATCCTTCTACGATTCGGAGTTCAAGAAAGGGTTCTCTTGCCAAAGATCAATGTTGAATGAAACTAGTTTCTTTGGAATGCCAATCTTCCACTTCAGGGCTAGTTCGTCTAAGAGCTTCAATGGATCTATCAGGGAGTGATCATCTTGGGTAAATAATACCTCCTAATCTCTTAAGTCTGAGTTATTGAAGATCGTTGCTAAGGTTTAAATTCAATATTCATTAGCCCTAATCTTCTCTAGGATTTAAATAACTATATCGCGGCGTAAGTTCCAAATTTCAGTGCTCCTTCCATAGCTTTACCTTAGTACTTTTGATCTGAAATTTAGTACCTGTTAATAGGCTTCATTGCTCTCATTTCTCAATCCATCATTTAGATTGCATTCTCATCATCGTGCCGCGTCAACGCGACTCAAATCCTAGAACCTCGACACTCCCATACCGATAAATGTAATGAAGGTTATGATTAAATAAGTTAAATAATTAACCCTGAATTCAAGAAAAAATAAGATAAAAGATTTTTTTGACCTGGTCTAGGACTAGGCTATATCTATTTAGGTCCAATTGATGAGAATCAGATTAATCAACAAGAAACCAGTCTAAATATCCGAATTGATTTCATAAAATTTATATATGTATTTTTATTCTTTTTCTTCTCTCTCCTATATCTCTTCTTCCTCTCTTTTCTTTCTCTTTCCTCCTCTTTCTCTCTCCTCTCTCTTCCTCCTATTCTCTCTCCTCTCTCCATCCTCTCCTCTCTATCTTCTCTCTTTCTCTCTCTTCTTTTCTTCTTTTTTTTTCTCTCTCCTTTCTCTCTCTTTCCTCTTTTTCTTTTCTCTTTCTGTTGTCTCTTCTTCTTTTCTCTCTCCTCTCTTTTTTTTTTTTCTTTCCTTCTTCCTTTTTTTTTTCTTTCCTTCTTTCCCAACTTCCTTCTATTTCGATTTGAGCAAGCCTTCCATGGCCATTGGAAGATGGTCGGCGAGGGAGGGAGCTCGTCGAACATCGCTGGACGGAGAAGAGGGGAGGGCGGCGCGATCATCGACATCCATATGGTTTTCTTCCCTTTTTTTTAATTTTCTTTCTTAGAGAAATTTGAAGAGGGAGAACTTACCGACATCGTCGAGACTTTCGATGTTCATCGGAGAGGAGGGAGATGTCGGCGAGAAGCTTGCGGGGCTTGCTTGGAGACGGTGAGAGAGGGGTTTAAAGAAAAATAACGAGAAGATGTCTCGTCGTTCGAGAAAGAAACTCGATCGAATCCTATCTTCGTCCAAATTTTTCATGTCATCGGACTCTCCTTCTCTGTGACGGTGATCCGGCCATAAAATTTGACAAAATTATCATTCGAATAAACAGGAATTTCATTGCTTGTTTCGATTTTTTTTTTTTTAAAAAAAAAAATTATTTAGTTGAAGCCGATTGGATTTGCTTGACTTCGAGCAGGTTAGGTTTCACAGCATGCATTGCAGCTATTATATCGTGATTTGTTTAAGCGTCCAACTCATTTTCTTTATAGCTGAAAGAGAAAGTACCCATGACATTTCTTTGATAGTTGAAAGAGACGTGTGATATATTTCTGATCAGGTTTTAAACCATTTTATTAATGTTCCATCGGAGGGACCGTCACATGGTAAATGCAACGTGCACTGATCATGACACTAGCTTCAAATCACTGTATTGTCAGTATCTTTTATCATTCTTGGGCATTAATTATTGTGCTGGGAATGCCATGAAAAATTATGTCTTCAGGCATTACGTGAGTTTTATTGATCAATTATACTGCCAAGCCCATCGCCTGACTTTTGCTACGTACTTGCTAGAAAAAAAATTGCCATTGCACTCAAACTAGATGAAACGTAGAAAGGATGGAAACCAATAATAATCATGGTAAAAATTAAATCCATGAATCACTGGCAGTAGAAACTTGCTAATAGTTTATGAGAAAACCTTGCGATCATCAATTTTGAAACCATCATCACTCACTCAGCTACAAACAACATACACATCCAAATTCAAATCGTTCAAAAAACCAGAAGCTGTAATAATACAACTAACAACCACAACAAAACTGAAGCAAAAAACAAGCAAGAGATCCGAGCCCCGACCCACATCTAAGTCTCTGATCTCACCTTTAATTACCAGCACATCCTCCACGCCCCCTTCCTTCATGCCTTTGGGCATCATCCTCAGCCCAAATCGTGACTCCTGCCGGGCCAAATTAAAGGCTTCAACTTTAATGAATTGCATTCTTATATGATTTATATACACGTATAAAATAATAAAATATAATATAGTATTTCTAGATCATGTCTTTGTTTTGAGGATGATAGTTGTACGTATTGGTATGTCTTATTTGATAATTATGAGATTTCATTGTACTTGGAGACATACAAATTTCTTTTGAAGTTATGGAATTTCTCTAGCTTGTTATAAAGCATGTGATTAAAGAAAAATCACGATTGTTGGTATACTTATTTAACTTTTTTGATTATGAGATATCTCTTTTGGTTATGTACCTATTGTGCTGTCTTGTCATTGAGTATGTTAGACATAATGGCTTGTTGTTTGATGCCATTAAAGTTTTTCTTGCTTATTTTATTTCTAAATATATTGAAGAGAAATTGGAGGATTGACAATGAAAATAATATATTTTATTTTGGATCATCTTGATGCGATTTTCTTGCTACACTACTATACCAAGACTCATATCGATAGTATTTATGATGCTTATAATTATGGATAGATCTTGTATCGGATAAGTGGTACAATGATTCCCATGATTCAGTATGATGGATATTGTTGCCGCTAAGATCGCCATAGCCTGTAGTTGCTGTCGGCGCCGGAGTGCATGATTTGATGCTCCTGGGAGGTCCCGTCCTGCAAGACCTGCAAAAATTGGGTTAGTGACCCGGACCGGGGATTCCGGCGGGACACTCCAACGGTCAAGTCAGTGACGATCCAGGGGAACAGATCCTCCTGGTCGAGTCCCTCTTGATGGACTCCATGATAGGAGGAGTTAAGATGAAAGTGTGTAGGAGGATGACGGCAAAGCTAGAGGGATTCTCTGCGTGACCGCTCCTCCTTTGTTTTCTTAGAGTGGTGGTGGTGCCTCGCTCTTCTGGTTGAGCTTGTCCCGGTGTTTTCTTGAGTTGAGCTACCTCTCCCTCTCAGGGGTGTCGATTATTTTCTGTAGTCAAGGTTACCGTTGGCGCTTGCCTTGGGATTCTCGCAGGGCTGGCAGGCATGTGCGGCGTGTCCCGTGTCGTGGACGGGACGTCTTTCCCGATTCATGCTAAGGGAAGATGTCATGTGCTCTAACATTCCTTTTGGTCGCTCCGTTTTGGAGAAGTTTGTAGTGCCTCGATCGGAGGGCCGCCACCCCCGGGATTCGAATCTCCTGGTTGACGTCCCCTTCCGGGCGGTTCAGACGGTTGGTGGAGGGTGCAATGTCTCGAACGGAGGGCTCCTCCCTTTTTTGGTGTAAGTGGCAGCCGTGGGTAGTTATTGCGGCCTGGTGGGCATCTGGCCGTGATCCTCGGATGGCTCGCCGGTGTCTTGGATGATGGTACCGTCTCTCTGCCCGTTGTTGCCTTTACCTGAGTTGGAGGCCGAGTAGGG
Source organism: Areca catechu (assembly GCA_021397845.1). NCBI lineage: Eukaryota > Viridiplantae > Streptophyta > Magnoliopsida > Arecales > Arecaceae > Areca > Areca catechu. The sequence goes on along the minus strand of CM038050.1, from coordinate 3,203,076 downwards.
GAGGCCGGGCTCGATCTGGAGGAGGATAGGTGGCGGCTCTGGTCCAGCGGGCTCGACCTCGGAGAGAGACTCCACGTGACGGAGGAGGGCTGAGCACGACTCCATGCACAGGGCTCGATCTGGAGGAGGATAGGTGGCGGCTCCGGCCTAGAGGGCTCGGCCTCGGAGAGAGACTCCACGTGGCGAATGAGGGCTGAGCTCAACTCCATGCACAGGGCTCGATCTGGCAGAGGTTGGAGCTCGGCTCGGTGGAAGGCCCCGTTGTTCTGAGGGAGCTCAACCTGGCCAAGGAGTCAAGTTAGAGTACCTGACATGGCTGTCTTTCCTGACGTGGTGTCCGACAGCTATTCCACACTAGCGATCCTGCCACATCATTTGCCCCCCACTCCCAAGGCTTGTTAGTACGCGGTGCTCGAGTCGAAGGGAGTAAATATACTGCTGACATGGAAAGATAAAAATCCAGTGCAATGATGGCCATGATTGCCGGTGCTTCGCGGAACGGTCCCCCAGGCCATTACGGGGGTGCCACGTGGCCACGTTCGAGGAGTAGTTAATGCCGACACGGAATCCAGGGCCGTCGGAATACCTTTCTTACCGATGGTGGACACGTGGCGTCAATCCATCGGCGAAGAGGTGTTAACGGTATGGATCCGCTGGGTCTTTTCGAAATGAAAAGGAAATTTTTACTTGAAACATCCATTCTTTCAAATCCTTTGTGCCTGCTGCAGTATCTGGACCTTCCCTTCTTCACGATTTGCTTCTGCCGCCCTAAGGAATCAGGTTGACCTCCCCTCTTCCTTCCTTCTCACTGCGGTAGGGCTCCTCTCCCTAGTCCGAGGTCTCCTGCAAACCGAGTCCAACTTTCCTCCTCCTTAGGTCTCCTGTTTCTTCTTCCTCCTTAGGATGTCCCGCTTCGGTCCTGGATTCCGTCCTTCCACCAGTCAGGGCGAAGCTGGTCCCTCTGCGAGGGGACCAGCGTCTTCTTCCTCCGACGAGGAGTTGGAGAGGGCACGCTTTGAGTTTAGTAGGAGGCCAGCCCTTCCACTTCGCCCCGTGTCCAGTAGGGACCCGGGGGTTGATTCTTCTCTTGCTCCTCCTTCACCCGAACCTGTCCTGTCAACAGGTCTCAGTGGAATCGTTTCGACGATCAATGCTGTGGAGCTGGGGACCATTCGGGATGTTTACGACATCCCACATTCTATCCGACTCCAGGTCCCTCGACCTGGAGAGAGGGTTACTTCAAGTAGCCCGGGCCGGGTTGCCTTCTAGGAAGAGACCTTCTCGGGAGGGCTTTATTTTTCTTTCCATCCATTCTTCATGTCCGTGCTGGACAACTACCGTCTAGTCCCTGCCCAGTTAGTCCCGAACGCCATTAGAACCATCTTCTCCTTTATTGTCCTCTGCCACTTCAACGGGTTTGTAGCCCGGTTCTCCTTGTTTAGGGCATTATTTGCCCTGAAATGCCATCCCACCGAGAACGGGTAGTGGTCCTTGTCTTCCCGCCCTAAGGATCTCGAGTTTGAACTCCCCTCTTCCATCAAGGGATGGAAGAGCAAGTTTTTCTTTGCCACCGTCAAGGAGGTTGACTGGGTCTGGAGTGATCCGGACCAGTCTCCCAATCGAATTTCTGCGACTGATGCGGCTGACCGGGATGACTACGAGTAGCTCTGCACCGCCTGGATCCTTTCTCTGGAGGTTCTGTTATCGGAGCAGAACCTCTTTGATATCAAGGTCGACCCGATGAGGGGGTCGGGTGAGTCTGGCTTAGGTCTTTCTTTCCTTCATTTTGTTTCTGTACTGACCTTTCTGGCTTCTAACCTTTGGTTGATTTATGTGCAGGGATGATCTTCTCGGAGAGTGACCTACTGCCGATCACCAGGAAGAGGCCGCCCACCGAGATGACCGATGAGCATCCTCCGAGACGGGCTAGGGACGAGAGCGCTTCGGCGACCGCTCCCACCGTGCCAGCCACCTCGAGCAAGGGGGAGGCTGAAGCTGCTCCCGCGCCGTTCGCAACACTAGGGCCGAACTAGCGAGCGATCTAGAAGGTTCCTGAGCGGCCGAGTCAACAGGCCGTGGCCCCCACCCTAGAGCCCGAGGTGGTCGTCCGGGCTAGGGTTTCCGCTACCGTGTCCCCTGTCTCCTCGAGTCCGGCTATAGTGGAGGTCGAGGAGGGGGAAGTTCGAGCTGGAGGTGAGCCTGTGACAAGGGCTCCGCCTGCGAGGGTGCCGGATCTTTGGCCAGCGCCCGGGGGCCCCACTATTGGTGGGATGGGTGCACTTGCTTTTCGAGAGAGCAGGAGGGTAGAGGCGCGGTGCCGACTTCCGTTCAAGCTGGGGTCGGATAGCTCCTTGCTTGGCAGCCTCACCCTGGCCGAGCGTATTATGGACTTCTCCATCCAGCAATGCGATCGGCAAGATATGACTGGGCTGCGGTTGGGAGATGTGATCGGTAGCATCTTCCCCCAGCTTTATTCGGTGAGTGTCTCCACTTCTCTCTTCTTCTTTTTTTTTGTCCTTTTGCAAGGTGCAGATCGGTGCCGAGGTCCTCTTCATCAGGGACTGCTGTCGGAACTAGCAGAGGAATGACTAGCAATGAACTGCAGAGGTCGAGTCACTGAAAGCCGACCTGAAGAAAAGGATAGACATTGACGGGGTGCTTGACCAGCGGGTCAAGGATCTCGAGAAGTAGCTTGCCAGTTCCGAGAGGCGAGCAAAGGAGCTGGCACAATCGAAGAAGAAGGCGGAGGAGCTCGCTGATGCAGAAAGGAGGCTGGGAGTGTTCAATGTTGAGGCCTCCTGGTAGTAGGGGATCGCTCGATCCCTCCAGACCAGGCTAGCAACGGAGAAAGAGAAATCAGTCGCGGCTCTGAAGGCGGTGGACGAGGCGACCAAGTCGATGGAGGTCGCCAGATGTGAGGCCACCGAGGCAAAGAAGGAGACTGAGGAGACGATTGCAAGGTACAAGGCCTCGGAGGAGTTCCTCGTCGAGATCCACCAAACGGCGTCGGACTCCTTCTATAAGGACTTCATGTACCTGCACCACTGAGTTGAGGGGTTTGTCCCTGATGAGGGCCGCAGCCGCCTCATTTACCCCGGAGCTTCGGATCAGGAGACGGGTGCCGAGGAAGCCATCGCTCCCGAGCCTTCTACGCCAGCCGAGGATGGAGCTGCACCACCCGAGACCGGAGCAGCTCAGCCAGAGGTCCCCGCGGATGGGACCTCTCAGCCTTGCGGCCCAGCGGGGCGACTAGTGAGAGAGTAGTTCTTTTCTTTTTCTTTTGTACTTGAATTGGGTCGCCCGGCATATCAGGGGTCCAAGGTTGCTTTGTAAAGACATTTTGTTTAATGAAAGTAAAGTTTTGAACTACCTCGTCCTGTGCCTTCATTGCTTTTCTCCTCCTTCCTCTTTTCTCTTCTTTTCTTTCTTTTTCCTTTTTTCTTTCTTTCTCTCTTTGTTTTTTTTTTTTTTTTTTGAGTATGTAGTGAGATCAGAGAGAAGGGTTCTATCTCATTTTGGATCGGGTGATGAGGCTTCAATGTCGGCTAGTTGGGCTTAGAACTTGGGTAGTTGGGAGTAGCTGGGCTCAAAGATCCATTGGTCGGAAAGCTGGCCCCGGTCCAAGGTGCCTGAGGGCTTCTCAGGTCTTGGATGCCTTGGAGCTAGGCTCGAGGCTTTGGTGCTGGAGGACTTTTCTCCGAGCTTGGGTGCTTGAGGGCATCTCAAGTCTTGGTGCCGGAGGACTTTTCTCCGGGCTTGGGTGCCTGAGGGCTTCTCAGGTCTTGGATGCCTTGGAGCTAGGCTCGAGGCTTTCCTGCCGAAGAGCTGAGCTCCGAGGTTGTTGATGTCTCGGAGCTGGGCTTGAAGACCTGCCTGCCAGAGAGCTGGGCTCCGGGGTTGTTGATGTCTTGGAGCTGAGATCGAAGACTTGTTTGGCTGGAGAGCTGGGCTCCAGAGTTGTTTGGGTCTCGAAGCTGGTTTCGAAGATCTGCTTGCCGAAGAGCTGGGCTCTGGGGTTGTTGATGTCTTGGTGCTGGGCTCGAAGACTTGTTTGGCTGGAGAGCTGGGCTCCGGAGTTGTTGATTTCTTGGAGCTGGGCTCGAAGACTTGTTTGGCCGGAGAGCTGGGCTCCAGAGTTGTTTGGGTCTCAGAGCTGGGCTCGGAGACCTGCTTGCCGGAGAGCTGGGCTCCGGGGTTGTTGATGTCTTGGAGTTGGGATCGAAGACTTGTTTGGCCGGAGAGCTAGGCTCCGGGATTGTTGATATCTTGGAGCTGGGCTCGAAGACTTGTTTGGCTGGAGAGCTGGGCTCCAGAGTTGTTTGGGTCTCGGAGCTAGGCTCGAAGACCTGCTTGCCAAAGAGTTGGGCTCCGGGGTTGTTGATGTCTTGGAGCTGGGCTCGAAGACTTGTTTGGCTGGAGCTGGGCTCCGGAGTTGTTGATTTCTTGGAGCTGGACTTGAAGACTTGTTTGGCTGGAGAGCTGGGCTCTGGAGTTGTTTGGGTCTCGGAGCTGGGCTTGAAGACCTGCTTGTCGAAGAGCTGGGCTCCGGGGTTGTTGATGTCTTGGAGCTAGGCTCGAAGACTTGTTTGGCTAGAGAGCTAGGCTCCGGAGTTGTTTGAGTCTCGGAGCTGGGCTCGAAGACTTGCTTAGCCGGAGAGCTAGGCTCCAGAGTTGTTGATGTCTTGAAGCTGGTCTCGAAGACTTGTTTGGCCGGAGAGCTGGGCTCCGGAGTTGTTTGGGTCTCGGAGCTGGGCTCGAAGACTTGCTTGAGATTTTCCTGCAAGGCAAATAGGGACATGTGCAAAAGAAAATATTTATTATTATTGGAGAGAAACCTTACGTCATTGATAATATCTCCTCAGGTTGTAAGCGTTCCATGTTCGAGGGAACCTGGCACCGTCTAGGTCCTCGAGGTAGTAGGCCCCTTATGAGAGAGTATCAGCTACTTTATAAGGGCCTTCCTAGTTTGGCGAGAGCTTGCCTTACTCCCGGGGCTGTGATGCTTCTGCTCGGCACAGCACCAAGTCCCCGGGCCTGAAGACCTTTGGTTTCACCCGTGTGTTGTAGTACCGGGCCACTCATCGCCGGTACGCTGCCATTCGAAGTTGAGCTTTATCTGGTATTTTTGGAGGTTGTGGAAAGCTTCGGTGAGGTCGGCAATATGGTCCGAGCTCAGCTTGCTCATTACCAGCATGTCGTCCACATATACCTGCATGTTCCGGCCAATCTAGTCTTTGAAGACCTTGTTGACCAGACGCTGGTATGTGGCCCCAGCATTCTTCAGACCGAAGGAAATTATCTTGTAGCAGTATATCCCTTGGTCGATGATGAAGGTGGTGTGCTCCTCGTCCTCCAGGTGCATACGGATCTGGTTGTATCCGGAGAATGCATCCATGAAGGAGAGCAGTCTGTGGCCAGAGGTGGTGTCCACCAACTAGTCAATCTTCGGTAGAGAGAAGCTATCCTTCGGGCATGCCTTGTTGAGGTCGGTGTAGTCCACACAGATCCTTCATTTACCATTATTCTTCCTTACCATCACCACATTCACCAGCCAGCTCGGATATTGCACCTCTCGAACGAAACCGGCGGCGAGGAGTTTATCTACCTTCTCGTTGATGGTCGCCTGCCTCTCTAGGACGAAGCTTCTCTTCTCTTGCCGAACTAGCCTGTACTTTGGGTCAATGCTTAATTAATGGGTGATGATATCAGGAGGGATACCTGGCATGTCTGCTGATGTCCAGGCGAACACATCCGCATTGGTCCACAAGAACTCCAACAGTTGAGCCCTCTCCTCCTCGAGTAGCTGGGCTCCGATTTGCAGCGTCTTTACGGGGTCGCTTCCAAGCAGGTAAGAGAGTAGGCGCTCGACCGGGCCTCCTTTAGGGTCTTGAGCCCTTTAATCGATGTCGTCCGTCTTGGGATCAGCCTACGGAGTTTCGGCCCCAGGGAGGGTTTGAAAGCAGTGCTGCACTGGCTGGGGTGCTCCCCTCATCTTCCCAACAGTGTAGGGAGTTGGGAACTGCACGAGCAACCTTTTGGTGGAGACGATGGTGTCAAGTAGGTTGAGTCTGGGTTGGCCTAGAATTATGTTGTAGGCTGAAGGAAGCCTGACAACCGTGAAAGTTATCATGACTGTACTTTGTCGAGGTGGGGTCCCGGCAGTGATTGGGAGAGTTATTTCCTCCTCTATCCTTACAGAACAACCTGTGAAACCAACAAGGGGAGTGTGCACAGGTTTGAGTAGATCAGGAGAAAGATCCATCTGGGAGAAGGCATCGTAAAAAGGCACATCGATGGAGCTTCCTCTATCAACCATGATGCGTTTTACAGGATGCTTCGCGATCGTCATCTCGACGACCACGGCATCATTATTTACATTTCTCCCCATCTTCCCCTTGCCTCATAAAGGGAAGTACATTTTCAGAACCCCTACCCCCCGGGCCTTCTTGGGTGCGTGCCTGGCTCCCCAACTTATCATCCCTACCGGCTTCTCGGTAGGGCGGTTGTCGACTGTTGGAACAGGAGGGAGAGCAACGAGCGTCTGAGGTTTTGCTTGAGGTCTGCCCCCCACAAACCTCCTGAGGTAGCCCTTCTTGATGAGTTCTTTAATCTCCCACCTGAGGTTGCGGCATTCTTCGGTGTTGTGGCCGTGGTCGCGGTGGAAGCGATAGTACTTCGATTTGTCATGGCTAGTGGATGGTTTCAATGGGGGTGGGCGCCTCAAACAGCTCTCGCCCTCGATCTCCAAGAGAATCTTCGTCCTTGGGGCGAGCAGGGGGGTGTAACTCCCTTCAGGAAGGGGAGGGCCCCTTGGCTTTGGTCCTTGGCGGGGGCCCAGAGCTGGCGGTCCCGGCCTTCGTATCCCAGACGCTTCGGCAGGGGCTGACTTCTTCAATGGCTTGCCGTCGAGCTCCCGTCTTGTACGATCCACCTCCTCGATGCGGACGTACTTCTGAGCTTGAAGAAGGAGTTCGGCATAAGTCTTCGGGGGCTTCTTATCGAGCAAGTAGGTCAGGCGGGAGGTCCTGAGCCCTCGCTTCAGTGCCGGCATAGCAACTGGCTCATCAAGACTGTAGATCTCCAGCACGGTAGCCATGAAGCGGGCCACGTAGTCCCGTAGGCGCTCGTGGTCCTGCTGCCTGATGGAGAAGAGGCTATCTGCCTCTCGTGGCACCTTCCGGCAGGTATCGAAGTGGGCCACGAATTTTTGCTGCAGCTGAGCAAAAGATCCAATGCTCTTCGGCTTGAGGCGGGAGAACCACACCCGGGCCGCCTTCCGGAGGGTAGTGGGAAAGGCGACACAGAAGAGGACGTCGGTGGCCCCCTAAACCCTCATGAGGACCTTGTAGCTTTCCAGGTGGTCCAGGGGGTCGGTGGTCCCCTCGTAAGGATCCACCTGTGGCATGTGGAACTGGTGCGGGATCGGCTCCATTTGGATTTCTTGAAAGAATGGAGGACGGGCGTCGTAGCCCGCTGGCTCGCTAGCAGAACCCTGCATGTTGGCAAACCGGCGGGAGAACTTCGTCAACTTGCGCTCAAGTTCCTCCAGATGCCAAATACCCTAACAAACCTGATAACCAGTACAGGAAGTCCTGTAGATGGGCCACCGCTAGTTAAGGTTAATTCCTGGGCAAGAGAAAATTAGTTGTCTATGCGGTCACATTCATTCGTGTTCTGGTAATGAACACAGCGTCCGTGTGAACATCGATCGACTAATTATATGATGATGAAAGTTGTTTGCTTGAATGGACCATGCTCTGTTTATATTTTAAATACAAACGAGAAAAATGAGATAAACAGAACAGATCATCTGCTATCCCTTATAAAGATCGATGATATCCGGAGTGCAACAAAAGATCCTACGACATCCTTGAAACCATATCCCTGGTTGCATTGGATGTTCCATGGAACGATCCCACAGTAATAGTGGTAGGATCCTTTACGGTGTTTAAATGCTCATAGGGTGTCCACCTATCGACTAGAGTTCGTAAGTCAGAATTTATTATCATGGTATCGGAACCTATATATCTCTACCTTGCTCGCTCTTGACTACACATTGGAGGAGGTCTACTCCAGTTTTTTTTTTGTCGGAATTTGTCAATGCATGCACTACTTTCTTATAAATTGACATGCATTAATGGTTTACTTTACAAAATGGAAAATTAATTTATTAGCAAAAAGGTGACGATATTTAATTTCAAGCTCCTTAACCTTCCTTTATCATTACTATGTGTTGCTATATGTTCGCTCCGTACATATTGGACTCATGAAGAAAAAAGAAAAAGAAATAAAAGTATTACTTTTATTTTTTTTTTTTGTCAGAATTTATATATAATTTGTTTAGGAATCGTTTATTAAATGTACATATTTTGTCTAAGACTTCACTACGAAATTATTTATGAATATCTTTGATACATCTAATAAAGTTTTTGACTGTTAGCTTAACTATGTTTCATTTGGACCCTCCAATTAGGGTTATAAATTAATGCTTTTTCTCATAGCCCATTTCAGAAGATATAAATTTAGTATTTAATTTGATCTATCATGTAAACTAAGCATAAGGTTCTCTTGCCCTATCATAAAGCACAAATGTGATTATGGTCCAATAGATCATTGAGTTGAAAGACCACCTTCTCAGCTTATTTTTATATATATGAATGCTTATGTAAATCTGAATTATTTTTTATTATATATTTTTTATAATAATTATTACTTAAGAGGAAATATGAAAACAAATATCCATATCAATGTCTTTCATTATAAAACTATAAAAATAGATTTAGTTGCCAGCATCACTACAACAAAAATTATCTCAGGCAACGGCAAATTAAATAACGCTGCTTGAAGGTCCTCAATTATTATCTAAAGCTTTTAACAGTAATTTTCTAACCGCTACCTATGCAACTGTAACCTAAAATTAAAAGCAACAATTTTTAAATTTTAAAACAATGAAAAATAATTATTGCCTAACAAAATTTTGAGTTGTTCATTAACTAAAGGTAACAATTGTAGTAAAGAAATGCCAGCATTTTATTATCATTATTATCATTATTATTATTATTATAGAAAGTGATTTTTTTTTTAGATTTTGGCATCGATTTTTCTCTTTTAGATAATGATTTTTTTTTTTGGAAGAAATAACAATGGTTATTCATTTATGCAATAGTTTGTTATAAGTTTTAGCAATGGTCATGAATGCTTGGCAACGGTTTTCGAAAGGATTTGATAATAATTTTTCTATTTTGTACAACGGTTATTCATTTTGAGACAACGATTTTTTAAAGATTTTCGTAATATTTTTTTAAAAAATTTTAGAAAGTAGTTTTTTTATGTTTAAATGATGATATTATAGGTTTAGACGGTGGTTTTTATGATCAGGTAATAATGTTTCATACTTGGTCAGTAATTTCATAGTATTTAAACAATGGTTTTTAAGAAGTTTTGCACAACGATTTTTTAATTATAGTTAACGATTTTATTAAAAAAACTTTGATAGCAATTTTTTAAATTTAAATAATAAATTCCTACCGTTTTATGTGTCATTTTAAGCAATAGTTTGTAACCATTAGTTAACATGCTCTATTTTTATATTCATACAATGGCTTGTAATAATTTTAGCAACGGATTTCTTAAGATAGCAGTTAAAAAAACCGTTACCATAAAATCAGAAACATAATGATATTTTTAGTTGCTGCTTTTCGATCATTGTCTAGAGCCATTTTTGTTGCAACGCAAGACTTCCATGATAAAAGACCCACCTATCCCACCATGGCGATTCAGAAGGTTTGAGAAGCTAAATTTCTACTTCCACTCTTTTATTGTTGCAATTTCATATGGAGGCTAGAAGAGCCATATTTGTTCTCTTCTTCTTCTCTCTCTCTCCCATGCATGTTTCTATGTAAATTTTGGTTTTGCATGGTAGCCGTTAAAAGAAATAGTTTTCATGGTAATAAGAGATCTGAAATGTTGTTTCCATATTTTTTTGTAAAATAATGATCACCAGAACCTTAAAAAGAAGCAATTGGTTCATTAATAATAATAATAATAATAAAAATAAACGACACCTCGATATACGCAGATTGGACTTAGAAAATGCAAGAAAAATCAGTCAGATCATGCCCGATGTGACAATCTAAAGGGCTTCAGATTTTCCATAAAATCAGTGTGGTTTGGCTTTTCAAGCTTCGCACATACCGTAAGTTACTGTTACTTTACCACGAGATTAGATGATATCACCACATAGAATATGATGAATCTCATATGATAGAAGAACCCATGCTGGCATAAATGGAAGCCACTTGAGGGATGAGCAGAATAATTTAGTTTGAGCCCTAACTGGAACTTTACCCTTATGATAAATTTATTCTTTTAAAGATTAATGTCGAATGCCTATCCAGGGAAATTAAACCTTGGGATAGGAGAGGACCCGGCACGAATCAAGAATAAGCATATGATAATGGAGTAGCAAGGTCTCCTTGGTTTGGAATAAATTTGATTGGAGAGTGGGATCATACAAAGGATAAGATACTTGACATTGTCAATAGATGTATGAGAATGCTGATGATCGTTGCTTCCTTTGGTTCTGGCAGATGAGATGACTGATACCGTGACATGCACGGTTCTGCTTCGACCGTAGCAAATGCAACAATGCAGGCACTTACTTCTAAGGGTCACCGGAAATTAAGGAAAATGCTGGCTTTTTCTTCTTCTCTTTAACATGCATCCGTGGCAACTTCTTGAAAGTCTCGATGGACTATTCAACTCGCACAACTTTGTACCGTCTTTTTATTTCTTAAACTATCAGAAATCACTCTATATCCTTGATCGGTGATGAATCTCAAGAACCGGAGGTATTTAATCTATTTATACTAAAATTTATTAATTTTTTAAAATAAATTTACTGACAAATTAATTCTTTTTTGCAGCTAAACATAAATATCAAATATTTTCTATTTGATCTTCTTCTACGATATGTCCTGTAAAAAGTGCCTGCTTGATGCACTTTTTACAAGAACGTACCGGAGGGATACAAAAGAAGGCTAAATAAAGATGGAGAGTTATTACGAAGTTAATGACAGGTAAACTCGAGAAAATATTTTCATCTATTAGCAAGCGCCACAAAGCATTTTTCTTGTAAAAGAGCAACCCAACCAACTTCTCCCTCGATATACTGGAGGTTTTGAAGCCTTGCCACTGAAAGTTCCAGTGATGTACTTTTTATAAGAAGACTAAAAATAACAGTAATTTAATTATGGTTTCGACGAATTCAGAGGCACCTCTGCTATGTATTGTTTGGGTGGGGAAGAAGAAGCTAGCAGCTATGGTGACTGACATTATAAATGCTGCCACATTATTATGGTTGACCTTTTCACTGATTGAAGAACAGAGTAAAGTTATAGTTCACGATAAATGAAGATATATTTTGTGACAAAAGAATGCATAACAGCAGGCACACCCAAATGGACAAATAAAAACTCCAGGTTAATTGGAATAGGGAGGCATTCTTGGAGGAGGAATATGGCCAAAGAAGCTCTAAATAATATACATAGTTACGGTCGTCCGGTTTTGCTCAAAATACACTTTGTCTTACTTGTCTATTTGTCCTAATTTTCCAAGCCCATTGCAACGAGCACAGACAATTTGAGATTGGTCTTTTCTGGCTGCATTCGCCCTCAATGTCACACCTGATTGCCTGATAAATCCTGCTCCATCACACTCTGGGCATCTGAATCATCCAACCCAAAACAATTGTGTGTCAATCATAAAAACTGGAGCAATTTTGTTAACGAACATCGACGTTAGCTTACTTATGAATTGTGTTTGGTTAACATGTAGAAACCAAGAAAACAGGATGTGCTGACGGTCAGGAATTTCCTTAATAAAAAGAGGGGTCGCTAAATGAAATCGAGATCCAGCTGGTCTTACTCGCAAGATCTTTGATAACAATAACCGAGACTTGGTTCCATGCATAGGATTTCATAGATTTCCAAATCTATCAGGATTTGATAGATTTCCAGACCTCCAGGTCCGTATCCAACTCAGACCTGAAGCCTTTCTGGGTGAAACCTAAACCTCGCAGGTTCATCATGCCAGCATGGTTGCCAAGCTCGACCGAAATTATAAATAGGTTGGTCGGTTTGGCCAACTGCAGGAGAGGCTTGGCGGATTGAAGGCTAACAACTTAGCCGCAATGACCATGATAACCTCCAAGCAGAAAGAAAGGAGGCCTGAGAGGGGAGGGTAGGAGAGTAGATTTACATGTCCCTGCGAGAGAAGAGGATGGGGAAGGCGGTGCCGAGGAGCGCCACCGCGACCGCACCGGCGATCAAATACGTGTTGCTGTCCGCCGACACCTCCCCCACCGCCGAAACCCTCACCACCCTGGAAGATGATCCCCGCCCCGGTGAAGGGAGTCGCACGAGCGCCGGTGGCTGGGACGCCGTACGGGCGGTGGCTTGTGGTCGAGGGGAGGCGATCGATGGGGTTGAGAGAGAGGCCGCAGAAGCCATTTCGAGGGTGCGAATGAAGAAGGTTGTGCGTGATTGGAGTCGTATGGGTATTAAAGATATCTTTCGTCGGCGTTGGCGGAAGAAGGGGTTGGTTAAATTGGGGCCTCAAGGAGAGGATAAGAACACGTAAGCGCTTCCTTGCTCGGAGCCTCAGAAGTTGGAAGGTCTCAGCAATTGGATAGGAGTGGATGAAGTGGGCCACGAGATCTGATGTGGCATTCGACCTGAGCTCCTGTTTAGCAAGCTGTTTTCATAAGATTATTATTATTATTATTTTATTTTAGTTTATTTTATTTTGAAGGAGACAACATGTTTTCATAAGATTTGCCCGAGACTTTCATAATAAACTTTGCCCGAGGCTTCAAGAAAACTCCTCGCATTACAGTGGAGATCCTATGGGAGCTGTGCCCAAGCTTAAACAGACAAAAGACCACATGAGTAAAGGGAATAAAAAAAAGAGCTAGAGAGAGCTAGCAAACTCGTTCTCTCTCCAGAATTCTCCGCGTCCAAGAATTCAGGAATCTTAATTTCTAGATGATTTTTTGTCTTATGTAGCTTTTCAATATCTTTCTCTCTATTCTCCCGTGTTGGCAGCATGGAAAGATGACCATCAAATTTCATTGCATCAGAGAGTGTTTGCATCGGCATTCAGTCATCTCTTTTCCTTTTCCTTTTCTTTTTTCCCCCATTTTTGCCTTAACTATCATATGAGAATCCTTCGTGCATCGAAGCATGAAAATATAGACTACGGTCATCAAGAAGATAGGGAGGTGAAGGTGCCAGCTTGGTAAGGTAGTAGTGTCTCTCGATGATTGTATCAGAAATTTAGAGGTCCAAAATATCTAAATCCCCCATTATTTTCACTTCAACCCTCTTTAAATGTTTCCTTAGAATTTTCCAGTTGTAGTCATAACGCAGGACCATGGTTTGATCAAGAAACACATGTGAAAGGATTAGTCCGCACAACAAAAAATGGTACAAGGTTTAACATGTATATACAAATATTGCAAGAAGTAATATATGAATATGGAAATTAAAGTCATCAATTTCTTTATATTACTAGGATGGATGCTTCATTTTGCACTGGAAACTAATATTAACATGATCCGACAGCTCGAAGTCCATCATATTTCTACAAAGAAAAGAAAACGCCATCCCAATTTTTCTCTTTTAATGTATTGGTTTGCAGTTTAGAGGCATATCATTTATCACCCAAGTCTCAAGGCTCATATCTTGGAGTTTTGACTCAGCACCTGCAGCAAGGCATGATCACCATCAAAGAGAATTGAATTCGTGACCCTTGCAGAGCCTTCCTTTTTGCGTGCTTGATGCAAGAAAATTCAGTTATATTCCAGCATGCCAATTATTGAAGGAATGGTCAATGGTCCATAGAGGATCCGAGGGCAGGAAATTAATTTAAAAGGCTCCAGAGCACAAGGGGGTCACTTAGCCCGTTGGCACGGTAGATTCATAACTGCTGCAAGTCGCAGTCCGGTCAACAACACATTGTTCGAAAGCCATCCATCTTCTGAACCACAGGTCCTTGAATTCTGCCGGTTTGCTCCATTCATCCACTTCTCTGATTTCGGGTTCCAATTTCATCCGCAGACTGGATGACTTGCCATGACCTGCATCCAAGGGTTGGACAGTTCTCCCATTCAAAGAGGAGAAAACATGAGGAAATTTGAAGTCATATTGACAGAAGAAAAGAGAAGCCATCAAACAGCAGTATTTGAAATTTAAAATGGAAGAGGTTTTGTAATACTTAGACTTTGGGCCGAAGTCGGCAGGCCCAGCCGACTTCGACCCAGCCAAATAAAAAAAAAAAGAGAGACGGGAGAACGAGGGAGAGATGGAGCCGGAACAGGGGAGGTTTCTTCTCCCTTGTTCCGACCGGAGTCTTCGCCGGAGACATCGGGGAAGGAGTCGGGGTGGAGAGGGAGGCTGGGCGGTGCCGTGGTGGGCTGGATCGGGACTCCGGCCGACACGATTTCCGTTTCCCAAACGATGAGGTGTCGTCGGTGTTCCACGATAAATTCCCCACACCGCCGCCCATAGAGCCGCCATCACGCTCTCTCTCTCTCTCTCCGACGAGCAAACGGAAGCTCCCCAACGTCGCCGGTGAGTCCTATCTTTTTAATTACAATTTTGAGAAGGTTTTTCGGGTTTGGTTTGGTTTGGGAAGTTCGCCACTGCAGCCACCGTCGTCGCCGCCGCGCCGCCGCCGTCGTCGCCGCCTTCGCCGGTCGCGGAGGGCCCTGCGACAACCACGGTGTGGTTGCCGGCAGGTGGGGGGGGTGAGATGATGGTCGGTCGAAGAAAGGAATGGCTGAAGGAAAAAAAAAAAAAAAAGAAACACAGGGGTGGTTCAGGAGAAGAAAAGAAAAGAGAAAGAAAGAAGAAGGAAAAAAAAAAAAAAAAAAAGGAAAGAAAAGAAAAGAAAAGAAAAGAAAAGAAAAGAAAAGAAAAGAAAAGAAAAAAAAAAAAAAGAGTTCTGTACTGTCAGAAAAAAAATAAATAAATAATATAAATAATAGGAGGAGAGAGAAAGAGGAGAGAGAAGGAGGAGAGAGAAAGAGGAAGGGAGAGGAGAGAGAAGAGGAGAGAGAAGGAGAGAGAGAAAGAGAGGAGAGAAAGGAAGAGAGAGAAAGAGGAGAGAGAATGAAGAGAGAGAAAGAGGAGAGAGAAGGGAAGAGAAGGAAGAGAGAGAGGAAGAAGAGAGAATCCAGGGATTTTCTCGAAATTCATGAAATTCGGGAAATTAGATTTTGATTAAATTATTTTTTAATGTAGGGAATCAGTGTTCTGAGCACGGAGGCATCGAGCAAAAATTCGGGTACTGACTAGTGTCCAATATATTAGAATTGGCGATAAGGTAAGGATTCTGGACGTGATCACCAGTTTATATATTTTTTTATATGCATGGTTTTGATCCGAGTGCATGATCATTGGCATGCATGAATTATTGTTATATGGTGTAGTTGAGTTTTATGAAGAACAATATGATTATGATTGTTATTATTTTATATTCCAGATATCGTGTTTATCGGATAAAAGTTCTATTTTGATGATTTGGACCGTGATGTCGGTCAATGGAAGAGTTGAGATTTCATGTTTGAAATTGTAGTTTTATCATTATTATTGTCGATATCTCATGCGTGATGTTTTAAAGAAGACTGATATCCGGATGGGTTGGACCATGATACCGGAATGCTAAACAGGTTGAACCATGAAACTGGATATCGAGTGGGTTGGACCACGATATCAGTTATTAAAATGGGTTGGACCATGATATCGGTTATCGAGTTGGACCACGATACCGGTTATCGAGAGATCACAAAAAAAAAATATGTTTTGACAAGTGTTAATGAAGTAAATACGGTATTTGGTCTAGCCATGCTACGGTTGCACCGTGGTTATACAGCCTGAGCCACGGGCTTTGTACGTGGGAGCCGGCCACGGGCGGATAGTACGTGGGACAGCCGAGCCACGGGCTTAGTACGTGAGCAGGACCGACCATAGTATGCATGGTCACTTTGTGGTTGCCAGTCATGGGCTGGTACATGACCGTGGCTAGACCAGAACCCTAAAGATAAAGGTGAAATAATGAGAATATTAAAGGAAAAATGCAAAGTTATCAAAGTTCGTAATACATGAGGCTGAAATCATTTGATTGCATTGACATATCATATTGGTATTTTATTGTTTCAGAAAATTATATTATTATTTGGAATGATCATATAGAAGCCTTACTGGGCTGTATAGCTCACTTTCTATCTTTTTAAATTTTCAGAGACTCAGGACACGTGACAAGATTTGGGCTGGCATGAGACGGAGACCTATACATGCTGAGTTAGTTAGAGTTAGAGTTTAGTTACGATTACTGATGCTTGTTGTAAATCAGTAGATCAATAGTTGACTGATTTAATAAATAGATGCCACATGATTAATTATATGATATAAGTTTTCTTTTGATTTGTTGACTCTGGTGTAGCTAGGCCTTGCATGATCTCTAGGGTAAAACCTAGGGTTTGTGCGGCCAGTCACGTAGTCGATTCCGGTATTGGATTCGGGACGTGACAGAGTGGTATCAGAGCAAGCCAGGTTCTAGGATCTTAGGATATAAGCTCAATGAGAGAGAGTGTGGGTTGATCCATATGTGGGGTAGATATTATGTCATGATTGTGTTGACCATCTTAGTGTTAGTTGTATACTAACAACATTGGTGTAGGTTTTCCATGGCGCGTGGTAGTGGACGTGGACGTGTTAGGAGGCCCACAAGATTTGCGGATGGAGCAAATGCTTGGGATCCTATTGAGCAGCATGAGAATGCTGGAGCCTTATCTGATAATGAGGAACGTCCACAGGACCCAATGCCGAATCTGGTGGACAACACTGGTAATGAAGAGCATCACCATGAACCAGTGCCCAATCCTTTGGATAACACCCCGGAGACTGGAACTGCTGAAACAGGAACACCGGGTGGATCTGGAGTTCAGCCTGGAGACCAGATGGGTCTTCCTCAGCTATTACAAATTTTAGTGCAGCAGCAAGCTACTGCAAGAGCTGATACACTAAGATTTATGGAAGTCCAACAGCAACAGCAGCAATTTATGCAACAGTTGTTATTACAACGACAACAGCCAGAAATCAGAATTCCTCAAGAACGGCCAATTACACTAATAGATTTCAAGAAGTATGCGCCGCCGGTATTCAAGGGGACTTCTGATCCTATGGAGGCAGAGGGATGGCTGAAAGCTGTTGAAAAAGTTTTCCAAGCCTTGCGGTGTCCAGAAGGGGAGAAGGTTACCTACGCTACCTTTTATTGCAAGATGAGGCAGCTGCTTGGTGGGAATTAGAGCTTGGAAAGCAAGGACCAACTGATGTACCATATACCTGGGCAGATTTTAGAAGGATTTTCTATGAGAGGTATTTTCTCAAAGTGTTCGGGTACAGAAATTCCGGGAATTTGATCGCTTGGAGCAGGGTAGTTTAACTGTTTCTCAGTATGCAGCAAGGTTTGAAGAATTATCGAGATATGCTCCATCACTGATAATGGATGAAGGGATCGGGCCAGAAAATTTGAAAATGGATTGAGAGGTCGGATTCAGCATCAGGTGTCTGTATTCGAACTTACCACCTATAAAGAAGTGGTTAATAAGGCACTGATAGTAGAAAGAGGATTGGATGCTGCTCAAGCAGAGAGAGAAAAAGCTTTAAGGAAAAGATCCAGATCAGGGGAAATTCAGGACCAATCTAATGAAAATATCAGTGCAAAGGCAAGGAAACTTGTCACCGCTGCACCAGATGACAAAACTAGACAAAGGGATGATATCCAATGCTACCGGTGTGGTGGACCACACCTTAAGCGAGACTGCACCTGGCCAGGAGGAAAATGTTTCAATTGTGGAAAGGAGGGTCACACTGCAGCTGTATGTCGTCTTGGTCAAGGGTCACAGCGTCAAGCGCCTCAAGCATCGCGTGACGGACTTCAACAAGGAGGACAACCTAAGTTAGGTACCCAAGGACGAGTGTACGCGCTCACCCAGCAGGATGCCAACGCATCCAATTCAGTAGTGACAGGTATGAGTACGTTATGACCATCTGGGATGGTAATACGAGTGATTAAAATCATGTTGACATGGTGATTATTAAGATATGACAAGAATAGTGTTAGACCTTAGATTATGATGATTTGGAACTATGGTATAAGTGATTTTGATAGATGTAAATGATATCGGAATTCAAGTCATGATTATTCGAGACTGGAAATTGGTGATTTAGAAATCACCTAGTGGTTGTTAAGACATAACATGGACTCAGAACTATGACATAAGTGATTAGGATATGGTTTGAATGTCAAAAATTTGATCTGAAATATAAATGAGAAAGGATAAGTTTTGAATAAGACTTGGAAGGTAAATACCTTAAGAGGTGACTAATTAAAAGTTGGAGATCGAATAACATGAGGGTTGGTTATTTTTAAAGTTTAAAAAAAAAAAAATCTCAATCAAGCTAATTTCGTGGACGAAATTATTTTAACGGGGGGAGAATGTAATACTTAGACTTCGGGCCGAAGTCGGCAGGCCCAGCCGACTTCGACCCAGCCAAATAAAAAAAAAAAGAGAGACGGGAGAACGAGGGAGAGATGGAGCCGGAACAGGGAGGTTTCTTCTCCCTTGTTCCGACCGGAGTCTTCGCCGGAGACATCGGGGAAGGAGTCGGGGTGGAGAGGGAGGCTGGGCGGTGCCGTGGTGGGCTGGATCGGGACTCCGGCCGACGCGATTTCCGTTTCCCAAACGATGAGGTGTCGTCGGTGTTCCACGATAAATTCCCCACACCGCCGCCCATAGAGCCGCCATCACGCTCTCTCTCTCTCTCCGACGAGCAAACGGAAGCTCCCCCAACGTCGCCGGTGAGTCATATCTTTTTAATTATAATTTTGAGAAGGTTTTTCGGGTTTGGTTTGGTTTGGGAAGTTCGCCGCTGCAGCCGCCGTCGTCGTCGCCGTCGCCGTCGTCGCCGCCTTCGCCTGGTCTGGGAGGGCCCTGCGATAACCACGGTGTGGTTGCCGGCAGTTGGGGGGGGTGAGATGATGGTCGGCCGAAGAAAGGAATGGCTGAAGGAAAAAAAAAAAAAAGAAACACAGGGGTGGTTCGGGAGAAGAAAAGAAAAGAGAAAGAAAGAAGAAGGGAAAAAAAAAAAAAGAAAAGGAAAGAAAAGAAAAGAAAAGAAAAGAAAAAAAAAAAAAGTTCTGTACGGTCAGAAAAAAAAAATAATAATAATAAATAAAAAATAATAGGAGAGAGAGAGAAGAGAGGAGGAGAGAGAGTAGGAGAGAGAAAGAGTTAGGGAGAGGAGAGAGGAGAGAGAAAGAGGAGAGAGAAGGAGAGAGAGAGAGAGGAAGAGAGAGAGAGAGAGAGAAGAGAGAGAAAGAGGAGAGAGAAAGAAGAGAGAGAAAGGGAGAGAGAAGGGAGAGAGAAGGAAGAGAGAGAAGGAAGAGAGAGAGGAAGAAGAGAGAATCCAGGGATTTTCTCGAAATTCATGAAATTCGGGAAATTAGATTTTGATTAAATTATTTTTTAATGTAGGGAATCAGTGTTCTGAGCAGGGAGGCATCGAGCAAAAATTCGGATACTGACTAGTGTCCAATATATTAGAATTGGCGATAAGGTAAGGATTCTGGACGTGATCACCAGTTTATATATTTTTTTTATATGCATGGTTTTGATCCGAATGCATGATCATTGGCATGCATGAATTATTGTTATATGGTGTAGTTGAGTTTTATGAAGAACAATATGATTATGATTGTTATTATTTTATATTCGGGATATCGTGTTTATCGGATAAAAGTTCTATTTTGATGATTTGGACCGTGATGTCGGTCAATGGAAGAGTTGAGATTTCATGTTTGAAATTATAGTTTTATCATTATTATTGTCGATATCTCATGCGTGATGTTTTAAAGAAGACTGATATCCGGATGGGTTGGACCATGATACCGGAATGCTAAACAGGTTGAACCATGAAACTGGATATCGAGTGGGTTGGACCACGATATCAGTTATTAAAATGGGTTGGACCATGATATCGGTTATCGAGTGGGTTGGACCATGATACCGGTTATCGAGAGATCACAAAAAAAAATATGTTTTGACAAGTGTTAATGAAGTAAATACGGTATTTGGTCTAGCCATGCTACGGTTGCACCGTGGTTATACAGCCTGAGCCACGGGCTTTGTACGTGGAAGCCGGCCACGGGCGGATAGTACGTGGGACAGCCGAGCCACGGGCTTAGTACGTGAGCAGGACCGACCATAGTATGCATGGTCGCTTTGTGGTTGCCAGTCATGGGCTCGTACATGACCGTGGCTAGACCAGAACCCTAAAGATAAAGGTGAAATAATGAGAATATTAAAGGAAAAATGCAAAGTTATCAAAGTTCGTAATACATGAGGCTGAAATCATTTGATTGCATTGACATATCATATTGGTATTTTATTGTTTCAGAAAATTATATTATTATTTGGAATGATCATATAGAAGCCTTACTGGGCTGTATAGCTCACTTTCTATCTTTTTAAATTTTCAGAGACTCAGGACACGTGACAAGATTTGGGCTGGCGTGAGACGGAGACCTATACATGCTGAGTTAATTAGAGTTAGAGTTTAGTTACGATTACTGATGCTTGTTGTAAATCAGTAGATCAATAGTTGACTGATTTAATAAATAGATGCCACCTGATTAATTATATGATATAAGTTTTCTTTTGATTTGTTGACTCTGGTGTAGCTAGGCCTTGCATGATCTCTAGGGTAAAACCTAGGGTTTGCGCGGCCGGTCACGTAGTCGATTTCGGTATTGAATTCGGGACGTGACAGGTTTTTGGGGAAGTGAATGGATGGGCCTTGGGTCCACAGGGGAGTGTGTTTCCCCGGCCTTGAACGAGATAGGATCAATTCTTATGAAAAATAGACTTCCCTCTATCCCTGGTGGTACACGAATCACCCTAAAGGCCATGGATTATCTTCCTTCAGGATCGATGCAAGTTCTGTACAGAACCATTAGAGTGTGGACGATGCACTGGCATTCGAGAATTCTCTGAGCAGCCAATCCTCTAGCCCTCTTGACATTAGAAAAATAAAATTAGCCTTAAGATACCGAAAACTAACATATGTTCTAAGGTTAAACTATTTGGAAAGAATAAAGACACCATCTCAGCAACATCATAAAAAGGTGAAGGCTGAGAGAGAGATGCTATGAATTTTTTGATCCGGTTGCATACAAGCCACTATAGATGGTGTCAAGACAATTAAAAACATGCAAGGAAAGAGCATCTTAGTGAACAATCCAATTAATGCACGCTTTTGTGAGAGAGGATAGAACAATGGCATCTTATGCTTTAGTACAGTTTCAGTCGCCTAGCTTCGAATCCCATGGTTCTTGTGTTTTCTGTTCGCTATATGCTTTGGCCTTGACCAGCTTTTCTAAGAGGAGATCCACCATTACAAGCCTTTGGCACATATCAAGGGACAAAGTTCAAGCCTCTAGAAATAGTTAACCTTTGAAATCATAAAGAACCAATTCTTTTACCACCTTGAGGGAACATATATATTGTTCATGTGGCCCTGCTTCTACTTTGTTTCTGAAGTTACTTTGGCCCTCTAGGCCATGCAGGGGAGAAATAACTATACGCAGGCAATAGATCTGTGCAAGTAATTTCTAAAATCGAAGTGAGGATTCAAGTCTTAATTTACTTCTCATGCTTCGGTCAGACGCATCATAACAGCATACAATAGAAATATCTAATAGTATGGGCAAGAAAGAACAATATGCTGCAACATCACATGCCAGTCAAATGAGCTGGAAAGCAGATAGCAGACAAAATTTAATAAAAATAGAATCGATCAGATCGATTAATAATTAAATGAAGACAAAAACAATGAACACAGTTTTTAGGAAGGCCAACCGCCATCTATCACCCAATAATGTCAACTTAAGTATAAAAGAAGTGCTATAGAAACAATCATAAAAGGTCCCACAGAAACGAGCAAAACAAGGACTTCACAGTGAATGTCTCGCATTGGTGCAGGTCAACCACTCTAACAGAAGAAACACCATTGCAGCAGCCTGAAGATACTTAGGTTCTATCCAGACAATATGCATGCAAAGATATCATCAACCAAGACCCAGCAATAAAAAAAATATGTAACATTGCGATACATCAGGTGGAAGATGAGAATTTGCTGGTTACTATAGAAACATGAGGCGATAATATAGTATATGACGATCATCCATAACAAGATAATCATCAAAGGCAAGTCAATGTCATGACTCAAACAAGAAAGAAATGCTATTGTCAACACGCTAAGACAGAACCAAGAGAATCTTATACACAATATGTAATGGAGGGTTCTATTACCATAAAATCACCAGGGGAAGTTGGACTTCTCAGATGACTGCTATGCTAGCATAAGATCAATGTGATTAATATTTCGAACAGCAGAAAGGACCATGCCGACATACACATTTGCAAATAAAATTACTCTCCGCGCGCGCGCGCGCGCACACACACACAAAAAAAAAAAAGAAGAAGAAGAAGAATAAACACCAAGCTAATTTAGAAATAAATGACTATGGAATCATCAGGATCTGGCAAACAAGTCACACTTTTAGATAGGACATCCCAGAAAACAGCATGATAGAAATAACAAAGATCAACTCAGATGGAACAACACCTTTTCTTACATTATTTATCAAATTAATGATTCGCATTAAGTAAACAGCAATAAATGAATGCAAGTGTCCTACACTTCTCCCTGAATAGGAGTATTAGACACTAAGGAACATGACAGAGCACCAATCTACATACCAATTATCTTGGATGATCGCATCAAAGAATTGTATACAACGTCTCAACTATTAACAGTTTTCATTTATTAAACATTGCAGTAGATGCAACCTCAATGTCAAATTATTATTGCATACTTGAAAAGTCATCAAGAAAAATTATCTGTCACGTCCTAAATCCATTACCTGGATCGGCTACACGACCAGCCGCACTCAGGGATTAACACCTATGCCCTAGCTCCTCACTGACCGATCCCAAAGTCCAATTGATCTTTGATATCTGAAACAAAAAGGAAAACATGGATGAGCTATACGGGCTCAGTAAATTATCAACACCTCCAGTATACATACAAAATATGCCATTAACAAATAGCAAGCATAAACACATCATACAACAAGATGTCCATCAATATAATAATATATATCCAACAACATGATGCAAATATGTATACATAATCTCAACCGACACTGACACTACTATGGATTGCCAACCATTTACTTTACTCTTCTAGTCCCTCTGACTATGGCCACGATCGGCCCGTGGCTCTCTCCACAGGAGACTAGATCCTTTCTCACATACCGAAATCGGTCATGTGCCAATAATCGCTCCACTAGATACCCACAAGAAAAACTAGCTCTGAGTATCACACGAGAAAACATGCATCCTCTGCATGTACCTGCCATGCATGGCTAAAATAAGGCAACTAGCTCCTGCCTCACATACTGCTCAACGGTCATGTGCCAGCGATCGCCTCGTTGGAGGCCCACAAGGAGACTAGGTCCTCGTATGATCATAATCGGACTAGAGAGCGACAACACCAACACAATGCATGCAACCCAATGCAATTCAATACAATCTAATGCAAATTAAAATATATTACATGCATTTAATATTTCATAAATACATAACATATTTGGCATATAATATCAAAGATCAAGATAACTTATCGAAAAGGATCCACCAACAAGTACAATTCAAACCTAGATCTGATTTTCCAAGGACAACGAAGATCCTGACCAACAATTTAAACATATAATTAATTTCAATTTAATAAAACTAAAATAAAAACTAAACTATCATGGGCACTCTCGTCAATCCAGTTCTAATCGTGGTCCGGAATTTACCTTTCCTCCCTTTCTCTTCTCTCTCCTCTCTCTCTCCTTCCTCGCCCATGATGGCGGGGGACCTTGCGGGTGAGCCACCGACGGCAGCTCCAGCCACCGGAAACCATCCCGGTGATGGACTCTTAGGTAGGTTTTTATCTTTTTTTTTCTATTTCTTCTCTTTTTTTTCCCACGGAACTTAGGCCCCTTTTTTTTTCTTTTCTTTTTCTTTCTTTCTTTTTCTTTCTTTCTTTTTCTTCTTTCTTCTCCTCACTGGCTTCTTCCTTCATTTGGCCCGAATGAGGCCCCCCCCAATGGCCATCGGAAACCACAAAAAGTTGTGGACGGGGAAGAGAGCCGGTAGGACATCACCGGACGGAGGGGAGTCGGACGGCGCTACCACTGCCAACCATCTGGCCACTAACCGAAAATCCCAAATACAACACCTGAGACGAACTCCCGCCGATCACCTTCGCTCATGCCCGTGCTCGAGAAGAAAACAGAGAAAAGGAGACTTACCAACGAGATCAGCGTCAGTCTTCTGCGGTCACTAAAAGAGAGAAGCTCCGAATCGATCGAGGTATGAAAGAAATCTTTTTTTTTTTATAGGGAAGAGTCCCTACTCCCCATGCCTTCAACCCATCCTCCCCGAGCCTTCCACACCTCAACCACTTCCTCCTCCGATTCCTCCGCCGACCAATCCGGTGGTCAGGTGCCCCGGTCGAGCAGGGGACTCGATCCCCTATTCGGCAAAAATTTTTGCCTAACGTGAACTGAAGTCGGCAACCCAGTTGCCGGCTTCAGCCCAAAATTTGCATGGGTTGGGCGAGCAGAAAAATTTTGGGTTGGGCCTCACATTCTCCCCTCCTACAAAGAAATTTTGGCCTCGAAATTTAAAAAAAAAATATCTAAGGCTTCTAAAACTCAAATATACATGATCCAATACTCACAAGTACCATTCTATCCAAATTCTGTAATCCCAATAAGAGCTTCATTCTTTCATCATAATATACTTTAATCGTAATATCTCTAGTCTACCACTCTTCCGCTGCGCACTCTGATATAAATTTTCAAATCCTCTAATATTTTTCGATACCATTTCTTCGCTCAAAGTAATATTAATAACAAGGTAATCTAAATCTTTTTATAGATCTTAAATTTGACTTGGAGTTCAACATATCAAATAATCTCCAATATATATATAGAAGATCAAATAATACAATCCAAAACTGCTAACATAAACCATCAAAGATTTTACCAAAATATGTATGCCATGTCCACATAATATTATTAAATCTGTCGATAGTAAATTGCAAATCTATACATTATCCCAAACACATTTTCCATTACATATTTTCAATAATCATCCCTATACAAATTCATCGAAAGATTCTCCTTCTTAATCTCAATAAACTTTTTCATAACCTATATCATAAACATCTTGCAACAGTCCCCAAATTTATAATCCAGAAATTAACAAAACTTGCAAGCTATCATGATCTTCATCGATATCATTTAATTAATAACTGAATATGCATATTCAACATACCATAATATATTATACTTCCAATCCACTACTTCTAAAGCTTGATCAAACCCATTTATCAGAAATGAAGATATATCTTATTTAGCTCTTCAGTATCTACACTAAATCATTCAGCCTTTTATACTCATCCAAGATCAATCTTACAATAAAAATCATATTCTTCTTTTACGCTACTCATTTGTTAGATCTTATACACAATACCTAGAGATCAAAACTTCGAATCCATTTTTATTACTTTTATCATATCCCAATTGATCATCATACTAAGTTCAAATATCTCTTAAATCGCAATCTGTAGTAATCACAACCTAAATTTTGACATCATTAAAATCATATCCTAATCACTTATATCAAGCTCAAGTGATCATAACCCAAGCTTCAATAACATTCTGTTATGCCTTAATAACCATCATAACCATCATGTTAATTCCTAACCACTTATATCATAGTCTGCAATTATATCAAAATTAAATTTCTATAATAAATCAAATTCATAATATAACTTAAAATATACCTCCATATATCCATTATCTAGTCTCAATGGCATTCTTCCAAAAATTAAGCTAAGAAAGTTTAATCCAACATTTTATTCATGCCAGCCTCCTATACTAGCAAAATCCTTGAAACTATAACATACACTTATCAAAGAAGATTAAATAAACTTTTAGTAATGACAACTATTTCAGAATATTTAATCAAAATCTTAATTCTGTCCCATTCTCACTAACTAGGTCATCTTGATCTTAAACCTTTGCTCTGATATCACTCTGTCACATCCCGAATCCAATACCTGGATCGACTACGCGACCGGCCGCATAACTCTAGGTATCATCCTAGAGATCATGCTAGGCCTGACCTTCAATTCAATATCCAAGCACTCAGGGATTAATACCTATATCCTAGCTCCTCACTGACTGATCCCAAAGCCCAATTGATCTTCGATATCTGAAACAAAAAGATAGGAAAACATGAGTGAGCTATACAGGCTCAGTAAGTTATCAACACCTTCAGTATACATACATAAATATGCCATTAATAAATGCAAGCATAAACACATCATACAACAAGATATCCATCAATTTAATAATATATATCCAACAACATGATGCAAATATGTATACTTAATCTCAACCGACACTAACACGACTATAGATGGCCAACGATTTACTTTACTCTCCTAGTCCCTCTGACTATGGTCACAATCGACCCGTGGCTCGCCCCATAAGAGACTGGATCCTGTCTCACATACCAAAACCGGTCATATGCCAGTGATCGCCCCACTGGAAGCCTACAAGGAAAACTAGCTTTGAATATCACACGAGAAAACATGCATCCTCTGCATGTGCCTGCCACGCATGGCTAAAATAAGGCAACTAGCTCATGTCTCATATACCGCTCAACGGTCATGTACTAGCGATAGCCCCGCTGGAGGCTCACAAGAAGACTAGGTCCTTGTATGATCATAGTCGGACTAGAGTATGACAACATCGATACAATGCATGCAACCCAATACAATCCAATGCAATCCAATACAATCGAATGCAAATTAAAATATATTACACGCATTTAATATTTCATAAATACATAACATATTTGACATATAATATCAGAGATCAAGATAACTTACT
Organism: Areca catechu; assembly: GCA_021397845.1. Taxonomy (NCBI): domain Eukaryota; kingdom Viridiplantae; phylum Streptophyta; class Magnoliopsida; order Arecales; family Arecaceae; genus Areca; species Areca catechu. The sequence goes on along the minus strand of CM038050.1, from coordinate 3,175,935 downwards.
GAAAAGGATCCACCAATAAGTATAATTCAAATCTAGATCTGATCTTCCAAGGACAACGAAGATCCTGACCAACAATTTAAACATATAATTAATTTCTATTTAATAAAATTAAAATGAAAACTAAACTATCATGGACACTCTCATCAATCTAGTTCTAATCCTGGTCCGAAATTTATCTTTCCTCCCTTTCTCCTCTCTCTCCTCTCTCTCTCCTTCCTCGCCCATGATGGCGGGTGACCTCATGGGTGAGCCACCGATGGCAACTCCAGCCACCGAAAACCACCCGGCAATGGACTCTCAGGTAGGTTTCTCTCTTCTTCTTCTTCTTTTTTTCCACGGAACTTAGGCCCTTTTTTTTTTCTCTCTTCTTTCTTCTCCTCACTGGCTTCTTCCTTCATTTGGCCCAAATGAGCCCCCCCAAATGGCCATCAGAAACCACGAAAAGTTGTGGATGGGGAAGAGAGCCGGTAGGACATCACCAGACGGAGGGGAGTTGGACGACGCTACCATTGGCGACCGTCCGGCCACTAACCAGAAATTCCAAATACAACACCCGAGACGAACTCCCGTCGGTCGCCTTCGCTCATGCCCATGCTCAAGAAGAAAACAGAGAAAAGGAGACTTACCGGTGAAATCGACGTCGATCTTCTGCGGCCATTGGAAGAGAGAAGCTCCGAATTGATCAAGGTATGCAAGAAATTTTTTTTTTTTTTAATAGAAAAGAATCCCTACCCCCCATGCCTTCAACCCATCCTCCCCGGGCCTTCCATGCATCAACCACTTCCTCCTCCACCACTTCCTCCTCCGACTCCTCTATCGACCAATCCGGCGGTCAAGTGCCCCGGCCGAGCAGGGGACTTGATCCCCTGTTCAGCAAAGATTTTTGCCTAACGTGAAGTAAAGCTGGCAACCCAGTTGCCGGCTTTAGCCCGAAATTTGCATGAGTTAGGCTGGCAGAAAAAATTTGGATTGGGCCTCGCACTATCACTCAATCAACTTCTCTCATGAGAAAGATTCAAAGATTGCAAACCCTTTAGTAGACATAAATAAAGCAAGTTGTTAAACAAATCACCACATTTCTTGTCTACAAAGAGTATGCATTCTGACTACCAAGCAAATAGATCTTCAAGAATGGTCGAAACACATACCTATCTCGCAGATGTACATGACTGTAGGTAAATCATCATCAACCAATAACCAGTAACACAGATGAAGAGAACTTGAAGTGGGAAACCTGGGAGTATATAGCCAGAAAGTTCATCACAGTACACAATAAAAGAAAAATGGAGATCATTCAAAAGCAGTATAACATGACAAAAAAAAGAGGAAAATAATGCCAACAAAAACATCAAAAATAAATGCACATCTTAAATATGAACGATGAATCCTATATCATTCACAGAGCATGTACCTTCCTAATATTACGAAGTCCAGCTCAAAAACTACAGCTGCTTAATTCAAAGTCCCAAAAGAAATCACAAATAGCAAGAAACTGCATTTTTTTTTTCCCGAAATCTTCTACTTACAATGAAATTATGGAGGAAAAAAAAAAAATCTCCATCTGTCATCATCCTATTTTCCTCCTCTTACATGAAAGAAAAAACAGATAGCTACAACTATTGTAACTTGAAACTAGACAAAAGAGGCAATTTTTCTTCCACTTTTTCGTCCGTCACCATCTTGTAATTGCTCTAATATTCCCATCTTCCATTGCCCAACTGGAGCCGCGCCTTCGTGAACTCCTGTTGAAGATCAAACTTCTGCGGTGCCTTGGTGCAAAAGTGGAACCAGAATCTGAATTTGATCTTGAAGAAGCGGGAGAAGATGAGCGGAAGCGCCCAAAAAATGAGATGAAATTGCGAAATACCCGACCAATTCCTCTGCTCTCCCTCGACGGATTCCCTCTAGAGGTCCATGAGATCCTTCTCGGTGCACCACCGACGGTGAATCCACCATCCATCTCTGTGTAAACTACCGGAAGCTCCCGTTCCCCAGCTCTTGTCCCCCCTGAGAACCTCCCAATTGCAAACCCACCTCCCGGCAGCCTCCATATCGTGAGGCCGACCAAGTCCTCCGCGTTCCCATCCACGGGAACCTGTTCATCACCGTCCGTCTCCGCCGCATCCCTTTCACGCACATCTGTGGGCATCTCATGGCGGCACACAGGGCAAGAGTTCCGGAGCGAAAGCCATGGCAAGATGCAATCTTGATGGTATATATGTTTGCAGGGCATCTCCCGAGCCTCGGTACCGATCTCGAACGGTTCCTTGCAGACGGCGCAGTAGGTGTCCATCTTGACATGGGCGGCGGCGATCTCGATGGTGGGCATCGACTCGATGGCAGCCTTCGATGCGGGCGGGTGCTCGCACGCCCGGCCGCCATCAATTCCGTGGATGTCAATTTGGTAGAGCTGCTCCAGGAGCCGCTCAAAGCCCGGGCCCATCAAGAAATCCGACACGCTTTCGGGCAAGGGCCGGAGGCCGGATCCCGCCCCATCGTCGTAGTACAACTCGAAGCTGGCAGCAGGGGCGTGGTCCGCATCCCTGCCGCCACCAGCGGACGGGCCGCGGAGGACGATGACCGGGTTGAAGGGGGAGCGGTTGCCCACGGAGGTGCGGCGGTGGCGGCGGAGCCGAAGGTCGGCGTGCTGGTGGTAGGGGCGCGTGGCGCCAGCGGAGGCGAAATCATCGTTCACCACGTGCCTCGCCGAGGCAGGGGAGCGTCGCCTGCGAGCATCGCCGCCGAAGGTGGCGAAACGCGGAGGGGTCCCCAGCTCCTCGAGGAATCCACCGTCGCAGTGGGGGCAGACGATGGCGTCGTGAGGCCAGACCCTGACGAAGCGGCTGCAGCGGTAGCACCAGTAGGACGAGGCCGTATCCATGGCCGCAGGAGAGGAAGACCCTTACAGAGGAAAGCAAGGACCAAGAAACAGATCGATTTGGCCTTTTCCTTCCAAATACTCGCTGGATCTCCGATTGATATTGAGGACGCAAAATCCGATCTTTCTTATGATTTCGACAAGGAAAACAACCAAATCCTTTCAATCACGACAAGAATCCGATCTCCAAATAGAAACCCCCGTAAATTTCAAACACACAAAAATGAAAGGATGAAGAAAATAAAGATAATTCCTTTCCTCTTCCATACGCAAATCAAATCATGAGGGAAGAGGGCGAAATCGAAACCCTAGAAAGAGGCGGAGGAAAAAATTGGGAGGGAATGGGAGCGGGTGGTGGGGATAATTATAGGGAAGCTGGACGAAGCTTCAACGGAGGAACCGCGTGCGTGCTTCGTAAGTGGTGGTGGGTCCGTCGGTTGGATTGGTAAACTGACGGCGTCAGGAAATCCGAATACGAAACTCGAATCTAACGAACCGCGTCTGGATGGGCTAGTAAAACTCGGGCGACGACGCGTTGAAAGAAGCACTTGGTCTACGCCGCCTAGACAAGTCATTCCTTCCGCCTCTTCTAACCAGAGATGAAGACAATCTAAAGAGTATGGATAATAATGATATATATATATATATATATATATATATATATATATATACTTTAGAATCCTGGACGCTTACACGGAAAGTTCCTCCGGAGGATGCACCGCACCAATTATAGTGACCTATGTCACCTCTTCATGGCACGTGGAATCTGAAACTTTTACGTGACCACCGTATGGGATGAATACTTTAAGATAGATTCTTTTATGATTTGAGCACCCTGCTTATTCTATTTTCTGTATTTTATTTTTATTTTTTTTTTTCCCGTTTTGCATTGGATTCTAACGAATTAGCTTTGGCTTGAGCCAGGAAAGATTACAGGAATAGACAACTAAAAATTTCGAATAATTTTTATAATAATTTTTATGCTTGCAAACATTTTTGGAGCATGGTATCAGCTGCGGCAGGGGATTTAACGGAATAAGAACAAAGCAAAGGGCGGTCAGAGGAGACTTCGGAGAAGGGGCGGAGGACATTGCGTCCCTTTCATGGAGGAGACCATACCCCGATCGATGGATTCCGGGTAAAGGGGAATTCCTTTTTTTTTTTTTTTTTTTTTTTGCGTTGATTTGGGGCACGTCTTTCCATTCGACAAAGTTTGGTTGACTGCACGTGAGGTCACTATCTTGACACGTGTGCAGATGCTCCCACAGGCCCCGTCTAATTATTCTTTTTTTTAATTGTTAATTCATTGGTGCGGGTACTTTTTGCTTTATCGAACAAGCCAATATTACCTTGATTTGGCTCTTTGTTCTTGGGATTTAGCAGCTCATGCTTATCCAATTACAACTCGTCGCCGATGGCAATGCCATAGGCTCCTCCGGGCCATCACAAGTCGAGATAGATGGAATCATGCACCCAACGGTAAGGGCGTTGAGATCTTTTATGTCCAAGAATTGGGAGAAACTAGCTAATCTTATATTATGCAGTGATGCACCATGCTAATTATCTTATCTCATTTTTATGGGCTTCATTCATCATATACTTATAACTTTCTATTACCTAATCGGACAAAATGAGATGATGTTATAGTGCATCACTATGTTATCACGGACTTAGCTATAAGTTAATAAAAGATGTCTGCATGGACATGGCATGGTGTTGCAAAGGGCTCGATAAAAGACCAAAATTTGTAATACTTTTTAATACTTTACAACCTCCAAGATGAAATTTTGGATAAATGACTTGCTGGGATATCGAGGAGGATAGTGGTTAGTCAAGGTATAGCATAGCCATGGCATAATATCAGAAAGCTTGGGAAGCATGCTATTTAACATGGCAGAGACCACCAAGGTATATGCACTTGAAAATTCCTCTTAATTGAGGAGGGGTGTGGAGATTAGTTTAGTCGCATTGCCAATTTGTTTAGGCCTATAAGACAGCTTTGCCGCAACATGATTATAGGAGAAGGCAGTATCATGCTCGAATGGTTTCATGTGGAGGATTTTAGGATAATACTGCCATACTGGTAGGATAAGCTAGTCACATTGCATGAAGAGGAGATTTCCGAGAGATTGGTTCTCAAGAAATTATTCAAGATGTCCTATGTATTCTTGATCTTTGTAATGGAGCGAAGAAATGATAGGATGTTAGTTAAGGAATTGGTCTACTTGATAAGCAAGTCTCTTATGCATTGCAAGATGATATTTCATAAGGATCCACATGAGTTAGTTGGTCATAGAATACAAGTGTGGTTTGTGAAAAACTAGTCAGATTATATGCTTTGGAGCTAGGCCAAAGATCAAGGATGTCTAAAAAGGTCATGCAAAGGAGAGGACAGTTGAATGCAAGGGTCAACCAGTCAATATATTTATTTGATGGGTAAACTTAGATGCCCATGTTGTGGCAATGCATAATATGCAAATAAGTTGTGGACATAAAATGTTAGACGATATAGTTGTAGACCTTTAAGACCTTGGTGCATCGATGTACAAGCAGGCTATAAATATTGCCAAGCAGTGTGGCCATACGTAAGAAAGCATGTTGAGGTGTGTTATATTAGGATCGTGGAATAAGAATTTGCCAAGAAGCTTACATAGTGGAACCCGAAAGGGCTTGGATGTGCAGGATCGACCATAGCTTCAAAGGGCTTTGGGGTATGTTGGCTAGGCAATTTGTTATAGCGATATTAAATATGGATTTGCCCAAGCCCCATGCATAATAGTAGTGCTGCATGGTCGGTATCATATAGATTTGGTTTATATATTTATGAAGGGTAGCATAATTGATGGTATAATTGTTATGTCATGGTATCGAGGTACTTCAAGAATCAAGACATCATGAGCGAGCAATATTTGATTTGAGGAGCAAAACCATAGAGTTGGTATAGAGATGTCATGCTGTGGAGCACTCTAGAGAAGAACTTATATTATGGCACGAGGTGTGCATAAGCATTTTGGTTGATCGAAGGGTCAGGTTGCTTATAGATACTCAAGTACGTTGCATGTGTTTAGTTTAATAAAGTTGCTTCGTAGTATCATAGAGATTATGCTTGGCTGTGGTTGAACCATTGCGTATTTATATATATGTTTTTTAGAAGAACTTGCCGAGTAGTAGAATGGAGGTTATGTTTGGCTACGGTTGGATCGTTGCATATTTATATGTGTGTTTTTGAAAAGAGCTTAAGGAGGGCTGGTCTTCGTATATGGCATTCAAAGGTGCATGTTTGAGTAAAAAATTACTCATCCTGCAATAATATAGCATAGACTATAATTTCTTGGGAATTGATCCCTCGTACTTTTCATAAACTCTTAGGTAGACTTATTTTACAACTCATGCGGTAAGCACGGTCAATAGAAACCACTAACTCAGTATTTAATCCATCCCCCTCATTCTTAACTCTAGTTAGATTTTAACCTAATTAGGAAAAGACAATTATTATTATTATTATTTTTTTTGTTTACTAAAAAGAATCCCTTCCCTCCCTATGTTTCATCATCCCCCGCATCTATGGAAGAATTTTCTGAAAATTAGATCTTAAAATCATTTGTGGGAAAGGAGGAAATGTGAGGAGGGAATGGGATTGGAATGTCATTTCAAATCAAAACATTGATTCAATTTCGAGCTCAAATTTCTACCATAATTTTGGATTTCATTCCAGAGGATGTAACACAGAGAGGGAAAGGAAGACTGGGATATCCAAAAATTAGATTTATTTTTTTTAAAAAAAAAAGAAAATTGGCAATCAAATAGAGGAAAAGAAAAGTATCAAGAGAACCCTTAGAAAACAAAGTCGACCTGGGAAGAGGTCAAAAAGGAAATATAAGGAAATATATATATATATATATATATTTAATTATCTTTTTCTAATCAAGTAGAAATCTAACTAGAATTAAAGAAGCATGACTTTTAGATCTACATGAATTAGATGATGAGTCGGCAGCTTTTCATTGTTCATGTCACTACCAGAAATTAACCTTTCAACGAGGGACAAAATTCTTTGGCGAAGATTTTTACCGAGGGATTTTCAAGGAAAATTCGTCCCTTGGAATATATGATGTTGGTGAAAGTCTCCCTCAGAAATTCCTTGGTAATTACTAAGGGATCTAAAACTTTCAGCAAGGAAATTTTTCTTGGTGAAATTGTAGTCCATTTGTCAAAAACCAACCATTTTCCAAGGGATTCACTAACCAAAATGCATTCAGAAATCCCTTGGTAATTACCAAGGGATTCATCGAGGGAATTTCCCTTGCTAAAAATTGGCTGACTGAATGATTTGTAAGGAATTATCCCTCGCAGATCCCTTGGTGATTATTTGAAGTTTGTTAAAAAATTCCTTGGTAATCCCTTGGTAAAATTTTCATCTTACATTCTATTTTGCTTATAAATCATTTGGCAAAGCTTTCACCTAGAAGACAATTTTATAAATATAATAGCAGCTCTATATACATTATAGTTCTCAACACATCAACCATAACTCAATTTTTATAATACGAAACAACATCATAATGTATTTAAGCAAATTTTAACATGCCTATTAAATAAGTTTAACATCCATCATGGTTTCAATCCATAAACAAATAAAACTATATCAAAACATGAAACAAAAAAACTCCAGTTAATACCCAACATCAAACATATACATAATAAGTTCATAACAAACATCAATCACATGGAGAACCAGTTGAAGGGTTAGCAGACTCAGTTCCTTCTTGTAGAGGAGGTGAAGATGGCTCAGAGGATGTAAAACCAAGACTAGAAATGAGAGATCGCAACATTTCCTTATGTTGAGAGTTCATCAAAACTGCCATAATATGTTCCTGCATATTCTCCATAGCTCCTTGGATAACAGAGTTGGTGGTAGGTGCACTTCCTAAAGAACTGTCTAGTTGAGAAGTAGAGCATGATGTAGAAGTCCTCAAGAGCACATTGAATGAATGTGCATGTCGCCCAAATCCGTACACCTTGTTTTTAGAAACACCTCCTATGGCTTCCATCCATATAGTAGCATCAAATGAAGGTTGTGATTCAATCTCCGAGCCATACTTTTCATTAAAACCAGTCTTATATGCCTCCTGCAACCATATATCAGAATAAAACAAATATAAGAATTATAAATAAGCAAATATATCTATGTCATGGATGATATGCATAAAAATAAAATAAATAAAAGAATAATAAATTAATCTATTAATATATATATTAACATAAAATATATTTAGATATAAAATTGAAAACATACATTAACTTTCTTGGATTTTGCATCTACAAACTCTCCTATCCCTTTCTTCTTATGGGTGCGCTCAAAAAGCGATGCAATAGTAGGTTCTACACCATTCTCTTGCATCTACAACAAGTTATTGTATCATAAATATATTATGAATATAAACATCAATAGGAATTAAGAAATACTAAATAAATTACCATTCTCCTCTTATGCATCATAAAAGGAATGGAACCCCCTGAATGCTTAGTGATTGAGCCTTCTTTTTGCTTCATTCGATTTTTCTAACCAGCTTTAGACTTTTGCTGCCACTTATCTTTAAGCCAATGCCTCTGACATAACTCATCCCATATTTCTTGTCTCATCCAACTTGGATGAACTTTGCCGATCGTATCTGCAAGTGTGGCTAGTGGATTCCTCTCCTTTAACTCATCAACACATTTCTTTCGTGCCTCACTCATCATGCATGTCAGTAGAGATCTGTTGGTATTCACTAAACATTTTCTAATATTATAATCATCAGCTGGAGACCATCTATACCTTACCTGTAAAACATATCAAAGACTTATGCTATGTTATCATAATAACTTTGTTATGAACTAAGTAACAATTTAATACATCACCTCAAATCTACGTAACAACTCATCTTTGGTTGTTTGCTCCACTGAACCCCACAAAGGCCAAGCTTCTTTAAAACATTGCTTCAACCAAACACTCATCTGACGTGATATCTCAGGTTCGACGAATCTATGCATTAAACATCAAGCAAATTAATCATATGAAATAAAAATAAAAATAGATATCAAATAAAAACATATAATTATAAAACTTATTCATTTCTACTGTGATGGAAACTTTATTTGTTTCAATTGTCGGCTCAGGAGCAGGCTGGTTCGGGCCTCTTGTATGTGTAGAGCCAATCGAACCTGCACTATCGGGCACATGAGGTGAAGGATTGGCAAAGGGCTCCTCCATGGGCACTGATCCATGTTGCTCAACAGGTGGAGGTGTGTTAAATAGTCTACGGGTAGATCGTTGTGGATATCTTCCAGTATCCCTATCATGTTCATCTTGAAGCTGTTGTCGGGATACATCTCTTCCTCTACCACCCCTTTTACGAAGTCTAGATGCTCCACCATGTGTTATTATCCCTATTGATATACAAAGATTAGATGCATATATTAAATATCATGGATGTAATTTAAGATCATATATATTATTTACAATAATATAATACAAACCCACAATGTAAACATAGTGCAAATAATCAAGACAAATATTTGATAAATTATGATCAAAATTATCCAAATTATATAAATTATAAATAATCCTCATTACATGGCAACTAAAATTAAATGTGAATAGCAACATTATACAAATCAATCATTATCACTATCAGACAATTCAAACTCATTTTCGTCCTCATTAGACTCATCATTGTCTTCAAATTCTTCTTCTTCCTCATCTTCTGCATCCTCTCCATCATCTTCTTCTTCCTCTTCATCTTCTACCACTGCTTCTTCTAATCTTTGTTGCAACTTACGTATCTCATCATCATGAATAAGGTGTTGATGAATAAGGTGTTGATGAATGTCCAAAAGGATTGAATCCATCGGTACACAATCCCAAATGCACATTTCTTGGATCGGATGCAAAGTTAGGATGAATTCTATCAAAATGCTTCCATGCCTCACTATCACACGGGTGCGCCATAAATCCATATGCACATCTATTTGAAGCATGCCAAGTCATATATTGTGCTGTTTTTGATGACATAAATAACCTTTGAAGCCTATCGATTAATGGAAGATATCGTAGTACTTTAAAAGGAATATTCTTTACCTTTACAACACAATTATTTCTTCTAGATTTCCATCGAACATGACCACAAATACTGCATTCCGTCTTTGCCTCATCTTTTAAATAATATAACATACATATATTAGGACACACATCAATCTTTTGATAGCCCAGGCCAAGCTTCCCCATCATTTTTTTTGTTTCATAGAAATTGTCTACTAGATTCTCATCTTCGGGTAACAAGCCCTTGATAATCGATAGGAGACGATCATAACAATTTTCACTCATATTGAATTCAGACTTACAATTTAATAGTTGCGATACTGCAGATAATTTGGTGTGCTTTCGACATCCCTTTCATAATGGCTCATCCGCTGCTCTGAGCAAAGAATAGAATTTCTCAGCATATGGATTTGGGGGTTCATGCACATCATAACCTTCTTCATTGGTGATCTCCATATTTGGTTGGAATTCTTGAAATTCTGAACATAACCCTTCTACTACCAACCTTCTGTATGAATTAATATCATATTCTGCAGATTCTTCGACATGACTATAAGTCTCACCGTGTGAAGTCCATACAGTATAGAGCTCATCAAAACCTTTATAGTAAAGGTGCAAAAGAACTTCATCTCTATCACAAAATTTTAAGTTACGACACTTTGAATATGGACATCTAATTTTATTTCCATCTACATGATTAGGTTGCGAAAATGCAAATTGAAGGAATCTTTCCATCCCTTCCTTAAATTCGTTAGTGATATATCCATTTCTCAACCGATTATACATCCAACTGCGATCTCCTGACATGTTATATCTTTATACCTATATAAAATTAATATATAGTCATAAATTTTATCAATCTATTTATCAAAAGAAAAAAGAACATACACTTTTATAAAAAAAAGAACTTATATAATGAATAAGAAATAGAAGAGAAAAAAGAAGTATTGGCATTTGGGCAAGATGATCCTATAGTTACTTTAAGAATGCAGCAACTCATTCAAGCTACTTAGATTAGCAACCCTATCACTTATAATATAAGTAGTATAAGAACTAACAAAGCCATGGCATTTGGACGAGATGATCCTATAGTTACTTTAAGTTATTCAAATGAAAGTGTTAGGTAGATGACAATTTGTTACACAATGGATAATCAAATAAACAATGATCAAGAAACATTAGATACTAAACATTCCCAAAGTTGAAGGTTACAAATAAGAATACACTAAATGCATTATTAAAACTATGCATCATTGATAAAACTATGCATTAATCCTATAGTTACTTTCATGTTTCTCACAAGATATATCTTACCAGAATGAAGAACTTCAAAACTATGCATCATTGATAAAACTATGTGATGTGGTACTGAACGCTCTGATACCAAGGCTGGTGTTGGACCGTTGATCGTTAAGAAACGATCTCTAGATTAAGGTGTCAAATTTAATTAAATTAAATCTAATTAAATAGAAATAACCATCAATTGACTAGATCAGGTTCTCAAAATGGATCTCAACCGAAAACACGGAATTTCACAAAATTTGGAAAAGGAAGATCGTCCTGAGGTCGTCGAAAATCCGGATCAGTAATTCACGGGCGAGATTGATCTGAAGCCATTGGACCTGGAACACCAAAAAACAAGCAATATATCATTCCAAAATCAAATAAAAGTTAATTAAAATCCAATGCTTTAAAATCTGTGCTCTGAGATCCGTGTGACTTTGAGAACCGTGCACCTCTGGGATCCATGTGCTCTGGAATCCGTGCACTCTGGGATTCGTGCGGTGTAGAAGTTGGCAGGACCTAACGTGTAGGCTTTCATGTTCGTGCCAAGTTCTTCCTTCCTTGGTCCGATGCAGGGGAGAACAGGGACAGAACGGAAGAGGAGATTTGGCAGGATCTTGCCGGTGACGAGGCTGGGCGGCGACGGCGGATCGGCCAGCAGGGGTCACGGAGGCAACCGGCGATGGTGAAGCGGAGGAGTCCCGACGGTTCTAGCCACGGGCGGGCTGGCATGGGATGGTGCTTTGACGGCCGTGTAGAACAGGGAACGGCGGAGACGGACGGGGCGCTGGGCCAGAGGGAGGTTTTCCGGTTAGCCGTGGGTGCTCGGTCTGTCGGACGGGTGTTGGCCGTGGAGGGTACGTCTGCAGCGACGGCTAGGATGGGAGGGGCCTCACGGAAGGGCTCAGATGGCGTTGGTGGCGGGCAGACGGGCCGGCTTGGCTTGGTTGGAGACTTCCGGTCGGCCGGTGGTGGTGAGGTGTCGTAGGAGGCTAGGGGATTCGGCGACTTGGGGCTTCGGTCGGGCAGATCCGGGAAGATGTTAGTAGGAGACGGGAAGAAGCAGCGGCGCAAGTCCAAGTATGAAATTTTATATATATACAAATTTGCAACCTTAGGTCTACCATTTTCCAATTCTATATGTTTACGAATAATACAGCTAACCGTGCCATGTACAAATTGGAAACCATTTTCTTCTTTTTCCTTTTTTTTTTAATTTTTTAAACAAGGTCCAGATGAAGGATGACCCAAACTCAAATAGATTGGATTATTCTGGAATTGATGATGTCGTGTCTGAAACTTGGCCTTAATCTGACATGAATTAGAACCGGTCAGGTGATACTTGTCACGTGAATGACTTTAATCAATTAATAAGGCCAATTTTCTCAAAGAGATTTTCCCTATCAGCCTCTTATGTGCAAGTGGGATGCTGGGCCCAAACAAGTGAACCCAAGTGCCCAACCAAAGGTAGAGCCGGTCCATCCTTGAAGGCAAATCCAGTCTGTTAGGTCAAGTATGGCTCTCAGATTAAGACTCAGCTCCCTAACAGATTTGACATGAAACTTATAAATTTCAACCAGTCCAATTGAATTTGATCTTATATTATATATATATAATCTTGGTCCCGTCAGGTCTCCTTTCAGATCATTATTAAGTTTTGAAGTCTAGGTCCAGATTTTTTAAGATACATATATATATAACTGGAGGCTCGTTTCACTACTCTAATTTGGGTGAGAATTTGAATGTGGTCAGCGATGACCTTGACAAGCTGGCATTTGATGGTTACCTTCTACACGCTCCATGTTGCATAGCACCTACACTTCTTTGAGCCTAAATTCATCGATGGAAGGACGGTGGTCCTCTTTGGCTTGCTTAATGGCACCTCCATTGGCTTTCTCAACCTTAGCCTTAGCTTCAACTCTATTGGATTCTATCAGGCAAGTGCTCCTGCAACTACTTTACCTTCACACCCCATGCTATCATCATCTTATAACTCTTGTCAAATGATAATGGTTGTTTCATTTCGAAATATTTCAATTTCCCTCATATATATATATATATATATATATATATATATATATATATATATATATATATATATATATATATATATATATATATATATATATATATATATATATATGTGTGTATTCTAAAAAATCCATGCAATATTAATTTAATCAATATCATCTGTTGATATACTTGCAGATGACTAAACTCGCCATCGTACCATTCACGGTGCTGCTAGAGACTATCTTCCTAAACAAAAAATTCAGGTCGTGCAAAGCACCAGTAGATATTACTCCATTTTTCATCTTAACATTTTAGTTTCTTTTTCATCTGTCAAAAATAAGGAAAAGGATGTATATGATGTATCCCTACCTGAAGCGTATTTGGAAAGGGCTTCAGATTTATCCCAAAAAAGAGAAAAAGAAAATAGAGGGGGGGCTTCGGTCCAAACCTGATGCAATTGATCAATAAATAAGAGCATATGATATGCTATGTACTAGTTTGGCGGAGCTCATCTATGCAAGATAAGTTATTCGTGAGCTGCTCATCTCTGCTCGTTCATTAGAAGGGTGGAGAGGTGGTGTGGAGTGAAGGGAGAGGTGGAATGGTTTGTTTTTAGTTAGAGAGAGTGGTGTTTTGATAAGATTTGAACAAGTTAGAGAGAGAGATGAAGGAATTTTTTTTGGTTTATTTAATAGTATTAAAAATTAGTACATAATATTAATTTTACCTATGACTTTTATTTTTATGCCAGTGAGAGAATCTGTAAATGACATTTGCTTGGTACAAGATTTTAAAATCACTAAGAGATTTCTAAGAAAAAATCCCTCTATATCATTTTTTTGTTTTTAAAAATATCTTACCAACACCAAGGGATTTATCCCTTAGTAAATCTCCAAGGGACCGAACTTCCCTTACAAATCCCTTGCTAAAAATTGTTTAAATAATCACTCACTAATCCCTTGCAGATTACCAAGGGATTTCCAAGGAATTTATCAAGGGAAATATATCCCTGGCAAATCCCTTAGAAATTTCTTATTTAAACTAAATTTTGAATGCAATTTAAAATCCCTTGAAAATCCCTTGATAATTTTTCGAGGGACATATCCCTTGATGATGTCCTTTGATGAAAGGCTGATTTCTGATAGTGTGTCTAGCACGTCGACCATAGAATAAATCTATTCAAAAATATTTTTTTGTTATCATACCTTGCACTAAATCAGGTAAGGCAAAAGCAAGGCATAATTTTTATGTGAAAAAAGTGGCGTGACACTTTAACACACTTTTATTGGAAGTAGGCGAAGTAGATTTGATTTCTTGCTTTTCTTTTCTCGTTAAAGAGGGAGGAGGGTGTTCCTTTCATCGTGGTCCTTCTCATATACAAATTTAAAAAAGAGGAATACAAAGAGTGCTTTTAGCACTACTTCGAGTGTGCGTGTTTCTCTTGCAATCGTAACGTTTTCCCTTGCCGAACAATGCGAGGGGCGTTGCCAAAAAAAAAAAAAAAAGAGAACAATACGAGGGGCGTTCAGGGGTATTGGCCCATAACCACCACTGAACTAAAATGGGGGGGAAAAAAAATGTGGAACAAAGTATGGATTCTCCAAAGACTTGAATAAGAGCCATGTAGAATTGTAAGAGGTAATACTAGATCCTTCTCGTCCAAAATTTCAAGACAAGAAAGTCAACTTTTTTTATGCGCTGACACATGACGATTGGGATGTGCATTTCATATGAGGAAGTCAAAGTGTTTTGGTGATTTATGGTTTGGAGTTTTTGCTGGTAAAATCAATTGCCTTGACCCATCCTACTTGCTTGGTTTGTTCATTTGTTGTCTATCAGCATATTGTTTATGGTTTATTTGGCAAAGTATATATGATTACTGTTATGATATTCCTATTTTATTCTAATTAATTAATTATTCTTTTATTAGTTATATCATATGACAAAAGGAGTCTTCAGTTTCACGCTGTTGTCTTCTCGTTATTAATCCTAAGTCTTCGGCTTCGTATCGTTATCTCGACCCGAAGACCATGCTTGACTTTCTGGGAAGTAAACTATTTATTGTCTTCGGCTTCGTACATCCACGTTAATCCGAAGACTATACCTAAAATATACGATTTCGAATCTATGATCCAGGATGTTTTCTCTACATCTTCGACTTCGTATTATTATTTTGGTCCGAACACCATGCTTATTATCTTTGGCTTATTGTCTAAAGGATATTATAGACTCTGGATCTTCAGCTTCGTATTATTATCTCGGTCCGAAGACGATGTTGAATGTCTTCGGCTTCGTATAATTGTTTTGATTCGAAGACTTGATCTATCGGGCAAATATCTTCGACTTTATTCCTTCAACCTAAAGATTGTAAGTGTTTAGTTTTATCACATTTAAGAAAGATCCGAAGTGTGAAGCTAACATTCCCTTCAAGAGTGCTACTAAAGAGAATGTAAAGTTCACTTAGGATCTATGCTTAAAGAAGGAGGATTCTAGAGCACGTGGATTTCTTGGACAAACAGTTGAAATCTGTTTGGGTTGTTGCAACCGCCCACGTGGTCTGAAACTCCAGATTGAACAAACCCCGGGTGTAACGGCTTTTCCAACAGCCACTACTTACAGTTATGAAGTGGTTATGCTTGTCAACCTCCATAACCGTAAGTGGTTACGTTGGAGCCTATAAATACTGGTAAGAGGGGACATTCAGGGGATCCGGGCTTTCTTTTTTGATATTTTCGAATTCCTTCTTTCCCATCCTTGGTTCTATAAGCTTTCCATTCTGCTGCTGCCTGAGTCTCTTCTGACTTTGGCATCGGAGTGTCCCTCGCCGGAAAACCTCCGGTTAGGGATCTATTTTGCAGGTTCTGGTTCGCAGCGGCCCAGCGAAAGAATCACTCCATCCGGTCGATGAAGATTCAGCATCAACAGATTGGCGCCCCAGGAAGGGGATCGTGATTTTTCCCCTTTGATCAAAGGAAAGCTTTACTCGAGCAAAAATGGTGAAAGGGAAAGCTCGAAATGCTTCCACAAGCCAGGAGCAACCAGGAAATGGCCTTCCAACAAGTAATTTTCCGGCAGATCAAGGAGGGCCCCCCATGATAATGGTGGGCCAGCAACAGTTCGAGGATCTTTAGAACAAAGTTGAAGCCCTGGCAACTTTGGTTCAACATCTACATGAGGCTGCAGCTCAAAGGCAGCCACCACCCTCAGTAGTTTCACCCTCCAGTCATCAATCTTTGAAGGAGGGTCGACATCAAGAAATCACTCCCAGCTTTTCACAAGTCTGGTCATCCCATGGTCTCCATGCCCTCCATTAGATCGACAAGCTATTGATCACAATGGGAAGAAAAGAGTCCGACGATCTCTTTCTGTTTCTTCTAGAAATTTCGTTTTGAAGGATGATAGGCAGAAGGAGATCAATTATGAGTTTGAGAAAATGTTTAAATCCATGCAAGCATAGATTGCAAGAGTCATGGATTTGAGAAGGAGTGATGAGGTCACATCCTTCAATTTGCAACCCCCTTTTTCTGATCATATAATGGCAAAAGTTATCCCGAGACACTTCAAGATTCCACAGTTGGAAGCTTACGATGGGACCTCAGACCCTCTTGACCATTTGGGGAGCTATAAGGCTCATATGATGGTCCAAGGAGCTACGGATGCTCTTTATTGCCTTGCCTTTCCTGCTACTTTAAAGAGGTCTGCTCGAATGTGGTACTCAAGCCTCCCGCCGAAGACAAATCATTCTTTCTCTGAGTTAGAGCGGCAGTTTGTCTCGCACTTCAGGACGTACCAGAAAATGCCGTGAAATATCGATAGCTTGTTTCTTCTCCAATAGCAAGAGGGAGAAAATTTGAAAGACTTTGTTTACCGTTTCAACTCAGCCACATTAGAAATCCCTAATCTGAATGAGCATGTGGCAATGTCTGTCTTGAAAAAAGGCTTGAAATCGTCCAGGTTTACTTTTTTTCTGGACAAGAGATTTCCGCAGAGCTATGCCAAACTGTTGGCAAGAGCTCAGAAGTATGCAACCGCTGAGGAGCAAGCAGCGTGCCAAAGAATGGCAGAAGGGAGATTCCCTTCTAAGAAGAAGAATATCAAAGGACCAAATATACCTAGTTCCTCTAATAACTCTTCGGCTCCTAGGCGTAGTCCTAGGCCCAGGCAGTAGAACAATCGCTTTGATACTTATACTCCCCTCAACTTACCTAGGGAGAAGATTCTGTTGGAAATAGAAAATGAAAGTATTTCCAGAGGACACGTCCCTTGAAGACACCGGCAAAAACAAGGGACAAAAGCAAATATTGTAGATTCCATCGGGATCATGGCCATAATACTGAGGATTGCTTTTAGCTTCGAGACGCCATTGAAGATCTCATAAAGAGGGGCTATTTGGAAAAGTATGTCAACCACCCTGAGCCTCAAGCCGAAGCCATAACTATTCCCAGGATATCTGATGAAGCCGACCTGCCACACCAGAAGTCTACTGATGGAGATGTTAGAATGCTCCATCGGTCATCAACCTGGAATGCCGAAGCTGAAGAGAATGTTTCGAAGAGATTTAAGGGAAAAAACTCTATCACATTTTCTGATGAAGATATTCAGGGAGTTCAACTCCCACATGATGACCCTGTAGTAGTCTCGGCAGTCATTGCCAACTTTGATGTAAAACGGATTTTGATTGATAATGGAAGCTCGGTTGATGTTTTGCTGTATGATGCATTTGTTCGAATGGGGCTATCTGGGCATGGATTGCGAAACTCTCTTATTTCGATTACGGGCTTCGGCGGAAATCAAGTTGAGGTAGAAGGAGAAACAATTTTACCTGTGACTTTTGGGTCTGAACCACACCAAAGGACCCTTCCCATCAATTTTATTATGGCTAGAACCTCTTCGGCCTATAATTCAATATTGGGGCATCAGGCACTGAACAAATTCCGAGCTATTGTTTCCACATACCATCTCTTGGTATGATTTCCTACCAGAATGGGCATCGGAGAAGCAAGAGGAGATCAAAGTATTGCTCATCAATGTTTGACAATTCAAGACAAATAACTGGCCAAATCGCTAACACTTGATCAGTTAGATCCCCGAGATGAGTCCGAAGACAGCGGAGAACCGATGGAAAAAACACTCTTCAGACCTTTATCCGGAGACGATCCTACCAAGCTGGTGCAAATTGGCAGTTTGCTCGATGAAGAATCGAAGGTAAAGTTAATTTCCTTTCTTCGAGATAATGCTGATATTTTTGCTTGGACAGCTTCAGATATGCCCGGAATCCCTTCCATGTAATTACACATTGCCTAAAAGTTTCTCCCAATTATAAACCCGTTCGGCAGAAGAAGAGGAATTTTGCTCCAGAAAGGCAAAGGGTTATTGATGAAGAGGTTGACAAATTGTTAAAAGCTAACTTCATAAGAGAAGTCCAGTACCCAAGTTGGCTTGCTAATGTAGTCATGGTGAAGAAGTCAAATGGCAAGTGGAGAATTTGCATAGATTACACTGATCTCAACAAAGCATGTCCAAAGGATAGTTTTCCATTGCCAAAAATTGATTAGCTGGTTGATGCTACCGCCGGCCATCAGTTATTGAGCTTCATGGATGCTTTCTCGAGTTATAATCAGATCCAAATGAATCCTGAAGATGAAGAGAAGACGGCTTTTATCACTGAAAAGGGACTTTACTGCTATAAGGTAATGCCATTCGGTTTGAAGAATGCTGGGGCAACTTTTCAAAGGCTCATCAACAAAGTCTTCAAGAACCAGATTGGGAGAAATAGGAAAGCTTATGTTGATGATATGA
This sequence comes from Areca catechu, assembly GCA_021397845.1. Classification (NCBI taxonomy): domain Eukaryota; kingdom Viridiplantae; phylum Streptophyta; class Magnoliopsida; order Arecales; family Arecaceae; genus Areca; species Areca catechu. Next base: position 3,156,880 of record CM038050.1, on the reverse strand, counting down.
TTGTGAAAAGCCTTCACAAGTCCGATCACATCTCAGATTCGAAAGAGTCTTTCGATGCTCTCAGACTCTATCAGATGAGACTAAACCCAACCAAATGCGTCTTCGGTGCAACCTCAGGGAAGTTCCTGTGATACTTGGTTACCAAACGAGGAATAGAGGCCAACCCAGAAAAAATACAGGCTCTTCGGACTATGAGGCATCCAACTTGCAAGAAAGAAGTTCAAAGGCTAATTGGAAGAATTGCCTCTTTGAGCCGTTTCATTTCTCGTTTTGCAGAAGGTATTTATCCTTCTTCAAAGTTTTACATCAAACTCAGAATTTTGAGTGGACAGAAGATAGCAGAGTCGCCTTTGACAAATTGAAGGAATATTTGGAAAGCCCACCGTTGCTTTCTAAGCTCTGTGAAGGAAAAACACTCTACTTATATCTATCCGCCACTGATGAGGCAGTGAGTTCAGTTTTGGTGCCGAAAGATACCAAGCATGTGCAGAAACCAATCTATTACACTAGTAAAGTGTTGCATGAGGCAAGGTCCGATACCCTAGAGTGTAAAAGATTATATTTTCGCTTATGGTAGCAGCAAAGCATCTTCAGCCTTATTTTCAAGCTCATTCTATCGTGGTTTTGATGGATCAGTCTTTGAAGGCCATTCTTCGTTGTCCTGATACCTCTGGGAGAACAGCCAAGTGGGCTATTAAATTGGGAGAGTTTGATATTGATTATCAATCCAGATCAACATTGAAGGCACAAGTTTTAGCTGATTTTATAGCTGAGTGCACATGGGAATCCGAAGAGGATCATCCTAGAGTTGTAGAAGGAGATACCGAAGACAATCCGGAGTTCATTTAGATGTTACATGTTGATGGTGCTTCAAATGCCAACGGATGTGGTTCAGGTTTAATTCTTGCTGGTCCGAATGGGCAGGTTATTAAATATGCTCTTCAGTTTTCTTTCCAAGCATCGAATAATCAGGTAGAGTATGAAGCACTCATTGTTGGACTTAGAATCTCAAAAAAATTGGAGATCAAAAGAGTCAAAGTTTTTTCTGATTCATAGCTGATAGTGAATCAAGTGAAAGGTGATTTTGAAGCTCGAAATCCAAATATGATTCAATACCTAGAAAAGGTCGAAGCCTGATATCTGAGTTGGAGTATTTTGAAATTGTTCATGTGCCAAGAACAGAAAATTCTCGGGCAGATGCTCTTTCAAGGCTCGCAACCACCGCACAGGATTCTCTGGGGAGAACTTATGTAGAATATCTTGAAGACCCCAGCATATCAGGATCCCTAACTGAAATTTGTCAAGTTGAATATGAACCTTCCTGGATGGATCCGATTCTCAAATTCTTAAAGGACGGTATATTGCCTGAAGACAAGTTAGAAGCTAAACAGCTTCGGTGGACAGCCTCTCAATATATCATTCTGAATGAAGTATTGTATAAAAGGTCTTTCACACAACCTTTGCTAAAATGCTTAGGCCCATCCGATGCGAATTATGCACTTAAGGAAGTGCATGAAGGGATATGTGGAGATCATCTGGGAGGTAGGTCTTTGGTGTATAAAATAATCCGTCAAGGTTATTATTGGCCAACTATTCAGAAGGATTCTGCAGAATTTGTTCGAAGATGTGATCATTGCCAGAGATATGCCAATGTACAAAGACGACCTGCTAGTCAATTGACTCCGTTGACAGCTCCTTGGCCTTTTGCACAGTGGGGAATGAACATTCTTGGTCCATTCCCTCCAGCCTCCGAGCAACGGAAGTTTCTCATTATGGCTATTGATTATTTCATAAAATGGGTCGAGGCCGAAGCATTAGCATAAATTACAGAGACAAAAGTTGAAAATTTTGTAAGAAACTTCATTATCTTCCATTTTGGAATTCCATGTTCTATCATAACTGACAATGGAAGGCAGTTTGATAATCCAAAGTTTAAAGGTTTTTGCACTCAGTATCATATTCATCATAAACTTACTTCGTTGGGGCATCCTCAGTACAACGGAGAGGCCGAAGTAACAAACAGGACTATCCTTCATGGTCTGAAGACTAGACTGAATGATGCTAAAGGATCGTGGGCTGATGAGTTGAACTTAGTTCTCTGGGCATACCGGACCACTCCTCAAACATCCACTGGTGAATCTCCCTTTCACCTGTCCTATGGCACCGAAGCGGTTCTTCCCTTAGAGGTTTCTTTACATTCTTTTCTGATTGATCAGTTTAAAGAGCCCAAAAATTCTGAACACCGAAGAATTGACCTGGATTTATTGCAAGGCACACGGCTTCGGGCACAGTTAAAAATGGCTATGTACCAACAAAAAGTTGCAGGATACTATAACTCTCGTGTAAAAGAACGGATTTTTCTTCCAGAAGATTTAGTTCTACGAAAGTCTGAAGTATCAAAGCCAACAGAACAAGGTAAACTTTCTCCTACGTGGGAGGGGTGTTGACTCTGGTTTTGATTATGACAAAACACTTAAGTATATTTGAGTACTAATTATGCGTTAAGTGTATAAATTAGTAATAGGTACTCAAAGAAGTGAAATTTGAAGAAAATTCAGCCTGGCACAGATGAAGTGTCGACACCTGGGAAGCAAGTGTCGACACATGAGGATCAAGTATCGACACTTGAAGAGTGAAGTGTCGACTCAAGGCCTGAGACAAACAGAGAACTTCGGATAGCACTTACAGTCAAGTATCGTCACTTGGAGCTAAAGTGTCGATACTTGAAAGTGAAGTGTCAATACCTGGAGAATGAAGTGTCGACACCTGGAGGTGAAGTGTCGACACCTGGAGGTGAAGTATCGACACCTGAACAGTAATGGCTAGTTTTCTTGGCTGCAGAACTTCTCCAACTTGGCTCCAATGGCTATAATTCGTCATCCAACGATTATAAACGGTCAAATAAGGTTTGGAGGGCTATTTAAATACTTGGAGAAGCAAGGGAGAAGAAGAGGGAAGAGGATCTATGGTTTGAAAGATAAATCCTTTGATTTCCAAGTGAAAATATGTGAAGGATATTTTGAGGATCCAATTTATTGAGTGTTGAGCCACCAAGAACTCAAAGAGGAGAGGGAGTTTCCAAGAGCAACATGATCAAGCATCCATTGAAGCTTCTACAACATGGAGACAAGCTCAACATCAACAATCAACGTGCTTCAATGAAAAATTTGCTTTGTAAGAAAGCTTTTTATTTTCATTCTTCATTTCTTGTATCTAGGTTGGTGGTGAGCCTAGTGAAAACCATCAAAGGTTGTTGGTGAGCCTATGTGGTAAAAACCAACTTGGATTTTGACTTGTGAGCCTGAAGACAAAATAAGTTGGGTTGTTAGTTAGCCCGTAAAACCAACTCGGTTCTTGGTTAGCCCGCAAAACCAAGGTAGGTTGTTGGTGAGCCCGCAAAACCATCAAGATTTTTGGTTAGCCTGGAAAACCTAGGGGTTTTTGGTTAGCCCGTGAAAATTAAGGGTTTTGACTTGTGAGCCCGGAAAACAAGTTGACTGTAATCGTGAGATTATAGTAGAATTCCCAAGGGGATCTTGGGGAGTGGATGTAGGTGCCTTGGAGTGCACCGAACCACTGTAAACCTTTGTGTTTGTGTGATTGTTCTTCTTGTGCTTTTATTTCTTTATTTCCGCTGCATTTATTTGAAATACACAAGTACTTGAATTGCATTAGCACAAACTTGCTTTAGTTCACACTTTGCAAATAGTACAAAAATTTTTCAAAAGTCCAATTCACCCCCCCTCTTGGGTTGCATACCTGAGCCTACAAGGGGCCATACCGAATCAAAGAGGTCGTTAGGCCTGGAACTTATCGGTTGAAAACTTTGGAAGGTATCTTATTGCCTCGACCTTGGAATGTACAAAACCTCCGAAAATATTATCAGTAAAGATTTCATTCAAAGTCATTAATACATATTCAATCTGTTTCTCTTCACTCTATTTTTCTTAAAGGCATTATGGTAATCTCTGTGATCTACTATGTGAACTGCCGAGATAAGTATACCTAGTCTATCTTATTTCTTTTAAAGGCATGAGGATGGTCTCCGGATCTACCTTACGAAGTACCGAGTTGGGCTCAAAATAGTTCATCTTAATCTAAAAGGCATGAAGATGATCTTCGGATCCACTTCATAAAATGCCGAGGTGGGCATGATCAGCCTGTCTTAATCCTACTGCAAAAAGGCATGAGGATGATCTCCGGATCCACCTCACGAATTGTCGAGGTAGGCCCGATCAGCCTATCTTAATTTTTAAATGATTCAAGGATTTCTTTTATCCTAAGTCCGAAGACTTAGCATAAATTCAAGTCCGAAGACTTAGCATAAATTCAAATCCAAGAGACTTGGTTATTATCTGGAATTCTTTTATCCAGATTTCTTTTATCCTAAGTCCGAAGACTTAGCGTAAATTCAAGTCCAAGAGACTTGGTTATTATCTAAAATTCTTTTATCCAGATTTCTTTTATCCTAAGTCCGAAGACTTAGCGTAAATTCAAGTCCGAAGATTTAGCATAAATTCAAGTCCAAGAGACTTGGTTATTATCTGGAATTCTTTTATCCGGATTTCTTTTATCCTAAGTCCAAAGACTTAGTGTAAATTCAAGTCCGAAGACTTAATCTTTATGTACATGAAATTCTTATATATCTGGATTTATTTTATCCTAAGTCCGAAGACTTAGTACAAATTCAAGTTCGAGAAAATTATTATTTGGATTTCTTGTATACTAAGTTCGGAGACTGTATAAAGGATATAATTTCTCGCATTATGTGCTTCAGAGTTCTTACTCGTCCAAAGACTTTGTACTTAATAAAACTTCTGTTCTATCACAAGCAAGTGAAAATTCTAAAAAATTTTCATTAACAATGATTCTCTTACATTCCAAAAAGAAGGAAAAATCACAAATTTCCTGGGGGAGCCTCATCAGTCAAATCTATCGGACCCGCTGCTTCTTCAGCCGTTGTTGGTGCTTCGGAGTCCATTTGGAGTTCAGGCGTAGTTGGACTCTCAAGATCAAACAGCTGGATGCTTGAAATATCCAAGTCTGGATAAAGCTTTCGCACCTCTTCTACTTCGTCGTTGAAGCCTCCTCGATAGCTATGAGTCCTGGTTTCAACTATTTCAGCTTCGAAGGCCGGAGATGCTTTATAGTTTTCTATGGCCTTCTCCAATTGATCTTTTAGAGATCGGTTTTCTTCAATGGCCTCTTCCTTTCTTTTGGAAGCTTCTTCGGAACGTTCGTTCGCTTCCTTAAGTGAGGCCTCCAAGGACCGAATCTTAGCCTTCCTCTTCTTGGATCTCGCCTCTTGTTCAGCATGTTCTGATCGGATTTTATCCACTTCGATTTTCAAACTTTGAACCGAAGCATCATTTTGGGCGAGTTTCTCCTTCATAGCTTGTCTTTGCTCCTCGGCTATGGTCTTTTCGGCTTTGGCCGTTTTTATTTCTTCATTCATTTTTCTGTAAGTTATTCGAAAATCGAAGATACTCTCCTCCATGTGAGTAATGTCGTGCATCATCTGCAGTAGCAAAGAGAAAGCTTAGTAATTGTAAACCTAAGTGCAACACAATATATGAGTATTTACCTTCAAAGTGGAGGAGAACACCGAGTCCGAGATTTCTTCGATGAACCGGGACTTGACACTTTCCCAGTCCTTTAGGAGAAGAGTGCGCTTCAACAACTCTCTCGCCATTTCAGGATTTTTTAAACCCTCTTGATCCGAGAAGGTAGTAAAATCTGCGTTGCACCCTTCTTCCGAATCGGTGTTCCATCTAGGACCCTCTTCGGATCGGTATTTTGACCTCTATTGATTTGTCTTCCGGAGGGGCAATCACAGATCCTTTGTTGAAGTTTATATCTCGCTGGCCCGTGGATGGCGCATGTTGAGGGCTCCTCGGAGGGGATGTCCTCGGAGGCGAGCTTCTAGTGGAGCCAGCTGGCACCGGAGAAGCAGAGGGAATGTCTTCATCTAGTTCGAGCCTAATCGGAGGCGCGCTAGAACCCTCCTCCGCCCTTCTTTTCTTCTGGACTTCGGTTGTTGCGAGAGCAGTTATAGCACTCTTTCTAGAGGCTTGCCTAATCTTGTCAAGTTGAGGCTTCATTTTCTTACCTGCAATTGGAAACAAGAAGATTGTTATGCATGTACATATAAAGAAGAGAAGCAAAAAAAATCCGAAGACCACTTATTCTATACCTAATGTCGGGACTTCGCTGATATGAGCGTGATGAAGATTCTCTTCCCTCAGCAGCTCCTTAAGGGAAGGGATCTCCGGTTCTGACAATGTCTCAAAATCTTTGGCATCAGCCTTTAATATTCTCTTACCAGCGTTCGCATCCAAACGCGGAGTCGACCACTCAGTGTTGAAATCCCAGTAAGTATAATACACGAAAAAGAAGCAAGGCTTCCATCCATGTATCGCACTGGGGGTTCCCTTTAGCAGTCTTCGGCCTGGCCGAGGACCTATGACTCACCACCCTTTGCCGTGAAAATCTCTTTTCAACATGAATAAGGAAGTGAACAGGGATGTCTTCGGCTCTACGTTCCTAAGTTTGCAAAGCACTAAGAACCTGCAGATGTTCCTAAAACTATTGGGGGTCAGTTGAGCTGGGACTATTTGATATAAGTTGAAAATCTTCGTAAAAAAAGGATGAAGGGGAAGCCGAAGACCCGCTTTGAGATGGTCTTCGTATATGGTTATGGATTGAATGGGAGGTTTATCTTCCCTTTTTTCGGACTGTGGAAGAATCATATTGAAGGTACGTGAAATGTGGTAACACTATTTAATTTCCTCTATTTTGGCAAGGGTAAAGGAACTTTGAACGGAATCCGGTGAACGTTCCGGATTCCATTTCCTACGGGAACTTCTCCCCCTACCGGTTTCACCCTGAAGGTTCCTACTAACACCACCTCCCAACGGGACCCTAGCAGTCTCTCTTTCGAGTAGAACCCTACTCGCTTCACCTGTCGGTGAACCGCTGCTAGAGTTGGAGGAAGAACTCCCGGAAGACCCCGACATTGAAAGGAATGAGGAAATAGGAAGGAAGAAGGACCTCTAACCTGTGAAAGAAAAAAAATGGTGGACCAGGCCACTGGGGAAGACGACAGACTGCAGGAAAAACTGGAAATCCAAGAGCATGGGCGCGAAAGAAAGTTTTTCTCTCAAGCTCCCCTCTCTTTTTATAGGTGAAGAATGGGGGGTCTTCGAGATGGTTCAGAGGACTAAGCGATTGAGCACCGTATCGGCGGTTTCGATCGTGGGTACGGCTCTTTAGAAAAATCATTAATGAGACAATTTGTGGCGATCCGCGTGAAACCTCGGTATTGGATGAGATCATGCCAACAAGATTTCCATGCTCAAGATGACCGCCACGTGTCCAATCCCTGTCAAATACAAACCTTTTTTCTGGAAATTTTTCGAGATTTTTCAGAATCGAGGCATTCTCTTTTGAGGCCGCCTATGGCAGGGCGACACGTATCCTTGCCACGTTTTGTTGCGCCACCAGGTAGTTATGGCGAAAAGACGCGTCAGGGTTCTGCCATCATTATTCAACGATTATCGCTAGAACATAATATTGAAATACTCCCATTTTTTGAAACATAATCATTTCGAAACTAGAAGTGGGGGGCAGCTGTTATGATATCCCTATTTTATTCTAATTAATTAATTATTCTTTTATTAGTTATATCAGATGGCAAAAGGAGTATTCAGCTTCACGCTGTTGTCTTCTCGTTATTAACCCTAAGTCTTCGGCTTCGTATCGTTATCTCGACCCGAAGACCATGCTTGACTTTCTGGGAAGCAAACTGTTTATTGTCTTCGGCTTCGTACATCTACATTAATCCGAAGACTATGCCTAAAATATATGATTTCGTATCTATGATCCAGGATGTTTTCTTTACATCTTCGACTTTGTATTATTATTTTGGTCCGGACACTATGCTTATTATCTTTGGCTTATTGTCTAAAGGATATTATAGACTCTGGGTCTTCGGCTTCGTATTATTATCTCAGTCCGAAGACGATGTTGAATGTCTTCGGCTTCGTACAATTGTTTTAATTCGAATACCTGATCTCTCGGGCAAATATCTTCAACTTTATTCCTTCAACCTAAAGATTGTAAGTGTTTATTTTTATCACATCTAAGAAAGATCCGAAGTGTGAAGCTAACATTCCCTTTAGGAGTGCTACTAAAGAGAATGTAAAGCTCACTTCGGATCTATGCTTAAAGAAGGAGGATTCTAGAGCACGTGGATTTCTTGGACAAACAGTTGGAATCTATTTGGGTTGTTGCAACCGCCCACGTGGTCTGAAACTCCAGATTGAATAAACCCTGGGTGTAATGGCTTTTCCGATAGCCACTACTTACAGTTATGAAGTGGTTACGCTTGTCAACCTCCATAACCGTAAGTAGTTACGTTGAAGCCTATAAATACCGGTAAGAGGGGACATTCAGGGGATCCGGGCTCTCTTTTTTGATATTTTCGAATTCCTTTTTTTCCATCCTTGGTTCTATAAGCTTTCCATTTTGCTGCTGCCTGAGTCTCTTCTGACTTTGGCATCGAAGTGTCCTCCGCCGGAAAACATCCGGTCAGGGATCTGTTTTGCAGGTTCTGGTTCGCAGCGGTCCAGCGAAAGGATCACACTATCCGGTCGACGGAGATTCAGCGTCAACAATTACTATATAAAATTGGTAGTTGCTCCCGGTTTGAAATTATCCCACAAAATTATTTGTCCTTGCTTGCAAGCTTGGAACATGTGAAAGAACTTGGTTCATGGGACTTGGTTCTGTTTTAACTTTTAACTAGTAGAACGGATCATGGGAAGGAACATGTAATAGAAATTCATGACCAATAATTCCTTATTTAAGCATGCATCATCAAAGAAGAATATAGGAAGTGGTAGTCACTAAAGAAGATATTTAATCTATGTGAACGGACACTGCTCTCTTTTACTATTACATACTCGTCCATTGTGTTATATAGAGCATGACTGTTTTCTTTAGACAAACAGAGAGAAATTCCAAAAGTAGAGGATAGAATTGAAGTTAATGGAGTACCGTTAATTGGAACCCAGGAGACAAAATTCGGTTTTTCACCGTTCTCTTGTGGTCTCTGTCTTCAGGTTTATCAGGCCATCTACCCAAAAATCAATTAATTACCAAAAGGACAGACGATAAGAGAAGCATCGATGCTCTTTTATTAGGTGGTCGGTATGGTGGCAAGTCTTTGTAGATGTTTTAGACCAGAAAAGCCAGCCACCCGTGTGGACAGAAGCAGTCCCAAATTAATTAATAGAGCTCCGCAAAAGCTGACCTCAAGGTTGAGAATACCTGTCAGCCAACCAATTGACAATTCTGCTTATTAATCTAGAAAATCCTCTGCATCCTACCTGCTTGTTCGATTTCCCAAAATCATGTACAGTTTATAGCCTCAAAAAGAGTGATTGATAATAAGAGCTAACGATAAAAGAAAAAAAAGAGTGAAAATAAGAGCTAACGATAAAATTAGTATCATTATAAATCAGAGAATACAGAATCGGACCTTTCAAAAGGTTGAAAAGTCTTGGCGAGAGCTGTCATGTAGATGTTTTGACTACCATCCTGCATCACAAAAAAAAAAAAAAAAAGAAGACTAGATAGTTATCTAGTAGCAGATTTTGTCCTGTGTCCTCTGCCCGTTGAGCTATAATTAAGCCCCCGGTCAAAAGTCCAGGCCCTGGATAACAACGGTCGATATATGCCACGGTTTGCCGGTCGCAGTAAAGAACATGAAACCCCAGCAACCAACCCACCTCCTCCTTCGGGGAACCTTGGAGCAGTAACGAATGAATATTATTCAACGTTTTATACTTTTGGAGGGTTCCAACGATAAATAATTTTGAAAGGTGAGAGTACTCGATGCGCATCCTTCCGCCGTTGGTTTTTCCTCCAAGTTTGGTGGTTAGTTTTCAAAGCTGGCTTTAGGTTTGACCCTTCTAGCAAGCCAGCGAGCACCAACTCCGATGGTTGCTACTCATCCAGCATTATCCAATGCATTGCCCATGGATGGACTGATAACCAACTACGCAATAAAGAAATATATAAACCAGTCTCCAGATAGGTATGAAAGCTTAATTCTCGAAGGACGAGCAGGAGCAGGAGTACAGGGCAGTGATGCTACGATTAATTATATCCTTAATTGGAATCTTCTTGGAGCTTGATTTTTATCATATCAGCAATTTTCTTGTTTTCCAGAGAGTTTTAAAAATTGATCCACCTGCTGGTTGGGACCGTGATGATGTATTTATCCATTCCATTTAGAATGAAGTGGAAAAGAGTTGAATCATCTTTGTTGTCACCCCATGAATGAAAGATATTTATGGTAGGGTGATAATTTGTATTGGCTGAATGGTGGACGACGGAAAGCAAGCAGCAGAAAGTAAAATAAATCGATGGTTTCGAGTTTCTTTAGTGCAAGATTTTCTTGTCATTTTGGCCCATCTCTTCTGTTTTTTTCTTTGACATTTTAAGACATTTTACGTGTCAATGCCGTTCTTAGCTTCTTACCCACCAGCTACGTCGTCACCAAAAACTCAGGCCCTATTTTTTTGTTTTGGGTAGATCGGATGTATTAAATTTAACAAGAATAGATTACAAGAGCGAGAGAAGAAAATATTAAAAATTGAACAGGAAGATCATAGAGTCGCACTCGGTCACATAGAGTCTGGAGAAAATTTGAAGCATATTTAGCTAAAATGACGATGGATTTAGAAGTAGAAATTGCCATGGGAACGCATGCATCTATTCCCCATAGACGGTTGATATATTTATCCATCATGAGCTAATTGTTTTTGCTGCGTGTGTGCAGCACGTACGCTTTGTAGAGCAGCATGGATCACGCGTGAATCCAACAACCTTGATTAAGAGATAATTGACGCATGGCCTGTAATGATATCAAGAAGGTTATTTAGGGACTTAGTTGATTACTTGATTTAATATGCAATAGAGATGTATGAGTACGCTGGCCTCTTCACCTAAATTAATTACTTCTACCAAAAAAACCTAACAGACAAGAACCGCAGCAAATTCTACAGGAATTTCCACACTATGAAATCTGACAGACGAATAATCAATCGTAGATGAATTGGTGCTGTCTTCATCTTTCGTCAAAACTAGCAGGAGTCGGCCCAAATGGATTCTATGAACATGGTTCCAGGCACTTCATAAATAATCAACCGTTTAGCTTGCTTAAATTTATGGGCTTTAAATACATAGGTTTGAGTTTTTGAGTTACTCAAAGCTAGAGACACATATGGGCTGAGATTGGACCGATTATACCAAAACTTTTTAAGTAAATCCATGTTCTAATCAACACCTGAATTGATATAAAAATAAGGCTTGTATAGGATACCAGAATGGATTGTCCATTTCCACCAATTCTTGCACGATTTAACGGGTTGGAGTCCATCCCATTTTTGTCTGTTTCACGTGTTAGTTTGATGTCATGCAGGCAGATATCATGCACGGTATTGCCCAATCCAACTAGGGCTAGAATTGGGCCAGCCGAAATCGGGTTAAAGTTCGGGCCAGATTTTAAGAATTTTCGGGCTGAGTCCGGACATCCCTTTGGCCCGAAAATTAAATTGGACTCTATTTTAAAGTTCGAAGTCTCGCCCGATATGTTTAAAATCTGGACCGAAGTTCGATCCAATTTCGGGCTGGCCCGATGTCCATTGGACTATTCCGGCTTAGTTCCGGGCAATAAACTTTGGATCGGTACAGTTCTAGCCACTCTTGATTCTTTAGTTAATCATCTCTAGTGATTGCAGATAAATATTTGTTGCAAGGAGAAGAATTTAGATTGAGATATCTTTGTCTTCCGGTCTCTGATCGCCCATTCAACATCATTGCTACGCTTTCGAAGCCCTTTCCCGAAGCTTAATGACCCTTGACGTTCACGTACTAATCCTACTGGGCCCTTATTGGTCTCGATCACTTGGACGAAGCATTCGGCCCCTTGGTGACATGCGTGCGAGCCCATCATGACGTGAACGAAGCAGGGGCCCGATGTTTATCAGGCCCTTTTGTGGGCCAAGCTTAGAAGCATCGTGCCTCCAAGGATGTAGATGCTGTATGATTTTTGTATGCATTTATTGTCTAGAGAAAACTCGGAATATAGTTAGGTTTTAAAAAACAGGAGAATATTATATCAACAAAATTTGTTACAGGAAAAAAAATTCTAATCCCCATGCCAGTCATTGATGTCAACATGATCAATCGAGAGACCCCTGATAGATGGCCTATAAATTATAAAGTTGATAAGTAGTAATTTGATTCAACTTGTAATTGGGTTAAATGAGTGTCTTGATCCAACCGATTCATTCACCTAGCCTTTTCACCTCCGGTAATTTTTATAGAAAATTTCATCCACTAGAATGTAATAGAAAATTTTCTAAAATATTTTATCTATGACCGAGAGATCCTGCGTTTTGAAGACACCCAACACTTGCATCACCATTCCAAGTTATGATGGAACAATACGGTGTATTGATCAGAAATTTCCAAAAGAGATGAATATACATGCATGCATGCATGTACTGGCATGCATGCATACATACATATATATATATATATATATATATCATGGTCAAACACCATTTGTTGATAAACTTCATATACGTGCTTGACATCCATACCATCGGAGGAGTAAATAATAGCTGATTATAGTCCTGAATGATAAGGATGAATGATTGACCTTGCATTACAACTAGTTAGATATATTTAAAAAATAATGAAATAAAACCAAATCCAGAGGGATTCACAAAACTTTAGCCAAATAGTTAAATGGAAGACAAAATGATTATGAATATGGTACCGAGGGAGCGCAAGACGGTTGCTTTTTGTCTCGACCACCAAGAAAGCTGACATCTATAGGGCCCTCGGTGCCGCGCGCAGGAAGTTGGAGGATGATGAAGCATCGCTCCATTTCACATATGGAGATTGGGAAGTCCGCAAGGATCGATCTTGGAGCTACTGCATATTGAGGGGACTAGCTAACCCCCTAATCATGCGGTCCAGTTTTTTTTTTTTTTTTTTTGATCCTGGTCTATTTGTAAAGGTGCTCTGCATTGCAGTCCTACACATGGTACATGAGATAGGAACTCGAAGTGATGCGCTCTAAACTTGCTTGGAGTCCACCTCTGATCTATTTAAAAATATTTTATTTTTTAATATTCGTAGTCATATTCGTGATAAATTTATATAAATACTTTATCTTATCGAAAAAATAAAAGCATCACTTCATTTTACTTGATTGGCCTCAAACATATACCAATAACATTAACAAGCATGGGACACTAGTTAACCTAAGTTTTTGTGCACTCATCTGCTTGAACTCGGAAAAAACTGTTTAATCTTTTCAAATAAATAAATAAATATATATATATATATATATATATATATATATATATATATATATATATATATATATATATATATATATATATATATATATATATATATATATATATATATATATCCGGATTCAATCTAAAAATTTTTAAAATCTGATCCGAACTTTAACCCGATTTCAGCTGACCCAATTCTAGCCCTAGTTGGATTGGACAATACCATGCATGATATCTGCCTGCATGACATCAAACTAACACGTGAAACAGACAAAAATGGGATGGACTCCAACCCGTTAAATCGTGCAAGAATTAGTGGAAATGGACAATCCATTCTGGTATCCTATACAAGAATTCCTGCCTTGGTCTTAGTAAAAAGTTCAGAGAGGAAAGGATGCTAACGAGAAGGCTATTGCATGAAACTCTTAATTTGGGGGTGGACATGAGAAAGATAGGTCCATATATGTTGCTTAGATTGGAGAACTGTTCGTGTTTGCATAAATGCCTAGCTGGTGGTAGTCAGTCTCAGCCAGCGTTTACAAATTGTAGATATGGAGGCCACTTGTAATCCTTGCTTGAAAAGTATTTGAGAACCCGGTGAAAGTGATCGGACCCTCCCTAATCTTAGAGGAAGCAACGAAAGTTACTGCCAGTACCGTGACGTTATCTCTTGGCTTTGTGATCTGGCGTGTCACCGGCACGCAAATCAAATTGGATTTGCCTGCCCATCATATGCAGCGGACGTGGCCAAGGCCCCTATCACACACTCTGCCAAAAGAAAAGCCAGGTTTCTTGTTCCGCCGTCCATCTATCTTTATCAAGGCAGCAATTCTTGTTGATTCTATCGTCTCATCGTTGTAAGGATGCGAGCATACGCTCTGTCCCAGTCCATCTGCAACGAAACATTATATTCGGACATATCTAGATGAAGCTAAATAAGAATAAAGGTATGTTTGATTGGAAATAGTTAGATTCCAGAATGAAAATAAAAAAATGAGTGGCTCTTATTTCAACTCTTTGGTCGAGAAAAGTTTCATTTCCATGCCAATTTTGTGGAATGATGGGAGCCCCGGTACTTGAAATTAGATGGCAAGAAGATAGGTAGGTGTGCAACGTGCAGGCATTTAACTAGCATTAAAGCATCTGAAAAAAATGATGATCAGAGAAACACTGTTGGTCCATGTACTTTGATCCTAAAATACTTTTACCACTACCATGCCAATATTTGATGGAGATGGATTTGAATATGAATGAGAAGTGTCCTGAATCATGGTAGTAGAGACTGAAATTAAATTAACATTATTTGTAAAATGGTTATTGCTTGGCTAAAATAAGATAAAATACATTGATATATTGAGTTGTCGAAGAATTTCTATTAACGTACAATTTTATTTTTTTGTACTACGAGATAATACTTATCCAATCTAAATCATACCTTTGGCCTCCACTTTTTACCGTTCTATTAATCGATGCATGCTCAACTTCCACTTTACACATTTACTGGTATAGTTTCTCTGCACCAATTATTAGATTGTAATCATATTTTATCGATCTTGGTTTATTTAACATGCTTGTATCAGTCATCTCTCTTTATTTGGCCTATATTATAGTCTTCCATATCCAGGAATAACTCCGTCTTGACCAGTTTATTCATCTTGGTCTAACCCCTCTGTCGGCTGTTTAGGTGAATACATATGTCTTGGCTCAAAACTCTGGGAACCTATCTAATTTCATTTCAGAATTACCATATTTACAATGATTTTTGGATAACATGGTATAAATAATATCTAATCATTTTTTTCTCCAAATTTATTAAATTTAATTATAAAATAAAGATGAATTAGGAAATTAAACACTTACTTAATACGTGTAGGTTGAACCTGATGAAAATATGACCAAGCTAAATATGATCTAGACTGCTAGGGTACCAATCCCGCTGGAGGCGACGTTTTCATGATCTCTATCTAAATTTTATCTTATTTTAAAATAATTTATGTTTGATCGAGCCCCTACTTTTTTAAAAAAATTATTTAAAATATCTATTATATCCTTGATAGATATAAAGCCATACCATTTTTACTTGCAAACTTTTTATAAATATTAATATGATATATATTTTAGTATAACTATAATATTAGATTATAATAATTTATTATATTAATATATATATAAAAATATATCAATATATATCAATTTATTATATAATATTAATAATAAATATTATATTATACTAATAAAAAAATCAGTATAATATTATATTAATTTTTATAAGAATAATATTTTTTTAAAAAAATATATATTTTTTCACCTTGCTTACTTTCGTGAACCAAACTAGTCTTTTGGTTTCTTCCTACGTTCTTTTCCGAACGCTTATAGTTCAATTTAATACCAATCACCATCATATTAGTTTAATCCCGATCATATTCAAGCGGATCCCACCAATCCATGCACAAAATACCACGCTCCGCCTGTCATCCTACCATGCATTCCTGTTCATTTAACAATTAGCGGGACCCGTTTGTCAAATTGCCGAGGACAGAGATGCCTCCAGCCGGAACGACCGATGGAGCAACCTATCCAGGCGCGAGACTTGGCTTCACGCCATCAGCCGACGGAAATCACGAAAACCCCCTACCATTCTTTTCTCCGTGGGCGGGCCGCGAGGACACTCGCCGTTCCCGAGGGTGTGATATCAGCTCTGAAACCCAAGGCGGGCACGGTATCGTTTCCGAACCAGAAGATGACGCCATGCACGTGCCCCTGGAACGGGCCTCCGCTGGAAGCACCGTGTTCCCATTTCATTTGTATTCCAGGCCATTATAAAAAAATTAAAAGAGAGGCACGTTCGATGTTCCTCCTCGCCGGTGCTGATTAAAGCTCTCGCATGGACGGTCATCCCACCCAGAGTTTTATGTGGTTCGGGAGTTGGAGTTTGAACATTGGCCATGAGGCGAGGTTGGTCCTCCTGCTTGTTTATTATTATTATTATTATTATTATTATTATTATATTATTATTTTTATTTATTAAAGATAAAAAGGGTTATTGGAGGAGCGAGACCCAACTAGCTCCCATCCCATGTTCAGGAGCCTGTAGCAGAGGCCGTGAAATTAACCTGTTTGTTTATTATTGTTTTATTTATTAAGGATAGATAGGTAGGTAGGGAGAGGCTTTTGGACGCCTTTCAAAATTGTGCAAGCTGTTTTATATATCATTTGTGTGAATGAATGATTAACCTTCTTTTGTAATAGCAATGATTCCATGAAATCTTGCAGTTCTTTTAAAACAGGTGAAAAGTACATTCAAGACATCGCAACATCTTTTCATGCATGATTTTTAAAATAATTTTTATATAATTTAATAATTATTATGGCGAAATAAGAACGAACATTCAATCACACGAAAGGTATAGAATCTGCTACCCTCCCGAATGGCCTCGCAATATCCAGATTTAAGACGGTATGGTAGGGATGTTGGTGGAAAGTTTGGTCTAATAGACCACTCGTTTAAATCCCCAAAGGAAAAGCATCCTAAACTCCCGTACCTAATCGCTTGCTAGTTGCTAGTTGCTAGTTGCTACGCTAGCTTCTTTTATGTTCGTTAGACACGCTTCCAGGATGGACGGACAGGATGAGGTTGTTGAGCTTCCTTAACCCGCTTCTTCGTGCATACTTCCCTTTTTAATCCTCCTCTTCGTTGACAAAATAAATAAATAAATAGTTTTGATGAGATTAGATGTATAAAAGCGAGGTGATGCTGGAGTAAATGACCAGGAGGGGCATGGATGGTTCGATGGTAATTGGTAAACGAAAGGAGCGACCGATGCTTTGTGTGGTCTCGACGTGGTGGTAAGTATAAGGGCCAGAAGACTGGTTATTATTCGTTTTATTTAAGCTACCTCGATGGTAGTTTTGATTCTAATTCAACATCCACGCAGCAACATGGGGATGGAAGTAAAGTGCGCGGTTGTAAACTTCTTGCAGCATCCTCCAAATCTGCAAGCGATCTTATTCTTCAAATATCAGGTTATGGCCGACGAATGACTCCTTGATCGAGATGCATGATGGAATGTGATCGTTGACTGGAAGTTGACATTTGCCTGTCTGGCCGTATTCTATCCATGATTTTTTTTTTTTTAATGCTAAAAAAAAAAAATTCTGAAAATAGGTATCAGTAAAAATATTTACAAAAATATGTGTTTTTGGCTGACGTGGACATGCGGCGCGAAAAATACCTGCCACGTGGCATGTGAGTTGACACCTGGGTTGAAATCGTCTTTGACAAAAATGATTTCATGTCAAGAAATCGTCTTTCTAAAAGATGATTTCAGGCTTTCCCACATCATCCGTGCATGGTATGAGAAATCGTCTTTGGTAAATTGAGAAATCATCTTCTTCAAAGACGATTTCAATCCGATAAATTTATAAATTTCTAAAATACCCTTTTAAAAAAAATCAAAAATAACTATGAATGGTAATTTTGTAATTAAATAAATGATATTTTCGTAATTAAATCAAATTTTATGGAGGGTATTTTGGAAAATAAATGTTCACGTCTCAGATCCGATTTTTAAAAATTTAATTTTCAAAATACCATCCGTAAAGTTTGGTTTAATTAAAAAAATACCATTCACTTAATTACAAAAATGCGATAGTTATTCGAATTTTTTTTAAAGAATATTTTGAAAATTACATAAAAATTTTAATAAATGCATCTGATATCCCATAAATACTATTTTTTTAATTAAATTTTAATCTAATAAAATTTTAAAAAATATATAAAAAATTTTAAAAATATAATAATATTAATTAAAAATAAAATTAATTTAAAAATATTATAATAATATATTACAATATATTTTTATATTATAATAAATATTTTATATTTTAAAATTTATTTTAAAATATTATAATAATATTTTATATTAATTATGATACCCCTGTACGGCCCCCTGTACGGCCGCCGGTATGGCACACAGTCCAGCCCCCTATACGGCCCCGGTACGGTCGCTGGTCCGACCACCGTCCGACCCCCTGTACCGCCCCGATACGGCCACCGGTATGGCCGCCGGGGGCCAGATTAATATATTATGATTACTTTTATTTTTAATTAATATTATTTTTAATTTTAAATTAATATTACTTTTATATGGTTAATTAATGTTATTTTTAATTAATTTTATTTTAAAATATATTACTAGGGCCGGACTGGTGGCCGTACCGGAGGCCGTACTAGTGGTCGTATCGCCGGCCGGACCGGGCCTGGACCGATGGCCAGACCGGGGGTCGGGACCGACGGTTAGACCGGCAGCCGTATCGGGGGCCATACCGGATATCATAATAAATATAAAATATTATTATAATATTTTAGAATAAATTCTAGAATATAAAATATTTATTATAATATAAAAATATATTGTAATATATTATTATAATATTTTTTAATTAATATTATTATATTTTTAAAATTTTATTAGATTAAAATTTAATTAGAAAAACATCATTTATGGGTGTTAGACGCATTTATTAAAATTTTTATGTAATTCCCAAAATACCCTTTTAAAAAAATTGAAAATCTATGAATGGCATTTTCGTAATTAAGTGAATGATATTTTCATACTTAAACCAAATTGTATGGAGGGTATTTTGGGAATTAAATTTTTAAAAATAGGATTTTAAACGAAAACATTTATTTTCTAAAATACCCTTCATAAAGTTTGGTTTAATTACGAAAATATCATTCATAGTTATTTTTGAATTTTTTTTAAAAGGGTATTTTAGGAATTTATAAAATTATCGGATTGAAATCATCTTTGGAAAAGACGATTTCAAATTGAAAAATCATTTTTACCAAAGACGATTTCTCTGACCATGCACGGATGATGTGGGAAAGCCTGAAATCATCTTTTGAAAAGATGATTTTTTGGCATGAAATCATCTTTACCAAAGACGATTTCAACCTAGCTGCCAACCCACCTACCACGTGGCAGGTATTTTTAGCGTCGCATGTCCACATCAGCCAAAAATACCTATTTTCATAAATATTCTCCCTGACACCTATTTTCAAAATTTTTTTTTTAGCATTAAAAAAAAATTCTTCTATCCATGGCTACTTTCCAGATGGCAACATCGATAAATTATTAAAAAAATATTTCAGAACTGCTAAGATAGTAGCAGTCCGGTTAGTATCGTACATTACCAGATGGGATGAGAGTCTACGGAGATCTCGATAGGCCATAGATAAATATCTAGAAATAAAATCATACAAATTAGATGCTAACGTGCCCATATTCATATTTATTTTATTTAAACAAATATATAAATATAAATATTAATGAAATAGGTTAATCAATATTTTATTTTATTTGAATAAGAATATAAATTATGTATTGAAAATAAGAATATAATTATAGATATAAATCAAATAATTAATTTTTATAATTATAGAATATGAGATGTTGTCGGTTGGATGAAAAATCATGTTAGATAATAATATATTAACGTGATAATTTATTTTCATTAAAATATTTTATAAAATTAATTAGGATTATAAATATAATTAAATATTTAAATACAGATAAGATTGTTATGTATTTATATCTATATCTATTTTTTAATAAATAGATATATAGATTCAAATTTTAGTTAGATGGTAAAATTTTTATCTATATTTGAATAAATCTGAATATAAAATATATCTAAATTGATATTATTTAGTTTACTTTTATTTTTATTAAAAATGTGGGTTAAGTTGAGCTCTTGTCAAGCATTTGTGATGCATTTTCTTTTTGGTACCCTCCTTGCATGCCCGCATTCTTCGTAGGTAGGACCTGTCCAGGAGCTAGCATGCATTCCTCCTCACTTAAAATAAAATAAAATAAAATAAAATAATATATCCCATGTAATGTTGGTATTACCGGTGGGACCTCCCACCTCACCATCTTCCTCATTTTTTTTCTTATTTTTTTGGTGAAAAAAAGATAGAATGGTTAAACTTGGTGTAGCTACTCTGCAGGCACTTGTCCTGGAACGAAAAGAGAGAATCCTGACATCTCATCCAATCCAACCGTCACGAGCTCTAGGAAATAATTCATTGATTTAATCGAGTCACTGCACGTGGATCATGCCTCAAATTCATAATTGGTTGAATATGAGACAAGTTTTTTACCAACCGGACTACTGCCTTAGTGATACTATCTTCCTCATTTACTTGTCTAAACAGCTTCGATTACTAGTCTTCAAGATCTCGCTAGAGCTGAGTTTCATGGTGGTGATGGTTTATATCCATGAGCGACGCTTTCTCCTATTATTGTCACTCCATGTCATGTTGGTGCATGATTTTATTATAGTAA
This sequence comes from Areca catechu, assembly GCA_021397845.1. NCBI lineage: Eukaryota > Viridiplantae > Streptophyta > Magnoliopsida > Arecales > Arecaceae > Areca > Areca catechu. The sequence goes on along the minus strand of CM038050.1, from coordinate 3,136,146 downwards.
CATTATTCTTTCAAAATATGACCAAGGGAAAAAAAATTTCATCACTATTTAACATATGTTACGTAAATGTGCATGAAACTTACCTCCAACCAAGAAGAGAAAACACACTCTAGGCAATGCATTCATCGTGAGTCGAGATAACTTTACTAGTGGCAGAATAAGTTTTTTTTTTTTTTTTTTACTAATTGTTCTTCCCAGGTTTGTATCATTCATGAGATTTGCTGTCATCTTGATGTTCTACTCCTTTAGAGAAGCCACTTTGTGCTGTAATGCTAGGGATTGACATCGTAATTAAGATAGAACAACACTCAAAACTTACAACCTAAATTCCTTGTCTCCACAAAACTTATAACCGCTGAACTAATCTTGAGCCGTGATACCTTGCTGTTTTTTATTTTTCCTTTCATTTTCTTTTCTTTTTTCTTTTAAAGAAAAATAAATATTTCTACTTTTTCTTGTTAATTAACAAATTTATGCATTAACAAAAATAGTAATAAATTAATCTTTCTAAAAATTTAATATGCTTACTCAACTTATATCAAGCAAAACACTTGATATTTGATACACCAGAATGGTATCCAGTTATCACGTTGCAAACTTAACCACAGCTCTACATATATCTACATGATGGACAGTAATGTAAGCATCCAAGATCCACTAACCGACGATCGAATGGTGGAAGCTCTATACTCTAGATAGTGGACCATTCTGTGCTATATCCCACTATTACCCGAGGTAGTCCGCATGTCAATGGATCGCAAGCGTGCATTATTTGAAAGATGGTATTTGCAATGAAGATGTGTAAACTATAATTTTTTGTTTCACGAAGCATAAGTTTTTTTCGGGAACCCTTCGAGTAAGAGAAAAAAAAATGACAAGTGCCTTCTCTTTGAGAGAGAAACTCTAGATATGCTATAATTTATCTTCTTCAAGAAAGACCGATTGTCTTCGGCTCTCACACTCCTCTTCCATCAATGATCCTTTCACCCCTCGTGTCCATATCCATTTTTTTCATTTTTTCTGTCTCGGTTTTTTTTCTTTTCAAAACCCCTTCGATTTGCATGATTTATATAGGAGGCTGACTTAGATATCGAAAGGTCCATCAAAAAGATGAAAAACTTCTCCCAAAATTTTGATCGCCCTCCATCTCCGACTTCAGTGCGATGGCTCGGAGCTGGCTCACCTGTGGCAGCAACAATATTGATTATTATTAGTAACTAATTAACCGTGCGCAATCATGATGCATGAGCTTCATAATAATCGTTTATCTAAGCTAAACCAAAGCTTGAAAGACTTACCAGCAATAAACTGCATTGTCGATATCATTTAATAAATCACTAAGTCACTTTAGGAAATGAATTATGTATGCAAGTGGAAATCGAGGAAGAGGGAAAACGTCACATTGCCAAACCATTCCTCTTACTATTTACTTAATTTTTTCCGTGCGTGTCGGCCCATGCCATTCCTTGTGGTGCACAGGGTTAGTCCACACATCGAGATCTTTACCCAATTAGACACGGAATACCTAAATTGGACGGCTCCATATCGCGTAAAGATCCCGGAACATCGCGAGTGTGGCAATCCAAGAATTTCATCTAACAATGGAAATTTCTGAACCCTACTTTTAAGTAATTACCACGGCGAAATCTTAGGCGAGATAGTTTGCGCCGGGGGAACCCCTGGGCACGTGCCGCCCCCTCACGAGAGAATCCAATCTCCCGCCCCGCAGACGTGGCGCCTCGAAACCCCGCGCTTTTAGCACGAATCGGAAGGCACAACATCATATTTTGGTATTTAGGACTCCCCGCAATCACCAACCACCACCTGGACCGCTCCCCCATCTCTCCCCTTATTACTAGAAAAAAACAAAATACTATAAAAATAAACAATTCTCCGTATTTAAAGCTTTTAGATGGAAGTATTTGCTGAAAAACGGCTATCAGTATCGGGAAATCTTATAATCCCTTCGGTCAGGACCCAGGTGCGTTGCATTAACAGGATGTTTGCACTTGGGGAATTTAATTCGCTATTAAATCCTTGCTGCAAAACCCTAAAAGGGCCCTCGTCGGGCCAAATCCCCTGCCCCGCTCGATCACAGCCGCCCGTTTGCGAAACCGATGGTCCCGATTGCCTGGGCGGTTGTGCTTATCAACCCCCTGGCGCTCGCTTCTCCCTCCTCTCTCACTCCCTCACCACCCCCTCTCAGCTCCCTGTTCTCCCCTCTCGTCGCAACGGCTCCAAGAATCGAAGAAGGATTGATGGCTGAATCCGTGGTCGATCGCGGATTTCGGTGGTCTCTGGGGTAAAAATATCGCGCCTTTGCTCTCCGGTCGCTGGATTCTCGATTGAGTTCGAGGTCGATGCCACCGGTGGCCGTCGGGTTCCTCTCCAGAGGAATGGTCGGTTCCGGAGCTCTGGTGTCAAGGTTTTCGTTGTCGGTTCCACGGTTTTAAGCCTGAACCTCGTGTTTCCGGTTCCAATATTTTTGAAACCTTCGAGCTTCGCAAGTTGCTTCCTTTCTCTCTTCTTTGCGAGCTTTTTCTTTTTTGCCAATTTCTTTTTGTCTTCTATTCTTATCGAGAGCCCTCTGGCGATGTTGTCGGAGATGGGAATGAGGCCTTTGATGGGGAGCGAAGGAGATGGGTTTAGCGGGGAGGATCTCAGGTTGTTGCTTCGGGAGCAGAGGAGGCTGGAGGCGATCGAGCGAGAGAGGGATCTAAATATTTATCGCAGCGGCTCCGCTCCTCCCACAGTGGAGGGGTCACTGAGTGCCATCGAAGGGCTTTTCGGCGGGGATGTCGCTGGTGTGCTCCCTGATATCACGAGAGCCAACAATGACAACGGGTTGTCGACGGAGGAGGATCTCCGGTCCAGTCCAGCCTACCACTCTTACTACTATTCGCAAGTAAATCCGAACCCCAGGCTCCCCCCGCCTTTACTCTCGAAGGAGGACTGGCGGTCCACCCAGAGGTTCCGGGCCAGGAGCTCGGGACTGGGGGGGATTGGGGATCAGAGGAAGTCTAATAAGGCGGAGGATGGGGGCAGCAGATCTCTCTTCTCGATGCAACCAGGATTCAATCTGAAAAAAGATCGTGAGGTGGAACCGAGGAGGGCGCCAGGTTCTGGGGAGTGGCTGGACGAGGGAGCAGATGGGCTTATTGGGCTGCCGGGAATAGAACTTGGCCGGCATAAGAGCTTTGCCGACATCCTTCAGGTGATCTTCGATGACACGATCTTCTTTTCTTTTACCATATAGCACGCAAACTTCTTTGTTTCGTTCTATCTCTGTTATTAAAAAAAAAAAATGCTGAAAAAGCTTCTGCTCTTTTTAACCTCATCATGCTTGACAACTACCAGATGATATTTGTCTAATTGGTGTTTTCTGTGAGCACCTCTTCCGATGATTTTCCTTTTAGTGATTTACCTGAAGACCGGATAATCCTCACCAAAATATTGGCTTGAATTCAAACATTTTTTCTTAATTGCGACACGATATGCAACTTCATGAATATTCCTACTTGCTTACCTGTCATTTTGTAGCCTTCTTATGTCATCTCATTTCGAATCACTTGTTATATTGCGACATCTTTAATTCTTTGTTCTTTTTAGCCCACCACCCTGTTGCTTCCACTGCTTCTTCTGGGGACTCATTCTTGCCTTTAATTGTTTTGGCCTGTCCATTTTATTTATTTATGTATCCCTTTCATTTGTATGCCCTAATATTGTTGAAAAACCAGGCAGTGCCACCTCTCAATATTATTCGTAGTAATTCTTTATTTTGGCTTAGTGTATATGTGTCTGTTGTCAGTGCAATCCAAGATTTGCCGTCTTGGTACCAGATCCTCTATCAGTCCCATTATATTATAATGTTGGTACGTGATTCAATATGATTCAAGAGGGCATACTAAGTGTTGGTATAGGACAAGATACCTTATCGGTACAAGACTGGTATTGTACGATATAAGATGTACTGGTCGGTTTGGCTCAATACAACATTCCATGGTGCAATCTAACCTTCTCTTTTTAAGCTCAATCATTTTACTAATTGCTTTTCCTATTCACTTTCATCATGTTATTATCTAGAGCTTGCTATGTTAATATATTAGATCATTACTAGTTTGCTAATTTGACTTAAATTATACAAACATGATTAGCTTGCCACTCTTCTATTAAAAGATAGATGCACATGATTGACCTTCATTCACTTGTTCAACTATGCTTGTCTTGTTAACCAATCTTTTGAACTTATAAAGGGCTCTGCATTTTAAAATATTAAGTTGTACTCAAGTGCTTTCTAGACTCTGCGTATGGAACATAATTAGTTGGTTTGCAAATTCGCTTGCTATTCAATATCGCATCAAATTCTGATGGCACTAAAAGAGACTTATTTGTGCAATTTGGACCTCCAAAACACATGGCATATTGTGGCATGTGTTGTGCCATTGCTAGCTTGGCATGGCGGCTAGCAATGGCACAGGCATGTAATAGTTCAACCCTTGATATCCACATGTCAAAAAATTGAAGGAAAAAAACATGTATATTTCTTGGGTGACATGTTTTTCTTAACAGTCTTGTGGATGAGCAACATTGATTTTGATACAAATTCTTTCTTGTTTTAATCAAACTTCTTTCAAAGTTGATGGTTAGTTTGGATCTCTCTCTCTCTCTCTCTCTCTCTCTTTTTGGCGTTCGTGCAAGCACTTGCTCTATGCACAGATAAACACATATAAATCCTAATTTTTCGCATTCTTTTTTATTGAGACATTTTGTTGCTTGCCATGTTAGATCCATATCAGGGTCACCTTGAACACCATGTTTGTGCTGCTTATCAAACATAGCAAGTAGATGTAGGAGGAGCGATAAGTAGGGAGAAATGATCCTGCTATTATCAAATTTAAATTTGCCGCATTTGTTGCATGGTAAACTCAGTAACAGAAGGAAGAATAGAAAAAAATATGTTGCAATGAGTGTTCAAGAATGTTATAAAATGGTAAAGGATAACCAATGCTTGGTAGATAATATAATTAGTAAATGCTTGTTGGATCATTGCACCAGTAATACGAAGATTTATCATCTGGTTTGGTTTGAATATAGTTATGGATTGACTAAACACCTTCTCATATCGAATATTCTGATATCTAGGAAAACCACAGGCTGCAAATTCCAATAGAAATTCTTGTAGATTAGATTTCGAACTTTGGACAAGCGAGCTTCATAATTAAAAAGGACACCTGGTGCCCTTAATGAATTTTTGGTGAAAAATAGTGTTTAAAACTTAAACATCTTTCTTTCTAATGGTTATGGTAAATTTAGTTGCTCATTCTTTACTTGGCAACTGTCATTTTATTTGTTCAATATTTAATATTTCAGGATAGTGCATGAATCATGATAACAAATGGAAAGTTCAAAGTATGTTGCAAGTAAAAGATTCATTGTTGCAGGACTTTAGGACTGGTTTTAGAAATACAGATTTGTTTTGGAGGTATTCTGATAAGATGTACAGCGAAAAAAATAAGATGAGGGGTGGTGGGAAGAAGTTATATCGTATACCAAATGCAGACTTACAAGTTACAATACTTCAAGGAGATGAGTTCTAATAGCAAAATGAATACATTTAAATGGCTAAAATATTTTCATATTTTCAGGGGTGTCTATCTATCTATCTGTCTAGCTATCTATCTATCTGTGTGTCTGCATGTATGCATGCATTCATGTTAATAAACCTACTTTTTCCCCCTTTTCTGAGCACTGAAAAATTTAAAATCCTTTCATATATTTTTCTCTCTAATGGATCGCATAGTTTCCTTCATATGAAATTTTTTTGTCGAATCATCCCACATAACATACATTTAGTACCCACTTTGTGGCTAGCAACAAAAACATGCCTGTCAAGTACTGTCAAGTAAGTGCAACACTTTTTTTAAAGTCACAGTACACTTGTTGCTGACTCAGCAGTGGTCTGGCAGCACATATAAACATACATATGGTATTTCTCTTGGTACATGTACTAACCTAAGTTTGGACTTCTTGGTCTTTTCATTATCGATACTTCTAGATTGTCAACTTTTTTGACATCCAGCTTTTTAAAAAAGATTGGACCTTCCTGTACTTCATGAATGCAGGATTTATAACTTTTTTCCATTCGAGGAACCCAAACCAATGATTTCAAATCAATTATGGGATACTTCATGTTTTGGCTACAAATACCAAAATGTGATCTTTCCAATCTATGTTATTGTTCTAGAATATGAAGTTATAAGCCTCTGCATGTATGCAAAACAATGTATGAGTATTACTGTATTAGACTGGTTCTCTATTTACCATGAAGCATGGACTGCTTTGTTGCCCATGTGTTTGTTTTGCTTTCATTTGGATTGTTTGGTCATTTCTCCATCGGATTCAAGCAACTTTTCTTTGCTTTCCATACTTGATTTTTCCAAATTGTAAAATAATTCATACACTTCTTTATTATCCCATTTCTGCCATTCCTTTTAAAACATGTCTGTTTGATTTTCACCACTCATTCAGCTAGGTGGTCTCATCATGTCAACAATATCACCATTACCTCCTCAGTCCTCACCATATAATTTCATCTCGAAACCCTTTGTTCTGCATCTTCCATTACCATTCCCTTCCATTATCTTCTATTCAGATCAGTGAACTTTATCCTGTCCTCCTTTCTAATCACTCTCTTTCTGATTTCTACATTGCACTGGTATATATACATACATAGATGCGTGCTTATTACACATGAAATGCAAATTTCATTCTCTATTTACACTAGTGCGATATGCATCGTAAGGTTAGATCATCATAATTTTTGCTTCATGGACATGTTCTTCTTTTTATGAGAGAAACTTTTCCCTTGTCGGCCTTGTTGACCAACAAAATTTCCTAATAAAAAGGGCAGATAACTCTATTTGATTATTTCACAATTGAGTAAGTCTCTAATCAACTGCATGGAAATATATTTGAACCAACCACAGCAGATTTCTATTTATGTCATTTATACTAAAATGTACTACAACATTTCCTTATAGCTAAACAGATGATGTGTTTGATAGGTGACTTGACACTTGATGTTTTTAATTACCTTGAAATAGTGTATCATATAAAAAAACCACAGAATCTGTAATTAGTTTTCCTTTTTGAGGTGATAAATTAGAATTAGAGCATTGGATTGTTCAACCATTGCAACATACAAAGGCATATTGTGTTGATGATGTAAAAAAGAAAAAAAAAGGAAGAAGAATCAATGTTCTTGTAGATATGCCTGTAAGTCTAAGCTCAGTGGACAAATTTTTTTGTCATGCACATATTCATGCAGTTATTGTTGTTAAGATCACATTCTTAAATTCCTATCGCAGCTGTATATTTCTTGGCTTTCCGTTATAATTTTTTTCCTCTCACCACTTGATGCATCTCGATGTCTCTACTACTGTATAAATTTCTAGCAGCATTCTTGGTTATACAATCGAAGCATCCATTCAACATTCTCATCCTTTGGCTTCCATTGACATTCACCAGTTAATGATGCATATCATATTTGCTTTTGTTGCCTCAACAAGAAGAGAATGGGAGGTGGATGATCCATTAAGCTTTATGATGGGAATAATGTTTGTTTTTTTGCAATTTGTAAACATTGTTTAATGGTTGTTCATTTTTACCTAGCAATCCTCTGTCACTCATTCAGAATCAAGTTTATCTATCAGCATATTATCTTGGAAATCAATGCACTATTGGCTAATTATTTAATGATTAAGGGTGTATATGTTGGACCTTGTGATGTAAAACCCATTAAAACTATATTGATAAGTTAATTAAAATTACTGGATGTTAGATATCATGTATCCCGGTAAACATGGATATTTTTTCATATTCTCGTAAGTTCAAAACTGTTTAAAGTTCTTCACTACTATGTTTATTTATTACAAATTGAATGTTTTTCATTAAGTCCATTAGTTGTGGTTATACGCTACCTTTGTATTTGTTGTTTTTATTAAAATGTAGTGAGTCTTTATTGTAGGATGACCTGGGTTGCACAAATTCCATCTTGGGGCACCCATCTCGTACAGCTAGTCGCAATGCATTTAATGATGGTGCTGATCCATTACGTTCTGCTGAAGCACAGATTTCTTTACATTGTGAAATAGGACCTGTTGATGGCCTGCAGCCTGGTGGCAATGTCCAAAATGTGGCTGCAGTTCAAAAAAATGATTTACCAACATCACACACATTTGCATCTGTTTTGGGCTCATCTCTTTCGAGAAGTGGTACTCCTGATCCTCAGCTGGTGGCAAGAGCTCCTGGCTTTAGCCTACCACCTGTGGGTGAGAGACTTGTAGGCACCGAGAAGAAGGCTAACAATGGTTCATTCTCCTTTAACAATGTCTCATCAGGTACTGTTGAATCCGATGATCTTGTAGCTGCTTTATCTGGTTTGAACTTGTCGACAACAGCATCCATGGATGAAGACATCATAGCACAATTGAAGCTACAACAAGAAGTTGATGATCGCCAGAGATTACTTTTTGATTTGCAAGGTGGTCAGAACCATATCCGGCAGCATCCTTATCCGAAAACTTCTGAGTCACAACACATGAGTTTGCCCTTTGTTCCGCAATCAGCCAAGTCTTCATATCATGATTTGGGTTGGGATTCTGGGGATGTAGTGGACTTAAGCAATTTAACTTTAAAGCCAAGTGAGCTGCTGGAACAGAGCAGGTCCACTCTTTCTTCTGCCAATTCATATCTGAAAGCACCTTCTGCAGTTTCAGTTGCTAGTCCTGGTAGTCCTTATTATCCAAATGTAGATGTTGCAAATGGAGCATTTGCAAGCTATGGACCAGGTGGGTGCTCCATGAATTCGGCAGCACCAGCAATGATGGCAAATCATATTAATTCTAGTAATGTGGCCCTGCTGTCTGAAAATGCTACTATTGCATCTGGAATGGCATCTCCTGGCATGGACTCCAGGGCAGCAGGAGGTTTTTCTTCAGGATCAAATTTTTCTGGAGTAGCTGACTTGCAAACTCTTAACAGCATTGGGAATCACCCAGCTGCAGCTGCTCTTCAGATGCCTATAAATCCTCTGTATGTTCACTATTTGAGAGCAGCTGAGTACGCAGCTCAAGTAGCGGCTAACCTCAATGATCCTTCCATTGAAAGGGCTTACATGGGCAATTCTTATGCAGATTTACTTGGAATCCAAAATGCATACTTTGGGCTATTGCCCCAACAAGAAAAACAGTATGGTATGTTTATAGGTAAAGCTGGGGGGTTAAATCAAGGGTACTATGGAAACCCTGCTTTTGGCCTTGGTTATCCAGGAAGCCCTTTATCAAGTCCTGTTCTACCTGTTTCTCCAGGTGGACCTGGTAGTTTTCTTAGGCACAGTGAGCGCAATATACGCCTTTCTTCTGGTATAAGAAACTCATCTGGAGGTGCCATGGGATTTTGGCAGTCAGATGGTACTGGTATGAAGGGAGAAAATTCTGTATCATCACTTCTGGAGGAGTTCAAGAGCAGCAAGACCAAATGTTATGAACTCTCGGACATTGCTGGCCATGTTGTTGAATTCAGGTAAGCGCATTTATATGCAGGTTTAAACATCTCAATACTCTTCTTATTAAGATTTATCACTGTTGCCATCACTTATAGATTTTGATACCTAATGTAAGTCTTCTCGGTATGTGAGCCATCTAAACGAAGCAAATTTAGCATTATTTTGCCATATTCATTAATTTTGTATCATGGAACTTGTACCTCCCAAGTTTATCAGATGAAAAAACAAGAAAAGAAGTTTAAAAGAAAATGTTTATGTAAGCTTGCATCTTATACTACTTATGATGTCAAATCAATACTACCAGTGAAGCCATGCTGCTTTAGCATAGATGTGCTGCTTTACCAAGATATGCTATTGGCCTTTGAAGTGTCATAATGAATGCTTGAGGATGCAGCCATGGGTGCCTCACTCACTGCTATATAATGCGTCTCAATATGATCTAAACTATATGAACATGCTTGTAGATGCTCTGTTTTTCTCCAACTTCATCCAACTTGCCATATGAACAAATCATTTCTCTTTATCTTTTCAGTGCTGACCAGTACGGCAGTCGATTCATACAGCAAAAGCTTGAAACAGCTACAATTGGAGAGAAAAACATGGTTTTTGAAGAAATCATGCCTCAAGCTCTAACATTGATGACTGATGTTTTTGGAAATTATGTGGTCCAAAAGGTATCTTAATTCTTTATTGCATTCAGCCTTTTGATGTCTGGCTTTGGTGCAACAATAATGTTGCATCATTGTGACCTGGATTTCATGGGTCTGAAACACAGAAACAGCCTCTCCGCATGAGGGGGTATGGCTGCATACTTCTGACCCTCCCCAGACCCTGCAGTGTTGGGAACGTCATGCACTGGGATGCCCTTTTTACCGTATTCAGATTTCTGATCCTGGATTTTTATTATTTTTTCTCATGTTTTCCATCCGAAGTTGCTAACAGTTTGCTTTTGTATCAGTTTTTTGAGCACGGAAGTGCAGCTCAGATAAGGGAATTGGCTGATCAGCTCCCTGACCATGTATTGGCACTCAGCCTTCAGATGTATGGCTGTCGAGTTATCCAGAAGGTAAATTTTTTTTTATAATTCTAGCGTGCCTTGTGTTGTATGAAGAAGCTTGGTTTTAGTTTGTTCTAGCAGTTGTGGTAGCACCATTTTATGTATGATCCTATGAATGCAGGCAATGGAAGTTGCTGATTTGGATCAACAGACTAAAATGGCTGCTGAGCTTGATGGCCATGTCATGCGCTGTGTACGTGATCAGAATGGGAACCATGTTATTCAGAAGTGCATCGAGTGCATTCCTCAGGAAGTAATCCAGTTCATTGTCTCAACCTTCTACGATCATGTTGTGACATTGTCCACCCATCCATATGGCTGTCGTGTCATACAGGTTCATAAGTCTGATAATCATAGGCTACAAGCATTCATGGGTTCATGTATCTTGCTGCACACTTTTAACTGAAATCCTATTGATTGATGTGACACAGAGAGTATTGGAGCATTGCCATGATCCTAAAACTCAACAGATCATGATGGATGAGATTTTGCAATCTGTTTGTATATTGGCACAAGATCAGTATGGGAATTATGTTGTTCAGGTAAGCCATCATTTATTCAAAGTTATGTATCCAAAAGCACCACCCTCTCTTTCTTTTAATGTGGAAAACAGAAAGTACACCTCTTTTTATGGTATTGGGAGGGGGAGCGGCCAAGAAAATCTACACCTAATAGCTTCTATTTTCTGCTAGGAAAAGCAAATGCTATATTTTTGTGCACTATCAAGATTTTTTTGTATTTCCCTGCTGGAAATATGATAGTACAAAGAATATTTACTGTGACAAGCGGGGACAATCATGTGTTGGATGCATAATTGATATAAAGGGAAAGAAACGTTGATATGGATTTCAAATGTTAAACTGCTATTTCATTGTCATTGTCATTTATTCATTAAATAACTAAAAATTTTATATCTTAAGAAATTTTAACTCCTGGCATTGCTACTTTACCTTTGATTGTTGCTGTTGCTTCCTAACTTAGTTGCTTCATGCCTTCCCTATATACATTTGTTCTCTGCATGGAAATGGCATGTCCAAGCAACAGTATAGCTTATTTCTGATGTCTAGATGGATCTGATTTGATTGAATTGTGGCCTCATGCATTGCTTCCATCTAGAACTTGAAGCATAATTATTTTTTATGATGTGTACCTTATGCTTTGGTGAATCTCTTTAGTTTTGTTGCTGTAGTGAATCTCCTGAATGTGAATTGTGACAGCATGTATTAGAGCATGGAAAGCCTCATGAACGATCTGCTATTATCAAGAAGTTAGCTGGACAGATAGTAAAAATGAGCCAACAGAAGTTTGCCTCGAATGTCATTGAGAAGTGTTTAACTTTTGGTAGTCCCATGGAACGTCAGATGCTGGTAGATGAGATGCTTGGCTCCACTGATGAAAATGAACCCCTGCAGGTTTGTTATTTGTTCACTTTTTGGCATAATTTGTTCACTTTTTTTTTGGGAATTTCTTAAGTAGATTGCTTGCTTTGAACCAGTCCAAACTTCAAAACTTTGGTTGATAATTGATTTATTGCAATTCAACTATCTTCAGTTTATATACTGTACAGCATGTATATTGATCTTCTCGGTTGTAATTTATGTTTTCCTTGGATTTATGTAATGTTTGTATATGTGAAATGATTATAATAATTTGAGTTTGTTGTAATTGGAGAACATAATTATGTTGCTTTGAGAAGAATTGTTCCTTGCAAGCAAGGCTAGCCATCTCGGTATTGGACCTTATACTGGTACCATCCTATTACAGTGTTGGTATGCTCAGTATGGTGTCTAGTTTGGCATACCGAGTGTCCTGTACCGCATACCTCTTTGGTACTGATATGACAGACCTTGCTTGCAAGTAATCAATGTCATTTTTTCCAGCATCCAGCAATATCTTTTTCAATAGATTATATGTGGTTTTTATCTTGTTCTCTGCTGATATTATGTTTTTTAAAGAATTATTTACAATTACTTTTATATTACAAAGTCTTGGATGTGTATATGGATGCATAAACATTTAAAAATTTGGTAGTGTTGCTGGATCCTAGTTTTTGGAGTTTGAGGCGTTTGGCACCCTGTACCAGCTCCAACACACATGCCAATTTGCAAGCAACCTGTCTGTCAGTCCTCATTCAACACCTTGCAGAAATAGCTTTGTTTAACCATCTTTAAGTCTGATCATCTTTGCTCTGATGCACCTAGGGTTATCTATAATAGAAGATTTCCCCTTCCTCATTGCAGCTAGTTATATGTCCTCTTAAATTTTCTTGAAATTATCATGTCCAACACTTTTCTTTAATCAGATTATTTGTCAATAATGTTACCCAGTATCTTTCTTTTTGGTTACATCTTATCTGGCTTGTTTTATCTTTTTGTTTTGAAACATGTTATTTGCTTCTTAGAATATCTGCCTGCAATTGTTATTTCAGCAGGACTATATACATGTAAACATGATTTCCAAATTACATGAATACATCATGACAAAGAAAGGAGTCGAGTGAATGTTATTTGATGGTGCATATTTTATAAAATGTGTACCCTCTCTAAATAGCAACACTTATCCAAAATAAAAGCTCTTTGTTTGCAAGTGTTGTGATATAGGAAATTTCACTAACTTGAGCAAATGTTAGGTTACTTGATATCCATAATATAGTGTGGTTTTCCAAAACGTTTGTTTAAATAATATCGTGCTTGTGCATTACAATATCTATTTTGCTTGTATATATTGTTTGTGAGCTTCAAGCTTGCTGGCTGTTGTTGTATATATGCCTGTCAACTTACATGCCTGTTTGTGTATATGGTTGCAGGCAATGATGAAAGATCAGTTTGCAAACTATGTTGTGCAGAAAGTATTGGAAACCTGCGATGATCAGCAGCGCGAGCTGATACTCTCGCGGGTAAAGGTCCACTTGAATGCACTGAAAAAGTATACTTATGGAAAGCATATAGTTGCACGTGTAGAGAAACTTGTTGCAGCTGGAGGTATCGTACACAAGATTCTTTCATATTAACATTATAAACTACAACCATTCTTGCAATATAGATAATAGTAGATAGGTCAGTGGCATGCACCTCTTTCCAATGCAATTTTTTTCAATAACCAGAGTACAATGGCCTTTCCATCTTTTTTTTTTTTTTCGTTCTTTCATTTGGTTCGTGTGCCATGGCTTTGTTTTTTAGAACAAGAAGTTTTACTTCATGCAGAAAGAAGAATCGGAGTTTAGTCCTCATATACCTTTTAGAAGCCACAGGGCAGGAAGTTGTACAGCTAACAGAGGCTGGTGCAGGCTCCCTTTTTCATTTATCTATCCATGTAGACAGATACAAGCTGGATGGAAATAAATTAGTTGCTTGCACTGAGAATTGTACATTAGGTAGTTTGCAGTTATAGCCACTCGTGTGATGGTTGAGGTCCCTGGAGAGGAGATATATGTCTCTACAAGTTTTATGGTTGTAAAGAAATGATAAATAAAAAAGGGTAGAGGGTATCGTTGCGTGACTGTACAAATGTTGCTACGTGGAGAGGTCTGTTTTTTAGGTGAGGCCAGTATTTTTCTTTTGCCGAGTATGGGATTCCTTTATTTTTCTTATGGTATACAATTTTTTTTAAAATTTAATTCCCTGGTATGAGGATGTATACTTCAATCTACTATATTACCATCTTCATAGTTGGCTTTATATTTCCTCTGATGATATGAATGCCTTATTAAAGTTTAGTTATAATATGTTATGCTGCAACAGCTGACATACCTAGTCATGCCATGATATTGCGGTCAATTTTGTATATTATCTTTCTTCAAAGATCTGTTTCAGCATCTGCCAGTTTTGCTTTAGCTTCTCAGATGGTTGCTCTTAGTTCATCCACTAGTTGCCGAGAATTTGACGATTTTGAAATTTCCTTGGGTATCGAACTGTTCAAAATCATTGGATTTTTAAATTCTTACCAGCTATAAGGGCTTGCCGTTTTTGGTTCTTGTGATGCCTGATCTGTGGCTAGCCCTGGTGCATCATGTGAAGATCACATTATCGATGTGAGGGTTCTTGTGCTGTTTCAAATTGTAGTCTCTCATTTTCTTTGAAGAACTGCTTTGGCATCAACACCCGTTATTCTATCTGCACACCCATTTAAGAAATAAGATTGTGGATGGTGGAGCTGTTGCACCATGGCTGGTGTTCTTCTTGTGGTAGAACTCCAGGATTACAGAAATAACCACTCGGATCATAAATGAGATGGACACCGCACTCAATCCCCACAGAGATTAAGAACATGGCCAGCAGCATGATTGAGTAATGGTGACTGCATTTTGATGCCCTTGTAAAGTAGGATGGATATGACGCCTTTCTCGGGCAGGAGGATCATGTAGCCACTGCTGCTCCTATGACCCCCTTAATCATTAGCCTAGTTCGGGATCAGAATGCACTGGTTGAGTTTGGGAGATTAGATAAAATTTTTTTTTTTGTATCATGACGATTTGGTGGGTTAGCAAGAACCAGTTGGATCAACAAGAACTATCGAGGAAAGACGTTTGTAAAGATGATTGGAGATAAGTGGAAGAAGGTTGAAGAATAAAATACCTCTCGAAAACAATGATTTTATTTTCCATTGCGCTTTTGATGTGTGTGAGAATTTTGACAGCCGGACCGATGCCTCTGAGAATTTTGAAGTCAGAAAAAGAGAGATTGTCGGGTAGGTCAAGAGCATTCCTAGATGTCCAATTGGGCAGCAACATCACTATTAGCTCCATCAATAGCCATTACTGGTTCAAGCCACATTTTGTCCTCTTGAAAAAAAAAAAAAAAAAAAAAAGCCTCAAAGAGTACTTGAAGAGCCATTCCAGAAATTGGATGACAATGCAACATGAACATCTATGTTTGCAACTTCAGATCATAAACTGATGACACTAAACACTATTTTTTTTTTATTGACCGTCACCGATAGTGAAACAGTAACTGAAAAATCATTTCCTCTGAATATTCTCAACAGGACAATCCTGCAGTTGTCCCTGATGATGCAGTTTTCTCCTTTTTTTTTTTTTACAAATTATATTATTTTTTTTCAAGAAGAAAAACGGAGACATCATATCAGAAAAACCTAAATCAAATACCTGGAACCACCACCCTAGATTTGAACCCAGAACCTCCTCCCCAATGGAAGGGGTGCAACAACCAAGGTACTGCCCATTTTGCTGCTGGTATCTTAGCAAATTGATGCCAAACGTTGAGACTTGCCTTGTCCCATCAGTTGCAGTGCACAGAAATTCTACCATCTCTGAAACCTTGGCAAAATTGAACGGGGATGAGAATAAAACGTATACCATTTTGAATTGAGCTCCTCAGGAACGGAGATACTGTCTGTTTCCTGATTCAAGAGTTGATTTTAAGCTCCAAACAGTACATTTCTGCCTCTCGTTATTTAATATAGGTTCCTGTACACATCGTGCATGCTGAAATATATGCAAGTTTCTGTGGCATCTCAGTTGGAAAATTAAAATTCTGATCAGTACATTTAAGTACAAGTACCTGCTACCACAGGATGTCTAGATGAAGATGGGAAATTTTCAGGAAAAAAATCAAAGCTGAATGTTAATACA
Source organism: Areca catechu (assembly GCA_021397845.1). Taxonomy (NCBI): domain Eukaryota; kingdom Viridiplantae; phylum Streptophyta; class Magnoliopsida; order Arecales; family Arecaceae; genus Areca; species Areca catechu. The sequence continues at coordinate 3,119,934 of CM038050.1, read as the reverse complement.
GGAAAAGGGAAGCGATGCACAAAGAGTACCAGTCAGGCTCAAAAAAATAAAAAATAAAATAAAATAATAATGGAGAAAAATCAAATAAAATTTAGATGCCAACGCAGGAACTGAGAAGGTGCTTTGGCTAGATCCTTCTTTGATATTCCATGCTGTCTGGGATTCCAAAAGCAAAATATCTGCAATTACCTGAGGAGATAATATTGCTTCACATACCTCGACTGTTTTTCTTACCGGTAATCAAAAAATGGCCGAGTTCTGCTCCTATAAAAAGGACTTTTCCTGGCTGATGGAGGTAGCTATCTAGCTTGATTAAGTGAAACCTTGTGCCACAATCTGCAGCTTGTCGAGCGTTAGTATGCTGAAAGTTGCTACGCCTGCAATTACTTTATCTAATTTTATCAAAACCAGCATGCTCCATCTCAGTAATAAATAATAATGTGTCTCATCCCTTAAAAGCCTTCCTATTTTCCTATTTAAGGATCATCGATTATGTTTCAGCCTCTAAGAGAATTCATCACCTGAAAATTATCCATGATGCTGAATTAAAAATTTAAAACAAAAATAAAAAGGATAACCGGCCGGTTACTGGCCTTTCAATTCAAGCTGCTTGGTTGCACTCATACAACATGGGTTATGCTTGGGCTCTAACTAGATCCTACATATAGGCACAACATTAGCATGCAATACTTTAGCTGCTACATCTAGAAGACTAGAACCCTTTTCACAAAGATTAGTTATGAATTTCTAGAAAACTTAAGAAATTGATCTTAAATCTATCCCACCTACCGCAGGAAGAAAGATGAAGAGCAATGAAATCATTCATATCGTGCACAATTGGGTATCAGTTTCCTGAACCATGTTTGGCTGTCTAATGAGTACCATTTCTTTATAAGATGTTTGATTCTTTCGGAAAATTCCATTCATAGTAGTTCAGGATCTACAAATGCAATAACAAAATAATCCATTGCACGGATACAAATGTTTTTTTTTTCTGGTAAACCACGGATACAAATGTATCGACATGCTGATAAACATCTACTAAACGAGATTAGGAGCATATGTGCATTAACCAAGATCGTCGAACGCCACGTTCTTCTTAATTTCACAAGATAAAAAGTGTCTAAGAGAAAATTCTCCCTAAATCTAATCATCAACTTCTTCAATCTTTTGGCCGAAGCCTCTCGGTCCAGCCCTCGCCTTGACCTTTCCTTTCTTTCCACTCTTGTTCTTCTTGGCAGCCTCCTCTTTCTCAAACTTTTCCCTTTCTCTTTTCTGCAGAAAATCTTGCACTGCCAAGTAGATCACCTGCCCCAATTGCAAAAATAATAGTCATCCACATCACGAATCAAACCTTTGGCCCAATAATAGAACATAACCAAAATTAAAAAAAAAAAAAAGCATGCCAGCTAATTCAGAACAGTCGACAATAACAATTAATAAAACATGTCAATCAAAATCAGACCTTTACTGAAGAACATTATAAGAGCAAACGCATGCTGCAAAGAATTACTTCATAACAAACACAAGGAGACAAATTCCACGTACAGAGATCACAACCCACACACACTTCCCATCATCCAATAGCAAAAGAAGCTAAGAAAAGCAGAAGCCATGGCAATATGGAATTATAGGGAATTACCCCTATAGTGAGAAGGGAGAGAACAATAAAGGCGGTGAAGAGAAGAACAGATATAATGGTGGAGACGCCGCCATCCTCAGCAGCGGATGGAGGTATCTCCTGGGCCTTCTCTAGTGTAGCCTCCGAAGGCAGGGCATCCCCTGATGCGGCAGAAACCCTCCCCAGCTGCGACCTTTTCGTCGAAACTCTTCCAAGTCTCCTCCTCGAATGGTAGTAGTAGAGCGGTCGAAGGAGAGCAGAAGAGGGTTGCGGGAGAGTGGGACTGCCGAGCTTGGAGGTGGAATAGGAGAGTGCTTTAGGAGCAGAGACAAGCGGAAGGAGGGATGGAGATATGGTGATCGTTGCCATCCTCTCATCCGTTACCTCCTCCGCTCGTTTCTCCTCCGCTTCGGAGAGGATGGGGAGGCAACCCAGGTGGTCTTGCATGATTGGACTGACCAACGGACGGATGCGATGCTCGGGATGGTGCCAAATTTTGTGATCTTTGAATCCAAGTCATTAGATGAACCAGGGATGGCGATGATGGAAGCGGGTTGCATCGCATCCTAATGCGACACGTTCAGCTGATATATAATAAACACTTTCGTAGGGTTTTCATACGTAAAAAGTGCTCTAGATTAGTCTACATGCTTGGGTGGTTAAGGTAAGATTTTGGATATATATCGTTACATCGCGTAGAAACGTATTATAGAATAGTTTACTCTCATCGCTGGAATGGTAGTCCGGAATCTTATTTTATATCGATCATGAATTGAAAATATGATTCTCGTGGATGACTCGATTAAATTTCAGAATTTTTCTAAGACACATGATGGATGATCCGAATCGAACATTGACAGAAATGAATTCCAGTGAGAATAACTACACCGAAATTTATTCTCCTCTCTTTTTGGTTATTAAAAAAAAAATTCTCTACGTCAACTCCAAACGTCACATCGAAGGAATACTATTTGACTAGATTAATTTTGAATTAGATAATTTTGAATATAGATATTGAGATTAGATGAGAATATCCAAAATTGATAAATATTTGAACTTTCGTCTATTGATTTGGACATGAATTTAATATTTTTTTAAAAAATTAAGATTATATTTTAAAATAATATTTTTTATTATTAAAATGAGAAAGTTCAATCTGAGCTGCTCCCTCGATCCGAACCGCGCAGCTCAGGCTTGTATCGAATCGGACGATTTTGAGATTTCGGTGAGGAGTTGCATCACAGAAGTATTGATCCCGACAAGCAAATTGCCGGTTCTAATTGATACAAAATTTGAACTTTTTTTTTAATTTATCGTAGCCCCTTAAAAAAATAAAAATAAAAAACAGATTTACATATTAGTTTTAAATTTTTAACCTTTCGATCGTGATCGGAAGGGAAGAAAACCTGCTAATTAGACAGCAACATGATGCCTGCCCCAGGCCCAGATTAGCCTGGCCTTTGGGTCTCCTTTCCGGTTCCAGGCCCATTCTGAGTTTCTCGAGCTTCCGCACCCGAGTCTCAAACTTTCTGGGATGAGAAGAAGGTGGTGGGATAGTAAGAGTTGGAAGGCAGTAACGATGCTAAGAGATGGCGTGGAGATTGGGCGATGCGAGAAAGAGAGGAAGGAGGCTGGGATGATGATGAGAGAAAGAGGAAGGGAGGTTGGGACTCGCATGGAGAGGCAGAATCCCAGCATTCCTTGTTGGAGCATCTTATTGGAGAGGCTGATTCAGCCGCAGCAGTCTCTCGTGGTCGCGGTCACCCAACAAACAGAGGCTACAGCATGTACAAAAAAAAAAAAAAAAAAAAGGAGGAGGAATTAGGGGAGAGATTGGGGAAGATACGAAGAGAAGGGTCGGTCGGAACTCGAGAACAAGGAAAGAGTTTAGGAGGATACGGGCCGACCTCTCCTCTCGTGTTCTTGGCCACAGCTGGAGAGCACGAAAAAGGAGGGAATTAGGATAGGGATTTGGAAGGCCGGTTGGGACTTGGGAACAAGGGAAGGGGGATACGGGTCCGGGGCGAATGGACTTAAATTCGATCACGGTCAATTTAAATTTTCGGAACTCATTCTTAGGTCCGATCCGATTCGTCGGATCAAAAATGATAAATCAGATCGGGCCTAAAATAATGAAGCCCGTTTTGAAAGGAGCCAGGATTGGACCGGCGGCCGGGTGGGAGCGAGCAGGACTGCAGAAAGCCTCCACATATTTCGGGACTTTTCGAGAAGGTTCCCCCATGACCCTTCTCTTTCCACCAACCCTTCCTTCTCCCCCCTTCTCCTCTGATCTCTCTGGCGCTTTCCACCTCCAAACTATCGGCCTCTATAAAAGAACCATTATTTGATTCCACCCCAAGGGATCTCTTTTATCCCGAGAATTGAAATCGATACGTTCTTCTATTTCCTTGAGCGAAAGAACTCATGGCAGGCGACGGGCTGAAGTGGGATGGATTGCTTAAATGGAGCCTTTCCCATGCTGATGGGACTCGCCCTCCTCGGAATTTGAGGTATTCCAGGCTTTCTTTCTTCTCCCTTTTTCAATTTTTCAGATTTGACAAGGCTTTCTAACGTTAGGTTTTCATGTTTGCAAGTGGTTTCCCTCTTTACTTAGGGTTTGCTTTCTTCTTTTCTTTATGACGGTATTAGCAAGGTTTCGCTTTTATTAACCTATTGTTTTTAACTGAGAGCTGTTGAATCGATGCGATAATTGTTTGCTATTCGCCTTCATGTCTGAAACTTTTTTTCTTTCTTTTTCCTTCCCGATTACTCTTTTTGATGTTAATTATACTTTCTGCGGAACAGCGAGGAGGATCGGAGATGGTTTATGGAAGCCATGCAAGCGCAGACTGTTGACGTGATTAGGAGAATGAAGGAGATCACCCTCGTTATGCAAACTCCGGAGGATGTTTTGGAGGCTCAAGGCGTCACCTCGGCAGATATTGAAGGTAAAATCTGTGAGACAAGAATTACGCTTTCCTTTGTCCTTGTGATTCTTTTGTATGTGAAAATTCTGTGTGCTAGATAGACCGGAAAGTCTTGGACTGAGCAAAGAGGACTTTGGGAGCTCATTAATTTTCAAACAATGAGACCCACATGATGTTTGCTTCATAGAAATTAAACTCACGGTTAGTCTAATATGTAGAAACTAGACCCACCTCATGGGTGTTATCAACTGTGATGATACTAAAAGGTAGCAAATGTATCACTCAAGATTAGGCTTGAACTTGTACCGATCCCAAACTCAAATAGCATCATTTTATTACATCTTGTGAATCGAACATCAATAAGTTATTCAAGTCAAAATTTTATATGATAATTTGCATCTCCTATCTGTATCAAGAACCATATGCATGAGTTGGTTGTGTGTTGTATCTAACCATCGGAACTTTGAAAGTCTTTGATAATATAGTTTGGTTCCCTTGGTTTCATATAATGCCATAGCATCTAGAGGAGCGGTCAACATCCAGTGAGCTGAATCCTTTTTTTCGTGTTTGATTTCTTTTTTCCCCCCTTTCCATGAATAGATTTTCACCTAGTAATAGGAATTCACTGCATCTAGTACTGCAACTTGCTTATTGTTCCCACACAGGAATCACTGTTCATGGTTTCAGGCCTGGTTTTCCCATGCATAAGATATAATTGATACGAAGCACAGGATGAGACTTATTGTTTTCTTTTTTGGTTGCCATTGTTTATCAAAAACAATCATATGACATGAAAATATTCATAATTATTTGCCCCCATAAGACGATGGTATAATATAATATTTATGTGTGATTTAAATATGCCACCAGTATTAAACATTACATATCTAGATATGTTTTTAGTGCATTTGTTTACTCTCTCTCTCTCTCTCTCTTTTTTCCTGTTCTTTTTATTTTCTAGAGACAACTAGATCCTTGCTCCAACGGCTTGTGTTTGATTCAACATTCACTTCTAAGGCAATTTAATCCTTCTATGTTTGTTCATCTGTTTGAACTTGTTGCTGTATTTGCTCCTTCATGAGACTCCTTAGTCGATTTCCTATGCTATTCTTAATTTTCTAGGTAATCTTTAAAGGTAGTGACAGGGACAAAATGATGGCATTCTGAAATGATGAAAAAATGTTCTGGGAAATGAAATTATATAGTTACTTTTTCTAAAGCATGCTCCATCCGAAAAATTAAGTTTATTTGACAATACTGCTCGATCATGGACCTTCAGGGATTCAGTGTGATAGTCATGATACATCTAAAAATATTGCTGATGTCAAGGATCATCCAGTTATGGTATAACTGTCTTTTATTTTGGAAATTGTGACCCTTCAAGAGTTCATATAGCTGGATTACTCAATTTTGCCCTTCACAATTAATCAAGATTCAGGAAATCTTTAATTTGATTGATAATATGCAAGTGATGTTAAGACTTGTAATAGTGTTGAATGATGCCAATAAAATGCTACTAGCATTGCTAAGTTCTTAGGTGCGGCTTGGATTTTGGTGGGCCATTTGCAGAACCCTGAATAAGATTTAAAAAGAGAAGATAGTTGATTTTTTTTTTTTTTTTTTTAAAAAAAAAAACAGAGAAAGATCCGGTTTATGGAGTCTAGCACAAAGGGTAGCTTTGTTTCAAATGGAACTCTTTTTGTTGCATTAACTCATTTTGCTTTTTATGATTCATGACACTGACTATTATTCTGTTGTAGCCAGCATTTTGCTTTAATCTTATATGGAACTGCATATTTGATAGTAATCAAACTGAGAAAGGAGATAGGGAAGGAGATAGAAAATAAGGAAGAAGACAGGGAGCAAGACATAAAAGAAAGGAGATTGAGATCCATGCTAGAAAAGTAGGGTTATGTCAATGCATTGTGAATTCGATTTTTGATCTTTAATATACCATATTCAGAGAGGGCAAAACAAACTAAAATAATCTTTCTTAATCCCAAGAATTCCCAGTGAACTTATTTCTCAAAATACGCTTGTGCAGTTAACCTAGGATGCTAAAACTTGACAGATCAAATGAGTCAGGGCTCTTTATACATAGGATGATGGATTCATAACCTAAGAGATGATCAGGACTATCTGTATTTTGCTCTTAGTATAAATTGAATAAAATCTTAAGCAAATGCATGTATAGGTTATGTTCTATAGAAAACTTATTTTGTTCATTGTCTTGGTTAGTCAAAACCTGCTTTTTTAATCTTGCAGATATGTTGGGTGAGCTACAAGAACATGTTGAATCTATTGACATGGCCAATGGTAAGTTTATTAATTTTGCCATAACTTTTCCATCATATATTATTGGCAGCATAGTGTTCTTTTTCTAACTGTTACCTACATACAGCTAAGCAGTGTTTTGAAAGTTGAAATATCATCTTTTGCTTCATTCATCAAGGATTACTTGTGCTGCTGTCTTCAATGTCTACATATTTTTTAGTTGGCATGCTATTGCTGAAGAACTATAATATATATTGAAGGACATGCTTGTTAAACGACCTCATGGTTCAATTCCATTGAGCATTGTGTACTGCAGTTTCTAACTCGTGTGATTGTGGCTTATTGATGACTTTTTTTTTAAAAAAGTTGGGTCAGCTGCTTATTAGTTATTTCTAACTTATAGGATTGAAAACTTCAGTGTTAATTTGATATTGCTTCTGCACATTGGCCATACCTGTTGATTATAACACGATTGGTGCTTTTCTGAATTGATTCATCTTGTTTACATACATCATGATTTAAGGCAGCATTTCATAAAGCATCGCCAGGGGCAGGGGATCTCAAATAGGTTTGACTTGACTGGTCATTTAGCATGCTGTAAATTCCTAAAAGGACATGATAAGCTTGTAGCCTTCTGTAATAGGCAAAAACCTTTTTGAAGAACTGTTGGATTTGGACACGATAGATTTCTCAATAACATTGTAATTTATGTTGATTCAGCTTGATTGCAAAAGTTCTAATGGCCATAAGATTTAGCTGATCTGTGACTTATGAAAATTTACTATAAAATTATTTTGTAAAGATGACTCTTTTATCTCCCCCCCTCCCAAAAAAAAAAAGCACTCAAAAATTAAATCTAAATCACCTGTATTTTCCGATGGGATACAACAGTGATGCATTCACAAAATGTTCAGTTTACGTGCACTATTTCAGAAAAAGTACTGCAATATTTGTTATTTACTGGAGTATATGGGGGAAGTATCTGCTGAGCAAATGTTTTCTTTTGGTTTTCTAAATCCTGTTTGACTGGATAAAAACTACAAGAACGGTGGGATAGCTTGAAGTGGGTACCCCCTTCTCTCTCTTTTTTTTAAAAAAAATTAAGAAGAAATTCTAGGTAACTGCTTTAATACTCTCTCTTAACCAAGCAAGGCATGAAGGCTTCTACTGCAGCTCTTTGTTGGAGAAACAGCTTGGGATTGTTAATAGCCTCTAGTTCTTAGCATTAGATATTTTGGACTGAAGTATCAATGATTTCCGGAAACCTGGTTTATGTCTACTTTCTATGGTGGTTTTTTGTGAATGTGTTAGACTTGCACTCCATTGGTGGCTTAGTTCCTCTGCTTGGCTATCTTAAAAACTCCAATGCTGGTATTCGATCCAAGGCTGCTGAAGTTGTAACTACCATTGTGCAAAACAATCCTAGGAGTCAACAACTTGTGATGGAAGCTGGTGGACTAGAACCTCTCCTGGCAAATTTTACTTTGGATCCTGATGTAACTGTTCGCACAAAAGCTCTTGGTGCAATATCCTGTAAGTATTTGCTGCATTATATAATGTGCTAGACGAGAAATATAAGGTGATGCGGTTTCTTCTTCCATATTCATGTTTCATATCAAGGTGGTATTCTCTCCCCTTTTTTTTTTTTTGGTGACTTCCAGCTTTGGTACGGAACAATAAGCCAGGAATTGCTGCATTTCGCCTTGCGAATGGTTATGCAGGACTTAGAGATGCATTGAGTTCCGAAAGTGTTAGATTTCAGAGGTGCTTTCTCTTGGAACAATAATTCCCTTCTTTTGCACACATCATTTTATTCGTAGCTAATTAACTAGCTAGCGGAATATCTGCGATCTTGAATAATTCTACTTCTGCTTGCTGTTGGGCCATATCAGCAGCCATATGTTTGTTGTTTTAAATAATGCCAGTCGTTGCGCTGTTGGGTTGGACACAGGCCCGTGGCCATTGTTGATCACAGTGCTTTGATCAAATCACTTGTGTGAGATAGAGAGATATAAGATGTTAACCTTGTACTGATATTTATTATTTGTTTTATCAGGAAGGCTCTCAACCTGATTCAGTACCTATTACGGGAAAACAGCTCAGATTGTGCAGTGGTCACCGAACTCGGGTTTCCAAAGCTGATGGTACATCTAGTCTCAAGTGATGATTCAGATGTGCGAGAAGCTGCTCTAGGGTCTCTTCTAGAGCTTGCTCGGGATGGCACGTCGGAAAATAGCAATGTCTTGGCTGAAGAAGATAAGTTGCGACAAGTCCTGCAGAGTCGCATCGAGGGTTTATGCTCCATGTCCTCTGATGATCTCGGAGCTGCGAGGGAGGAAAGGCAGCTTGTGGACTCCCTGTGGAGTGCATGCTACAAGGAGCCTTCCTCGCTTCGAGAAATGGGTCTTGCCGTGCTTCCAGGAGAGGAGATGCCCCAACAACCGCCTGATGTTGCTGGAAAATTTTTCGAGCCACCACTTCGAGCTTGGGCAGCGCAATCTGCGGAAGAGGGTGCGAGTCCGGCTGGTGAAAGAAAGAAAGAGACCCCGTTGCTGTTAGGCCCTGGGCCTGCAAGTGGGACCTCCAGGTCCTACGATACGAATCCCAGTTCAGGTGGTGAAAGAACGGGGAACTGAAAGAATGGGGTCTTGGCGGATAACACGATTTTGTAAGGATGGTTCGTTGTTTTTAATATTTCGTAGATTATGTTTATGGTAGTGATCTGGTGTTGTTATCAGCAAGGGGGGCGATGGCATGGTTTAATGAACTGGCGGTTGTACCGCGCTCATCCTCTACCTTTACGTAAACTGTTCACTAAAAAAAAAAGAATTGGAAAAAAAAAAAAAAAAACTCTCTTAAATTAGTCTCTTCTGGGAAGTCGAGGGACGAAATGTTCTGAGCTCGTTACTCATTTTCTTTACCCCCTTTTGGCAGGGCAGTGACGCCGACTCTAGAGTCCAGAGGGAAGCTACCGGAAAGTACAGCTAAATGGTCCAGGACTGCAGGTGCTGGTGCGGGGCCTGCAGGCCCTACCCTTCTCTCTTTAGGCTGTTGGACGCGGGAGTTGAGTTCATGATTGGCTTGTACTGTTTTGTGGCTGATCACGCCTGTGGCCAGGTGTCAGGGGCGACTTTATAAGACCGATGAGTTATGCGCCTGGCCGCTGGACCTATCGCACCTTGTCGGAGGGAAAGTTTGTCGGCCTGAAATGGCTAACCCTGACCAACAAATACAATAGAGTTAAATGGAGCTGCCAAATGTTGTCTACAATCTGGCTCTCTGAGCTTTGGAAGCTGATGATTTAGCTGATGGATGGGTTGTTACTGTTGATCCAGATGGCATGCTCCGGTGTGTGATATGGCCATGACCACGATCTTGTCAAATACACCTCGGGGTTACCTCTAATATTTACAAATAATAAAATAATTCTATTGCCATGAATCATGCTGATATTAATGCCATATACCACGGCGCATTGAACTTTGAATTTATCGATCACGTCCTTCTATGCGAGCGTCTTCCTTAACTTTACCCCCTTCTAGAGTAAGAAAGTCCAGCAATCTGCCTTTGTGCTTGGCTCATTTGGCATCTCAGCCAATTCTGCAGCCATTAATGGTCATGTAGTGGTTAAAAAAATCACTCATTTCCCCAAGGGGGTGATGGGTGATTGGTATCAAGCCCAACTGCTAGGTTGAGCATCTTGTATGCGCACCGCCAACATCTGAGTAACTATAAAGGAGATAATAAGAAGGCAATAATGAAGGTAGCATGGGTCCGTATGCCTTGATTTTTAGAAACTTTTGTTACGTCCTAAAAGGAGAATGGGAAGAAGGATATGACCATGGCTACAAATTCGAGTCTTAATAGAAAATTAAAAACAAAAAATTTGAAAGATATGATGCAAGGAATTTGAAGGTATTATAAAGGATAAAAGCAACAGTAAATCAAGGCTAAAAATAAACTTTAATTTTTTAAATGTCAAAAAACTCTTTGTTTAAATAATAATTTGATATTTATAAGTGGCTTCTTTTAATTATTAAAATAGACATCATTATTTAATCTGAAAATTTGTCCAGGCTATTATATACCATATGGGCTATTATGTCATGCTATGACATAGCTAATGATATTAAAAAATCATTTTGGCTATCATTTGATATTACTACTATTTTACATTTATATACTTGAAAAATTTAGTGTTCAGTTTAAGTTGAAAAAGAGGCTAAAGTTTGATGTACATTTTTCATGGATATTATGTAAAAGGGTAATAAAGTTATTTTATATTTAAAGTATTTGGCTAGAAATTTTATAGAAGGAAAAAAAAAAAAAAAAGATTTGATCAGTATACATGCAAATTATGAATTTGAAAATAAATATATAATTTTTATTTATAAATACATATTTTAAAGAAAACTTTAAAAATAAATCACTTGGTGCCGTTTGCATTTGGCTTCTCTTCGTCAGCATGGTCGGGGCCGGTAGCAATTTTGGCAGTGCATTTGTTGATGTTAAGGTGCCCGTATCATCGTCAAGGATTTAATTATTAAATTGACCTATTTGATAGTCACTTGTCATGTTGCCTCCTCTTTATTTTAACAATTGCTACCCAATATTTTTCCTAGGATTTGCTGCACCATATTTTTCTCGGCCATAATTTCTCCTCTTGAGCATTTCTGTCCACTGACCCGGAAAGAAAAGGTGCACCATAAATTTTAAACAACAATATTTTTATAACTTTCTATATAACATAAAATTATAATTTAAATATTATAATTTTAATAAAATTATGATATCTGTTGCCGTCTGGATCATCGTGGTCCGTAGCTGCAGGTAGCGTCGGGTGTTCCGCGTTCGCTCGCGGAAGATGCCTCCGGTGTCTCGGGACCTGCAAGAAAGCCAACGTCAGTGACCCGGACCGGAAATTCCGGCGGGAGCACTCCGACGGTCAAGTCAGTGACGATCCAGGAAAACAGATCTTCCTGGTCGAGTCCCTCTGGATGAGCTCCACGCTAGGAGGAGTGAATATAGTGTGAGTGAAAGATGAGGACGAGCTGGGAGTAGTATTGGCCGAGGTGGTCTTGCCCTCCTCTCTGGCCTTTCTCCTTGTGTCGCTTTGGTTCCTCTGTTGGCTTGAAAAGCATGCTATGGGTGTCGTTCCTTGAGGTTAGATACCGATACCTCTTTTGCTTATTTTTTTTGGCGAGAGTTTCTATCTTGGTTTGCTTCGGGATTTCCCCCTGCTGTCATGTACGGCGAGGTACCGTGACGTGGACGGGACGTCTCTCCTGTTTTGACAGTCAAGGAAGCCTCCATAGACTTCTGACATTCCTTCTGCTTATCCCTCTCCTGGGAGTCTGACAGGGCCTCGACCGGCAGGCCACTGGTCTTGGGATCCGTGCCCTCCGGTAAAGTCTTTTCTCCGGTTGTACAGCAGATCGGCGAAGGGTATGGCACCTTGATTGCGGCATGGTTGGTGTCGTACGGCACTCGGGAGCATCGCCACTGTCCTTGGAGGAAAGGTATGGCTCCCTTGGCGGCCGGCGCATTGGCTTGAACAAAGGACCGAGCTGGAGAGGCAGGGCCCGTCTTCGGTAGACTCGCCTTGGTGCTGCTCGGCAGGACGAAGGTCGACCGAGCTCGGTCATGGAGGGGCGCCTCGTGGCAGAGGAGGCTGAGCTCGACTCCTGACCACGGGGCCCGACTTCAGACGAGCTCGGTGCCGGGGTGCTGCCCAGCCTAAGGGACCTGAGCTCGGAGGGGTGCCTCGTGGCGGAGGAGGCTGAGCTCAACTCCTGACCATGGGGCCCGATCTCGAGGGGTCCGCCTCAGGTGGGAACTCGGACTCGGCTCCGGCCTAGGCATTCCGGGCTTGCGAGAACGGGCCTGGCGAAGGACGGAGCTTGCCTTCGACGAGCAAAGGTGTCACTTCAGGGAAGCTCAGCTCGGCAAAGGTGCTCATGTTGAAAGCTTGCCATGGCGTCAGATGGTGACTCCACGTCAGCTACCTCGTGCCACGTCAGTGTTCTGGCCACATCATTTGCCCCCCACGTCCGAGGCCTATTGACGCGCGGTGCTTGGGATGAAGGGCGTAATTATGGCGCTGACATGGAAAGGCGAAGAAATCGGGTGCAATAATTGCCAAAATCGACGGTGCCTCGCTCTGCGGTCCTACGAGCTTGTGGGAGGACGCCACGTGGCCACGCAGGAGGGGGGCCGTCGAGGCGGGCACGGAAGTCGGAGCGACCGCGGTCGGATGGGCGTGCGGGCCCAATTGATGGTCGACACGCGGCGGGTGCCTTTTGGCGGGCCGCAAAGGTACGGTCGGGCATAAGTTGCTTGGGAAGGAGGGGTAAGTCTTTTCGAAGCTTACCCTCGTTCAAGCTTTGCGCGCCCAGCATCCTGCAGGAGCATCCTTCCTTTTCTTCCTCCCTTCCGGCCGCCGGTGACTCCCTAGAATTCTTGCAGGTTAGCCCCCCTTTCTTCTCGTCCTCTAGGGGTCGTCTTAGGATTCCTCCTGTCCCTTCCTTTCTTCTTTCTTTTTTCTTTCCTCCATGGATCGTTTCGGTTCGGAGTTCCGTCCTTCTTGCCAAGCCGAAGCCGGACCCTCCCGACCGAGGACTTCCTCCTCCTCTGACGAGGAGATGGAGGTGGCGAGGTTTGAATTTAGTAGGCGGCCCGCCCAGGGCCCGGTGATCATCAGGGAACCCGAGTCTTCTCCTCCTCCTCCTCGAGTTCTTCTAGAGCCTGAGCCTTCTCGGTCGACAGGTCCCGGGGGGATTGCCTCAGCGATTACCTCTGAAGATCTGCTAGCCATCCGAGAAGCCTACGGGATTCCCGAGTCCGTCCATCTCCCCGTTCCTCGCCCGAGGGAGCGGGTGACTTCTGGTAGTCCTGGGTGGATCGCCCTTTATGAAGAGGCCTTCGCTGGAGGCCTCCGTTTTTCTCTCCACCCTTTCTTCCTTTCATTCCTGACCAATTATCACCTAGTCCCGGCTCAGTTGGTCCCCAACGCCATTAGGACCATCTTTGCCTTCATAGTTTTGTGTCACTTTCACGGGATTGTTGCCCGTTTTTCTCTTTTTAGGATTTTTTTCACCTAGAAATGCCACCCCATCGAGGAGGGGTGGTGGTCTCTTTCTTCCTGCCCTCGAGGAATAAAATTTGTCCTCCCCTCTTCCATTAAGGGATGGAAAAGTAGGTTTTTCTTTGTTTCCATAGAGGGGGTTGACTGGGTTTAAAGTGACCTAGATTGGTCCCCAAATCAGAATTCTGCTGTCGAGGAGGCCGACATCGAACTGTACAAGTAGCTCAGATCGGCGGAGATCCCCTTGCTCGAGGTTTTGCTGTCCGAACAAAATCTCCGCAAGGCTGGAGTGGGCCCGGCGCAGGAGTCGGGTGAGTCCCACTTGGCCATCCCCTTTTTCGTTTTCATTCTTCTTCTTCTTTTTTTTTTTTTTTGGTTTGACCTTATTTCTGTCTTGGTGCAGCAATGAAGTTCTCAATGGACGAGCTATTCTCGTTCTCTGAGGAGCAGGAGCAGGCCACTGAGGCCACCGAGCCAGCACCGAAGAGAGCCAGAACGGAGGACGGGGCAAGGCCGGTGCAGGCTGGGGCGGATGCACCGGTGCAGGAGCGCAGGCAGAAAAGGGTGGCCGAGCCCGTCCTGGAGCCTCCCATGGCAGTGTCCGAGCCCGAGGTGGTTGTCCGCGCGAGGTCAGCCGCCGCTGCTGCCAGGCTAGCGCCCCCCACCCCAGAGGTCGCCAGTGTGGAGGGGTGAAAGGAAAACTAGTAGCGAGCATGCTTTCTATTTTAAAACTTTTTCAAAATAACATGCAGTGGAAGCATGATAAAAGGATTAACATTTAATCTAAGCATGCTTTTAGAATTATTCTATGCTACTTAGCCCAAGATCTTGCATGAATGATTATTATAAACTATGAAATCATGAACTCATGCTATGAACATTTCAAAGCAACATATCTATATATGTAAAACCATACCTCGTATGAAGTGGAGACGCTCTTCGCTGCGAAAGATCCAGGAGGAGGAAAAAGAACTCTGTTTAGCCGCACACGTGTCTGGCCTCTACAGGTGGTTCACACCAGGGCTCTTTCAAAATCTACTTCCACTCCAAGTGCCAACTTGTTGTGGAACGATTTGATCGGAACTCCTTTTCTTCTTTCGATGCCGGACTCTCCGAATGAATTAAGAAACTCAAGAGGTGGAAAATGAGTTGTTGGAACCCTTCCCAAAACACTCAAATCCAAGACCTAGATCACTAGGTACAAATATGCACACTCTTTTCCAAAAACCTCACACCCATACAAAACTAGAACCTTTCCTAGTTTCTTCTCTTTCTTCCCTTTTAATTTTTTTCCAGCATTTCTTTGCTGAATTCTTTCTTATTTTCGTCCTCCCATTTCAGCCCATTATGTAGATGGAGAGGGAGAGGGAGAGTGGGGAGTTATGGATGATAATGGAGTGGTAATGGGTAGTTATGGGAAGTTATGGTCATAGGAAGTTACATAACTCCCCAAAAATGAATTTAAACTTATTTAAATTCAGATTAATGTCTCAATTAATTTCAATTCATAACTGAAATCAATTGGGTCAAGTGTGCATACATTGGGTTCAACCCAATTGGACCCAAACCTATTTTGAACTAAATCCTATTTGATTCATTCCAGATTTTTACAGCTCAATCAAATTGGGCTATCAAGCAATCAGATTACTTAATTCACCTCCATGCATCACCAACTATTAGTGAAAATTTTATGTCACAACCTTTTGTGACATCAAGTGTCTACACTTGCGAAATCAACAAGTGTCGACACTTTCAAGAATATCAAGTGTCGACACTTAGGTAAAGAAAAACACTTTTCCTTTGTGAGTCCATGAACGATTCCCATTCGTTTTCCGATCACTAGATCAAGTAGAAACCCCCATGGTGTGTGACCCCATAGGTTCGAACACTAAGCCGGTAGCACTGGAACATTTCCAATACCAGTCAAAGTCGCCATCTAGCAATGACACCCGATGTCCGAATAGGTCGAAGTTGTAGAGTAACAATCAGGAACCAGGAGATATGGAAATCTTGTAATTAATCCCTTTGACCTCAATGCTCAGGAAGACTTAGGGTTAAACTGCCCAACCCATAAAGTCCATCAACAATGTATCTCAATCTCACAAGTCCTGTAACACATTACAGAGACTACCCTGACCAAGATTTTGCTAAATTGAAACACAGTAAGATATCTGCTCCAAACACTTTGGAGGGGTCAATCCCATCTTGATCCAATCACTGCTACACGAGTACTTAACTGTACCCAGAAATCTTCGTCCCTGAATTAGAAATCCAGATAGTCCAGCATCAAAGTACAATGAGTTGCTCGTAAGCTACCATGATGAATCATGTCTGAGGGATAACTACGTCCATATCAAAACTCTAGGTAGAAAAAGTACAGATGGGTCACGTTCGATGAAATGTCAAACACAATCTGCATGCCATACCAGTGTCTCCACACTCCTTGGTTAAGAGGACAACCAACGACTATGGCACTCAACGACCTTTACTTGATATACTATCATCCTGAAATAAGTGTATCATTTGGTCGCGAACAATTTTAGGACTATATGAAATATCCTCTCTATACCACATACAAATAGTCCTAAGGACTTCATCACTCAAGAACTCATTTCAGAAAGATGAAATAGTGATGAACTGCCAGAATAAATATTTTATTCAATAATATAATTCATATACAATTACATCAAATGTACAACTGTGTACAGTAGAAATTGGCTTTGGGACACATTTTCCAACAAGGGGGATAGGGGGGTGCGAGAAGCCAGGCTGGCACCCCAAGTCCGGTCCGATGTGGTGCCGATCTCCTAGTTGGCGCCAAGGGAATCTTTTACCGTCGAAGGAGCCGAACCGGCGGGAACGCAGGAGAGGGACTACCATCGAGTCCCTTTCTGGCTGGGCCCAAATGTGTCCCTGATGAAGGACGCGGGTCTGGCGGAGCGCATGATGGACTTCTCTGTCCAATCATGCGACAAGCACGAGGGGAGTGGGCGACTCCTCGGTGACGTCATCACGGTGTCGTTCGCCCAGCTATACGCTGTAAGTAGCTCTCCTTTACCTTGACATCTTCTTGCCTTCTTATCTTTTAGTTTGTAGCTGACTTAGCCCTTTTTACTGCAGCAAGGGCGGGAGCTGATCCTTATAAGGGATTACTGTCGCAATTGGGCACGAAGGGACAGAGAGCAGGGAGCTGAGCTCGCATCCCTCAAGGCTGAAGTAGGCCGCAAGGATGCAGAGGTTCGGGAGGCTAGCCAGAAGGTGTAAAGCCTCCATACCAAAGCTGTTGACGCGGCCAGAATAAGGAAGGAGCTCGACAGCGAGCTCGAGTCCAAGCGGGCTCGGCTGAAGGAGCTTCGGGCCAAGTCGGAGGCGGCCAGGGAGTGGGCCACCTCCGTTGAGAAGAAGGTGGCCACGACCGAGAAGAGAGCTGTCGATGTAGAGGAGAAGGCCACTCTTTCCCACCGTTCCACCGAATTCGCTGAGAAGGCGCTGGCGACGGCCGTCCATCTGTCCGAGCACCTGAAGGCGGAGCTCGAATAGGTCCAGCGCCGGGTCGAGGCTGTAGAGAAGGTAGCCGCTGACGCTGTGGCTGCTTTCAAGGTGACCCCGGAGTACCTCAAGGACTTCCGGGAAGCGGCGACAGACTCCTTCACCAAGGGGTTCGCATACTGCCGGTCCAGGCTGCAGGGGGTTCTGTCCAAGGAGCAGCTGGCCGTGCTCCGCATCCCGGGGAAGAAGGCTTCCTCTGCAACGACGACGGTGGCGACAAAGTAGGGAGCTGCTCCAACCGAGGCTTGGGCTCCAGCGACCTCGGAAGTGCTCGGCTCCAGGGAACTGACACTGACGACGGTGAGGGCAGCACTTGTGCCGCAACCGGAGGTAGCTGATCCTACCTCGGCAGCATCAGCGGCTGAACCTGCTCCTCTTACAGAGGTGGAGGAGGGAGAGGTCCCAGCTGTGCGTCGCCCGGGGAAGGAGCCAGCCCCTTAGAATATGATCTTTCTTCTTTTTTCACTTGTACTTTTCTCTTTTTTCTTGACCGGGTCACCCGGCCGTCGGAGCCCGAAAGATAATGTAATCAGCTCTTTCGATAATGATACTCACTTTTGCAATCATGGTGTCTCCATCATCTGCAATGTGGAATGTCCCCTCTCTTTCTTCTCTTCCCTTTCTTTGCTACTTCTTCTTTTTTGGTGCAGGGACGTCCGAGAGAGGAGCTGAGGACTCCAACCGGCACGGACCCAGTGTTGAGCTTGAGGTCATGCCAGTGAGGGATGTTAACCTTGGATTTAGCTGCTTAGGGGCATAACTCAGTGGTCGCCGTCTTGGAGCTAGGCTCGGAGGCATCGAAGGCTGAGATCCTTGGTATTGAAAGTTTGAGTCTTGAACCTTAATGTCTCGGAGCCAGTCTCAGGGACGTTGACGCTTGAGGATTGCGGTGCTAGGGATCTGAGTTCTAGGCCTTGGCATCCTAGAGTTGGGCTCGGAGGCACTAAGTGCTTGGGGGCTTTCCAGGTCCTTTGCCGGGGAGCTGGGCTTGCCGATGCCGGAGGGTCATCCAATCTTTGATGCCGGGGAGCTAGGCTCGCCGGTGCCTGGGGGCTTCCTAGGTCTTTTGATGCCGGGGAGCTAGGCTCGCCGGTGCCTGAGGGCTTCCCAGGTCTTTCGTACCGGAGGGTCATCTGGTCTTGGATTGGCGACGATGCTGTTCGGCCTAGGGGACCTGAGCTCAGAGGAGCGCCCCATGGTGGAGGAGATTGAGCTCAGCTCCTAACCACGGGGCCCAATCTTGAGGGGCCCGCCTTGGATGGAAGTTTGCGCTCGGCTCCGGTCTAGGCATTCCGGGCTCGTGAGAGCTGACCTGGCGGAGGATGGGGCCCGGCTTCGGCTAGCGCAGTTATGCCGGGCTTGGGAGTGTTGTTGATGACGAACTGCACGGTTCCGAGATGCCCTTGGCTGGAGGTCTGAGCTTCGATCTTGGGCAGGTGTCCTGGAACTGGGGTCGAGGACGATGATGTTGGAGAACTGCATGGCTCGGAGCTGCCCTTGGTCGGAGATCTGAGCTCCGGTCTTGAGCGGGCGTCCTGGAGCTGGGCTCGAAGACGATGATGTTTTAATGATCTGAGGACATGGCTCAGAAGATGTCACCTTAGAGCCGGGCTCGGAGGCGTTGAGTGCTTGGGGGCTTCCCAGGTCCTTCGCCGGGGAGCTGGGCTCACCGATGCCAAAGGGTCATCCGGTCTTTGATGTCGGGGAGCTAGGTGTTGGAAATGTGTCCCAAAGCCAATTTTTACTGTACACAGTTGTACCTGTATATGAATTATATTATTGAATAAAATATTTATTCTGGCAGTTCATCACTATTTCATGTTTTTGTAATGAGTTCTTGAGTGATGAAGTCCTTAGGACTATTTGTATGTGATATAGAGAGGATATATCATATAGTCCTAAAATTGTTCGCGACCAAATGATACACTTACTTCAGGATGATAGTATATCAATATAGGTCGTTGTGTGCCATAGTCGTTGGTTGTCCTCTTAACCAAGGAGTGTGGAGACACTGGTATGGCATGCAGATGTCGTGTTTGACATTTCATCGAACGTGACCCGTCTGTATTTTTTCTGCCTAGAGTTTTGATATGGGCGTAGTTATCCCTCAGACATGAGATCGTCATGGTAGCTTGCGAGCAACTCACTGTACTTTGGTGCTGGACTATCTGGATTTCTAATCCAGGGACGGAAGGTTTCTGGGTGTAGTTAAGTACTCGTGTAGCAGTGATTGGATCAAGATGGGATTGACCCCTCCAAAGTATTTGGAGCAGATATCTTACAGTGATTCAATTTAGCAAAACCTTGGCCAGGGTAGTCTTTGTAAAGTGTTACTGGACTTGTGAGGTTGAGACACATTGTTGATGGACTTTATGGGTTGGGCAGTTTAACCCTAAGTCTTCCTAAGCATTGAGGTTAAAGGGATTAATTACTAGGTTTCCATATCTCCTGGTTCTTGATTGTTGCTCTGCAACTTCGACCTATCCGGACGTCGGATGTCATTGCTAGATGGCGACTTTGACTGGTATTGAAAATGTTTCAATGCTACCGGCTTAGTGTTCGAACCTATGGGGTCACACATCATAGGGGTTTCTACTTGATCTAGTGATCAGAGAACGATTGGGAATCGTTCGTAGACTCACAAAGGAAAAGTATTTTTTTTTACCCAAGTGTCGATACTTGATATTCTTGAAAGTGTCGACACTTGTGTAAGTGTCGACACTTGTTGATTTCGTAAGTGTAGACACTTGATGTCACAAAAAGGTTGTGACATAAAATTTTCACTAATAGTTAGTGATGCATGGAGGTGAATTAAGTAATGTGATTACTTGATAGCCCAATTTGGTTGAGCTATAAAAATCTGGAACGAATCAAATAGGATTTGGTTCAAAATAGGTTTGGGTCCAATTGGGTTGAACCCAATGTATGCATACTTGACCCAATTGATTTCAGTTATGAACTAAAATCAATTAACACATTAATCTGAATTTAAATAAGTTTAAATTCATTTTTGGGGAGTTATGTAACTTCCCATGACCATAACTCCCCATAACTACCCATTACCACTTCATTATCATCCATAACTCCCCACTTTCCCTCTCCCTCACCATCTACATAATGGGCTGAAATGGGAGGACGAAAATAAGAGAAAATTCAGCAAAGAAATGCTGAAAAAATAAAAGGAAAGAAAGGGAAGAAGCCAGGAAAGGTTCTAGTTTTATGGGTGTGTGATTTTTGGAAAGAAGTGTGCATATTTGTACCTAGTGATCTAGGTCTTAGGATTGAGTGTTTAGGAAGGGTTCCAACGACTCATTCTCCACCTCTTGAGTTTCTTCATTCATTCGGAGAGTCCGGCATCGAAAGAAGAAAAGGAGTTCCGATCAAATTGTTCCACAATAAGCTAGCACTTGGAGTGAAAGTAGATTTTGAAAGAGCCCTGGTGTGAACCACCTGTAGAGGCCGGACACGTGTGCAGCTAAGCAGAGTACTTCTTCCTCCTCCTGGATCTTTCGCAGCGGAGAGCGTCTCCATTTCATACGAGGTATGGTTTTACATATTTAGATATGTTGCTTTGAAATGTTCATGGCATAAGTTCATGATTTCATGGTTTATATTAATCATTCATGCAAGATCTTGGGCTAAGTAGCATAGAATAATTCTAAAAGCATGCTTAGATTAAATGTTAATCCATTTATCATGCTTCTGCTGTATGTTATTTTGAAAAAGTTTTAAAATAGAAAGCATGCTCGCTACTAGTTTTCCTTTCACTAGGCTCGCCAGTGCCTGGGGGCTTCCCATGTCTTTGTGCTAGAGGACTCTTTCCTGGGCTTTGTTGCCGGGGAGCTAGGCTCGCCGGTGCCAGAGGGTCGTCCGGTCTTCGATGCCAGGAAGCTAGGCTCGCCGGTGCCTGGGGGCTTCCCAGGTCTTTGTGCCAGAGGACTTTTCTCTAGGCTTTGATTGGCGACGATACTGCCCAGCCCAGGGGACCTGAGCTCGAGGGGCGCCTCATGGCGGAGGAGGCTGAGCTCGACTCCTAACCACGGGGCCCGATCTCAAGGGGTCCGCCTTGGGTGGAAGTTCGTGCTCGGCTCCGGCCTAGACGTCCCGGGCTTGCGGGAGCTGACCTAATGGAGGACGGTGCCCGGCTTCGGCTGGCCCCATTGTGCCGGGCTCAGGGACGTGGTGGCCGCAGGGCTGGTCTCCGAGACTTGATGTTCTGAGGTCGTGCACCAGGAATTGTCGTCTTGGAGTTGGGCTCGAAGACGGTGATAGCTGAGGCGATTCCCTTGGCCGGAGATCTGAGCTCCGGTTTTGGGCTGGCGTCCTGGAGCTGGGCTCGGGGACGTGAGAACTTGAGATGGCGCCTTGGAGTTGGGCTCGTAGGCGCATTGGTTGAGAGAATTCCCTTGGCCGGGGATCCGAGCTCCGGTCTTCGGCAGACGTCTCGGAGCTAGGCTCGGGGACGTAAGAACTTAATGATCTGAGGACATGGCTCAGAGGATGTCGGTGTTGGCGAGCTACATGGCTCGGAAGGTTTCTCCTTGGAGCTAGGCTCGGAGGCGTTGAGTGCCTAGGGGCTTCCCAGGTCCTTCGCTGGGGAGCTGGGCTCGTCGATGCCGGAGGGCCATCCGGTCTTTGATGCTGGGGAGCTAGGCTCGCCGGTGCCGGAGGGTTGTCCAGTCTTTGGCATTCCTGCAAGGTAAATAAACCATTGCACAAGAAAAGGACCTTTATTTCAAATTGAGGGAGAACTTACATTATTAACAGTAGCTCCTCAGATTACAACCAGGGGGAGCCTGATTCCATCCAGGTCCTCAAGATAGTAGGCCCCCTGTAGAAGGGCCTCGGCCACTTTGTAGGGGCCTTCCACATTCAACGAGAGTTTACCGCACTCTCTGAGTGGAGACGCCTCAGCTCAGCACGACACCAGGTTGCCGGGTCAGAAAGTTTTCAACTTCATCCGGGCATCATGGTGTCGGGCGACCCATTACCAGTGGGCTGCTATCCAAAGCTAGGCTTTGGCCTTCTTTTCTTCGGGGAGGTCCAGGTTGAGGAGGGGGTGCGCCGAGCTCAACTGGAATCACTATCTCCGTGTTGAAGACGAGGTCGAAAGGCACTTTGCCCGTTGTCGTTCTGGGCGTTGTGTGGCAGGTTCACAGGACGCTCGGGAGCTTTTCCACCCCTTGCCCCCCGGTGTATCATCCCCACCGGCTCCTCAGTGGGGCAATTGCCGACTGCTGGGACTGGTGGAAGGGCGACGAATGCTTGGGATTCCAACTGAGATCTGCCCCCCATGTACCTTCCGAGGTAGTCTCTCCTGGTGAGCTCCTCAATCTCCCACTTGAGGTCGTGACACTCCTCGGTACCATGATCGTGGTCGCGATGAAAGCAACAGTACTTTGACTTGTCACAGGTGGCGGACGGCTTCAGTGGCGGTGGGCGCCTCAAGTAGTCCTCGCCCTCGATCTCCATAAGAATTTTTGTCCTCGGGATGAGGAGAGGGGTGTAGGCCTCTTCCGGAACGAGGGTCCTCCTCAGTCTTGGCCGGTCATTCCGGGAGCTTTGAGCTTGGGTTGCTAGCTTCCGGGTCCCGGACACTTCAACAGGGGCCGTCTTCTTCAGGAATCCTCCGTTGAGCTCCCGCCTCGTACGGTCTGCCTTCTTGGCGCGGACGTACTTTTGGACCCGGAGAAGGAGCTCGACGTAGGCCTTCGGGGCTTCTTATCCAACGAGTAAGTCAGACGGGAGGTTCTGAGCCCTCGCTTCAGCGCCAACATGACCACTGGCTCTTCAAGATTGTAGATCTCCAACGCGGTGGCCTTGAAGCAGGCCACGTAGTCTCGCAGGGGCTCGCGGTCCTGTTGTCGGATGGAGAAGAGGCGTCTGCCTCCCGTGGCAACTTCCTGCAAGCATCGAAGTGAGCCACGAACTTCTACCCTAGCTGGGTGAAGGAGCTGATGCTTTCCGGCTCGAGACGAGTGAACCATACTCGAGCGGCCTTCCGAAGGGTAGCAGGGAAGGTGATGCACAGAAGGGTGTCAGTGGCCCTCTAGACCCTCATGAGAGTCCGGTAGCTTTTCAGGTGATCCAAGGGGTCGGTGGTACCCTCGTAAGGATCCACCTGCGGCATCCGGAACTGATACGGGATCGGCTCCATTTGGATTTCCTGGGAGAATGGGGGACGGGCGTCGTAGCCCGCTGGCTCACTAGCAGAGCCCGGCACGCTGGCGAACCGGCGATCAAACTTTGCCAGCTTGCGTTCATGCTCTTCCAGGTGCCTACCCGTTGCGTGCCTGGCGGCTTCATCAGGGAACCCCTCCGCCGAAGGAGACAGAGAAGGTGACATGGATGCGCGGCACCCGTGGCGGGAGGTCTTACTTTTCTTGCCTCGGCGGGATCTGGGCACCTCCCACCCAAGGTTTAGTGAGAGGCTATCTCCGTCGGCAGAGCCGGCTCGTTGTCTTTTCGCCGGAGCTTGATGGCTACCCCGGTTGTCAGTGGTGGCTCGTGGCTACGACGACCTTCCTTGGGAGGAGCGCAGGCTGTTGCGGGGAGCTGTGGCATGGGCCGCCGGGATCCCTGGCTGCTGGTGGGTAGCCACGGATCGGTGCTGATGCTGAAGCTGGCGCACTGCCATGGCAAGAACTTGCATTTGCCGGGCAAGTGCAGCCAACTGGGTTTCTGATGAAGGTGGCTGGACCGGAGTAGGTGGCTCCGCTTCTGTCTCCGGTCCGTGCGGGTTTCCGTGAGAAAGGGATGCCTCCGCACGGCTGGAAGAAGCTCCCCCAGCCCGGGTGGTCATCATCCCCCCGGTGGTCCGGCTGAGCGGGGCTTGAACTAGATCGAATGTCGTTCTGCCCCCTACCTGGAGCGCCAATCTGTTACTGCCCGGATCATCGTGGCCCGTAGCTGCTGGCGGCGCCGGGTGTTCCGCGTCCGCCCGCGGGAGATGCCTCCGGTGCCTCGGGACCTGCAAGAAAGCCAACGTCAGTGACCCGGGCCAGGGATTCCGGCGGGGGCACTCCGACGATCAAGTCAGTGACGATCCAGGGGAACAGATCCTCCTGGTCGAGTCCCTCTGAATGAGCTCCATGCTAGGAGGAGTGAATATAGTGTGAGTGAAAGATGAGGACGAGCTGGGAGTGGTGTTGGCCAAGGTGGTCTTGCCCTCCTCTCTGGCCTTCCTCCCTTGTGTCGCTCTGGTTCATCTCTTGGCTTGAAAAGCATGCTATGGGTGTCGTTCCTTGAGGTTAGATGCTGATACATTTTTTGCTTATTTTTTTTGGCAGGAGTTTCCACCTTGGTTTGCTTCAGGATTTCCCCCTGCTGTCGTGTACGGTGAGGTACCGTGACGTGGACAGGACATCTCTCCTGTTTTGACAGTCGGGGAAGCCTCCATAGACTTATGACATTCCTTCTGCTTATCCCTCTCCTGGGAGTCTGACAGGGCCTCGACCGGCGGGCCGCCGGTCTTGGGATCCGTGCCCTCCGGTAAGATCTTTTCTCCGGTTGTACGGCAGATCGGCGGAGGGTATGGTGCCTTGATTGCGGCATGGTTGGTGTCGTACGGCCCTCGGGAGCATCGCCACTGTCCTTGGAGGAGAGGTATGGCTCCCTTGGCGGCCAGTGCATTGGCTTGAACAGAGGACCGAGCTGGACAGGGAGGGCCTGTCTTCGGTAGACTCGCCTTGGTGCTGCTCGGCAAGACGAAGGTTGACCGAGCTCGGTCGTGGAGGGGCGCCTCGTGGTGAAGGAGGCTGAGCTCGACTCCTGACCACGGGGCCCGACCTCAAACGAGCTCGGTGCCAGGGTGCTGCCCAGCCTAGGGGACCTGAGCTCAGAGGGGCGCCTCGTGGCGGAGGAGGCTGGGCTCAACTCCTGACCACGGGGCCCGATCTCGAGGGGTCCGCCTTAGGTGGGAACTCGGACTTGGCTCTGGCCTAGGCATTCTGGGCTTGCGGGAACTAGCCTTGCAGAGGACGGAGCTTGCATTCGGCGAGCAAAGGTGTCGCTTCAGGGAAGCTCAGCTCGGCAAAGACGCTCATGTTGAAAGCTTGCTGTGGCGTCTGATGGTGACTCCACGTCAGCTGTCTCGTGCCACGTCAGCTGCCTCGTGCCACGTCAGTGTTCTGGCCACATCAATATATATATATATATGATGTTATAATTTGATACATGATATCATAATTTTATTTAAAATTATGATATTCTATTGTAGAAAAGTATAATTTGACACAAAATGTTATTATTTTAAATAAAATTATAATTTTAAATTTTTAATAATGAAAATATTTCTTTTCTCATGTAATTTTTATGACTTTCTATTTTTAGGAAATTATAAATTGGCTATAGCATGCCATGATTTTTCTTAGAATATCATAAAAATTATAAGAAAAAGTATTTTCATTATTGAAAATTTTAAATAAAAAAATTGAGCAAAATTTTCAATAATGGAAATATCTATTATATTTTTTAAAAAATATAAATATATCTTATCCCAATATATCATAATTTGACCACGATGTTATAATTTTTATTCAAAAAATTATTATAACCATATAAGAGAAATGATATTTCATAATTAAAAATTTTAAAAAAAATTAATGAGAAAAATATCCTTTCTTTTCTCGAAAAGATAAACATCTTGTTATAGGATATCATAATTTGATCCTAGAATATCATAATTTTTTTTATGGAGCCATAAAAATTATAACAGATAAAAAATATTTTTGTTATTAAAAATTTTAAATAAAAAATTTGATAAAATTTTTAATGTTGAAAATATTTTTTATATTTTTCTAAAAAAATAAAGTCATCACGTTTCAAAATATTATAATTTGAATGGATATCATAATTTTTTAAAAGAAATTATAAAAATTACATAGAGATAATATATTTTTGTTATTAAAAACTTGAAAAAAAAAAAAAGGTACATTTTCATTCTCGGAAAAAAAAAAAAAAAAAAAGGGGGGGGGGGGGGGGGGGGGGGTAGGGGGGTGTAAAAGTTGAGTATATTAAATTCTTGCGTTGGAAACCGATGTAGTTTGGTTAATTATGCCTACGTGGTGTGATTTTTATTTTTATTTTTTATTATTGTTTTTGCTATCAGATGCAGTGGACAAAAAGAACTTTTCTCCTCTTAAAGGAGCACGAATCATTTTAGCTAAGCCGATTGGAAAGGAAACGAAAAGCGGATGCTGATATTGGACTAGTGGACCTACCCCCACCCAACTTGGGCCCTCGGCATCGTGGTAGCCGGTTACGGAGGTTCCGTTAGGTCCACCACCGACGCAGCACTTGTTAATCAAGACCATTAGAATACGCGACAGGATTCGTTCCCGGCTGCTGATAGCTTTGCCGCCAACATGGCACCGCCTTTCTCCCGCGATCTGATCCATCTGGAAGGGAGGAAATATCTAAAAGCCTACCGCAGAAGCTAAATTCTTATATCTCGTCGTCGTATGCAGAGGTCCAAGAAAAAAACGAAAAATAATTGGTGAAAAATTGGAAAAGCGAAGGCGAATCAAAAATATCCGACTGAACCGCTCCACGTGGGCAATTGGACAGGTACGATCAAGGCATCGGACCGTGCACTTTTAATCCAAATATGGACCCTTACACTAATATCCCAAAAAGCTCCCCCTGGAATCTCACGCCCTTTAGAAATATCTGGCCACCGCCACCGCCCCCCACCCCCCCCCCCCCCCCCCCCCCAACACCGCCCCTCCACCACCTCCACCGCCGTCGTCTTCCCTTCCATCGTCCCCGGCTACTCAAACCCTACTCTCCTGTGGCCTCCCCGCTCTTCAATCCCTAGCTCGGAATTCTCTCCTCGGATCTTGAATTTCCGTAATGGGGGAGAAAGCCAACGACAGCGACTTCGACCACCTCGCCGCCGCCGCCGCCGCCGCCGCCGCAGAGGACGAAGGCGACGGAGACGAGGGAAGGGTCCTTGAGTGGGAGATCGGGCTCCCCAGCGCCGAGGACCTTACTCCGTTGTCCCAGTCTCTGATTCCGCCGGAGATCGCCTCCGCCTTCAGGATCACGCCGGAGCCCCAAAGAAGCATGCTCGATGTCCACCGCGCCTGCCAGCAAACCCTCTCCAGCCTCCGCCGCCATGCCCCGTCGTCTTCCTCCTCCGCCGCCTTCAGATCCTTCAATCCCTTCCCCTCCCTTTCCGCCGCCCCCGATGACCGCATGGCTCTTGAGGGTGACGATCCTTCAGGCAAGGACGGCGCCGGCGATTCCTCCCGCAAGGTCCGGATGTCGGATGCCTCCCCCTCCGCCACCGCCGCCATGGAGGAGGCCGATTCCAATGCTCCCCGGCCTGAGAACTCCAACGACGATCACTCTGCAAGAACTCTCAAGAGGCCCCGACTCGTTTGGACCCCGCAGCTCCACAAGAGGTTCGTGGATGTCGTCGCCCATCTTGGCATCAAGAATTCTGTTCCTAAGACCATCATGCAACTCATGAACGTCGAGGGGCTGACGAGGGAGAACGTTGCGAGCCATCTCCAAAAGTACCGCCTTTATCTCAAGAGGATGCAGGGGCTTTCTAATGAGGGGCCGTCGTCCTCCGACCATCTGTTTGCCTCGACGCCGGTGCCGCAGAGCTTGCACGAGCATCCGGTGCCGGTGCCCATGCCCTATGCGGTTCCGGCGATGATCCCGATGCCAGTATTTGGCATGGCTCACCCCCATGGACATGGAGGTCCTGTGGGGATGGTGCCGGTAAATAACCACCAGAGCAATGGAGCCTATCATGGATTCGAGTCAAACAATCCTTATGGAGCTCCCGGGGAGCAGTCCAAGGATCGGCCCAGTGTTAACAACTTTGGTTTGAATGTTTCGTATCCTCATGTTATGCCCAATGATAGATAACAGAGAAATAAAAGGGTTTGCTGGCTAAATTTCTCCGAAGTGGCATGTCTGGGTGATACTCTGTCCTGTTATGTTTTGTCCTGTGGTATGGACGGTCTTCTGCTACTTTAACCAATTTGATTTTGCACTAATATGGTGAGTTCTTGGTTTTAGGAGCACATCTTGAGATACTTTATTAATTCTGAACTCAAATTCATTCTTCATTTGTTTGCCGAAGTTGAAGTTAAGAACTGTCATGTCATCTATTCACACAGAGACAAAATTACCCTTGTTATTTGGGGAATTTAATTTTCTACTCACAATCAGACAACCACAGTTATATACTTTCCCATCTACTTCTTTTTTCCCAATAAATAATTTTACTGAAATTTAATGCACGGTCCATGATTTACTGACTAATGTCATTGTTCCTTTGTATGCACACTCCCTGCTCCACTTTTGTGAAGGATCTTAAATGTTGGCAGCGTCCTTCTTAGAGTATCCTACCCTGTTGTACTTGATTATTGTTGCCTTTATCTCACATTTGCATACTTGATAGCTTTGATCATGTCTTCAAATATACATAAATCATCTCAGAATTAAGCATGTTATGTGATAGAAGCTCTGTCAAGTTTCTCAACATAAAAATAAGTTATCTAGCTAGATACTGCTCTTCCATGATACTGTTCGATGTTTAGATAACTGTAGTTCCACATGATAAACAGATTGTACTATGTTATTGACTTTCATTTCTAAAAATATTGATCTTTATTCCAATTATTTTTACACCAATACCATTTGCTGCTCAATGATACGGTGAATTGGTGATGGTGGTTAAGTTCTTAACTTATGGAAATCTGTCTTCAGCAAGGTATTTCCACTAATCTAAGCATGGACTAAACTGAATGCAAGCACCATCTCATTGTCAGGTAAATCGGTAAATGAGTTAATTATAGAAACTTCCCTGGTGCAAGCCTGACTGAGAAAATATGGGCCTGTTCAATGACTTCTGAGGACATTTTGTGATTTTGTATCATGAGATTAAGTGAAACAAGGGGTAGACCTAAGAAAAAGACCTGGATAGCAAGTGTGATATTTGATTTTAGGAGGCTTGAGCTGATAGGGGATGTGGCACCTAAGGGCTTCTTTGTCATGGTTCGTGTGCTATCTTGGACACTAAATTTGCAAAATATCTCATGTTGGATATTTGTAAGTGGTTTTGTTTCATGAATATTCCACCTTTTTCCAAATACGACCATTAAAGTTTAATAGGATGCTTGTTGCATGCTTTTGTTATATGAGATATGTTGTTGCTTGCTCCAAATAAAATTTCTTTTGGTTGGGATTCCTTTACCGTTTGACTTCTTCTTCGAAAAGTTTTAGAACGGAAGAATCTCCCTTCGATTGCATTTTTTTTCCGGTGAACAGCGTAAAACTTTGGAATTCTTTCTTCATTGCTTTCCTTTAAAAGGAGTATGAGGTTCTTGGTTCTCATAAGCCCCAAAGTCCTGATTGCTCTTTACTTATCATAGCCCTTGGTCCAATTTTTTTGATCCCCATCTGAAAAAGTATCTTTTTCTTGATCGATTGTTGTGGTCGAGAAGGTATTGATCCATCTCTCAGATTATCTTCTCTTGATCATAGCCAAGGCCGAGAAAGGTATTGTCCGTTTGGTTTATTATTATGGTTTATTTGTATCTCTTATTTGTTCTTATTTTGGAACCATATAACTTGGATATTTGTATCATCTTTGTATCCAATTTTGAGATAGTTACATGGTGGATTGCTCTTTCTTTATTGTGGATATAGGCAGTTTTGTCGGACCATGTAAATTTCTTGTCTTTCTTGTGTTTATTATTTACGCCTTTGAAGTGTTCGATAAATTTCCTGAATGAGAGGAAATAATTAATTAGAAACTTAAAACGATCCAATCTATTGTGCGTATCCTAACAAGATACCTGCAATATTTTCTTCTTTAAATATCTTCGAATATTCATGTTTGAACTTTTCCCAAATAACAATAATAATTATAGTAAACAAGTTCTGCCTTTAGGGGTTGTCTTGAAGTTGACAATTACTGATGTAGCTGGAGTGTCTACTATTTACCTTGCATACCTTGCAAGCGGAGCTGTAAAATAAACTCTTTTTTTTTTTTTGGTGCTAACTTTAAGTTGATATATATGTATCAGACTCCATAAGCATACAGATATGATAAAAATATGCATTGAAGGGCTATTAATCAACAAAAGAATTTTGAGCCTATTGTGTTTACATTTGTGGCTGGGCTAATATGTTAGTAAGGAAAATGAAACTGATGGATGAAATTGGCATATAGGTTATCGAGGTCATTTAGAAGAAGCTTGACATTCTATTTTAGAACATGTGATCATGCCTATCCTCCCCCTTACTCAATGTCAAAATATCATCACATTTCACTGCATATCCATACAAAAGATTTACATGTTATCACCAAATAGATAAAAAATAACTTAGTTATGAAATAAGAAAATGACAATTAACAGACTACCGGCGTTATAATTTAGAATATGTTTATCATCGACACAAGAAATTAAACAATTTGGTGCAGGGATGTTTGTATAACATCGAATATCAGAAGGCTTATGGTTTAATGAATGACATACTCTTCTCCATGTTTAGACTGGCATCATCCATGGAACATACAGAAAATTGCAACTTAAGCACTCCTTATGTAGTTTTAAAATATGTGTGTTCTTTTCCATCCACTTTCCTTCCTAAAGTGTCTGATGTAATCAAGATATTTGACTGTTTTATCTTGTTCAGTATATGGTACCATTTGATTCGGTGACCCAATTTCCTCGTTCTCATCTGGCCCAAATGTTGCAAGTGACATTCTTGGTTTCTCTCATTTGCACAGCTCTCAATGCCTTTATACATTCCATATCTCCAGTCCTTTGACATTTAACAAAACAGATGATTAATTCCCCTGATTCATTTAACAAAATAGATGATTAATTCCCCTGATTCTAGAGACATGTTAGTCATTAATCCTTTTCGTCAGCAAATAGAATAAACGAATAGGCATACATGACAAGCCTAGCCTGTGGATGACAAAATTTTTCCTTTCCCCTCTTCTAAGTGACTTTTACTGGTTTTTTCTGTGAATTCAAAATTTCAGATATTCCACTAGTGAAAACTAACTCAGATTCACTTCATTATTTGAGCGTTTCTTCTTACTACCAGGACTCAAACATCAACTTTCTACCTTTTCATCATGTCTTAAAATGAGTAGTTTTCAGTTGAAGGGCAGTTACTTTACCTTTTTCTTGTTCTACTTTATCTTTTCTTTTCTTTTTTCTCAATTCTAGTTAGCTCCATGGGCAAAGAATACAGTAAGGATTTACATGTCTAGATATTTTTGTCACCTATATCTGAAGGGGAAAATGAAAAACATTTTAAATTATTATTGATCATTTGATACTGGGATATCAACTGGTTATGGACATCCTAGTGGGTGGACTGAGTTCCCAGAATTTCTTAATTTTACTTAAACTTACAGAAACTAATAACTTATGTAATAGATACTATTTCATCATGTCTAGGATTTGGAGTAATTTTGTCTTCAAATAGATATTTTTTACGACTGGATGAGTCAGTTGATGCATTCACTTGAGTCATGACCATGGAAAACCTGTTCCACCAGCATCATTTCTTTGTGAGATGCAATATTTTAGTGTCTTGTGGATGATAATTGGCATACAGTTGAGATAACAGCACTCAAGCAATTCATGCTCATGTTCATAATCATGCAATGCTTAGAATTAATGATTTTCTGGTGAATGTGCATCTATTTTTCCTGTGTATTTTTTTTTATAGGAAAAGTTATTTCCACTTTATTACTCTGTGTGATTTGAGATATGTCCTCCAGATTTTTACCTCATTACTGCTTAGAGAGGCATTACTGACAGACATATAAGGAAGGCCTTGGTTCATGTTATTTTGCATATAATGTGTAGGGTATTGGCTAATATAAGTTGGAAATTAGGAATAGTTAAGCAAAAGCATAATACAGGGAGCACAATTTGGGTTAGAATATGTGTGTAATCAAGTGAGCTATTAGGGACCAGAGGATCTCCAGATGGAATATTTTGTTCTAACTTGTGGAGTTAATACACAAAAGAGAAGTTTGACCAGGATGTTTGATGTATCTTATACCATGGACAAGTGGAAATGCACCTGGGCATGCAGTTATCAAATGTTGAATGAGGATGGGGCTATTGATGTATGCTTAAACTAGGAAGTCCTACAAATTTAAGGAAGCTTATAAGTTTCAGAATTGGAGAATTTACTAATGAATGTCATTTGGGGTATAAATCTTCAACATCATGGGGTTAATATTTGAGATGATTGGGCTGCGACTATGTTTAGATAATGTTGATTAGGTGGTGGCCTTTAATTCTGATTTTCTGTTCAAATCAGAGGAGGTATAGATTAAATAAAAAAGATTATGAATAGTTCTGATTTGACACAGGTGAGGTACAAATTATGTAGATGAGGCCAGACATAAGGGAAAAAGCTCATTGCTTATGATTGTTATTATGTTTCTCAGGGTTCCAAAATATAGAAAATTTGCTAGTTTGATTCTGAATTTGATTCTGAATACCTCAGTAGAATCTCCAATATTTACTCCCAGAGCATCTGAAATTCATTTTACACAAAGCTCTGTTCCCCCTTGTACTTGATATGTATTCCTCTTATGTCATCATTTTGCAAGAATGTGGTGATAGAGCTGTCATCAGAATGGGGGCTCATACCTAGAACTAGATCAGTCCTGCAGCAAGTTGGATAGCAGTTCATATGCATAGCTTGTTTTAGAGCCCTATGCAGTCTTAAGAGCCCATTGTTATCCATGTTTGTTAGCAAGGAAAGATAGGCAAGCAGCTTACACTTGTCCTTTTCATTTCCATTGAGTACATTTCAACTGCATACAGTGCCAAAAGGGAAATGCCGATATGAATTAGTATGGAATCAACTAAGTGACAGTTTATTTGAAGATGTTTGTTTACTAGCTAGAGTTGTTCTGGAATACATGATGATGCATGCAATATTATATTGGTTTGCTATTATGTTATTTCATTCTTCTTTGTTAAGGTGACAACAGTTTTTTGTTAGAAGAATGTAGAAGTGTAATTAAAAAAGAAAAAGAACTGCTTCTTGAGGCTGCTCACCCATGCGTGATTGATCTTGATTCAAATTGTAAGTAATACATAATTTAGTTGATCCTATGCAGGGAATGTGTTGAACTCTGTGGTTCAATAAACAATCAAAATGAAACTTTGTGTCAGTTAATAACCACTGTCTATCAAAAACAGGAAAACTGTATTGCTGATCATTTGTAATTTTACTAGTTTATTTCTCCTTTTGAGTCATGAGACTATTGTGAGAAAAAATAGCACCCTGACATCATTTCTACAAGTAATATGAGGGGGGTTCTGTTAATATTCCACAAAATATTTGAGCATTGGCTGTGAAGGATGAGAGGACATACTTGAAATCTGGTACAACATTTGGCCAGTAATTTAGTTTTCCTTATTTTCAGTCGGGAGTATTGTTAAAAATATCAAATCATTGTAGTCCAGTTTCTGCTCCTCTGACATTATGTATGGTTGCCCATATCCTTGAAGTTTGTTTAGTGACATTGAGTAGTTCTTTATCTCTTCTAGCGGGAGATGAAAAAATCCAGCCATTACATTCTTGATTCTACATAAAATTTCTTCAGGTGCTCCATGGTTCATAATCTGTAAACTGGTATCTACTTAGAAATAAATGAGATGAATGCTTAAGCTATTCAAGTTTGAAACTTACCTGGTCAGTCATCTTAACATGTTGAAAATGCTATGAGCAATCATTTTTTTATCTATTATTATCTGTTTATTCATGTTTTAAGAAAGGGGCTGGATAGTTGAATCATTGTGCCATGGTACTCTATGTACAGTAAATGCCATTTGAGTTTCTCCTTCTTATCTGCTAAAATGAATGTGAATATCTACATACCTGAAAAAAAGCCCCAGTTCTTGCAGGCTATATCTACTTTCCTTTGCTTACCTTCATGCCATCTTGAAAACAAGGAGAAATCAGTAACAGGGATATTATGTGAAAGAAGCCAAAGATTATCATCTGTCAGGCTATCAACAGAATCTCTAATGTATCTCTCAGGAATGCAACAGAAATCACTCCTCACGAACCCCTGAACACAAGGCATTAGTAAGGATCTTCCCCGTCCTAGTCCTTGATCATCTTCAACGGCAAAATTGTCAAACTTTGGGTCCACTTCCTGTTGATGGACCATCTAAAAAACTAGCCTTATTGCATCTTTTTGGGGCTGGCATCTGGAGGTTAAAAACAGGCCATTTTGGATTACATTAAAATGGCAGTATTGTGCATAACAGCATAGCAATCAAAGAGGTAAGTTTATTAATTATGACTGATTGAAAGACAATGAGAATGCTCCAAGAGGATCCAATACAGCAATCTGCTACCAGCTAAATCCATCCCTTAGGCTTGTCCAAATAGAACTTGAATGGTTCCATTCTACTGTCACAAAAGGTCAATGCATTCTGAGACACAATAAGCATGACTTTCAGTTATGTACTTTCTCAAGAATACCCTGTGAGTATGCTTTGTTTCTGGGCACTCTGAAATTGAGTTGTTTGACATAACTTGGCTCGATCATGTGATTCTCAGAAATGTCCAGTACTGGAATGTGGCATAATAAAGTATTGTAAACAGTAGTTTTCAAGCATATGCCATCTGCAAAATCCAAAATTTGGAATGCCACTGTAAGTTTTTGAGAAAGGAATCTTCTTGTTGCATTAGTCTTCTATGTAATAGGTGCTTTCTGTGCTGGGCTCGATTGAATTAAAAAATGTGCCAACCAGACTTGCTGTTGATTGATACAGTTCAAAATCTGCAAATCAAACCTGGTGCCACTGTTAGATAGCTTGATCTTGTTCGGAGTCAACCTGCCAGCTGTCTAATATTTCCAGCTTGCTTGAAGGTATATCCTTCTACCATATTCATTTAGTGTATCTTTCCTGAAAAAAGTATTTCATTTGATGTACCATTCTTTAATTTTGAAAAATAGTAGAGGGAAATATTTCATTTTAATGTAGAATCCTTCCACTAATATTTCATTTTCATTCGAAATTGAATAAACTCTCTCCCAGTTCAGCCACTACAGCATGACTGCAAGCCGTTGGAATGTTAAATGATCAGGTCTTTTACCCTCTTTTGCATTAGATAGAAAAACTGGACTGCAATGTCACAGTGCTTATGATTAGCAAATCCGAATATCATAGGATACTGCTGTAAGGTGTTCCAGAAGAAAATTAAACTGCAACCTAATAAACATCTGAGAGGCCACTGTTAGGAGGGAAGATTTTGTCTAACTTAGAAATTAAATCAGGATTTTGTTTAAGTTAGGGAAAAAAAAAAGAGAGATGGCTGAGCATGTTAAAAGCCAATTGTATAATATCTACAACATTTTGCTGCATTGAATTCACACCCTGTTAGCCATAACCATCCAAATAAAGGGCTATGTTCATATTTACTATGGATGTAAGTAGTATGCACCAATATCCTGTAGAGACACTCCAGATTAATGAATATGTATCTTGCTATAGATTCTAGAGTAAGTTATGATAAAATCACATAAATATTTTAGGCCTCTTTTAAAAAATAGGTGAGGCTTTGCAGCAAAATAATATAACAATGCATTTGTCTGGTACAACTTCTGATGTTAAGATGACAGAACTGCATCTCTCTCTCTCTCAAAAAAAAAAAAAAAAAAAAGGAAGAAGAAAGAAAGAAAGAAAAAAGAGAAAAAGGGAGAAGAAGAGGAAGAAGAAGCTAGACATGCTTATTAATATCCTCAAATGCCATTTGATGCTTCTGCCTATTTGTATTTCAACTGGAGTTTAAAGGCCTCTTCAGGCAGCAATATTCAACTTCTACAACAATTTTATAGTTTAATGTTCTTCTGCTCCATCTCTATTGGCTTCCTCACCATTTGTTTGTATTTCTGAGAGCCTTGCAATGCCTTCACATCCATCATTGATGTATGATGACTTTATTTGTGCATAATTCTATGTAGGATGGTTTGAACACAACTGGTTCGATTGACTATTGAGATACCAGATGAAGCTTGCTAATGATCAACCTTAGGGACTATTATTTCTGTCTTTAAATTGCTTCCACCCACGGCATTTCTTTACAAGTTGAGGATCTAGGTCAAGTTCACAATAGACATTCTTCTTCCATTGAAGACCAAGGCATTCTTCTGTTTAAAAGTTATTGCCAGGTTGTTCGGCCCATTTCTTCTCTGTATTCATAAATTTTGCGCTCTTATTTCTTTTGTTTTATTTCCCTGTACCATCCAAGTCATCTCTCTTATCCATCGAGATGCACTGTACAAGCCCCTTTATATGTGTCTTTGTTCTGTCTTCAGACATGCTATTATTCAGAAGTTGTTGTTGCACCAACACAACTAGATGTCCATATGAAAGTCTTTACCAAATATTGCTAAATTTTCACTTTGAATAAGCTTAGATCCATCTATTTGAAGGCACCTGCTCTCGGACATATTACTTTCCCTTTTACCGATTTCCTTATCCCATGCCCGAAGATCTTTACTGTTTGTTTATATTTCTTCCTCGGCGTCAATACAAAGACCTCTCTTCTACCTTTGTTCCATAGGATCCATCCACCAAATCAATCCTTGTTTAACAAGCATGACCAATAATAAAATAGCATATGTACCCTTTTGCAAATGCACATAGCAATGTGCCTATAGTAAATTAACTATAGTTTTTTGTCCACAACCATTTCCATTAAATCAGGTAGACTCTATCCAACTGTACCCAAGGAGCTTTTTCATTTTCTGTTTCTTCATCAATTTCTTCATCTTGAGAGCATCTGCCCGTCTCCCACAATCGAGATGCATGCTCGACAGTATTACACAGCTTCCTGCACTCTCTGGCTCGATTTCAAACAGATGCAAGGCTGCTGTCTTGGCAAGCTCAACATTGCCATGGCGCTGGCAAGCCCCCAGCAATGCTCCCCACACAAAAGAATCTGGCTCCATAGGCATTCCCTTGATGAGATCATAAGCCTCCGCAAGCTTCCCAGTTTTGCCAATCAAGTCCACCATGGAAGCATAGTGCTCCAATCGTGGCTCAATCCCATGATATTCTTGCATCAAAATGAATAAATGCTTTCCCAAGTCAACCATTCCAGCATGACTACAAGCTGTAAACACTGCCGTAAATGTAAGATGGTCAGGTTTCACATGCTCATTTTTCATCTGATAGAAAAGCCCGATGGCATTCTCACAGTATCCATGGTTTGAATATCCAAAAATCATAGAATTCCATGTTACAGTACTTCTTTCCTGCATCTTATCAAAAATCCGGACTGCTTCCGATATAAGCCCACACTTGGCATACATGTCAACAAGAGCACTACCGACGAACAAATCTTTGTCCACCCCTGTTAGCACAGCATAACCATGAATCTCTTTTCCATGTCTCAGGTCCGCAACATTGGCACAAGCTGGCAAGAGACTGCTAATTGTGACCGACCTCGGCCTCATTCCTGCAACGACTACCATTTGCCTGAACATCCCAAAGGCCTTGTCGTACTTGAAATTGAGCACAAGACCGGATATAATTGAAGTCCAAGAAACAACATCGGGCTCAACTCCAACAACCTGCATTGATCTGAACAGATCCATGGCCATCGCATCATTGCCCATCCGAGAGAATCCAGAAATTAATGCATTCCATGTCACTAAATCAGGTTTTACTCCTAAATATCTCATCTTTATGAGTAGGACCATGGCAATTTCTGCTAGGCCTCCATGGGCATAGCCCGAGACCATGGAATTCCACACCACGAGATCCTTCTCAGCCGTTCTGTCAAACACCCTCCGAGCACTGTGAAGTTCACCGCATTTGGAGTACATATCGATCAAAGCACTATCAATGAAAGCATCAGAATCGAGCAGAGAACGAGTGACCAAATTGTGCACTGCTCTTCCACTTTTTAGCTCAGAAAGGTGAGCACAGGCCCGGAGAACGCTTGGAAGGACGAAACGATCGGGTTTGAGACCTTGGGTGAGAAGTCGGTGGAAGACATAGAGGGTCTCGTTGTGGAGACCTTGGCGGGAGAAATAGCTGATCTGGGCGATCCAATGGCTGAGATTTACTTTGCACATCCTCGTAGGATCTCCTACACTGGATATCTATGATAACGAAGCCCACGTCTAAATGTAAGTTAAACCCTGATATATAGCATGGAAGTTTGTATGCGCTCGTCAGTAAGAGATTTGTCTCAACGAAATCAAAGGCGGCTGTCAGATGTTAGGGTTATCTGATTGAGGCAAGGCTCCCGAGGATCGGACCGTCCGAAAACTGGGTGCAAGGGAAATCTT
This sequence comes from Areca catechu, assembly GCA_021397845.1. Lineage (NCBI taxonomy): Eukaryota > Viridiplantae > Streptophyta > Magnoliopsida > Arecales > Arecaceae > Areca > Areca catechu. The sequence goes on along the minus strand of CM038050.1, from coordinate 3,081,151 downwards.
GAAGGAGCCTTTCGTTCCGCCTCCGAAATCTCGAAGTGCTGATCTCCTCCTTTCGCCATTGGCAACCGCCGCAAGAACCGCCCTCAATACCGTGGAGTTCTTGATGAACGGCGTGGGTCATGTGTTGTACTCCAAGAGGAACGGGAGTCGAGCCAATGTCTTCGGACATCCTCGACTGGATGCGGCCGCCGGGCAAAGCGCCAGTACTTCCTGCTCCCGGTCGGAAATCCCTCCAGGTGAGAAGTTTCCTGAACCCTCCGAGCAAAAGCTACACTCGAGGTTCTTCGACGCAGTGAATAACTACCGAGACTAGGCTATGTTTCCGCTCCCAAGATCTTTCTCCAGACCTATCCGCCAACACCCGGGTGATGAAGGCCTTCCGCTTGGTCAGCGAGGTTGATGAAGTCCTCAGGCTCTTCCGCGACATGAAAGAACCCAGATGCAATCCGAACGTTCTCTGCTGTAACGCCGTGATCAGTCCCGAAGAAGCCGAAGCAGTATTCGAGGAAATGATCTTCTCGGGGTAAGCCTATGAGATGTGCTTTTTCCTATAACGTTCTTATTAAGATGCGTTCTTGGTATGCGAGTCGATTCGATTAGGCCTACGAGGTCGCCCATAATCCTGACTCCACCACATCGCGCGTCTTTGGAGTAGGGTAGGGAAAATTGGGGAGGCTTGGGGTGTTTGGGATTGGATGCTGGAATGCTGGAGTAGAAACACCCGTCCACTGTCCACACCTACATGCCCATCGTGCAAAATTATTGCCTTGAAGGAAGAATTGAATAGGCTAAAAGTTTGATGGCCACGATGGAGAGTGTCGGTTGCCCTCCTAATTCTGTAACCTACCATTGATGGGTGCAATTTGTAAAGTTGAGAGCTTTGATGAGGTTGAGAGGGTTTTGCAAGGTGTGTCCAAGGGTTGGAACTTGGGAGGAAGCCTGATGCGATAACCCATAACGCATATGTCAATGGCCTTTTGTAAGGGCCCCAAGGCTAAGGAACCATTCCAGAAATTGTAAGTTATGCTGGGGAATGGATTGTCCCACGGTAGTCACTTTAAATATCCTTTTTGACTGCCTTCATCATGATTCCGTAGTTTGGGTAGCTAAATGCTTATTGGACAAGAGTTCTAGATTAGAATATGATGTTGGTGTTTTTTGTCACTATTTACTGTAGATTTCGGCTCAAGGTCGAAGCTAGTGCTTACTAGTGGTAGTCGTCGCTGGAGTGACTTGCAAAACAAAATCTATAGTCGGAGATTGGTTCTGGCAAGAATTCTTCGGTATTCAAGTTAGTGGTCTAGAATAGATGGGAAGTAATGAGCGTGGAAAAGAGTTACTTAAAATTTTTGAGATTCTAGTTATTTATAAAAGATGGCTAACAAATCACCTCTATCAAAAATATTGGGCTATTCATCGTGTTATTATGGGCACAGGATCTTAGCCCTCATCTGCTCTCGCATAGGGAGGAATTGGTTGCTATCGATCATATCCACATGAGATAACCGTTTCTGCATGTTGGATAATTGGTTGTTTAAATCTCAAAGATGGGTCATGACAAGGAGCGCATCGAAGAACTGTAGCTGATAATAGCTAAGTAAAAATTATTTTGATATTAAATTTGGTGCCACTGATAGACCAACAAACAAGTTGCCAGATAAAAATGCAGCTACTGATTACTGAACTATGAGGATGCCTTGATGATAAGCTTTGGTTAACAGATAGGTCAGTGGCTGAATATGTAGATTAAGTATCAACCTGTGATCGTGTCCTGAAGGTATACCTGAGACTTCTAAAGTACCCCCATAACGGTTACAACTTACAACATTGTGATGAGCTGCAGGCCATGTGAGTTCATGAGATGGCTATTCTTAACCTCTTGACTGACATGATTAAAAAAAGTATCTCCCCAATACTAAAGGGATTTAATATTATGATTCATAGTCTTTGCGTAGGTGGAAAATTTCACAATGCAAAATATCTGATTAGCAGCAGAGAATTCATTACAGATTTGGTTGACATATAGCTCAATTCATTTGTTATTTCCTTTTTTGTATCATGGATGTGCAGAAGATTACACCAGATACAATCACTTATACTATTTTGTGATTAATAGCCTTTGCAGACAAAGAAAAGGAGCTAGATTGTTTCCTCAGATCTCTAGAATATAAATGTTCTACCAATCTTGTTGTCTCTCTAATTTATAGGCTGATTAGGACTAGAAAGCTCAAGGACATGCTAGACCTATGTAAAGGACTGGAGAGGCAGGTCTTATTTTCCAGATATCCACATATATGACACAACAATCAGGGTATTTTCCTGGGAGGGTCTCTGTGAAAGCACAAATATTTATAAAAGTCTGTCATATTCTGGACAAAACGTCCTGAAGGTGTTAAACTCTTCCTGGATGTTGGATTTGTTTGATCTAACATTTCTTTTTCATCGGAGAACATATGAACATAGGGGAGGTAATTTTCTTTCTCTACTTTGGTTCCAGCTTTCTGTTTTACCAGATTTGACAGTGTATGTTACCATGCAATGTTCATTTCCTTGGATCAGCATTTTACATGTAACATACAACAGCCTTCCCCCTTGTCAAGCATCTAACATTACTGCAACTAATAACGAGAACTAGCTGTAATTAAACTGTCACAGTACTGTTTAATGTTCCTATATTCTTCAAATCCATGTATTACACTTATTCTAATCCGCAAAAACTAAATTTATTTGTAGAAAGAAAAGTGTGTATTGGTGTTGTGCTATGATGAATCTTCCTGGAGCTCCCACATTATATGTCTTACAAGAGAACCACTTTTCTGCTCCCATATTTAAATTTACTCCTTCACTGGCTTTCATTCAGGCTTCTTAGATTGGCCTTTTCTCTCTGATATATGATGTGTCATAATGCTTGCAATCATGAATCATGATATCTCCAGAATTCAAAAACTGTCTCCATTGCTTGCTGTCTATTATTTAGGATACTGACAATGGTAGATGCCATTTTACATGTACATGTGTTTATTGGGTTAGGAATTGGATGTTTGAGTTTATACATGCTGCTATATGTTGTTAGACTTTACCAGTTATTGAACTACATTATGCATATCTTTAATATGTAAGATATGTTATGGAACATTTATTGAACATACAAGGAACCTGATAGACCACTTAGCAAAATCTACATCGAAGATAAATTTTCCTTCTCAGCAAGCAAGTATTGCATACACCTTTTTCTTTAGATCAACTTTCTCTAGTTGTGGTATTTCTTAGAAGCCAATAGTTGACCTTTTTGTTTCAGATTTTTTTGATAATTCTGGTTGTTGGTTTTTCATTCTTGATACTACATTGCAATTAGGGATCAAAAACTAATCATAATTGACACCTTTTTTTTTCTTTTTCTCTACCTCTTATAGCTGGGAAGAGTCAAATGTAATGTACTTTAGTGGTTTATTCAACTTGCATGTGGAAGGGGAAAAGTAGACAAAAACAAATCTATGTTGTTTTTAATATTGAGAACTAAAGTCTTATTTATATCACAATAATTAAAAAGTCAAGCAATACGATGGTCTTAATTCTTCACTTGAGAATTAAGGTGTTCTAGCTGTTCAAATTGACTTTCATATCAAAAGAACGGAAGGTTACACTTTGACCCCATGAACTTTGGCCAAGTTCCACCTCATCCCCTTGGGTTTAAAAATTTGTAATTGGCTCCCTTAAGTTAACAAATCGACTCAATTAATAGGACTTTAATAAAAGTCTTACTTGATGGTCAAGTGAGTCTTAAATTTCTCTAAAATCTCTACTCTTCTCCATGTGTAGTTAAAGAGAAAAAACCTCTCAACCTTCTCTAAACCCTCTAATGACTCCCTCTACACCCACTCTACTAGTTGCCTCAACATCACCTCCTCTTCCTCCAATATCTTTCATGGCTATCGTCCCTACCTAGAAACCACCATAATAGGAGCCTCCACTGCCATCATCCCTATCATGGTAGATCTTGCTGGCCCGAAGGATTCCTGTGCCATCAAGATGGTTCTGGTCTCCATTCATGGTGGCAAGATCTACCTCCAAGACCTTGTCACACCTACAATTGTCATTTCTCTCTCTACTACCCCCTTCCTTCTTATTCTCTTTCCTTAGTTTTCTTTCTTTTTTTCCATGTTTTTCCTCTATCCTCTCTGGTTTTTCTTCTTCTTCTCTAAGTAGAGGACCATCGACATCAAGAGGGGGACAGAGGGGGGCATGGGGAGTGGTGGGAGCATGAGTGGGCAATGGAGGAGACCATGGTGGTAATGCTGGAGTAGGTTGTGGGGTTTGGCAAGGTAGCCAATAAGCTCATGCTTGATCTGGCGGAGCCAATGCTTGGAGGCCTTGATCTTATGGAGGATGAGGGAGACGTATGTGGAGATAATGGAGAGGTTCTTGTGGCCAGTAGTGGCAAGGGGTGGGTGGAGGAGGCAAAAGCATAGAGGGCAAAGAAGTTGATGGCGATGACAGAGACAAGCATGAGGAGATAAATGGAGGGCAGAGGAGCAGATCATGGTGTAGCAAAGTAGGTAGTGCCATCACCAATCTTGATGGAGATGGAGGTCATGAAGGTGGAGAGGAGGGTGAGCTTGGGTGGTGATGGGACTTGCTAGTGTTTTCAATAATTTTTCTTTATGCGGCTTGGGGGTGGTTTGTGTTAGGAGACAAGCTTTGGCATTGATAGACATCCATGGAGTAGGTTTGCCAATGTTATCTCCTTTGATGATGATGAGCTTCATCGATTATGGCAACCATGAAAGCTATGCTTTGTCGGCAAGTTTCTGGGACAATGTCCACCGCCGGAGATTTGGTTTGCGAGCTTTCGGCCAAGTGGAATCTTGAATGCAGACTTCAACTATTACTTGGGCAAATGAAGATTATGAGTTTCTGCATTGTCTCCAAACAAGATATTTTGCATCTGTGGACGATGGGCATGTGGTTGGTTGTTGGCCATGTGTTTGCAATGGACTTGACCGGCCCATTGGTGCCTGGTAGCCAAGTGGGCTCACAATTGTTTATGAACATCAGAAGGATTGGTGTGCTTCACTTGTGGCCGGATCGACCATGGTCAAGGCAATTGCCTCACTGCCAACAAGGGAACACTCTCTCACCTGATAACATTATGGTGAAGGTCAATGCTAGGTTACTATGGCCATTCCAGTTTCTGCTCTTCCAACAAGGATGCTGGCCATGTCTACTGACCAATCACCACTCATCTAAGGGCCATGGTTGGTGGCATGTCAGGTTCTTGATCGGAGAGCTAAGGCAGTGCAACCCCAAGCCTCAAAGACAATCTCTAGGTTGACTTATCTACAGGTGAGTTATAGGTTGACTTATCTACAGGTGGGTTATCTTGAACAATTCCTATAGCTTGCTGCTTGGCTCATGGTGGTGTCGTACTATTGTGTTGTGACAACTGGCAAACTGCTGCAATGGGTGGTCAAGTCTCCATCAGGGTGGGCACCTACATGGTATCATGTGTCACTTCGATGTGTTCTTCTAGGTCATGGTCCTCGAAACTTTGCTCTAATGTGGACTCTCTTGGCTTGCACCCTTGGACACATGGCAGTTTGTCCCAGGTTCATCTGGGAAATCGAGTGGGAATGAAAAGCAAGCAAGATGGTGGGATCCTGGCTCTGCACCTTATCTTGAGAGCATCCCTAGTCCATGGTGGGACTCTTCAGTGCATAAGGAGGAGTGAGGAGGAGGCCAATGTCCACTAGGACCCATCATCTGCGATGCATGATGGTGTCTATGGTTTGGCTCTACTGAATCAGTTATTAAATCATATTTTATTTGATTAGGAACAGGTGTTCTAGAACCATTAATGTAAGAAAGAGCTCAATTTGCAGTTAGTTTTTCTTGTAGAGATTTTGTAGATCTAATTTTTAAAATCTCTCCCTGTTGTTTTCTCATTTTATTGTACAATTATGTCCTAGAACTAGAGCATTGGTTGTAATTATTTGTTTTCCATTTTTGCAAAGGGAAGCGGACCAACCATACAAATGCAGACTGTCAAGTCTAATAGGATCTTTGTAATGTTGAATATGATGAAATGAACAAATTCAACATTTTAACCGTGAACTAGTGTCTGCATGTTCTATGTTACACCGAGTAGATGATATCATGATTAACGGATCAAGGCATTGAACAATGGCAATTGTGATAATTCTCTTTATTTCTTGTAAGTACCACTAAGGTTAAAGTCTTGCCTTTTGATTGAACTCGATATATTGCTGTCTCAACTGCATAATTCTTGTGAGCCAATTCATGTAACTTATAAAATGATAGATGCTATGTGATGTTTCTGTGAAGTGGGTATAATATCCACCATACTTCTGCATCCACTTGATGAGATGATTTGCTTTCTTAAATCTTTGAAAAACTGCTGCACTTTGTTTGTAACCACCAGTCAGATATCAAAAAGTTTTGCAAATAAAAGGTTCATAATCTTGTGATCTCACATAAAACAATTAAATTTGTTTGCTATCATTGCTGCATCTAAGCGAGTTCCTATGCAGTGTTGTAGATCAAATGATTTTTGAAACAGCATCCCTGATATAAGATTTCAAAGTGGAAAAGTTGAGGTTTATTAAAAATAACATTAAAGACACGTGACTTGTTATCGTTCAGCTGCAAACATGGACATTAACCCCCATTCCTTAGCTTGCAGGAGGGTAGAAGATGATGAGATAAACCTGACGCCTAAGCAGGTTTTCCAGCTCGAGGAATGCATGAAGGCATGTGGACTGGAAGTTGTGGGAGAAAAGTGGTGGCTTGCAACTCCATGGGGAAAATGAAGTCCCTGGTGCAGCAATACGCGTCTGTCTTCAGAGCCAGGCATGCACTCTTAACGCCTAACTTCCTTCCCTTGCCGCTTCTACTCAAACTTTGTAGGGCAGCAGGAGTTGCGGTCCACTTCACATGTTGCCACGCCACGTCCAGTTCCTCCGATTGGTTTCGGTGTAACTCGCGTCATGGTAGTGAAGGGGTGATCTGGAAGAATCACAACAACCGTGGCTGGTGGTGTTTCACCCATACCCCGTGTCACGGGAGCCCTTGCCTTGAAGCAGCAGTTTTTTTTCGGATTTTTTTTTTTAAATAATATTTTTTAAATAAAAAATTATTAAAATAGGTATTTTTCGTCGACGTGGCGGTGACGGGATATCTAAGTTCGGCTTTTCAAAACGAAATTGAATTCGTATTTTGAAAAGATGAAATTCTTATAAATCAATATTTTTTTATTTAATTTTAAAATTTAATGACACGTAATTAAGTGATGCGATGTTGAATTCGTCTCTTGGAAAGACGAATTCAATTTGGAATTCGTCTTTCCAACGAACGAATTCAAAATCAAATTTTTTTATAATTTTATAAATATTATTATTACTTTTAAATAAAATTAATAAATTTTAATTTTAAATAAATAAATAATAAATAAAAAATTAGTATTAGTTAAAATTTTATATATTATTTTTTGATAATATTAATTATTATATTATTTTAAGATAATATTAATTAAAAATAATATTAATTAACTATATAAAAATAATATTAATTTAAAATTAATAATAATTTAACTAAAAATAATATTAATCGAAAATAATATTAATTAAAAGATATTATAATATATATTATATTATAATTATTATTTTATATTCTAAAATATAATGAAATATTATAATTTATTATATTATATATTATAATTTTTATAATATAGTATAAAATTTTTAAAAAAAAAAAAATAAAAAATAATCATTATATCGATACTATTCGGTCGCTAGCTCGATACCAGTTCGGTCGACAGCCCGGTATCAGTCCGATCCCTTGCTCAGGAGCGATGGCAGGACTCGACGACCGGACTGGTGATCAGGTCTGTGGCATGACTAGGTTAGACCGGTGACAGGATCTTGGCAATCGAATAAGTAATCGGACCCGGGTGGCCAGACCAACTGCCGGATCGGGGCCGCAACTAGGGTCGGATCGGTGGCCTACAGTTTAAATTTAGGAGCGCTGATCCTCTGTGGCACACTGCAGCGTGCGGTACACCGTTTCCTCATCCATCACATGATGGATGGCCGGTGAACAACGTGTGTGCACCGCACACACGCGGTATGAGTTGTTTGTTTCATCGATGGACGCTCTGCAGAGAAGCCAGGTTGGAAATTTAATATTATTAGATGATACTTGCTTTTTTACTTCATTTATTTACGCACCGTGGAAAGCATGGTAAAGAGAATATTCGAACAATTCCACGAAGCTTCCATCATCCACATCCATTGGGATACCGAGTGCTTCAGGAATCCTAAAAAATCTGGTTCATTTGCCTCTCGATTATGGATGTATTTTCTTGAACTTTTGGGTTAGGGGTTGGTAAAGTGGTACCACCATCATTACGTCTTATCAGTTTGAAAATACTTAAATACAGAGCACCAGAGTTTATGCACTCAGAAACAAAAGATCATACCGCCCTCCGACGATAACAGGTATGACGCCACCACAACATTCCGAGCCCTGTACTTCTCCCTGGAACAAGCTTTTAATAGCAGGGCGCCATCCATCGAACCCAAGCCTGTACACTTGGAAATATCAAATTTCAGCCTATTAATTTTAAAAGATCAACATATGAGCAATTAGTTAATAGGTTTTTCTACAATTATCCTAATCGAAAAAATATGACAGCTATCATAAGTCCCCACCCTGGTTGCAAAGATACTGGATCTCGGAACTTGGCCTACCATCTAGATTTTCAACACCCAACAAGACTTTTAGGAATTTATACTACATTAACCGAATTCCCTAATCATCAGTTCTGTGCCATTATGCTGTTGATATCATTGTCAAAATAAAGTTCAGGAGTAATAAGCAAGATCCATAAACTTTTTCAAGAACAGGAAAAATCAACTAAAATACGATGCAGACGCCTCTGATAACTTGGAAGAAATGGCAGGCATCCTGTAAACAAGAATATGGCTCGCATCTGCAAAATTTTGGAACTTCCCTGGGATGTAGGCAGCGTCCCTCAAAACCTCTCTCCAAACCTAAAAAATATTGCACCAGTACCGGCATTATGATCAACTGCATACTCTGCTCTTACCAAACCAAGCTTGGCGCCTACACCATAAGATGAGCCTTGTCCAGCCCGGCGGAAGAACTCGGTTGGATTTCCTTTGACATCCTTTGAACTACCAAGATCATTCCCATGTTCTACAAATCCATATACATGGGTATTCCTCACAGGGATCCGCAGCTCCGCAGCAAGCTGAACAATATGAAAAGGTAGTTAAATCTCAAGTGATTGAAATGAAAAATTACCCAGATCCGTTGATCGATCTACAATCACCAGTGATGATGATTGTGGAAATTATCAGAATCATTGTTTATTCTTAATCTTAATTGAACGGGAACCATGTATCATTTATGAAAGTTCAAGCTAATATGCAGAAAGATCTCCTGTTATGCTCACCTCAAGAATGCTTCTGCAGGCACCCAGCTCGCCCATGTTGTAGCCCCTCACTGAGTAGGGTCCTCCAAGTGTGAAAGCATCATAGCTTGGGAGGTCTCCCACACAACCGCCAAAATGTCCATGAAGGACCAAAACGGGTGGTGGCGGCTTGCCAGCACCTTCTTCTGCTTGTTTCAATGGAATGAAGCGTGTCACCGTGAGCTGGTGACGATTGAAGAAGGGAAACTTGCTGCCAATTCCAAGGCCTTGGTCTAACTGCAATCCAAGAGAAATGCAGCCATCAAAACATGAGAAAAGTTTGAAAATGTATATCAGGAAAGAAAATGTTTTAGTACTTACAAAGAAGTCAAAAATGGATTACATAATACAAATAGGACACTGAAATTTCCATCCTAAACAGATCTAAAAGTACGGGTTTGCCTCGGAATAGTTTTATTTTGTAAAAAGGGACCATCTGCCCTAACCATAATTTGACAAATTGGTGCCACTGGCATAGCATTCATATTAATAATTGATCTATAAAAACATCCACAAATAAAAACAATCTAAATCCTCCAAAATTCCCAAATTGCTATGTAATCTAGGATATGATGGTCATAGGATCTCTCTCTCTCTCTCTCTCTCTCTCTCTCTCTCTCTCTCTCTCTCTCTCTCTCTGTATGTGTGCATGCTCGCATGCACTCACGTGTGTGCATGTGCATGGGGTGTGTGTGTGCATGCACACGTGTATCCATAGGATTTTAGGATCTCTATTTCTCTCTCCTCTCTGTGTATCCATGACAGCAGCTTATGGTAAAACTTAACATGCCAGAACTACAATTATTCAAAATAACTGATAAGCAAACTAACAGTACACACCTGAAAGACATCTCTCTCACCAATGACTGCACCATTTACAAACTTTGTGTTGTCACGAGTAATATTTGCCTGCGCAAATGCCATGCGGTCAGTACCAGTACCACTGAGGGTTGTTGGAGGTCCATCCATGCTTAAGCCACCAGTAGGAAGTGCTCGAGCACCACGGGTACATATACTGCTAGTTTCATCTCGAGTTGTGATTTCCTCCATCACAAGTCCGTAAGTGAATTTGCTCTGTCGCGTGAAGGCCTGAAATTTGAGCAATACATCTAATAGACATTATAAAAGATCCTTCAAAGAATAAATTCACTGAAATAAATTCGAGAATTGAGCAAAGAGAAAACATCAACACCTACCTCTGTTATATTTGCTTTGAAACCCACTCTGTCAATCCATACAGGTGGAACTTCATCCACCCCTGGCCCACCAGTGAAAACAGGACTCAACTTCCGGCTGTTAAAGCAGCTAGCACGGAATGTGCGGTTACGAGGGTTAGACACTCCATCCACATATGGATGTGCATACTCCAACTTGAAGGATAGGTCATCCTAAACAAGCATTGTACAGTTTAGAAGTTAAATTTGGAATGATGCATTAATGACGACAATAACGATGAGATACTTTATGCTGATAGTAACACATATACTGCTCTCTATTATCTTTTCCCCCTTGAAAAACTTGGGTAACTAGATCCACGGATCATAAATTAACAAAAAGAACAATATAATCTCTGTGATTTGTGCTGACCCAAGCTGATGAACAGCAGACGAACTCATGTGCACACACCACATTTGGAAATATGTCTTACCTAAGGCTTTTATGAATATGGACTCAACAATGTAGGACCTGGTTCGTAAAGGAAATCATATGTCTTTTAGCAAAAAATGAACAAAGGAGGATTTTCAGACAAGTATGACCACATTGCTAATCTGAATACAAAAGTTCTGAACAAGTTTTTGTTGTATATAATCAAGAAGAGAAATGCAAGTCTTGAAAAATACAAAAAAGTAATTCTTGGCATTCCCCTGTATCAATATAAAGATGGTAGTATCGAACAGCATAAATTAGCACATAGAACAACAAAGAGAAAGCAGTCAACCAAAAAAATGACCTAAAGATGCAGCGAGAAAACTCCCTAGCCTCGTCACCAACTATTTGCACCACATTTATATCAATGATTTTGATATGAAGGCCGACCAGTAACAAGTCTCAAAAAGCCATTAAACATAGACTGAGTAAATGATAGAATTTCAGAAGGGGCACTTTTTATAGAGTGAATTATTCGGCAAGTAGACCAAAATACATGGCCAGTAGGCTAAGTTATGCTTGATTGATAGGCCAAAGTACTAGAAGATGCAATATATATTTACTAGATCAATTACTACTAGAAAGATGCCAATCTTAGGCTAAAATTGCTACATGAGGTAGCAGAAATATCAGAAAGGCAAGCCGAAGTACCAAGAACATAGGTCAATATACAAGATATAGGCTGCTACACTAAAGATACAAGCCAAAAATATACAAAAGCAAGCCAAAGTACCAGAAAAGCAGATCAAAGTATCAAAACGAAGAGTAGACCGAAGTAGCAAGAGTATAGTCCGAAGTAATTAGGATAAATACTCAGAGGGATAGAGAAATTGGCCGATGATGAGATCTTAATGTAGTAAAGTTTTAGGATGATGGCTAGCCAACTATTACCAATACTCATGACATAAGAAGAAGTTAATGCTATCCATTAAGTATGGCAAAAGTGGCCCATGTGGCACAACAAAGCAAAGCTAAGTGTCCAATATGAGTAATGGCTCCCATTTGTCCACTACCATAATATGAGAAAAAGAAAAGCACTACCTACTTTAACAATAGTAGCCCAAGTGGCAGGCAACAATCAAAACAAGCGTCCAAAGCTATCAATACCCATCTCACTAGTTAAGAGTGCTTATAAATATCGAGATATTTGGGATTAATAGAATGAAACAGTTAGGGACTCAACAAAAAAAATATTAAGGATGGAAAACACGGAAACTGAGTACTTGAGATGTTATTAGAAATTATTTTGAAGGTGAATGGTTAGCAAGGAGTGGGTAGTTTGGATATAATTGTATAGTAAATCTATTTAAACTGGATATAACTGTACTGGAGGAAGGATCTTAGAACAATGAAAACTCTACTTTTCCTGCTTATCTATTTTATCATTTAAGTTGTATTTACAACATTTTTCTAAAGAGTAGATGTAGGCAGTAATTATGTATCCAAAAATCCTAGAAGGTTCAAGACAAATCTGAACCCAATTTGGTTATCTTCGAGTTTTTGGTCTTGCACCGGTGGCATACCGTGCATTTTTTCTTGCACCATCAATTTATTGTTGTTCTCTCAACTTTTTGGCATGCCCGATGAGATCAGTATGGAACGCCATCAAAGATGAAGATTGAAATTCAAATCTCTACTATGGGACAATCAGAAACTCTTCTCGTTGGTGATCAATATGTTGAAGACCAGCGAGCTTCCCTGACTGAACACGTCAAGTCTTGCTCACCCTTGCAGCAATCTCATACCGTTAGTGGTGAGGCCCAACATGGAATGTCACTAGGAAGGAAAGTTGTTCAACATAATAGCTAACTACCAACTATGGGGACTTTCCAAGGTGTAGTTAAATAGATGTATGATACAATGGCATAATTGAGGTACCATTTAGATGAGTCAAAAAGATCTTGTAGAAACAATGACTAGCCAGTTTGCAATGATTGTGAGATCGCTAATAAACCAACATAAAAATTCTTTTTTAATTGTATCCAAGCAAATGGACAAGCTGATTACCATTTCGACCAAATCAAAATTGGTCCCTAAATGCATCTTGTAATATATTTTCAAGTATGCAATCTTTGAAGAATAGCCCATTAGTGGTGCGAAGATCACCGGCACAAGATCTATGGTATGGAAATGCAAAAATTTTAGAGCGGCCTGATTCACAAAAACTAATGTCTTATGACAAAGAAAAGGCTGAATAATATGTTGGGGAGCCCTCCAAATTAAACCATATTTATTGAACAAGGGAGCATCAATTAGACCTCCAGTTCCACCTCAAATAGTCACTTCGGCCAATTATAGGCCGAATGTGAATGCAAATGATGCCACTTCTAATCAAGGATTGCTGAACCAGTACCGGGATCCATACCGGTCATGGCTGGTACAGTACGGTCCGATCCGTACCGGCATGTGTACCGGCATTATTTTTTTTTCAAAAAAACAATCTTTCTCCCCCCTTTCAAGCAAGGATCGCTGAACCAAACATGAAATGCACCTAAACCAGACCGAACCGAGCCCGAACCAGACCGAACCGGACGATACATACCGACATAGTACCGTACCATACCGGTATGGAATTGAATTTTTTTATTTTTTAAATGCCGTATCGATTTAAATAGCTGAACCATACCGGCTCTTGGCCGATACGGTACGGTGCACCCCGTATCGGACGATACAAGATGGTTCCGTAAACCCTGCTTCTAATAATAGCTTCAACCAGTTATAGGCTGAATATACCTACCAAAAATGGTGGTAGTCAAAGTAAGAATTAGAGTGAACATGCGGCTAAGGTAGCAATTAATGTGGGGTAGGGGGCAAACAAACTTGGAAAGATTTGATACAAGCAACACTGGGAGCAATTCAATTGCCCAACTTCTATACTACCACAACATGAGTCTCCTAAGATTGGTTCTACTTTCATTCCAATAGCATGAACCAGGACTAATACATATGATACAAATCCCTATGTAGTGCACTGGAATCCCTTGTATCAGCCTTAAATGAGGGTCTCTCAGCAAGGTGGAATGCATCAAAATCAAGAAGATCAGGTCCAGCCAATGCCATATCTCACCCACATAGTAGAATCGGTCAAAGGGCAACTTTGTTTTCCATTTTGGCTATTTCGGCTAGTCAATAGATTTATTTATAGGGAGCAATATCTAGAATGGTATGATCTAATCTTCGAATTTCTTAGAGGATACAAGGTACCTAAATTCTCTACATTTTCAGGAGATGATGAAAAACCAATAATGAAGACAATGGAATATCAACAGTTTGTGCATAAATCTTTGAAATTTTGACATGCAATCATCTACCTAAAGGGCAAGCACCACCATGGCCCTTATCTCTATCAGATCTTTCGCGGTCAATATATGCTACTCAAGTTCACCATTGTTAATGAGAAATCTTTATCAAACTTCTTAGTAAGTGAAGCAAGTGATTGATGAGCATGGTTAGCTTTTTCCTTCAAATCGGCCACATTGGATGACTGCCGAATCCTAGGCCAATAAATATGGTGCTAGGTACATCCCATCACACTCCTAATCATCGGCTGATGAAATATAGGGGGCATTATTTGTTGAAGGAAAAGTTCCGACTGTAGAGGGATATAGCCATATAGGTCGGATCCCCAGTAAAGAAAACCAAGTTCCAATTAAAAATTGTCAATAAAATCTGAAAACATACCTATTTTCAGCGAAAAACCAGATCAAGTGTTGCTGAAAAGTTGCCTCACGGGATGAGAGCTGCAGTTGCGGCTCCTCTACTTTGCATGCACGTCAGGCCCTGCAGGAAAAAGGGATGCAGGGTTTTTTGGGTATCGGAGACTTAGAGGGAAATTTGTACGATCTTTTTTTCCTCATGTTCAGGGGAGAAGGGCGCAACTATTTAATAGTTCTTGGCATGAGAACAGATTTCTGTTTTCAACGTGCGAACAAAAATCTGTTCACTGAGAACTATCTAGCATTCCCCTTGATTTGAATTTCAAAAACCCAAATCTCAACGTGTAGGAATTTTTTTTTTTTTTGTGCCAAACCGAGCTTCACATGCTAAGAACCGTTCTCACAGCATGCTGAGAATTTTTCTTGGTGCACACATACGGGTTGCAAATTTTTTTTTATTTGGAATTCAAAATTCAAATCCCAAAAAGGGCCTTGATCAAAAGATGGTTTTACTTTGAAGTTCGGGTCCTAAACAAATTAGGACTTGAACCCAATCCCCTCTAAATACTGATTAACATTATTTTGTATCAGAAAACTCGAATCCTAATTTGGTTAGGATTATAGATTAATCCAAGTGCAACTCCATAATTAATCTTGCAGCTTATGCCTAGTGCTAGCTTGACATAGCCAGTATTTAATTCCATATGACTTTAGTCTATTTTGCTCAATCAAGTCATCTACTTCCAAATTGAACATATAAATCTTAGATCAAGCCTTTTCCCATGTCGCTTGACAATGTGCGTGACTCCAAAGGTTTAAACACTAAGCTGATAGTATAGAAACTAATTCCTGTAATGATTAAAATGACCATCTAGCAATGATACTCAATGCCCGCATACGTCGAATAAATGCAAAACAACATTCAAGAATCTGGTATATGGCTACCGCATAATTTATCCCTTTGATCCTTAATGCTTCAAGTAGACTTAAGGGTAAACTGTCAAACCCTTAATAAGTTTTCAAAGTTGAATCTCAATCTTAATAAATCCTCGCAAGGATTATCCCAACCAAGGTTTTATTGAATTGAAATACATTGAAAAATAATTTCCTATAATCTGGAGTGGTCAATTTCATCTTGACTCACACAAACTTTGCAAGTACTTAACCGTGTACACAAATCTTCCATCACTGTATTAAAAATACAGAAAGTCCAACACCAAAGCATAGTGAGTTGCTTGCAAGTCACCGTAGTGATTTCAGGTCGGAGGGATACTTATACCCATATCCTTCATGAACTGCATTTGATAATAGAGCGCTCTACAATTGAGTCAAGTTTAGTGATAATATACTCTTATATTTCATCTACATGTCATATCAATGTCTCTACACTCCTTGATTACATGAGGGTAACCAATCTACATGACATGCAATAACCTAAACTTGATAAACGCTATCGTCCTAATAAAAATATATCATTTGATTGCAAACATAATTTAAGAACTATAAATCCTCATCACCTTTATCGAGTGATATAATTCTAAGGACTTCATAATAATAAGAATTCTATATGAAAGATGCAAGAATATGATAAACTGCCAAATAATATTTATTAATTTATAATTCATATACAAGTATATAGCTGATCTACAGCTAGACTATTAGAGTTAAGACATAATTCCAACAAACTCCCACTTGAACTAAAGCCAAAGCCAATTAGATTTGTATCTAATACCCATCTTTCATTTGACATCATTGAACTCCTTGATCCTGAGGGCTTTATTGAAGGGGTCAGCCAAGTTTTCTTTGACATCAATATTTTGCAAATCAAAGTCACCTCTGTTAACGATCTCCCGAACAAGATGATAACATCGCAAAATGTATTTGGTTCTCTAGTGGGACTTAGATTCTTTAGCTTAAACTATAGCTCCAGAACTATCACAATATAATAGAACTGGACTATTAACAAAGGGAGCCACACCAAGCTCACTCATTAACTTTCTCAACTAAACAACCTCCTTGGTAGCTTTAAATGTTACAATGTATTTTGCTTCGCATATAGAGTCAGCTACAATATATTGCTTGAAATTTTTTCAGCATATCGTCCCACTATAACCAGACATACTGTTGCTATCATCATGGTCTGATTGAAAATTGAAATTTGTATATCCCACAATTTTTAAGTCAGTGTCTCCATAAATAAGCCATTGATCCCTAGTATTTCTTAAATACTTGAGGATTGTTTTTACAACCTTCCAATGCTTTTCACCTAAATTGGATTGATACCTACTCGTTACCCCTAGCGAGTAGGCTATATCTAGCCTTGTACTACCGAGGCATATGAACAATCCTTCTTAGAGAGAAATTCCTTGGCCTATCTCTAGATAGCCCCTTTTGGAATTCATCATGCTGAACTGTTTAAGCATGGTATCAATGGTATCAATATCCATGGATTGGAACAATTTAAACAATCTTTAGATCTATCTATATAGATCTTCATTCCTTGGATGTAGGATGCTTCTTCCAAATCTTCCATGGAGAATTGTGATGACAACATAGCTTCACACTTTGTAATTCAAGGATGCCATTTTCAATAAGGAGAATATCATTCACATACAGTATAAGGAATATGACTACAGGACTATTAGCCCATTTATAGATACAAAACTCCTCTACATTCTTAACGAAGCCATACATTTTAATTGTTTTATCAAAATGCATGTTCCAACTCCGAGAGGCTCGCTTCAATCCATAAATGGATCTATTTAACTTGCATATTTTAGATTCATTTATGGATATAAACACTTCAGGCTCTTCATATACATCTTTTCCAGCTCTCTATTAAGGCCGTCTTGACATTAATTTACCAAATTTCATAATCTAGGTATGCTGCTATCGCAAGCGTAATCCAAATAGATCTAACAGGGTTTCTTGAACCGTCCCGAATCGCCAATTCGAGGCATACCAAACTGATCAGGAACCAGCATGGTTCAACTATGAAAAACGATTTAGACCCTTGGACCGTCCAAATCCCACCTATACTGGACCGAAACGGTATGATTCAACCCCCGAATCTAGTTCTTCGACCATTTCAGCCCGATTTCAGGTCAGTTACTGTAGCTATTGGGGGTTGTTTTTATAAGATTAAGAGCCTCTCAAGCTCTCAGTGTGATAGAAAGATACAAAGTCCTTTGGTCACTTTCTCCAATCCAAGTAATCCAAATGTCGGAAAATCAAGAAAAAAATATCAATTAAAGGTATGTAGATCCATCATCTTCTCTTTCCTTCCATTTGTTTTTTTAATTCAAGAAAAATAAAAAATCAAGAAAAAACTATGCCAAAGTTTTTTATTTTGACATGATTTTAGATTATATTGTAGATCTATAAATGATCTACACAATAATATTAAGATCATTAATTTTTATTAAGTATATAAAATTTAAAATTAAAAATTAAAATAAATAATTTTTTAAAAAAATTATAAAGTAAGATTATTGTTTTGGGGCTTGTAAGCTATTTTCATCATAAATTTTATGTCTATTTATCCAAATTTTGATGCATGTGTGAATAGTATCCTAAATCTAATTTTGAAAAGTGGCATTTCATGCATATCCACTATCTTAAAAAATATATATAGCATCCATGATACGATCCTACAAGAATCTAAGATCCAATTATTTTTTATAATATTTTATTTTTTATTTTAAAAACTAAAATATATATAATTAATTTTTTAAAAAATAGATAAATAAAATTTATTAATTTTATGTAATTATTGAGTTGATATGCTTTTTCAATCTTCAAGAATGGATTTAGCGAGGAAGAAGGATCCAGAACATGATATTGGTTGGGAACATGGGATAATACTCTCGAATAGGCATCATTGAAGATGTAAATGCAAGCTCCCCTGGGCAGGCCCCTACATCTCCATTCCCTTGGTTCTAGTCACAAACTTCCACAAACCATGGGCAAGCCCCTTTTACATGTGTACCATTTTCATAATAACAACACTCTCCCAAATTCACTCTAAATGAGATTGGACAAGATGTATTTTATCAAATTTACTAAAAATAATATTGACCGGTGAGATCATTGCCATTCATCGAGTTGCCTCAATCATCGAATCCATCACAAGCATTATGCATGCCAAATACTAATACTAGTTCTTTTAAAGATAAAGCAAGCCCTTAACCCATACAGGGATTCAAATAACAGATCAATGTTCTTAAGAAATATTTATGATTTTTTTTATACGGAAAAAGTGTTTTAAAAAAATAGGCATTGATATATAATTGATTTTCAAACATTTGTTTAGTTACATATGATATACTCACTATTTATTTGACCAGTTCATAGACATGCAACATATTGTCAAAAGAAAATTAAAAAAAAAATTGTATCAATTATGTAAACTATTTACAAGTTAAAAAATTCTCAGGAATCCCAAATTTGAGAGGCCCATTATATTGAAGTTTCTAGATAACAAGTGCATATGCAAAAAACAGAAAATCCATTACATCTTATACATATAAAGTCTTGATTGTATCTTTGGTTGGTATTGTTCTTGTTATAGCAACTACTCCTCAACCCCGAGATGCTCACTGGATCGCCAACTGTGATATCAGTGACCGCCAAGCGATTAGATGGCTCTTTCATCACCGGCTACCTCCTGTAAAAACTCCAAAAGACTTCGTGGCCGAAGCCGACTCTCATTTCTCTCGAATGCTTAATCAGTCTCGATTGGGATCTCCGCTCGGTCAAGCGCACTTGAGAGTCGGTACCCAGTACCCTCTCTCGGTGCCTGGTCCCCTCTCTTGGCGCTTAGTCATCTCTCAGCATCGAAATCGATATAGTCAAACCCACCTACTCCAATTAGGCCAACCTTTCCACATGTCCGCTGCAACGAAGATAGCCAACATGGCCAACAGACAAGTTTGTGAAAGACAGCATCGCAACAAAACTGGCGCCCTTAACAAAAAGGATGCCAGTAAAAGGTATCTCAGGAGAAAATCCTAACCTATCAAGATCCGTTACGCTCGCCAGATATCACCTCCCTGGCAACCTCTTCATGACCGTGCACAATACTATAAATAGGTGAGGGGGATACCCGGCAAGAAAAGACCATTCTAAAAGTTCATCATACTTACGCCCACATAGTCACCGCGGCTCGGAGTTCCGCTGCTATTTACCAATTCCATCCTTTTTAACTTGATTGTCGGAGTGTCCCCGTCGATTACCCCAACCTCAAGACCTTTTGCAGAACGCGTCGACGAGCCACCAAGAGCAATGTCCGAGCCCACCAGAAGGGACCGAAGGATTCCCGATGCCACTGCAACCAACCAGAGGGTGATCTGGCAGTAACAGTTCTATTCACATTACCATAATTGGAATGATTAAATTATCTTAACTTAGTTAACAATCTTAAATTTCAACATATTATATTCTTTGATGCAAGATAATTACCTCATTTACATATTTGATTCACAACTAATTATAAACACCGACATGCATGCTCTGATCTAGTATAACATTTTTCTGCATACAAATATGAGTTATCATGTCTAAAACATATCTGTCAATCCACAATGTTCTAGATTAGAAAACAATAGGTTCATCTATCGAACCTTTATTCTGTTTGTTTATATTATCACTTTGATCTAGTGCATGCTAATACTTTGGTATGCAGTGAGTTTATGATCCTTTTGGAAATGACTTCTCCTACAAGAAATATTTTAGATGTTACAAGCAAGTCAATATCCTATCGAACAAACCATGACCCTAAAGAAACATTTCCCTTCTTCTTACTGCACTCTGAAAATACAATAGAACAAATATAAGACATCCTTAGAAAGCCCGAGGCATACATTATAACAAATATATCACCCATAAGGGGGAGGATAGAAGCTACACTCACAGAATGGGGAAAGAAATAACGAACAGCTTGGTGGCTTTGATTATGTTTGAGAGGAATAATTTCTCATATCTTTAAACCCTTTGGTCCCTTTGCATATCATGCCTCATATTTTATGATTCTAGTGGTATATATAGAATAAATTGCAGCCCAGAAAGTATTTAACAGAAATAAATGTTTACAAAATGCAAGAAATGTTAGCACCACAAATTCAATAGTAGATTACGAACTTAAAGAAAGAAAGCAACAAAAAAGGAAGAATGAAAGTTTTTTTTTTTTTAACTCAAATGGAAGGACAAAATGAAATAATTGTAACTTCAATTGTGGTCCAAGCTAACTTAAATTCTGGTGAAAACCAATTCAAGCAGGCTAAATTTACAGCAATAATCAATTATATGATTACCAACAAACCTGAGGATTGAGCAGATTGCTGGATGTCACAGAGCCAACAATGGATCTGTTCAAGCCTTGGATATTCCGATGTTCAAATGAAACAGTTCCGCCAGGTTGAATCGATGCCTGAAAAAAAAGAATGCCACCAATTTTTTGAGTAAACTTGCTTAAGTTATAGCTTGACAAAATATTTAGGATACATACAATCTAAATTATGTGAAACGTAGCATATATCAACAGGATAAGAATATAAAGTTATAAGGCAAAAAGGAAGAGTGTCAAAATACCAAAGTTGGTCGTCCTTGACGTCCAGGTACAATACTCCACTCTGTGCTTACTTCAGCTGATTTCTGTT
Organism: Areca catechu; assembly: GCA_021397845.1. Classification (NCBI taxonomy): domain Eukaryota; kingdom Viridiplantae; phylum Streptophyta; class Magnoliopsida; order Arecales; family Arecaceae; genus Areca; species Areca catechu. Next base: position 3,059,681 of record CM038050.1, on the reverse strand, counting down.
CCAGTTCTTTGAGCTTTATTTCAACTATGATTCCTCCTTCATTCTTTTCATCAGGTCGTGGGTTCACCTCAATGTTGGAAAATAAAGCAAGTGCATTTATATTCCTTAGAGCCTGTTTCCCTGCTTCAATATTAAAGACATGTCCTGGTCGAAGCTGCAATAAATTTGAGTCAAAGGATGTTAAAGACTTATAAATTATCCAAATACTACTGATAAACAAAACCACTTTAACAGAATCCCATCCTTTGTATCATAGCTGGTGCAAGCATCATTCTTAAGTTGAAGCAAAACTTGGCATTACTTCCACACTCTACCGGCCTTTTACAGCATCTATCAAGATATCCACTTATAACATGATTTCAACCTTCCAGCACAAACATAATTCATGATCATGATATAAAATATGGGAAAATTAGATGTTCACTAGACTTCTCAAATAGGAATACATTGTCAAATATTGTTTTCTCCACTCATTCCATTGGTGCAGCAAACTTGCCAATACAGTTTTGGCACATTAGATAATAGACTTCTCCCTTCTTAAGAAAGCACGTGTTTTCAATTCATGCAGATTTTTCCTTATTTAAGTATCAAATCCTTCAAAACAACTGAGTTATGAGGTAAAGATGGAAGACTAAGGAGTTCACTGAATCATCTAACTTGAGCATACTTTTGTACACACCTAACAAGTATATGAATAATTCACAGATGGATATAAATTACATTTCCACAAGCTAAAAATCAAGGCAATGTAGTCTAGACCTTCACCCAGTAAAAAATAAATAAATAAATCCCTCCTCAGGAAACCACTCTCATAAGTACACAAATAGCACCACATCTATTCCACAAGTATTAACATTGATAATAAAATTGTGCAAGAATCTGCCATGTGATGATCAAAATTAAGCTGCAGACTTTCAAAAATAAACTTGAAAGGAAAATAAAATGAAATCAGATTATAAAGGAAGCAAGCATAAGGGATTAAGACTGATCTGCATGATGGGCACCAAAATGCACATTTCTTAGGTTAATAAATGGAAACAATTGTCCATAACAAGCAGAAATAATTGTAAATAACAGCACTGGTATCAAGCTGTTTCCAGAGCAAACTGACTTGTTTTCCCTTGATTGGCGAGTGAAGCAGACATTTTATTGCTAATCTGCTGCTCACAAGTATAGATATAATAAAATATCCTGATTTAAAAAGAATGGAGTGCTATTGAAACATCAATGAGTGATGACGTCCTAAGCAGGTGTGACATCAATGAAGTCTGGATATAATAAAATATGCTGATTTAAAAAGAATGGAGTTCTATTGAAACATCAATGAGTGATGATGTCCCAAGCAGGTGTGACACCAAGGTCAAATTAGCCAATATCTACATTCTGCAATATGTTCAAAAAGAAGACAGATTTTGGAATGGATACAAGAGAAAACTAGCAATCTTCTCAAATTCATGGATTGGTTTGCATCCTAGTTACCGATCTGCCCCTTGCATGTCTGAACAAATAAAATCTTCTGATTTATAACCTAAAACATGATTTAAGCATCAATGAGTGATGATCTCCTGAGAAGACAAGACAATAAGGTCATATTAGCCTACCTTTACATTCAGCACTGGTGTTTCCTCCTTCAGGTATGAACTTGAGGAAATCTTGACATGGGTACTGGGGAAAACTAGCAATCATCTCAAACTCAGGTATCTTGCTTGCCCCCTTCAATCCAAAGTCAAGGTAGCTATGCCTAGCAACAATCCATGTACCAATTTCTACCTTCTCTGATAGGAAGCTACCCGTCATAAGTTTCATTAGTCCACCTCATTGGCCATGTCCCACTAAGATTATGAATTTATCAAATACTAGTCTTAATCAAGTGATTACATTCCCTGAGTCATCTTCAGCAATTAAGATCTCCATGGATACCCACCCTACGAAAGAAGTTCGCAAACAAGGACATATGGAAGGCCTACCTTTCCCACTTAGCCCAATGTAAGGACCCTTTTATTGACGATGCAAATCTTAAATACAGGTGAATGCTCCAAAATATCTTATGAGATCCCTCTTGTCTACTAGATACAGTATTTCCAACACTAATGATCATAGAAGCACCAGGAAGATCATAACCACATTGTGAAATTGGTTCCTCCCCATCCTCAACTCCCTTAACCCCAAAATTAGTCATATCCACTCACTAATATTCAATTTCAATATTGTAGTTGGAGATGATAGTGTTATCATCACCCTGATATAAATTTGTCCTATGTTTACCAATGAATCACTTTAAAAGCTAATGACATCTCTAAAACAGATGAAATCTCAGAAATCAAAAGGAAAGGTAAGATGCTGCCTATAAACACACTTTGTTTTCAAACACTTCCTTCACATGTCTGTCTACCAACACATTCAATCATCAACATTGCATCAAATAAAGTAATGATGAAAGCCTTCAAGATTTTCCTCTCCATTCTATCCTAGTTTTCATCTTATGGAATATGAACAGACATAAAAAAAATAGCACAACATTCAAGTAATTATCAACTATGAAAAACCAGAAGTTCAAACACTATTAAGGTAAAAAGAAATTCACCTGTTTGGGCAGCTCCCGACGAACGACAGCAAGCTGGGTATTCCCTTCGCAGACATTCCCGAGTTTATCCTGAAACTGGATGACCAGCTGCGTGATGTCCCCCTCGACGACCTCACACACCACCTCCCTCGTGTTCAGATTGCCGAAATTGACGACCTGGGCGCAAGCATACCCCTCATCGTGGTACCACTTCTGGACCCGGTCCCGGATCCTCTGCAGCAGCCTCGCGCTGACCCTCCCATGCTCCCGAAGCATCTGCATCACCTCCCGCTGCACCGGCTTGGGCATCAGGCACGGCCTGGACCGCTCGATCCTTTTCTTGTAGTCCTTCTCCTGGTTCCGAAAGTACTCCAGCTTCTCCCTGTCGGTCATGTCTGGATCCATCTCCATCTGCTTCGTCTGGGGCATCAGCCCGACATTGATGCACCGGAAGGTATCGGCCGACTGCCAGGTGCTCTCAACGAAGGACACGGTGAGGGCGAGGGTGCCGTCCGGCTTGGTCTTGCCCTCGAGGTCGACCTTCTCGAACATGCCGCAGGAGGCTAGAGTTTCGAGCTCTTTCTGGAGCTGGACCTTGGTGTAGACGCCGCCGGGGCGGAGGGAGACCATCTCGAAGAAGGAGTCCTCGGTGCCGGCGACGGTGGTCGAGCGGCGACGATCAAAGAAGAGGATCTCCGAGATCTTGTATTGCTTGAACCCGCTCAGCTTGCTCAGCTGGACAATGATGTTGGCTGGCAGGCCGTGGGGGTCCCATTCCGGGCCGCCGCCGGCCGTGGGATCCTCCTCCTTCGCGATCGCCGCCAGGGGAGAGAATATCCGAGACCAGAAGCCTCCGCCATCGCCCCCGCTGAAGCCTCCCCAGCCCCAACCGCCGCCGCCGCCGCCGCCGCCGCCGCCCGTATTGCCGGGGGGAGGGACGGGGGTGGAGAGGTGGAGAAGGAAGCCGCCAGCGGCGAGGGCGGAGGAGGAGATGAGGACTAGGGTTTTCTTGCGGGTCGAGTTGGTGGGGGATTTAGGCGATAGGTTTTTGGCGGAGAGGACGCATTCGGGGTGATGGGCGGCGGAGACGGGGGCGGAAGCGTCGGCGGCGGAGACGGGAGCGGAAGCGGGGCGGTGACGGTGGGAGTAGCAGGAGGGGGGTAATTGGGCGCCCAAGGGTAGCTTCTGCGCGAAGAAGGCCATGGAGTCGGGCAAGAAAGACGAAGAGAAGGTGAGGACTAGCCGACCAGGAGGAATAGAGTGCTTTTGCCTTTTGGTTTAATTGATATCGAGGAGATAGGGAGGAGGTATGGTTACCGAACTTGGCCCTTTCCCAGCGTCTTCCAGTGACTGTATGCACAGGTGGAGAGGCTTCAGGGACTTGGGTTTTTAGGGTTTATAACTAAAGCTTATGCTGTGGCAATGATTGAGCGGCTCGGCCGTTGAATGCCAGATTACCGGTCCGAAGGACGGTTCCAATTACTCCATAGATTTAAGTTTAGAAACGGACCCAAAAACTCACGGATTTTTTTTTTTTTCAAATAATATTATTTTAATAAATAATTATTAAAATAGGTGTTTGATAATTTATTTACAAAAATAAAAAATTAATAAAAGTCTTTAAAAATTAAAAAATTAAAAAATAAGAAAAATAATATTATCATATTATAATAATATATTATGATACGTTTTATATTATAATAAATGTTATACCCGACCGGTTCATTACCAAACCAGTTCGCCCTCTTGCTGTGGTCTGACCGGACCGCTCTTCTGAAACTACAAACGGGCGTTCTCCTTCGGAAGTCCGACCCACTGAAGTAGAGGTCTGAATGATCTACTTCCGCTGAGGTCCGATCCACCTGCTCCTGCTGAAGCTCCGACGGACGCTCTCCTTCAGAGGTCCGACTAGCCCTCCCTAGTCGAAGTTTGACAATTCATCTCGAGGATCCAGGAAACTCTATAAGCCTCTTCCAGCTAGTACCAAAATTCTGTTATAACAGAATTCTGCCACATCAGCACCACTACTCTACTATTCCCATGATGTTGCCCTATCCAGACGCTACGTGGCCACTCTCCGGATTCTCCTAGGGGCGGATCAGTCTTTCTCGACTTCTCCCCTAACAGATTTTGGATCATTTCACGCCTATATAAGGTCACCGGGGGACCTCACTTTGGACTAAGTACACTCTTCCTTCTCCATACGCTATCTTTCTGATTTCTCCACTCTGTTGCCCTCAAGTTCCTGCTAACTTAAATATTAGAGTATCTCCTGCCGGAACATCACCAGCATTTGGAAACTTTGTTGGAGGTCGACAAGGAGAAGAGCGCTCCAGCCCAGCCGTCCGATCCCGGTTCAGAAAAAGTTACGGCAACAATAAACATTTTATATTTTAAAATATAATAAATATATTATAATTTATTAAATGATATATTATATATTATATCATAATATATTTGTTGATATATCGATCATGGTAGCGATGTTGCACCATCGAGAGTATAAAATTTTTTTTAAAATAATAATTTTTTAATAAATATTTATTAAATTGGAATGGATTGAAATAAATTTATCCAGTGTGGGAGCCGATTGTGGTCAGAGCTATCGCCCCTCTCTTTGTCGACCTTCGGGACCTCTCAGCAGCCGATCGTTGTCTCCCCTCACATTGCCGGCAGTCAAGGGTCCGAATCGCTGATGGGATTTGGCAACACAATTTTTTTTGTGTTAAGACCCAAAAGCCTTAAACACCCCACCATGACCACAATGACGGCCAGGACCTCCTCCGCTGCCATTGCTAATGTCCGCCGTGGGCTTGCTGTCGGCCACCACTACTCTCAGCAGAGAGATTAAAGAGATCCAGTGACTTCTTTCCATCAAGTCTAAGAGAGAGAAGAAGAACCAGCCACTGCTGGCCTCTTACCCAGGTCGTCGTCAGCTATGGTTGCTGGTGACACCATCCAACCACGGGATGAGAGGAGACAGAGGGCACAACTGGGAGGAGAAGGATGCCATGCCCTAATTTTTTTAAATTTTTTATCAAGGATCACCGATAGGGGGAGGGCCTATAACCGACAACGCCACCTGTCGGATGGCCGCGGTCTTTCCCGGGCCAACCACCTCTCTCGGTGGATGGGAGAAGGAGGGCACAATGATTCTTGCATATCTGTTATGTCCCAACTTGATATGAATACTAAGCCTTTTCCAATCTGCAACCACTCTTTTTTTCGATGGATGGAGACGATGATATAAGTTTCTCATTAAAATGCAACATGATTATCTTGATAGTTTGTATTTTGTCTCATCTTAGTCTTCTTCTATTTTGTTCAATTCTTAGGTTGTGTTTAGTGTATAACCAAGCAATATTGTAAGATAATGTAGATTGCCAGCAGATTATAAATAATCTGGATTGTTATGTTTGGTATATACAGGTAATGTTATATAATATAAAATTAAATTTCAAAATATCCCTAAATCAAATATATATTTTATTTATAAAATATATTTTACATAAAAAAATATATTGTATTAAATAAATTTAATATAAAAATCATATATTGAATAGATGATTAAATTTATCTATTACTTAAATATATATTAAATTTATAAATTATATTATTAAAAATAATATACTGTAATATATTTTATATTATAATATGTATTATATTAATACAATATTAATATAATATTGATATGGCAATATTCGTTGACGTGGAGCCTACATAGATGCTAACCAGCTACCGTGTGGGTGGAGACCGCCACCTGGACGTGGTGCCCGAATAAAAGACCAAGGCGAGCCCTCCTGTCAAGACAGCTCCCAGCCGGGGTCGTGCTCATGAGGCGAGCCCTCCGTCTGAGGTTAGCACCCGGCCGAGGTCGTGCTCATGCGACCAAGGTGAGCTCTCCCGTCAAGGTCAGCTCCCAGCCGGGATCATGCTCATGAGGCGAGCCTTCCGTCTGAAGTTAGCACCCGGCTGGGATTGTGCTCATGAGACGAGCCCTTCGTTTGATGTTAGCACCCGGCAGGGGTCGTGCTCATGCAACTGAGACGAGCCCTCCTGCGAGGTCAACTCCTAGCCATGGTCATGCTCATGAGGCGAGCCATCCGTCTGAGGTTAGCACCCGGCCGGGGTCATGCTCATGCGACCAAGGCAAGCCCTCTTGCCGAGGTCAGCTCCCAATCGGGGTTATGCTCATGCGACCAAGGCGAGCCCTCTTGTCGAGGTCAGCTCCCAACCGGGATCGTGCTCATGAGGCGAGCCCTCTCCGTCTGAGGTTAGCACCTGGGCGGGGTCGTGCTCATGCAACCGAGGCGAGCCCTCCTACGAGATCAGCTCCTAGCCGGGGTCGTGCTCATAAGACGATCCCTTTGTCTGAGGTCAGCACCCAACTAGGGTCGTGCTCACGTTGTCAAGGTGAGTTCTGGGGTGGAGTTCTCCCAAGACTGGACTCACCCCTGCATCAGAAAGGCCAACAGAAACTCAAATTATGGCGGGACTAAGCCTGACCACCCGCAACTTCTGAGAGGGATCGAACATCCGGCTATGAATTCAAACTCTGCAATGCGCCACCTGCAAACTCTGCACGGAGCATGCTTCTCCAGGTTTCAAGCCCCGTGACAAGCTACTACCCTGACAACCGTGCAACTAGGAGGGTCAACCCTCGCAATGCGAATGAGAATCTCTCCAAAGAGGAGCACTCCATCAAGGTCTCAGGGCCCTGCGATGCTCTGACAGTCCCTCCCGGTAATGGAAAACATCCCACCATGGCATGGGGCTCAGTGGCACAGTGCAGTCTCCCATGGTGCCTGCCCCTCCCACAGGAGACTGCACCACCAGAAGGACGAGACCTGCCCCACACACCCTCCCAATAGAAGGATCTCCTCCTAAGCATCAGTCTGAGAGGGGGGAAGCGGTAGGTAATAGTAAGCCCCTCCCAAAAAGGGCATGCAAAAAGGACACCGGGACAAAGCCCCAAATCTGGTATGGACCATCTCACATATATAAGGTCAGAGAGAAAGAAGGTAGAAGGTAAGCGAGCAAGTGACCGAAAAAGAGGAGACGGGGAGCTAACGGGCAGGAAGCCAGCTAGAGGATCCTCCTAAGCTCGCCCATCCCATTTCGAACTGGCTTTCACATCTCAACCCTACCTTTCACCCTTCCGGTAGAGAGTTGTCCGAAACTCTCCACCGTGGAAGCTCTATTTTTCTTGATCGTCCCATTGACTTGATCATCGGAGTGTCACTGCCGAAATTCCCAGCCCGGGTCTTCTTTCTTTTGTAGAACTGAGCACGCACGAGAAAGGACCGGCGGGGAGGGATATGCCCGATGTCGCACCAGAGCTGCAGGCCACAACGATCTAGACGACAACAAATATAATATAATATTTTAATATAAAAATTAATTATATTAAATTAAATATTTTATTTATTATTTAATATAATATATTAAATAAATTAAATTTGTCAAATATAAAATATTATATAATATAAAATAATTATATTAATTTTGTATTATATTATAAATATAATATAATATAATAATATATTACATTATATTAATATAATATAATAATATCATATAATAATATATTTATCATATTATATTATAAAATAATATATATATATATATATTATATTACAGGGAAGGGAAGAGGAAGGAAAAAAAGAGGTAATTTGGTAATCTGGATTATCTAAAAAATAAAAATCTAGATTATCATCCCTTCAAAAGATAATCCGGTAAACCAGATTATAAAGCATGATAAATTGTCATTCGGAAAAATATATCAAATACAATAATATGATGGATCCTACTAAATTATTAGTAATTTGGATAGATTATCCATTGCCAAATGCAACCTTAAACTTTTGTGCATCCAGGTCTATGCTTCTCCAGTAAATTTCTTTATGCAACCTCTTTTTTTGTATAGACCATTTTTCCATTCTTAAATAAATTTTGGTAACTTCTAGGCTCCTGCTAAGCTGTCTCCTTTCTTTGTGGTGAGGGGAGGGGGGGTGGACTCTAATTAAGCTAGTTTGCATAGAAAATATATATGGTTCTAATAGAAGGATGATCGATTGAGATGAGTATTGATTTCTTTATATTTTTGGTTTTTCTTAACTGTTGAAGATGATTGCTTTCAGTGGATCTGAGTTGAAAGTTAAGTACACAAGGAAATGAAGCATCGAATGAAAAGAAGTTTGTACATAGTTTCAAGCATCCATACAAGACCATACAAATTATAGGAGAGCATTGAAACAAATAAACTGGAGTTCGACTTCCATTTGTATACATCATCAAGATAATTATCTCAATTTTGTAGTCATCAAATAAAGTAAAAGTTTCTGAAATATTTAACTTCATTCAAGATTCCACACTGAGATAATCGCCAAGCTAAATTTCATACGGTCTTCTTGGTATCTAATTGTCAATTCCAGACATTCATATCCTGGACAGTAATTGTAGTTTCTGCTACTTGACTGTGAGTTGTGTTCTACTTTCTCATGATCCCATCAAAAGCTAGTTATTCAAATGACACTTTGTCGAAACCATTCCATTGCAGCAAGAAGATTATTTGTTCTGTTTGCCTTTTTTTAGTGCAAGTTTTTTTTTTTTTTTTCCTCCTCTTAAATAAAGATGTGACCAATTCATGTCTTTGGGATTTTTTTGGGATGTTCTGGGAAAAATCTAGAGCAAATTGCAGCAAATGCTTTATAGTACAGGCTACTGATTGCCTTCAAAGAAAAATGAAGGTAACGTTTGGTACATTCATTCATTAGATGCAAGCTATAGGGGAAGATCAAGCCCTTTCCCTACATCCACACCCATCAGCTGCAATATGCCCTTGTGAAATACCTGAAATAACAATTAAGAAAAAGGAAACAAAGGATATAAGAACATGTGCTTTGTGAATTAATATATTTATTCTGATACTAGATGATGTTGAAATGCACCCACAAGCTCCGCAATAAAAATCCCAATGATGCCAATCATGCAAGCCCTGGAGTTCCATATCTCTGCAGTCTTTGTGAATCCAAGAAATGGTGCTGTAAGTTTTGGCTCTACTTTTGGCATTTCTACCTGAAACCGATCCAATATGGGATTTCCTCACCTTTTTCATTCTTTTCTACCTACTTATGAATCCACAAAGACCAGAAAAAAACTACGTACTGTCAGTAGCGAGAGGGATATCACTTACCCCTGCAGGAAGCTTTGCTGCTCCGACCCTCAAAATTTTTTGCTTTCCAAGGTATTTGGTATTCCTCCTGAGATGACCGCAAAGGGATTGATGCCGGAGAAAAGATAAAGAAATGCTGGGTATAGCTGCCATCTCTCTCTCTTCTCTCTCCCCCTCTCTGAACTGCCCAACAGGTCTCGCGATTTTAAGAGTCAGCCACTGCTTTCCTCTCCCACCTTATCTTCTTTGGAATTGAGCTCCAGCTACCACATGGTCACGATACCTTCCTTCCTCGAATGGCCTTGATGATGCTGCAGGGGCGTAGCCAAACAAGTCCACTTCCTGGAAGTGGTGACCAAAGGCATGTGGGGTCTCGATTCATCCAGACTATGATAGGCCGAGAAGAGGGACACGTGGCAAGACCGGTTTCAAACGTGGCCATTCTCTTATTTTAGACGAGGTACTCGGGGTAGCGCGAAAACCTCGTTTTCTCTGACCACTAATGCTGCTAAAAAGTAGGTAGCTGTTCCTAGCTACCCACACGTTATAATCCAAGCTCGATTGGTTTTGGGTCCCTTTGTTTGGAATCAATCTAAGGTGAGGGCCTTGTTGCTTGCTGCGATCCATATACGAGGGAAGGAAACAATGTCTGAATCAGAAGGGCAGAGACATGTGGAGAGCTTTTCTGCTCTTCATCACGGTACAGTTCTCTATCACCTACACGCTCCAATCCGAGTCCTCCGGTCTCTGGTTTTGGTGGTAAATCTTTATCCGTATCTTGTTAAGCATGTGCTCAGAGAACAAAAAACGGATGAGTTTGACATAGGCTTTTGAGTTTTGAAACAGAGTGGCGCTTCGATATTTGTCTGTATTTTAATATTTAACCTGTCATGTTCTTATTGTATAAAGTTTTACTTCTGATCAACAATAATTAACCGGGCAACCAAACAGCATCCTTTAATCAAGTTCCTCCAGCATGGTTTTGTAACATTCCCCCTGATGTGCTCATTCCCTAAGTTCCTCCAGCATGGTGGACCCAGAAGCATCTGCATTTCTATTCATCAAATTATTTCTTAATTCATGTGTCCCAACCCAACAGAAAGCCTTGAACATCTTAAAGAACTGAAGAGCGTTTGGGCATTTCTAAAGAATAGAGTCTCTGGAATTGCTTTAGAAGCGGTGGTCGCAAGCAATTGAAATATTGGTTCTTGGATGATACCAGACTGGCTTTGTCGGTTATGTTTTGATAAACGTATACGTGATAATTTATTTTTGTGAAGGTCGGGATGCGTCGCATGGGCACTGGTCGGCCCCGGCAACTCCAACCTTTGCAAGTGGCTTCAGCTTTGAAGATGATCATGATCACCACCATGCGAAGAAGTCGGTTTTGGCAAAGGTGAAGGAAAAGGCTAAGAAGTGGAGGCACATGCTCTCCAGGAAGAAACATGGACATGATGACGACAATCTGACCCCTCCATGGGGAGTCAGCTTGGATGAAGAGGATGATGAACAAGATCCCGAATACCATGGCGCACCAAGTAATCATCCATAGCTGCCGCCGCCGCCGCCGCCGCTGCAGCATTTTAGCTTTCTTATTCATTTTCCTTTCTGCTTTCCATAAAATTAGTTTAATCACCACCACGCTGTGCGGAAGCCTAAGATATTTATAACGACCTGTGATTCCAGTGTATGAATCAGAGACAGCTCCTGAAACCTATAGAGAGGGAACTTCCCAACATCGGCCAGAAGCCCAAAGCCCCAGCGCACTGGAGAAATCAGAAGTTATTCAGGCTCACAATGCAAACAAAGAATCAGAGATGAATCAAGGTAACGATATGCTTAAACAACCTGCATTGAACCACCTTGATGCCATCAAGAGATATCATCATCCCATGATTCAGTTGCCTTTTTTCTTTTTTTTTTGTTTCTTTGATTGAAGATTCAGTTGCTAATAGATCTTTATTGCACAACATGGCCGTACACCAAAACCCTGTCGGAGAGAGAGGAGGCACCGATAAGACACTGACCGAGACCGTAACGGAGATGCTAGCACCGGCATATGCCATGGTCTCGGAGGCAAGACAGAAGATAGCTTCGAAGATCCAAAGTCCAGGAAGCGGATATGAGTTAGGAGCACAGCAGATGTGGGATAAGGGGATTTCGGTGAAGGAGTATCTTATGCACAAGCTGGAGCCTGGGGAAGAAGATAGAGCACTCTGTCAGGTGATCACCGACGCTGTGAGCCCGAGGGAAGCCCAGGGTGAAGCGGGCATAGTGGAGAAGGTGAAGGAAGCGGTCTCCTCTTTGCTGGGAAGGGAAGAGGTACGTGAGACGCAAATCCCAGTTTCTACAGATCCTCGTGCACCTCAACGGCCAATCCCGGTTTCTGTAAATCCTCATGGACGCGAGGCACCCACCCCAACTTCTGCAAATCTTCATGCGTACGTGTCACCCGGCCCAGTTCCTACAAAGCTTCATGCATCGGAGTCATCCAACCCAGTTTCTACAAACCTTCGAGCACATGGGTCGTGCGACCCGGTCTCCACAAATCCTCGTACAGGTACGTGTGTATGATGGCCAGACATAACAATAGAAATTTTCGCATTGCGCTGAACTATACTAACTTTCAGAAGAAGTTGAAATTGGCGGAAGGAGACTCCAAGCATACACCAAACAACCTACCGAAAGGACCAGAGGTAATCATGGCCCAGGTGATCTACAGGTGCATGTGACGTAGCACTAATTTCCTGGTTTTAAAGATTACGTAGCGATCTTCGATGTCTCTGAAGTGATGTACCCTAAATAATGAGATTCATTATCTTTTGCCCTTAATAATGAGATTCATTATCTTTTGAATTCAACATGACGTGGTTGTAAGCTTTGGTTCTGATGTTCCTACTGCGTATTAACCATCTCTTGAATAATAACCTGCCTTTTTCTTTGATATCAGAAACGTTCTTTCCTATAAACTAATTATGTTCTGCACAACTAATTAAACAGGTAACGCCAACTAAGTGAATGGTTAATCCTACATGTGTCTTTTCTACCTAAATAAAAAGTTAAAAAATACAGGTCTCTTTTGTTGAAAGATTGGAATGCCTGCATCGATCAAAATATCAAGAATAAATATCTTAATAACGAGAAAATTAATGTTTTTGTGGTACATAAAATAATATTCATACTCACTACAAAAGCAGAAGATGCAGGGATACGGAATCTAAGAAGACAGACTGTATAGAGAAGAAAAGTTCGGTATACTTTAACCTAAATGATTTATCCCATGTCTACACGCAACATGAAATATATATATATATATATATACCTTTATCACTATGTTGCTGTATGTATGCGCGTGCCATAAGATTCTGATAAAAATCCTCACCAACAAACGTGTGTTATGCGTACATTACAAGGTGCACTGCAAGACAAAGCTAGACTTATGCTCACTCACGAAACTGAAAAAGGATCCGAACTCCTCCTTTATAAATGCATTCTTGAAATATACTCCTTTATAAATGCATTCTTGAAATATTGTACTCAACTGACGCCAATGATAATCAAGTTGACGTACTCATTTTCGGATGAGGAATGGCTACGAAAAAAAATTAATATGCACCGTGCATCGAACATTCCTTGACTAGAATTGAAGGACCGTCTGGAAATGGCCATGCCCGGGATCTAACTCCTCTCTCCCTGATTTTCTATCAAAAAACAACATTTCAAAGATGCCTACCCTTGAGATGCCCTTCACAAGCCAATGCCCTTGCAATACCTCTAGGTCACTAAAATAAAGTTTCAGCCATTAGCTTATGGTGATTGGATTTTGATCTGCAGCAATGAAACTGGTGGGTGACAGGTACCATCTTTGTAACATCTCAGCCTTATTCTGGAGAGAGGCAGCAGCAGTAGCACTTGTCCCGTAACAAGGGACTGCATGATTTTATAGTACTTGCCCATATCCTTCTAAGCCATCATCAGAACAAAGAATCTGTAACATGCAATCTCATATCGGTTTCAGTAGGTGACAGACGGATGAGAGGTGATAGATCGCCGTAATGCCAGTGCAGCAAGTTCATTTTCACCACACCTCAGTTTCCAGTACAAGTGTCTGCATTGCGAGATCTTAATGGTTGGTGAATAATGGAAGTGTAATCTACAAATGACAATTTATTAAGTTGGAAACTGCCGACCAACCTCCGAGTAAAGCCACTTACTGTTCATGAAATGCAACCATTTCAATACTGTCTTCAGCTAATACATATTAATGCACACGAAAGGAAATTCAATGGCAACCCACCGATTCCAAAAATCATACTTGCTAATAAGATCACAGCTAGCCAGCAGACACTCCAACCCTAGACATGGTGATGTAAATAGAATGTGTTGCATGCTAGTGGGTGCATTGCCGTACAGTGACATTAATTTTCTGTTTTCTTTGAACGTATGGTCAAGTATTAAAAATCATGCAATGGCGCTACATATCAGAGCTCATTACTTACTATAACAACAGTCAATATCAGTTGACATAACATATTAATTTTACTACCGATCAATTTGCACATTTTACCTTAATAATATTTTGCAGCTTGAATAGCGGTCAACATGGTTTCGGGCTGGCACTTTCATATCAAAACATACCATAGGAAGGAATCTTAATCATATTAACTTCCCACTAGGAGCTTCCATGTCAAAAGGTTTTATTGGATGCACATAGTGGGCAATCTTCAGAACTGTAAAACATGAAGTTTGGGATGCCCGGTAAAAGAGATGAAGTGGTTTTAAATATAATTATCATTTGGTGACAAAAGAATCCCATTCAAAGATCAAAAAGCTTAAACAATATCAGCAGCATAAACCATTACAGTAATCAGAAGATGGAAACTAAAGCATGGATAGATTTTATGATCAAGAAAATTGGCTCACTGCAACTGATATGAAGAAAAAGTGAAACCTAAGTGCTTCTCATTGCTGCACTTTAGTTCAAGCTTCTGAAACGGGCTGCAGGTTGTCAACCAAAACTTTGTGAGAACAATGTTAAATTTATTTTGGGTTTTGCATACTTTGTAGAAATGAAAGATTTTAAAGTTAAATATGACAATAAGAGCCATTATTTAGAGATAAGATGTCAAAACAGGGTATAGAAGTAGACTACAAAGAAATGGCTGTAAGCTTACCTACTGTTTGGATCATAATAAAAGCCATTAATAGAGCCATCACTGCAGGAAAAGCAAACATAATAGAAGCCAGCAATAGTCAAGCCGCAGTCTATTCCAACATTAACAAAGTACTGCTCCTTCCATCTCTGAAACATGCATGGAAAGTAGGCATCATCTTGGTGATAGAATAAGTGTCATGCTTTAAGAGGAAATTGGAGGAGATGTTCAGCAGATATAATACCATAAATATGTAAGGGTAGTTGCTCAGGTCCAAAGATTTACCACCATCAGCCTCAACCTGGCTCTGAAGGAAGAAAGAAGAACCCTCTTCATCTGAACCATTAAGATGGAAACTTACACCAAGGTTCTCTTACCAAAAGTGGAGCAAAAGATGGAAACTTGGACCAGTGCTTTATGTCCTCCTCTGGCCTGTAAGAAAAACCCCAACCAACTTGCTTGAGATAAGAGTATAGACAAGCCCTATAATGTTAGCAACAATGGAAAAGAAACTACTAGAAAAGTGGAAATGAAACTACTAGAAAAGTGGGGTCATACGTTGCTTCCCACTTGCCAGTGAAAAATGTATAGTTCTTTGTGTCAACAATTTCACCCTCCCAGAATGTAACTACCTGAAAATATGAAGGAAAAGAGAAAGAACAACTTAACAGAGCTTGCATGATTCCTATAACGGTAAAACTATTTAAATTACTGGCAAATATAAAAATTCAACAAAATTACTTGCTAGAAGCATATGAATCTGAAAAAGTGAAAACATTTGAAATCCAGGGAACCGAAATTACTTACAGGTGTGTCAGCTAAAGGAACATTGAGTGCCTCCATTGTACCACATAAATAACCATTATCAAGATCACATCCTTGGATCCGTACATTAACTTTCCATGCTTCATCTTTCTGTAAACTCGAAACATTCTGAGTTCCAGCAAAAGCCTGGGCAAAAATGCTAGTATCTGTAATTCCAAGTAGGTCAAAAAAGTAGCACAACTCATTAAACATTTTGGCATCCAGACCTTGGATGCACCTCGAGAAAAAGGATAGAAGACAGATCAAAGAGTGTGATAAACATAAATTTAGATAGAATATTTACACAGATATTGCTTTGAACAACAACAATTATAGGAAAATGTTACTTGTATTGATGAAGACTGGTTCACATACTTAACAACATGAACATACCATATTGAAGTGTACCAATCTACCATCAACAAGCACTGCTTCGCATTGTAGCACATCAATCAGCCAGCTTCAATAAATGGTGATCATGATCGTAGGAATAAAACTATTTTTAAAAGTATTTGTTTCATTTATTTTCCTTGACAGTATTACCATAAAGCTACCTTTGCACTTGGATTGGTTGGTAGCACATATAATCCTTGAAATGCTTAACTAACTGGAATGCATATCCGGCCGGTAACATATGCTATGATTTGCCTTAAAAATCAAACAGGCTGTCAGAACATTGAAACCATGACAGTTCATCATAATCAAGTCATCCAAAAACACCTAATCTGTAGGTATCATAAATATATGATAGTTGAACAGCAATGAGTTTTTGTTGGCATCACTTGCATTGCTTTGTCTGAATCAATATTTTACCTACACTAGTGTATCACCTTGATGTCCAGGATTACAAACTCTGCCTTTGTTGTTTTTCTCCGGAGTTGCTTTCTGTCCGGTTATTTACAGTATCTTCCATTGTCAAATATTTTTTTTAAAAAAAAGGTGTTACTATTTGGCCTTTCTTCGCCTATGTACATCCACTCTAATGGTGATATATATAAAAGAGACCATGAACCATGATAGATTCAACTCATATTTCTTCTCATATAACTAACTGCTTAGCTAGCCCTAACATAGATATGGTAAAGAATGGTAGAATGGTTATGATTTAGTGAAACATACAGGCAATATGCACATATTAAGAATATGAAAGATTGAAGATGTTTGAGTTGACTCCTACTGTGACATATAAGGGAAAAATGAGAGGTCTATTTCTAATCCAATCTAGTCACCATGAGATTATTGTTTACTTATGATGCATGTGTGTTGATGTGGCTGGATCACTAACGTGGAGCCCCTGTCAGACCCAGTTAGACGCCACGTCAGAAGAAGTTGCCACGTCAGACTTTCTTTTTCGAGCTCCTTCGCCAGGTGGCTCCCTCGAGGTCGAGCTCGTCTCGGTTGAAGTCGAGCCTATGCTCTCTTCGAGCTCCTTCGTCGGGTGGCTCCCTCAAGGTCGAGCCCACCTCAGTCGAAGTCGAGCTCCTGCTCTCTTCGAGCTCTTTCGCCGGGTGGCTCCCTCGAGGTCGAGCCCATCTCGGTCGAAGTCGAGCTACTGCTCTCTTCGAGCTCCTTCGTCGGGTGGCTCCCTCGAAGTTGAGTCCACCCCGGCCGAAGTCGAGCTCTCGCTCTCCTCGGGCCAAGCTCTCTTCAAGCGAGAGGTTCAGTAGTTGGAAGTCAAAGCCCGCTGCGCAACCTCCCTTGGGCAGCGGACCACCGCCCAAGAACCACGGAGGAGCACCCCCAGGATGACATGATCACTCTCGCTGCTGCTTACACCAGATAGGAAAGGGTGCCCTGGCCAAAGCACTGTACTCCCAACCGACCATCTGCACCACCCGAAAGAGGAAATCGTCCCGAAAGATTCAAATACAGGGGACGACTGTCCCCCGATCGAGGCTCTGCCAAATTTTTCAAAGTGAAGCGACCAGGCAGGAGGTCAGGGCCAGCGACATAACTCCTTATCACGGACAGGGAAGGTACTTGCACGCGCGGCACGGAGCGCTGCTGGACGTTGATCTACTGGCACTTGCAGAAGGGGGAGATCTCGAGATAAGTCGCTGGAGGGACTCCTGGCCTAAAAGGATCCTCCAAAGGTTCTCAAAGGAAGGTAAGCAAAACTAACTCAAGCAAACAAGCGAAGGGGCAGCACACAGGAGAGTGACCGAGAGGCCGAGCGCTCTGGGCTACCGAGGACTCACCGGAAGGATCTTGACGACACAGTTACACAGTTCGAGCTCTCTTTCACCGCTACTACCCTCGCTCTACTCTCTCTTTTTCAAACCAAATCTCCTGCAAGTATGGAGTCCGAGCAAAGGGGCCCACAGGGGAAGATCTGTTCTCCTAGATCGTTACTGACTTGATCGTCGGAGTGCCCCCGCCAGGATCCCCGGCCCGGGTTTCCTCTATTTTGCAGGTCCAGGCACGTGAGTTGGTTCCCGAGCGACGAGGTCGGCATCCGAGATCATCTCCAAGCTACATGACACGGCGGTGTAGGCGGCAACATGTGTCATTTTAAAGTTGCTCAATAACAGATACTATATGAAAGCTACCTAACATCTTAGACCATTAAGAGCCATCAAAAAGTTATGTAAACCTTGTAATGATATCAAAAATTTTATTAATCAAGAAATGAAAGAATTTACCCGTCCAATGCTTAAAAGTGTACAAGCAGGAGGTAGAGAATGTCCAGAACTCGCATCTTGTCCTGAGCAAGCTTTTTTTTCTCAGTATAGTATTACATGAGCTTAATGAAGAAAATCATGTACATGCATGCAAATGGCTAGAACAGTTAGCTCTAAATACAGTAGTGCAATATTAAAAATAAAGAACAAGTAGAAAGCATATCAATGATATCAGATGAACTTATATGTTATAATCTTTAATTGCTAGAATATGTAATGAACTTCGTACACTTTACAAATTTTAATACATAGCAACGCAAAGGAAGCCCTTTCTACTCAGTACCTTTCAGTTTATACTGTCCCTTCTAGCGTACTATTTCAAGTAGTTATGCATTTGCTAGTTTAAATGTATGTTATAGAGCTAGCTTTAACCGAAAATGTTTCCACCCAAAATGCAATCAAAGCACCAAGGCACTTGGGTTTGCAAAGCTTACATAGTAAAAAGAATAAAAAGTAGCAAAAATCAATCTTTCCTTACTTCTAACAATCTAAGGCCTTCACATTAAGCAAGAGATGCTGCGCTTATTTTTCTAGAGCTAAAAGTGCTATTGCTATTGACAGTAGAAAAAACTAAAATTGCTCCAAGATTCAAGAAACAAGTCAGTTTAGTGGGTTAATAATTTTAAATTGGAGACAAGGATAGAAAAGGGAAAGTGTCAATGATGATATGTCAAGCCTAGGCTACTCATCATTTGGTTAAGTTGTAAGGCAGCCAATCCACAAGCAAACTTGGTGGAGTATAGGGATTAAGGTTCCATAACATGCATCACCCTGTACATACACACCTACTAGTAAGGTGAAATGCGAGATGGACAAAAAAAGTAATTTCTTAAGAGCAATAATATAGAGAAAAAAATATTCAATCTTTTTTTTTTTTTTGCAAAAAATATCAAATAAATTAGATCAATATAATAAACAAGAGCATGGGCTTGCAGCAATTAGTCCCATTGGTCTAGCCAACTAGGAAACACATAAAACCAAATGAAATTTCAAAGAAGAATTCCCAGTGTCCAAACTAAGCCCCGTGCTGCCGCAGGGAAGACCCCATGATGCATGTGACAGAGGATGAAGACAAACAGAAATAAAAGCAATAGGAACAAAGAGATAAGAGTTGCATAGGAGAGATAGGTGAGCATTTGGAAATGACAGTACCACTGACAAGCAAAGGGGAGTGGGGTGTTACATAGAGACTCGACTAGAAAATAACATCTCTTATGAAGTTTGAAGTCCATAATTTAACAGCAATTGTGGATGAAAAATGATGTTGACAGTCTAAGTCAGGATAGATTTATTTTATAATATTAAAACCATCATTTTTGAAATGTAGTATTGTAGCAGCCATGGCCTGCTATTTGGGTCCACCTGGGCAGACCTGCGAGGCAGCAGTCTACTTTCTCTTTGCTGGAAGGCCCCACATACCTCCCCCTCCAATCGTGCATGCAGAGATGAAAACTTCACTACTGCCTCTCTCTCTCTCTCTCTCTCTCTCTCTCTCTCTCTCTCACAGTTCTCTCTGTCTCCTATTCTCAGTCTCTCACATGCTTCTTTCTGTCTCTCTCTCCTTCACTAGCTCCCCTATCTCACAATCCCACTGTCTCCCACAAACACTCTCTCTTATTCTCTTGCACACACACTCCCTCCCTCTTTCACACTCTCTTCCTTACACTCTATCTTTCGCTCATTTGCTCTTTGTTGTGTAGAAGAGTTACCACTCCATACAAGGACTGGGTTGGTTGGGCTAGGAAGCCACTCTTCTATAACACACCATGATTGAGATGAAATGATGAAATCTTGTTTCTCAAATATTCTTATTTAATAGCATTATGTAATTAATTATTACTGGACATTAAATTATATCTTTTAAATTAGCTGAATCATTTATGTATGTTGTTATCCAAATCCCTTTTACCTTTATGTAAATTGGATCAAGTAGATGAAAATTCTATTTGTTCAAATTCCCTTTGTAAATCAGGTGGCATTTACAGAATATCCTTGTATATTATTTATACTTTGGAAATATTGAATTTTGAAAGAATTAAGTTTAAGAAATGCTTGAAAATATCCTAAAATTGTAAATATTCAAAAATTAGTGCATGAATAAGTTATAAATATTTTGAATTGAATATATGTGCCTTTCTCACTATCAGCCGAGACCCACCAATGGAGGTTATACATTGGCATCCATGACCATTCCAGCACCTATTTTACTTTGAGTCATTCTGCAAGGTATAATTGTATAAATGTTGCATTATGACCTCACTTCAAGGTATAAATACAGTATCATGGTCATGTTGCAAGATACAAATACAGCATTAGTCTTCTAGGTTGTAAAGTTTAGAATAGACTTGAGATTTAATATTTGATGTAAGGTTCTTGCTACAGCTCTAGGGCTAAGCTAGGGCTTCTTTCTAGCTCTTCCTCATGTATTTGGGGTCTACCTCATTCTTGTTCAAAGAACTCGTCTCCTTTCATCCCATGAAAAACAATTAATTGGACCAAAAACTTTCAAGGAAGAACCAAAGCAAAGGAAATCGCTGCCGAATTGGAAAAATTGGGTCCTATCATTGTACCAATTAAGTTCATGGGCTAGAGATATGCAGACTTGAACTGCTGACATCCGCCACAACATGAACCATTGCCCCTCTTGTTTTGAATGCAAAATTGGGATTTAGTTTGCAACCATATATTATTTTACCATACAAACTATTGGAATTAAATTTCTTTGCTACTTGCTTGATCCATCAAATTAGAGTAGATTGTTGCTTACTAGATCAATAAGCTCATTATTTTTGTTTTTTTTTAAAATCCGTGGACTTAAAGATTAACATGATATTATCTTTTGGGAGGTGTGAGCAAAGACAAGGCCAAAGCTCTAGCATAGATTAGACCTAACTTTGTTAGCTTGTTTATCAAATTTACTTGAAAACTATGTGTAAACATGTTAAGTTCTTGAAGCTTATTTAGAATTATAAATTTGCTAAATTATTTCGTTTGTCGCTTTTAATGACACGTATGAATATATCAAATACTTTATTTGAGGAGTTTAGCTATTCTAATATTTACCATTACCTGTGCATGAATTACATTACATCATATTTATGTTTAACCCATTAACAAGTTGAGAAGCCTTGCATGCTTATAAGGTCAATCCCTATGAATGTACAATGATTGCCATGTCATCGAATCCTGTTTTTGGATTTTTTTTTTTTGTGGAGTGGGGGGTGTTGTTGGACAGGCAAAATATGAGTGTGTAATGTGTAACAAAGCAAACATAATCAATATGTTTAGTGCTGGTATAGTAAAACATCACAAAGAATCAACCGAAAACAACTGACTGCATGATACATATATCTGGTGCTCAAGAGATTAAACTATCACTAGAAAAATCAAGACGGATATAACCACCTGGTAAAATTTCCTTCGACAAGTTTAAATTCATATAAATATGGAAATCTGAATTTAAAAAGAAAAATCAATTTTGCAAATAAGAACATCCAAATACAGACCTGACCATCTTCCTTGAGTTCCAATTTATCAAACATGCAAGTATCAACTTTTTTTTGGTAAAATGCAAGTATCAACGTTAAGTTATGGCACATTCACATTGCAAAAGCAATCGCTTCGCGCATTTCACAGAACAGGAAATAAATCATTTCAACATAATCTTTTTTTTGGTCTTTAAGCAAACAAGAACAATAAATCCCAAAAGGTTCCAGCTAAGACAACAATTCTTGAGTTGGAACCACCACAAGAAAGAC
The DNA here is from genome assembly GCA_021397845.1 of Areca catechu. Classification (NCBI taxonomy): domain Eukaryota; kingdom Viridiplantae; phylum Streptophyta; class Magnoliopsida; order Arecales; family Arecaceae; genus Areca; species Areca catechu. The sequence goes on along the minus strand of CM038050.1, from coordinate 3,037,548 downwards.
AATTCTATGAGATATGTACGAAAAAACTTAATCAGTAACAAAATTCTCCCCTATCATAATCCAAACCCTAACAATCTAGGATTTCAGATACACAGCAGTGCGAGGAGAAGAAAAACCCTCCTACTTCCAGTTCTGGACCAGTAACAAATTTCTCCCGTATCATAATCCAAACCCTAACAATCTAGGATTTCAGATACGCAGCAGTGCGAGGACAAGAAAAACCCTCCTACTTCCAGTTCTTGACCAGTAACAAATTTCTCCCGTATCATAATCCAAACCCCAACAATCTAGGATTTCAGATACGCAGCAGTGCGAGGAGAAGAAAAACCCTTACTTCCAGTTCTTGACCAGTAACAAATTTCTCCCGTATCATAATCCAAACCCTAACAATCTAGGATTTCAGATACGCAGCAGTGCGAGGACAAGAAAAACCCTCCTACTTCCAGTTCTTGACCTAACCATAGCTCCCTAACATAGGATCAAAGCGTTATCGGACGAAACCCTATGGGAAATCGTTCGGATTGGCGAAAGAAAGTGGAAAGGGAGAAGAACTATCTGACCCGAAACTTGCGAAGTCGTCGAGCTCTCGACCACTCTCACAGGCATTTCCGGAGATCGATTGGATCTCAAAAGAAAGCTCGTCCGCGCTCGGAGAGTTGCTCGTCCGTCGGTTTTGTAATTTTCTTCCCTCAGGATTGCGGTATAAAAAGAAAATGGTTTGGCGGTCCCGAATATGACCAAGAAATTTGTAATTTAGTTAGAGAATACGATAGCTCAAATAAGACATTATCTTCTCTCCAAAAAAACAATTAGGTACTCTAGAGAGTATCTCGTACCTAGACTAGAATTTCTGCTACGCTGCTAGAAGTAGATTGGGCATCAGATCCTCAAATAAATCACTTACTTAGCTACTTGTGTACCGTGCACAAAACCCCATCTACTAGCCTTGTTTGTGTCCGGAATGTACTAAATATTTTTTAATAAACCGGGAGGGTGCAAGCCCACCAATAAAATTTCATTAAACAGACAAACCACAACTGTTATGTTGTTGCCCAAGGGATCCAAATCTAATTATAAATATCATTACCATGATATCAATATGGATCTGCGCTATAGCATTTTCTAGCCTATATAGGTCATTAGCCTGACCCACTTTGGTATTATTTATGATAACTTAAAATTTTAAAAAAAGGACTAATCGAAAGTATCATTTAGATTATTTGTTTTTATATAAATATCAAATTATTTGATTTTATACAAACATCAAAGATCTCTTCAAAACTAATATAGGATATAATAAAATAAATGAAATAACCATAAAAAAAAAAAACTTAAAACAAGAAATATTAATTTTAAATGAATGAAATGATTCAGGTTATAGGAGAGAGTGCAATATTCAACGCAACCTCGCACATGCTTCCAGCTTCCAACATGGCTTCCAAGTTAAAATAAATAATTAAATAGAATAATTTCAAACTTCAAGAGTAGCCGGAACTACAAACAGCATCTCTGCAGAAATCTCTAGAACAACAAATTCTTAAAATAAGGATGACATAAAGTGACTAATTTTCTAGCTAGGCTTATACTAGTTGAATTTTAACCCCCCGGACGAGTCCAATCGATCACGATACCAGATCAACGCTTCGAAGGATAGGGGTTGTATCTCTTAAGCCAAAGAAAAATTCACCTTCGTCCTTTCAAATCCACTATTGGATTACACAAGAAATACTTTGAGAGTCGTGTAGGTAGATGAAAGAAGAAATTTGATGTGCATTGAGATCCATGCGGGATGGATTCACCGATTGATGTTATGAAAAGAAAATCTAACATTCTTTCGTGCAAAAATTATGACCCAGGTTACGCTAGCGATGCTCTGGACAGGCTGTATTGCATTATTGTCTACGTTTTTTCTATTTTATAATGATTTAGATAAGCCCACCAAATATCACACCAAATAACCTGAACTATGTGTTGGTAGGTAATAATATTTGATTATCTATTTAAAAAGATCAAGTCTAGAGTTATACTATATATCCTTAAGATAATTTTGTCTCGTAATGGTACCGATGGTTTATAACGATTGTCTCTCAGGATACAACGATCTTTTCTGGTGAAAGCAGCACTACAATTCACCAGAAATTCAAACCATGAATGCTTTTCTCTTTTTGTATGTACTATAGCTATACTCTGTTATTTAGAATATGCAAATGTCTAAGAGAAAGAAAGAAAATGATTGATTGAATGACATGTGATGTGGCGAGACCCCTGATGTGGATAGCTGACAGGTGCTATGATAAAGGAGACCGCCGTCAGACACTAAGGCAACACCTCAGCCCGGACTGTTCTGCCGAGCTGAGCCGAGCTCCCTCAAGGCAACGAGCTGAGCTCCGTCCTCCGCCAGGTCGGGCCCGCGAGCTCGAGACGCCTAAGCCAGAGCCGCCCTCTGCCCTCCAGAGCGAGATCCTCAGAGGTTAGAGTCCTGTGGTCGAGGTCGAGCTCAGCGTTCACCCGCCACGCCATGGTACCTCGCCGTACACGACAGCAGGGGGAGATCCCGAAGCAAACCAAGGTAGAAACTCCCGCCAAAAAATAGGTAAAAGGGGTATCGGCCTCTAACCCGAAAAAAAAGGGGGGAGGGGGGAGGATACCCATAGCATGCTTTTCAATTCAAGAGATGAACCAGAGCGACACAAGGGAAGAAAGCCAGAGAGGAGGGCAAGACCACCTCGGCCAGCACCATTCCTAGCTCGTCCTGATCTTCCACCCACACTATATTCACTCCTCCTAGCGTGGAGCTCATCCAGAGGGGCTCGACCAAGAGGATCTGTTCCCCTAGATCGTCACTGACTTGATCGTTGGAGTGCCGCCACCGGACTTCCCAGTCCGGGTCACTGACGTTTCTTCATTGCAAGTCCCGCGGCGCAGGAGGCATTCCCAGGCGGGCGGACGCATGACTCCCGACCACCCAAAGAGCTACGGGCCACGACGATCCGGGCGGCAACACATGCGATCAGCAAGCTTCTCAATACGTTGTTTCATGATCCGATGACATCTGTGATCGTTAGAAGAAATATTGATCCGTGAACAGACGTGTGATTACGCCTTTGGATGCATGATCAATTGTTTCGTGATTTTGAAAATCCCATCATCCGAGTCGGCTCCTTGCTGTAGAGAGTACCCTGATCGAGTCGGCTCGATCCCCTCGAGTCGACTCGGCCAGACCGCATGTCAACGTTCTGTGGATCCGAGTCAGCTCGAACCACTCGAGTTGACTCGGCCATATCGCATGTTAATGTTCTGTAGATCCGAGCCAGCTCAAACCACTCGAGTCGACTCCAGCAGAACCGAGCCGACTCGCCTCCCCGCAACCCTAATGTGGTGCCAATCAATCTCGATCATCTGATCCATTTGAGTTGCATACAAAGCACCCATTGCACCTAGTTATCCGTCACACACGCGCGCGTGTGCATGATGCTACGCGTCACCCTCAAGCTCTCTACTTATGGTGAGCCTAAATGCAAGAGCATGGAAAAATGTTTTCTTATAAAATGTCTTAATTTTTTCCAATCTTTCCATGTGGGACTAAAAGTTCCCATCCCAAAGGATAGTTTAGGAATAAAAAATTTATATTCATTTTTTCCAACAATCCCCTATACGAATGGAATTTTAGACTAAGATTAAAGATCAATAAAGGCGATCCCCCACCAATATAGATTTTTAAATGCAAATAAATATATAGACACTTAAAGAGAGTAAATGAAATGAAGTTGTATCAGGATAGGTAGCTTGTGGCTTTGAATCTTCCTTTGTATTTTGTTATCGAGTTTACTTGTTAAAAGTAAACATGATGTCTTGAACTTTTCAGCATTTGATGTAAGCTAAGACAATAACAATCACGTAACTTCTTTTCGAACATTCCTTTTAATTCTCATGGTTGTATTCATTTTGGCCCTGAACAACTCCTGATTTTATGAGTGCTTTAGAGAATTAAAGCCTTTAAAATTCTCATAGAATTGGCTCGATTCACACTCACATAGATGATTCTTATTAAGAGTATCCTGCTCTACCCCACATGATATTCATGTCATAAGAATCATTAAAAGCTATGCTTATCCTAGTACCTTTAGCAAGCAACACTGATTATCATAGGAATGAGTAGGAATTTATATCCTTAGTGCTTTGTTGACCTCTTTATAATTTAGTTGTCCCTTTTGAACCTAGATCTTGGGATCTCCAGTCAACTAGGTTAGGTATCCACTATGAAGATTAATTTATTATAGGCTTTAAACCCATTCCCCTCGATAAATAATTTACTTGATCTCTTGGTAAACCTTTTGTCAGTGGATCCGCAAGATTTTTTTTTGACTGAATGTAGTTAATAGAAATTATCTTATTTTCAAGTAATTGCTTAATGATATTATATCTGCGACGTATATGTCTATACTTACCATTATATATTTTATTCTGTGCTCTGCAAATAGCTGATTGATTATCATAATGGATACATATTGTAGACACAGGTTTAGACCAATATGGAATATCCTCCAAAAATCTCGAAGCCATTCTGCTTCTTCTCCAGCTTTTTCTAAAGCTATGAACTCTGATTTCATAGTGGACTGAGCAATACAAGTTTGTTTTGAGGATTTCCATGATACTACACCTCCTCCTAAGGTGAACACATATCCACTAGTAGATTTAGTATCTTCTGAAGAAGATATTCAGTTAGCATCACTATATCCTTCTAGTACAGCTGGATATATTGTATATCATAATCCAAAATTTAGGATATATCGTAGATATCGTAACACCCTTACTAGCGCTATCCAATGATTTGGACCTGGATTATTAATAAATCTGCTTAACTTATTGACATCATATGCTATGTCAGGACGGGTGTAATTCATGACATACATTAAACTGCCAATTATACATGATATGGGTTGCCCAGTATACTTAGCAAGATGTAGATTAATATCTATAGGTGTTCTAAGTTGACTGGTATCATATTTATTGAATTTATCTAATATTTTTTCAATACTGTGAGATTGAGATAATATTATTCCATCAGACGTTCTAGTGATTTTAATCCCTAGTATAACATCTGTGATACCCATATCTTTCATATCGAAATGTGTAATCAATATTTTCTTTGTTTGTTTAATCATATCAGTATCACTACCTATGATTAACAAATCATCCCTGTATAAGCAGACTAAGATATACCCTTTAGGTAGGCTTTTGGCATATACACATTTATCATATTCATTGATTTTGAATCCATTAAACAACATCACATTATCAAATTTTATATGCCATTGTTTAGGTGCTTGTTTTAATTTATATAAGAATTTCACAAGTCTGCACACCTTCTTTTCTTTGCTTGGAATGACAAATCCTTTAGGTTATTCCATATAAATTTCTTCCTCTAATTCACCATTTAGAAAAGCTATTTTAACATCAATTTGATGTATTTTAAGATTGTTAATAACTGTAATAGCGATTAACATTTTTATGGATATTATTCTTGTTACTGGTGAATAAGTATCAAAGAAGTCTAGACCTTCTTTTTGTTTAAAGCCTTTAGCTACTAATCTGGCTTTATACTTATTGTTGCCACCAGGATCGTTGTGGCCTGTAGCTGTTGGGGGCGTTGGATTACCGATCGTCTTCCCGGGAGCTCTTCGTTCTTCAGGACCTGCAGGGAAACAACGTTAGAGTCCTGGGCCAGAGATTCTGGTAGGGGCACTCCGATGATCAAGTCAGTGACGATCCAGGGGAACAGATCCTCCTGGTCGAGCCCTTCTTGATGGACTCTACGCTAGGAGGAGTGAGTGTGATGTGTATAGAAGTGAGAACGGGCTGGGAGAGATGATAGCCAAGGAGGTACGGTCCCCCTTTATGGCCCTTTTCTCCCTTCTCTTTCGTTGCCCTCTCTTTTGCTTACTCTTGGTGTGTTCTTTTTTAGTTTGGCCTGTCTCGGGATGTCCCCTGTGCGGACAGACGCGTGCGGCGAGGTACCGTGCCATTGACGGGATGTCTTTTCTGACATGCGGTAGGGAAAGCTTCCATGCACCCTGACATTCCCTCCGGTCGTCCCATTTCAGGAAACTTGGCTGGGCCTTGATCGACGGGCCATCACCCCCGGGATTTGTGCCTTCTAGCTGGCTTCCCTCTTCTGGTGGTACGGGTGGTTGGTGGAGGGCATGGTGCCTTGGTCAGGAAACTTCCTTCCTTTCTGGTGTAAGTGGCAGCGGTGGACAGTTATTAGGATATGGTGGGTACGGCTTCGTGGCCCTCGGGTGACCCGCCGGCGTCCTTGGAGGGGAGGTGCCGCTTCCTTGGTGGTTAGCATCCTGGCTGAGGTGGTGGCCAAGCTGGAGGGCAGGACTAGGCTCCGTCGGGCTCTACCTCGAGGGATTTGACCTGGCAGAGGAGGGCGGCACGTGACCCAGACTGGAGGGCCCGACCTCGAAGGGCCTCCACGTGGTGGAGGAGGATTGAGCTCGACTCTAGGCCGCGGAAGTCGGCTTCGGGGGGATCGATCTAGGGAAGTCGCTCAGCTCTAGTCTAGGCATCCTGTTCTCACGGGAGCCAACCTGGCAGAGGACGGTGCTCGATCTCGACAGGCGGCCCCGGTGCTTTAGGGAGCTCGGCCAGACGAGGTAGCTCAGCCCGGGAAAGGAGCCCAGGAGGTGATATCCATCATGGCAGCGTACTCTGACATGGCATCTGACAGGTGTTCCACGTCAGTGGTCCCGCCACATCATTTGCCCCCCACTCTCGAGGCCAGTTAGTGCGGGGTGCTCGGGGTGAAGGGAGTAATTGTAGTGCTGACGTGGAAAGGTGAGGATCCGGCACAATAATGACCGCGATCGACGGCGCTGCACTAGGCGGTCCCCCGGGCCAGTGCGATGTCGCCACATGGCCACGTCCAAGGAGCAGTTATTGCAGGCACGGAATTCAGAGCGGCCACAGTCGGAATAAGGCATTTGCCCCGTCGATCAATGACACATGGAAAGCATCCATCGGTGGGGGAGCCGTAATGGTACGGTCGGGCACCGGTCACTTCGAAAAGAAAGGTAACTTTTCCAAAACCCATCTTCTTTCAAATTTTTCATACTCGCAGTCGTGCAGAGGCTCTTCTTCCGTCACCCCCGGCCGTCTTTGTCCTCCCAAGCTCTTAGCAGGTTAGTCTCCTTCCTTCTCCCGCTTGTTGACTAGGGATCCTCTTTGGTTTTCCTTCACCTTCTTCTTCTCTTACCATGACTCGTTTTGGTCCGAACTTCCGTCCTTCTTGCCAGGCCGAGAACGGGCCTTCTAGGCCAAAAACTTCTTCTTCTGACGAGGAAAGGGAGGCGACATGCTATGAGTTTAGCAGAAGGTGTCCCCTTGGTCCCGTAGCTATTAGGGAACCCAGGTCCGTTCTTCCACCTCGTCCACCCTCTCTTCCTGCTCCTGTCTCTAAACCCCCTCGGTCAATAAGTCTCGGAGGGATTGCTTCGGTGATCATCACCGTGGAGCTCGTGACCATCTGGGATAATTATGATATCCCGGAGTTCGTCCAACTTTCGGTCCCTCGTCCGGGGGAACGAGTCACTTCTAGTGGCCCTCGTCGGATAGCTTTTTATGAGGAGACCTTCGCCGGGGGCCTTCGATTCCCTTTCCATCCATTTTTCCTCTCCGTTCTAACCAACTACCACCTCGTTCTTGCCCAGCTTGTTCCAAAGGCCATCAGAATGATCTTTTGTTTTATCATTCTATGTCACTTCCACGGATAGTCGCCTGCTTTTCTCTGTTCAGGATTTTCTTCACCTTGAAGCACCACCCCTCCGAGGAGGGGTGGTGGTCTCTTTCTTCCCGCCCCCGGGGCATTAGGTTTGAGCTCCCTTCTTCCATCAAGGGATGGAAGAGTAGGTACTTCTTCGCCTCGGTCGAGGGGGTCGACTGGGCTTGGAGCGACCCAGACCGGTCTCCCAACTGGGACTCCTCGGTCGAAGCGGCCGATCTCGATCTGTATGAGCAACTTCGCTCTTCCGAGATCCCTTCACTCGAGGTCTTGCTGTCGGAGTAGAATCTCCATGAGGCCGGGGTCGGCTCGACGTGGGAGTCAGGTGAGTTCGGCTCGACCAATCTTTTCTTCATCTCTTTCCTTCCCCTTTTTTTTTGAGCTTAGAGCTGAATGTGTCTTCCTTGGTGTAGGCATGAAGTTCTCGATGGACCAACTGCTCACCTTCACCGAGGAGCGAAATCAGTCGACGGATCTGGCGAGCTCGCTCCGAAGAGGGCTCGCATGGACGACGGTACGGGGCAGGCGCAGACCGAGCCAGCCGCGTCCGTTTCCAAGTGAAGGTGGAAGAGGGCAGCAGAGCCCATCCCGGAGCCTCTGAGGTAGTGCGATCTGACTCCAATGCCCGAGTCCGAGGTGGTGGCTCGGGCCAGGTCAGCCGTGGCTGCTACTACGGTGGCCACCCCTCCTCCGGATATCATTGAAGTCGAGGAGGGCGAGGAGTCAGAAGGTACAAGGCCGGCATCAGTGGCACGGTCTGAATTGATGCCGAGCTCACAACTTGCACCGAGAGCTTCTCTCGTCATGCGGGAGTCCGCGTTGGGGCGGGCCAGAGAGATAGGGACTATCGTCGAGTCCCTTTCAAATTGGGGCCCAACATCTCTCTCATGAAGGACCCGAACCTCGTCGAGCGGATGATGGACTTCTCCATCCAGTCCTGTGACCAGCGAGAAGGGAGTGGGAGACTCCTCGGTGACGTCATCAGTGCATCCTTCTCCAACCTCTACGCCGTAAGTTTCCTCTCGCCCTGCTTCATTCCTTCCGACATTCCTTGCTATTGCGACTAACACTTTCTCTGATGCAGCAAGGTAGGGAGCTCGTCCTTATCCGAGACTTTTACCGCAACTGGGCCAGGAGGGACAAGAAGTAGCTGGCAGAGCTCGAGTCCTTGAGGACTGAGGTGAGGCAGAAGAACGACGAGGCCTGGGAGGCCAATATGAAGGTTAAGAGCCTCATGGGTGAAGTTGCCACCGTCGAGCGGCTCAAGAGGGAGCTCGATGCGAAGAGGACTCGGTTGAAGGAACTCCGAGCCAAGTCAGAGGCAGCGAGAGAACGGGCTGTCTCTGTTGAGAAGAAGGCCGTGGTCGCTGAACAAAGGGCCGCGGAGGTGGAAGGGATGGCTTCCGCCGCCACCAGCTCGGTCGAGGCAGCGGAGAGGGGGATGGCTGAGGCGATCCGTCAGGCTGAACGCTCGAAGGAGAGGTCGTCTGCAACGTCCAGGCAGAGGTCGCAAGGAAGGAGATCGCCAACGTGGTGGCCAGTTTCAAGGCCTCCCTGGAGTACTTGGTGGACTTCAAGGAAGCAGCGACGGACTCCTTTTACAAGGGGTTCGCCTACTGCCGGTCCCAGTTGCACGGCATCATCTTCAATAAGCAGCTGGCCATGCTCCGACTCCCGGGCATGAGGATTCCGTCCTCGTCGCCAGCCTTGATGGAGGAAAGTGCTGAACCGACCCCACAGATGATGACGGTTGAACCAGCCTCGCAGGTGGCAGCAACTGAACCGGCTTCAACAGTGATAGCAACTGAGGCAGCTCCGAGGGTAGCAGCGACTGAGGGAGTCCCTCCAGCGGTGGTCACCGAAGAACGTGCCCCGGTGATGGAGGCCAAGGAGGGAGAGATCCAGGTCGGGCACCATTTGGGGAAGGCGCCGGCTGAGTAGAGTAGGACCCTTAGGACCTTTGTAATTTTTCCTTTTTGTTGGTCCGGGCAGCCTAGCATGTCGGGGCCCGGGGAATAATGTAATACTTTTCATGAAGTAATGAAGGGTACTTTTATTAGTCCAATCCTTTTTTTTCTTTTCTTCTTAGTGCAGGGAGGTTAGTGAGGAGGGCTTCACTTCGTCTGGGCTCATGTCTTTGATGCAAGAGAGCAGAGCTCGAGGATTTGCCTTCCGGAGAGCTGGGCCCCGGGTCTTGAAGGCCTGAGAGCTGGGCTCGGGTTTTGGATGCCTGAGAGCTGGGTTCAGGTCTTGGATGCCTTGGAGCTAGGCTCGAGGCTTTGGTGCCGGAGAGCTGGGCCCCAGGATTTAATGCCTGAGAGCTGGGCTCAGGTCTTGGATGCCTTGGAGCTAGGGTTGAGGCTTTGGTGCCGGAGAGTTGGGCCCCAGGCTTGAATGCCTGAGAACTGTGCTCAGGTCTTGGATGCCTTGGAGCTAGGCTTGAGATTTTGGTGCCATAGAGCTGGGCCCCAGGCTTGGATGCTTAAGAGTTGGGCTCAGGTCTTGGATGCCTTGGAGCTAGGCTCGAGGCTTATCTTCCGGAGAGCTGGGCCCCGGGTCTTGGTCGCCTGAGAGCTGAGCTCAGGAGTTGGTGTCTTGGAGCTGGGCTCGAAGACATCTTGGCCAGAGAGCTGGGCTCCGGAGGTGTTGGTGTCTCGGAGCTAGGCTCGAAGACATCTTGGCCGGAGAGCTGGGCTCCAGAGGCGTTGGTGTCTCGGAGCTGGGCTTGAAGACATCTTGGCCAGAGAGCTGGGCTCCGGAGGCGTTGGTGTCTCGAAGCTGGGCTCGAAGACATCTTGGCCAGAGAGCTAGGCTCTGGAGGCATTGGTGTCTCAGAGCTGGGCTCGAAGACATCTTGGCCAGAGAGTTGGGCTCCAGAGGTGTTGGTGTATTGGAGTTGGGCTTGAAGACATCTTGGTCGGAGAGCTGGGCTCCGGAGGTGTTGGTGTCTTGGAGCTGGGCTCGAAGACATCTTGGCCGGAGAGCTGGGCTCCAGAGGTGTTGGTGTCTCGGAGCTGGGTTCGAAGACATCTTGGCTGGAGAGCTGGGCTTCGGATCTTGGTCGCCTGAGAGCTGAGCTCAGGAGTTGGTGTCTTGGAGCTAGGCTCGACGACATCTTGGCCGGAGAGCTGGGCTCTGAAGGTGTTGGTGTCTTGGAGGTGGGCTCGAAGACATCTTGGCCGGAGAGCTGGGCTCCGAAGGTGTTGGTGTCTTGGAGCTGGGCTCGAAGACATCTTGGCTGGAGAGCTAGGCTCCGGAGGCGTTGGTGTCTTGGAGCTAGGCTCGAAGATATCTTGGCCGGAGAGCTGGGCTCCGGAGGTGTTGGTGTCTCGGAGCTGGGCTCGAAGACATCTTAGCTGGAGAGCTAGGCTCCGGAGGTGTTGGTGTCTCGGAGCTGGGCTCGAAGACATCTTGGCCGAAGAGCTGGGCTCCGGAGGCGTTGGTGTCTCAGAGCTAGGCTTGAAGATATCTTGGCCGGAGAGCTGGGCTCTAGAGGCGTTGGTGTCTTGGAGCTGGGCTCGAAGACATCTTGGCTGGAGAGCTGGGCTCTGGAGGGTGTTGGTGTCTTGGAGCTGGGCTCCGAATCTTGGTCGCCTAATGATGCAGCACGAAAGCTCTGATACCAAAAAATGATGCAGAACAAAGAACAAAGAAGCGTATGCGGAAGTAAATTTAGGATTAATTTCTTCTTTTTTTTATATATATATATTTCAGAAATTGGCTTTGACTCAAAGTAAAGCTAAACTAAGTTGAAGGAAACTAGGTAAGGATTGAAAGCACAATTTAGATGGAACTAAATTATCAGAGTAGTTCAGAAGTAACGGATCGCTGGGGTTGAGAAACTCCCAGACCTAGGGTTTCACTCTGAACTTTCAACAGGACAGAAATAGAGAGGAGAGATGGTTTACCAACCAGACAGTGATCTTCTCAGAATTTGGGTGGAAGAACTCTCTCGAGCAGATTGTGGGATCCTCGGAGTCGGCTATCTTCGCAATGGATCCTCCAATACTGGTCTTGTGGTTTGGTCGGCTTCTCCTGGACTCAAGATCTGGGAAAGAAGAGGAACAAGTGATGGAATTCAGATACTCAAGAAAAGATTTACCAGGTTGAAGAACTTGAAAGCTGAAGTTGCTGAGATCAGGATTCTCCTAGAGGCTGATCTGACTTCCTCTTAGAATTGCTGTAGATCTGAAGTATCCGGACTGGAGCTGGATGCTGGTGGTCGGCCTGGACTTGGAGAGGGTGGCACCTGGAAGCAAGTGCGGAAGAGAGAAAACACAAAGTTTGCTCACAAAAAAAAATTGGTTTCATTCATCGGATCCCTTTAAACTTACAAGAGGGGTTTAATTTATAGGGATTTACATAGGAGTAGGGTTTTACATCTTCCCATGTGGGACTAAAGGAGGGGATCTACAAATCAGGATAATCCATACACATATGGTCGGCCAAGGTACCAAAAAAATTTGATTTGGGTTATAAAAGGCAGGTAGATGGCGCCTCCTTGCTTGGGTCTTCAAGAGAGGATTTCTTTCCTTCCATGGATCAACTCTTTTGGACTCCTCCTTTTCTTCCTCCCTAAGTCAAGGCCCTTCCCATCTTTGTTTTGGACATTTTTGGCAGGTAGTGGGGGTGTCTCCTAGTATCTCTCCATGAATCAAGGATTTTCCCTTCATGGTTTGGCTCTTTTGGACACCTCCTAGTCTTGCTCCACAAGTTTAGGCTTCTTCCTTTCATGGCTTTGGCACTTTAGGAAACTTTTGGGTGCCTCCTTGATTTTCTCCCCAAGACATGCTCTCTTCCCTTTTATAACTTGGGTTTTTATGGAACATTGTGGGGCACCTCCTTGATCCTCTCTTCAAGAAAAATTCTTGCCATCCTGGCTTGGGTTTATCTGGAAAGAAGTTGGCTCCTCCTTGGATTGAGGTATCTTGATGGATTTCTCCCCCAAGTGGCGCATGAAAGAAGGGACCTGCTTTCTTGTGGTGTGGGGACCAAGGCACACTGGATGGAGATGTGGCGCCTCCTGGACTCTGGCGTGTGGTTAGGAGTGTGGCGCCCACTTGCTTGGTCCTGGGAGAAAATGTGGCACCTTGGAGAAGACCTAGACCACTACTAGGACTTGTATTGAGTCAACATGACTCAACAAAATTTAAATTGTAGGGAAATACAGACTCAAACTAAAATTGAGTTGACCAAGTCAACCCTTATTACAAAACCAGAAAACCCTAATTCTTCGGGCAATGTCAATCAGAGATCCAGATGGAGCCCTGAAGTCTTCTTCTGAGTCTGGTGCCCGCACCACCTAAGAGTGAGCTCAGGAGTTGGTGTCTTGGAGATGGGTTCGAAGACATCTTGGAGACTTTCCTGCAAGGTAGATAGCTATTTGTGCAAAAGAAAATCTTCATTATTACTGGAAGAAAACCTTATATTACTGATAGTATCTTCTCAGATTGCAGGCATTCCACGTTCGAGGGAACCTGACGCTGTCGAGATCCTTGAGGTAGTAGGTCCCGTGTGAAAGGACCTCAGCCACCTTGTAGGAGCCTTCCCAGTTTGGTGAGAGTTTGTCGCACTCCCGAGGCTGAGACGCTTTGGCTCGGTGCAGCACCAAATCCTCGTGCCTGAAGATTCTTGGCCTCACCCATGCGTTGTAGTACCAGGCCACTCGTTGCTAGTATGCAACCATCCAAAGCCGGGCTTTGTCCCTTGATTCTTCGAGGAGGTCTAGGTTGAGTAGGAGGTGTGCCGAGTTCTGTGCTTCATCGTATTGCTGCACTCGTAGCATGGGCACACCAAGCTCAACCGGAATGATCGCCTTGGATTCGAAGACAAGGCTAAAGGGCGTCTCATTAGTCGCTGTCCTGAGCGTTGTGTGGTAGGCCCACAGGATGCTCGGAAGTTGTTCCGTCCATCTGCCTTTGGCTTGATTCAACCTGGTTATGAGCCCTTTGAGGATGGTCCGATTGATCACCTCGGCCTCCCCATTTGTTTGGGGATGAGCTACCGAGGTGAAGCGGTGCTGAATACCGTGCTCGGCACAGAACCCTTTGAGCTCTCGATTATCAAATTGTCGTCCGTTGTCGGTGATGATGCAGTGGGGGAGTTTGAAGCGGTAGATATCAATTCCTAGAAGAATTGATAGACATTAGCTTTGGTGATCCGAGCTAGCGGTTCTGCTTCGACCCACTTAGTGAAGTAGTCAATTGCTACTAGCAGGAACCTTCGTTGTCCAGATGCAGGGGAAAATAGCCCTAGGATGTCCATTCCCCACTGAGCAAAGGGCCAAGAAGATAAGAGCTGGGAGATCGGCGCTGCCGGTTGGCACTGTATGTGAGCGTGGCGCTGGCATTTGTCGCACTTTCTGATGAAGTCGGCTGCGTCCTCCCTCATGGTCTCCCAGAAGTACCCCTGGTGAAGCACTTTATAAGCCAGTGTTCTCCCTCCCACATGGTTCCCATAAAGGCTTTCGTGTATCTCCTGGAGCATGAAGGTTGCCTCTGTAGGCCTGAGGCATTTCAGGAGCGGGTAAGAATGAGACCGGCAGTAGAGATGGCCTTACATCATAACGAACCGGGAGGCCTCTTCTTGACGAGGCCGACTTCCACGCGGTCCTCTGGCAGGGTTCATCAGTAATGTACCTAACATACCTATCCATCCAGCTTAACTCGGGGGTGACCTGGTGCACCTCCTCTGAGCTTTCGTAGCTCAGATTATCGAGGTATTCGATGTAGGTGCGCTCCAGTGATGGGTCCGGAAGGGTCGCGAGCCTTGACAGCATGTCTGCGCGTGTGTTCTCTCCTCGGGGGACATGGAAGATGGTAGAGCGTCGGAAGCCTACCATGCTGGAGCAGACTCGATCCAGGTACTTCATCATCTGTGGGTCTCTAGCCTCATATTCCCCAGAGACTTGCCTAGCAACCAGTTGGGAGTCGGTAAAGACTTTCAGGTTCTTCATGCCCAGCTCGCGGGAGACTTTCAGACCCGCGAGGAGCGTCTCGTACTCCACCTGGTTGTTTGTCGCAGCGAACTTGAAGCGGAGGGCACACTCTACCACCATCCCATCATCATTGGCGAGGAAAAGGCCTGCTCCGCTTCCACCGGAATTGGACGCGCCGTCCACATGGAGGATCTAGGGTTCCTCCCCTGGTCCGAGCTCCATTTGGTGCTCCATTGTTGTCTGCTCTGGTTCCTCGACGAGCTGGTGGGGACACCAAGATCAGACACAGATCCCTGGATCCCATATGGTTTAATTAGTCATGTATCAAAGTTTTGAAAGTTTTATAATCAATTAAGATTAAGTCCTGTGATAAGTTGAGGTTAGTTGATTTGTCTCAACCCTCAACCTAGTCACTATTTTGAGTCCTGTACATTAATTATGAATCCAGTATAAGCCTGATTTTATACAAGAGAGGAGGTCACCCTATTTTGGAGTTCCACCAGGCCATATCCAGGAATCAGAGGCCACTACATCAGCCCATTGGATTTTGTATGACAACCCAGGATCCAAGATGCTTACAGAAACCCTGATTCCTTCCAGATGCCCTCCAGATGCCCAGATTCCCTTCCAGATGTCAGAGCATATTCCTAAACCAAGGCATCCATGATTCTAGAGATCCACCTGCATCCCAGTCCAAAGAAATCAAGCCTAGGTGCCAAGCCCAAGCCTTTAAAAAGCAAGATTCCAGGGAATATTCCTGCTATCAGGATACCAGGCCATCCCAGCTTCCAGAGGCCCAAACCCATGCACCTAAGCCCCTTTGGGCCGGCCCCTTGCTGCTCCTAGAAGACCAACACGCCACCCTAGGCATCCTTGAGGTATTGACCAAGTCCAAGGGGTGTCCTTGAGTGGAATAGTCAAAGCATGAAGGGAGAAGGAGAAGACTAGGTCAAATCCTAACCTAGTTGGGACTTATGTTCTTAATTATTTTAAGATTTGTTTTTCTAACCTAGTTAGGAGAGGACTTATAACCCAAGTATGTAGCCCTAGTTAGAGGGCATGGGAACTCTATAAATACCCCACCCCTCCCCCTCTTGTAATCAACTTTTATTCATGATATCAAAACCCTGGTGAAATTTATTTGAGCTTGCGAGCTTGTGTTACTTTATTTTTTTGGTTCTTTGGTTTGTGTTTGTGTTTCCTTGCTGCCCTAGCATTCTTCCATGCCATATCTCACTACCATCCAAGCCTTCACACATCCAAGAAGGAGTGCCCTAGGCCACCGAGCAGGGAGATCTTCAACAAGCTTCACACATCCCAACTTCTAATCCCTAACCTGATTCCTTCTAAACCTAGTTTCCTTTCTTTTTCTTACTTGCTATTTTGATTGACCCTTGACGTTTTGCAGGATCCCCGAGGTATTTCACCTCTCCAGAGGAGGCTTTCTTTGCAACTAGAACCATCCAAATCAGCCATCTAATCAAAGGAACTGAACTTTATCATCCAGACTCCAATCAGAGTGCTATGTGATCTATTCATCGAAAGTTCTTCAAATCACTGATTGGTAACATCCTTTCCTTCTTTTAATTTCTAATTTGATGAAGATAAGCTATCATAATTCGGGAGTTTCTCAATTCTCGGGTCCTGGAATTTATTATTTTGCATGAGTTTGCTTGCGATACGATGAATCTATGCATTACTATTCTTCTTGCTAGTTCTTACTTTTATTTGGGAATTTAGCCTATAAATCTAAATTATAAAAACCACAAAAGAAATTAGTTTACTATTTTTCCTGCATGATTAGCAATCTTAAAGTCATCCCGCATTAGTTTAGTATCAGAACGGTTTTAGGATAGTATTCTATTTGCTTTGCATTCTCAAACCCTAATTCAACATTCTGTCTACTGCATTAGGTGTCTAGTTTTTATTTGATTTTGGTATCTTAAACATTTTATTTTTCTATGAAATTTGTACTGCATGTCCTCTATTCTATCTTTGTAATTATTATAATTTTTAATTATTTTTATAGAAACCCTAAAGTCCTAAAAGTCAGCATCATAGGAACTCTAATAGAATCCTAAAAATTTTCGTATCAGTCCAAATCTCCTAAGATTTGCATCATCATTTGATTTTTTTTTCTGCATGAAATTTAGTAGGTAGAATCAACACCATCCGTCCTCTTCTCTAGAATTTTTTGATTTTTTTTTACATCAAAATATATGTCAAATTCTGCATCGGTTGAAACCCTAATATCCTGAATTCTGCTATTTCTGCATTTTGACTCAACCTAACCTAATCAACTTCCAAACCCCCCAATCCCAAGCCAAATTTTATTTGCTAACCCTAGTAAATTTAAAATTAACTTGACACCTCATAAATTAATTAAAAATTATTTTATTTTCTGATTAGTTTAGATTGCATCAGGACCATTGAATGTTCATCATCTTTAATCTAATCGTAAGGGCAATCAATATAATATCAGGGCAAGAGGTCATAACCTGTCCTGGGCCCAAAACAACCATCCAGCATTTCCACCCAAGCCTTAATTAAAATTAATTAGACTTAATTTGCCCTAGTAGGCTAGGTGACACCCAACAGGTCGGGTCCGAACCGTGTGGGCCAACTAGTGCATTTAATCCTTTAGCTATTACTGAAAGCTGGTGTCTAAGGCTGGGGATCCAGAGTCAAACGACCTAAGTGGTCTGGTGGTTTATAATTAGGATCCTGTGACAAGCAGGGGGAGCCTCCCACCACCCCACCCCTTACCTGGCCAGTGGAAGGATTAGCTGCTGGGTTAAGTATAAGTTGAGCTGACCCATTTAGTTTTGACTCTAGGTCTAGGAAATCCTAAAATTGTACTAACCTTTTTTTTTTGCATGCTTGGCTGCACCACATTACTTTGAATGATTATTTGATTGTTTGCATTAGATTAAGAACCCAATACCATAAGACTAAACCCCAAACCGACTCAGCCATGAATCCCAATTTTGAAGCTATCATGAACCAGCTTGTCTAGTTAACTACCCAAATGAACCAAGCCAATATCCAATCCCAAAACCAGTTTGCCCAACTAAACCAATCCAATGCCCAAATTAATGCTAAACTTGACCAAACCAATTACAAGATAACCCAATTAACCCAATCCCAAAATCAATTAACCATAGATTCAACCAAATGACCCAAACGAACACCCAAACAATTGATAGACTTAATCAATTATCACATAGGATTAGTATCCCTAAAGATGAACCAAGTATTAGTCAATTTTTTTTTAGTCAACCCCCTTTTACCACCTCATCAGTTCACTAGAATGATATTGAAGAGGAGATATATGACGCTGACCCAAGCCTAGTGGAACAGTATGAGAAAGAAGAAGAGGAGTTTCTTGTAGAAGACAGAATTAGTTGACCCAATAGGTGCCCAGGTAGAGGCTAACCCAAGACCAGTTGACCCAGTGGACCCTGACCACATCCAGACTGTAGAGGAAGAGCAGCTAAAGGATGAAGAACCCAACTCTACTCTTAGACTCTTCTCTGAGGAGCCTTTGGATGAAAGCCCAAGTATAGAGCCCGGTCCTAAATTTCATGAACTAGATGACTTTATTAAAGATTTGGCTTATCAGTACCCTCAGGAAGAATCCCATCCTGTAGTTCCCATTGATGATCTCTTCCCTGAAATCAATGACCCTTTCTTCCATTATGCAGATCCTTTAGATAGACATCAACCCCATAAGGCTAACCTCAGTAGTCTAGGATTAATCCCTGATACCCCTTATTATATCCTACTTTATCCAACTAACCTTAAACCATCTTCTTATTTTTTACCCTACCCAGCTGACCCTGAACCTATCTCTTATTTTCTACCCTTTCCTGGATCTTCTTATGTTTCTTTAACCATTCATATGCATTTTACAGAGGTTTGCATATTGCATTCATTCATTGAGTCTATCATTTTTGCTTCCTACTTCTGGAAGACCCTCTGGCATCTATTAGGAGCTCATGTCACATTTTCATGTGCATACCAAACCAGAGTTAAACCTAGAGAGCCTATAGTCTGTTAAAGTTTAGGCCCATATAGTCCAATAAATTTTCTTTGATAGGTAAGTCTAGTCGAGTCTATTAGGTGTTAGTCTTGAGTCCAATAAATTTACAGACCCAATATACCTGTCTACACCTACACTAGCCTCTGCATAGCATATGCATCATGAAATTAGTCAAAAGCTAAACATAACTAATGAACTAAATAATAACTTGGCTAATTCCCAAAGAGAGAGAATTTTTTGCAGAGGATTTGTGATTATAAAAAAATTTCTGCTCATAAAGCTGGCCCATCCAAAATAATGAAGAGTAATGGACCCAATGCCTATATGCCTAAGATATGACCTGATTTAGGTATTAGCTCCACCTTCATCATTTCAGACTTTGTAAAAGTCTAGGGAGCCAACAGTGATACCCAGTGAGCCCCTTGAGCCACTCTCATTCTTTGAGAGAGAACCCATCCCAGAGTGACCACATATAATTTGGCCTTATGGTGAGGAAATGATTGATAGAGCTCTGGATGATCAAGCTATCGATATCCAGGATAAAGACTGTCAGCGATATTTGGTCCGGTGGCAAGGTCAGCCAGAATCTAAGGACTTGTGGAATGCTGGTGCGGATTTGCAGTGCTTCAACCCAAACCCTCCTTGAGCCAAATTGATCCATACTTGACGGGGTTTCCTCCCGCCTCGAGAGAATTGGTGGGGATACCAGGATCAGACACAGATCTCTGGATCCTATATGGTTTAATTAGTCATATGTCAAAATTTTGAAAGTTTTGTAATCAATTAAGATTGAACCTGTAATAAGTTGAGGTTAGTTGATTTATCTCAACCCTCAACCTAGTCAGTATTTTGAGTCTTGTACATCAATTATGAGTCCAGTATGAGCCCGATTTTATACAAGAGAGGAGGTCACCCTATTTTGGAGCTCCATCAGGCCATATCCAGGAGTCAGAGGCCACTACAACAGCCCATTAGATTTTGTGTGACAACCCAGGATCCAAGATGCTTCCAAAAATCCTGATTCCTTCCAGATGTCCAGATTCCCTTCCAAATGTCAGAGCATATTCCTAAACCAAGGCATCCATGATTCCAGAGGTCCACCTGCATCCAAGCCCAAAGAAATCAAGCCCAGGTGCCAAGCCCAAGCCCTAAGATGCAATATTCCAGGAAATATTCTTGCTACCAGGCTACCAGGCCACCCCAGCTTCCAGAGGCCCAAACCCATGCACCCAAGCCCCTTTAGGCCAGTCCCTTGCTGCTCCTAGAGGCCCAATATGCCATCCTAGGCATCCTTGAGGTGTTGACCAAGTCCAAGGGGTGTCCTTGAGTGGAATAGTCAAAGCATGAAGGGAGAAGGAGAAGACTAGGTCAAATCCTAACCTAGTTGGGACTTATGTTCCTAATTATTTTAAGATTTGTTTTTCTAACCTTGTTAGGAGAGGACTTGTAATACAAGTGTGTAACCCTAGTTAGAGGGCATGGGAACTCTATAAATACCCCACCCCTCCCCCTCTTGTAATCAACTTTTATTCATAATATCAAAACCCTGGTGAAATTTATTTGAGCTTGCGAGCTTGTGTTACTTTGTTTTTTTAGTTCTTTGGTTTGTGTTTGTGTTTCCTTGCTACCCTAGCATCCTTCCATGCCCTATCTCACTACCATCCAAGCCTTCACACATCCAAGAAAGAGTGCCCTAGGCTGCCGAGCAGGGAGATCTTCAACAAGCTTCACACAGCCCAGCTTCTAATCCCTAACATGATTCCTTCTAAACCTAGTTTTCTTTTTTTTCTTACTTGCTGTTTTGATTGACCCTTGAAATTTTGCAAGATCCCCGAGGTATTTCACCTCTCCAGAGGAGGCTTTCTTTGCATCCAGAACCATCCAAATCAGCCATTTAATCAAGGGAATTGAGCTTCATCATCCAGACTCCAATCAGAGTGCTGTGTGATCTCTTCATTGAAAGTTCTTCAAATCACTGATTGGTAACATCATTTCTTTCTTTTAATTTCTGATTTAATGAAGATAAGCTATCCTAATCCAGGAGTTTCTCAATTCTTGGGTCCTGGAATTTATTATTTTGCATGAGTTTGCCTGCGATACGATGATTCTATGCATTACTATTCTTCTTGCTAGTTCTTACTTTTATTTAAAAATTTAGCCTATAAATCTAAATTATAAAAATTACAAAAAAATTAGTTTAATATTTTTCCTGCATGATTAGCAATCTTAGAGTCATCCCGCATCATAAGCCCGGTGCATTCGACCACAAAGTCTACTAGGACTTGGGCCTTCTGCGAAGACCTTGGCCGATATGCTATGTCGAACTCGTCGAGCAGCAAGGACCACTTGGCCAGCCTCCCAGAGGTTTCAGGGTGGCTAAGTATGGTCCTTAGTGGCTGATCTATCATGACCATGATAGGGTGTGCTTGGAAATAGGGCCTGAGGTGCTTAGCAGACATTATTAGTGCAAAAATGAGTTTCTAGGAGTGAGTATACCTGATCTCCACATCACAGAGGATTTTGCTGGTGTAGTATACCGACTTTTGAGATCCGTCTTCATCTGCATGGATGAGAACCGAGCTGACGACTCTAGGTGTGATCACCAGGTAGAGTAGGAGTTCTTCCCCTTCTTCCGATTTGGAGAGCAGAGGAGGAGAGGCCAGGAACTCCTTCAGTTCTTCAAAGGCCATCTTGCACTCCTCCGTCCAGGTGAAGTCATGTATCTTGCGCAGCGCCTTGAAGAAGGGAAGGCAGTGATCGACCGACCTCGAGATGAACTGGCTCAGGGTGGCGATACACCCAGTCAAGTGCTGAACCTGCTTCTTGGATGCCGGGTGCTCTATGTCGATGATTGCCTGGACCTTCTTCGGGTTGGCTTCAATCCCCCTTTGAGTGACCATGAAGCCCAGGAATTTCCTTGCCGCCACTCCAAAGGCGCACTTTACGGGGTTCAACTTCATCCGGTGCTCTCGGAGGTTGTGGAAGGCTTCGACGAGGTCGATGATGTGGTCCGAGCTTGGTTTGCTCATGACAAGCATATCATCCATGTACACCTGCATGTTCCAGCCGATCTGGTCTTTAAAGACCCTATTGACCAGGCACTGGTATGTGGCTCCAGCGTTCTTCAGACCAAAGGGCATCATCTTGTAGCAGTATGTCCCTTGGTCGGTGATGAAGGCGGTGTGCTCCTCGTCCTCAAGGTGCATCCGGATCTGATTGTATCCGGAGAATGCATCCATAAACGAAAGCAGCTTATGCCCCGAGGTGGCGTCTACCAGCTGATCGATCTTCGGTAGGGGGAAGCTATCCTTCGGGCATGCCTTGTTGAGGTCGGTGTAGTCCACATAGATCCTCCACTTGCCATTGTTCTTCTTCACCTTCACCATATTCACCAGCCAGCTTGGATATTGCACCTCCTGAATGAAACCAGTGGCGAGGAGTTTGTCTACCTCCTCATTGATGGCCGCCTGCCTCTCCGAGGCGAAGCTCCTTTTCTTCTACCGAACTGGCTTATACTTTGGGTCAATACTCAGCTTGTGAGTGATGACGTCGGGGGGAATACTTGGCATATCTGCCACCATCCACGCGAACACATCCGTGTTCTCCCACAGAAACTCCCAAAGGTGGGTCTTCTCCTCGTTGTGCAGCTGGGCTCCAATTTGCACCATCCTCACAGGGTTGTCTTCGAGCGGATAGGAGAGCAGGCGCTCGACCGAGCCTCCTTTGAGATCTTGAGCCCTTTGGTCAAGGTTGTCTGCCCTGGGATCGCCCTTGGAAGACTTGACCCCAAGGAGGGTTTGGAAACAGTGCTACACCGGCTGGGGTGCTCCCCTCATCTCCCCGACGTCGTAGGGAGTTGGGAACTGCACAAGAAGTCTCCTGGTGGAGACAACGGTGTTGAGCAGATTGAGCTCGGGGTGGTTTAAAATCACGTTGTAGGCCGAAGGAAGCTTGATAACCGTGAAAGTTACTATCACGGTGCTCTGCCGAGGTGGGGTCTCGATAGTAACTGGAAGGATAATTTCTCCCTCCACCCTCACAGAATCACCTGTGAAACCAACAAGGAGGGTGTACACAGGCTTGAGTTGAGTAGAAGAAAGATTCATCCTGGTGAGAGCATCGTAGAAAAGCACATCTGTGGAACTACCACTATCAACTATGATGCGTTTTACAGGATGCTTCGCGATGTCATCTCGACGACCATGGAATCATTATTTACATTTTTCTTCTCGTCTTCCCCCTTCCTCATAAAGAGGAGTACATTTTTAGAATGCCTTGCCCCCCGGGACTTCTTGGATGCATGCTCAGCTCTCCAGCATATCATCCCTACCAGCTTCTTGTTAGGACGATTCTCGACCACCAAAAATGGCGGGAGAGCGACGAGCGCCTGGGGCTCTACTTGAGTTCTGCCCCCGATAAACCTTCCAAGGTAGCCCCTCTTGATGAGCTCTTCGATTTTTCACTTGAGATTGCGGCATTCCTCGATGTCATGGCCGTGATCAGGGTGGAAGCGGTAGTACCTCATTTTGTCATGGCCGGTGGATGGCTTCATCGAAGGTGGGCGCCTTAAATAGTTCTCGCCTTCAATCTCCATAAGGATCTTTGTCCTCAGGGTGAGGAGGGGGGTGTAACTCCCTTCAGGAATGGGAGCTCCCCTTGGCCTCGATCCTTACCGGGAGTTCGGAGCAGGCGGTCCCGGCTTGTGCATCCTGGACACTTTGATGGGGGTCGGCTTCTTCAGTGACCTCTCGTCGAGCTCCCGTCTCATACGATCTACCTCCTCGACATGGATGTACTTCTAAGCTCGGAGGAGGAGCTCGGAGTAGGTCTTCGGGGGCTTCTTGTTGAGCGAGTAGGTTAGGCGGGAGGTCATGAGCCCTCGCTTCAGAGCTAGCATCGCAACCGGCTCCTCAAGGTTGTAGATCTCCAATGCGGCAGCCTTGAAATGGGTCACGTAGTCCCGCAGTGGCTTGTGGTCCTGCTGCCTGATGGAGAAGAGGTTGTCTTCCTCTCGCGGCATCTTTCGATAGGCATCGAAGTGGGCCACGAACCTCTGCCCTAGCTAGATGAAGGAGTTGACCTCTCCGGCTCTAGGCAGGTGAACCACACCTGGGCTACCTTCCAGAGAGTAGCAGGAAAAGCGATGCAGAGGAGGGCATCGGTGGCCCCCTGGATTCTCATGAGGGCTCGGTAACTTTCCAGGTAGTCCAAGGGGTTAGTGGTCCTGTTGTAAAGATCCACCTGCGGCATACGGAACCGACACGGGATCGACTCCCTTTGGATCTCTTGGAAGAATGGGGGACGGGCGTCGTAGCCCGCTGGCTCGCTAGCGGAGCTCGGTAGATTAGCAAATCGGTGAGATAATTCCGCCAGCTTGCGGTCATGTTCCTCCAGGCGCTTCTCTACCATGCGCCTGACGGCTTCATCTGTGGACCCCTCAACCAAAGGAGACGGAGAATGTGGCATGGGTGCATGGTGTCCGTGATGGGGGGTCCTGCTCTTTTGACTTTAGCGGGGTTTAAATGCCCCCCGCTCAAGGTTTGAAGAGCGGCTCTTTCTATCAGCAGACTCGGCTCGTTGCCTTTTCGTAGGAGTTTGGTGGCTATCCCTATTGTCAATAATGGACCATGGCTACGAAGGCCTTCCTTGGAAAGAATGCAGGCTATCACGAGGGGCTGCAGCATGGGCCACGGGAGTCCCTGGCTACTGGTGAGTAGCCAAGGACCAGTGATGATGCCGAAGCTAATGTACTGTCGTGGCAAGGATCTGCACCTGCTAGGTGAGTGCAGCCAGCTGAGATTCCGGTGGAGGCGATTGAGCTGGAGCGGATGGTTCCATCTCTGGGTCGTGCGGGTTCCCCCGAGAGGGAGAGTCTCCTGCATGGCTGCTAGAAACCTCTCTCGTCCTTGTCGTCACCATCCTTCCGTCAGACTGCTTGTAAAGGGGGTTAAAGGTGGATCAAAGATCGCTTCGCTCGTCCTACCTGGCGCGCCAATCTGTTGCCGCCAGGATCACCGTGGCCTGTAGCTATTGGGGGCGTCGAATTGCTGACCGTCTTCCTGGGAGCTCTTCGTTCTTTAGGACCTACAGGGAAACTACGTTAGAGACCCGGGCCGGGGATTCCAACGGGGGCGCTCCGACGGTCAAGTCAGTGATGATTCAGGAGAACAGATCCTCCTGGTCGAGCCCCTCTTGATGTACTCCATGCTAGGAGTGAGTGTGATGTGTATAGAAGTGAGAACGGGCTGGGAGAGATGATAACCGAGGAGGTCCGGTCCCCCTTTGTAGCCCTTTTCTCCCTTCTCTTTCGTTGCCCTCTCTTTTGCTTACTCTAGGTGGGTTCTTTTTTAGTTTGGCCTGCCTCGGAATCTCCCTTGTGCAGACAGGCACGTGCGGCAAGGTACCGTGCCATGGACGGGACGTCTTTTCTGACATGCGATAGGGGAAGCTTCCATGCACCCTGACATTCCCTCCGGTCGTTCCATTTCAGGGAACTTGGCTGGGCCTTGATCGGCGGGCCGCCGCCCTCGAGATTCGTGCCTTCTGGTTGGCTCCCCTCTTTTGGTGGTACGAGTGGTTGGTGGAGGGCATGGTGCCTTGGTCAGGGATCTTCCTTCCTTTCTGGTGTAAGTGGCAGCGGTGGACAGTTATTGTGGTATGATGGGTATGGCTTCGTGGCCCTCGGGTGACCCACTAGCATCCTTGGAGGGGAGGTGCCGCTTCCTTGGTGGTTGGCACCCTAGCTGAGGTGGTGGCCAAGCCGGAGGGCAGGACTAGGCTCCACCGGGCTTGACCTCGAGGGATTTGACCTGATGGAGGAGGGCGTCACGTGACCCCAGACCAGAGGGCCCGACCTCGAAGGGGCTCCACGTGGCGGAGGAGGGTTGAGCTCGACTCTGGGCTACAGAACTCGACTTCGGGAGGCTTGATCTGGGGAAGTCGCTCAGCTCTGGCCTAGGCATCCTGTTCTCATGGGAGTCGACCTGGCGGAGGATGGTGCTCGATCTCGGCAGGCGGTCTCGATGCTTTAGGGAGCTCGGCCCGATGAGGGAGCTCAGCCCGGGAAAGGAGCCCGGGAGGTGATATCCATCATGGTAGCATACTCTAACATGGCATCTGACAGGTATTCCATATCAGTGGTCCCGCCACATCACTTATCAATTGATCCATAGCCTTTAACTTCTTCTTGAAAATTTATTTACACCATAAAAGGCTTCATGCCTGATGGTAAATCTACCAATTTCTAGGCATGATTATGTAAGATGGACTCAATTTCACTATTAATAGCTTCTTTTCAAAAGGGTGCTTCTGGTATAGACATTGTTTCTTTGAATGTCTGAGGTACATTTTCTATTATGTACGTAATATAATCAAGATTAAAAAATTTTGTAACTTTAGGTCTCTTACTACGTCTAGGTTCATCTTCAGGATGTTTTTCCTAATGACTACTACTTGCCATATTATCATAAGTTTTTTTATTTGAACTTGTACCAGATATCCCTTTATAAGGGAACATCTTTTCAAAAAATGATGCATTTCTTGATTCCATAATTATATTTTCCTGTATATCATATTGATGCGGTAGGATCGCTAACGTGGAGCCCATGTCAGACCCAATCAGATGCCATGTTAGAGGAAGTTGCCACGTCAGATGCCTCTCTTTAGACTCCTTCGCCAGTTGGCTCCCCCGATATCGAGACCCCTTGGCCGAAGTCGAGCTCCGCCTCTCTTCGGACTACTTCTCCAGGTGGCTACCTCGAAGTCGAGACGTCCTGCCCGAAGTCGAGCTCCGTCCCTCTTCGAACTCCTTTGCCAGGCGGTTCCCTCGAGATTGAGATGCCCTGTCCGAAGTCGAGCTCCGCCCCTCTCCGGACTCCTTCGCCAGGCGACTCCCTCGAGGTCGAGATGCCCTGGCCGAAGTCAAGCTCCGCCCCTCTCTGGACTCCTTCGTCAGGTAGCTCCCTCGAGGTCGAGAAGCCCTGGCCGAAGTCGAGCTCCGCCTCTCTCCAGACTCCTTCACCAGGTGGCTCCCTCGGGGTTGAGATGCCCTAGCCGAAGTCGAGCTCTGCCTCTCTCCTGACTCCTTCGCCATGTGGCTCCCTCGAGGTTGAGACACCCTGGCCGAAGTCGAGCTTCGCCTCATCGACCCATTCCCACTCCGGACGAAGGGACTAGTAGCCGAGAGACATCGCCACTTTCCTAGGATGGCGGTAAGCCACCCAAGGACCATGAAGAGGTGCTTGCCAGGCCGCAATAATTATCCCAGTGATGCGGGATGACTCTAAGATTGCTAAACATGTAGGAAAAATAGTAAAATAATTTTTTTGTAATTTTTATAATTTAGTTTGTAAGCTAAATTCTCAAATTAAAGTAAGAACTAGCAAGAAGAAGAGCAATGCATATAATCATCGTATCGCAAACAAACTCATGCAAAATAATAAATTCCAGGACCTGAGAATTGAGAAACTCTCGGATTAGGATAGCTTATCTTCATCAAATCAGAAATTAAAAGAAGGGAAGGATGTTACCAATCAGTGATTTGAAGAACGTCCGATGAAGAGATTACACAGTACTCTGATTGGAGTTTGGATGATGAAGTTCGGTTCCCTTGATTAGATGGCTGATTTGGATGGTTCCGGATGCAAGGAAAGCCTCTTCCGAGTCTTTAGGCTAGTTGGTGCGGGCACCGGAATTAGAAGAAGACTTCAGGGATCCATCTGGATCTCTGAATGACCTTGCCCGAAGATTAGGATTTGTAATAAGGGTTGACCTGGTCAACCAGATTATTTTATTTCTTTGAGTCTGCATTTCATTTTGTTGAGTCATGTTGACTCAGTCTAAGTCCAAGTCAAGTCCTGGTTGGCGCCATTCCCTAGGGCGTCATTTTTTCTTCCAAGGCCAAATGCAAGTGGATGCCACACTCCCAGCCACACTCCCAGGACCAGTTGGCGCCACATTTCATCCCAGTGTCCCTGGTCCCCATGCCCAAGAGAGCAAGAAAATTTTCTTAGGAGAAGTCAAGGAAGGCACCCACAAGCTGCTAAAAGTAACCAAGCTAAAGGAGCAGGGGATTTTTCTTGGAGAGGACTTCAAGGTAGGCACCCACACCTGCCTAAAGTACCTGGCTATGAATGGAAGGAGCCTAGTCTTGGGGAGAAATACTAGAAGATGAGTATTTTCTTCCAAGAAAGAGCAAGTCATGGAAGGAAAACCCATGACTTAAGGAGAAGAACTAGGAGGTGCCTCACATACCTGCCATATGAAGCCATCACCTTGCATTTGAGGCCGCCCACTCCAAGGAAAGAAGCCTGGTCGGTCAAGGAAAAGTTTTTCATGCTTAGGATGAATGTTTAGTCCCACATGGGAAGTAGTGTAATTTTGTTTCTCTTGCAAGGTCTATATATTGGACCATTATGTAATCTTTTGATGAGAATGAGTAAATGAAATCTTTTCTTGTGTTGAGCAACCTTGTGTTCTCTCCTTCCGCACTTCTTTGAGTGTTGAGCTCCGTGAGGAAGTAAATCCGGGTTCCATTGGAGCCTTGAGGAGGTGAGAGATCTCCAAAGTTACCAAAACCCTGCCCCGCTTTCATCCCTGGCCGCCAACCCTAATTTCCTTTCATCATCCTAGCCGCCAACACCCAAATTTCTAAACCCTATTCCCATTTCATTCAAGGCCGCCATCTCCTTCTCCAAGCCACCACCCACTATATCAAGCCCTAGGTCCTTTTCATCTACAAGCCGCCGCCCTACCAGCCAAACCCTAAATCCACTCCATCTTCCACCGCCACCTCCATACTCTTCCCTCATCTTCAAAGTTTGAGTAGTCCGGAGCTATCCCAGGTAAAGGTCTCTTCCTTGAGTTTCTTACATCCTTATCTTGTTCTTCATCCTTTCCAGATCCAGAGTACGAGAAGAAGGCCAACCTTGCCATAGGACTACAATCCAAGGATCCATTGCGAAGACACCCCGTCTCTAAGGATCCTACAATCTACTCCAGAGTATCCTTCAATTGAAGCAAAGAGAGATATCACAGTCAGGTATAAAACCTTCTCTTCTCTCTTCGTCTGTTTCTTGAAAGAGGAGTAAACCCTAGGTCTGGGGGTTTCTCAATCCCCAGCGATCCTACTTTATTACTATGATAATCTACTCTTTTGAATTGTGCTTTCTTTCAGTGCATATTTTCTTTCAATATTAGTTAGCCTTGTTTTTGAGTCAAGCCAACTTCTAACAAAAAAAAAAAAAGTCTTAATTTACTTCCACATCGCATCATCTTATTTGTTCTGCATCAAAGGAAATACAAATACAAACCAAAGAACCAAAAAAAACAAAGTAACACAAGCTCGTAAGCTCAAAATAAATTCACCAGGGTTTTTGATATCATGAATAAAAGTTGATTACTAGACGGGAAGGGGTGGGGTATTTATAGAGTTCCCATGTCCTCACTAACCATGGTTACACTTGGGTTATAAGTCCTCTTCCAAATTGGAATACAAGTCCTTTCCTAGCTAGGTTAGAAAAATAAATCCCTTTTAGGTTAGGAATTAACCTAGTCTTCTCCTTTTCCCTTCATGCTTTGACTATTCTACTCAAGGACACCTCTTAGACTTGGTCAACACTTCAAAGATGCCTAGGAGGGCGTGTTGGGCTTCTAGGGGCAGCAAGGGGCCAGCCCAAAGGGGCTTGGGTGCATGGGTTTGGGTATCTGGAAGATGGGGTGGCCTGGTAGCAGGAATATTCCATAGAATCTTGCTTCTTTAGGGCTTGGGTTTGGCACTTGGACTTGATTTCTTTCGCTAGGATGTAGAGGGACCTCTGAGATCATGGATGCCCTGGTTTGAAAATATGCTCTGGCATCTGGACTGGAATCTGGGTATCTGGAGGACATCTGGAAAGAATCAAGGTTTTTGGAAGCATCTTGGATCCTGGGTTGTCACACAATATCCAATGGACTGATGAGCGGCCTTTGACTCTTGGATGTGGCCTGGTGGAACTCCAAAATAGGGTAACCTCCTCTCTTGTACAAAAATTGAGCTCATATTGGACTCATAACTGATATACATGACTCAAAATAATGACTAGGTTGAGAGTTGAGACAAATCAACTAACCTCAACTTATTACAGGACTCAATCTTAATTGATTACAAAATTCTCAAAACTTTGATACATGACTAAGTAAACCATATGGGATCCAGGAATCTGTGTCTGATCCTAGTGTCCCCACCAATTCTCCCGGGGCGAGAGGAACTCGACCCCGTCGAGTATGGGTCAATTTGGCTCAAGGAGGGTCTGGGTTGAGGCGCTGCAGATCCGTACCAGCATTCCACAAGTCCTCAGATTTTGGCTGACCTTGCCACCAGACCAAATACCGCTGACAGTCTCTATCCTGGGTACCGATAGCTTGATCATCCAGAGCTCTTTCAATCTTTACCTCACCATTAGGCCAAATTATATGTGGTCGCTCTGGGGTGGGTTCTCTCTCAAAGAATGGGAGTGGCTCAAGGGGCTCGCTGGGTATCACTACTGGCTCCCTAGACTTTACAAAGTCTGAGATGATGAAGGTGGAGCTAATACCTAAATCAGGTGATATCTCAGGCACATAGGCATTAGGTCCACTACTATTCATTATTTCAGATAGGCCAGCTTTGCGAGCAAAAAATTCTTGAACAGTCACATATTCCTCTGCAGAAAATTCTTCATCTTTTTTTTGGGAATTAGCCAAGTTGTTATTTAATTCATTAATTATGTTCAGCTCTTGACTAATTTCATGATACATATGCTGTGTAGAGGCTAATGCAGGTGCAAACAAATGATTCAAGGTTGAGGATTTATTGGACTCAACTAATACCTATTAGACTCGACTAAACTTTCCTATCAAATAAAATTTTATTGGACTTTCTAGGGTCTAACCTAACATACTATAGACTTTCTATGTTTGACCCTAGCATGGCATGCACATGAAAATTTACTATGTATGCCTACTAAATGCCAAAGGGTATGCAAGAAGTAAGATGCAAACCTAACATGCACAATGTATGAATGTAGTATGCTTACTTCTATAAAATGCCAATGAATGGTTAAAGAAACATAAGAAAATTCATGAAAAGGTAAAAAATATGGGATGGATTCAAGGTTGGTTTGGAAAGGTAGAAAGTATGAAAAGGGTTCAGGATTATTTGGAAAGAGTAGGATATAAGATGGGGTATCAGGGATTAATCCTAGGCTAATGAGGTTAACCTTATGGAGTTGATGTCTATCTAAAGGGTCTGCATTATGGAAGAAAAGGTCGTTAATTTCAGGGAAGATATCAAGTGGAGTTAAAGAGGTGACTTCATCTTGAGGGTACTAATTCAAAGAGATCAGGTCCTTAATGAATTCTTCTGGCTCATAAATCAAAGGACTGGGCTCTACAGTTGGACTTTCTGTTAGTGTCTCCTCAGGTAAAACTCTAGTAACAGTATCAGGGTTCTCTTCCTCTAACAACTCTTCCACTACTTGGTCAGCTAACTCTATGTCTATTACTAAGGTGGCACCAAGCTCTCAGCCCGCACCAACAGCTTCCACCGTCGATGGGACAGGTGGTCCCGAATCGGCGACGGGTAAGAGAGACAGGGACTACCGTCGGGTCCCCTTCAGACTGGGGCCCGTCTCCCTCGTGAAGGACCCGATGCTTGTCGAGCGAATGATGGATTTCTCAGTCCAGTCCTGCGACCGACGGGAGAGGAGCGGGAAGTACTTGACCGACACCATCAATGCATCCTTCTCCAACCTCTACGCCGTTAGTCGATTTCTGTCATGACTTGTTCTCTCTTTCTCTCACTTTCTTTTTGATCGACATCATTCTCAATGCAGCAAGGCGCCGAACTCCTACTGATCCGGGATTACTGCTGCAACTGGGTCAGGAGGGATAAGGAGCGCGAGGCGGAGTTCGAGTCTTTGAAGACCGAACTGAAATGAAAGAGCGACGACCTCTGGGAGGCTAACATGATGATCAAGAACCTCCGGGATGAAGTCACCAGCACCGGGCGATGCTCGAGGGAGCTCGAGGAAGAGCTCAAATCAAAGGGTGCTCAGCTGAAGGAGCTTCAGTCCGAGCTGGAGGTAGTGAAAGGATGAGCCGCCTCCTCTGAGAAGAAGGCCGTGACCGCCGAGCAGAAGCCTGCTGAGACGGAGAGGAGGTCCTCCGTCGTCGTCAGTTTAACTGAGGCTGCAAAGAATGAGGCTACCGAGGCCGTCGGCGGAGCTGGGGACGTGGACAGGAGGGCGGCAGAGGCGGTTGTGGATTACAAGGCCTCCGAGGAATTTTAGCTGGACTTCAAGGAGGCAGCGACGGACTCCTTTTTTAAAGGGTTCGCTTATTGCCGATCCCAACTATGCAGCATTCTCTCGGAAGAGAGGATGGCCACCCTCTGACTCCAAGGCTTCAAGGGTGCGAAGGGCCCGGAATCTGCACCAGTTATAGTGGAGGAGCGTCCTGCTGTGGCCATGCCGGCTTCTCGGGTAGCAATGATGGAACTGACCCCGCATGTGGCAGCGGTCGAACTGGCTCCACCGGCGATGTCAGTCGAACTAGCACTGCCGGTGGCGGTGGCCAAAGGAGGGGCCCCGGCTTTGGAGGTCGAGGGCAGCGGAACTTCAGTGGCGCGTCACCCTAAGAAGGCGCCGGTGGAGTAGAGTAGGGTCTCTTTTTCGGTCGTAGCCTTATGCTGTTTTCTTCTATGGGCTGCCCGGCATGTCGGGCCCCAGTAGTATTGTAACTCTTTTTATTGAGTAATGAAAACACATTTTGTCAGATTGTCTTTCCCCCGTTTTCTTTCTTTTTGCGTATGTGACAAGATCAAAGGGAAGACTCCTCTTTCATTTCTGGGTGCCCAGGACTTGGTGGTCGGAAAGCTGAGCCCTCGGGCTCGGGGACCCGTTGGCCAGAGAGCTGGGCCCTAGGCTTGATTGCCTAAGAGCTGGGCTCAGACCTTGGTGTCTTGGAGCTGGGCTCGGGGACTTGTTGTCTGGAGAACTGGACTCCGGGTTGAGGTTGCTTGAGAGCTAGGCTCAGGCCATGGTGGCCGGAGAGCTGGGCTCAGGTCATGGTATCTTGGAGCTTGGCTCGAAGACTTGCTGTCCGGAGAGCTGGGCTCCGGGTTTTGATTGCCTGAGAGCTAGGCTCAGGTCTTGGTGTCTTGGAGCTGGGCTCGAAGACTTATTGTCTGGAGAGCTAGGCTCCAGGTCTTAATTGCCTGAGAGCTGGTCTCAGGTCTTGGTATCTTGGAGCTGGGCTCGAAGACTTGCTATCCGGAGAGCTGGGTTTCGGGTTTTGATTACATGAGAGCTGGGCCCATGTCTTGTTGGCCGAAGAGCTGGGCCCCGGGTCTTGATTGCCTGAGAGCTGGGCTCAGGTCTTAGTGTCTTGGAGCTGGGCTCGAAGACTTGCTGTCCGGAGAGCTGGGCTCCGGATTTTGATTGCCTGAGAGCTGGGCTCAGATCATGGTGTCTTGGAGCTGGGCTCGAAGACTTGCTGTCTGGAGAGCTGGGCTTCGGGTTTTGATTGCCTGAGAGCCGGGCTCAGAACATGGTGTCTTGGAGTTGGGCTCGAAGACTTGCTGTCTGAAGAGCTGGGCTCTGGATTTTGATTGCCTTAGAGTTGGGCTCAGGTCTTGGTGTCTTGGAGCTGGGCTCGAAGACTTATTATCCGGAGAGCTGAGCTCCAGGTTTTGATTGCCTGAGAGCCGGGCTCAGGTCTTGGTGTCTTGGAGCTGGGCTCGAAGACTTATTATCCGGAGAGCTGGGCTCCAGGTCTTGATTGCCTGAGAGCTGGGCTCAGGTCTTGTTGGCCGGAGAGCTGAGCTCTGGGACTTGATTGCCTGAGAGCTGAGTTCAGGTCTTGTTGGTTGGAGAGCTGGGCTCCGGGACTTGTTGTCCGGAGATCTGGGCTCCGGGTCTTGTTGGCCAGAGAGCTAGGCTCCAGGACTTGATTACCTAAGAGCTGGGCTCAGGTCTTGGTGTCTTGGAGTTGGGCTCGAAGACTTGCTATCTGGAGAGCTAGGCTCCGGGTTTTGTTTGTGCCAGGTCTTGGACCGGGCGGTGATATTCCTGCAAGGCGAATAACCATTCGTGCAAAATAAAATCTTTATTATTAATGGAAGAGAGCCTTATACTACTGATAGTATCTTCTCAGATTGCAGGCATTCTATGTTCGAGGGAACCTGACGCCGTTGAGATCCTCGAGGTAGTAGGCCCCATGTAAGAGGGCTTTAGCCACTTTATAGCGGCCTTCCCAGTTTGGCGAGAGCTTGCCACATTCCCAGGATTGAGATGCTTCAACTCGGCGCAGCACCATGTCTCCGGGTCTAAAAAATTTTGGTCTTACCCGTGCATTGTAGTATCGGGCCACCCGTTGTCGGTATGCTGCCATCCGGAGCCGAGCTTTGTCCCTTGTTTCTTCGAGAAGGTCTAAGTTGAGCAGAAGGTGTGTCGAGTTCTACGCTTCGTTGTACTACTGTACTCATAGCATGGGCACACCGAGCTCAATTGGGATTACTACCTCGGTGCCGAAGACAAGGTTGAAAGGCATCTCGTCAGTTAGCATTCTGGGCATTGTGTGGTAGGCCCATATAATACTTTGGAGTTCTTCCGTCCATCTGTCCTTGGCAAGGTCCAGCCTGGTTCTGAGTCCTTAGAGGATTGATGGGGATCCAGGGTAGGTCCGAATTCTTTTTCCTATTTTTTCTTATTTTTTCATATATTTTTTTTATTTTTCCTATTCTCACTATTCCACCTATCCCCACTATTCCAGCTTTATCCCAAACTTATCCCCACCTTATCCCTGCCTTATTCCATCTTCATCCCGTGAATTTTAAAACCTCCCAAACCCTAGCCCACCGCCCCGCCACCCCCAGATCAGGGCTGCCGGATCCCCGGCTCGCCCGCCGGACTCGCCCTCATTGGAAAACCGACGTTCGCCGCCCCCGCTTGTGGAAGACGAAGGGATGACCGTGGGAAGACCAACCTCCACCCCACGGTCACCGCTGTCGCCCGCCATCGCCGGCCTACTGCCGGCCACCCGCCCGCCGTCCGCCGGCCCACGCCCGGCTGCCGGAGGTCCTCGCCGATGCCCGGGGCCCCACGCCCACCGCCCTGCCTGCAGCCACCGCCGCCTGGCTGCCGCCCACCGTCCACCGGCCAAAGTCCGACCGTCGGAGGCCTCACCGGCACCCAGGGGCCCCCCATGGCCGTGGGAGACCAAACGACACACCCTGGGCGTGCCGTGCCACCTTTGTGCCGCCGCCCCGCCTGCAGCCGCCGGCCATCCGCCGCTCGCCGTCCGCCGACCCCATCCGTCGCCCGCTTCCCGGCCACCAGCTATCTTCCGGTTGTCGCCAGAGATCATTCTCTTCCCTTGTGCACGACCACGAGAGGATTCTGCATGAGTTTTGGAGCAGTCCAGTTTTCAGAGCATCACACTCTTCAGAGCACTTCAGCAAGCCGACACGCTTTCCAGAGCAGATCAGCATCAATATTGATGTAGCATGGATTTTGATGTAGTTTATTTTTCTTTTTTGGGTTGCTTGTAGGCTAAGTGAGGGGTTTGGTTTTTCTATATAAAGGCCCCCTCTCCCCCGGTAATAATTGAAGATTATTAAGAATTTTTGGTTTAGCCATTGGTCCTGGTTCTGGGCTGAAGCCCGTTTTGCCTTCGTTCCCTGCTGTGTGCATTAGCCCGACTCCGCCTCGGAGGGGCTTAGCCCGGTGGAGGAGGGCTGAGCCCGACTCCGACTCAGGAAGCCCGACCTCGGAGGGGCTCGTTCCGGTGGAGGTCAGCACGTGACCCCTGCCCAGAGGACTCGACCTCGAAGGGGCTCGCTCTGGTGAAGGGGGTCGCTTGGCTCCGGCCTAGGCGACCCGAGCTCGTGGGCGTCGACCTGGTGGAGGACGGAGCTCGACTTCGATGGATCAGGAGAGCTCGGCTCGATGAAGAAACCCAAGGCGGGGTGTCCACCGTGATAGTTTTCCTGACATGGCACTTGTTGTAGGTCACACGTCAGCCTTTCGCCATATCAATAACCATTCATGAACTCGAATCAATAAATAGTGTCATAGTTCTTCCCCTCATTAGTAAAATATGGATCCCATGAAGATATTTTCTTTGAGAAAATATTTGTTGCAGGGATATGGTCACTGTATATCGTTTCTATTTCATAAAATTATGTACATAACAGTAGATTTAGATTTTTATTATAGGTTTTCGAGCCTGCGCTCTTGTTGAGGTGTCTATGTAGATCATTGATCTCGAAAAAACTCTTTAAAAAATTATCGGCACAAGGCCAGCTACTCTCCAATTATAAAAGCTTTGCAAGGATATATCAACAAAAAATCTACTAACATCGCTAAGACGGTAGCCCAATTGATAGAGACTTTATCTTACTATCAACCGATCGCTGGTTTGAGGCATAATCTCGTGGATGTAGCTTCGTTTTACTAGCCGACATCTTATTGATATCAGGTTGACGTACTCATCTTTAGATGGGGAAAGACTGCGAAAATCTAAGCTTCTTGAATTGAACATTACCTGGCGAGACGGGAGCCTGTGAGAATAGCTATACCGGAATTTATCCCCCATCCTTTTTTTTACCAAAAAAAAATCCTACTAACAATATAAAAGGGAAATGC
Source organism: Areca catechu (assembly GCA_021397845.1). Taxonomy (NCBI): domain Eukaryota; kingdom Viridiplantae; phylum Streptophyta; class Magnoliopsida; order Arecales; family Arecaceae; genus Areca; species Areca catechu. Next base: position 3,001,120 of record CM038050.1, on the reverse strand, counting down.
TCTTGTGATTAATCGATAATAAATCGACTAGGAGCTCGATTTGGTCGACCTCAATCTATTAATATACAATAACTAAAACGTCAAAAATCAGGGATTTCGGAGACAATTATGGTGCATGAAAGGTAAATTAATTATCCATAATGATATTGATGCCATCAAATTGTCCTTCATTGAACTCCGGCGGTGATCAAGAATACTCGATCTTCTCCGGCGAGGAAGACTGCTCCTGGGTGCTATGTTATAAGGACCTGCAAGAACAGTTCCTAGTTCGGGAATTCCAGTAGGAAACACTCAGATGCATAGGAGAAAATAGACTATAGTTGTCGGAGCTAAGAGCAAATAAGAAAATAGACCGAGCACTTGGTGGTAGAAGTGGTGTATCTGGTCAAGGGCCCCCTCTTAAAGGGCATTAGGATAATCATGTTCCATTGAAAAGTTCGTTGGTAATTAAATACCATTTGTTTGTTATGGACTCTAGTCGGAATAATTAAGAGCTAGTTGGCCTCTGTAAGCTACTTGGATATTGTTGAATTCGAGTTAATGAAATAACAGGCTATTATTTTGAGTAGGCAGACTGCTCTGAGTTGATGGAGTTTGATGTTGTATATGAATAAGTCCGATTAGCTCTTAAGTAGATAGTCGGTTTTGTATGGATATTCGATGTAGAAAAATAATCAATACCGATTACGTACTCGGTACTTAGTAAGTATACAGCCTTGCTGGTAGTGCTATTTGGTAAAAAATAAGTAGTCGACACTGAATAGATAAATAGTCACTACTTAGTAGTCAGAGTGCTCTCTGGTTGGCAAAGTAGTCAATATCTTAATGAGCAATCAGGCATTTGACTAGTTCTTGAAATTGAGTAGGTAATGTTGCCGCCCAGGATCGTCGTGGCCCGCAGCTGCTGATGGCGTCGAAGCGTCGTGCGCGTCCGCCGGCTAGGAATGCCCTCGGTGCCTCGGGACCTGCAAGAAACAGTATCAGTGACCCGGGCCAGGGATTCCGATGGGGGGCTCCGACGGTCAAGTCAGTGACGATCCAAGAGAACAGATCCTCCTGGTCGAACCCCTCGGGATGAGCTCCATGCTAGGAGGAGTCAAAATGTAGTATGAAATGAAGTGGTGAGCTGGGAGAGGTGACGGCCGAGGAGAGGGTGTCCTCCTGTGTGGCCTCCCCTTATGCTTTTTTGCTCTGAGTTGGATTGAATGTGTTCTACCTCTTTGGCTTACTTTCGCTGGGTTTTTACCCTGGCTTACCTTGGGATCTTCTCGCGCTATCTGACATGTGCGACGAGGTATCGTGCCATAGACGGGACGTCTTTCCTGTCTGTCAGCTGAGGAAGCTTCGATGGTTCTGACATTCCTTCTACCTGCCACTCCTCTGGAAGCATGGCAGGGCCTCGATCGGCGGGTCGCCGCCCTTGGGATTCGCATCCTCTGTCCGGGCCTTCTCCAGGCTGTACGGCAGGTTGGTAGCAGGCATAGCGCCTTGATGGGTTTCCTCTTCTTTGGTGCGAGCGACGGACGTGGGCATTTACTGCGGCATGGCGGGCGCTTCCGTACAGTCTTCGGGAGGTGCGCCGCCGTCCTTGGAGAGAAGGCGCTACTTCTTTGGAGGTTGATGCTTCTGTCTGAGCTGGGGACCGAGCTGGGAAGGTGGGGCCCCGTTCCAGGGGACTCGCCTCAGAATGGCTCGGCTGGGCGGAGGGCTGAGCTCAACTCCGGACCAGCAGGGCTCAGCTTTGGGCGAGCTCGACCTAATAGAGGTGGGCGAGGCGCCGCCCAGTCCAAGGGATCCGACCTCGGAGTAGCTCCTCGTGGCAGAGGAGACTTGAGCTCGACTCCCGAGCACGGGGCTCGATCCAGAGGGGTCCGCCTTGGGTGGTGGCTTATGCTCGGCTCCGGCCTAGACGTCCCGTTCTGGCGGGGACCGACTTGGCGGAGGACTTGTGCCTGGCTCCGGCCTAGGCGTCTTGACCTGGCGGGGACTGACTTGGCGGAGGACTGAGCTCGACCTCGGCGGGCATCCCCGTTGCTCCGGGGGAAGTCAGCCTGGCGGAGGTGCCCAGGTCAGATGACTGGCGTGGGATTCGATGGAGACTCCATGTCAACAAGCCCGTACCATGTCAGCGATCTAGTTACATCAGGTAACAACCATAACAAATATGATCGTGGAGATATTAATCGCCTACTAAAGTTTATTTCATGTCTCGAAGGATAAACTTTAAAAGATAATGATAAAAATCTTCTTTTATAAAAGAGATGAATTGAGGTCCTAAAAGTAAGATTATATATAATATAATTTATTGTAATTTTTATTTTCATTATTTCATATATCTTGACTAATTTAAGTATTAGAAAATCTCATATTAGATAAATCCTAGCAAGTGGACTTCTTTGCATGTGGTGCATTGATTCTTAAGAGCAAGGTATATTTTATTTATTCCTAGATCAAATACCAATATCGGGATTTAGTAACAAGAGTTATATGCCAAATTTAAAAGCTAAGATTTCACTTTCAAAAGTTAAGTTTGACTTGATTATCCGGTCGGAAGTATGGATTAATCCAAATATACTGATTAGAAAAAAGATAATTCTTTTAATTTAAATAATTTATAAATATTTAGACGTGTCATCACCATATAAACTATATAATTTTGTATTTCCCGTCGCGTAACATGCATCCTCGTTCATCCACTACAATTTTTCGAAACGTAAAAGAAGGTACTTAAAAACCAAAAAATTTAGTTAGTATTTAACTATTCATCACTGGTGCAAGGCTCTGAAACAATACGCATTCAGTTCAATTGAACGATATTATTTACCGTACAGAATAGAAAAATATTATTAAAAAATACTTCATACAACACCAACACACCCCCGCCCCCCCCCCCCGCCCCGCACCCCAAAACTGTTAAGTGGACCACAAAATTAAATAGTCACACGCTTTTATAATTTCGTCGATAGGGAGCCATGCAGACCGCAATTAACGCCACATCACTAATGGTGCCACAATTCCAATAACCCTCGCAAGTCAAACAACCGCTTGCATTTAACTTAAGGACCGCACAACCTTAACGATGACCAAAAAAATTCTCTTTCTGTACCGTAATATAATCGTGTCCCCGAGTCGACCCATCTCACACGCTCACACGTGAGGGACGTGAAAACGAGGAGTGATCCGAGGGCCCCACTTTCCCGGAGCCCGCTGAAGCGGCCACATCTCTGGCGGTTGTTATGGAACACGCGGAGAGTTTCTCGAAGGATGAGGACGGGTACGAGTGCAAGAAATCGTCGAACCCGACTTGGCTCGTCCCATCCAAGTCCATCGGCGGGCTGGGTGGCTCCGGCACCTCCACCGCGTCCCCGCCGTCCAGGTACCTCACCACCTCCCTCATGCTGGGCCGCGCCGCCGCCGCCGGGTGGGAGCACATGATCCCCACCTTGATGGCCACTTCCACCTCCTCCCTTTCGTAGTTACCGCCCAGACTGGGGTCCACAACGTCGGACCACCTCCTGGAGCTCCACCGCTCCCACACCCAGTCCACCAAGATGAGCTCCTCCGGCGTCGCCCTGTGTTCGATCGGGCGGCGGCCGCATACCACCTCGAGGACCAGGGCGCCGAAGGCGAATACGTCCGAGCTGGTGGTGGCCTTGCCGGTCCGGGTGAGCTCGGGGGCCAGGTAGCCCAGGGTGCCCACCACCCGGGTAGTACTCGGGTTGGCTCCGTGCTCGTAGAGCTTCGCCAGCCCGAAGTCGCCCAACCGGCCGTTCATATCGGCGTCGAGGAGGACGTTGCTCGCCTTGATATCGCGGTGGATCACCACGTGCTCCCACTCTTCGTGAAGGTAGAGCAGGGCGGAGGCCACGCCGCGGAGGATCCGGAACCGGTGGGCCCACAAAAGCAGGGTCCTCGAAGGCCGGGATTCGTCGTCGAAGAATAGGAACTTGTCCAAGCTCCCGTTTGGCATGTAGTCGTAGACTAAGAGGAGATCGGCACGCCGCCGGCACCAGCCCTGGAGCTGGACCAGATTCCGGTGGCGGAGCTGCCCGATGCTGCCGATCTCCGCCACGAACTCGCGGATCCCCTGTCTCGACTCGTGGGAGACCCGCTTGACCGCGACCTCCGCGCGGGAGCCGGGGAGGGTCCCCTTGTAGACCTTCCCGAAGCCGCCGAAGCCCAGGAGCTCCCGGTCCCGGAAGCCCTTGGTGGCGCGCTTCAGCTCGCTGTAGGAGAATCGGTGCGGGCCGCTCTCCAGTTCCCAGAGCTCGATGACGTCCGCGTTCTTGATCCGGTAGAAAAGGTAAATGGCGGCGACGATGACGGTGATGAGGACGGCGATGGAGGTGGCCGAGACGGCGATGACAAAGGTGGGATCCTTCTTTTTGGGTTGAGGAAGGGCAGGGAGGGTGGAGAGGTCCAGAGACCGGGCGATGCCATTCATCTTGAAGTTCCAACCGAGGATGTAATGGGAGCTGGAGAGCAATCCGGTGGAGGCGGAGAAGCCTACAAACATCTGATCATGAAGAATCGGAGATAAGTCGACGGGAAAGGAAAGGAGCGGCCTTGGAGGTTTGGAGGAGAAAGGGGAAACCGTGACATGGAGGACCTTCCCCACGCTGTCGTAGTCGACCCACGCTTGAATCGTGTGCCCGGCCTTCATACTGATATTGTTCTTCTTGCCATCGTAGCCGTAATAGGCGACGGGGGTGGAGGCATTGGAGACCAGGTTGTTGATGTCGATCCCGACGTGGTTGTCGTTGATGTCGCCGAACTCGAAATCTTGGACGGTGTCGAACTCCACGGCGAAGACGTGGTTGGAGAAGTTGCCGATGTCGCTGGCGTTGAGGAGGCCAAGGTATTGGCTGGGCAGAGCTCCTCGAAGCTCCTTGGAGGGAGCGATAACGAAGGCAAGGCCGTGGCCACCGAGCGTGGGGTACTCAGGGACGGCGGCGAAGGCGAAGGCGGTGGAGAAGGAAAAGGCGGCGCCGTCGGTGGCGTTCTTGAATTGAAGTCGGTTGGGATAGAAGGCGTGGCCAATGAGTCGGCTCGTCTCATTCGTCAGCCGCAGGATCCCGCTGTCTTCGATCTCAGCAACTCCATTCAGGCTGATGTTGCTGTTCCGGGCACCACCGCGGCTGAAGCCGATATAAGTGAACCCGTCTTGCTGGGAGGCGATGGGGAGGACAAGGGAGAGGAGTGCCAAGAAAAAGGTGAGATTTTTGGGCATCGTAGATGGGAAATGGGGGCTTTGGTTGGATTACGGGTTTCAGGGTTGGAGGTGAGCTTGTTTTTATGCATTAGTTTGTTTTTCGAGCATCTTGCCTGGGCTTTTGTAGAGAGACGTGGGAGAGAAGACAAAAGACCCGAGTGATGGCTGGTGACTTGGCTTTTTTCTTTCTCATGGTTTCGTCTCCGGTATTTTAATTAAATATCATTTAAATTAAGAACACTGTTCTCATTTTCAGACGTAGGAGGGTACCATGTGTAGGTGGGGTCGGCATCTACTCTAGGCGGCGAGGGTACCTTGCGAGGTCGGCTACGGTTGATATAATTTTACGGCCGGGATCAGCGGTTGAGGTAAGCGAGGCCCGTTTCCATTTTTTTGGTTTAATGGAAAGGGAGGCCCGTTTCTCTCTTTCTGATAGAAAGGCAGGCCTGTTTCTCACGGAGGAGGAAGAGGTACCCCCTACAATTTGAGTATAATATTTTGATAATTTTAAAAAAAAATATGAGAGCCCCAAGGGATGATTCTTTTTATGGGGTCCATGGGTTGCATTGATCTTGGTCATCACATTCACATAGCAATGCACACGCGTTGTGTAATCAATACAATCTAGATATTTTTGGAGATAAATGTTTGAGTATATATATATATATATATATATATATATATATAATAACAATAAAAAAATATACAATATTTATTATTAAAAAAATATTGAATAAAAAATTATCATGCTAATTTATTAAGTTTGCGTAGAAGTTATATAGTATAAAATTTTACTATGCAAAATAATTTCATAATAGTTAGTGCTATATTTAAGAAATGGCAATAGTAATGCAATACAAGATAAATTCATAATTGGCCGAATCAAGGAATGATAATATACTAGTTCATAATAAAATTATCTCTTAGAATCAATTATAATTTTATTAACCTAATTTTGTGGAGAGAATTGTTTTTCTCGAATAGCATAATTTTGTGGAGAGAATTATTTTTCCTCTAATAACCTGATCTTATGGTGATGATTATTTTGCTCTAATAGAGAGAATTATTTTTTCTAATACATTGATTTTATGGAGAGAACCGCTTTCTTCTAAATATGGGTTGGTCTGTTACTCTATATTCTTGGACAAAGATATGCAAAAACTTTACCAAAAAAAAAAAAACAAAATTTTATTGCAAATTTTACCTTCCAATACATCATGTCTCTAGAATACTCAATTACTTTCCTTTTTAGAAATTACTAGAGATATATAATAAGTAAAATCAATTTAAACTCAAACTAGTATTTTTATAGTAATAATTATTATATAAAATAAAGTAAGTTAATTAGAGTTAAATTTTAAATTAATTTAAATTTAATTTTTAGAACTTGTAAAATCAGGACATATTTAATAGAGTATAATAACTATCATTTATCGAGGATCTTGGCCATACCAGCCAGGGGCGGCCATGCTTAAGTATCAACGATTGTTCATTTACTTGCGCATTTTCCAGATTTTATACCAATAAAATATATCAGTTTAGATTGAAGTTTCTAATTTTACATATTTTTAAAAGCCAATACAATATCCATTTATATTTTAGATTTTTCCTGATGGTTAGTCTTCCTCGAGTCAAACATTACCTAGCGGGGTGGAAGCTTGCGGAGGTAGCTATATCAGGTTTAACCCCTTATCCCTATTCTCTATCAAAAAAAAAAAAAAAAAAATGGAGAACAAGTGCATGCAATTTTGAGATGCAACTAAATATTTCCATGAGTGGATTTTATTTTATAAAACAGAAATTTAAAGGGGGCAGGCTGTGACTGATTAGTTAAAAAAGAAAAAAAAAAAAAGAAGGTTAATGTATATTTAACTTTTTTTCTCCTTTCATTTAGTTAGTATTTAGCTTGCGATCAAAATCCCAATAGAAATAGGTTGAAATAAATATTAGAATGATTATATTTTTTTGATATATTTGATTTATAATTAAAATTGAAATTGAAATAAAAATATAGTTTAAATAGCGGATGAAAGTCCAAATTAAATTTTAAAAGATTACGATATTTCTATACATTTTTATTATCAAAATAATTATAATTTTTTTGATAAATAGTTGAAATATAAATTATATATATTTTTTTAAATTCACGTTCTAGAATCCAATTTTATTCAACCAAATACATCATGTTGTTTAGTTACCTCAGACAATCTTCATTCACTAAATTAGTGTACAAACAAGGGCCATGGAGCCTACTAAGCACTTTAGGATGGGAAGGGCTGAGGAATTTTGGAGGAGGGGCCACTTCATCCACTTGGATAATGAAGTGTCTTTTTCTCCATTTGCCCCTAGATATACAGCACCAAACCCCGGCCGAATGAAAACGCTGATTTGATAGGTAGAAATTGCCGGCTCGGAATTCAACGCTGACTTGATTGGTACAAATTGTCCAGCCCTAGAGGAATTTTTACCCCAGCCCAAGGGGCGATCTAGTAGGCCTTCTTTAATTTTAAATCAAATTTATTAAACAAACTTCGGATAAATGCATCCATGGGAATTGAGAAAATAGAATATCTCGATGTCTAGAATAAACACTGTCATCCGTAAAATAAATCCAATATAACTAGCTTCATCTATCGCCTTCCACCGATCTACGGCACAGCACTGCTAACCTCTTTGCAGACATATACCAGTTCAAAAGTTGGTAAAGCTTTTTCTCATTCTCCAATAACCCTGTCTTAGTAGATAAGCACTTATTTCAAAAGGTAGCGAACCAGATAGTCACCTAGCATTTATCAAGAAGTCTAGCTCACAAATATTACGAGAAGTCTTCAAAACTTTTGTTATATATGACATAACTATACAAATCCTAATTCTGTTATAGCAACTGCCATGTCAACCAATCCAATGCTGCATACCGTAATTAGAGCACCATTTATATTTTTAATGACAAAGCTATCTCCACCATGCGCACCACTATTTAAAACATTGCAATCAAAATTAATTTTGAGGTAATCAGAGGATGATATTAAATAAAAATAGATCATTTATGGGATTGCAAAATTTGGCCCATGCTTTAAAAAAAAATAAATAAATAAATAAAAGCGGATCGCATAACATGCTTGTTAGACCATAAATCATACCTGATGTTCCATCGTGAATTCCATCTCGATCTGATTGGTCCAAATCAGCAACATTAAGTTGCCTCAAATGGCCGACCATGCTAAACTGCTGACGTTGTTTTTCGTGGGCGCGAGGCAAATATAGAGGGAAGAAAAACCACCTACAGCGAAGCAGGTCGTCCTATCGAGACTCGGTGGAGGTCAGTAAGTCAACGAAAGCATGGCCCCGGCGAATTTGGCCTTGGATGCGGGACGCAAAGCGGTTTGAGAGCGGACCACACGGATCCCTTAGGTCAACAAAATCCGCTGGCATTGCTTCTTCTACGTCCTATATATCTACCCGTGATCTCATAGTTTGGACTTGGAGCACCGCTGTTCAACAACAAGTGGGAGTTAATAATATCCCATCGGCCGGGGTGGGTTCGTGAGACAAATCGCATCTTAGGAAGACATTATCCGTGAGCTACTATTATTTTACCAACCAAATATTGTTCCAAGTCAGATAAGTCGATACTTGGCCTCTGCGTTTTTGATTTCATATTGGAAACACTAAAATAAAGTTATCATGCAGAAAGGGTTGCCGATCTACTTTACCACCTAAATATATTATCCTGGTGACGTCTGACTTCATGTTCCAAGTTAACAGGTTATCTTTTTGGCGTAGATGTAGGGATTGGGTTCCCCTCAATCACTCTTTTTGGCGTAGGTGTAGGGAATTGGGGGTCACCTCTATATCTCTTTTTTGCGTAGATGTAGGGAATTGGGGTCACCTCTATTACTCCCGATCGAGTCCCGGCCCTACTCCTGACCCGCTTAACGGTTAAAGAAGAAGACCCGCTTAGGGTCACCCCTATCACTATTTTTGGCATAGACGCAGGGAATGGGGTCACCTCCATTACTCCCGACCTTGCTCCGAACACGCTTAAAAGATTAGAAGGAGACCCGCTTAAGAGGCACGGGTCAACTCTATTACAATACATTTTTGGCGTAGAAGATACTGGGAATTGGGGTCATGTCTATTACTCTTGAGCCGCTTGAGAGGAATCTCATTATCCACTTGTGCTCGCTGTATTCAAGCAACTTTTTTATTGTTCTTCTCATCCACACTCTTTTCCAAGTATTGATTTGTTGTTGCTGATACGGCGGTATGCCAACATGGCACCAGCAAAAGCATCCCCGATCCTGATGATCCGAGCTTTTACTACAGGCTTCATTCAGGCCGAGTAGAGCTCTGGGCCGATTAAAGTTCGAGCCGGGCAATGCTCCGGACCAAGTAGAGCGTCGATCCAAGAAAAGTCTCAAGCCAAGCAAAGTCCCTGATCGAGTAAAGCTCTAGATCGAGTAGAGCTTTGGGCCAAGTAAAGCTTCGAGCTGAATAAAGCACCGAACCGGATAGAGTTCCGAGCCGAGTAGAGCTTCATATATTTTGGATTTAAATTAACATATTATTCAAATAATTATCCAGATAATTTTAATTAATATAATTCTATTATCTTAATAATAGGGATATAAAGAATATTGAGTCAAATCATCCAATACTTGTGGATTCTAATTTGTATGATATTAGATGCTCGTGTACTAGAAATATGATATTAGAAAAAAATAAGTTATTGCTCTTATTTTTTTATTTAAAAATATTATATTTTATCATATCAGAGAATAATGGAAGCGCAACATCATATATATGAAACAATTATCAGTACTTCCATTACTAGTTGATGTAGCACTAATAAATAAATCATATAATAGAAAATGGAAGTATGTCGTTTCTTATGATAATTTGGTTTCTTAAGATATGAATGACTGGAGGGTTTGTTTCATAAAAAGGCGTGAACATAGAATCTAGTGATATTTTTAGATATATAGACAAGTTTGTGGCATGTTGCAAAGTCATCATTCATATTATTTTGATTATAAAATTTTATTCCGGATCTTATAATTATTTATTCTATCTTAAAACTACTTAAGATTTATTATAATAATAGTATAGCTATCTTCTTTAAAGGAACAATAAGTTTCCGTTATCTCTATGTATATGGAGATAGAATATTTGACATTCAGATATTTTAGTTAAAAGAAGGATATTTTGTGAAATACATTACACATAGTCAATAATTATTGATCCCCTAATCAAATTAATAATACCCATAGTTTTTATGAAATATATTAAGAACATGGGCATTTTAGAATTTTTTAAGTTTTTGGATTTGTGAAAGTTTGATATATTTATGTATTGACTTGATAGATAAATTTATTTATTATTAATTACTTTATTAATGGATTGTAATCCAAGGGTACATAACTATCGAGTGCATATATAGAGTCTATGTTAGTTGATCCTTTAATCAAGGATTTGAAGCTCGTATGCTTTATAAAGCTTGTTAAAAATATGAACATATTGAATTCTTTTGATGTGCTTATTTAGTGCGAGAAATTTTGTATTTATGCTTTATTATTATAAAATTTTATTTCATTTTATATATATATCATAAGTATTTATATACTTTGTTGATATGATAATTGATGGATTGTATTCTATATGATTTATATGTATATGTAAAATAAAATACAATATAATATCTCAAGAATATATCTTTGTCTTGAGAATGATAGTTGTATGGATATGCCTTATTTATTATTAAGATATCTCGATATGTTTATTTGGAGGCATACATGCTTCTTTTGAAGCCATGGATTTTTTCTGGTTTGCAATAAAGCATATGGTTAAAGAGAAATCATGATTGATGGTAGATTTATATAATTCTTTTATATCTCTTGTTTATGTATATATTGTATAAAATTTGAGATCAGGTGTCGAATCTCAGATATGTCGTGCTATCTCATCGTTGACACCATATTGAGTATGTTAGACATAATGGTTTATTATTTTGAAGCCTTTAATTTTTTTACTTATTTTGTATTTAAACATGTTGAAGAGAAATTGATGGACTGATAATCAAAATAGCATATTTTTTTTGGATTACTTTTGGATGCTATTTTCTTGCTACACTACTACACTAAGATTTATGTCGATAGAATTGGTGATGCTTGTAACCATCGATAAATTTTGTATCAAATAAAGGATGCAATAACTTCAATGATTTAGTATAATTGATATTGTTGGACTGAGTCATTTCGAAGGTATTGTCTTTGGATCATATATTTTCGTGGCCACATACTATGTTTAGCCCGAGAGTCATTTTAAAATAAAATATTTTTAAAATCATAATTAATATTATTCAAGTAAAAAAATATAAAAATCTTTCCTAATTATGAGCTACCATTAATTATTATTTTTTTATTTTAGTTTGTTAAAAATAGATTGATTTTATGATCCATGTTGATGAACATGTGTATAGCTCAATATTATGTGTGATACTTATGTTTGGACTTTGAATATCTTATGTTAGTTAGTATGGTTGAAGTGGCACAGTATAGGCCTTTACTCAACTGGCTCATGATGGAAGAGCCTGTTAGTATTTGCTTATAAATAGGCTGTCTTATCTCCACTTCTCTTAATATTTATCATGAAATTAGTTTTCATGGCTTATCCCATCAAATAGCCATCCGTCGAGAGAGCATGCTGAAAAAATGACTTGGTCTTTGATGTTCATCTGAAAATCTATAATTGTAAGTTTGGAATTTAATGATAAATGCAGGTACGCATTTCAAATTCCAAATTATTATTTATTCTATGAAATTTATAGATCTATTATTTATTCAGATTCGTTTTTGAAAATAATAATATTATTTTTGATATTCTAGAAATCATGCATAAGGCCTTGAAATAATAATTTTTCTATAAATACTTATCATTAAAGAATTTTAGGACATGTAAATGGACTGTTTTAGATAACCATTTATACATCCAGAAGATATTGCATGGACGATTTTTCTGTGTGCCAAGTCCCGCATATTTTACGGTTATGAAAACCGTTTGCTATCATGGACCAGGTATAACTAGATGAGGCGAGATTTGGGCATCTCTGCGCATTCCCGGTCTGGTCACGTAGTGAGAGCTGACTGGCCAAGATAAAGGTTTTGTGGCAAAATCGTGGCAAGCATTGGTTGGTCAGCTTTGCCATGTCGGTTGTAGTCAGTTCTGTGATGCATCCGTTCGTTTTCTTTATATTTACAAACTATTACAATAATAGTCTTTCTCAGCTTGGTTTCTGTTTGTTTAGTTTTTTTGATGCTTATGTTCTTAAGCTGGTTCCCTTTTAACAGACCTGTCTTTCTCCAGTACTTTTGGTTTGAATTGTATTCCTTCTCTATATCTCCATAACCTATTCTCTTCCCTTCTGTAATTCTTTCTTCCCTAATTTATCAAAGTGTGACGGTCTTTGACGTCCATTTTTCCTTTAAAACTATAGTCATAGTCTTCGGACTATAAACCAGCGAAGTGAAGAAATTTAAAATTGAATTATTCGTGACGTGTGTGTATATATATATATATATGGATAAACAAAAGGATATGGGGGTTAAACCCGGCATAACTATCCCCGCAGGTCCTTGTCCCACCAGGTTAGATTTTCGTAGTCTTTGCCCATCTATAGGTGAGTAGGTCAACCTGACACCATTAAGACGCGACCGGTAGAACTTGGACAAAAAGGGAGAATCCTAACCTCTCACCCAATCCAATCCGTCACAGGTCCTAGGAAACAATTCCTGGATTTAATCGAATCACCTGTGTGGATCATGTCTCGAACCCGTGACCAATTCGATGTGAGGTAAGGCCTCTGATTTGGCATGATCGCTGACGTGGAACCTCTGTCGGATCTAGCTGGTTGCCATGTTGGCAGAAGGCGCTGCCTAAATGCAGTGGCCAGATGAAGTACCAAGTTCGAGCCCTTGGCCGAGGTCAGCTCTTTCGAGGTCGAGCTCTCGGTCGAGGTCGTGCTCCCGCCTTCTGAGCCCCTAGCCGAGATCAGCTCCCCCGAGGTCGAGCCCTCGGCCGAGGTTGTGCTCCCGCCTTCTGAGCCCCCGGTCGAGGTCAGCTTTCCTGAGATCGAGCCCTCGGTCGAGGTTGTACTCCTGCCTTCTGAGCCCCCGGCCGATGTTAGCTCCTTCGAGGTCGAGCCCTTGGCCGAAGCCATGCTCCCGCCTTCTGAGCCCCTGGTCGAGGTCAGCTCCTCCAAGGTCGAGCCCTCAGTCGAGGTCGTGCTCCTGTTTTCTGAGCCCCTGGCCGAGGTCAACTACCGTGAGGTCGAGCCCTCGGTCGAAGTCGTGCTCTTGCCTTCTAAGCCCCTGGCCGAGGTCAACTCCTCTGAGGTCGAGCCCTCGGCCGAGGTCGTGCTCTCGCCTTCCAGGTCCCTGGCCGAGGTCAGCTCCCCCGAGGTCGAGCCCTCGGTCGAGGTTGTGCTCTCGCCATCCGGGCCCTTGGCCGAGGTCGAGCCCTCGATCAGGGTCGCGTTCCCGCCGCTCGAGGTCAAGTCCCTAATCAAAGTAACTTCTTTTCCTGAAGTCATGTATAGATTTTTACATGTGGACACGGTCTTTTTCTCGAGCACCCCGAAGCGGCCGAGATAGTGAAATCAGCAGGTGATGTCACCGTCCCCATCAAAACCCCCGCGCTGCTCAGAGAGACTGGCACCCTTGTAGGGTGGTGCTCCACCAGGGCACGCCGCCTGCAATCTTTGAGGAATGGCGTCCCACCAGAGCATGCCGCCTTGAACCCTTGTGGGATGGCGTTTCACTAAAGCATGTTGCCTGCGGAGGAGCATCTGGTCAGAGCATCAATTAGGCTTCTCAGCCTACTGTCGGCACCTCCCGAGGAAAGGTACTTCGCTCGGGGCATCGCACCCCTCACCTACCACCTGCACCATCCGGAAGAGGAATGTTTTACTATGGATCTCAGGCCCTATAGTATATCCTGCCAGATCGGTGCTCTGCCAGGTCTCCCAAGACATGGCGGAACGATGCCATGAAGAGGCAGTGCCCTATTAAGGTGTCAGGCCCCGTGGTATGCCACTCACACTCACCGCGGAAGAGACGCGCACTTCTCAGTACTCCACATGCACCCGTGGCAGAATTTTTCCTACGGAGGCTACGGATCCTGTCCCCCTCCTCTTGGAAAGAGATGAGGAGCAGGCCTATATCTCTCCGCATGGGGCGCTCCTAGGGAGCACCAGGTCTGGACTCTATGCCCCATCAGAGGTACGACACTTCTATAAAAAACTCAAAAGAGCCTCCGACAAAGATAAGCAAAAAAGAGCAAGTCACAAGTCACAAGTAACAAAAAGCATGTGACCACCAACAAGGCTCTAAGGGCAAGAGGGTCACATGAGAACTCCCCCTAGAGGCCCCGCTACAGTAGTCATCACTGCTCAAGCCATCACTGCTCGAGCTCTCGCTGCTCCAACTCTCATTCTATCATCTCTTAAATCCTCTGAGAGTAGAGATCACTTTTCGATCCATCGAAAAAGATCTGTTTTCCTTGATCGTCCATTGACTTGATTGTCGGAATACCCCTGCCAGGATCTTCGGCTTGGATTTCCTCTTTTTTCTTTCAAGATCGGTCAATGCAGGAGATGCAAGGCGGAAAATCCACCAACCGACGCCGCGTAGAAGCTGCAGGCCACGGTGATCTAGGCGGCAACAGCCTCTACCAACTGGACTACCGTCTTAGTGGTTTCGTGATGTATGTTTGACAAAAAAAAAAAAAAAAAAAAGAATAAGAAGAAGAAATATACGTAATGCATTTTCTAGATATGAAATTTTTGTTGAAGTTAATTATTCATGAACCAAAATCGAGGAATCAAGTCTTGGCCATCTCCTCACTGAAAATTCAATATATTGTGCAGATGTTTTTGGTCTGCAATCTTTCCTTAACAGGGATTTTTAAATTTACAGAACAAGATCTCCAGATATGATACTTTTATAACATATAATCAGGTCTTTATTCATCCCCTCGTAGTCAAATCTTGATCTTGTGGTTACGTGTTCAGTGTACATTCTTTCCCTTGCATTAGAATTTAGATATACACAGAAAAGAAGGTCTACTTTGTACGCGCTATTTAAAATTTTACGGAAAGAATGTTAACTAGCAATATCTCAACGCATATTTAAAATTTTTCGGAAAGAATGTTAATTAGCAATATCTCAACGCATATTTCGGCAGGAAAGTTCATGAATAAAATAAAAAATAAAAAAATAATTTAAAAATAAAATTAAAAAAAATTTAATAAAATAATCTTGGAGTTTCTGTTAATTGATGGTAGTGAAAAAGTTAAGGATATATATAATAAATTTCGTTTACTCGGCTGACGCCAGTGATAGTGAGGTTGACGTACTCATCTTCGGATGGGAACGGCTATGAAAAAATTAATATGCACCATGCATCGAACATTTTCTGGCTGGAGTTGGGAAACCGTCTTGGAATGGTCATGTCCGAGATCTAACTCCTCTTTTTCTTATGAAAAAAAAAAAAAAATGCATGGGATTTAATTTTATTTTGTAGTTTTGCGGGCCCTTCTTGCATGAACTTCCCTGAGCCCTTTTCTTATTTAGTTATCTACATTTCCTGGAAGCAATTGTCATCGTACTATCTAAGTGTTTTATTTTATTATTCCCCCCCCCCCCCCCCACTTTTGGAACTATGTTTAGTGTATAAGCAGAACATTACCGTGAGTTGTCCTTCCCAACTAAACCATTTCTTAAGGATACATACTGGTTAATGTGAATTCAATGACGTGGAAGGTAAGGTTCATTATTTGTGGCCGAGCGCATCAGACACAAGGTTATTAGAGCCAACATGGCAACTTTTTTAAAAATAAAAAAATTCAAAATCTTCTTTTCCTCTGTAATTAGCATCGCTACTCTATGTTGGTTTGCAGTAATTCTGAACCTTCCTTGCTATTATTTTCTTTCTTAAAGGGTGGATTGTACCAACTCAAAGCCAGACCACAACTGAGTTTAACCGGGACCTGAACTTATCCTCGGGAAAAACTAGAGCATTCTTAGGCGAGTTTTTGAAATATATATATATATATATATTTTGATAAAACTGAACTATTAAATCATAAGTCTAGAATAAATATAACAAAAATTATTAATCAAAAAGATATCTCTAAAGAAAAGAGAAACCTCTCCCATACAAGACCAAAGAACATCTCCAAAGTAATTAGCTATATAAGAAGCCATCCAATCAGCCACCGAATTGGCTTTCCTATAAATATGCCTGACCACTATCCCAGTATACCTCTGCAGCATTATAACAATATCACAGATAAGAGGATGATCAGAGGAAGAGCGGTAGGCCTGCCGAATCCAGGAGATGACCGTCAAAGAGTCGCCCTCAATAATAAGCCGCTCCAGGTGAAGGGATGTGATGGCATGGCGGATACCAGCCCACGCCCCTTGGAGCTCAGCCATAGGCACTATAGGGTCGATAAGATGACACCCCCTAGTTGTAAGGAATCCAAAACTAGAAGCTTGGATCACAAAGGCGCCTCCACCATGCCTGCCCCTAATACTCCCATCAAAGTTGATTGTGGTGAACATCGGAGGAGGGGGTTCCCAGAAATGAAGACCCGATGGGGTGCTTGACGAGCAGTGCCAGAACCCCAGATCTCCCCATTCCTCATAGTCAAGCTACATAACTCCCTGGCATGGGTCCAGGCTCTCTCAACAATCATCCTAGCCAAAGCAATGGTACAGGAAAAGATCATATTATTCCAGGCAAGCCATATATCATACGCCAAGTAAGCTAAGACAGTGGACCTGGGGTTCGACAATCTGGAGCGCAGAATATGGAGGAAGGACTCCACAGCATCCTCAGTAAATGGAAACAGTTTGTGAAAGCCTACCAAGCCCCAGACCTCCCAAGCTCTCAGGAACAAGAAAAGAAGATGCACAAGAGATTCGTCGATCCTAGCGCAAACCAGGCAAGAGATAGGCAACTGAAAGCGTCTTGAAAAAAGGAAAGCTCTTGTCGGAAGCCGATGCCAAGCAACTTTTCAAATGAATAATCTCATCCTAGGATGAATATTAAGAGACCAAATCCATGCTGCCTGAAAGTTGTCCGGCTGCAAAGGGCTATAAATAGCATAAAGATTAGTCAAATGGATCTTTAGGAGGGCGGAGGATCTCCACACTCTAAGATCAATCATGGGATACACAGGGAGACCAATGGATAGGACCCTTTGGTCCAAAATCTGACCAAAAACTCAAGTCACCAAATCATGGTTCCACTTGGACTGACCAGGCAAGAGAAGATCTATAATAGAAATAGAGTCAAGGACATCCATGGAAAGAAAGATAGGCCACCTGACCAGAGCAATCTCCGAAATCCATCGATCTGCCATAAAATGAATGAGCCTACTACAGTCCATCTCATATGATGCAGAATATTTAGAGTTCGTGCCGCAACCTCCCTCTAGATAGTAGAGTAGTGACTGTTAGACATTAGAATAATGAAAATTAACCTAACTTTATTTGATTAAAATTGATACTTTTTATGATAATTTGCAAGAATTGACTCCATAAACGTGTAGATCTTGATTTTAGGAGTCCAACGACGCAAACGGAATGTAATTCGGACTTCAAACGGGCCCGAAATGGAATTTAGAAGATTTTAGCACAGATTTCAAAGCTGCACGATTTTTGGAGCGAACCTTAAAACTTTTAATGGCTCACGGTGGACCGGCTCAATGGTCCACCGCACGACCTCTTGGTCCATGGCAGCCATTGTTGCCGGTCCATGGGCAGAGCCGTGGACCACCGTGCTCTGATCGCGCCGAAACTCGCCGGAGAACTTCCCCCGGCACCGCTAAAGCCGCCGCCAACCTTCCCGCCGGCCGGAGAGTCACCGTTCGGCCGGAAAATGGTCGGAAGCCGGCTCCGCCCATAGCCATGCCGCCGTGTCCGCCCAAGCTCGCCACCCGCAGCACCGTCCGCCGTCCGCTGCCGTGACCGCCCTCTTCCGCCGCCCTCCGCCCACGGCCACGTCCTTCGCCACGGCCACGCCCTCCGCCCATGGCCACGCCGTCCGCCCCTGCTTCCGTCCGTCCAGCCGCAGCCACCGTCGCCCAGCCGGAGTCGCCGCCCTCTTCTGCCAACCTGCAGCCGATGTTCGCCGCGAGCCAACCTATTGCCGTGTCCGTTCCGGCTCTGCCGTCCGCCCAACCCGCTGCTGCCTCCTCTTCCGCATCACCGCCCACGGCCACGCCGCCCAGCTCTCCACGGCCTGTTGCCTCTGAAGCCGTCTTCGCCCAGCCGTCACCTCCGTTTCCAAGCTCCTGAAGCTGCTTATCACCGTCCCTGCTGTTCAGACCGGGATGTCCAAGGAAGCATCGGAACGAGAAGAGATGTCGGACGACGCTGGATGGACGCGGGATTGTGCGATAGAATTTTTGAGTTTGATTTTTGAGATGGGGATGATCGTAAAAAAATATCAGATAAGGAGATAACGCAGAGTTTGAAAATCAGATTGAGATGAGAAAATCACCGCGCTTCCCACACAGACCCGACACGGTATTTTTCATCTATAAATACCTCGGTGATTCTCTTCTGCAAAAGAAAGGGAATTTTTGGGGAGGTTCCACTTGCTGTCCGTAGTTCCAGTTTCTGTTGCTGTCATAGAGAGTCAGAGTCGGATAAAAAGGGAGAAAGGGACCCTTGTTCCCTTACTTTTCTTTTATTTTCTTTGTACCCCAATTTTTATGCAATAAATATTTATTTGCTTTATATTAATCCATGATTGCTTATTTTTATTTTAAAGTAATGCTGGAGTCATGTTGGATTAGCGTTTAAGGTAAGTCGAAGTGAATTAATTTTGACTGACCTATACCTAAGGGACGGGCCGTGATCCACGGGTACGGGCCCTACTCTTGAGATAGGTCATATCTGAATTATTTTCACAAATTTATTATTTGCATCTATTTCTTGCATTAGTTTTAGTTTATTTTAAATCAAAAGAAAATCCTTTTTCAAGATAACCCCAAAGTCTCTGTGGGATCGACCCTTACTCTCGCTATTCTATCCTTTAGAGTAGTGGAATTAAGGTTCTAAATCGGTGCATTGCGACACGCATCAGTGACGAGCTGAAAGATGGTTCCCCTGAGAAGAACCCAAAGGAAGCCCATATCTCTCACTCATAATGGTGGACCACATGGAACTCAGGCATAGGAACAGACGAGTAGCATGTCTGGCCAACAGGGCATCTCTCATGACCAGAAGGGAATGAATGCCTAATCCCTCCTGAGAAATAAGCTAACAAACAGCATGCCATCTCAAAAGATGAACCGTCCGAGAAGCAACAGTAGATCTCGACAAGAAAGCTCAAAGGATACGCTCCAATTAAAGGATAACCGATTTAGGAACAATAGTATTAGACATCATATACACCGGAAGGGAAGTAAGGACTAACCTGATCAACACAATCCTCCCCATCGCTGATAGTGCTCGGCCATGTAAACCCTCCACTCTGTCATGAATAGTCTTGACAAGCACAGCATAGTCCCTATTACGGAGCCTACCCCCAGTAATAGAAATCTCAAGTAGTGCAATACATCCCCCTTCTCCTGAATCTTAAGAATACTCCTAATCAGATGACAGCGACTGGCAGGGATTTTAGGAGAGAAATAAACCTCAGACTTCTGCAGATTGACTCTCTATCCCGAAGATAAACAATAGAAGTGAAGAATACTTCTAAAGCTCTGGGCTATGGCTGCTGTGGCCCTACCCAGTAGTAAACAATTATCTACAAATAACAAATACGAGATGGGAGGGGCTAAAGGAGTGGCTAGGTACGGATGAATAGCAAAGTCCATAACCACCTCCTGTAAAGCTCGCGAGAGAGTCAGTACAAATGATAAATAAATATGGGGATAGAGGACAACCTTGCCGAAGCCCAATAGTTGAATGAAAGAATTTCGAAGGAGAGTCATTAATAAGGATGGAGAAAGATGGTCTGATAACACAAGCCATAATTATGGAAATCCATAGAGGATGAAAGTTAAAATCTGTCAGAGCCTTCGCTAGGAAACTCACCGCATATGGTCATAAGCCCTCTCTATATCGAGTTTGATAGCCATTAGGGCCTGCCTAGCTAGAGCTCTGCGGAGGTCGAACATTAATTCCTAGGCTAACAGAAGATTGTCATATATAGATCGGCCTCCAATGAAGGCCCCCTGCTCAGAACAGATAAGATGTAGAAAAACAATCTTCATCCTATTGGCCATCAATTTAGCATATAGCTTGTACAGAGTATTACATAAATTGATCGGCCTAAAATGAGAAGGTTCACAAGCATTTTAGGAATGAGAGCAACAAAGGTTTGCTTCCAACATTCAGGCACCTGACCAGAAAGAAAGAAATCTTGCACTGCTGCAATAACATCATTCCGAATGATACTCTAATATCTCATGAAAACCAAAGGAGGGAAACCATCAGGGCCAGGAACTTTATCCTCCTCCATGGACCAGAGTACTGAAGTAATTTCAGTTTCAGATACAAGGGATAGGAGGTCACAAATTTTCCTGTAAGAGACCAAGACCTTATGGGGGCAGCAAAGGTGGATCCAGTATGAGTGGAGTCAGTCAACCTAGACTTGAAAAAATAAGTAATATCTCCTCTGAGAGCATCCTCCTCCTCAATCCATTGCCCCTTGGCACCCCGCAAGGCTCTAATTCAATTCATGTGTCTACGAATTAGAGTGGCATGATGGAAGAAATGATTATTGCGATCCCCTTCTTTCAACCACTGAACCCTGGAATTCTGCCTCCAGAAAACCTCATGCTGACTGAGAAGAGCATGATGCATAGAAAGATGCTTCTGTAGAGAGGCCAAATCACTGTCCTGCAAACCACCATCCCTCTTCTCTTCATGTAGATCATGAATATGCCGCTCCTCTACCTCCAGTTTAGTAAAAATGTTCCCAACCTCCTTTCTGTTCCACCTCAATAGCCTGCATCTCAAAAGCTCCAATTTGCGAGAAACCCGATACTTGACATCTCCATGCACCGGCATTCTCCACACCTCCCTGACTATATCCCATGATCTAGGATAAGATAACCAGAATCTCTCAAATCTAAAAGGTGAACGAACAGGGATCCTCGAAGTGGTCGACAAAAGGATAAGGCGATGGTCAGAGTCAATTCTATCGAGATAGCGAGTAAGGTGCTCAGGAAAGAGATTAAGCCAATCAGGTGTAGCAAGGGCTCTATCAATTCTCTCCCATACCCTAGCTCCTCCCAACCTATTATTATACCAAGTGCACCAGGGCCCCATAAAATCCAAATCCAACAGCCCACTAGAGTCCAAAAAGTAAGTAAATTCCCTTAAGACCGTGTCAGGGGTAAAGGGTCTTTCACCTTTCTTATTCTCAGCACACGTCATACAATTAAAGTCTCCACCACCATAGTAGGGATACCCTGATCAATCAAAGCTGAGACTTCATTCTAGAGGATCTTTCTCTCCCTGTAATTTGTGCTCGCATAGATGCCAAATAACAGCCACGTTGGCCTTTAGATTCAGTCACAACCAAGGCCACATGCTGTGAGCATCTATGAAACACATCAATTCTGGCCACTCCCGGATCCCAAGCCACCATAATACCCCTGATAGACCCTGAGAATCCATAGCATATGACCCCCAGTCCTTCAAAAAATGCCGACGGATACGATCCAGACTGGACCCTCCAAGTCTAGTCTCTAATAAAATACAAATAGCAGGATGATGTAACTGGCAAATTCTATCAAAAGTAGAATAAAAGGAAGGTTTACCTGCCCCTTCACATTCCATACAAGAGTCTTCATAACAAGAATTTAGCAGTCTTTAGAACAGTCCTTCACCTGTCCAGGTTCACTCCCCATACACTGACCCTCATCCTTCGCCCCCATAACCTCACCTGCAGCAAACAAAGCCAACTTCAGTTTCCCTAAGACCTCCTTATGATCCATCGGTTCAGTCACCTCCCCATCAACTGTTGGTGGTTTTGGATTGGCCTTCAAGCTTGCAGAGGCATCAAAATTGCTGTTGATAGACTCCCGGGTTGATAATTTAACTTTCCCCTTTGACTGACAGCTTCCACCTCGCTTCCCCAGACTGCCCGTAGCCCCTCCAGACACCTTCAAAGCCAACCCTTTTGTTCCTTGGCTACTCTAACCCTGCTTCTTCTCACCGCCTCTCTTCTCAACATTCCCATCTCTGCTTACTTCCACGGAGCTCCCAACATTTCCACCTGAGGTCTCAGCACTCCCCTTGGCAACAGCAAGGCACAGATTTGCAGATTTCACCTGTGGCACACTAGGAACCTCATTAATGGATTGAGAGGAAGCAAAACTATCCAACCCTTTCCCCCCCCTTATCCCCTTCCATACAAGGTTCAGAGAAGCGTACCTTTATTGAAGTAGAGACCCCTGCCTCAGGAACCAAAAGCGAAGGGCTAACCGAAGTCCTCGGGCTGGGAACGGGTGACTCCGGTGGATTGTCAACATGCTTTAGAGAGAGAGTCCTATAATCCACCATCTGCCGATCCCGTGGGCTAGCCTCCACCACAGGGCCCAATTCCATGCAGTCCCCCAACAGGCCTAACAGGATGAAGCCCATATGATTAACATCATCGTCCCCAGAGCTAGCCCCCGGTGACCGGCGATGGGCCAACTTGGTTGGCTTTTGCCAGCCATCAAAATCCGGCGGGGAGCTCAGAGAAGAGGGGACAATAGTTGGTGAAGAGAGCGGTGGGGGGAAGAAATACGATCGGAGTTATGTACCTTTTCCTTGCTGAGCTCCCTCCTTACCTTCATCGGAGCCCTAGCCGACCGAGGCTAGCAAATTCGAGTTGTGATCACCTAGGGACTGAACACATGCCTGACCAAAACTTCCCCTTCTTTCCCCTCCGTCATCGAAACCTCCGTTGGATCAAAGTCTGATGCCCCCTGGTCAGCGGCCACCGAAGCTGAGCCTGGCTGAGAAGAAGCAGCAGTAGCTAGCAGCACCCCCTCTACAAACTTGCACCCGTCTTCATCATAACCCATCCTCTCACATTTGAAGCAGACACCTAGCAGGTTTTCGAAGATGAACTGCTGCCAGAAATCTCCCTTCGTCCCACGGATCAGCACACCCAGCTTGAGGAGTTTACTCGCATCTATTTCCACCCTCACATGGGCATAGCCCATTTTTTTCGGGTTATCCATAAAGCCATCCATTGAGAGGCTTGGCCTGCTCGCGTTGCCACCGCCAGTTGCGCCTCCGGCTCCTAGTACTCAAGTAGAAGGCTCGGAAGACGGAGCCAAACCACCGTTTTCTGGATGATTCTTTTTTTGGAATAAAGTCCGGCTCCCGTTCCTCCATCGCTAGCAGTTGTCCCCCAACGAACCAAGGCCTGTTGGACTTTACCATTTGCAATCCTTCTCTGTCTTGAGTCAGACGACGAGGTGGTCTTCGGCTAATTGAAAAACCTTTGGATCATAATCTAGATTCAGCTTTGATCGGGCCTCCTTGGAGATCCACTCCGTCGAGACTTGTCGGCCCAAACTCCGAACAATAATAGCCAGTCCCTTCCACTACCGACGCGAGGCTTCCAAGACCAACGCTGGCAACTCCAACACACTCGAGAATTAAGCTTGGAGCTGCTCGATCTTCTCTGACAAGAATCGATAAGACGTCCAAATGAGCTCCAAAAAGCTTCCTGTACTATCTTAACCTACATCCGGTCATCTTTTTCTACCTTCTGCTCATCCTACCGGCCTTCGTTCATGGATCGCCGTTGTCCGTCATCATCTCCTTTGCACCCGGTTAGTGTTCGGAATAAAATCCAGCTCCTGCACGGCTTCCAAGTCACGGTCCGTGGCAACCGCACTCAGCGAACACAAAAAGCCTTCAAAAACAAAAGGGTTCAAGACAGGGCAGAAGGGACCCAGTGGAATGGGACCATGAAATGCTGAACTAAAAAATGGTCCCTTTAAATCAATTAATTTATTACAGTCCTTCAAAATCGTATACAGCTAGGTGGAAATGCTGAATCAGGAGACATGATAATGCTGGGTTTGTGGTGGTTCTGCGGTTATGCCATCGTGTAATTTGCTTGAACGCTAAAATGTTCTAAACCGTCACGTAAGTAGAACCAAAATAAGAGACTTAAAAGAACGGACAAGACGGAAAGAAATCGATTTTTTTACCCATGGTCACCGACACAGAGTAGTAACCAGAAATCTTTTACAAAGTGTCGGAAGAACACGCCTAGCTAGCTATTAATCCGTACATAATTCCATCGTAGGATTTCCGCTGAAACAGAGGACTCTTATGAGTTTTATGTATAGACGCAGCTTCCATCGTCGCTTCTCGCTGTTGGATCGAAATTTTTTGCAGATGCATCTGTGCAGCCTTCTGGAACAGGAAGGTTCACTTGCTGAGCTGCTTTGCCTGCACTCGAAAGGAATAAATAAAAATATTAGCAATGATACATGACTTCATCTACTCTGTCCGCAAACAGATCTTTCCAAGTCCTAGCGCTAATCTTAGAAGCCAGATGCAAACTTCCCACCATCAAGGCCTCTAGGATCAAGGAGCTAACCATAGAAAGATCCAGTCTTCATAGCATCATCATTGGCATCTCCAAGCGCAGCCTCGTTCAAGTACTTGTCAGCCAACTGCACTCTCTTCACATTCTCCTGCTCCCTCACCAGCATGTTACCATACTCCATGAGCTTCTCTAGGGTCATCTTAGGTTGCTCGAAAGTCGGTGGTCCTTCACGTGAGTTAACAAGCCTCTTGCCGATCTTTTCGATTCCAATCTCTGCAATCCACTTCCTCACTTCATCATCGTAGACCCTGGCTCGGAGGGCACCGAAAAAGTCTGCAACATCGATCGACACCAAAACATGTGCCGGTCAGCGCCCTTAATAGAATAGCGGTAGCGTTTTTGTTGCAGCAAATTAAAGTGACGAGGTATTCAGTACTTTAACATCATCGATCTTTTGAAGGGACACCACGCCACGTACAATAAAAATTAGCAACCGGCAAACTCTTAATTAGTAGAATTATGCATTGTTGGTAGGCTCACCGATTGACTGGCCCGGGAAGGCATCGACAAGTTTGACGATATGGTCAGGGGGAACGTTGTCGGTCCTGAATATACCCATGCAGACACCAATTCGATCCTCCCTGGTCGGTGCCCAGTAGAACTTCTCCATCCGGCCGTCACGAATGAGAGGGGCGTAGAGAGTGGAGAAGTCATTTCCGGTGACGATGATGGGAACACGGGGATTTTCTTGCTTGTTGTACATTCCAGGGAGCTGCACGTTGGTGGGGTTGTCGGCGATGTTCATCAGAGTGGCGTTCACCATCTGGTTGTTGACGGTGTATTGGGTGGTGCCGCCCAGCCTTCCGGCTCCGGCATCCAGATCGTTGATGAAGAGGACGCACATTTTCCCCTTGTTGATGATGTCCGCTGCCTCACGATATCTTTGCCTGATCAATTTCGCTGGCTCTCCTGCATTTCCGCTCTCCAATTCTCCGGCGCTCATCATAATAGGGCTGCAGATTAATAATGTGGAGCACAAAGTAAAGCACCATAATGCTAGTTAGTTAGGTGATGAGCTAATATGAAAAACTCTTCGATCGATTTGTTTATTTGTCATCATACGGTTTCATATGGTAATCCAACTTAGAGTTGTTGGCATAAAGATTTGGGCAAGCATTTCAGGGAGGAGTCGCAGAGCAATTGTCATGGGGCCTTCGTTTCTAATTCTAAAAGCTTGTACGTCGTGGCAACAAATGCATCGCCGGATGAAAGAATGCGGTTATATAAATGTGTTAAGGTATACATTTGTTTGCGTTTAATGCCTGGTAAGATTAATTCCAGATGACTAGCTCACAGGTTTGAACATCATTAGATTATTAAATGGCCCCCATAGGCAATAGGCAAAAACAATATTTCACTTTGAACCGGGGCCACAACCGATCTCGATCTTTTTAACACAATATAAGGCGATGATTTAACCTTCTCGAAGCTTTTGATTCTCCATGAGAACAAGAAGCAAAGAGGAAGAAAAACTCACTTGATTCCCATCTTAGCAAATACAAGTTCGCATTGGAAGGATTTCCCTTGACCTTTGCCTCCCCAAATACCCAAAATGAGGGGAACCTGAGAGAAACCACAACAAACATCAAACCCCAAACAACACCCTTCCAAATACGTCGAACCGTAATGCATTACCTTAATGTTGGGCAGGGTCATGAAATTCTTGGCGATGTGAACAACAAGCTTATCCATGAAAGCAGGAGCAATGTAAAACCCATCCATGGTGTTGTCCATGTTGTACCTAAAAAAAACCATCATGATGGCATTGTCAAGCAAGATCAAGCAGTTGCTATGTCACCAACAAAAAAGCATGGACATCTAGCTGAAATATTGGAAACTTCAAGCTTAATTTGTTTCCTTACTGGCGGAGACCCTGGCTGATGTACTCATAAGAGCTCATAACGGGTATGTGAGTACCATCTCCCATGGGAGCCTGGAAGAGGGTATCAACCAACCCCTTCCCTCTGGTGATATCCTGCTGATCATCAGATATGTCATATGCAAGCCCTGCCCACCTATCCTTATCGGTCTGCTTCGTCTCATCGAGATCGGCAGCCATGACCTTGAAATTACGAGTGGAGACCCTCCCATGGCTAAGGTTAGAGAACACTTTCTTCAAGTTGCTCCCAAAGAATGCCGAGCTAGGGGCCAGATATCCTGAGCCAGAGCCATGCAAGCCTAGCTGCACCAACAAAATCAAAACCAAAACCAAAACCAAGCTCAATTCCAAGCAAACCAAAGCTAATTCCATGACCAAAACTTAACTAATTCAGGTCCTAACCAAACACGATAATGTTCGTACAAACCAGAAAGAAAATCTAGACAAACAACAGCAAGAGTTAGGAAATCTTTCCATGCAGAGATCTCCAAAAATAAGGAAACAGGAAAAGAGCACTGATATAGCAATACCGTAGGTCCAGAACGAGCAACATGTAACCCAAGAGGCACCGATGGAGAAAACTTATTCTTCAAGCCTAGAAGGGCAGCCATGCACTCTCCGACCAAGTTAACCAAGATCGAGCACACCAAGAACATAAAGAGCCCAAAATTGATACATAATGTTCTCTAGCACGAAAAACTTTAGTTCGAAAAGTTATAGACCCATTTAAAAGGAGAGCAAAACGAGGGGCGATTAAACCGATGGGAATCTACATAGAAAGAAGTGGAGAATGAGGGTGGGAAAACCAGGGAACTACCGGTACTCTGTTGATGGAACCAACGGCGGAGACTGCGGCAGCCATCTGGAAACCGAGAAATGGCGGAGTTGGAGGACGAAGACGAATGCTTGCGTGCGCGACTGGATTTGCCAGGTTGTTGGAAACCGGATGCTTTTTTATGCCACTGCGAGGTGGAACCTGGGGTTTGGACAGCCCTTTTTGGGAGTGCCACGTGGGTGAAGGTCGTGGGTTTACGTTGCTTGGGATCTTGCGGATCTAGCTTGGGAATTCCTAACCGACACTTGTTCGGATCAGGCCGAGTGACACGTGGCGTTATCCTGGCCAGCATCTGGCTTTCGGATGAAATGCGTCCAAAACAGAGCATTCCGGTACGTAGGTGGTAGCCTCACGAATGAGAAGGACAGTTTGGCCTTCGGAAATTTTTCTTTACCACCAACTTTTTTTTCAGGGTTGCATCACCATAGAAAATAAGGTAGAGTGTAAGGAGTTCTGGAACGTTTTAGAAGATCGGATTCTGTTGGAATCATTCATTCTGTTTTGTTTTAATTTATAAAATCGAAATCAAGTTATGTTCGCTTGTCTTTTCTCCCTGATCTCTGGGGAGATTTTCTGCTCCCTATGTGAGCTAATGTTT
The DNA here is from genome assembly GCA_021397845.1 of Areca catechu. Lineage (NCBI taxonomy): Eukaryota > Viridiplantae > Streptophyta > Magnoliopsida > Arecales > Arecaceae > Areca > Areca catechu. Next base: position 2,972,952 of record CM038050.1, on the reverse strand, counting down.
GGGGAAGATGGTGCTTTTTTGTGCACGTAACCATGGCAGGAAATATATCAAGAAGATTACATGGTTTTAATATTATATCAACATATTCTTTTTCTTTTCTCTTTTTTCATGGCCCCTGCACAAGGATGATATGCACGATACGAGATGATTACTATAAGATTCAATAATTATCTTAATTGTGTTCATACCAGTGTAAACTAAATGAATCTTCAAAAGATGCAGCTACGATCATATTAGATAGATAACCAACAGCCCGGGACAGTTTCTGAAGCAGAAGCTTCTTGTAAGACATGGTGGAACACACCGCAATTAAAGCTGATAACATTTCAGCCAGTCTTCCAAGATGCATTGGTGCCATAAATTCGTTTCTTTCACTAGTCTTTGTCATCTTGCGTGCAATGTTTCAACACTGCAAGCTCAAGGGTGACGAGAGGAGCGAAGGAAGGGACAGGGGCCTAGAAGTAACTTCAAATATATCTACATAGATATCTCTAGATAACTATAATTTCCGTATTTTCATACAATACACTCAAACTAGTTATGAGTCATTCTACAAAGGATGTCGAGTATAAAATTAAATATAGTTTTTTAATTAATTGTTAATTTTATTTTCCTATTTACAAATGGGTTGGTTTTGAGGTCGAGGTTTCAAGAAAAAACTAAAAATAAAAATACACCTAATGCCAAATCACTAATTTATACCGGTTTTCGTTTTTGTACGCTTACTAAGCGACATATGTAAAATGTAAGATAGATTCTTAGTCTTCGACTATACAAAGGTCCAATTTGTGGGACATGCATATAGTGCTTCTACCTTCTACCATGATCATGGTCACAATGTGGTAGATGAAGGCTAAACTAACATGGTATCCCAGCCATTTTTATTCTGTATGATATAGCTAGTGAAAGAGATATAAAAGGGTATCATTTCATACCTGATATTTTCAAAAAGATGCTTGAAAAGAGTGCAAAAGTACCTACAAAAATTGTGATAGATCAATTACCAACTGCTTGCACGCTAGCTTCTTTACATTTTTTTTAACAAACATATATTATACAAAAACCTATCAGAACTTATGCATCTCTTTCCGTAGCTTTTGCTTTATACGGATATATTACATATTCAAATTTATAATGTATATAGGCAAACAAGAAAAAATCCCAAAAGAGAAGAAAAAAATAAGGTATTGTAAGAAAAATTATTGCTTTACCAAGAAATCCCTTATAGTACTTGACATATATGCTTGTTTGAAAGAAAGTAATCATTAAATTATTGTTAAAAAAAATATCTCAATTTAATCCACTAAAGTAAAACTCGCAAGGATATCTAGCCCAGGAAGGAACTGGGCTTGGTCCAAACTCGCAGAGTGAGCAGCCCAGACCCATGCACGTGGCCGTGGCCCAACACACGCGCAGCCCAGTGATTGCGGTCCACCGCGCTGAGAGGTTGGCACGGTCCATTAGACTATTATCACAATCTACAGGTGTGTTTTGCACGATACGAGGGTGGCGCATGAGTCCGGAGAAGATTCGATAGTCCATGATGATTCCAATTTGTTTAGATCTGATCAACATGATTCGCGACATGTTTGATTACGATTGGGCGGTCATGAGGTTTTCTAGGATCAAATACTAATTAGAAAAGGAATTGAAGTCCAATTTCGATATAGTTTGTATTGAGGAACCTAGACTATTTCATGCATGCATTTTAAAATTTTTGAAATATAAATGTAGCAGAAACTATAATATTAAACTATTTAATCTACTCATACATTATAACATTTTTATAAATAATCTATACACGATCATGACATGATAATATGTATATAAAGACAAGATGAAATATAAAATGAAAATATATACAAACCTATTGCTGTAGATTATACCTACAGTACAATGATCACATTATTATCTTTCAATAATAGACGATATTTGTTGCTACTGAAAGATGAAGGTTTGAAGATCCTAATAGCGACACAGAGTGTCTGGTCTCTACAAGTGATCTATACAAGAGCTCTTGCATAATCAGCTCTCTACGGAGTACTAGCTCCTCTGGAACCTTGATGGCAAATCTTCTTTCTTCTGAATGCCGGGATACTAATGAAATTAAAGAAGAACCTACTGGAGGATGGGATTTTGAGATAAAACTCACTTTCTAAGCCTAGACAATCTAGAAACCCAGTCCAAAAGATACTCTTTCTTCTTATACAGAACCTCCATACACCCCACTCTCTTTTAGGTAGAAGACTTTCTTTTAACCATTTTTTTCTCTCTAGTTTCTATCTTTTTTTCTTCTCTAATCTCATCAACCTTACAAACCCATCAGCAGCTCATACTATATAGGCACCCAGGAGGTTAGGAGGGTGAGAAAGATAGGGAGAAATAGAAGGAGAGAATAAGGGAGAGATAGGGGGAGGTTTCTAACACTTGAATTCAAAATTCAAGTATTTAAATTCAAAATTCAAAATTTAGATTTGAATTTAAATTCAAATACCTATTTAAATTTAATTTCAAAATTCAAATTCAAAACATGGGCTAAGATATTTAGGTTATGTCCAATTCAATTGGACTCTAGCTCAAACTATATCATATTTAGGTTGATCCAAATTTTACCGTTCAATAAAATTGAGTTAAGCATCAATCCAATTACTAATTAATCCTCTAAAATTTATCAACTATTAGTGAAAAAAATCTTGTCACAACTTTTAAAATATTGATGAGTCGATACTTGAAAAAATTTGAAGATCGGCTTACCGAAGTATCTATACTTGAAAAAATTTGAAGATCGGCTTACCGAAGTATCGATACTTGGAAGTATCGGCTTAATGTCAATTTTCAATCATATCAATAATTAAACTCTGAAACGATTCTTAATTATTGATCAGCCATCAGATCAGGTAAAAACTCCTATTGTATGTAATCCCTAGGTTCGAACACAAAGCTAGTAGTACAGGAATACTTTTTGTATTAATCGAAGTTGCCATCTAGCAATGACACCTGATATCCGGATAGGTCAAAAGTTATAGAGTAATAATCAGGAACCTCTGCAATATGGTTATCATATAATTCATCTCTTTAATCCTCAATGCTCAAGATAACTTCAGGGTTTAATTACCAACCCTTAAATAATACATCAATAATGTATCTCAACTTTATAAGTCTTGTAACTCCTCATAATAATTATTCTAGCCAAGGTTTTAAAATACAATGAGACATTCGCTCCAATACTTGGAAGGGTCAATCCTATCTTGACTCACACACCGACTCTATAAGTACTTGACTATATCTAGAAACCTTCAATCATTGAATTAAAAATTCAGGTAGTCCAGAATCAAAGTACAGTGAATTATTTGTAAGTTATCGTGGTGATCTCAGGTCTGAGGAATGCTTATATCCATATCCCTTCATGAACAACACTTGGCAGAAGTGTATTCTACAGGTAGATCATGTTCAGTGAAATGTCTTACACTTTACCTACATGCTATACCAGTGCCTCCACACTCCTTGGTTAAAAGGACAACTAATTTATATCGTACACAATGATCTATACTTGATATATTATCTCGTTTAATAATATATCATTTGGTCATGAACAATTTTAAGAACTACATAATAAATTCTCTCTTTATCATATAAGATGTAGTTCTAAGGACTCCATCACATAAAAGCTTATTACAGGAAGATGCAATATGATGAATTACCAAAAATAACTTTTATTCATAATAATTCATATACAAGATTAAATGGCTACAAGTAATATAATTGGCATTATGACACAATTCTCAATAGTTTGAACCACCGGACTCCTATCGAAGTGCTCTTCGATTAAAAGGTTATAAAAAGGGAGCACACGAGCTAGGAACCAAGTATAAGAATCCAGAGGACTTTTAAGAGGGGTGGCAATAGTAGAGAAAGCCTATAGGAACTAGAGAGTCTTCTTAAGAGTTAAGAACTTTATGAGGAATTTCAAATTTTTTGTTAAAAAAATTATACAGGATTAAGAGTACGAGTTCTTATTTTGCAAGTGATTATTTTTTTCATAGTGAAGTCCTGCATGCCCTATTAAATTATATTTTCTATTTTCTTTTTCTTATTCCTTCTTTTGTGACATCAATAATGATATTATGATCTTGAAAATAGAGATCTATATTCCATACAAGAAATTTTTTAACAAGTGGTATCAGTGCAGTTAGTACCATAATAATTGGTATCATAGTCCTAAATTGTCTATATTGATTGAGATTGAAAAGATGGTGAAGACAAGCACAATCAAAGTTGACATTAACTGGTTCGATAGGAAGAGAAATTTCTTTCTCTGAAAAGCGGGAGTAAAAGTGTGCTCATAAAGTAAGGATTGATCGATGCTCTTATATATGAGGAGAGATCAGCCATCATGAAGGAGAAAGTTGAAAGTGGCTCCAAATGCAGGCATTGAGTATGATCCGCTTGTATTTGACAGATAACATGATGATCTATGTACTGAGTGAGACTTCTCTGATAACATCATGGACGAAGCTCGATGAGTTAATACATGGCAAAATCCCTGAACAATATACTCTTTCTTTAGAAGCAATTTTATCAACTATGGATGAGCGAAGGATAGAGCATATAGGAGCATTTGAGTAATTTTAAAAGGATCCTCATCGATCTTCACAGTATAGATGAGAAGGTTAAAGAGAACACCAGGGCATTGGTCTTATTATTATTACTTCCGTACTCTTTAAGTTCTTAGTGATTGCTTTGCTAGTAAAAAAAGTATCATTAAAATGAAGGAGGTCATTTCAGCACTTCTTCAGAATGAGATTCTTAGACAGGAGAATCAAGCTTCGAGTTCAAACAAGAACTCAGCATTAGCAGTTTTTGGAAGAGTTGGTGATAAAGGGTTGCATAACAGACAGTTCAGGTCCAAGTCGAAGGATACCAACAAGATCAAGTGCTATCTATATAATGAGTTGGGGCATCGTGTCAAAGATTGTCCATAATTCAAAGATCAGATGAAGGCTACTGTAGCAGTGGTTGATGGTAGCGACAATGATAGATAGGTGATGCACTTATAGTATCTAACAAGGTATTTCTTCTTTTTAATAGTGGATTTTAGATTTTACATGTTCCCATCATATATATTATAGAGAGAGGCTATTCAACTTTTTAGAGAGTAGAGAGAGTGATGTCTACCTACCAGACAGATCGAGCTGTGTAATCAAAGATGAATGGACAATCAGCTTAAAACTTGATGATGGAATATCGAGAAAATTGGACAAGGTCCGATACATACCCGCTTCAGTAAAAATATAATCTCAACAAGTAAACTGGATTTAAATGACTACACTTGAAGAGCTGGTGATAAAATCCTGAAGGTTATCCACAGTAATACGGTTGTCTTAAAAAGAAAGAACTGTAGAGGATATTACCTCTTGACAAGGAGTCCAGTGTGAAGTAAATCCCTGATACAGATGGGAGTCCAGTACAAAGTAGAACTCCAGGAGCAAGTGGATCAGGCATGAGACAAAAGACTAAGAAGGATGATAAGTGATGTTGCACGATAAAGTTCTTATTACCATAGGAGCCTTTCTCAAGCAGGGCTCAGGTTAAGGTAAATATAATACATGACAGAGATGGGATCGAGTGGCCTGGCTTAACTTCCATGTTTGCCCATCCATGAGTAGCAGACATTTATCACAAGACATGAAGGCGAGATCTTTCAAAAGTTATCAAAGTTAGATGAAGTTGAATATCAAGTCAAGGTAAAGATTGTTAAGAAAAAATACATTGATTCAGCCCACTAAAGTGAAACCCATGAGGAGACCCAACCTAAGAAGGAACCAGTCTTACAGCATGCACGGCCCAAACTTGCACGCATGGACACGTGTGTGGGACCTAAGAAGGAAGCAAGCCTGGTCTAATGACCACGGCCTACGCTTAGTCCATCACGTTGAGAGGTTGGCATGGTCTATGGATAGGTTGCCATGGTCCATGGGTCTATTATCCTGGTCCACAAGTGTGTTTTGCATGATCCGACGATGACACGCAATCCAGGTGATGATCCGATAGTCTAAGGCAATTCTGACTTTGTTTAAGCCAGATCAGCATGATTTGAGGTATATTTGATGATGATTGGGTGGCCAGGAGGTCTTACAGGGTCAAAATACTGATTGGAAAAGGAATTGAAGTCCAATTCTGATATGGTTTGAACCATCGAACTTTTGTCGAAGTGCTCTTTGATACAGAGGCTATAAAAAGGGAGGTAGATAGGCCAGGAATAGAGTGTGAGGATTCAAAGGATTTTTAGATGGGGTGTCAATAACAAAAAAAGCTTATAGGGACTAGAGGATCTTCTTGAGAGTCGAGAGCTTTATGAGACATTTGGAACTTCTTATTGAAAGAAATTATACGGGATCAAAAGTATAAATTTTTATCTTGTAAGTAATTATTTTTTTAATAATGAAGACTAGCATATCCTATTAAGTTATATTTTCTATTTTATTTTATTTTATTTTCTTCCTTCTCTTATGGTGTAAACAATGATATCGTGATCTTAGACATGAGGATCCATTTTTTGGATGAATAATTTTCTAAAAGTGGTATCTATGTAGTTGGTACTACAACAATGATTTTATCATGTCATTGTTATCTCAAAGAAATGGAATTGTTGCCGCCTAGATCGCCATGGCATGTAGCTTGATGTGTGATGTGCGCATTAGGCTCCTTTTGGATGCTTGGTCCTCTTTCCGGTCTGCTCCTTTATCAGTTTGTCCTGCAAAAAAGAGGAGACTCTAGTCGAGAATTCTGGCGAGGACACTCCGATGATCAAGTCAATTAGGACAATCAAGGAGAATAGAGCCTCTACGGCAGAGGACTGGGATGCCTCCGTGCAGAGGAGTAAATGAAATGGAGTTAAGAAAAGTGGAATGAATGGGAGCTGGAGAGCAGGGAGGTTCCTCCTTGTGGTTCCATGCCCGTTTGCTCTCTTTGTCTTACCAGTTGTCATCTTCCCTTCGTCGGAGGTCCCTTCTTTCATTTTATATGTAAGAAATGGCCCGGACTAGGTCTGGGACTTTATCGGGATGTCACTTTCCTGGTACCCTCTTTTGGCGAGATTTTTTTCCTGTTAGCGGCCTCCCCCTATCAGACCAGCTCTTGGAAGGAGATCTTTCCATTGTGGGTGTTCGTCGGCATAACACAGGCCTTGTCCCTCTGGTGGTGTAGTTTCCCGCGGGAGGTGCGAGCATTGTGCCGCTGAGCCCCGAGCCGGCATAACACAGGCCTTGTCCCTCTGGTGTTGTAGTTTCCCGCGGGAGGTGCGAGCACTGTGCCGCTGAGCCTCGAGCCATAGTGGAGCATTTTTATTTCAGGAGGGACCATTGGGGTGTTGCAGGGCCTAGAGCCTTATTAGGAAACTCCTCTTGAAGGAGGCACAGGTGGCGTGCCACCGGAACTGAAAACCCGGTTGCACGGCAGAGGGCGTAGGTGGTGCATAGCAGGGCCTGGAACCTGGTGGGGCATGTGTCGTGCAGAGGATGCAGGTGGCGTGTTGCAGCTTTATATAGCCTGCAGCCATCGCGCCATGGTTTGAATTCCTTCTGGTCTTCTTTTTCTTATTCTTGGTTGATCCTCTATCAGTCGATGACACCTCTTGGTCTTGCATAGTGATTCCATCTTGGAAAGCGGGAGTTCTATCTCGATAGTTCAACCTCGAATGGCGGGAGCACGACCTCGATCGGGAGCTCGATTCTTGATGGGAGCTGATATCAACCGAGGGCTCGACCTTGGATGGCGGGAGCATGACTTTGGCCGAGAGCTCGACCCTGGATGGGAGCTGACCTCGGCCGGGGGCTCGACCTCGGATGACGGGAGTACGACCTCGACCGGAAGCTTGATCTTAGATGGGAGCTGACCTCGATCGGGGGCTCGACCTCGGATGGCGGAAGCATGACCTCGATTGGGAGCTTGGCCCTGGGTGGGAGCTAACCTTGGCTAAGGGCTCGACCTCAGATGATGGAAACATGACCTCGACCGGGAGCTCGACCTTGTATGGGAGCTTACTTCGGTCGAAGGCTCGACCTCGAATGACAGGAGCACGATCTTGGATCTTCATTTAGTCACCATGTCCATGTGGCATCTTTTGCCAGCATGGCTATTAGCTAGGTCCGGCATGGGCTCCATGTCAGCAATAGTGCCATATTAGGAATATTTTCCAAACATTCCTCTCTAACAAAAATATATAACAATATACTCCCTATTAACCTGCCACAACTAACTATTTGCTTGAATATTGTTTTCATTCGTCCTTGCCCTTCCGTAAGTCCCTCTCTTGCCTTCTATTTTGCCCTTCTGTAAGATCTCTCCCTTGCCTCTTGTATTTTTTTCGAACTTAATAACAAACAAGTGGCTTCTTCAACCTCCTTTATCATCAAAAAAAGAAAAAAGTTGTTTTCATTCACCAACTTTCAATCCGCTTAATTTTACTTTTCTTGAATAAGATTGCTATCTCCTCCTGTACGTATTAAGGGAACCAGTGTTGTGAAGGATTCAAATATGGATGATAACTGATAAATCTTCTTTACGGTCAAGTGTGCAAAACGACCAATATTTTGGAGCTGCCTGTGGGCGAGAGGATTGGTGAAGGGAGACTTGCTTCAAGTGATAAGCTGTGTTTCAAAGAGTTGCATCAACGTCTAAATGGCAATCGAGCATCTTCAAAAGCTAGGAAAGGTAATGAAGATAGTTTTGCGAAGCAGGAGATAGTGGATTGCTCTTCACGTGACCGTCCTCTGGGTGTGGATACGGTACTTTTCATAACAACTCTTAGTTATCTGAATCCAAAAGTTGATCTCGTCAATCTGCCTGAATTCATAATATATATTTATGACCAGAATATTGCTGCAGCATGAAGCTAAATAAATAAAAGAAATATAATTACCAGTTTTTAAATTAATAATAATTCAAGTTTTTTTGGGTAAATGCTCGAGTTCATCAATTTCACAAACAAAAAAAAAAAAAAAGGAAAGAAATGTTATCGTCTAGCGGGGAGTTTCAAAACTCCCGTCACCCATACCCACACGAGTGCCCGCGGAGTACATGAGCATTCCGTGCTTTGAATATGGACGCCCGTTGCATGTATTACCCTTTTTTTTTTTTTTTATTTGTTATTTTTTAAATACCTTTAATGGCTAATTGAAAATCTTTTGGAGATTTTAAAAAATTTTAAGCCTATAAATAGATCTTCCTCATGTGACGGGATCGTTGACGTGGAACCCATGTCATATCCTGTCAGCCACCATCTCGGACGAAGCTGCCACGTGGGATGCCTCCGCCCGGACTTCTTCGCCCGGCCGCGCTCCCTTCGGGTCAAGACGCCGTGGCCGAAGTCGAGCTCCGCCTCTCCTTCGTCCAGCCACGCTCCCTCCGGGTCGAGATGCCGTGGTCGAAGTCGAGCTTCGTCTCTCCTTCGCCTGGCCGCGCTCCCTCTGGGTTGAGACGCCGTAGTCGAAGTCGAGCTCCGTCTCTCCTTCATCCGGGTCGAGACGCCGTGGTCGAAGTTGAGCTCCGCCTCTCCTTCGCCCGGCCGCGCTCATTTCAGGTCGAGATGCGGTGGTCGAAGCCGAGCTCTACCTCTCCTTCGCCCGGCCGTGCCCCCTTCGGATCGAGACGCCGTGGTCAAAGTCGAGCTCCGCCCCTCCTTCGCCTGGCAGCGTTCCCTTCGGATCGAGACGCCGTGGTTGAAGTCGAGCTCCGCCTCTCCTTCGCCCGACCGTGCTCCCTTCGGGTCGAGATGCCGTGGCCGAAGTCGAGCTCTGCCCCTTCAGATCGGCTCCACCTCAGATGAAGAGCCCTGTGACCGGAGGAGCGCCCGCCATGCCACAATAATGGTCTAGCTACCACTTACATCAAGAAGGAAAGAGTTCTCTCGATCGAGGTGCTGCGCTCCCTACTAACCGTCTGCACACCTCAAAAAAGGAAGTCAACCAGCAGATTCGGATCCAGGGGGTGACCACCCGCCGATCGAAGCTCTGCCACGCTTTCCAAAATGGAGCAACCAGAAGGAATGTCAACACGCACAGTACTATTCCCTATCATGGATGGGGAAAGGTCCCTCGTGCACGGCATCAGACACCGCCGCACTCTCTTGCAAGAGAGGGGAAGATCCCGAGATGAGCGGCGCGTAATGACCTAGCTAAAAGGGGTCCTCCAAGGTTCAAGTGAGGTAAGTCAATCCAAGCAAGGAGACGATCGGGCAAGAAGAGGGCAGCGCACAGGAAGATCACCGCTATGGGCTACTGCAAAACCCCCGGGAGGGGTCTTTATGGACACAACCACTCAGCCCGAGTTCTCCACTACTGCCACTCCTACACTCTGCTCTCGACCCACTTGCACTCTTCCATTTCATAAGTTCTCCTCCAAGCGTGAGTCCACTCTCGGGGCTCGACCGGGAGGATCTGTTCCCCTGGATCGTCACTGACTTGAGTGTCGGAGTGATCACCGGCCCAGGTCTCTAACTCTGTTTTGCAGGTCTGGATGTCCGAGCAGGATCCTGAGTGACAGGAGTGCAGTCCGAGTTCGACCTCAGCTATAGGCCATGGTGATCGGGTGGCAACAGATTGGCGCACCATGAAAGGGAGCGGGGCAGGACGCATTCTGATCCAACCCAATCCCTTTGCAAACAGCCAACTGGGAGGATGGTGATGACGCGAGCAAAAGAAGTCTCCACCAGCCGTGTGGGAGATCCTCCTTCTCGTGGGGATCCACACAGTCCAGAAGGGGGGCTCCCCGCTCCAGCTCAACCACCTCCGGCGGATGCTCAGCTGGCTGCACTCGCACAGCAGATACAGATTCTCACTGCAGCGATACGCCAGCTGCAGCACCAGCACCGGTCCTTGGCTACCCACCAGCAGCCAAGGACTTTTGTGACCCAAGTTGCCGCACCCCGCGATAGCCTACGGTCCTTCCAAGGAAAGCCTTCACTGCTGCGAGCCACAACAGACCATCGGGGAAGCTATAGGACCTCGACAAAGAGACACTGGACTGGGTCCGTAGACCGGGAAAGCTAATCTCTGACCTATGAGTAGGATGCTGCTTAGCACCCTCGAGGTCACAGGGGCAAGGCCTCCCGTCGCGACCCCCCTCAGCAAGCACATTCACCTCCCCTGTCGGCCACGATGGAGGGATCAACAGATGAAGCCATCAGGCACATGGTAGAGAAGTGCCTGGAGGAATAGGAGCGCAAGCTAGCGGAGCTTTCATGACAGTTTGCCAATTTGCAGGGCTCCACTAGCAAGCCGGCGGGCTACGACGCCTGTCCCCCTTTCTCCCGAGAAGTCTAAGAGGAACCGATTCCGGGTCGGTTCCGCATGCCGCAGGTGGATCCTTACGACGGGACCACCGACCCAATTGATCATTTTGAGAGCTACAAGGACCTCATGAGAGTTTAGGGTATGACCGACGCTCTCCTTTGCATCGTCTTTCCAACTACTCTTCGGAAGGCAGCTCGGGTATGGTTCACCCACCTTGAGCCGAAGAGTATCAGCTATTTCGCTCAGCTGGAGCGAAAGTTCGTGACCCACTTCGATGCTTGCTGGAAGGTGTCATGAGAGGCAAACAGTCTCTTCTCCATCAAGCAACAAGACCATGAGCTCCTGTGGGACTACGTGGCCCGCTTCAAGGTTGCCACACTGGAGATCTACAACCTTGATGAGCCAGTTGTTATGTTGGCACTGAAGAGAGGGCTCGGGACTTCTCGCTTGACCTACTCTCTAGATAAGAAACTCCCAAGACGTACTCCGAACTCCTCCTCTGAATCCAGAAGTACATTCGCATCGAGGAGGCGGATCGCACGAGGAGGGAGCTGGACAGGAAGCCTTTGAAGAAGCTAGCTCCGGGGGAGACCTCCGGGATGCAGAAGCCCGGACCGGCTGCACCGAACTTCCGCTAGAGGCCGAAGCCGAGGAGGGACCCCATCCCAGAAGAGAAGTTCATACATCTCCTTGCCCCGAGGATGAAGATCCTCATGGAGATTGAGGGTGAGTGCTACCTGAAGCGCCCACTACCACTCAAGCCATCTGCCGGTTGTGACAGGATGAAGTATTGCCAGTTCCACTGCGACCACGGCCACGACACCGAAGAATACCGGCACCTCAGGAGGGAGATTGAAGACCTCATAAAGAGGGGCTACCTTGGAAGGTTCATGGGGGGTAGGCCCCCAGCGGAACCTCAGGCGCTTGCTGCCCTCCCTCCAGTCCCCACAGTCGATAACCGCCCTACCGAGAAGCCAGTGGGGATGATATGCTGGGGAGTCAGCGCGCTTCCAAGAAGGCCCGGGGGGAGGAGAGTAGGGATGGCAATAAAACCCAAATCCATGGGTACCCGACCCGACCCGATTGGGCCGGGTAGTCAATGCTTTGACTAGGTTTGGGCCGGGTTTGGGTAAAACCCGAATGCTTAACTTTGGATTTGGACCGGGACTGGGTAGATATACACCCGACCCGAACCCGACCCGAATTATTTTAATATTTAAATATATATATATAATTTATATATAATTTATTAATTATAATTATCAGTTATTAAATTTTAAAATACTTGAACCCTATACCCTAATCATTATATATATATATACTGAAATTTTTTTTTTCATCCAATTCTATTCAGGGTAAATTTAAAATAAGATCATAATTAATAGTTTACCAACTTCATAATATAAATTTTGATTGAATATGAAATTAAATGCTGTTGAACTAAAAATATAGTTAAATTTTATTTGTTTAATGTATGTATAATTTATAAAATTATAGATGATTTTAAAGTTGATAAAAATAAAAAAATATTTAATATGACTTAATTGGGTTCGGGCCGAGTAAACCCGATTACCCGATACCCAATTGAGATGGGTTTGGATAAAAAAAAAATCCAGTCCCGATAGTGTTTGGGCCGGGTTTGGATAGTGTATTAAATATTTGGGTTTGGGTTTGGATAGTTATGTACCTGGCCTGAACCCAGCCCATTGCCATCCCTAGAGGAGAGTTCTGAAAATCTACTTTCCTTTATGAGGGAGAGGGGGGTTGAAAATAAAAATGTAAATAATGATGCCGTGATCGTCGAGATGACGATCATAAAGCATCCTATAAAATGGATTATGGTCGATAGTGGAAGCTCGATTGATATCCTTTTCTACGATACTTTCTCCAGGATGAATCTGTCCTCCGCTCTGCTTAGACCTGTGCACACACCCCTCGTTGGTTTCACAGGGGACTCCGTAGGAGTCGAGGGGGAAATCACTCTCCCCGTCACTATCGGGATGCCACCTTGGCAGAGCACCGTCATGATGATCTTCATGGTTATTAGGCTCCCCTCAGCCTACAACGTGATTCTTGGCCGACCCGGGCTCAACCTGCTCGATGCGGTCATTTCTACAAAGCGGCTATTGGTGCAGTTTCCAACCCTCTACGGTGTCGGGGAGATGAGGGGGTACCTCAGCCGATCCAGCATTGTCTCCAAACCGTTCCTAGGGCCAAGGTCCTCGAGGACGACCCCAGCGCATACGACATCGACCAAAGGGCACGAGACCTCAGGGGTGGCCCAGTCGAGCGCCTGCTATCATATCCTCTCGGAACTGACCCGATAAAGATGGTGCAGATTGGAGCGCAGCTGCAAGATGATGAGCGAGCCCACCTGTTGGAGTTTCTCCGGGCGAACGCAGATGTGTTCGCTTGGACGGTGGCCGATATGCCCAGGACCCCACCTGAAATCATCACTCATAAGCTGAGCATCGACCCGAAGTATCGCCATGTCAAGTAGAAGGAAAGAAGTTTTGCACCAGGGTGGTAGCGGGCGATCAATGAGGAGGCAGATAAACTCCTTGCAGCTGGCTTTGTACAGGAAGTGCAATATCCGAGCTGGCTGGCAAATGTGATTATGGTTAAGAAGAATAATGGGAAGTGGAGGATTTGTGTGGACTACACCGATCTCAACCAAGCCTGTCCAAAGGATAGCTTTCCTCTATCGAAGATCGACCAGTTAGTGGATGTCACCTCGAGGCACCTCTTGCTCTCCTTCATGGATGCATTCTCTGGATACAACCAGATCTGGATGCACCCGGAGGATGAGGAGCACACTACCTTCATTACCGACCGAGGGACGTACTGCTACTGAATGATGCCATTCGGCTTGAAGAATGCTAGTGCCATGTATCAGCGGTTAGTCAACCGAGTCTTCAAAGACCAGATTGACAGGAACATGCAGGTGTATGTGGACGACATGCTCGTCATGAGCAAGTCAAGGTCGGACCATGTCACCGACCTCGTGGAAGCCTTCCACAACCTCTGGGGGCACAAGATGAAGCTGAACCTGATGAAATGCGCTTTTGGAGTAGCAACAGGAAAGTTCCTTGGCTTCATGGTGACCCAGAGAGGAATTGAGGTGAACCCGAAGAAGGTCCAGGTGATCGTCGACATGGAGCACCCGATCTCGAAGAAGCAGGTCCAGCGCCTGATGGATCGGATCACAGTATTGAGCTGGTTCATCTCGAGGTCGGCAGATCACTGTCTTCCTTTCTTCAAGGCACTGTGCAAGATGCACAACTTTACCTGGATAGAAGAATGCAAGGCAGCCTTCGATGAGCTCAAGGAATTCTTGGCATCACCACCATTGCTCTCCAGGATAGAAGAGGGAGAAGAGCTCCTGCTGTATCTGGCAATCACCCCAGGGTCTGTCAGCTCGGTTCTTGTCTACGCGGATCAGGACGGAACCTAGAAGTCAGTGTACTATGCCAGCAAAGTCCTCCGGGATGTGGAGATCAGGTGCACCCGATCCGAAAAACTAATTTTTGTTCTTATCATGTCTGCCCAGTATCTCAGGCCATACTTCCAAGCGCATCCGATCGTGGTCCTGATGGACCAGCCCCTGAGGGCTGTGCTCAGTCGTCCCAACACATCCGGACGTTTGGCCAAGTGGGAACTGAAGCTCAGCGAGTTCAACATCGCATACCAATCGAGGTCATCTTAGAAGGCCTAGGTGCTGGCCGATTCTTGGTCGAGTGCGCGGGGCTTGCCGAAGAACCAGAGTAGACGACCGTAGAGCACCAAGTAAAGCCCGGAGCCGAGGAGGAGTCCTATATCTTCCATGTCGATGGCACATCCAATTCAGGTGGAAGCGGAGCAGGCTTTATCCTCGCTAACAGCGATGGAGTTGTAGCTGAATGCGCACTCCGCTTCAAGTTCGCCGCCATGAACAACCAGGCGGAGTATGAGACACTCCTCACGGGCCTAAGGGTCTCCCGCGAGCTGGGTGTACGAAGCCTGAAGGTCTTCACCGACTCCCAGCTCATGGCTGGACAGGTCTTTGGAGACTACGAAGCCAGAGATCCCCAGATGATGTACTTGGGGCGGGTCAGCTCAAGCACGACTGGCTTTCGACGCTTCAGCATCTCTCACATCCCTCAAGGAGAGAATGCTCATGCCGATACGCTGTCAAGACTTGCGACCTTGCCAAACTCGTCACTGGGGCATGCCCACATTGAGTACCTTGAAAGTCCAAGCTACGAAACTCCCACAGAGGTACAGCAAGTCATCCCGGAGCCAAGCTGGATGGACAGGTACATCAGATACATCACCGATGGCACCCTACTAGAAGATGCACAGAGGCCGGACTTGTCAAGAAGAAGGCCTCGTGGTTTGTCCTGATGGAGGGGCAGCTCTACCGCCGATCCTACTCCTATCTGCTCCTGAAGTGTCTGAGACCGACAAAGGCAGCCTTCGTGATCCAAGAGATACACGAAGGCCTTTACGAAAATCATGTCGGAGGAAGGATGCTTGCATACAAGGCCCTCCACCAAGGATACTACTAGGAGACCATGAGGGAGGATGCTGCCGACTTTGTGAGGAGGTATGACCGGTGCCAGCGCCACGCCCATATACAACGTCAACCAACGGCGCCGCTCTCCTAGCTCTCCGCCCCTTAGCTGTTCGCCCAATGGGGAATGGACATCTTAGGTCCATTTCCCCCTGCATCAGGGTGACAAAAATTTCTGATATTGGCCATTGATTACTTCACCAAGTGGGTAGAAGCAGAGCCACTGGCATGGATCACGGAAGCCAAGGTCCACCAATTCTTCTAGAAGTTGATCGTTTGCCGCTTTTGACTCCCCCATAGCATCATTATTGATAACGGGCGACAATTGACAACCGAGAGTTTGAAGAGTTTTGTACCGAGCTTGGCATTCAACATCGCTTCACCTCGGTGGCTCAACCCCAGACCAACGAGGAGACCGAGGTGACCAATCGGACTATCCTCCAAGGACTCAGAACCAGGCTAGACTGGGCCAAGAAGAGGTGGGTAGAAGAACTCCCCAGCATTCTTTGGGCCTACCACACAACACCCCGTACGGTCATGGATGAGATGCCTTTCAATCTCGTCTTCGACACAGAAGCCATTGTTCCAGTCGAACTCAGTGTGCCCACTCTGCGGATCCAGCAGTACGATGAAGCAGAGAATCCGGCACACCTTCTCAATTTGTACCTTCTTAAGAAAACCAGAGATAAGGCTCGACTCCAGATGGTGGCTTACCGGTAGCGAGTAGCCCGATACTATAATGCGAGGGTGAAACTGAAGGTCTTCCGCCCAGGTGACCTGGTGCTGCGCCGAGCTGAAACCTCTCAAACCCGAGAATGCGGAAAACTCTCACCGAACTGGGAGGGTCCCTACAAGGTGGTTTAAGCTCTTCCACATAGAGCCTACTACCTAGCAGACCTGGATGGTGCCAGATTCCCGTGGACATGGAATGCCTGCAATCTGAGAATGTACTATCAGTAATGCAAGGCTTTTCCCCAATAATAATAAAGATCCCTTTTTGTGCAAATCATTTTTGCCTTGCAGGGACATCGCTGCCCGGCCCTAGGTCTGGCACACCGGAGCCCAGCTCTCCGGCACCAAAGCCCGGAGCCCAGCTCTCCGGCACCAAAGCCCGGAGCCCAGCTCTCCGGTACCGAAGCCCAAAGTCTAGTCCTCCAGCACCGAAGCTCGAAGCCTAGCTCTCCGGCATCGAAGCCCGGAGTCTAGTCCTCTGGCACCGAAGCCCAGAGTCCAGTCATCCAACACCGAAGCCTGGAGCCCAACTCTTCGGCATCGAAGCCCAGAGCCTAGCTCTCCGTCGAAGCCCGGAGTCCAGCTCTCTGGCATCGAAGCCCGGAGCCCAGTCCTCCAGCATCGAAGCCCGAAGCCCAGCTCTCCGGCACCGAAGCCCGGAGTCTAGTCCTCTGGCACTCAAGCCCGGACTCCAGTCCGGCACCAAAGATCGGAGACTTAAGAAGCCCAGCACTCAAGCCCGGACTCCGGTCCAGCACCAAAGACTGGAGACATAAGAAGCCCGACACTCAAGCCCGGACTCCGGTCTGGCACCAAAGCCCGAAAATCCCTGAAACCCAGCATCCCAAAGTCACCTGGCGTGTCCAATGAGTGCAACCTCCGAGCTCGACCTTACCATGCACACCTAGAGCTAGTCCTAGTCGAGATCGAACAGATCCCATCAGGCAAAACACTCGGAACCATTCAGCCACTTCACCCACAAGGTGGGAATGACTTAGCAAGTCGAGAACCTCTTCCTAACTCCCTCACATGTTCGGGACTCAACAGAGAAGAATGAAGGGAAAGTTGACAAAGTGCAAAAAAAAAGAAGAAAAAGAGAAAGAAAAGGAAGGGAAGAAGAGAAAGACACAAGCCAGAGTGACCGAAAATGTGTTTTCATTAATACTAAGTGAATTGGTACAAGCGTCTCTGGGCCCCAACATGCCGAGCAGCCCAGATCAGAAGAAGGAAAAAAAAATTACAAGAACCCCTATTCTACTCAACCGGCTCCTTCCCAGGACAGCGTCCGGAGGGGGCATCACCTTCTGGAGTCTCTGATGGAGGGGCTCCAGCTTCGGCGACCACCGTCGGTGAAGCTGGGTCAGAGGTAGCAGTCGGCTCCTCTGCGACACCCATGTCAGGAGTCGGGTCCGAGCCCGGAGCACCGGGATACCCGAGCAAGCCATGGCACTTGTCCGGGATGATACCCTCCACCCTAGAATGGAGGTACATGAAGCCTTGGAAGAATGAGTCTACCATCATTTCATGAAACATAGCGACAAAATCTGCAAAGGCTTTGTACCTCGCCATGGCCTCTGCGGCACCCTTCTTAGTGACCTCAGCCTGGCCGACTGCCTTAGCGGCCTCCTTCTTTGTCACCTCTATCGATTCGACTGCTGCAGCAGCCTTCTTCTCTGTAGCAGTGGCCCTCTCCTCGACGGTGACTGCCCTCTCTCTCGTCGCCTCCAATTCAGCTTGAAGAGATCAGGCTCAATCCTTCTCTTGGGCGACCTCGATATTGAGCTCCTTAAGTCTGGCCTCCTTGGCCTTGAGCTCTTCCGCCCTGCTCTTGGACCGGCTCCTTTCCCGATCCAAGCTCTCCTGAAGCTTTTTTATGTGCCTTTCGGCACTCGTAACCTCACCTTGGATCTCTTTATTCTTCTGACTCGCCTCCCAGGCATCGTCATTTTTCTGCTTCAGCTCGGTAGTCAAAGACTCGAGCTGCGCTGCATGCTACTTGTCCTTCTTGGACCAATTTTGGTAGCAGTTCCTGATCAGCAGAAGTTCGGCGCCGAGCTGCAATAAGGAAGGTGTCAGCCACAAGAACAAAAAGAAAAGGATGGAGCGAGATGAAGAAAGGTGCCTACCGAGAAGAGCTGGGGGAACGTGCTGTTGATCGCGTCCCCCGGGAGTTTCCCAGCCTTCTCCCGCCGGTCGCATGACTGGATTGCGAAGTCCATCATGTGCTCGGCTAAATCCTGGTCCCGAACCAGAGAGACATTCGGTGCCAATCTGAAGGGCACCTAGCAGTAGTCCCTCTCCTTCCTGGTCGCCCACGATGCGAAGTCGCCTGCTCCTCCAGCCGAAGTAGCATCGGAGGTGCGGTGGGAGCTCGGCATCACCTTGGCCGGCACCACCGGAGCTGGCTCCGCTTCTTCCTAGTTTCCCTCCTCCTCGATGTCGACGATCTCTGGGGGAGGAGAGACTACAGCAGCAGCAGCAACAGCGGCCCTGGCCTGGACGACCACTACGGGCTCCTGAGTTGGGATCGGTTCGCGTCGCCTTGGCTGCATGGACACGGGCACAGCAGCCCTCCTGGTTGGCTCTGGGGTGGGCTCGACCGCCCTCCTTCCCTATTCGAGAGCAGGTTCGGCCCTTCCCCCGCACCACTCTCCTTACGAGCCCTCTTCGAGGGAGACTCGCCAGCCCATGCTGGTGGACCCCTCTTCTTCATGATTGCAAGGAGGTCATCCAGAGAGAAGTTCATGCTTGCTAAAAAGAAGGAAGAGCATCAGCTCTGAGCTCAGAAACACAAAGAAAAAAGCACAAGGAGAAGAAGTCCGAGCCGAACTCACCCAACTCTTTCATTGGGTTGACCCCGGCGTCGAAGAGGTTTTGCTATGACAGTAGAACCTTGAGGGAAGGAACCTGGATGGTATGGAGCTGCTCGAAGACCTCTCGGTCAGTCGCTTTGATCGTTGAATTTCGGTTAGGAAACCGATCTGGGTCACTCCAAACCCAATCGACCCCCTCGATCGAGGCAAAGAAATACTTACTCTTCCATCCTTTGATAGAAGAAGGAAGTTCAAATTGGATGCCCTTCGGGTGGGAAGAGATGGACCACCACCCCTCCTCGGAAGGGTGGCGCTTCAGGGTAAAGAAGACCCTGAACAAAGAAAAACGGGCTATGAATCCATGGAAATGACAAAGAACTATGAAGCAGAAGATGGTCTTCACAGCATTTGGGACGAGCTGAGCAGGAACGAGATGCTAATTGCTCAGCACATAAATGAAGAAAGGATGGAAGGGAAATCGAAGGCCCCCTACGAGAGTTTCCTCGTAGAGGGCGATCCGGCCCGGGCCATTGGAGGTGACCCGTTCCCATGGTTGAGGGACTGAGAGCTGGATAGATTTCGAGACACCATAAGTCTCTCGGACGGTTGCAAGTTTCTCAGCAAAGATCGTCGAAACAACCTTGCCAGGACCTGTCGATCGAGAAGGTTCGGGGGCGGGTTCGGGTGGAGGGGGCGGGGGTTGGCTCTAGGCTCCCTAATGATGATCCCAGTGGGGCGAGGCCTCCTGCTGAACTCGAAGCGTGTCTCTTCCTCCTCCTCATCGGAGGAAGAGGGCAGCCTCGACTGAGAAGGCCCCTCCTCACTCTGATCGGTCAAGGGTCGAAAGTTGGGGCCAAAGCAAGACATCTAGAAGATGAAGAAGACGAAGGCTGGAAGAGAAGAGGAAGAAGATGGACGATGTCCGAGAAGACCCTAGCCCTAGGGGGAAGTTCTGCCCAACTAGAAGATAGGGAAAGAGACGAACCTGGATAACTGTGAGAGTCTAGGACAGCCGGGGGAGAGGAGAAAGCTTTGGTACGATGGCGGGCACACGAGATTTGAAAGAAGAAGTGTTTTGGAAAAAACTTCCTTTCCTTTCGAAGTGACCGGACGTCTAACCGTACCGTTATAGCATCTCCATCGATAGATTCGCACCGCGTGGCATCAATCGATGAATTGGACGCCTCGCTTCGACCGCGGCCGCTTTGAATTCTGTGCTAGCAATAAGTGAAAGAAAACCAGTGCATCGGACATCTACCCTAGGCATTATATAATAGGGAGTAGGAATTGCATAATTAAAATTTTTAAACATGCATACAGAAAAACCTACTCATGCACAGGATTTAACATAAACATGATGCATGTAACTAATACACAGGCATGTATAGGCAAGTGCAATAATTATAAACAATATGATAAAATCTAGATCTAAATATGCATAATAACAAAAAGGAAATAATATACCTTATAGATCTTTCTTTTGTTCTGAATTTTGGAAAACCCCGATGCCATCCGCCTAGACTAAGTCCTGTGGTGTGTTCCGGGCTGAACTCCGGGATTGCATGGGCGAACTGGGTTCTGCTCCACCTTCTAGACCGAGGTCCGGAACTTCGCTTTGGAACCATGTTCCTTTCGAACTTCCGGACTGAACCCCAGGGCCGCATGTTGGAACTGAGCCTTGCGTGACCTACCGAGCTGTTCTCCGGGATTTTGCTTTGGAACTAGGTTCCTTGCGAACTTCCGGACTGAACCCCAGGGCCGCAAGCTAGAATTGAGCCTTGCACGACCTACCGAGCTGTTCTCCGGGATTTTGTAGGACCGGGACCTAAGTCTCCGGGACTGAGCTCCTCTTCTGGACTGAACTCCGGGATTTTTATGAGAGGGAACTTTGCACCTTCGTGGATCTTTCATCGTGCCAATGCTCGCCGAACCTAGAGCTCGATGGCTTTTGTCCTACGAGACGAGAGTAGGTATTTGGTGAAAAAGATTTTATTATTAAAGTTTGAGGAGCCTTACACTCTTGGTAGTACATCCTCAAGTTTGAGGCATTCCAGGTCCGAGGGAACCGGGATCCGCCTAGCTCCTCCAGGTAGTACACCTCGTGTGGAAGTGCCTCCGCCACCCTATAAGGGCCTTCCCAATTTGGGGAGAGCTTTCCGCACTCCCGAGGTTGGGAAGCTTCAGCGCGGCGTAGCACTAAGTCATCCTGGCAGAAAGACATCGGTCACACCCTGGAGTTGTAGTATCTGGCCACTCGTTGCCAGTAAGCTGCCATCCAAACTCGGGCCCCATCCCTCATTTCTTCAAGGAGGTCCAGGTTCAGTAGCAGCCGGGCCGGGTTCTCCGCCTCATCATACTGCTCCACGCGCAGGGTCGGTAGGCTGAGCTCAATTGGAATAACTGCTTCCGCCCCGAAGACGAGGTTGAATGGGGTCTCGTCCGTAGCTATCCTTGGGATAGTATGGTATGCCCAAAGGATGCTCGGGAGCTCTTCTGCCCACCTCCCCTTGGCCTGGTCTAATCTTGTCCGGAGGCCTTGCAAGATGGTCCTGTTCGTTACCTTGGCTTCTCCATTTGTCTAAGGATGCGCCACCGAGGTGAAACGATGATGGATTCCGAGGTCGTCGCAGAACTCCTCGAACTCCCGATAATCGAACTGGCATCCGTTGTCGGTGATGATGGTGTGGGGCAAGCTGAAGCGGCAATTGATCGACTTCTAGAGAAACTTGGTGACATTCGCCTCCATGATCCGGGCCAAGGGCTTGGCCTCGACCCACTTCATGAAGTAGTCGATGGTCACAATCAGAAATTTTCGCTGCCCAGACGCCGGAGGGAAAGGTCCTAGGAGATCCATGCCCCACTGGGCGAACGGCCATGGGGCGGAGAGCTGGGAGAGTGGAGTAGCAAGCTGATGTTGCACCACAGCGTGCCATTGACATCGATCACACCTTTTTATGAAGTCAGCTGCATCTTCTCTCATGGTCTCCCAGAAATAACCTTGACGGAGGGCCTTATACGCTAGCGTCCTGCCCCCCACATGGTTCCCGCAAATGCCTTCGTGGATCTCCTGGAGCACGAGTGCGGCTTCGACGGGTCTCAGATACTTAAGGAGCGGGTAGGAGTAGGATCTCCGGTACAGTAGCCCGTCCATCAATACGAACCGTGCGGCCTTCCTCTTAATGAGGCTAGCCGCCACATGATCCTTGGGCAAGGTGCCGTGGGTAATGTACTCGATGTACTTATCCATCCGGCTAGGCTCTGGGCTGACCTGCTGGACCTCCATGGGTGTCTCGTAGCTCGGGGCTTTAAGGTGCTCGATGTAACCACAGCCCAGCGACGAGTCCGGCAGGGTTGCCAGGCAGGAGAGGGCATCCGCGCGGGAGTTTTCCCCTCGAGAAATATGGGAGACGCTGAAGCACCTAAAACCTGTCGCGCTCGTTCGTACGAGCTCCAGGTACTTCACCATTTGGGGGTACCGCGCCTTGTACTCCCCCGAGACCTGCCCGGCCACCAGCTGCGAGTCGGTGAAGACCCTGAGGCAGGCCATGCCCAGCTCGCGGGACACTCTTAGTCCCGTGAGGAGCACTTCGTACTCTGCCTGGTTATTGGTGGTGGCAAACTGGAAGCGGAGCACACACTCGACGACAACCCCTTCACCGTTGGCAAGGATGAGTCCGTTCCACTCCCACTGGAGTTCGAAGCTCCGTCCACATGAAGGATCCAGACGTCTTCCTCTGGTCTAGGCTCTAGCTACCGGTCTTCAGGGCTCTCTTCTAGCCCCTCGCCCAGGCCTGCACACTCAACCAAGAAATCAGCGAGTACCTGTGCCTTCATGGCCGACCTCGGCCTGTAGGTGATATCGAACTCGCTGAGCTTAAGCGCCCACTTCACCAGGCATCCAGACATGTCAGGTCAGCTGAGCACCGCTTTCAGTGGTTGATCCATCAGGACCGCGATGGGGTGTGCTTGGAAGTAAGGCCTAAGACGCTGAGCGGACACGATTAGCGCAAAAATCAGTTTCTTAGACCGAGAATACCTGAGCTCCGCATCGTGAAGGAGTTTGCTCATGTAATACACCGGCCTCTGTATCCCTTTGTCGTCCGTCCGAACCAGGACCGAGCTGACGGCCTCTGGTGTGACTGCCAGGTACAGTAGGAGCTCCTCTCCCTCCTCCGGTCGAGAGAGCAATGGCGACGATGCCAATATCATCTTCAGCTCTTCAAATGCCTCCTGGCACTCCTTCGTCCAGGCGAAGTCATGCATCTTCCTCAGTGCCTTAAAGAAGGGCTGGCAGTGGTCAACAGACCTTGAAATAAACCGGCACAGGGTGGCTATCCGACCGGTGAGTCACTGTACTTGCTTCTTGGAGGTGGGCTGCTCCATGTCTAGGATCGCCTGAACCTTATCCAGGTTAGCCTCTATCCCTCTTTGGGTCACCATGAACCCCAGGAACTTCCCTGTGGATATGCCGAAAGCGCACTTCATGGGTTCAACTTCATCTGGTGAAGCCGGAGGTTACTGAAGATCTCTGCCAGGTCATCGACATGGTCCAAAGTGGGCTTGCTCATCACTAGCATGTCATCCACGTATACCTGCATGTTGCAGCCAATTTGGTCTTTAAAGACCTTGTTGACCAGGTGTTGGTACGTGGCACCTGCGTTCTTCAGGCCGACCGGCATCACCTTATAGCAGTAGGTCCCGCGGTCGGTGACGAAAGAGGTGTGTTCCTCGTCCTCCGGATGCATTCAG
Organism: Areca catechu; assembly: GCA_021397845.1. Classification (NCBI taxonomy): domain Eukaryota; kingdom Viridiplantae; phylum Streptophyta; class Magnoliopsida; order Arecales; family Arecaceae; genus Areca; species Areca catechu. Next base: position 2,948,815 of record CM038050.1, on the reverse strand, counting down.
ATCTGGTTGTACCCGGAGAAAGCATCAATAAAAGACAGGAGGCGATGTCCCGAGGTAGTGTCCACGAGCTGGTCGATCTTTGGAAGAGAGAAACTGTCCTTCGGGCAAGCTCGGTTGAGGTTGGTGTAGTCCACGCAGATCCTCCATTTGCCGTTGCTCTTCTTCACCATTACCACGTTCGCCAGCCAGCTGGGATACTGTACTTCTCGTATAAAGCCGGTGGCAAGGAGCTTTTCCACTTCCTCATTGATGGCCTTTTGCCTTTCTGCAGCGAAACTTCTCTTCTTCTGGCGGACTAGGCAGCACCTTGGATCAATCTTCAATTGGTGGGTGATGACCTCCGAGGGGATACCTGGCATGTCCGCAGCAGACCAGGAGAACACATCAGCATTCGTTCAGAGGAAGTCCAGCAAGCGAGCCCGCTCTTCTTCCGGAAGTTGGGCTCCTATTTGCATGATTTTTTGAGGGTCCGAGCTGAGGGGGTATGTCAATAAGCGCTCCACGGGACCTCCCCTAGGATCTTGCACTCTTAAATCAAAGTCGTCTATGTCGGAACCGACCTCGACACTCTGGGCCCCTGGGACCGTCTGCAGGCAATACGGGACAGGTTGGGCCGTCTACCTCATCACCCCCGTCCTAGAGGCGGTAGGGAACTGCACCAGCAACCTCTTGGTGGAAATGACCACGCCCAGCTGGTTGAGCCCTGGACGGCCTAGGATAGCATTGTAAGGTGATAGGAGTCTAACGACAGTAAACATCATCATGACCGTGCTCTGCCGAGGTGGGGTCCGGCGGTAACAGGGAGAGTGATCTCTCCTTCGACCCCCACAGAATCTCCGGTGAAGCCCACAAAAGGGGTGTGCACCAGCTTTAGCTGATCATGAGACAAGTTCATCCAGGAGAAAGCATCGTAAAAAAGTACGTCAGTAGAGCTCCCACTATCCACCATAATGCGATGTACAGGATGCTTTGTGATGGTCATCTCGACCACCACTATATCATTGTTTACATTTTCATTTTCATTCTCCTTTTCAAAGGGGAGTACATTTTCCAGGTCTCCCACCTCACGGGCTCTCTTCAAGGCGCGCCCTATCCCCCACGAGATCATGCCCACCGGCTTCTCCGTTGGACGGTTGTCAATTGCAGGGACTGGGGGAAGGGCCGCGAGCGGTTGGCCCTCCGCCGGGGCCTCGCTCCTCACAAACTTTTGGAGGTAGCCCCTCTTGATCAATTCCTCAATCTTCCATTTTAGATTGCGGCACTCATCCGTGTCATGGCCGTGCTCGCGGTGAAATTGACAATACTTCAACATGTCACAGATGTTCCTCGGGTTCTAAGGAGGAGGTCGGTGGAGGTAGTTCTCACCCTCAATTTCAATGAGGATCTTCGTTCTAGGAGCGAGGAGAGGGGTGAAGGTCCGCTCCGGGGCAGCACCATTCTTCTGCTTTGAGCCTGGACGGAAGTCCGCAGGTGGTCCAAGCCTCCAGGTCCCAGGGACATCCCTTGGGGCAGGCTTCTTCGAAGGCTTCCCATCTAGCTCTCGCCTAGTATGGTTGGCCTCCTCAGCTCGGATGTACTGTGGACATGGAGGAGGAGCTCAGAATACATCTTGGGGGGCTTCTTGTCCAGGGAATACGTCATGCGGGAGGTCTTGAGCCCACGCTTCAGCGCCAGCATGGCGATAGGCTTGTCCAGGCTATAAATCTCCAGGATGGCTGTCTTGAAGCGGGTGACGTAGTCCCGCAGCAGCTCCTGGTCTTGCTGGCGGATAGAGAAGAGACTATCCACCTCCCGTGGCACCTTTCGGCAGGCATCGAAGTGTGCCACAAACTTTCCTTCCAGTTATTGGAAGGAGCTGATGGATTCTGGCTCGAGAAGGGTGAACCAAACTCGAGCAGCCTTCCGAAGGGTGGCTGGGAAGGCGATGCACAAAAGAGCGTCTGTCGCTCCTTGGACCCTCATGAGAGCCTTATAGGTCTCCAAGTGGTCCAAGGGATCGGTGGTCCCATCGTAGGGATCCACCTGGGGCAAGCGGAACTGATTTGGGATCCGTTTCTCTTGGATTTCCTGGGAGAATGGTGGCTGGGCGTTATAGCCCACTGGCTCAGCTATGGAGCTTTGCATGTTGGCGAAACGGCGGGAGAAATTTGCCAACTTGCGCTCGTGCTCTTCCAGACGCCTCTCGGCCTAGCGCCTGATAGCTTCATCGGTGGAACCTTCCACCAAGGCCACTAGAGAAGGAGGTGCCGATCGATCTCGGTGAGGGGCCTTGCCCCGATGGTGCCTGCTACACCGTACTGCTTCAGCGTCGTTGGTCGGGGATCGACTCTCGTGATCTGCCGAACCGGAGTGGTTTCTCTTCGCAGGAGTTTGATGGCTCCCACGGGGATTGGTAAATGCCCGCGGATGAGAAGGCTAGCCTTGAATGGAGTGCAGGCTTCCGCGGGGACCCGTGGCTTGGGCCGCAGGGGTCCCTGGCTGGGGCTGAGTGGCCAGGGAGCGCTGCTGGTGCTGCAGCTGCCGCACGGCCGTAGTTAGTGTTTGCAGCTGCTGGACGACAGCTGCGAAAGGACCGTCCACCGAGGATGGCTGAGGAGGAGGTGGAGCAGGAAGTTCCCTCTCCGGGCTGCGCGGCCCCTGGGGAGAAGGAACCTCTCCTGCTCGGCTGGTGGATGCTTCGCGCCCACGCGTCACCACCATGGTTGACGTACGCTCTTGCTCACAGAAAGCTTGTCTGTGCAGGTGTTGCTGTTCTGCCCCCCTTCCTGGCATGCCAATCTGTTGCCAATCTTATCGCGAAGGCCCATAGCTCGTGAGCTGGCACCGGTTCTCGGACTCTCTCATCTCGAGATCTCCAAGCTTCCGGTCCTGCAAAACAAAGTCAGAGACCCGGGCTGGAAATTCCGGCGGGGGCACTCTGACGGTCAAGTTAGAGAGTGGCAAGATGGAACAGATCCCTTAAGGTGGGTTCCCGAAGGATTCCCGTGCTTAGGAGAGATATAGATGAAAAAAGTGTGGGAAAGAGAGGGGTTGAAGCCAGGCTTCCTGTGCTGGGTTCACCGAGCTCACGCCTGAGGACTTCTTGGGGTCTCAGGATCACTCTCTCGATATTCTTTTTTCCTCTCCCCTCTCCGACTTACCTTTTCGTCTGCTTTTACCGTCCCTTTTATATCACCGGACCGCCTTTGGCCCACATCCCCTCTTGGAGGCTCCTGGAGATCTCTGAATCTTTTTCCCCCTTCTCCTCCAAGTCTGGGAGTTAAGTGGCTAGCACGCTTCATCAACCGTGTGTCACGAAAGGGGAAAACTGGCGAGACCTCGAGCCAAGCACGGGAGCTCTCCTTTCGAGGAGTTGACGGCGGGCTTCTAGCATTCCAGGCTCCTGTCCATGAGGATTTTATTCCTCGATCACAGGGCCCTGCTTATTTGATATAAACGAGATTTCGTGCACCGCTGCGGGCCGTACTAGCGCCCTGTACGGGATGCGGTGCACGCTGATTCTAGTGGCGACCTAGTGGCCCGTGTCACTGCCTCCTCGAGGCTTTGCAGAATATGGCTGACTTCGACCGAGGTGGACCCATCAGGGGGTGCCACCTGGCGAAGGAGCATGAGGGCCCGGCTCGACCTCGGCAGAGGTGGACCCGTCTTGGGGTGCCACCTAGCAAGGGAGCAGGGGGCTGCCAGCGGCCGAGGTGGATCCCTCTTGGGTGGACACCTGGTGAAGTGGTAGAGAGAGGCTCGACTTTGGTCGAGGTGGACCCGTCTTGGGGTGCCACCTGGTGATGGAGCAGGAGAGCCCGGCTTGACCTCGACCGAGGTGGACCCATCTTGGGGTGCCACCTGGCGAGGGAGCAGGGGGCCGCCAGCTTCGACCGAGGTGGATCCCTCCTGGGTGGACACCTGGCGAAGTGGTAGAGAGAGGCTCGACTTCGACCGAGGTGGACCCATCTTGGGGTGCCACCTGGCGAAGGAGCAGGAGAGCCCGGCTCGACCTCGACCGAGGTGGACCCATCTTGGGGTGCCACCTGGCGAGGGAGCAGGAGGCTGCCAGCGACCGAGGTGGACCCCTCCTGGGTTGACACCTGGCGAAGTGGCAGAGAGAGGCTCAACTTCAGCCGAGGTAGACCGATCTTGGGGTGCCACCTGGCGAGGGAGTAGGGGGCCGCCAACTTCGGCCAATGTGGACCCCTCCTGGGTGGACACCTGGCGAAGTAACCAAGAGAGGCTCGACTTCGGTCGAGGTGGACCCATCTTGGGGTGCCACCTGGCGAAGGAGCAGGAGAGCCCGGCTCGACCTCGGCCGAGGTGGACCCGTCTTGGGGTGCCACCTGGCGAGGGAGCAGGGGGCCGCCAGCTTCGGCCGAGGTGGACCCCTCCTGGATGGACACCTGGCGAAGTGGCAGAGAGAGGCTCGACTTCGGCCGAGGTGGACCCGTCTTGGGGTGCTACCTGGCGAAGGAGCAGGAGAGCTCGGCTCGACCTCAGCAGAGGTGGACCTGTCTTGGGGTGCCACCTGGCAAGGGAGCAAGGGTCGCTAGCTTCAGCTGAGGTGGACCCCTCCTAGGTGGACACTTAGCGATGTGGCAAAGAGAGGCTCGACTTCGGTCGAGGTGGACCCGTCTTGGGGTGCCACCTAGTGAAGGAGCAGGAGAGCTCGGCTCGATCTCGGTTAAGGTGGACCCGTCTTGGGGTGCCACCTGGTAAGGGAGCAGGGGGCCGCCAGCTTCGGTCGAGATGGACCCCTCCTAGGCGGATACCTGGCGAAGTGGCAGAGAGAGGCTCGACTTCGGTCGAGGTGGACCCGTCTTGTGGTGCAACCTGGCGAAGGAGCAAGAGAGCTCGGCTCGACCTCGGTTGAGGTGGACCCGTCTTGGGGTGCCACCTAGCGAGGGAGTAGGGGGCCGCCAGCTTCGGCCGAGATGGATCCTTCCTGGGTGGACACCTGGCGAAGTGGCAGAGAGAGGCTCGACTTCGGCCGAGGTGGACCCGTCTTGGGGTGCCACCTGGCAAGAGAGCAGGGGTCGCCAGCTTCGGCCGAGGTGGACCCCTCCTGGGTGGACACCTGGCGAAGTGGCAGAGAGAAGCTCGACTTCGGCCGAGGTGGACCCGTCTTGGGGTGCCACCTGGCGAAGGAGCAGGAGAGCCCGGCTCGACCTCAGTTTAGGTGGACCCGTCTTGGGGTGCCACCTGGCGAGGGAGCAGGGGGCCGCCAGCTTCGGTCGAGGTGGACCCCTCCTAGGCGGACACCTGGTGAAGTAGCAAAGAAAGACTCGACTTCGACTGAGGTGGACCCGTCTTGGGGTGCCACCTTGCGAAGGAGCAGGAGAGCCCGGCTCGACCTCGGTAGAGATGGACCCGTCTTGGGATGCCACCTAGCGAGTGAGTAGGGGCCGCCAGCTTCGACCGAGGTGGACCCCTCCTGGGTGGACACCTGGTGAAGTGGCAGAGAGAGGCTCGACTTCGGCCGAGGTGGACCCGTCTTGTGGTGCCACATGGTGAAGGAGCAGGAGAGCCCGGCTCGACCTCAATTGAGGTGGACCCGTCTTGGGGTGCCACCTGGCGAGGGAGCAGGGGGCCGCCAGCTTCGATCGAGGTGGACCCCTCCTGGGCGGACACCTGGCAAAGTGGCAGAGAGAGGCTCGACTTCGACCAAACTAGACCCGTCTTGGGGTGCCACCTGGCGAAGGAGCAGGAATTTTGAAAAAAAAATCCACGTGGCACCGGAGGCATCCAGCTGGATCTGATACATGTTCCACGTCAGCGATGTAGTCATATCAGTATCCAAAGCTCGCTTAACGTCCTTCTGCTCAGAAGGCTATTTTCCTACAATAATAATTTTCAATATAAATTAATAGTCCTAAGACATTTGTAAACCAAAACCTTTTACCCGACTTTCGTCAGTGGTCCACCTGTTGATACCCTTATTTCACGAGTTTCAAGAGAGAGAAGCTTTTCGATTCTCCATTTTCATATTTATTTTTTTTCTTTCTTTCTCTTCTTTCTCTCTCCTCTTTCTCTCTCTTATTTCTCTCTCCTCTCTCTTCTCTTCTCTCTCCTCTTCTTCCTCTTCTCTCTCTTCTCCCTATTTCTTTTTTTCCTTTCCTTTTTTCTCCTTTTTTTTTCCTTCTCTCTTTTTTTCCTTTCTTTTTCTTTTTCTTTTTCTTTTCTTTACTTTTCTTCTCTCCTCTCCTTTTTTTTCTTTTTCCCTTCCCCTCTCCTCTTCTTCTTCTTTGCCGAACAGGGGGTCTCCCCCTCTTTTTTTTAATTTTCTTTTCTGCTCTCTTCTTCTTCTCTTCTCCTCCTCTCCCCTCTCTTCTTCCTCTCCTTCCTCCCCCTCTCTTCTTCCTCTACTCGATCGAACAGGGGTCTTCTTCGGATTAGTTGTCGGCAGCGACTCCGATGGCAAGGAGACCACTCTGGTAGCCATTCTCCCATCGATGATCGACGGATCAGGAGAAAAGCGAGCCGGATCCAGGGAAGCTTTGTTTGGACCCCAACCAGTGCTTCACCGACCAAAAACCCCATGGCAACCCCTCCAGAAGACGGCGAGCTCACCTCGATCTCGATGAAGTCCCTTTGATCGACTGTCGAAGACTCCCGCAGAGTAGTAGCCGGGTCACCTGCAATCCGAGACCCTCTCCTCATTGACGGTAAGGGTTTGGGGGTGTGACAAGTAGAGGGGGAGAGTCTTTTATAGCTCGGGGACTAGGGTTTGGCCATCCTTCCTCCTCCCTAACAGACTCGAAGAAGATCAGGAGTCTTCCTCCCCCTCTTTCCTTCTTTGTTTTTTTTCTGAATTATTATAGCCTCAGTTGCAAAAGGCTTTCAAACCTACCGAGCCCCGGCATAGAGTACTACCCGGGCAACCACCTTTATGAGGGCATCCACTGAACAACCAAAGAAAGAATCTACTGATACTCATCCTAAAATATCCCTCATGATAAACAAGCTATCATATCCCATTATCCATTGTAGATCTCAGTTATTAAAGAAGTGTGGCCCCTTTTTAGGCCATATCTCCTGAAGCTATTAAGATAAACGGTGGGAGACACGAAAGACAAAACCTTTTATTAATGGAAAGGAGATATTTCAGATAACAAAGGATGATTTTTTCTCAAAAGTCCTAGTAAAGGCTAAAGTTTAATCATTTTTTACCCGCTCTTTGATATATCAAAACATCCTTGAAATATCCCTGCTGCTCAAGTATAAAAGTGGGCTCTTAACGAACCCCTAGAGGTATACACTCTTGACACACACTACATAAACTCCCATATGCTTGCACTCTTATTCTAGCCTATGGTCTGAGATTAGGGTTGGAAGTGGGCTCAGGCCGGCCCGATGGGCATCAAGTCAGGCTTCGGGCTAGGCTTGAAGCATATTAGGCTGGGCTTGGACCTTATAATAAAATCCATTAATTTTTTGGGCCGGGCTCGAGCTTGTTTTTGGTCTGGCCCAGTCTGGCCCAAACCTGGCCCGAACTAAGCCCGGCCCGAAGCCCATGTATATGAAGAACTAATTCTCTTTGATCTTTTGTAGAAAAAAATAGTAATTATCGGGTCACATGCATATGAAGAACATCCATAAAATCACATTAGCATTCTTTTGGCTACACTAAAGTTGGATTCCAGATATCTCAATTTAACTCATAGAGGAATTAATTCAATTTCTATACCTTAAATATCTCTAATTCGGGCCAGCCCGAATCAGGCTTTAATTCAGGCCAGCTCAATTTGGACTTTAATTCGGGCCGGCCCGAATCAAAGCCCGATTGGACTAGCCCAGTCGAGGTTAGGCTAGTTTTTTTAAAATAAATCGGGCCTAGGCCCGACCCGAAGTCCAAAATTTTTTTCAGGCCGGGCTTGGGTAGAGGTATGGCTGGGCCTGACCCGGCCCACTTCCAACCCTATCTGAGATACTGACTTGACCATTGGAGGGCCTATATCGAAACCATTTTTGGCCTAGGCTTCTTTTATATGTACAGCCATCTACGTCCTCTCTCCAACTTATTCTGGTGTTCAAGTGGATTTCAGTACCATCAACTATTATAGATAACTATTACAAATACTACTATTATTATGTAATTAAATCTAAGGACGAAACCTTCAATAATTTTAAAATTTATAAAAGTGAAGCAGAAAATCAATAAGAAAAGAAGATTAAGATTCTTAAGTCTGATAGAGGAAGGAAATATATCTCAAATAATATCTCTCAATTCTATCAAGAATATTATATAATTTATTAAGTGACTGCTCCTTACTCTCCACAGTCCAATGGTGTAGCTAGCATAAAAACCATACCCTCATAGATATTGTAAATGCTATGTTTATTAGTTCCAACTTACTTGAAAACTTGTGGAGGAAAGCTTTTTCATCTTCTTGCTTCATCCTAAATAAGATACCAGTTAAAGATAGTGATAAGTCTTCTTAGAAATTTTGAAAAGAGAAAACTCATAATCTGGATTTTCTAAAAATGTAAGAGTGCCTAACCAAGATTAATATCCTTGAATCCAAAAAAAAAAAACTAGAACCCAAAATTATAAATACTATAGTTATAGGCTATGCCCAAAATAGCAATGCCTATAGATTCTTAGTAATAAAATCTGATATTAATGATATAGCAGATAACACAATCTTAGAAGATAGAAATTTCTCTTTCTTTGATGATTATCTTCTTATAAAATTAGAATTCCTACTAAGATAAGTTTTAGACCTTTATAGTCCCAATCAGTAGAACCTCAACCTGTACCTAAAGTTGAACCTGAATTAAGAAGAAATAAAAAAAAGTTAAAAAAGATTTTGAAAAAGATTTCTTCACACTTTTAGTAGAGGATGAACCTTCTATGCATGATAAGATGATGTCATCATCAGAATCATCATATTGGAAGGAAGCCATAAATAGTGAAGTTCAATTAACTCTATAAAATAAAACTTGGATTTTAATTGATTGACCTCCACGAAACAAACTTATAGAAATAAAATAGATTTTTATAAAGAAATTAAGGTCAGATAGAATAATAGAAAGATATAAAACTAGGTTAATAATAAAAGGATTTAAAAAATAGATTATTTTGATACTTATGCTCCTGCAGCTAGAATAATAATCCTAAAAATTTTAGTAGCTTTAATCTCAATTCATAAATTAATAATTTATTAAAGGGATGTAAAAATTGTATTTTTAAATGGAGAACTGGAAGAAGAAATATATGTAAATCAATATCAAGGATTTGAATATGAGGTATGTAGATTAATTAAATCACTTTATGATTTAAAACAAGCTTCTAGATAATGACATATTAAGTTTGATAAGATTATCTTAAAAAATAATTTTAAAATAAATGAATATGATAAATTTGTATATTATAAAAGATAAAATATAAATTTTATAATATTATGTTTGTATGTAAATGATATTTTATTATTTGAAACATCAATGAAAGTAATTCAAGAAACTAAAAGCTATTTATCAAATAATTTTGATATGAAAGATTTAAAAGAAGTTGATATAATTTTAAGAATAAAGCTTAAAAGAGTAGATAGTGAAGTAGCAATAAGCCTAGTACATTTAATAGAAAAAAATGCTTTAAAAGTTTGAATGTTTTGATTTAAATCCTATCTCTATCCCATAGAACCTATCAAATAATTAAAATATTTCCAGAAGATAGGATCCCTATTATATATTTCAAATAGAACCTGTCCAATTATAGTTTATGCAGTATGCAGACAATAAATATATTAGTAATTCTAGTGAAGAATATTAAAAATTTCTAGAAAGAATCTTCAAATATTTTAAAGGAACTTTAGATTACTCTTTAGTATACTCAGGTTATCTAGAACTACTTGCGAGTTATAGTGATGTTAATTGGATAATAGATAGCTTAGATATTAAGTTCACCACAAGATATATCTTCTTGTTAGGAGGAGCTATAGTATCTTGGAATTCTTATAAACAAACAATAATTACTATAAGCATAATAGAATCTAAGTTGACTGCTCTTAACACTGCATATACCAAAGTATAGTGACTAAAAGATCTAATAAATGATATAAAATTATTATACCAAAAAATTAATTTTTTTTTTAAATTATAATTATAAAGTTTTAATTGAACTGTTAAATCAACAGATAACTAATACAAAGATGAACAATCATATCTTGATTAGGTATAAAGTTGTAAGAAATAAAATGAAAATGTAATATCACTTCAATATATAAGATCAAAAAATAACTTAGCTAATCTTTTGATCAAAGATTTTTTAAAGACTGCGATATCTTAGACATCGAGAGGGATGTGACTTAAACCTATATATTAGTCACCATAGTAGACCCTTTTCTGTCATGGCAACCTATGATCAAGGTTCAAAGAAAAACGATCTCTGAGATGATGTTTGGAAGCACCAATTTGGAGTCTATCTCCATCCTATCCCTGTGATATGGCATTCTATTATGATAACTAGATTGAGCATAGCTCTTAATAGATCCAAGGCTAGAAGTCTAGCAAGAAGCGATTATGTTGCATATATCCTTGGAGGATCTATCTTAGTGAGAGTAGTCATGAGGCCGCGACCATGAGACCAGGATAAATCCTTAGTAACTCTCATGAAAATCAAGGTAACACATAATTTAGATAGCGATATCCCATATTATGATAAGTTCGTCTTCATATTGTGTATATTTTTATACTGAATACAAGTTCAAACATAAAAGATACTTGTATTAAGTACGATAAAAGTCCAAAAAAAATTATTATTTAAATTATTTACTAATTTTAAATATTTTATTATAAATTTTGAGATTTATGAGAGATTGTTGTTGTTTAGCTTGGAGTTTCAAAACTTCCATCACCCATTCTCGTGCCAGCATGCACGAGCATTTCATGCGAATGCCGATTGCATGCATTTCCCTTTTTTATTTATTTTATTTTAAATATTTTAAATGACTAATTGAAGAACTTTTGGATTTTTTAGGAGAATTTTGATTGTATAAATAGACCCCCATTTTGCCCTGATTTTCATCCATCCAAGAATTCTTTTTCTCTCTCAAAATCTTTCAATGCATTATTTTTCTTTCATCTATCATTTTAACATTGTTTATTTAATTATTTGGATAAAAGACGAGTCTAATCAGTGTCCTATCAAGATCATGCCATCAATAGATATTAGAATATTAGTTTCCGGATTATATCTTGGAGGAAAATAAGAATTCCAGTTATTTTTTGCATAAAAAGGATCGAATCTTTTTTAGAACAGTAATTTTATTCGTCTCTCAAACTAGAATTTTAAATCTTTGTTTATTTTCTAAATTTTATTTTATTTTATCATACTAAAATATTATATTACATATATAAAAAAATTATTTTTTAAATATTTTTAAAATTTATAAATATATATATATATATATTATGTATTCTAACTAACAAGAAATTCTATGATTCGTTAAACCGAATTCTATTATAGAGGCTACCCTTGCCGCAGCAAGGCAATGGTTACCGCTGGCGCGCATTTGCCGCGGTTTGACCTTTTCTCCTGAAAAACGGTTGCATCCATCTCCAATTACCTCACGTTTCAAAGCCATTTCCCCACAACTCTCTGCCTTTCATTTCCCACGCCCAAAACCTCTGCCCTCCCCCTCTCTTATAAATCCAATCCAAACTCCTTCAGTCTTTGTTGCATCAAAATAAGGAAAGAAGGAAAACAATTGTCCATACGTTTGAGTAGAATTGTTGTCAGTCATGGAGATCAAAATCCCAAGAGGAGAATCCAATGCCAGGAAGCCCCCCACCCGGCTCCAGAAGCGCGCCCCTGCGTCCCTCCAGCTCGACCGCAGCCGCAACGCCTTCGCCTGGGGGAAGGTCGATTCTTCTCCTACGCCAATTCCCCTGCTGTCCCCGCTCATTCTTTCCCCCACGCCGTTGTTTGAGGCTGATTTAGCCCCGGTCTCGGAGATGGAGAAGAAAGGCGGTGGCAAGTGCGAGGATGAGGAGAGGACGTCGATGCAGCCGCCCGGTGGATGGCGTCACCCGGCTTTGCCAATGGTGGTGATGGAGCCGGCGTCTCTGCTTCCCATGTTTCAGTTCCAATGCGCTCTGGTGCACAACGTGCAGTGACCGCATAATTCTGCCTTAGATTTTTTGTATAGTTGAACTCGATTCCAATCAATTCGACGGGCCCATCGCTTCGATGCCATAAAACAAAAACAATAATATGGAAGTTTGGTGCGAACCTTCTCCTTGTAACATAAGATGGCCATTTTTTTCCTCTTTTTTTTTTTTAACTCTGTGTGCGGGTTCCATGGCGTTGTGTTCATTTGATAATTATTCGTAGATTACGAAAACATAAATTTACAGAACAAATTTATCGAAGAGAGGAGATGAGGTTTTTTTCTTTTTTCTTTTTTGTTTTTTTCCTTCCAATGCTGGGAACCATCCGTCCAAAATAATTGCTGATCTGGCATGTGTACGGAGAACAATTTGGCAACAGCAACGAAAATCATGAACAGAGTCGCACAAGCTCTCTATATGCTCACTCTTGTAAAGTTAGAACCATCTCCCTTGTTTTCACCACCGTAACCTAGCGCGATAAATGAAACAACAAAATTTCTCAGCAACAAGATGGTTCGAGCTTGTCAACAAAAAGTACGGTCTGATGCTAGATGTCGAGATAATATAAACTACACCTTCATATCTGCGGCAATTTGAAGGCAACCAGAAAAGTCTTCTAGAACTCAAAACCATGATGAGCCCCGATGAACCCATCGATACAGCCTCAGGCTAAAGTACTTTGGTCCAGTGACGCACCACCACTAGAGTGATTTATCATGAAATCATCCATGAAGAAGCCATATTATACATAACTCGGCAAAATAAACCCATCACAAGGTTGCCTGGCATTAACATTATAAAATGCTCAGAATAAATAAGTGATATAGTTGTTCTCATTGTTGCAGAAAAAACAAATTTACAATGTCCAATTAATTTAGCATCTTTACAAACAAAATCAACAACCCTCAAAGTCCATTTGATGAGAATTTTTCTTTTTACATCGTCTCCAAAGTATCAATTCCCATGCTCACCACATAACATAGTGCCTGCAAGGATAATACTCAGCCCAAGCACCTGTTGATCTCACATCACTCCAACCTCTAGAAACAGCTTGATAACAAAATTTAGAAGTCAAATTCACCAGTAGCCTGCAATTAACAAGTTAGTTCTCGAATAAGTTCTGGAGTCTCAGATAATCTAGTATATCTTGTCAAATGATAGTAACCAAGTTTTACGACATGCAGGGGAAAAAGACAAGCCGGGAAACCAGTTTCTACATGCAGATTTAGAACAGAATGAACATAAGAAAAAGATGTAGAAATGTTCTCATAAAGTATTCAGATGAGACCCACTCGTGTAAACTGGATATTATAAAAACTATTTTAAAAACGTGACAGAATAAGGCTAAATCAGGCACCATCCAAAGCCATGAAATGCTTGGTATTGAAGAGTGGGAGTTCGTATTGCATGGATCTGACTATAAAAACTGCATTGAGTATAGCCCTAAAGACTTGTTTACTTGTCAGATGGTGATACTAATAAAATGTTGATTGCAAGTGTTTAAGTTCCCTAAATTTAACAGAATACTGAAACCAACATCTGGTTTTGATGTCATTGACCATGAACACGGTTGCCTATTTGTTGCAAAGAGAGTAATTTTTTAGTACAGACTCAGTTTTGAAATTCTTCTTCTAAACTCGCAGACTGTTTTGAGTTCTGTATAAACAACAATGCTTTCAATGAACTGAAGACTTCCTGCAACAACCCGACATTCTCTGACACTTCATTTGCCTACCATTGTAACACTAGCTTCCTGCACTGTACATAGCACTTCTAGGGAAGATTTCATGTCTTAATGTAACATGTTTCGCCTGATATGCAGTCAACTTTTTACGGTTTTACTCTCACTTGATTTAAGGGTCATAACCTTGGTTTTCTATCACATCAAAAGGCAAAACCAAAACAAAATCAGTCATGCCATTTCATAGCTTGTTAAAGAAAAGAAGGCCCAAAAAAAAGACCATAGTTTCCTAGTCTGATGAAGAATAAGCCAAAAAAAAAAAAAAGACAAAGGAGGGCAATGAAAGAAAGAGAGAGAGAGAGAGAGATCCAAAAGCCTCCTAAGCCCCCCCCCCCCCCCCCCCCAAAAAAAAAAAAAACCTCAAAACAAAATTTAAAATAAAAAAAAAAAGAGGGGAAGGCTAGGGTTACGGCACACCAATTCCAAAGCATCGGTCCTCTTCCTCACCATCTTTGAGGCAGCTACAATCTCCTACTAGTATCCAGTATCCTCTCTCCCTCTCCCCACCCATAATTGATTATTTCCAAGCATTTCGTTCTTTTCCCACAATCCCACATGTTTAAAAATTATTATCCTTGATATCTTGCAGCCCCTTTTCTGTCATTGTTATTTGAATTAACTTGATAATTTTATTATGAAATACCAAAATGCTAAAAGGATTTTCAGTCAAATGGATTTGTTATGTTATTCATGAGCGATAGGATCCTGTCATGAATGAAGTATACCATGTCCATCTAGCAATTGATCATATCTTCTACATATTCAAAACCAAATCTGAATATTATTTTTTATATATAATGAGGTGTCTTGAAATGTATGGAGATTGCCCAATTTCCAAAACCTCAATTTTCTAGGTACTTCCCCTTAAGGTGGCGTGTGGACATCCAAAACAACCAACTTGCAAAAAAGTAAACAAAAAGAATTCCTCCTCACTGGTCCCATGGAAACAATTGGCACCTTGTTCAGTGGTATGAATATAGGAGGTTATGATGCCAGCTTGGTTTTACTCAGATATAAGGACAATTAATCTTTACATGCTTTTGTCTGCTTGGGAAAAAAGGGTGTAGCTGCAAATTATGAGGAAGTTTGATCGTCACAAACTAGGAGCACAGGTTAGGGATTAGCCAGCCATGATTAATAATGTCACTACCACATGACTAGTAGATGCCATGGACTAGTGTTCCACATCAACTAAGGACCAAGAGATGGTTTCTTAGTAATGGGATTAGTGACAGGCATGGTTAGGGGTGCAAATGAGCTAAGCTTAGTTGGAAACTTGAATTCAACTCGATTCAAAATACTCAGACTTGAAGCTTGGTTGGAGATAGATTAAGCCTTAATATTCTAAACTCGAGCTCGGCTCAATGAAAAATAGGCAAAACTTTAGATCGACTCGAATATCAACCGAACCATATTCGAGCTCAAATTAAGCCTTAACCCATTAATAATATATATTGATATATATATTATACAAATATATAGAGAGAGAGCGGTGGACTTGGCTACATTCGAATATATAGTCAGCTCAAATCTAGTTAGATCAAAACTATAATAGATGACCTACATCAATGATCCAAGCCATTAAATATGATCTATTACATCGAAACTACTTATATATTAAAAATTATATGATTTGGAAATCCCAACCCTATGCATCAAGTGATCAAAAAATGGACAGTCTAAACAAAATTAAATTAGATATATTTTTGATCACTTGATGCATAAGCTACGGATTCCCGAATCATAAGATTTTTGATATATGAGGAGTTTTGATGTAATAGATCATATTCAATGACTTGGATCATCGATGTAGAACCTCCATTATAGAGTTTTGACCTGACCGGATTTAATTCAAAATACATTCGAATGTAGCCAAGTTATATACGTATATATATACTTGAATAGGCTCACGAGCTTTCAAGTCGAGTATACTGCTACTCGAGCGACTCAAACTCAATAATTATTGAGTCGAGTTGAGTCGAGTTGAGCTTGCATTTGAGTCGAGCTCGAATAGCTCACAAACAGCTCAACTCCTTTGCACGTCTAGGCACAGTAAAGTAGTATGTCTGATATCAATGCAACTAACTTAATTTGAATCATAACATGCACAAAGTTGGAAATATACTATAGGCGAGAATATATAATTCTTGTTTGGCTGAGTTTAAGAGAGAACCTTGTAACCAAAGTAAAGTTTGTTATCAAGGATTTTAGGCCTAACACATAACATGACTTGGAATGTGATCAAAGTAACTTATATTGATGCTAAATGACAGTCAAAAATACCAAGCAATGCACAAAATGTCAATATTGAGTAGGATCTTTCGAAAAATCTCCATCAGCTGTAATAAGCTGTATGTTTTGCTCCAGATAAAAGTTTCCAGGCCTCTACATTTGCAGGTTAAGAAAATGCCAAGACATGATTGAAAAACTTAAATGCCCAAAAGAATTCAAATTAAGAAATTATCCATGAAATTCTTTGAGCACTAGATCCTACAAATTAAACTCATTCACAAAGTTACATTATGCATAGACAAGTATCAGCAAATGCTGTGCCTTGTCTGCCAAAGTTTGCTTTTGTAGCCAACATTACAAACAGGGCTAAGGAATTTAGCAACCATTAACATAAGGCTTTCTCTAGGTAATCAAGAGATCTGTTTAATTTGCAGCCTCTGATTTCCCCTTGTTTGGCAAGTTCTGAAGTCACAAGGTTATGGTATGTTGCTCATACCCAACTTGCACTTCTCTTTGTAGCAATTAAGCTACCTCTACATTTGCAGTCAATCCATCATTTAACAATCAAAGAAAACACACAGAGCTCGACTGTCATTTCATCTCGAGAATAAATTCGAGCATTATAACCTCTTAAGGCCCTACCTCCCAACAATTATGTTTAGACCAGACCATGATAAATTCTTTTTATCAGAGTTCCTTATATTCATAACCACCCTGAAGGGAAGTATTAAGAAAGTCAATTTTTTTTCAGATTGCAAGTATCACCAGAAAGTTTCAAGTATCACGAGAGAGTTTCAGAACTCCCATTATATCTTCCAGACATTTTGAGATTTGAATTGAAATATGTATAAGATATGACCAATTTATATATGGGTTGTGCTTATACATCTTAAACTTCATATATGGAAAGATCTCACTGCTCATGATAATCTGAATCTCTCTAACATGGGGACAATTTTGAGATAGAAGCGAACACAAAGTGTATACATGAGCTATCTGGTAAACGAAAGCAGAGTAGAAGAAGATCCTTTTCATCAGGAGTTTTTCTTTAAAAAAAAAAAACAGAGACAATTTAAAAACAAACAAAAGTGGGATAGCCAGAATATTAAAGGGAAGTTTTACATGCATGGCAAAACTGATGTTGCTATCGTGACCAGAACAAACAACCACCATTACAAAGTTATTTAAGAGAGGAGGTAAGGAAAGGGGTTATATGAAGTAACCTCAGTCAGCAACTTGGCATCAAAGACTACAAAAAGGCACGAAATGTTTGAGGCAAAGAAGAGTTAGGTGGGAAGAGAACTCTCTTTTTGGTTATCACGAGATTCCACCAACATTTACATCAAGAGGGGTACCGCCAGTCTGAGACATGGAACCAGGTATGTGTCCAAGGCATGCTCCACCATTCCCACATGTCACGTCATGTTCACACAGAGGCATGGTAGAACAAAGAATGTAATCTCTATGTGACACAACCGGCATGCATCAACCAAAATAAGACAACAATAATTATTAAACCTGTGAAACACTTCTTAAAGATTTTCTAGATGTCTCTGTTAACATTAACCAAGATGCCCCCTTAGAAGTGGAACCTTCATGAAATAAAAGAGATCAGATAATCTTCCATCTTGGATAGAAGAGTACCATATGTTATTTAATAGCATGATAGTGCTTGACCTAAATCCGGATCTATCATAGATCTACGTTGATCAAAACTAGCTGGGCAAAATCAATTGGTAATATAAAGCATTGCCCTTTAGACAGGTGTATCAATTTTATACAAGGTATGTCATGTCGGTATGAGGCCCCATATCGATGCCACATTGTTACCATATCGTACAAGGCTGGTTTGGCATACCAAGTGTTGGCATGCCTCTGGAATCGCATATTGATACCCAACTAAACTAATACAATATGGCATGCTTAGTATCGTCCAGTTCAGTACAGTACAGTACGGCAAACCTTGGTTTTACATAACATTTATCTTCTAGACAAGTGTACGAGTTTCAAACTTCACACAGATGCAATGCCAGATACCAGATAATAGTATCAATGCTAGATATCCAAGTAACAAATTTTCAACCATAGTTTAATGCAATAAAAATTTAACACTGCATCCTAAGTAAAATTATTAGCATTGTGATGACATACAACACATGAAATTTAATTCAGCTGTAGAAATATGGCCCAACAAACAATTAACTAATAGAATGACCAATCTACAAACTTCTAGAGGCTAATAGTTATGGCTAACTACATGACATTATCTTTTAGTCGCGTGCATGAGTATTAGACTTTACAAGTACTATGTCACACACCAGATAATTTTATCAATGCCAGATTTCCAGGTACAAAGTTTTAACCGTAATTTAATGCACTAAAATGCTAGCACAAACAGCTTAAGTTTATTGGGGAAAAGGAGAAAAATCAGCTTTGCAATGGCATATGATGCATGAAATTTAATTCACCTACAGAAAGATGGCCTAGGCAACAATTAACTAATAAAAAGACAAAACTCTGGACTCTAGAGGTTAATGGTTTTTGCTATCGGCAATAATATATCTCCGTAAAAGACATTTAAAATTTAAGGAATGTACCCAAATGAATTTCCTGCCTCTCCAAAAGGGACAGGAGAAAACATCTGCAAGCAATCTTGAAAAGTTTACCTACTGAAAATTTAAGAAAATGCATAGAGTAAACTGTTGAATTTTGAAAGTACACACCTTATTGAAAAGAATATCCCTGTTGTTGAGATGCATTATGCCATCCTTGAGTGTGCACTTCCATCTACTTTTTGTCCGTGTCACCTACTCAAAGAAAAAAAATAAAGGGAATCATGAAGACAGCAAATACCTTGTCTTAACATGCCTTTCCTATGACAAAAGGAATAACAATTACCTTGTCAAACTGAGCAAGAACTAAATGTTGTGTGCTTGGCTCTTCTTCTCCATGCTCAAGATCATCTAAATCTTCTTCATCATCATCATCTTCATTAAGAGGTGGCTCATCATCCTCCGCTGCTTCATTTTAGCTGGTTTTGGTGTGCCGACGGCAGGGGTAGCTGCTTGCAGTTCAACTGAGGATTCAGATAACAACATAAAGGTCAGCTTCCAATAGAATTCTTCAAAGCATGTTCTTGTCTCAAAATATTTCATGCTTAACAATGTAACTCAGTGTTTTACTAAAAATGTACCATGTTCTGCTGGAGTATTGTAGTCTTCATTGGCAACTCCTTGGAAATGAAACAACTTCAACCAAAAAAAAAACACAATAATGTCAATGCAAGACAACAAAAATAGTAAATTTTATAATTAATATAATGTTCAGTAAAATACATCATCATATTCATCATGGACCCCATCCTGCTGAGGGAGCACTACAGCTGTTTTTGTTTCTTTCTTAGACAGAATCTTAATTGCAGTATCTCGACCACGTGCAGTCATTGATTTTCCAACTCCTGCCTGATTCTAAAGAATGAACAATCATAATCATAGGCACAAATAAAAGCTGCTAAAATATTCATCTAACAAAAGAAAAATTCTACTTCCCTTTATCTATCGAAAAAAAAAAAAAAGAATTATTGTACTCCCAACTGAAACCATGAAAGCATCCAAATTTTAAAATCCCACTTGTGTTGCTTGTGATAATGGACAATGCCCTCCAAGTCTATAAACACACTATTAAACTTATTGTACAAAATCATGAAGGTTTTACACATATTCGTTGGTTCACATTTTCTAGTAGCATGTTTTGCATCACAAATATTTCAAATTTAGAATTGGCACAATAATCTTGCTGACAATATAAAATAAAGCCTCTCAAAACATTAAACCAAAGTGAATTCAGCCCAACAGCTTACTAGATGGGTAGACATTAGATGTTACATCCGTGGAAGTTGGCATTGGCATGATAATCTTGCTTATGGAATAGAATGAACTTCTAACTCATTCACTTCTTTTATCAGTAGCCTCACATATCTAATTGTAAAAAGGAGAGGGGAAAAAGATCACGGGCAAGAGATTACTATATATACAACTCTATCTGAATTCTGAAGCATATCTGATTGTAATTAGGAGAGGAAAAAGATCATGAGTCAGAGATTACTGTATATACAACACTGCATGAAGCATAAGAGAAGGGATACCAATTAATAACTTCATTGTTGGGCCAGGTGCACAGCAATATCTGTTTTATGGCACTACCAATGTTTTACAAAAATTGATCAAACAGAAAGAATAGAAATATAAAAAATGCAGCATATATCCTCCAGTCAGACTCCTATCTTAACATAATTATGATCCGCACGGTAGAATTGCATATACTACAATCCAAATATAGAAGTCGAAATTAGAATCCTGTTTTTGTAGGCTATTAATCATTAATAACAAGGAAATGAAAACAAACCAAAACTTGTACTCTTAAATTATTAAATTTGAAGGCAATGTTGATTAAAAAAGTTATTACTGTCAAGTGAGTGTTGAGTGAAGAAGACATGATAGTTTATCTTATAACAAAACATACTTAATATGTTAAGAAGAAAAAAATAAGCAACAAGAATGAGAAGCTCAAAAGGAGAATTTTGTGAAGCTATTGAAGAGATGAAACTAGGTGAAAAGACAATCATGTTAAAAAAGAGAACAGAGGTTCAAAGTTTGACAGAAATGAAGAAATTAGAGTTCGTCATCAATGTCAGATTTTTTAAACAACATTCAGTGAAGGACTAGAGACACCCATGGTTGATCCATCTTATGATGAAGTTGTTCTTAATGGCCTCAAGCTATGTATCAAGAACCAAAGAAAAAATAGTAGTTTATAAGATGCCTTCTCAATTCAAATCTGCTTTAGCTATGAAGATCCCTGCTTTTGAAGATTACCATATATGCACGTGTCACAGGCATCACAACACCTTGCTTGTCTTTTGGTATTAAGAACAAGTGCAACAACTCAACTTGAAAATTTTACCATACCTTATATGGAGATGCATAACTATGCTTACCAAACAGAACATAAAAGACTTTGTACAAAAGGACAAAGAAAAGCTTGCAAGGACATTGGATGAAATGCTTTTGTAGGAATAGTTAGCAAGAAGGATTCACAAATCCTGCACTGAATACATATCAAAATGCTTGATAATTACAATGATTCTTTATAATGCAAAAACTCAGGATTAACATATGCAACTTAGTGGAAAAAAATTGAGCAGTGCCTCAAAGACAAGCATGCAGAGTAGATATGTGAATTAGCACCATCCATTAAGATGTCATTGATCCTTGACACACCAATACACTACTGATAAGCACATCCATTGGAAGATAAACTTTACAGAAAAACTTTGTTCTGAAGGGCAAACGACATGGAGCATAAATAATCAGTGCCTTATTCCAGCTGAAATAATCTTTATGATGCATTTGGTGCAAGCTTTGGACTCTTTGTTTTTATCATGTCGTCAAGGCAAATTGTGTTTGGATATGTAGCTTACTTCCACAGAGAAGAGAGAGAGGCAGGCAAAGATGGAGTGAGTCAGAAAAAAATATAGTATGAATTAAATGTTAAGAACATTATAAATGTCAGAATTGAAAGTAGGCATAAGTAAGGATTCAACTACATGAGTCCACATTGATCTACAAGGGGGAATGAATTTGTCAACTTAAAGACATCTACAATCTTTATGAGTGTTTTTATATTTTAGGTTGTTGTGTTTGGATCTTGTGAATCATGAGACTGAATCTGATAATTTTTTGCAGTCTCCTCCTTTTTATTTTTGGTGAATTTGACCCCAACATGATGACTTATCAAATCCAATTTCTAGTCCAGACCAAAGTATGGTTGTATTAGGATTAGGTTATCAGCCTCCAGTGCGACCAACATGTTACAAGCATTTAGCAATGATACAACAATGATGAAAACAACAAAGATCAAGTTGTAGATCATGGCTATCCAAATAATGTTTGATCAAAGATGGGGATGAAAAAAATTTAGTGCAAGGCCACAAACATGATCTTAAGCTAAAAAGGCACAGCAATAAAATTGTCTAAAACAGCATTCATTGCTATAGAATTGTAGGCCCGACCCCATTGATTATGCAACTTCAATGTCAGCTTACCATTACTAAAGTTAATAAATTAATGATGAAACTTTAGATAACTCTCCACACATAAGGCTGATGGGTTTCAATATTTTTTTGATCATTTAATTTATCATTAGATCACTCTAGTAGGCTCCATACAGGACATGCTTGACAGGGGCACTTCATACATTTGGGATGTCTGACATCCACATGGAAATTATAAAGCATCTATATTTATAACTTCAAAATGCAAGCAATAAATGTCACAACTTGTATCAATTATGATATGATGACAACGATCTCATGAACTTCAATAAGCAATATTTTTAAAAAAAATAGTAGAAAAGTCAGTTAAGGGATTCAAGGAATTATTGGGAAAAATTATTATAGACCAAATTGGTAAGTCAAAGCATGTTATTTGCTGTTGTGGGTGCAAATGATAATTATCCATATCAAATAGTATTTACAGCCAGCCAACCACTAATACTCAGTGTTTTGAGACATCATCAAACAACAAGGCACTTTCCAGACTCCTAAACATGATTAATTGACAGATTATCAAACCTGAAATAACCTTATCTTAATCAGCCTGGCAAATTAATCTCTAGTGCAATAACAGTGGGAGAAAAACAATAAAGCAGGCAATGATTTTGTTAGTTCGCAATTCAATAGAGTCGTGTACCTGAGGAAGGATAAATTCTATCACATCTCCACTTCCATCTTGTTGTGGCATATAACCTCCAGAAGTTAACTGAGAAGAATATTCATCCCTTTTGCGTTTTCCAGATGACATCATGAAAAAGTCCTGAAAAATCAAATCAAACTTCTTAGCTCTAGATTCAATCATCGCATCTCATACCCTTTCCCAGGGAATAATAATATACTTCAAAAGACAGAAGTTTGTGTACCAAATTATCAAATAGGCAATCATATGGAGAATTCTGCAATATATTGAAATGCTTCCTCGAGCAATCAACAATGAAAATAGGGACTAGTTAACTGTCAAAGAGATATGCAGTACACTCTTTACACATAACTCCCTATAATGAAAAAGCATTTTCAAATATCTATAAAAACTCCCTATAATGAAAAAGCATTTCCAAATATCTATAAATATATGTTTGCATGTGTAAACAATAAATTAGCCACCAAAATGTCAGATTCAACAGAGAGTATACCTGGGTCATGGGTTGATTAGAAGCTCCTCTATCCGCCTCATCACGCCCTTCCACATAAGCTGGAGAATGCAACACCACATAAAGCACATTTCTATCCACTTGAGCATATAATATTACTTGGCTACCAAATTAACCTCGAATGCTCAAACAAATAGAATCAAGTACCCCATACTTACCCACATTAACATCAACACCCAGAGGTCTTTGACCCATCCAAGGAGAAGGCGATTGCTACAAAAATTTAGTGACCAATTGTCAGGAAGATCTCATTGCATTAGTCTGTTTACCATGCAAAACTTTTGAAATACTTATAACATCAAAAATCTTTGCAAATGTCAAATATGTTCACAAAATTCAAGCATGCCCAAGTAATAGTACTGTTTGCCACACTAACTAGATTAAAATAATTATGATGATGATGAAAGTGCATCTTGCTGAGATATTTCATTCATATATTAACATACCATATATGGGCTAGGCCTTCCAGCTTTTAAATCACCACCGTTTCTGATATCAGTTATCGGAGATGGAGCATAATCAGAGGGACCCGTAGGGATGTTGTACATCGACTGATCTGTCCCCGGCAACGGAGTTTGGATGGGGGTTTGCAGGGGAGTCTGCAAGCAAAGCCCAAAGAATATGGAAAATGAAAAAGGAAAAGAAAAAGAAAGGAGGAATCTAGAAAACAAGCCCAGGATGATGCTATAAGAAGAGAGTTTCACAGAAAGCGTTATTTCGCAGTCAAAAGCACAGAGACCTCACCGGCGGAAAGAGCATCTCAGCCGTCGGGGTCTCGTACTCCTCCGTAGGCCCTTCATATGGTACATTCAGATCATGGACGGGGGTAATCGGTCCGGCAGGTTTCTGGGCAGGAGGCGGCCTCTCTATCGTCCCGCTGATGGCGCCGCACTGCATCATCTTCATCTCCCAGAGCTGGATTGATTTTCCCGAGAATCCGTTCGTATGTCAAAGCATTTAAACCAAATCAAAGGAACAAAATCCAAACACCAAGAAATAGGACGGATTAGATAATGATAAATTTTCATCATGGAAAAGGGAGATTTCAAAAGCGGAAAGGGGGAAAGAAGAAATTACCGTTTGGAGCTCGGTCAAGACGTTCTCTCCGACGCCGAAATTGATAAACTCATCGCGGACCTTGCTGATGACGTCGTCCACTACATGGATGTACACATTGGAGACGTTCCCCGCCATCTCCGGTGATCAAGAGCGGAAGGAACGGGAAGGAGAGGCGGAGGAGAACCCGCCGGAGAGATCGGAGAGTGGAAGGGACGCGAATTGGAGAAGGATCGTGGGCAAGAGCATGGAGGATTGGGGACTTTGGGGGGAGCCTAGGGTTTCGAGCTCGGCGATCAGTACGGGGAGAGGAGAGAGAAGAGAAGGGGAGGAGGGGTCGCGGACCAGAAAGCTGGGTATTAAGAGAAGAATATAAATAGGTTTGCATCCGTGAGGGGGAGTGGGGCAACGTGTCGAGATCTCCGGACGCTAGTAGGAGGATCGGGAGCAGGGGGTCGGCCGAGACAAGCGAACCCATGCCCACACCACGCACCGCCTTATTGGATAGAGACCCGGGGGTATATAAGCCGACTGCTAGGTGGGTAATATCTGACGCACCACTGATTCCTGAAAGAACCTGATCCGCATGCCGCATACGTTTGGGAACCTGCAGCAGGCGATGAGATGGGCCTGCAACTAGCGGCGTTCGCTTCCGGCTGACAAGCCCGTTATTCATAGTTGCTGTAATGAGCCGACATGTACATGCCCGTGGGCCGTGATGGTATATTGGGATGCAAGAACTTGAAAACATATCGGGGCGGCTGACAAAATGTGAGAAGTACTTATTCCATCTGAAATGCTTACACACAATTTCCATGTCAATCACCCTTGCTCATGCCCGGTTTGGAATATTGCTACCATGCTCATTTCAAATTTATGATATGTTTTAGAAAAGTAAATACAATTAGCTACAATTACAATTGTTAATAGGATTGGAGCTGGACCAAGCTGGCTGAACCAAACCATATTTCTATTTGAGCCCAACTCTAAAAAAATTTTGGATTTTAGATTGGGCTTAGGCTCGAATTATTTTGAAAAAATCATGTCCAAACCTGGTTCGAATCCAAACCCGAATCCGGCCCGAGCCTAATTAGATCAGTCCGAATCAAAATCTATTTGGATTAGCCTAAATAAAAGCCCGAGACGATTGGAAAAAAAATGCTATAATCAAAGATAACTAGAGAAGAGGGGAGGAAGTTGGTACAGAGCCGGGGGTCATCTGGGATGGGAGCAGACCGGGAGAGGGGAAGGATAGCAGCAGAGAGAGATCGAAGTCGGGGCCCACTAAGCTCTCCAAGCAATGCAACCTCTTTGGCCCCTTTAGCTTTGTAAATCTCGCCGGACTCCAAACGCTGAACCACTCTAGGAGCCACCTCTCTGGCCCAATTCCACTGGAGGTCTCCTAGCTACGCAACCTCCAGGCTCTGGACCTCTCCTTCAATCCTTTATTTCTCCCAACAGGCGGCCCACTAGGCTAGCTAGCTGAAATGAATCTCTTCAAGCTCATGCTTGTCAGTACTGGCATTACAGGCCAGCTCCCCGACTGGCTATCATCAGTGTCCTGGACCTCTCAAGCAACACTTTAACCAGTGAGCTACCATGGTGAATCGACAACATGAAGGGGCTCTCCTTGTTGCTGCAATTTCTCCCGGACTAGGCTCAGACGGCTGGGCTAGAGCGCTCCTCTCCCGATTCCTGCAATAAAGTCCCCAAGGGCCGGTGGTGTTCCAGTGGGGGACACTCCGATGCTTAAGTTAGCGAGAGCTTATGGGCAACAGAATGGAGGAATCAAATAGAGACAGCGTATGGAGAAGGAAGAGAGTGCTAGTGCTTGCCTTAGCTTGCTTACCGCCCTATGTCCGCAGATTTACCTTATATAGGTGCAGAACAGTACCAAAATTCGTTAGGGATGAAGCCTGGAAAGACTGATCTGCCTCTAGGAGAATCTGGAGAGTGGCCACGTGGCGCCAGGATAGGACGACATCGTGAGAATAGTAGAGTAGTGGTGCTGATGTGGCAGGATTCTGCTATAACAAAATTCTAGTACCAGCTGGAAGAGGCTTCTGGAGTTATTGAGATGCTTGGAGTGGGTCGGTCAGACCTCGACTAGAGAACGTCTGTCGGAGCTTCAGCAAGAGAAGGTGGGACGGTCCTCATCAGAAGTGGGTCATTCGGACCTCTACTTCAGTGGATCGGTCGGGCCTTCGAAGGAGAGCGTACGTCAGGGCTTCAGCAGGAGAAGGTCGCCCGGATGTCCGTAAGAACGACCCAGTCGGACCTCAGCGAATATGGCGGTCCGGTTCGATGGTGAGCCGGTTGGGTATAACAATTATTGAACATCTCCAATAACAAGCTCAGATCGAGGATCCCCAAGGAGTTCAAGAACCTGATGGTGCTCATGGATCTCGACCTCCATAGTAACGAGCTCTACGGTCCCCCATGGATGATGCTGGCAAAGGGGATGCGGGACCCCTTTGGCACTGCGGAATGTTGGACATACCAAGGAATAGATTCATCGGAGGGTTGGAGGAGGACATATGGGAGTTGCCAGCGATTGATGCGGTAGAGTGGCTGGTGGTGTCGGAGAAGCTGGGGCCGGGAGGAAGGATTGCGGCGACAATGGGTAGGATGGAAGCGTTGAAGGTGGTGGAATCGACTAGGGACATGCACCGAGACCGAGGCCGCAAAGGGAGATCGAAGTCAGAGGAGTTTGACGTAAACCAAAAAGAGAACTGAAGAGGATACCTAAATATTCTCGGATTGACGGGCTAGATTCGGATCAAGCCTATTTCTAAACTAGATTCGAACAGGATTGAACCAGATTAAAAAGAAATCTGAATCTAGTCATTACTAATTCTATTAGGGATGCATCATTTCATTATCGTCTCCCATCATCTTGGTATCAGAGCATGGTCGGTTAGGGCTTAGCATCTTCTTCAGTACTTGGATTGGGTGCTTCACCATGGCCGTCTGGTCATAGGAAACAAAGTAGGGCTGCAAGAACCTCACTTCCCATTCTACGGGGATTTTCTATGGCGTGTAGGGGTGCCGATGTGATTGACCCTTGAAGGGGAACACAAGAAGATAAGTTTTAAATCCTAAAGAAAAGTTTTGCATTTTTATTTTCAGCATCTTTAAAATTTCTGATGTTCTGTCATGTTTGCATTGTCTGAGTTCCAGGAACTCTCCAACATAGCACAAGTTTTATTTTCTAATTTCCTTTCATCTGGTATATCCTCTGTAAGTTAGAAGTGTTTTGTGATTTTTTTGAAATTTTCTGAGATTAATACATAGCACTTTTCTGCCCCACTTCAGAACTGCAATATACAAAATTCTGTACCTGAAATTAGGGTTCATATGCATGCTTGCATTCATCTCATGATAAATCAATTTAAGGGTATCAGTATGATATAGGGGCAGGATTTCATTACCTGTCCTTAGCCCAAAACCACCACCCTGCATAGCAAACCCAATCTTTAATTAAAATTGAGTAGTACTCTAATTTTTAGGGACACACACAGGTCTAGTTCAAGTTATTTGGGAAAACTAGTGCACCCACTCCTGCATCTATTTCTGAAAGCTGGTGTCTAGGCTAGGGGTCAAGTGGCAAACGCCCTAAGCGGCTCCTGTGATTTTTAATTAGGACCCAGCGAGAGCTGGGGGAGCCTCCCACAGACCCACCTTTTACTTGGCCAGTGAACAGGATAGCTGTTGATTTGGTTGTATTTAGTCGACTCACCTTACTTGGTCTAGCAAACCCCTAGCCCGAGTTTGAGTCTGTGTGCGCATGGAAACTAGATCAGGAGCACCCTACCAACAAACCCAAGCTCAATTGAGTGCAACCATGGACCAAAATTTTGAGACCTTGATGAAAATCCTAAATGATCAAATGGCTCGACTGAACCAAAACCTGACTAATCAATTGGCCCATATCAATCAAAACATGACTGACAGATGGCCCTCATCACTACTAAGCTTGACCGATTAGAGGCTCGTACCCCTGGAAGAGCCCATGAAGTCCAAAATGAATTAGAGCTTGAACCAGAGTTTGGTACACCCATCAACCCTAGAAGGGCTCCGCACCAAGACCTTTTCCCTGAACCCAACCCTAGGAGGCCTCATTAAGACCCTTTCCTTGAGCCAAATCCTAGGGGACCCAACCCTGATCGAATCCATGACCCGAACCCTAAGAGAGTACACCATGATCCATCTTATGAGCCAAATCCTAGGAGACCCAATCAGGATCAAATGGACCATGATGACCGAACCCTTAGGAACATTAGGTTGGAAGCACCTACCTTTGATGGGCATCTAGATCCTAAGATTTATATAGATTGGGAAGGAGATGTGGACCAGTATTTTGAGAGGTATGACATGACTGAAGAGAGGAAGTGCAAGTTTGCGAAGCTTAGGCTAGTCCGTCAGGCCAGGTTGTACTGGGAAAATGTTGAAAGGTTCATTAGACAAAGAGGTGATGTTCCCATAGTAACCTGGAGGGCAATGAAGATTAGGCTTAGAGAGAAGTACCTTCCCATGTCTTACCACCAAAGACTTTTAGACCAGTGGTAGAGATTGACTCAGGGAACCAAGAGTGTAGCTGAGTACATTGTAAAATTTGATGAGTTTGTGATGAGATGCAATATCGATGAGTCTGAATCAGTACCCTGTCTAGGTTCAGAGCTGGATTAAGAGAAGAGATCCAGAAGGAGTTGTTCTTGAGAGAAGTCCACGATATAGAGCTAGCCTACCAGGTAGCATGAGATGCTGAGAGATTTAATAGGGGACCAATTTATCATAGACCAGAACTCCCTAGAACTAGTATACCTAGTTAGCAGCCAGAACCAAGTCAGATGTGACCAAACCGACCCAACCCTAGTACACCTCTGACCCGTAGAAACGATAGGGGTAAAGCACCAAAAGTTCAGAGAACCCCAAACCCTAATGCTCCTTGCTTTAGATGTCATAAGATAAGCCATTATGCTAGAAATTACCAAACTAGAACCTTGCACATCGGAGAATTAATGGAGAATGAGTCTGAGCCCATAGAGCCCCTAGATAATTGTGTTGAGGAAGTATATCAGGCTGAGGATAATTTAGCAGAGGAATATGAAGGTGACGAGGATTTTATAGAGCCTGACCTTTTGGGAGTAGTTAGATGCATCCTTACCCAAACTGAGACCCAGGAAGATTGGCGTAGGACTAACATCCTACAAACCTTTGTCAAGTTAGGGGATAAGGTGTGTAAAATAATCATCGATAATGGAAGTTGTGTAAATGCCATATCCACTAGTGCTGTCAAAACTTTAGGCTTAGCCATAGTTCCCCACCCAAATTCCTATAAGGTTTCTTGGATATACTCCACCTCAATTCCTATCAAGCTTAGGTGCCTAGTCCAAATCCAATTGCAGTCCTACCAGGAGAAAGTGTGGTGTGACATCCTACCAATGGGAGTGAGCAGTATCATCTTAGGTCGATCCTAGTTATTTGACCATGATGCAACCCTTTATGGCCGATCTAATTCTTGTTTATTCATGCACTCTAGAAAAAAGTTTGTAATTAACCCTACACCACCTAAGGACACTGCTAAGAGAGGCTCGAGCCACCTAAAAGAAAAGAAGACTGGAGTAAATTTGATAACTGCAAAGGAGATTGAGAAAGAGCTCACTGAGGGTACACCTGTTTGGATCTTAACCGCTAAGAAAATTCAAGAGCCTTCCCAGAAAGAACACCCTCAGGAAGTGGTTGAAGTTCTAGAAGACTTTAAGGATGTATTTCCCAATGACCTACCTAACCACATTCCACCACTTAGGGATATCCAACACGCCATTGATTTAGTCCCAGGAGCAACCTTACCTAACCTTCCACATTATAGGATGAACCCTACCGAACACCTAGAATTACAAAGACAAGTAGGGGACCTCCTTAAGAAAGGATTTATTAAGGAAAGTTTGAGTCCTTGTGCAGTCCCAACTTTGTTAACACCCAAGAAAGATGGTACTTGGAGGATGTGTGTTGATAGTCGTGCCATCAATAAAATCATAGTGAAGTATAGATTTCCTATTCTCTGATTAGATGACATGTTAGACATGATGGCCAGAGCTACTATCTTTTCTAAAATTGATCTTAAGAGTGACTATCATCAAGTGAGAATTAGACCCGATGATGAATGGAAGACTGCTTTTAAGACTAAGGATGGTTTATTTGAGTAGGTAGTGATGCCATTTGGATTGTCCAATGCTCCTAGTACATTTATGAGGATCATGACCCAAGTCCTACGTGCTTTTATAGGAAAATTTGTTGTGGTATACTTTGATGACATTTTGATTTATAGTAGGACTAAGAAAAACCACTTAGACCACCTTAGGCAAGTGTGTGCAACCCTTAGGAAAGAGAATCTATATGCTAATTTGAATAAATGTGAGTTCATGACCCCTAGAGTCACTTTTCTAGGCTTCATTGTCACCCCTGATGGAGTTTCGGCTGATCCTGAAAAGATCAAATCTATAGTTGAGTGGCCTGTTTCCAAGACTGTTCATGATGTTCGTAGTTTTCAAGGCCTAGCCACCTTCTATAGGAGATTCATTCGAGGCTTTAGCTCCATTGTCGCCCCAATAACTGATTGCATTATGAAGGATGATGGGGACCGAGAGTCTATTTTATTTTATTTAAGTCTATTAGTCCCGTGTCACTTGAGTCAAAGTGAGCCAATTGAGTCCTGTAATAAAGTGAGACAACTGAGTCTAGTTGAGTTCACTTAGTCAGGTCCAGTCATTTTTAGTTCAGTCAAGTCTAATCGAGTCCATTCAAGTTATGTTCAAGAGGAGAGTCAGCAGACCAGGAGATTCATCAGGCCTTTCGAACCAGAGCTAGCCTTCATGCACCTGGACCCTTTCATGCCACCAAGCCTACAAGAGAGAGCTCCAGTCCATGACAAAGGCCAACTGTTGACCAGGTCTACCAGGATTTCTTGGTCCACAAGTCAAGGTTTCTTAGCCCTCAAGTCATGTACCCTGGGGTGAATCTATAAATACCACCCCTCCTCTCTTGTATGAAGTATCTTTTTCTCATAAATACAAATTAAAATTGAAAGTTATTTTGTCTGAGTTTTTTCTCCGGATTGGAGTGGGTGTGATGCCCGTGTTCCCTGTTTTGAGTACAAGTCCTAATCCCCTGGTGACTTCTACGCTCGCAGCGATCCTCCGCTTTCCCATCCTGCATCAAAGGGTAGTTTTGATTGGACCAAAGCAGCCAATAAAGCCTTCCTAGAGATAAAAGATAAAATGACACAAGCACCAATTTTGAGATTACCCGACTTTTCTAAAGTATTCGAGGTCACTTGTGATGCATCCGGAGTTAGAATAGGTGGAGTTTTAAGCCAAGAAAACCATCCCATAGCTTTCTTTAATGAAAAGTTAAATGAGGCTAAGCTTAAATATTCCACCTATGATAAGGAGCTCTATGCGGTAGTACAAGTTTTAAGGTATTGGAGGCACTATCTTCTACCGCAAGAATTTATCCTATTCTCTGATCATGAGGCCCTTAGTTTTCTTAGCTCCCAGAAAAAGCTGAATCCTAGGCACGCAAAATGGGTATAATACATCCAACCCTACACTTTTGTCCTGAAGCATCATGCCGTAATTGAGAATAAGGTAGCCGATGCTTTGAGTCGTAGAGCCTTGCTTCTGAATTCGGTTAGCACTGAAGTCGTTGGATTTGAGAAACTTAAGGATGTGTATGACACCTGTCCAGACTTTAGTGAAATTTACCAGGCTTTGGGATAAGGACCATCTAGTGACCACAGTGAGTATACCCTTCTAGATGGTTATCTGTTTAAGGAGAACAAGCTCTGTATTCCCAAAACTTCTTTAAGAGATTTTCTAGTTTGGGAGACCCATGCTGGAGGTTTAGCTGGTCACTTTGGTTGGAATAAAACCATTATAGCTGTTGAGGACCAGTTTTATTGGTCAGGACTTAAGAGACATGTTACCCAGTAGTGGCCAGATATCGAACTTGTGCTGTTGGCAAACAGCAGATGCAAAGCACTGGACTCTATACACCCTTACCAGTACCCGATTGCCCCTGAAGGATCTCAGCATGGATTTTGTATTAAGCCTACCTAAGACCCAGTAGAAACATGATTCGATATTTGTTGTGGTCGATAGGTTTTCAAAGATGGCCCATTTCATTCCTTGTTCCCAAACCTTTGATGCCTCTAGAATGGCCAAAATTTTTTTAGCCAGAGTGGTTAAATTACATGGCCTTCCTAAAACCATAGTGTTCGATAGGGATGTCCGATTCACCAGTTACTTTTGGAAAACCTTATGACATTTGTTAGGAACCAAATTAAGATTTTCCACTACCTACCACCCTCAGATTGATGGATAAATCGAAGTCGTAAATAGAAGTCTAGGAAACTTATTGAGATGTCTTGTAGGAGAAAGTCTGGGAAACTGGGATTTGCTTTTACCTCGTGCTGAATCGCTTACAACAGTTCGGTCAATAGGTCTACTGGTAAAAGTTCCTTTGAGATTGTTCATGGTTATAAACCTAGGAGACCTATCGACCTCATTCCTTTACCCTCACATGCACGAGTATCTGAGTCTGCCGAGTCATATGCACAGCATATCCAGGAATTGCATAAGGAAATTAGTAAAAAGATTCAAATGAGCAATGAAGTCTATAAGCATATGGCTAATTCACGTAAACGAATGAAAGAATTTAATGAAGGGGACTTTGTAATGATTAAACTTAGACCTGAAAGGTTTTCACCGGGAACTATGAAGAAATTGCATGCCCGGGGAGCTGGACCTTTCAAAGTAATTAAGAGAATTGGACCTAATATATATATATTAGAGTTACCACCAAATTATGGCATTAGTTCAACATTTAATTTTTCTGATATAAAAGAATACAAAGAGCCGGCATTAATTCCTAGTGAGCCTTTTGGGCCTTATCCTGCCTTTGAGAGCGAAACCATACCTGAGTATCCACCAGCAATTCCACCAAAGCGGAGAGATAGAGTTGAACGTATCTTGGATGACCAGGTAATTACCACTAGAAGTAAGGGCTATCAATGTTATCTGGTTCGTTGGCAAGGCCGACCAGAATCTGAGGACTCCTGGATCACCCGAGAGGATCTGCAGTAAATTGACCCAAACCTATTAGAAAGATATCACGGTCAGGCCGATCCTTACTCGACAGGATCGAGTTCCTCCCACTCGGGGAGAATTGGTGCGAGCACCAGGTTCATGAAGAGACTTCAACCGATACAAATTAGGCAGGATTCTCTATGGTTGGAAGATTAAGAGTTCGAGTCCTGTAATAATTTTTAATTGGGTCTATTAGTCCTGTATTTGTTTCATTTTGGTAATTGAGTCCTGTATTTATTTCAATTGGGTTCTTCATTGTAATTGAGTCAAGAGGAGTTCAGCCAAGTCCAATCTAGTTTCAGCACAACCAAGTCAAGAAGGCTAGTGGGCGCATGGACCATGGGATCATCAACTTGGAAGCCACTTCATCATTCCTCCTTGCCACATCACCATGACACCTCACCAAGCAATGTCGCCCAAGAGAAGAATGAATTTGAAATGGCTCACAAAATCTCCACAAATGCCGCCCCTCATCATGAGACGCCCACTATTTTCTCCCTTTATTTTGTTGTTGTTTGAAATTTGAATTTGAATTTCAAATAGCTTGGTGGTCTATAAAAAAGGCTCCAAATCTTATTGTAATTATCATGATGAATCAATGAAGAAAGAAAACTTTTATTGAAATTTTCCTTGCTTATTAGCTTGGTCACTTGTGAGAAGGTGGGCATGTGGCCTAGAGTGATCTTCCCTTCCATCTCCATACAACCATCTTAGCTTCTTCCCTTCCATCTTACAATCCATACGGCCAACCAAAGGATCCTTACTTTAGTCTATGCTTAGTCTTAATTCCCCCTCCATCTCCAATGACTCCAATCTGCCAAGGAGTTCTTCATACAGTCCGACAAGGAGCTACCAATCCAAAGATGCCATAGAAGATCCACACCAAGACTAGTCCAAGCTTCCCTTCTCATTTCAAAGATTCTTTCCCTCCATTTCCCATTTCAATCTATCCTTTAATCCCCTCACATCTCTTTGTTGCAGGATCGCCGGGCTACCAGGTTCCAAAGAAGAAGGTCTACGATGTCAAGAGCCGGATACAAGAAGCTTTGCAACCTAGAGGAATCTCCTTGTTATCCAGGTCCAAGCTTCCCTTCTCATTTCAAAGATTCTTTCCCTCCATTTCCCATTTCAATCTATCCTTTAATCCCCTCACATCTCTTTGTTGCAGGATCGCCGGGCTACCAGGTTCCAAAGAAGAAGGTCTACGATGTCAAGAGCCGGATACAAGAAGCTTTGCAACCTAGAGGAATCTCCTTGTTATCCAGGTCCAAGCTTCCTCATTTCAAAGATTCTTTCCCTCCATTTCCCATTTCAATCTATCCTTTAATCCCCTCACATCTCTTTGTTGCAGGATCGCCGGGCTACCAGGTTCCAAAGAAGAAGGTCTACGATGTCAAGAGCCGGATACAAGAAGCTTTGCAACTTAGAGGAATCTCCTTGTCATCCAGGAACTTCCTCTTGAGTGTTTCCAGTTCCAAATTCTAAAATATTGATTGCCGGGTATCCCTCTTCGATAAACTTTCAGATCTAAAATATTAAGATTAAAATAGCCCTAATCTGAGTGGTCTCTTAACCACAAAGGTCCTCCTCTTATTTACTTTGAATGATTTTATTATCTAGTCAAGTTTAATATATAGATTCCTATCATAAAATTTCTACTTCTTTACTTTGAATAGCTACATCTATTCACTTCATTTCTCATTTAGTCATTACTAATTCCATTAGGGATGGATCATTTCATCATTGTCTCCCATCATAGCAGACTTAGCATTCTAAATACAGGACTCAAGTATGGACAGGACTCCAATGGACTTACTCACAAAACTCAAATGAACTCACTCAAATTGACTAAATCCTAATTACAAATTGAACAAAACTTGGACTCGCATCCTAAATTCTAATTTGATAACCACAGAGGGTTGAAATACTTTTGCCAAAGTCTGGGGCCTCTGATGTCCCCATCATACTTGGAGTAGGTCCGCTCAAACATGGCAAGCTTCTGGTGCTTCAACATCTCCCACATTCATCGTGGAGAGAATGCTCGCATCGATGCCCTTTCTAGGCTCGCGACCCTATCGAACTCATCACTGGGACGCGCCTATGTTGAGTACCTCGAAGCTCCATGCTACAAGGCTTCCAGAAAAGTCCAACAGGTCACCCCGGACCCAGTTGGATGGACCGGTATATCATCGACGGCATCCTGCCAGAAGATCGCACAGAGGCCGGCCTTGTCAAGAAGAAGATCTCGCGTTTCGTGCTGATGGATGGGCAACTCTATCATAGGTCCTACTCTTATCCACTTCTAAAGTGCCTAAGGCCCATGGAGGTGGCCTTTGTGCTCCAAGAGATACATGAGGGCCTCTGCAGGAATCATATGGGGGGCGGGATGTTAGCATACAAAGCCCTCCGCCAAGGATATTACTGGAAAATTATGAGGGAGGATGCTACCGACTTAATGAAGAAGTACGATCGCTGCCAATAGTAGCCATCGACTACTTCACCAAAAGGATGGAGGCAGAGCCACTAGCATGGATTTCCGAAGCCAAGGTTAGCCAATTCTTCTGGAAATTAATCATCTATCGCTTCGGGCTCCCCCACACCATCATCGCTGATAACGGACGATAGTTTGATAATCGGGAGTTCGAGGAGTTCTGCGCCGGCCTCAATATTCATCATTGCTTCACCTTTGTGGCTCACCCTCAGACCAACGAGAGGACGAGGTGACCAACCGGACCATCCTCCAGGGGCTTCGAACCAGGCTGGACCACGCCAAAGGCAGGTGAGTTAAATGATGCAGAACGAGAGCTCTGATACCAAAAATGATGCAGAACAAAAGAAGAGATGATGCGATGCAGAAGCAAATTAAAATTAATGTATTTTTTTTATTTATTTATTTTTAGAAGTCGGCTTTGACTCAAAGGAAAGATAAACTAATGTTGAAAGAAACTAAGAAATGACAGAAAGCACAATTAAAAGGAGTGGATTATCAGAGTAACTCAGAAGTAGGATCGCTGGGGATTAAGAAACCCCCAGACCTAGGGTTTACTCCTCTTTCAAGAAACAGACGAAGAGAAGAGAAGGTTTTATACCTGACTGTGATATCTCTCATTGCTTCAATTGAAGGACACTCTCGAGCAAATTGTAGGATCCTTGGAGACGGGGTATCTTCGCAATGGATCCTCGAATTATAGTCCTATGGCAAGGTTGGCCTTCTTCTCGAACTCAGGATCTGGAAGAAGAAGAACAAAAAAAAGAACCAGAAACTCAAAGAAAGACACTGACCTGAGTACTTAATGAAGATTGTTGGATGTAGAAGTTCCAGAGATCTTGATACTGATCTGACTCTCCTTTGAACTTGCTCTGTAGTTGAAACAGTTGATCTGAACCTGGATGCTGGTGACCAACTTCGATGTGGAAGAGAGGGGCCGTGGGATGAAGATGGAAAATTAGGGTTTGGTGGTGGTAGAGTAGAGATGGGTGGACTAAGCTAGGATTTTGGGGTTGGAGATCTCACACCTCCTCAAGGTTCCTAGGGAACCCGGATTTACTCCCTCACGGAGCTCAACACCTGAATACAAGTGCGGAAGAGAGAAACACAAAGTTGCTCACACAGAAATTGATTCATTCATCATTTTCAAGAGTTACATAGAGTTGAATATATAGACATAACAAAGAAATAAAATTTCATACACTTTTCATGTGGGACTAATATGACTAACCCATACTTTAGGCATCAAATTCTCTTCCCAAGACTCCTTTCATGAGTGGGCAGCCCAAAAACTCCAAGAAAACTTGAAAATCAGCTCCAAATGGCAGGTTATGGGGGTGTCTCCTAGTATCTCTCCATGAATCAAGGATTTTCCCTTCATGGTTTGGCTCTTTTGGACACCTCCTAGTCTTGCTCCACAAGTTTAGGCTTCTTCCTTTCATGGCTTTGGCACTTTAGGAAACTTTTGGGTGCCTCCTTGATTTTCTTCCCAAGACATGCTCTCTTCCCTTTTATAACTTGGATTTTTATGGAACATTGTGGGGCACCTCCTTGATCCTCTCTTCAAGAAAAATTCTTGCCATCCTGGCTTGGGTTTATCTGGAAAGAAGTTGGCTCCTCCTTAGATTGAGGTATCTTGATGGATTTCTCCCCCAAGTGGCGCATGAAAGAAGGGACCTGCTTTCTTGTGGTGTGGGGACCAAGGCACACTGGATGGAGAT
Organism: Areca catechu; assembly: GCA_021397845.1. NCBI lineage: Eukaryota > Viridiplantae > Streptophyta > Magnoliopsida > Arecales > Arecaceae > Areca > Areca catechu. The sequence continues at coordinate 2,911,069 of CM038050.1, read as the reverse complement.
GTGGCGCCTCCTGGACTCTGGCGTGTGGCTGGGAGTGTGGCGCCCACTTGCTTGGTCCTGGGAGAAAATGTGGCACCTTGGAGAAGACCTAGACCACTACTAGGACTTGTATTGAGTCAACATGACTCAACAAAATTTAAATTGCAGGGAAATACAGACTCAAACTAAAATTGAGTTGACCAAGTCAACCCTTATTAAAAAACCAGAAAATCCTAATTCTTCGGGCAATGTCAATCAGAGATCCAGATGGAGCCCTGAAGTCTTCTTCTGAGTCTGGTGCCCGCACCAATTCTCCCGGGATGGGAGGAACTCGACCCTATCGAGTATGGATCAAGCTGGCTCTGGTATCTCTCCAAGAGGTCTGGGTCCAATTCTTGTAATTCTTCTCGGGAGATCCAAGAGTTATCAGAATTGGCCTTCCTTGCCAGCGGACCAGGTATCTTTGGTATCCTCGATTATGAGTAGAGATAACCTGATCATCCAGGATCTTTTCAATCTGCTCTTTTCTCACAGGCCAGTTTGTTGGTGGACACACAGGGTCGGGATCACTCTCAATAACAGGATTAGGTTTCAAAGGCTTGCTAGGAATCATAGCTGGCTCCCTATACTCTATTAAGTCTGTAATGTTGAAAGTAGAGCTATTGCCTAGTTCTGGAGGCAACTCGAGCACATAGGCATTGGATCCTACTCTCTTCACTACTCTAAATGGTCCAGCTCCTTTAGCATGTAACTTTCTAACGGTTTCAGGAAAAAACCGTTCAGGCCTTAACCTAATCATTACATAGTCTCTCTCAACAAAAGTTTTGACTCGTCTTTGAGAATCAGCCAACTTCTTATAAGTTTCATTACTTAAAGTTATTTTGGAATGAATTTCTTTATGCAAGTCCTTTACATGCTATGCAAGTGCATCAAGAGACTTGTGTGTGTGGACTAATAGTGAAATCAGATCAAGTGGTGTGTGAGGCTTGTATCCATGAACAATTTCAAAGGGACTCTAGCCTATAGACCTATTGATCGAAACATTATATGCAAATTTAGTCCTGGACAAAATACAAATTCCAATTCCTGGTGCTCTCAATCAAACCAAAATCTGAGCCAAAGTCTAGTAAAGGGTCAAGAAAAACTAAACTAGACTGACGACGCATTCCTAAAGAATGGACTTTATTCCAAAGGAACCCTAGGTCTAAACCTAGCAAACTAAGGCTCTCTAGGTTTGACCTTGGGTCGGAGGAGGGCATGTAGAGCATAAAAACTTATTATGGATGCCTAGTAGGTGTCATAAGGTCTTCCAGAAGTAGGTGGCAAACCTAATAGGTTCTAAGGAGTCTTGCAACCTAGAGATCTCAGTAAAGTGTAATCCCATAGCTCTAGAAACATGAGAAGATTCAGGGAAGGGTAGGAAATAAGAATCAGAGTTTTGAGGTGGCTTATCAGAAACAAGAAACAAACCTTGGTTATTCAGGATGACCTTAAAATGAGGACATTGTTCTATAGGTGCACTCATCCAAACCTCATGATTTGCTCTAGGAGGGTCTACAAGTGCAAGTTCTAGGGTAGGCTGGGTGCTCCTAGAAGGTGGAAGGTTATCAGGAAGGTCTTTGGAATGTTTATCTAAAAAGTCCTCTAAGCTACTGTCTTTTCCTTGTTCTTGGACCTTCTCAATGAGAAATTCTTGTGAACCCCTTCCTTCTTCACACTTCTCTACCAGATTTGACTCAGGGGTGTCTTCTTTGGATTCCTCAATGAGTTCAGGGGTATTCTCACTTAAACTTTCATTTGGTGTAATTTCATCTTCCTGAACTTCCTCAAAAGGGTCTTCTCTTAGGGTTAGCTCCTGAATTCCTTGAGTGGCAGGGGTCCCCTCAATAACCCCATTAGGTAGGAGTTGGTTAATTGAATTATCGGGAGAGATATCCTTAAATTCTTCTTCTTCATATTCATCTATCAAACTTATGTCAGGCTCATATATTTCTTCCTCAATCTCACTGAAATGTTCTAATCTATTCTCCTTTGATTCCTCTTTAAGTACGGCTCTGGTCAGGTCAACTAATTTTGGGATGGCCATGCCTAACTCCTTCTCAGTATTATCCTTCTGGTCAAGAGGTGACACAAGCGGGAATTGACAAACAAAAGTCTGGTTCACTACGGGTGTCGGATTAATCGGAACTTGACTCAAGTTGGTAGAGGTTGGCTTTAAGTCCAAAGTACTTGATTGGTTATATCTTAAAGACCACTCATAGTCTTGGGCTTCTTGGTAGGCTCGGTCTAACTTATTGGTTATTTCAAGGCATAGCTTCCTATAAATGTCTGGGTGTAACCCAACCCTAAACCTTAATGTGATCTGAGCTTCGGTCTCAATGGTATTGCATTTCATGTCGTACCACTGGAAGTCCTCGATATATTTAGACACAGGCCTATTACCTTGTCGCAATTGATACCATTGATCTAAAAGTCTTTTCTCATAGGATCTACCTAGGTACCTATCTCTCAACTTACTTCTCATATCTCTCCAAGTATATATTTCCTCTTTTCTTTGATAACACTCATGCTCAATAGCATACCAATGCGACCTAGCATGTTTGGTGAACTTGGTTTTGGCCAACCTAATTTGTCCTAATTTCGATATGTTAGTGCACTCAAAATACCGATCCATTTGTTCTTCCCACTTAATATATGTCTCTTGTCTTCCATCAAAAGTAGGTGCATAAGGTTCGGTGTTCCTAACAGGTCCCTTTTCTGAGTCAACCAAGTATGGATATAGGCTCCTAGGGTTATGCTCGGGATCACGGTATAAAGTCCTCCTAGGCTCCTGGCATGGGTGAGGTTGGGGCCTATTAAATTTTGGATCAGGGGTCCAATTTTGATGTCTACGTTTCTCAAGTTCCTGGGCTCGGTCTCTAAACTGGGCAAAACCCTCATTCATATCTTGACTCAATTTGGTCATACTTTCGGTAAAAGTTCTAATCATGGCCTCTAAATCAGGTTGGGTTTGACCATGTTTGAAGCAAGAGAATTCAATGAAAAGTGAAAAGATTTCATTGAAATTAAAATTGAAAAGTTACACTATTGGAGGACCCCCGACAGGCCAGGCGGTCCAGAAATAAAAGGAAAATGCAAAGGGCGAAAAGAAACCAAAAGGAAGGTTCCTATCATACTACTCCACCGGGTCCTTCCCAGGATGATGCTGGGACGCACCGACATCCTCTCGGACCTCCGCTGGAGGGGCTACTTTAGTGGTGACTGTAGGCTCTGCCTCCTCCAATTCGACTGCTGCCTCACCGGGGCCCTCACTCGAAGTTGCTGGAAAAGCGAGCTTATCCAGATTCAGCTCTAGAAAAATTTGGGCCACCTAGGATTGGCAGAACCCATAGTCCTTGAGGAATGAGTCCATGGCCGCCTCCCGAACTTCATCAGCATATTCTGCCGAGGCCTTAAAATTAAGCACTACCTCGGTGGCCTCCATCAGGGCCACTGCCCCAGCGACCTTCTCTTCAGCCATCGATGCCCACACCTGCGCCGTCTCCAGCTGAGCTCGGAGGGTTTGAGACCGTTCCTCCGATCGAGCCACCTCGGCCTTGAGCTCCTCCACCCGAGCCACCTCGGCTTTAAGCTCCTCAGCCCAGTGTTTGACCCGATCTTTCTCCTGGGCCAGGGATGCTTCAAGGTCCTTGATGCACCTCTCGGCATTGGCCACCTCAGCTTCGAGGGCTTTGTTCTTCTCCTCTATGGCTTGGGCCCTGTCATTTTTTTCCTTGGCCTCAACCGCCAATGCCTGGATCTCCTGCTCCTTCAGGTTTTCCTTCCTGGCCCACTAGGTGTAGTAGTCGTGGATGAGGAGAAGATCTGTCCCGACTTGCACCAATGAAGGCGTTAGCCGTGCCAAAAAAAAGAGAGAGAAAAAAGTGAAAAGAAAAGACAAAGGATCTTACTATGAAGAGGTGGGGAAAGGTGCCAAGGATGGCCTCTAGTAAGGATCTACCTCCCCTTTCACGCCGATTGCATGACTGGATGGCGAAGTCCATCATGCGCTCGACCAGAGAGCGGTCCTGGGTAACGGAGGAGTTCAATGCCATCTCGATTGATGCCCTTCAGATGCCAGTCCTCGACTTTTCCTGACCACCATCGTGCCCTCGGGAGGAGTAGCAAAGGACATTTCTGAACTCCTGGTGGAGCTCATCGCCATGCCCGACGGTGCCACCAATGGTCGCTCCCTCCCCACTTCTAACCCCGTGTCCACCTCGATGACTTCTGAAGGTGGGGCCACGGTGACAGCAGTAGGTCGAGTCCGTGTGCTCGCGTCAGACTCCCGAACCAGGGGCAAAGTTTGCTACCTCGATGGATCGGGGGCCGGTTCGACCGCCTTTCCTCATGGGTTGGAGGCTGTAATGGGCCCAGGCGTCTGCTTGGGCTCATTCCGAGCCCTCTTCGATGGGGTCTCCTTGGGTCCCACCGGTGCACTCCCCGTTTGGAAGGACTCGAGAAGCTACTCCATGGAAAACTTCATGCCTGTAAGAAGAGAAAAACAAAGGTCAGCCTTGGACTCGAAAAGCCCCGCAGAAGGAGAAAAGAAGGGTTATATCAAACTCACCCAACTCCCGGATTGGGCTGACCTCGGCATTGAATAGGTTCTGCTCTGATAGAAAAACCTCAAGAGAAGGGATCTGGTCAGAAATGAGCTAGTCATATACTTCTTGATCAGCCGCTTTGACCTTGGAATTCTGATTCAGAATCTGGTATGGATCGCTCCAGACCCAATCGACTCCTTCGATGGAAGCAAAAAAGTACTTGCTCTTCCATTCTTTGATGAAAAAGGAGAGTACAAACTTGATGCCCTTCGGGCAAGGGGACACAAACCACCACCCGTCCTCGATCGGGTGACGTTTCAAGGTGAAGAAGGCCTTGAATAGAAAAAAATGGATGACAATCCCATGAAAATGGCAGAAGACGATGAAGCAGTTGATGGTTCTAACTACATTCAGAGCTAGTTAAGCAGGGATGAGGTGGTAGTTGCTGAGCACAGAAAGAAAAAAGGGATGAAAGGATAAGCGGAGACCCCCTACGAGGAATTCCTCATAGAGGGCAATCCGACTCGGGCCACCTGAGGTGACCCGTTCCCCTGATCCTGGGACCGAGAGCCAGATAGAGTTCGGGATCCTGTAAGCATCCCGAATTATGTAGAGGTCCTTCCTGGTCATCATCAAAGCGATGCCAGAAGGCCCAGTCGGACGAGAAGGCATGGAAGGGGCTTCGAGAGCAGAGGGGACAAGAAGGGGAGCCCTAGGTTATCCTATCACTATCCCGGTTGGACGAGGGCCTGATGCGGGACTAATTATGCATGCCAATTATTTTTTTATTATTAGGCATTAAGTTAGGAGTTTGTATCTTGAATTTCAAGCCAAGAAATTAAGTAATTTTTGAGAAATTCAGAAGCACAGGCATGCAAAACTAAATCCTAAAAGTGAAGAAATAGGATCGCAAAGGCTGAGAAGCACCGGTAGGACTAACTCTTCTGCAATACCATAACTAGAGAGTCAAGGGTGTGTACCTAGCAGAGATTTGAAGACAGATCCATGAAGAGTTCGCTCGTCACTCCTGGATGCGGCCTAAAAAATCAAGCTGATGACCCTGCGGATCCACGGCTTTCAATCCAGTGGTCCAAAAGTTGGTCAAACAGAATTCTTAGATTCGTGAACTCTGAGGGACCTGCAAGGCACCTAACAAGAGTTAGAAAAACAAGAAGAAAGAGGTTAGAAAGCTGAAAGAAGAAGGGAAGGATGAGGGGCAGCTAGGGCTTCTGGTTGGAGGGCTTGGAGGTAGGGTGCAGGGGTTGGGATCACACAGATACCCTTCACACAGAAATTTGAGAAGAATTCAAGAAAGTTTTTATTCATAATTGCTTTTTTTTAAAATATACATGAGAGGGGGGCCTTTATATAGGCATACAAGCTTGGGCTCCAAGTAAGGGCATACAAGTAAAATCCTAAGTATCCGTTTTCTTTACAAATACATAGAGATCTTCTCTCCCAAATAGGTTCAAACTTTCTCTTCTCACTAGGATTACTCCTCTCCTTCTCTTTGACTTTGTCTTGGTCGGCCAAGGGAGGTGACCATAAGTATGGCCAACCAAGGGTGGTAATCCTAAGGAGGGGCGCCAATTTATGAAGGGCTTTGGGCTTTAGGGTGGCCCACTTCAGTGCTGGGCTGGTTCCAGGATTTCTCCTGGTCTTCATCTTCTCAGCAGGCTGACGATATGAAGATCTTCAAGGTCCTTCTCATGCAATCCAAGGTTGCACATCCAAATATGACCGGGACTCCTTGAAGTTTGCAAGTTATTAGTCGAGCTGGGGTCCATCAGTGTCTTGAATCTTTTCTTGCTGGACTAGACTCAAAAAAACTTACCAAACTCATAAAACTCAAAATTGGCTTAACATGAGCTGACTTACTTAAAAGACTCCAAATGATAAATGGCTCAATATGAATTTGACTTGACTTATCCAAAACCCTAATGGTATAGATGACTCTAAATACAGGACTCAAATGCAGAAAGGTCCAAAACAGGATTCAGGGGCCAAAATATAGACTCAAGTGGGCTAAGCCATTATTACAAAATTTGATTCAATTACTCAAAACATTACTCAGATAACCACAGAGGGTTAAGAAGCCTCTGTCTTATCTGGTGCCTCTAGTGTCCGCACCAATTCTTCCGGGATGGGAGGAACTCGACCGTGTCGAGTAAGAATCACTCTGGCTCAGGTATCTCTCAAGAAGGTCTGGGTCGAGGTGCTACAAGTCCTCTCGAGTAATCCACAAATCATCGAATTCTGGTCGACCTTGCCAACGGACTAAGTAGCGTTGATAGCTGCAGCCCCGGGTCATGATAGCTTGATCGTCCAGGATAGGCTCGATCCGTTTTCCTCTCTCAGGCCAATTTATAGGTGGACACTCTGGACTATGTTTGCTCTCAAAGGATGGAGTAGGTCCAAAAACCTCACTAGGAATCACTGCCGGTTTCCTATACTCAACCAAGTATACGATATTGAAGGTAGAGCTAATGCCAAAATTCGAGGATAGATCTAGCACATAGGCATTGGGTCCTACCTTCTCTATCACTCTAAAGGGTCCAGCTCTGCAAGCATGAACCTTCTTTATGGTCCCTAGTGTGAACCGCTCAGACCTAATCCTAACCATAACATAATCTCCTACATTAAATTCCTTGGCTCTCTTTCGGGAATTCGCCAGTTTCTTATACGTTTCATTACATAAATTAATCTTTTGGCTAATGTCCTGATGCAGGTGCTGTACAGAGGTCAGTGTAGGTATGATGTGGGATGACTCTAAGACTGCTAAACATACATGAAAAATAGTAAAATAATTTTTTTATGATTTTTATAATTTTATTTGCATGCTAGATTTTCAAAATAAAGTAAGAACTAGTGAAAATACTAGTAGTGCAAAGAATCATCGGGTCGTAGGCAAACTCATGCAAACCAATGAAATATTTAGGACCTGAGAGTTGAGAAACTCCTAGTTTAGGATAGTTTATCTTCATCAAAATAGGATAATAAGAGAAGGAAATATTTCTTACCAGTCAAAGATTGAAACTTTGCAGTGGAAAGGATCACTCACACTCTGATTGGAGCCTGGAAGATGAAACTTTAGTTCCTTGAATTAGATGGCTGATCTGGACCCGGTCTGAAGGCAAGGAAAGCCTCATCTGAGGAGGTGAAATATCTCGAGGATCCTACAAACATTAGGGGTCAATCAAAATAGCAAATAAAAAATAAGAAAAGGAACTAGAGTATGGAAGGATTCGGGATTAGGGTTAGAAGATGGCAGCCGGGTAAGAAGAAGCTCCTGGTCTTGGACAATAGCCAAGGCTTCCAATCCTAGGGCATGGCTAATCTCCAGGGATGCAATAGGGTGCTAGGGCAGCAGGGTCTTAATCCAGGAACACAAGGAGAGCACTCAAAGGAAGAACCAAAATTCAAACACAAGGCACTTAATCAAAATTTCAGCAAGGTTTATTCATAAGAAAAAGATGATTACAAGAGGGGGAGGGGTGAGGTATTTATAGAGTTCCCATGCACTTACTAACCATGGTTACACTTGCATTACAAGTCCTCTTCCAAATTGGAGTACAAGTCCTTTCCTAGCTATGTTAGAATTACAAAGTTTAAAAGGATTAGAAATCCCAACTTGGTTAGACTATTCTTCTCCTTCTCACTTAAGGACACCTCCCTTGGAGCTTTGACTTGGTCAACCCTTCAAGAATGCCTAGGGGGGCGTGTTGGGCTTTCAAGAGCAGCAAGGGGGCGGTCCAAAGGGGCTTGGAAGCATGGGTTTGGGCCTTTGGAAGCTGGGATGGCCTGGTGCCTGGTCGCAAGAATATTCCCTGGTATCTTGCTTCTTAAGGACTTGGGCTTGGCACCTAGGCTTGATTTCTTTGGGCTGGGATGCAGGTGGACCTCTGGAATCATGGATTCCTTGGTTTAGGAAAATGATCTGGCATCTAGAAGGGAATTTGGAAATCTGGAGGGCATCTGGAAGGAATCAGGGTCTCCGGAAGGCATCTTGAATCCTGTGGTGTCATACAAAATCCAATAATTTGATGTAATGGCCTCGACTCCTAGATGAGGCATCGTGGAACTCTAAAACAGTGCAACCTCCTCTCTGGTACAAAAAGTGGACTTATACTAGACTCATACTGATATACAAGATTCAATGTACTGGACTAGGTTGAGGGTTGAGACAAATCAACTAACCTCAACTTATTACAGGACTCAATCCTATTTGATTACAAAACTTTGATACATGGCTAGGTAAACCAAATAGGGCCCAGTAATCTATCTGATTCTGGTGCCCCCACCAAGGTGTGGACAGATGGATTAGGTCTGTGGACTTATTGGACTCAAAACCATATACTACTTCACTACCTACATCTACTTCCTAGGATTGTTCCTTAGGGACTTGTTCCTGGACCTCCTCTATGGACAACTCTTATGAACCCTCACTTTCATCTATAATGTTTGATCCTGGCTCAGTCAGTTCTTCTTCAAATTCTATAGTGGGTTCAGGATCATTTTCCTTTGATTCCTCAATGGGTTCACTCTCTAGTTCCTCTTCTTCATGTTCCTCTACTGGAACTCAACTCATCGATGTCCTCTTTAGATCCTCTAATGGGCTCAGGAGTTTCTTTCTCTAATTCCTTAGCCTTAATTAGATTAACTCCTGGTTTCTTTTCCTTAAGGCTACTAGAATCTCTCCTAACTGGATCTCTGGGTTGAGTCGGATAAATTACAAATTTCTTCCCATGATGACTAAAGGTATAGATATTAGTTCGACCAAATAGGGCTGCATCATGATCGTAAAGCCATGGTCAATCTAAGATGATACTACTGACTCCCATGGAAAGGATATCACACCAAATCTTCTCTTCATATGATTGCAGTTTGATCAAGATTTGGCACCTAGACTTGACTGGGATGGAAGTGGAATCAATCCATGAGACCTCATAGGGGCTAGGATGGAGAACTAAGGTCAATCTTAAAGATTTAACTGTACTGGCAGAGATGGCATTGACACAACTCCCACTATCTATTATGATCTTGAACACCTTACATCCTATATTGACAAAGGTTTGTAGAATGTTAGTTTAATGCCAGTTTTCATAGTTTGGGTCTGGGTCAAGATGCACCTAACCACTCTTAACAGGCCTTCAAACTCAGGCACGTCCTCCTCTCCATCATACTCTTCTACCAATTGGGCCTCAGCCTTATAAACTTCTCCCTCAGGCTCAACTATGGGTTCAAATTCATCCTCCTCTAACTCACCTAGGTGTATGGCGCTGACTGGGCACTAGCTAGCAAAATGGCCTGGTTTGAGATATTTAAAACATACCCTCGGGGTGGTGAAATTCTTCTGGACCTCTACAGACTTACCTCTATCCTCTCTATGGGCTATAGGGGTACTAGGTTGGAGTCGACTCAGGTCAGGATGGCTTGGATTGGGTCGGCTCGGGTTGGGTTGGCTCAGGTTGGGTCGATTTGGGCTGGGTTGACTCGGGTAGGCCTGGCTAGAGTTCGATTTTGGCAAGGGGGCATTGCTCCTAGAAGGTTCAGTTCGCTGATATATAGGTCCCCTCTGAAATTGTTCATAATGTCTAACTATCTGGTAGGCTTGGTCCAAATCAGTGACCTCTCTTATATATAGCTCTCTGGATCTCTTCGCGTAATCTGGTCCTAAACCTAGACAAGGTTTGTAACGGAGACTTGGGTTCATAACACCTCATGACGAAGTCCTCAAATTGGGCAATATAATTTGATACGGGCCTATTCCCTTGACGTATCCTATTCCATTGGTCTAGGAGTTTCTGATTGTAGGATTTAGGAAGATACTTTTCCTGAAGTTTTTATTTCATGTCTTGCCAGGTGTTAATGGAAGGAAGTGCTTGTTGTCTCCTAGTACGCTCAAGGTTGGCCCAATATAACCTAGCTTGACGAACTAGCCTCATCTTTACAAATTTATACTTCCTTTCTTCATTCATGTCATACCACTCAAAATAATAATCCATGTCTCCTTCCTAATCTACATAGACCTTTGGTTCTAGACTACCATCAAAGGTGGGTGCCTCTATCCTACTGTTCCTCATGGCCCTCTCATCTTGATCATAAACTTCATGGCGGGGCCTTCTACGGTTGGGTTCCTGGAAAGGGTCAAGGTCTTGGCCTCTCCTAGGGTTAGGCTCCTGATGTGGTTCCTGGTGTTGGACTCTCCTAGGATTGGATTCCACAAATGGCTCATGGTTTTGGGCTCTTATAAGGTTATGAGTGGTGGAAAGGGGTGAATCAGGATCAGGTTCAAAATTAGACTCTTGGGTTCTTTCTAGGGTTCCTAATCTGTCCTCTACTTGGTCAAGCCTATTGGTTAAATGGTCAATCATATTGGTTGCTTGGTTATTTGATTAGGTCAATTGGTCAAATCTTTGACTCATTTGGGTGGTTAATTGGGCATACTGATTTTGAAATTGGGTATTGGAATGGGTCAATTGGTTGATCTGGGTGGTTAATTGGGCTAACTAATTTTGGAAATGGGTATTCATTTGATTCATCTAGGTGGTCAATTGGGCAACCATCTGGTCATTCATGACTTTTATGAGAGTTTCAAGGTTGGATTCCATGGTTGAGCTGGGTTGGGGTCTAGACTGATGATATTGGATTCCTGACCTAGTGGTCATGCAATCAATCAAACAAGGTGTATGATGCAGTTAGGCATACAAAGCTAACACATACTACAGCTTGCTAAACGTAGAGCTAAAGTTGAATGGGTTGACTCAACTTACAATCAACTCAGCAACTAATCCTTCCACTGGCCAGGTAAGAGGTGGGGTGGTGGGAGGCTCCCCCTGCTTGTGACAGGATTTAAATTAAAAACCACCAGTCCACTTAGGGTGTTTGCCTCTAGACCTTTAGCCTTAGACACCAGTTTCCAGTAATAGTTGAAGAATTAAATGCACTAGTTTACCCATACGACTAGGACCCGACCTGTTGGTGTCCCTAGCTCACTTAAAAAAATTAGGTTACTAGTTGATTTTAATTAAGATTTGGTTACGAATGCAAGGTGGTTATTTTGGATCCAGGACAGGTGATATGGTGGAGGCACCAGGTCCAACATAGATTACTGAGCCCATATGGTTTATTGATTAGGGTTTTTTCGAATCCTTAATAATGTGTCAAATTTTGTAATCAAGTCTTGTAATAAAGTCAGTTCAGTTGAAGTTTTGTAATCAGGTTAGCTCAACTAAGTTGAGTTGAATTGAGTCCTGTAATAAGTTGAGTTATCTCAACCAGTCCAATTGAGTCCTGTAACTGAGTTGAGTTATCTTAACCAGTCTAATTGAGTCCCGTAACTTGAGTCCAGTACAAGTCCAGTTATACAAGAGGAGGAGCATCAGTCAAAGCCTTCACCAGGCTCCCAAAGCAAAGCAAGCCCAAGCCCATATAAAGATTCCAAGAACCTAGATGCCAGAGAATATTCTAGGAGACCTGGCCCAGGGTTTCAAGCCCACCTGGAGGTCCATGCGCTCAAGCCCTAGTTTGGCCACCCAAGCCTAAAGGGGAGACGCCCCTTGCTGCCCTAAGTCCAAGCCCACTTCTAAGTTGGAGTCCAAGCCCAAAGAAGGCCCTTTGACCAAGTCAAAGGAGGAGAGGAAATCCAATTAGAACAAGGAGATCAAGTTTTATTTTTATTCAAAGTATACACTCCTAGTTTTAAGCAAACTTGTAATCCCTCTCCCACTCTACTTTGTAATCCTATCCTAACTAGAAGAAAACAAGGGGAATATCTATAAATACCCCACCCCTCCCCCTCTTGTAAGCAACTTTATTCATGAATGAAACCTTGCTGAAATTTTAATAAGTTGTGTTCCTTGTGTTCTTGTGTTTGAAGTGAGTGAGTGACTCTTGAGTGCCCTAGTTCTTCAAGCCTTGGCCGACCAAAGCATCAACATTCAAGCCCTAATCCATCCCAAGGAAGGGGCCCTAGCCATCCATCAGCCTGAGTCTTCTTCAACCTCCAGCTGCCAGCTTCAAAAACCCTATATCCCTCTTTCCCAAATCCTAGTTCTTTTTTTTGCTTTCTTATTTATTTACTTGCCGACCTTTGATGCTTGCAAGATCCCCGTGGTATTCACCTCCAAGGAGGATGCCCTCTTTACCTCCAGGACCGATCCCAGATAGCTGCCCGAACCGAGAAACTCAAGGCTTGCCTTCCAGGCGACAATCCCGAGTGTTGTGCGACCTCTTCATCGACAGGATCTTCGAATCGGTGCTTGGTAAAATCTTTTTCCTTCCTAATTTTTGATTTATTGAAGGTACACTATCCTAACCGAGGATTTCTCAATCTCTGAGATTCTTTTTTTTATTATTTTGTATGAGTTCTTATGCGGGTAGATTTGATCTTTTCATTACTAGTTTACTTGTTGCCCTTTACTTGATTTCGGGACATTAGCCTGCGAATTAAAAATTATAAAAAAATTAATTTCTATTTTCTTGCAATCATGGTAGTCTAAGGATCATCCTGCACCATGATGAAATCCTGCCATGATCTGAGATAGGAAATTGCCCTTAAGATTGATTTGATGAGATGATGACAATCGATGAGCCCTAATGCAATCTAATAACAATCAAAAAATAAAAATATATTTTTTGTCTTTTTATGAGGTGGAAAATTAAATTTAAGTTGATTAAGTTATCAAACAAGATTTGGCTTGGGTTGGGAGGAGTTTGGCAGTTGATTAGGTTAGGTTAAGTCAAGTATGCATAAATCACAGAAACTAAAATTAGGGTTTGTTTTGATGCAGTAGTTGTATGAGTTTTAGAGCAGAAAAAAATTCTAAAAAATTTTAGGATAGAGGATTAGTAGTGAAAATGATCCCTACCATATTTCATGCAATCTAAAATTTGGATGATGATGCAATACCTAGGGTTTCAGACTGTGTGAAGAAAACTCATAATTTTTGTTAGGATTTATAGGATGCAGATTTTTATAATTTGTTTGTTTCTATAAAAATAATTAAAATAATGATAATTATCAGGACTGAATAGAGAATGTTTTGTGCAAATTTTAATAAAAAATAAAATACCTAAGTTAATGAAATAGACCAAAACTCAGACCCCTAATGCAGATGACGGGATGAAGAAAATTAGCCCTAAAAGTGCTCTGATACCAAACTGATGCAGGACTAATCATGCATGCCAATTATTCTTCTGTTATTAGGCATTAAGTTAGGAGTTTGTATCCTGAATTTCAAGCCAAGAAACTAAGTAATTCTAGAGAAACTCAGAAGCATAGGCATGCAAAACTAAACCCTAAAAGTGAAAAAACAGGATCGCCAAGGCTGAGAAGCTCGGGTAGGACTAGCTCTTCTGCAATACCATAACTAGAGAGTCAAGAGTATGTACCTGGCAGAGATTTGAAGATGGATCCATAAAGAGTTCGCTCATCGCTCTCGGATGTCGCCTGAAAAATCAAGTGATGACCCTACGGATATGCGGCTTTCAATCCGGTGGCCTGAAAGCTGATCAGAAGGATTCCTTAGATTTGTGAACTCTGAGGGACCTGCAAGGCACCAACAAGGGTTAGAAAAATAAGAAGAAAGAGGTTAGAAGGCTAAACGAATAAGGGAATGAAAGGAAGGATGAGGGGCGGCTAGGGCTTCTGGTTGGAGGGCTTGGAGGCAGGGCATAGGGTTTGGGATCACACATATACCCTTCACATAGAATTCACACAGAAATCATATAGAATTCACACAGAAATTTGAGAAGAACTCAAGAAAATCTTTATTCATAATTGCTTTTTTTTTAAATATACATGAAAGGGGGGCCTTTATATAGGCATACAAGCTTGGGCTCCAAGTAAGGGCATACAAGTAAAACCCTAAGCATCCTTTTCCTTTACAAATACATAGAGATCTCCTCTCCCAAATAGGTTCAAACTTCCTCAAATAGGTTCAAACTTTCTCTTCTCACTAGGATCACTCCTCTCTTTCTCTTTGACTTGGTCTTGGTCGGCCAAGGGAGGTGACCATAAGTGTGGCCGACCAAAGGTGGTAATCCTAAGGAGGGGCACCAATTTATGAAGGGCTTTGGGCTTTAGGGCGGCCCACTTCAGTGCTGGGCTGGTTATAGGGTTTCTCCTAGTCTCCATCTTCTCAGCAGGCTGACGATGTGAAGATCTTTAAGGTCCTTCTCATGCAATCCAAGGTGGCACATCCAAATATGACTGGGACTCCTTTATGTTGGCAAGTTATCATTCGGGCTAAGGTCCATCAGTGTCTTGAATCTTCTCTTGCTGGACTGGACTCAAAAAAACTTACAGGACTCACTCAAAATTGGCTCAACATGAGCTGACTTACTTACAAGACTCCAAATGATAAATGGCTCAACATGAATTTGACTTGACTTATCCAAAATCTTAATGGCATGGATGACTCTAAATACAGGACTCAAATGCAGAAAGGTCCAAAACAGGACTCAGAGGCCAAAATACAGACTCAAGTGGGCTAAGCCATTATTACAAAATTAGATTCAATTACTCAAAACATTACTCAGATAACCACAAAGGGTTGAGAAGCCTCTGTCTCATTATGGTGCCTCTGGTGTCTGCACCAGGGCCTCTGCGAACACAGAGAGGAATTTCCTCCTCCTCATCAGAGGATGGAGTCCTCGGTCGAGAGGGCCCTGCCTTGTCGGGGTTGCTGGAAGGGTGATGGCTCCAACCCAAGGGAGCCATCCTAGAATAGAACAAAGGAGGAAGAAAAGAAAGGAGAAAGAAAATGGCATCTGGGGAGGCCCTAAAGATGAACTCGACCTAGCCAAGGAGGTGAAAGGACTAAGGAGGACAAACCTAATGGCCTTGAAGGTAAAAGATAGCTGGGGGAGAGGAGGAAGAAGGCTCTGGTCCATCGACGGGCATGAAGAATTCGAAAGAAGTGATTTTTCAGGAAAGCTTTCTTTCTTTTCGAAGTAGCCAGATAGCGACTGTGCACCCTCTCAGGGCTCCCTCCATTAGATTGGCACCACGTATAGAGATCAGCCGAAAGCGTCATTTTGGTTCACCAGAAACCGTCTCGGGTCAGGCATCGGTCATTATGTTTCCTCGAACTTGCTGACGTGGCATCCCCGCATTGGTCTCAAGGCCCATTTCATGATGCGACGGTGATCGTGGTATTAATGGCATCGGATTTTTATCTTTTCGCATCAGCTCCATATTTACTCCCTTCGTCCCGAACGTAGCGCCCCACTGGGACTTGGGAGTGGGAGGCAAATGATGTGGCAAGATCGCTGAGATGGAGTTCCTTTCGGATCTAGCCAGATGCCATGCTGGCAGAAGCTGCCACGTCAGACTCTCTCTTCAAGCTCCTTCTCCGGGTAGCTCCCTCGAGGTTGAGCTCGCCTCGATCAAAGTCGAGCTCCCACTCTTCGAGCTCCTTCATCGAGCAGTTCCCTCGAGGTCGAGCTCGCCTCAGTCGAAGTCGAGCTCCTGCTCTTCAAGCTCCTTCATCGGGCGACTCCCTCGAGGTCAAGCCAACCTCTATCGAAGTCGAGCTCCCTTTCCTCGAGCTCCTTCAACGATTAGCTCCCTCGAGGTCGAGCCTGTCATGGCTGAAGTCGAGTTCCCGCTAATGCAGGATGACTCTAAGATTGCTAAACATGCATGAAAATAGTAAACTAATTTTTTGTGTTTTTTTATAATTTTATTTGCAGGCTATATTCTCAAAATAAGAACTAGCATAAGGAGTAGCAATGCAAAGAATCATCGTATCGCAGGCAAACTCATACAAAATAATAAATTCCAGGACCCGAGAATTGAGAAACTCTCAAATTAGGATAGCTCATTTTTATCAAATTAGAAATTAAAAGAAGGGAAGGATGTTACCAATCAGTGATTTGAAGAATCTGTAATCGAAGGGATCACACAGCTCTCAGATTGATGCCTGGAAGATGAAGCTCGGTTTTCTTAATTAGATGGTTGATTTGGGCGGTCCTGAAGGCAAGGAAAGCCTCTTTTGGGGAGGTGAAATACCTCGAGGATCCTGCAAAATGTCAAGGGTCAATCAAAATAGCAAGTAAAAAAAAGAAAGGAAACTAGGTTTAGAAGGAATCAGGTTAGGGTTTAGAAACGGGGTGGCTTGAAGCTTGATGAAGATCTTCTTGCTTGGCGGCCTAGGGCACTCCTTCTTGGATGTGTGAAGGCTTGGATGGCAGTGAGTTAGGGCATGAAAGGATACCAGGGCAGCAAGGAATTCGGCCAAGCAAGAGAACACAAACACAAACCAAAGAACCAAAAGAATAAAGTAACACAAGCTCGCAAGCTCAAAATAAATTCTCCAGGATTTTGATATCATAAATAAAAGTTGATTACAAGAGGGGGAGGGGTGGGGTATTTATAAAGTTCCCATGCCCTCTCCTTGTTAGAATAGAAATATAAGCTAGATAGGGAGAAGGATTACAAGTGGAGTAGGAATAGGTTCACAAGTTGAATAGGAATAGGTTCTCCTTGTTTGATATGGATTTCCTTCCTCCTTTGACTTGGTCAAAGGGCCTTGGACTTGGTCAAATCTCCTTTTCTTAGGCTTGGATGCCTCTTAGCTTGGACTTGGGCTCTTAGGCAACAATTGGGGCATCCAAGGATGGGTTGGGTGCATGGGCTTTGGGCCCTGGAGGCCTGGGACACCTGGAGCAAGAATATTCCATATATCTTGGTTCTAGGCTGGAATAAACCTGGAATCTTGGTTCTTATGGACCTGGGCCTTGCATTCACTTGGACTGGGATGCAAGTGGACCTCTGGAATCATGGATGCCCTGGTTTGAGAATATGCTCTGGTATTTGAGAAGGAATCTGGGCATCTGGAAGGCATTTGGAAGGAATCAAGATTTCTGGAAAGCATTTTGGATCCTGGGGTGTTAAAATCCAACAAGCTGATGTAGTAGCCTCTGACTCCTGGATGTGGCCTGGTGGAACTCCAAAATAGGGTAACCTCCTCTCTTGTACAAAAATTGGACTCATACTGGACCCATAACTGAAGTACAAGACTCGATATACTGACAGGGTTGAGGGTTGAGACAAATTAACTAATCTAAACTTATTACATGACTCAATCTTAATTGATTACAAAATTGTAATACATGACTAAAGTTCTAAAATTTAAAATCCTAATCAATAAACAATATGAGATCCAGCGATCTGTGTCTGATCCTGGTGTCCCCACCACTCGCTTTTCGAGCTCCTTCGCCATGCGGCTTCCTCGAGGTCGATCCCGTCATGGCTGAAGTCGAGTTCCCGCTCTTCGAGCTCATTCACCGGACGGCTCCCTCAAGGTCGAGCCCGTCACGGCTGAAGTCGAGTTCCTTCACCGACCAGCTCCCTCGAGGTCGGGCCCACCCCGGCTGAAGTCGAACTCCCTCTTTTCAAGCCAAGCACTCTTCAGAGAGGTCCGACGACCCGAGGTCGTTTCCATGGCCAAAGTCCACAGCACCTCAAGATATCCTGAAGCAGAGAGAAAGGGATGTCACCACCTCCCTTGGACGATAGCACGCCACCCAAGGACCATGGAGGGGCACCCCCTAGGGTGCCATGATCTCTCCCACCATTGTTTACACCAGATAGGAAAAGATGTTCCAATCAAGGCACTGCACTTTCTAGCTGACCGTTTGCACCACCCGGAAGAAGAAATCCATGCCAGGGGATTCAAATCAGGGGGCGGCTACTCCCAGATCGAGGTCCTGCCAAATTTTTCAAAGTATAGCGACCAACCGAGAAGTCAGAACCTGCGACATAACTCCCTATCATGAAGAGAGGAAGGCACTGGGCGTGCCGCACGGCACACTACTGGTCGTTGACTTCAAGTACCTGCAGAGAGGGAAGAACCCGAGATGGGTAGTTGAAGGGATCCATGGTTTAAAAGGAAGTTTCAAGGGCCTTCGAATAAGGTGAGCAAATAAAGATAAGTGAGGAGAGAGTTAGCAAGAGAGAGAGATCGCCCTGAGGCTATCGGAGAACTCGCCAGAATAGTCTCGATGGACATAGCCACCATAGCTCAAGCTTTCCTCCATCGCTGCCATTCTCACTCTACTCTTTCCTTTAAAAGCAAAATCTTCTCCTAGCATGGAGTCCGGCCAGGAGCCCACCGGGAGGATTTGTTCTCCTAGATCGTTCACTGACTTAAGCGTCAGAGTGCCCCCGCCGGGATCCCGGCATAGGTCTCTTATTTTTTTGCAGGTACGGGCACGCGAGCTGGATTTTGGGTGACGAGGTTGGCGTCCGGCATCACCCCCAAGCTACAGGCCATGACGATGTAGGTGACAACCTGTAATCAACATTACTAATAATTTACATTATCTTATAAAATTACCTGGCAATGTACTAATTATATTTTAAAGTGCATGGTCTTAAAAGATCCATAATCAGATTTGCCTAATTAATTTGTTGATCGTCCATATCCTCAACATTCTAGTTGACTGCAAGTATAATATGTATAATATGTCTTACATATTTGAATCATTGGCTAATTGCTGGAATTGCATTTTTTTTAAAAAAAATTTTCTGTGCAACCTATCGAATCGGATAGTCAGGCGACAACGGAAAAAACTAGGTCAAGTCTTACCATCATTTAGCTTTTCTCCCAACCAATTAATTTTCATGTTTTACGGGCACGCGCATAGCCCTGATCATGCGGCCATGCAACGAAGTTGCATCCAAACGATGCATGACGCAGATGCGACGCGCTTGTTTTTGACCGAGACATTCGTGTGAATGCAAATGCTGCACACTACCATGGTAGCTTCCGTTGTGGTGCTCGAGTATACTAGACGGTGATTTTGGCCGGTTCACTACGCTGGCGCGAGACGAATGGCTTCCCATGCCCTGCGAGAAATTATTGCATGCAACTGGTCCAAGAGTTGGTACGGCATGTTATCCACCGTGAGATTTTGGACCTGGTCCAACGAATGATAGTGAGGTCATATTTAAAAAAAAAAAAAAACTAAAAATTTGTGATACCCATGGTGAACTTTGATCAGATTAAATAGAAAAAAAAAAATCAAACGGGTTGGGGGCGGGGAGCTACACCGGGGTTCACCCTCCTTTCCTTTTTTCTTTTTTTTTTTTTGATAAATCTGAATCAAGTATTACATCGAATCAATCAATTATCCATATTTTTCTTCTTCCCTCCCTAGGCCCCCGGGATCTATGGTACTTAGGGTAAAGCAGATGCCTCTCCGGCTTCCCCAAGCCAAACTCATCGAGTGCCGGAAACCGTGTGTACTTATATTAATGAAAACAATCCAAACGGCAGTAAAAGGAATGGGTAAACGCAGACATGAACGCGGGAATGCTTTTACCAATTCCCAGTACCCTAACAAATTCCTAAATCTCCTACATTAATTCCTGCTGTTCGTCTTCTTCGAAACCTGGTTCTCAAACATGGTTCACAACCTCAATGACTCGAGCCGCCGCTCCTCGTACCAACTAACGCAGCTCAACCCGACCAGCACCTCGACGATCGCCGTTTCCGTCTTCTCCTTGTCGGAGAAATGCAGCGTCTGCAGCAGCAGCGACCTCGGCCTCGTGTCGAAGCGCTGCTGCCGGTCCATGCTCCGCTCCTCCTGCCACCACACGGTGTCGTGCGCCACCGGGCCCAGCCACCCGAGAATTCGCCCCACCGCCTCCTTCCACCCATCCGCCAGCCACTCATCCACCATACCGCCGTCCTTCCTCCAGCACTCCCTCAGCTTTGCCCTCACCGTCCCCCGCATCCCTGCCGGCAGGAGCCCATACAGCTCCTCTCTCACTGCCGCCTCCTCCCTGGCCTCCTCGCCGTCCAACCCATCGCCGCCGGACCTCATCATGTGCAGCCTCTCCGCCAGTACGATGACATTCGCATAACGGCGCGCCAGGCCTGATCCTCCGGCCGTGGTAGGAGGCGCCACCAATTGCTTACTCCAGTCAGTACATGGATTGTCGATCGCTTTCGTCGTTGTAAAGATCGGAGCCGAGTTTCTGGTATTTGTCTCACTTGGTATTGGTCTTTCCATCGGACCGGACGAGTGCTTGCGGGAAAATATCGGGTAGGTTCGGGGTCTGAGACTGGTCCAGTTATTAGGGAGCCCTGGTACGAACTGGCCGAAGACGGCGCAGATCCTGGCGAAGACTGAGACGGCGGCTTTAGCCATGCGCTCCACCACCTTGTCCTGACTCTGGCTCCAGAGCGACTCGTCCTTGAGCCGCCGGACTCGCTGGCGCTGAGACTTTATCTCGAGCCGGCGCGGATCGGCGTCGGTACGTTTCTGCATCGGTATCGGCCCGCTGTACCGCCTCCACTGCTGCTCCATCTTCCGCTCCGACGCTTCCAGCTCGGAGAGCAGCTCCATCTCCGCGTATAATCTTGCGGTCATCGCGGCGTACCGTTCCATCCTTCTGACCCGTTTCTGGACGGCCTTCGGGGTGGACCCCTTCCCAAGCCGGCCTAGATCGGCGATCATTAATCCGCCGGCTTTAAGGTCGGCGTAGATTCCGGCGAAGCCTCTCTGGAGAGTCCCACGGCACCGGGCGCCGAGGCGGGAGATGGTGGCGGCGGCGCGGTCGAGGTCGTCCATTAATTCGGCGCAGGCAAGGCGGAAGAGACGGAACTGGTCGGTGGAGTTGAGGTAGGCAACGCCCTGGGACCGCATGGTCTCGGACCGGAGGCGGTGGACTTCGTGCTCGGAGAGGGCGCGGTGGAGAGAGACGAGGCGGGCCATGGTTGCCGCGGCCTCGAAGGCGAGGATCCCGACGACGCCCGGAGGGTCGTCGGGGTGGAGGCCGCGGTCGCCGGTTCCCACTCGGGCCCGTAGATCGGCTAGCCAGGCCTTGACGGCGACCATTATTGGAACAGTGGCTAGGAGAGACGCGAGAGATCTTCCGTCGTTTAGTCTTTTGTTTGTTTTTCTTCTCTCGCAAGGCGGATCGGTCGACGGTTTTTTTTTTGGTTATGGAATTTTCTTTGGTGTTGGTTTGGCAGGGACTTTGGGAGGTTGGGGTGGGGTTATTATTAGAGGAAGAGGGAGCTGGGGGTCACCGTTTCCAAGAGCCTTCTGGGCAACGCGCTTGCAAGAAGTTCAGAGGGGAACGTCCCGGATTGGAGAACTTTGATGGCAAGAACTTTGATGGCAATGTCGACGAGCCAAGAAATCGAAGCTAGCAGCGGGCGTTTACCGCAAAGTTTGAAGTAGTCGGCAAACAAAAGTCCTTTCAATGGAATGATTTATTATTATTATTATTATTTTGTTGACAATAAGACTGGATTAATAGAGGCTCGTAAAAATATGCAGATTGACTCTTAATATAGACTCGATTAATTGAATGGGACCTCTGGGCTACGACTTCTGTACGATAGGATGGAGTATCATCATGAATGTGGCCATAAGGTGATCTATCTGCAAGCTTGGGCTCGGTCGTGCTTTTGGTCTATTAGAAATGACAGTTGAATCGGATCAGGTATATACAGATTGGATCATCTAAAACTCGAATCAAAAGAAAAAAAATATAAATTTATTCTATTTATTAATTTAATTATAATTTAAAATATGAATATGATTCATTTAAAAAATAGTTAATCTAATTTGATCTGTTTAATCCGTTTATTAAATCAGTAACTTGCTAACTCGATGCGACCTGATATGTTTAATCTTGTTGTCGCCAGGATCGTCTCGGCCTGTAACTGAAGATGACCTCTGAATGCACCCTCATTGTTCAGGATCTTGCTTGGACATCCGGACCTGCAAAATAGAGAAGATCCGGACCAGTGATCCCGGCGGGAGTACTCCGATGCTCAAGTCAGTGGTGATCCAGGAGAACAAATCCTCCCGGTTGAGCCCAGTAGATGGACTCCACACTGGGAGAAGAAATTTATGAACTGAGAGAGTGTAAATGGATCGAGAGCGGAGCGTGGAGGATGGTAGTGGAAGAGAGCTCGAGCTGAATGGCTGTGTCCGTTAAGGCTCTTCTAGCAGGTCTCCGGTAGCCTGGGTAACTTAGTTTCTTAGTTGCTCTCCTATATGCTACCCCTTTTTGCCCGTGTGTTTTCTCGCTTGTGACATGACTTACCTCGTTTGAATCTTGGAGAACTCCTTTTAGCTAGGGTCGTTGCACGCCGCTTACCTCAGGATCTTCTCCCTACTTGCAGGTGTGAGCGGCGATGTCCAGTGCCGTGTGCAAGGTACCTTTCTCCATCCGTGATAGGGAACAGCACTATGCATGCTGACATTCCTTCTGGTCACTCCATTCTAGGAAGTATGGCAGGGCCTCGATCGACAGGCAGCCGCCCCCTGGATTCAAATCATCTAGGTTGACTTCCTCTTTCGGATGGCGTAGATGGTCGACCGGGAGCGCAGCACCTTGATCGGGGGACCCCTCCTCTTTCGGTGAAAGTGGTAGTTGGGGCAGTTATTGTGGCATAGCGGGCGCCCCTCTGTGGTCCTCGGGCGGCTCACCGCCATCCAAGGAAGCGATGACGTCCTTTGGCTGCAGGTCTCTTCGTCCGAGGTGGGGCGAGCTTAGGAAGGATGTCCGAGTGGCAGCTTCATCCATCGTGGCATCTGATAAGGTCTGACACAGGTTCAACATCAGCGATCCTGCCACATCAAACCTATTTAATAATTATAACATGTTTATCCGGTCCAACCTGTTTAATAAATAGATAACATGTTTTTTAACCCGACTTGATTCGACCCGACCCGACCAGTATATTAAATGGATTAAACAGGTTAGACCTAAAAAATTTGAACCCAATTCGTTTATTAAATTAGTTAAACGGGTCAACTCATTTACGATCTAAACCCGTTTATTCCAAATCCAAACCTGTTTATGGTCGGTTGAATATGGGTTAAATTAGCGAGTGTGGTCATAAATTGCCACCTCTATGATAGACCAGATTCTAACTGTAATTGAGATATGGGGTTGCTCACGGAAGCCATGAGGTTATGACTTTTAGTTTTTTTTGATGTAGACGGGCGTTCAAACAAACCAGGTACGAGAGCTGTCCATAAGATCAAATGAAAGAAAACCTTGAAGAGATGGAGAAATACTATCCCCATGATGCCAAGGCCAATCCCTAGAGTGCTCAGCAACAAAAGTGGCAATTAAATTAGCTGCAACATTGGCCTCCCTAAAGATATGATGAACCATCAAGATAACTGATGGTCCGAGAGAGTGCCAAATATTACAGAGCAGATGATGGACCTAATGATACTCAGACATGTCCTGGATCCAAGTAATGACAGTGGTAGAGTCATCCTCGATGAGGATCCTGTTGGAACGCAACTCCTGTCTAACATAAGTGATGCCCATCCATGCAGCTCCGAGTTCAGTTTCTAGAACTAAAGGCTCATAGAGAGAGGAGCCTCCAGCTACCAATAGCCTACCCTCAGAATCGCGGATAATAAAACCAGCACCATCCAAAACATCTTTGATGTGGTGGAACGCTGACGTGTAATCCCTGTCAGATGCCATGTCAGAGAAAGCTACCACGACGGACACAACTTCTCAGACCCTTTTCAGGGCCGAGCTCCTTCAGAATATCGGGGCGACC
The DNA here is from genome assembly GCA_021397845.1 of Areca catechu. NCBI lineage: Eukaryota > Viridiplantae > Streptophyta > Magnoliopsida > Arecales > Arecaceae > Areca > Areca catechu. The sequence goes on along the minus strand of CM038050.1, from coordinate 2,886,945 downwards.
TGTTGAAGCCGAGTTCCATCCTCCGCCAGGTCGACTCCCGCAAGATCGTGATGCATAAGCCGAAGCCGAGCAATCTCCTCCACCAAATTGAGCCCCTTCGAGGCCGAGCCACCTAGGCCGGAGTCGAGCCCTGCCCTCCTCCGCCAGGTCGAGCCACTCCAAGGTCGAGCCCTTTGGGCTGGAGTCGCGCCCAGTTCTCCTCTGCTAGGTCGAGCCCCTTGGTCCGAAGTCAAGCCCAGCCCTCCTTTGCCAAGTGGAGCCCCTTCAAGGCCGAGCCCCTCGAAGTCGAGCCCAGCCCTCCTCTGCCAGGTCGAGCCCTTGGTCCGGAGTCAAGCCCAGCCCTCCTCTACCAAGTGGAGCCCCTTCGAGGTCAAGCCCCTCGGAGTCGAGCCCCGCCTCTCCAATTCGGCCTCTACCTTGGACGAAGGTGTCAGCAACCAAAGGGACGACGCCATCCTCCTCGGACACCGACGAGCCACCCGAAGACTGCAAGGAATCACCCACCAGGCCGTGATGATCGCCCCCCTAGCTGCCACTTACACCAGAAAAGGAAGAAGCTCCCTGATCGAGGCACCGCGCTCTCCACCAACCGTCTGCACCACCCGAGAGAGGAAGTCAACCAGGAGATTCAAATCCCGAAGGTGGCTACCCCCCGATCGAGGCCCTGCCAAGTTTTCCAGAACGGAGCGACCGGAAAGAATGTCAGAGCTCATGGTAGGTTTCCTTATCACGAACCAGGAAAGATGTCCCATCCATGGCATGGAACACCGTCGCACGTGCTTGCTGGCATAGGAGAGATCCCGAGGCAGGCGTTCAGCAACCACCTGGACTTAAAATAGCCATCGACAGCCCCCGATGGGGGAGGTAAGGGAAAAAGAAGGTGAAAGAATCCTCAAGCAAGTAAGAGAGAAGAGGCCACACATGAGAACCACCAAGGAGACTGAGAATTCAAGCTACCGAAGATCCGTGGGAAGGATCGCCCGGACACAGCCATCCAGCTTCAGTTCACCTCGGCCACCACCTTTCCCAGCTCACCTGCACCCTACTCACACATTATTCGCTCTTCCTAACATGGAGTTCGTCTTAGGGAATCAACCAGGAGGATTTGTTCCCCTAGATCATCACTGACTTGACCGTCGGAGTGCCCCCGCCAAAATCTCCGGCCCGGGTCTCTAACCCTATTTTGTAGGTCCTGAAGAGCAGGCCGGTCCCAACAAGATGAGGGGTGATCCAACGCCGACAGTAGCTACGGGCCACAGCGATCTTGGCGGTAACAGATTGGCACGCCAGGAAGGGGTCGAACGGTAGGTCATTTGTTCCAAAAGCCAGTCCCTCTGCAAGCAAGTCCACCGGGAGGATGGTGACGACGCAAGCGAGAGAAGTCTCCACCAGCCATGCGGGAGACCCCCCTTCCCATGGGGACCCGCACAGTCCGGAGGGGGAGCTCCCCGCTCCAGGTCAACCACCCCCAACGGGCTCTCAGCTGGTCGCACTCGCCCAGCAGGTGCAGCTTCTCACTACAATAGTGCACCAACTCCAGTACCAGCACCGGTCCTTGGCCACCCATCAGTAGCCAGGGACTCCTGCGGCCCATACCGCAGCACCCTGCGACAGCCTGCACTCCTTCTAAGGAGGGCCCTCACAGTCGCGGGCCACCGCCGACCACCGGGGGAGCCACCAGATGCTGGCAAAAAGGCAACGGGCTGGATCTATCGATTGGGAGAGCCGATTCTCAATGCTCAAGCGAGTAACGGCCAAACCTTGCCGAGGTTGAAAAGGCAAGACCCTCGTCATGGACACCACCCCACATCACCTTCTCCATCTCCTTCGGCCTTAGAGAAGGGTTCAACCGATGAGGCCATCAGGCGCATAGCCGAAAAGCGCCTGGAGGAGCAGGAGCGCAAGCTGGCAGAGCTATCACGTTGGTTTGTGAATATGCAGGGCTCCACTGACGAGCCAGCGGGCTATGATGCCCGACCCCCTTCTCCCGAGAGATCCAAGAGGAACCAATTTCTAACCAGTTCCGCATGCCACGGGTGGATCCCTACGACGGGACCACCGCCCCCTGAACCACCTGGAAAGCTACAAGGTCCTCATGAGGGTCCAGGGGGCCACCGACACCCTCTTTTGCATCGCCTTCCCGGCAACCCTTTGGAAGGCAGCTCAGGTCTGGTTCACCCATCTCGAGCCTGAAAGTATCAGCTCTTTCGCTCAGCTGGAGTGGAAGTTTGTTGCCCACTTCGACTCTTGTCGAAAGGTTCCGCGTGAAGCAAACAACCTCTTCTCCATCTAGCAACAGGATCGTAAGCCCCTACGGGACTACGTGGCCCGTTTTAAGGTTGCCGTGTTGGAGATCTACAATCTTGATGAGCTAGTCGCCATGCTGGCACTGAAGCGAGGGCTCAGGATCTCACGCCCGACCTACTCGCTTGACAAGAAACCCTCCAAGACGTACTCTGAGCTCCTCCTCCAAGTCCAAAATTACATCCATGCCGAGGAGGCAGATCGTACAAGAAGCGAGCTGGATGGAAAGCCGCTGAAGGGGCCAACTCCTGCGGAGGCGCCCAGGACATGGAAGCCACGACCCCCAACTCCGAACTTTCACCAGGGGCCGAGACCGAGGAGCGACCCCATCTCGGAGGAGAGGTTCACACCCCTCCTCGTCCCGAGGATGAAGATCCTTATGGAGATCGAAGGTGAGACTTACCTGAAGTGCCCGCCTCCGATGAAGCCGTCCACTAGCCGCGACAAGACAAAGTACTATCATTTCCATCATGACCACGACCACAACACCGAGGAATGCCGTAACCTCAAGAGAAAAATTGAAGAACTCATAAGGAGAGGCTACCTTGGCAGGTATGTGGGGGACAAGGCTCCGACCAAACCTCAGGCGCTCGCCGCTCTTCCGCCAGTCCCTGCAGTCGACAACCACCCTATCGAGAAGCTGGTTGGGATGATATGCTGGGGAGCCGAGCACGCTTCCAAGAAGGCCCGGGGGGTAGAGTGTACTGAAAATGTACTCCCCTTTATGAGGAAAGGGGAAAATGGGGGAGAGAATGTAAAAACGATGCTATGGTCATCGAGATGACGATCGCGAAGCATCCTGTAAAATGGATTATGGTTGATCACTGAAAGCTTGACTGATGTCCTTTTTTATGATGCCTTCTCTAGAATGAACCTGTCTTCCGCTTAGCTCAGACCTGTGCACGCTCCCCTTGTTGGTTTCATGGAAAACTCTATGAGGGTTGAGGGAGAAATCACTCTTCCAGTTACTGCTGGAACCCCATCTCGGTAGAGCACTGTTATGATGACCTTCACGGTTGTTAGGCTTTCCTCAGCCTACAACGTGATTCTTGGCCGACTCGGGCTCAACCTGCTCGATGCCATCATTTCCACAAAGCGGTTGTTGGTACAGTTTTCCACCCCTTATGGTGTCGGAGAAATGAGGGGGGCACCTCAGCCAGTACAACATTGTCTCTAGATTGTCCCTGGAGCCAAAGTCTCTAAAGACGACCCCAGCACGGACGATCTCGACCAAAGGGTGCAGGACCCCAGGGGTGGCCCGGTCAAGCACCTACTGTCTTATCTGCTCGGAGCCGACCAGGTGAAGACGGTGAAGATTAGGGCCCAACTGTGAGACGAAGAGAGGGCCCACCTGTTGGAGTTCCTACGAGCGAATACAAATGTGTTCACTTAGACGGTGGCAGACATGCTAGGTATTCCTCCTGACATCATCACCCATAAGCTGAGTATTGATCCAAAGCACCGACCAGTTCGGCAGAAGAAGAGAAGCTTTGCCCCGGAGAGGCAAGCGGCGATTAATGAGGAAGTGGACAAACTCCTCACTACCGGCTTCATTCGGGAGGTACAATACCCGAGTTGGCTAGCAAATGTAGTGATGGTGAAGAAGAGTAACAGGAAATGGAGGATCTGTGTAGACCACACCGACCTCAACAAGACATGTCCGAAGGACAGCTTTTCCCTACCGAAGATTGACCAGTTGGTGGACGCCACCTCGGGGCATCGACTACTCTCCTTTATGAATGCATTTTCTGGATACAATCAGATCCGGATACACCTAGAAGACGAGGAGCACACCGCCTTCATCATCGACCGAGGGACATACTGCTATAGGATGATACCCTTCGACCTGAAGAATGCTGGGACCATGTACCAGCATCTGGTCAACAGGGTCTTCAAAGACCAAATTGGCAACATGCTGGTGTACGTGGATGACATGCTTGTCATGAGCAATGTTGCCCAAGTGGCTACCCAAGAGGGGGGTGAATTGGGAATTTAAAAATTATGCAAGATAATGTGCAATTAAAAATCCCTGTTAAGGTGTTCAGTGATGTGGCTGAATAATAAAATGCAGAAGCTAAATAGAGTCAAAGAAACACAACATAAACACAAGATTTATAGTGGCTCGGAGCAACCCAGCTCCTACATCCACTACCCAAGATACCACTTGGGATTTCCATTATATTCACACCCGAATACAGTCGGATTGTTTTGCAGGCTCACAATCCAAAACCTCTATACTTTGATTTTAACGGGATCACCAAAGAAAACCCAACATCCTTTGGTTTTAAACAGGATCACCAAAGAAACCCAACTTGGTTTTCACAGGATCACCAAGAACCTAACTTGGTTTTTACCAGGATCACCAAGAACCCAACACTTGATTTTATCAAGACTCACCAAGAACCTATTTGGTTTTTCAACAGGGCTCACCAATAACCCAAACAATTTAAAAATGAATTGAAATAAATGCAACAATAAATGATAAACTCAATTTGTCGGATAGTTGCCGGTGCAGCTTGTGAGAAGCCCACTTGAATTGCACTTGAATGAGCTTTAATTGCTTTAGTGGCTTCTTTCCAATTTGCTTCAAGCTTCAGATCAGAGTTGGTGAAGGCTTGAAGACTGACTTGAATGCTCTTGTGCTCTCTTCTTGTTGGTAGGTAGGATATTCAATAAAGCTTTTTAACTTTCAAAAAAAATCTTTAACTCTTACTTAAGAGAAGTTCAAATCCCTCAAATATAAGATCTTCCATTACTCCAAGGTAGTTTGAGACGTTGCAGACCATTGGGATGAGACATATGACTGTTGGAGCACTTTTTGCCATTCAAAAAGAAATTCTGGAACTAGCAGTTAGATACCTGAAAGCGATATTCGAGTCGGCTCGGATTCCTTCGAGTCAGCTCAGATCCTTCAAGTTGATAGGTCGAGTCGCCAATTCTTCAGTGCAGTCTGCTCTTTGTCTCAGAGTGCAAAACTTCACTCTGGACGAGTTGGCTCTTGGTAGGTCGGGTCGGCTCGAACTTATATCTTTGAAAGTCCTGAACTCGAGGAGTCAGCTCTTTTCAACTCGGGTCAGCTCTTTTTCTCAGGTTCGAAAATCCTTACCCTAGAAGAGTCGGCTCGTTGCAGTTCGGGTCAGCTCGCTTTCTCAGGTCTTCAAAATTAGGTCTGGCAGAGTCAACCTTTCTGGTTCGGGTCGGCTCGCCTGGCTTTTCTCAGAAATCTTCAAAAACTGGACTCTGAAAAAGTCAGCTCGGACATATTCCAATCGACTCGAATTTAATTGAGTCGGCTCGGTTACCTTCGAGTTAGCTCGGATTGCTGCATACCAAAATCCTTGATGCATGCCATGAGGTGGAGTCGGCTCTTCAACATGCTGGGTCAGCTCGAGTGACTTCTTCAGGATTTTTACAATTGAACTTAAAAAAAAACTCTCACCAGCACTTTTACACATTTCAAGCAAACCAACTCAAAATAATTCTAAGGCACACACACAGAAGTAACCCTTTTTACATATTTTTTCTTAGCTTTTTCATTGGGTTCTTCTTTACAAAAATAAATTACAACATAACTCAATTCAAGAACTAAAGATGTAGGAGTTGAAGTTTGGACAATTAAACCATCATACAAAAACTTGTAAATCACTTGAAGAGTTCTTAGTAATAAATGTGCATGCTCCAATGTTTGGTTATCATCAAAATCACTTATGGGATCAACAAGCAAGCCGAGCTCGGACCATATTGCTGACCTCGTCGAAGCCTTTCATAACCTCCGGAAACACCAGATGAAGCCGAACTCGACAAAGTACGCTTTCGGAGTGGCGGCGGGAAAGTTCCTTGGCTTCATGGTCACCCAGAGGGGCATTGAAGCAAACCTGGAGAAGGTCCAGGTGATCATCAACATGGAGCACCCGACATTCAAGAAGCAGGCCCAATGCTTGACGGGCCGGATTACAGCTTTAAGTCGGTTCATCTCGAGATAGACTAACCGCTACCTTCCCTTCTTCAAGGCGTTATGAAAGATGCATGACTTCACCTGGATAGAGGAGTGCAGGATGGCCTTGGAAGAATTAAAGGAGTTCTTAGCATCTCCATCACTGCTCTCCTGACCGGAGGAAGGAGAGGAGCTCCTACTCTACCTGGCGATCACACCTGGGGTCATCAGTTCAGTCCTCGTCTACGTAGACGAGGGCGGATCCCATAAGCTACTATACTACACCAGCAAAATCTTCTGCGATGCGAAGATCAGGTATACTCACTCTGAAAAACTCATTTTTGCTCTAATAATATCTGCTAAGCACCTCGGGTCGTACTTCCAAGCACACCCCATCGTGGTCATGATGGATCAGCCGCTTAGGACCATACTTAGCCACCCTGAAACCTTCGAGTGGCTGGCTAAGTGGTCCCTGATGCTGAGCGAGTTTGATATCACATATCGATCAAGGTCATCACAGAAGGCCCAGGTCCTAGCCGACTTCCTAGTTGAGTGCACGAGACTCGTCGAGGAGCCAGAACAGACAATCTCGGAGTATCAAGTTGAGCCCGGAGCGAAGGAGGAGCCCTGGATCCTCCACATCGACGGTGCATCCAACACTGGCGGGAGCGGAGCAGGCCTTATCCTCGCCAACAGCGATGGGATCATGGCAGTATGTGCTCTCCACTTCAAATTCACCATGACGAATAACCAGGCAGAGTATGAGGCACTCCTCGCAAGCCTAAGGGTCTCCCACGAGCTGGGCGTGCAAAGCCTGAAAGTCTTTACCGACTTCCAACTGGTGGCCAGACAAGTCTCCGAAGAATATGAAGCCAAAGATCCCCAGATGATGAAGAACCTAGAGCGAGTCCACTCAAGCACTGCAGGTTTCCAACGCTTCAGTATCTCCCATATTCCTCGTGGAGAGAAGGCTCGCACAGATACACTGTTGAGGCTCATGACTTTGCCAGACTCATCACTGGGGCGTGTCCACATTGAGTATCTCGAGAATCCAAGCTAGGAAGCCCCAGAGGAGGTACAGCAAGTCACCCTGGAGCAGAGTTGGATGGACAGGTATATCAGATACATCATTGATGGCACCTTATCCAAGGACCGCACGGAAGCTGACCTCATCAAGAAGAAAGCTGTTGGATCGATGTCCCTAACCATTCTTACAAAAGAAACGTCCCTATTATAAGAGGCAGGTTTATCTCTCTTAAACTAGCAGCGCAGCAACCCTGGGACACTCGAGCCGACCTCACCGACCCCCGCAAGAGCAACCCAGTGTACTATTACTGAGCTGGCTCTCGCCTGGGGACGAGCACCGCAGCACCGACCAAGGGGCGTTGACATGGCACCAGACCCACCTTAATAGTGGCACCCAATTCCGTGGGTCTAGACCCCCCATCCGGACGAACCAAGAGGGTGTGAGCTGGCCCACCCAATAAAAGCTTCCCGATTTGTCCTGATGGAAGGGTAGCTCTATCGCCGATCCTACTCCTACCCACTCCTGAAGTGCCTAAGGCCCGTAGAGGCAGCCTTCGTACTCCAAGAGATACATGAAGGCCTTTGCGGGAACCATATGGGAGGAAGGATGCTGGCGTACAAAGTCCTCCGCCAAGGATACTTCTAGGAGACCATAAAGGAGGACACCGCCGACTTCGTGAAGAAGTACGACAGATGTCAGCACCACGCTCATATACAGCGCCAACCGGTGACGCCGCTCTCCCAGCTCTCCGTCTCTTGGCCTTTTGCGTAGTGGGGAATGGACATCTTAGGGCCATTTTTTCCTGCACTGGGGCAACGGAGATTTCTGTTGGTGGCTATTGACTACTTCACCAAGTGGGTGGAAGCAGAGCCACTAGCATGGATCACGGAAGCCAAGTTCCGCCAGTTCTTCTATAAATCAATCATCTATCGCTTCAGACTCCCCCACTGCATCATCACCGATAACGGACGACAGTTCGACAACCGGGAGTTCGAAGGGTTCTACACCGAGCACGGCATCCAACACCGCTTCACCTCGGTAGCTCACCCCCAGACAAACGGGGAAGCTGAGGTAACCAATCGGACCATCCTTTAAGGACTCAAGACCAGGCTGGACCAGGCCAAAAGCAGGTGGGCAGAAGAACTCCCGAGTGTTCTATGGGCCTACCACACAATGCCCAGAACAGCAATGGATGAAATGCCTTTCAACCTTGTTTTCGATGCCGAGGCCGTTGTCCCAGTTGAGCTCAGCGTGCCCACACTGCGGGTGCAGCAATATGACGAAGCAGAGAATCCGGCATGCATTCTACTCAACTTGGACCTCCTTGAAGAAACCACACTACGCGGGTAAAGCCAAAGGTCTTCCGACCTGGCAACCTGGTGCTGCGCCGAGCCGAAGCGTCTCAACCCCGTGAGTGCGGCAAGCTCTTGCCGAACTGGGAGGGCCCCTACAAGGTGGTCGAAGCTCTTCCACTTGGAGCCTACTATCTTGAGGATCTGAACGGCGCCAAATTTCCACGGACATGGAATGCCTGCAACCTGAGAATATATTATCAGTAGTGCAAGGCTCTCTCCTAATAATAATAAAGATTTTCTTTTGTGCAAATCGCTCTCTGCCTTGCAGGGATTTTGTTGCCCGGCCCAAGGCCTGGCATGCTCAAGCCCGGAGTCCAGCTCTTCGGCATCAAAGCCCGGAGCCCAACTCTCCGGCATTCAAAGGTGGAGCCTATTTCCCCGCCACTTAAGCTGGAGTCCAGCTCTCCGGCACTGAAGCTTGGGGCCCAGCCCTCCGGCATTCACGGTGGAGCCCAGCTCCCCGGTACTCAAGCCCAGATCCCACGACTCTCCGGCACCGAAGCCCGGAGCCCAGCTCTCCGGCAGTTAAGGGCGGAGCCCAGCTCCCCGCCATTCAAGCCTGGAGTCCAGCTCTCCAGCACCGAAGCCCGGAGCCTAGCCCTCTGGCATTCAACGGCGGAGCCCATCTCCCTGGCACTCAAGCCTGGAGCCCAGCTCTCCGGCATCAGTAATGTAAGGTCTTTCCTCACTAATAATGTAGATCCTCCTTATGTAAATCCTTTCTGCCTTGTAGGGGAACCATCGCCCGGCCTCAGGCCCGGCACAGCAAAGCCCGGATCTCACACCCCTCCAGCACCAAAGATCGAACTCTGCTCCGGCACCAGGAGCCTAGCTTCCTAGCATTCAAAGCCCGGATCTCACGCCCCACCGGCACCAAAGACCGGACTCTGCTCCAACACCAGAAGCCTAGCTTCCTAGCATTCAAAGTCCGGATCTCACGCCCCTCTGGCACCAAAGACCGGACTCTGCTCCGATACCAAGAGCCCATTTTCTGGCATTCAAAGCCCGGATCTCACGCCCCTCCGGCACCAAAGATCGGACCCTGCTCCAACACCAGGAGCCTAGCTTCCTGGCATTCAAAGCCCAGATCTCATGCCCCTCCGACACCAAAGACCGGACCCTGCTCCGGCACTAGGAGCCTAGCTCCCTGGCATTCAAAGCCCGATCTCACGTCCCTCCGGCACCAAAGACCGGACCCTGCTCCGACACTAGGAGCCTAGCTTCCTAGCATTCAAAGCCCGGATCTCATGCCCCTCTGGCACCAGAGATTGGACCCCGCTCCAACACCAGGGCCCAAGCTTCTTGACATTGAGCAAAGCAAAGGGATCTTCACAGTCACTTCGCCCCCAAGCTGAGCATGACCAAGCAAGTCAAGAACTCCTCCCTCACCTTCTCACTTATCTGGGGATCCGCGGGAAGGGTCACCCAGGCACTTGGTACTTTAGGGCTGTGCGCCCATACAGGTACATGCATCCAGATGATTGAGAAGTGGAAAGGAGATGCTTGCAATACAAAGATACAAAAAAAAAATAGACAAGTCGAGTCGGGTGAAAAGTATTTTCATTACTTGGCAAAATGATACATTGTTCCTGGGCCCCAACATATCGGGCAGCCCAGGTCAAAAACAACAAAGAAAATGGTTATAGCTGTTATGAGCCCCTTCTCTACTCGACCGGTGCCTTTCCCAGACGGCACCCAGGTGAGGTCTCACCCTCTCTGGCCTCCAGGGCCGTGGCCTCTCCTTCAGCCACCACCACCAGCGGAGTCGGTTCAGCCATAGCTGCATGCTCCTCTGCCGTTGCCGGTGCGGGAGCCGAAGATATTCTTCCCATGGTGCCCGGAAGGTGGAGGCTGGCCATCTGCTTGTCCGAGATCATACCCCATAGCTGGGTCCGGCAATACGTGAACCCCTTGAGGAAGGAGTCCGTCGCCGCCTCCTTGAAGTCTAGCTTGAACTCCGGGAAAGCCTTATAGCTAGCCACTGCCTTGGCTGCCTCCTTCCTGGCAGCCTTTGCCCGGTGGGTCACCTCGGCCGCCTCTTTTCCAACGGCCTCAGCCTGGCGGATCGCCTCGGCTGCCTCCTTCTTTGCAACCTCTGCTGAGTTGACTGCCACGGAGACCTTCCCCTTTGCTTCGGCAGCCTTCTGCTCAGCAGCTACGATCTTCTTCTCGACAAGGCAGCCCGCTCCTTCACCGCCTCTGGTTCAGCTCCGAGCTTTTTCAACTGGGACCTCTTGGTCCTAAGCACCTCCTCAAGCTCCTTCGAAAGCCGCTCGACGCTCATGACTTCTCCCCTAAGCCCTTTGACCCTCATGTTGGCCTCCCAGGCCTCGTCATTCTTCTGCCTCAGCTCGGCCTTTAAGGAGTCGAGCTCCGCCTCTCGCACCCTATCCCTCCTGGCCCAAGTGCGGCAGTAGTCCCTGATGAGCAAAAGCTTCGTGCCTTGCTGCATCGAAAAAGGTGTCAGTCGCAAAGACAAGAAAAGGAGAAGGAAGTGAGGCAAGGTAGGGAAGTACTTATGGTGAAGAGGTGGGAGAAAGTAGCACTGATGGCATCGCCCAGGAGCTTCCCGGCCTTCTCTCTCTGATAACATGATTGGACAGCAAAGTCTATCATGCGCTCGGCAAGGGCCGGGTCCTTGATCAGGGAGACATTGGGTGCCAGCTTGAAGGGCACCCGACGGTAGTCCTTGTCCCTCTTTCTCACCGTCGGTGCGGGGTCACCTGCCCCATCGGCGGGAGAAGCTTTCGGTGCAGGCTGAGGGTTTGGCACTGCTTCAGATGGCACCGCCGACGTCGGCCCCGCCCTTTCCGGCTCTCTGTCCTCCTCGACCTCGACGATCTCTGGAGGGGAAGACGCCACCATAGTAGCAGCAGCAGCTGATCTGGCCCTGGTGACCACCTCGGTTTTCAGTGTCGGAACCGAATCATGCTGCCTTGGAGGCTCGGGGATGGGCTCAGCGACCCTCCTACTCAGCTCGAGAGCAAGCTCGGCTTGGCCCCTCTCCTCGGAGAACAAGAGGAGCTCTTCCATGGAGTATTTCATGCCTGCACCAAGAAAGAAGACATCAGTTCATAGTAAAAAATAATAATAATAAAAAAGGAAGGAAATGAGATTCGAGCCGAACTCACCCAATGCTTGTATTGGCCTGACTCCGGCCTCGAACAAATTTTGCTCTGACAGCAGAACCTCAAGTGAAGGGATCTGAGCAGAGCGGAGCTGGTCATACACCTCCCGATTGGCCGCCTCGACTACAGAGTTTCGGTTGGGGTCCGATCTGGGTCGCTCTAAGCCTAGCCAACCCCCTCAACTGAGGCGAAAAGATATCTACTCTTCCACCCTTTGATGAAAGAGGGGAGTTCGAACTTAATGCCCTTTGGACGGGAAGAGAGGGACCACCACCCCTCCTCAGTGGGGTGACGTTTTAGGATAAAAAAGACCCTGAACAGGGAAAATTGGGCAACTATCCCAAGGAAGTGATATAAAATAATGAAACAAAAAATTGTCTTGATGGCATTCGGGATGAGCTAGGCAGGAACGAGGTGGCAGTTGTTCAAGACAGAAAGAAAATATGGATGGAATGGAAACCGAAGGCCCCCTATGAGAGTCTCCTCATAAAGGGCTATTCGATGCGGGCCACTAGAGGTGACCCGCTCCCCCGGTCGAGGGATCGAGAGCCAGACAGAGTTCGGGACACCATAGGTCTCGTGGATGGTCACGAGTTCCACGGCGGTGATCGCCGAAGCAATCCCACTAGGACCCGTTGACCAAGGAGGTTCAGGAGCATGTCTAGGTAGAAGAAGAGGGCGAGGTGGAGGAGAAGATGCAGGTTCCCTAATCACTATCCCTCTAGGCGCAGGCCTTCTGCTGAACTCGAAGCATCGAAGCATGCCAAATCCTCCTCCTCATCGGAAAAAGAAGGCGGCCTCGGCTTAGAAGGCCTGGCCTCACCCTGGTTGGTTGTGGGGTGGAAATTCGGGCCGAAGCGTGACATTGGGAAGAAGATGAAGGCAGAGGACAGAGAGAAAGGAGGCAAGAGAAGACGGACAAGAGTTCGGGGAAGAGCCTAGCCCTAGAAGGAAGTCTCTACTCGACCGGGACGGGGAGGAAGGAGACTAACCTAGTAAACCTGGGAAGACAAAGATAGTCGGGGGAGCGAAGGAAGAACTTCGGTATGATGGCGGGCATGCATGATTTGAAAGAAGGTATGTTTTGGAAAAGACCGCCTTTCCTTTCGAAGTGACTAGTGCCCAACCATACCGTTACAACTCCTCCATCGATGAATCCATGCCATGTGTCATCAATCGACAAGGCTGGCATTTTGTTTTAACTGTGGATGCTCTAAATTCTGCGCCCGTAATAACTACTCCTCGGACGTATCCACGTGGCTCCCCCGGATAGGCTGGCAAAATTGCTTCACGAAGCGCCAACGATCGTGGCCATCATTATGCCAGATTCTCACCTTTCCATGTTAACATTGCATCTACTTCCTTCGCCCTGAGCGCCCCGTGCCAATGGGACTTTGGAGTGGGGGGCAAATGATGTGGCGGAACACTGACGTGTAATCCCTGTCAGATGCCATGTCAGAGAAAGCTGCCACGACGGACACTCCTTCTCGAACTCCTTTGCCGGCCTGAGCTCCTTCAGAATAGTGGGGTGGCTTGTCGAAGCCGAGTTCCGTCATCCGCCAGATTGACTTCCGCAAGATCGGGATGCCTAGGCCAGAGTCGAGCGATCTCCTCCGCCAGATTGAGCCCCTCCGAGGTCGAGCCCCCTGGACTGAAGTCGAGCCCCTTGGGCCGAAGTCGAGCCCTGCCCTCCTTCGCCAGGTCGAGCCCCTCTAAGGTCAAGCCCCTCTAAGGCCGAGCCCTCTGGGCTGGAGTCACTCCCAGTTCTACTCCGCTAGGTCGAGCCCCCTCGAGGTCGAGCCCCCTCGAGGTCGAGCCCCTTGGTTCGGAGTCGAGCCCAGCCCTCCTCTGCCAAGTGGAGCCCCTTCGAGGTCGAGCCCCTCGGAGTCGAGCCCAACCCTCCTCCGCCAGGTCGAGCCCCCTTGAAGTCGAGCCTTTTGGTCCAGAGTTAAGCCCAGCCCTCCTCCGCCAAGTGAAGCCCCTTCGAGGTTGAGCCCCTCGGAGTCGAGCACCGCCTCTCCAGTTTGGCCTCTGCCTCGGACGAAGGTGCCAGCAACCAAAGGGGCGACGCCATCCTCCTCGAATGCTGACGAGCTGCCCGAGGACTACAAGGAAGCACCCACCAGGCCGTGATGATCACCCCCCCAGCTACCACTTACACCAGAAAAGGAGGAAGCTCCCTGATCGAGGCACCGTGCTCTCCACCGACCGTCTGCACCACCTAAGAGAGGAAGTCAACCAGGAGATTCGAATCCCGGAGGTGGCTACCCCCCGATCGAGGGCCTGCCAAGTTTTCCAGAACGGAGTGACCGAAAGGAATGTAGAGCGCATGGTAGGTTCCCTTATCACGAACCAGGAAAGACGTCCCGTCCACGGTATAGAACACCGCCGCACATGTCTGCTGGCACAGGGGAGATCCCGAGGCAGGCGTTCAGCAACCACCTAGACTTAAAAGAGCCATCGACAGCCCCCGATGGGGGAGGTAAGGGAAAAAGAAGGTGAAGGAATCCTCAAGCAAGCAAAAAGGAAGTGGCCACATAGGACAACCACCAAGGAGACTGAGAATTCAAGGCTACCGGAGATTCGCGGGAAGGATCGCCCAGACACAGCCGTCCAGCCCCGGTTCACCTCGGCAACCACCTTTCCCAACTCACCTGCACCCTACTCACACATTATTCACTCCTCCTAGCATGGAGTCTGTCTTAGGGGCTCGACTAGGAGGATCTGTTTTCCTGAATTGTCACTGACTTGACCATCGGAGTGCCCCCGCTGGAATCCCCAGTCCGAGTCTCTAACCCTGTTTTGCAGGTCCCGAAGAGCAGTCCGGTCCCGACGAGACGAGGGGCGATCCGACATCGATAGTAGCTACGGGCCACGGCGATCTTGGTGGTAACAACCTTAAACACTGCCATCGAAGTTCACCTTGACAAAGCTTAGAGGAGGGGGCTCTTAGGATATGTGTAAAGCCCTACGGGCCATTGCTGAAGCAGCATGGGAATCCCAGGGATCTCGGGCTGCAAGGGAGGTAGTAGTGTCAAAGTGACGATACATTATGACCATGAACTTGGCTCTCTAAAAAACTTTTTGAATCGTATCAGTAATAGCCTCAAAGATCAAGCTATTCCTAGAAAGCCAAATATGATAAGCAATGTAGGAGGCTTGAGCGGCAACCTCGATCTGGTAGTGCTGGAGCATGTCAAGAAAGGAAGACAACTAGGGGCCGTCAATCTCCTCCTAAGGCCATCTCCTGGCCATCCTCCAAATAAGAATCACCCTAGGATAGTGCAAAATGGCATGCTTAGTGGACTCCTCATCAGAATTGCAAATAGGGCAAGTAATTGGCGGATCCATACCTCTATACTTGAGCAACTTCCTGGTCGGGATGTGATCCCAGGACACCTTGCAAAGGAAAAGCTGAATTCTTGGATGAACATGTAACCTCTAGATCTAGGCAGCCTCCATCATTGTCTTAGGAGTCCTATAGATATCATAAAGGGTACTTGAAAGAACTCTAGGGCTGCAGGACTGGTCCCAGACCCTTAAGTCCCGGCAATCATGACTCGAAATCGAGATGGCAAGAATTTGAGCAGTCAGATGAGGCCCAAAAAGTTTGGTAACCTCCTAAGCTCTCCACGTCCTATCATCATCCTTCAGCAAGTTAAAAACTCGAAGGTTATCAACCAGCTCTATGCTGATAAAAGTCGGCCACCTGACAAGGGTACAGTAAAGATCCATGCATCCTGGCCCACATTAATTGTAGTCCCATCCCTGATCAAGTATATGACCTGGGCCAACATAACGGGACCGCAAGAACATATCTCTCTCCAAATGGATGAGCATCCATGTGTGATGAGAGTGCAAGAGTCGTGGCTCCAAGTACTATAGTGGGCTCTCATTATCCTGCTCCACAAACAGTCAAGTTGAAGGAAGTATCTCGCAACATGCATGGCAATAAATACCTCCCTCCTGACCGTAAGCGACTGAATCCTCAATCCACCATCCCTGAAAGGCTGGCAAACAGTGTCCCAAGAAACCAAGTGAATCCCTCTAATGGTGATGAGTAGAACTCCATAAAAAATTCCTGAAGAGTTGCTCCATCTCCCTAAGGCAGCCGCTGGGCAACAGAGTATTTGTCAAGAGGAAATAGGGATGGAACTCCGGACATATTTGATGAGGGTGAGCCTATCAATCATAGAAAGAGAAGAGGCTTGCCATTTATGGAGACAGTCACGAACCCACTACACTAGAGGCCTACACTCCATCTTTCGAAGCCACGCACCTGTCATAGGCATGCTCAGGTAGATGAAAGTCCTGGTCTGCTCTGAAATTCCTAGTCAGGCAAAGATAACATCTTTTGTCTGGGGCTTCGTTCTGGGTCTGAATACAATAGTGGATTTTTAAAGGTTGACCAACTGTTCCGATCTACTGCAGTAGGACTAGATAATAGTGGTAAAGCATCTGGCATTCTGGATTGATGCACGATCAATAAAAAGGCAATCAT
This sequence comes from Areca catechu, assembly GCA_021397845.1. NCBI lineage: Eukaryota > Viridiplantae > Streptophyta > Magnoliopsida > Arecales > Arecaceae > Areca > Areca catechu. The sequence continues at coordinate 2,870,696 of CM038050.1, read as the reverse complement.
CTACAAATAGAAGATGAGAGATGGATTGGGCTCCCGGAGCTAGCCAGTAGGGCTCCAGTGATGATCCTGGATAGCAGCTCTTAAGGGACTTCCAAGTTCCAACACTGAAAAATAAAATAATAATAATTAATAATTAAATTTATCAGCTAGCGAGACATGTGAGCCTTGTAATATTTTGATATCCGGGTTTCCAGATGTTGGATTCCCTTTTATTTTTGCTTCTTCCTTCGCATCCACACGACCACACCCTTTGGTCAATGTGCCCGTAGAGTGGGTGGTAGGCTTTCTGGTATCAAAACTTTGAAAGGTCATTAAGATTGCGATGAAGCGACCATCTCCTAGCGTGTCCGCCCCGCCGTGGTCTCTTGCGTGTTGTTTTCTATGTAACTTAAAGAGCATCGCTGTTGACAAAGGATTGTGTCATCTCATGGCCGTAGAGACCATCCTGTTCTGGCGGTCTTAAGTGCATTATTTTTTTATCAGATGTGCCCACGGTGGCATCGATTTGTAAACATCGTCACCGAGGTTAGTCCTGTAATCAACTACTTGTAAGTAAATTTGCCTGGTGCCTTTGCCATTGGTTTTAGAGTTGTAAATACTTCAGTGATTGATGACGTTGGTGCTTTGCCTTATCATCAGGGATGATAATTTTTATCGATACGAAGGATATCCGATTTGATCCAAATTTAATGGGACAGATAAAATCTGATCCGTCTAATTTATAAATGAATATGGATTATATAAAAAAAATTCGATTTGGATTCGGGTTGGGTACAGATAGTAGTACGTTCCGACCCGAACTCGAACCTGATCCGATTCGATCCGATCTGTTTAGCTTTTAAATAAATTAAGTTTTATCAGATATACCCGATCCGGCCCAATCTATACGTGATTTTTTTATACTCGACCTGATTCGACCCGAAACGAATATGGAACGGATAATTTTTTAACGGGACGGATATAAATTTTGAATGACCCGATATAAACCCGATCCGTTGCCATCCTTATTTGCTATAGCAGCTTGTTAGAAGCTAAGCCATCCTGTAGAGTCGTAATTAGCCGCCACGTTGACGGGGCTTAAAATTGTCAACATTCTGGCTGGGATTGAGCTGACACGGGCTTGAAGAAGATCATTTTATTGCCATAGGAAGGAGCTTGATCTGGGAATTGCCACGCAAATAGGTGAAAAAACCGCCGTCTAAGTCTCATTTTAAGAAGATTCACTCACAGTTGTTTATATATATATATATATATATATATATATATGAAAATTCGCTCACAGTTATATCTTAGATTAATAATTCTTCTACTCAATGGTTTAATATTAATCCCATATTATCCTTTCAGTCGAGGTCTTCCATTTGGGCCTTCAAAGCAACCAATATATTTGGAGAGGGCAACCAGACCGTGGACCGCCTGGTTGCTAACTCGCACCAAAGGGACTTCTCTAGTGGCAGATCCGATTCCTCTTTAGCTCAATCAAAATCTTAGGGCTAATGATTATGGAGCACATGTTATCTATTGCTGCAAAATTCCATTGAAAAGTACTTGATTATCTACCGAGTAAATGTGCCTTCATTCTGGACACCGAATACTTGCCACAAAAGTTCTAATCGGAGCGTATCTGATGGGGGATCATTAGATACTTAAATAAGTCGGGTTTAGAAAATGGTAGAAAGGAAAAAAATGTTATAGAATGCAAACGTCTCCCGTGGTCCCCTCTTACTTCCTTTTATATAGAAAGGCTTGTTTAACCGTGCCCTCTGGGACATGGAAGTTATTGGTTTGAATAAGTCTTCAACAAACGATGTTAGGATAGTTACTTCGGTCATGATTATTTAGTTATTAGCAATTCTAATTCTATCATGTTTTATAATTGCTGTCATGATACTCAACATCACGAGACTTCATTATATTATTAATGGAAGTCGGTCAGAATCTAATCATCTAGTTAGTATTTTACTGATTAGTTAAGTATCGATGTTGTCATTATATCATTTCAAAACTATATATTTATTTTAGTTATCAAATACACATTAAAGTTGCAAAGTATTTTATATATGGTTACCAAATAATAAATATGTTTTTGTTAAAACCTCACGTAACTTCAAAAGTTTTGCTATCAATAGCAATCCTAAATAGGACTTTAGCCATCAGCTATCACGGATTATTTATCCAGTTCATCTAAAATCAAGTCTCAAATGTCCCTTTTTATTTTTTTCTAGGAAAGTGAATCACTTTGGTAGTATTTGGATGGCAAAAAATTATTCTTGAAATAAAATAGGTATTCCTCGTGAATATTCTCATTATTATTCTGAATTTCTGTTTGGATCAAAATCTGGTATTCTACCTTTTTTAAGTACAATTAATACGGCGTTATTCTAAATAGTATTTGGATGACATGGGAATAAGTCTGTATTCCACCAAGAATAGGAAAGGAGTTTTTTGAAATTCTAAAACTATCCCTATCAAATAATAAGATAAAATGATTTATAAAATTCATATTTAATTTTATATTTAAGTAAATATATGTTTATATTAATAATAATTTATTAATATGATCTATTAAAAATTTACTAACATTAATTTAAATTTTTTTATATTAATAATTTTTTATATTAATAATAATTTATAGTAAATATTTTTTATTTAAGTAAATAATTTATAAGTATGGTATTTTTAAATATAAAATTAAAAATAAATTTATTAACATTAATTTAAAATTAAAAATAAATTTATTTTCCTAAACTATACTTGGAATAAGAAAAATGGGAATAGGGCTATTCCATGGGAGGGCATGGAATAGCAAAATAAGAATAAGAGCTGTTGGCTGGAATAAAAAAAGGTGTGGGGCCCACGTAATTTTTTACACCCGTTTAAGGGAATAGCTGGGAATAGCTAGGAATAAGGGCCTATTCCATGCCCCTGTTCCCGTTCTAAACATTGCCTTTAAGATTGAGTTAGAAAAAGAGGGACAAATATATAGAAATTCTAATTAATTAATCAATATAACTTTTATAATGTCCCCTTCTGTATCGCTAGTTGATGTTTTTTAATTTTATTTTTCCTTTCATTCGCTTCACCTTCATCTCTACTTTTGGTAACCTCAAAAGCATAAGCATGTTGTCATGCCCCGATCTGATGCCCGAGCTGGGTATGTGACAGACGGCCGCATATCATAGAATTCAATCCTATCGAATATGCAAGACCTATTTTTCAAATTAACATCCAGGTAATGATAGAAAATAAATTTACTAAATCTTTATTTTTTTTTTGAAATTTTTCAATCCAAGCTAACAGATGAATGAAGTTCTACTAAAAATCCAAGATACAATATAAGCAAAGTTTAACTAGAATTTAAAATAAAATATGAATTAAAAAACTAATACCTAAATCCTAACTTCTTACTAACTGGTCCCAAAGTCTGATTAACCTTCCGGATCTGTAACAAAAATATAAGAGTCAAGGGATGAGCTTTACAGGTTTAGTAAGTTATTATCACTCTAATATATGTATAAATATGTCAACAATAATTTACAAATATAAACAAATCATACATAACAGAATAACCAACTCATGACAAAATAAAATGCAACATCATGTTAATATGCACAGTTATTACCAAACAACATAACCATAGATGGCCAACCATTTTTACTTTACTCTTCTATTCCATTTGACTATAGCCATGATCGATCCGTGACTAATCCGAAAAGAGACTGACCCTGACTACACACCGTCCACGGGTCATATGCCAGTGATCATTCCATTAGAGGCTTAGAAAAAAACTAGCTTTGATATCATAGGAGGAATTATGCATCCTCAGCATATGCCTTGGCAAAATCTAAAAGGAAACTAGTTCCTGACTGATGTGGCACAATCGTTGATCTGGAACCTACGTCGAATTGAGTTGGTAGCCATGCTAGCAAAAGATGCCACTTAGATGCGACGACCAAATAAAGATCCGAGGTCGAGCCCCCAGTCGAGGTCAGCTCCCATCCGAGACGAGCTCTTGGTCGAGGTCGTGCTCCCGCCTTTTGAGGTCGAACCCCCGGCTGAGGTCAGCTCCCATCAGAGGTCGAGCTCCCGGTCGAGGTCGTGCTCCTGCCTTCCATGGTCAAGCCCCCGATCGAGGTCAGCTCCTATCTAAGCTTGAGCTCCCGGTCGAGGTCATGCTCCCACCTTCCGAGATCGAGCCCCGAGTCGAGGTCAGCTCCCATCCAAGGTCGAGCTCTTGATCGAGGTTGTGCTCCCACCTTCTGAGGTCGAGCTCTCAGTCAGGGTCGTGCTCCTGCCTTTCGGGTAGAGCTCCCAAGATAGAGCTCCCGCTTTCCAAGATAGAATTACTGCCTAGGACCAAGAGGCATCATCAACTGCAAGGGGGTCAACCAGGAGCGAGGGAAGGAAGACCAGAAGGAATCAAGCCATGGACTGGGAGCTCCAAACTACCTACGACCTTCAGAGGGTGGCACGTACCCTACCAGAGATCCCAGTAACTGCAACATGCCACCTGCACCCTCTGTGCGATGCATGCTCCATCAGGTTCCAGGCCCTGTAGCATGCCGCCTGCGCCCCCCATCATGCAACTAGGGCTCCAGTTACCGTGACACGCTGCCTATATCTTCTCCAAGAAGAGTATCCTATTAAAGCACTGGACCCTGCAATGCACCAACAGTCCTTCCTAGAATAGAAACATTCTATCATGGCTCGGGGCTCAATGGCATGGTGCCCGCACCTTTTATAGGAATTGCTCCACCAGAGGGATAGGACCTGTATTATGCCGGTGAACACCCCTAATAGGAAGATCTTCTCCTGAGGACAGGTCCGATAAGGGGGAGGCCACTGACAAAGAAAAATCTCACCAAAATAGGGTATCGAAAAAGTGATATCCCGATGAAGTCCCAGACCTGGTCTAAGTCATTTCTCTCATATAAAATGAAAGAAAGGACCACCGACAAAGAGAGGAGGCTATTGGTAAGGCAAAGAGAGAAAAAGGGCAAGGAACCAATAGAGAGAACCTCCTTGCTCTCTAACTGATGGGGATCCAAGAGTTTATTAGTATCCCTTTAGTCATGTGAGTCTTTTATTTTAAGTTTTGAGTCCTATAATAAGTTGAGCTGTCTCAACCTCATGAGTCCAGTTGAGTCCTGTAAATTTGAGTTAGTCCAGTTTTGTATAAGAGGAGAGTTCACAGCCAGGAGATTTACCATGCCCCCCCAACTAAAGCTGGCCTTCATGCACCTGGGCCCTTTCATACCGCCAAGCCCACAAGAGAGAGCTTCAGTCCAAGACAAAGGCCCACTGTTGACCAGGTCCACCAGGATTTCTTGGCCTACAAGTCAGAGTTTCTTAGCCCTCAAGTCATGTACCCTAGGATGAATTTATAAATACCCCACCCCCTCTTGTATTTTTTCTGGATGTCATAAATTAATGAAATAATATTGAGTTTTCTTCTTTTGTTGTGTGCGTGCTATGTGCCCAGGGTATCTGTGTGATCCTTGATTTTCTATGTGATTGAGGGTATCTATGTGATCCCTAGGATATCTGTGTGATCCCTATTTTTCAGTGTGAAGGGTATCTGTGTGATCCCTCAGGGTTTCTGTGTGATCCCTGCGCCCTCTTCTTTCTTCTTCCAAGCAAGCCCTAATCCCTGGTGACTTCTTAGCTCGCCAGCAATCCATCCGCGCATCCCTGTCCCTCATCAATTTGGTATTAGAGCATGAAGGATTAGGGTATGCTTCATTCTCCATGCCAGACCAGTTCATCCAAAGCTTCCACAGCCTCCCTATTCATCCAAAGCTTTCACAGCCTCCATGACAAATCCTGCCCCCACCAAGCGAGATCCACGCCGCCAGCCTCCACCTCCGTCGCCCACACCACCGATCAGAGCACCCCACCCAGACCGAGCCCACCCCGACCGAGCCATCTCCTTCGCTCCCACCGATGCTGATCCGAAAGATCCAAGCTGCGGCTGGAGTTCTTGCCACCTCCTCGTCCTCCTATCAATCCGATCCGACCCCCTTCGATCGTGCCGCCATCTCCACAGCCACCGGAGACCCAGTCTCCCTCCTAGTGTCGCCCACAGCCTGATCTTCCAGACATACCACTCGAACCCGAGCACCACCTCCCCCGGCTCCGCCTGCATCCTCATGTCCAGATCTCCACCGTCGACCCATTGGGTCCTCCCCTCGCCGTCGCCCGCATCATCTCCGAGCCGGCATCTCTGCATCGCCCGTATTACCTCCTAGCCGCCCACACCCCCACCACCATCGAACGCCGTCGCCCTCGTGCCCTCCACCGGGATCATCTTCCCGTACTGTCGTTGTTCTTAGCACTGTTGCCGACGAAGCCTGCCGGCGAAGCCTCCTCGCAAACTCCTCTGTTCCCTGGTGTTGGTCCGTGAAGAAGACGAAGAAGGCACGAACATGAAAGCATACTCACTTCTCACTGCCGACTTCAACACCCTGCACAGATCTCAGTGCTGCACAATCTTCAAAGCTATACAGATCTCAGAGCAGCCAATAAAAAAAGAAAATACGAGAAAAAAATTGGAATTTGTTTGAAAAAAAAGAAGTGAACCTAGCATCTTTTGATGTGATTGGTTCCAGTTCCATCAAACCCCCGCTCATCCAAACTCGATGGAGTCGAATTCTCCCCATCGCAGGAGAATGATGGGGACCCAAGAGGCTATTAGTGTCCCTTTAATTCTGTAAGTCTTTTGTTTTAAATTTTGAGTCTTGTAATAAGTTGAGCTATCTCAACCTCATGAGTCCAGTTGAGTCCTGTAAATTTGAGTTAGTCCAATTTTGTATAAGAGAAGAGTTCGGGGCTAGAAGATTCACCAGGCCCCCCCAACTAGAGCTAGCCTTCATGCACCTGGGCCCTTTCATGCTGCCAAGCCCACAAGAGAGAGCTCTAGTCCAAGACAAAGGCCCACTGTTGACCAGGCCACTATGGTTTCTTGGCCCATAAGTTAGGGTTTCTTAGCCCTCAAGTCATGTACCCTGGGATGAATCTATAAAAAACCCCACCCCCTCTTGTATTTTTTTTGGATGTCATGAATTAATGAAATAATATTGACTTTTCTTCTATTGCTGTGTACGTGCTGTGTGCCCAGGATATCTGTGTGATCCCTGATTTTCTGTGTGATTGAGGGTATCTGTGTGATCCCTAGGGTATTTGTGTGATCCATATTTTTCTGTGTAAAGGGTATCTGTGTGATCCCTCATGCTTTCTGTGTGATCCCTGCGCCCTATTTTTTTTCTTCCAAGCAAGCTCTAATCCCCTGGTGACTTCTTAGCTCACCAGCGATCCATCCGCACATCCCTGTCCCTCATCACTAACTCCCCACTCACTTTTCATCTTTTAGATCTGATTTTACTCCTCTATGCGGAGATGTCCTGAACCGTCCATCACAGAGGCTCTATTTTCCTTGATCGTCCCAACTGACTTGATCGTCAGAATGTCCCCATTGGGATTCTCGGCCCGGGTCTCCTCTTTTTTATAGAACAAGCTGATCAAAGAGCTAACCGGAAAGAGGACCAAGCATCTAGAGGGAGCTCGATGCACACATAACACGTCAGAGCTACAGGCCATGATGATCTAGGCGGCAATACTGACTGTACATACTGTTTATCAGTCATGTACTAGTGATCACCCTACTGAAGGCCCGAAAGAAGACTAGGTCCTTGTATGATCATAGTCGGACTACAAAGCATTAACACCAAAAATATCATAATTTATGTAATTCATTACAGCTCAATTTATGCTTAACATATTTAACATTTCATAACATTCATAATATACCATAGAGCATGTTGCCGCCAAGATCGTCGTGGCCTGTAGCTTCCGGGGGTGTCAGATCGCCTACCCTTTTCCTGGGAGCTCCTCGTTCTTCGAGATCTGCAAGAAACAACGTTAGAGACCCGGACCGGGGATTCCGGCGGGAGCGCTCCGACGGTCAAGTCAGTGACGATCCAGGGGAACAGGTCCTCCCGGTTGAGCCCCTCTTGATGGACTCCATGCTAGGAGGAATAAGTGCGGTGTGAGTGGAGGTGAGGGCGAGCTGGGAGAGTTTGTGGCCGAGGTGGAGCAGTCCTCCTGTGTGGCCTCCCCTTTCCTTTCGTTATGTGTGAATGATCTCGTATTTTTTGGCTTACCCTCAGTGGTTTCTTTTTAACTGAACCTGCTTCGGGGCACTCCCCCCAACCGGAGCGTGCGATGGGGTACCGTACCATGGACGGGATGTCTTTTCTGACATTCGGTGGGGGAAGCCTCCGTGCGTTCAGACATTCTCTCCGGTCGCCCCATTCCTGGAAACTTGGCAGTGCCTCGATCAGGGGGCCGCCGCCCCCGGGATTTGTGCCTTTTGACTGGCCCCTCTCTTCTGGCCGCATGGACGGTTGGTGGAGGGCATGGCATCTTGGTCAGGGAGCTTTCTTCTCTTCCATCATAAATGGTAGTGGCAGAGAGTTATTGCGGTATGGGGGGCATGGCCTCGCGGTCCTCGGGAGACATGCCGACGTTCTCGGAGAAGAGATGCTGCTTCCTTGGCAGTTAGCACCCTAGCCGAGGTGATTACCGAGCTGAACTGCGGGACTTGGCTTCGTTGGGCTCGACCTTGGTCCACGGGACTCGATGTCGGGCGGCCCGACCTGGCCGAAGTGGATGGCACGCATCCCCGGGCTGGAGGGCTCGATCTTGGAGGTGCCTCACGAGTCGGAGGGCTGAGTCCGACCCCGGATCGACTTCGAGGTGGGTCGACCTGGGAGATCGCCTGGCCCAGGCCTGGGCGTCCCGATCTCCCGGGATCCATCCTGCGGAGGGTGGTACCCGATCTCAGCAGGCGGTCCCGACTACCCGAGGGAGCTCAGCCCGGTGAATGAGCCCGGCCCGGGAGGCGGTGTCCATCATGGCGGCATACTCTAACATGGTAACTGACAGGTATTCCATGTCAGCGATCCTGCCACATAATTTGCCCCACACTCCCGAGGCCAACTAGCATGCGGCATTCGGGGCGAAGGGAGTAATTGCGGTGCTGACTTGGAAAGGTGAGGATCCGGCGCAATAATGCTCGTGATCGGCGGTGCTTCATGAGGCGGTTCCTGGAGCCAATGCGGAGGTGCCACGTGGCCACGTCCGAGGAGCAGTTATTGCATGCACGAAATCCCGAGCGACGGCAACCAAAATCATGCGCTTGCCGGATTGATCGATGACACGTGGTGGGCATCCAATGGTGGGGGACCCGTAAGGGTACAGTTGGGCGCCTGTCACTTCAAAGAGAAAGGTAGCCTTTCCAAAACTTACCTTCTTTCAAATTTCTCATGCTCGCAGCCGTGCCGAAGCTTTCCTTCCATCTTCTCCCCCCAGCGATTTCTGTTTCCCCAGTTCCTTAGCAGGTTAGTCTCCTTTCTCCTCTTATCGATCGAGTAGGGATCCTCCTAGGTCTCCTCCCACCTTCTTCCCTTTCCTTCACCATGTCTCGTTTTGGTCCGGATTTTCATCCTTCTTGCCAAGCCGAGGCTGGGCCTTCCAGGCCGAAAACTTCTTTTTCCTCTGATGAGGAAAGGGAGGCGACGCGATATGAGTTCAGCCGGATGCGTCCTGTTCCAGGCCTCGTAGCAATTAGGGAACCCGGGTCCGCTCCTCCACCTCTCTTGTCTCTCCCCCCTGTTTCCGTTCCTGAACCCTCTCGGTTGTCGGGTCCCGGGGGGATCGCCTCGGTGATCACTGCCACGGAGCTCGCAACCATCTGGGATGATTACGGCATCCCGAGCTCCATCCGCCTCTCGGTCCCTCGTCCGGTGGAACGAGTCGCCTCTAGCGGCCCCAGTAGGATAGCTTTCTATGAGGAGACCTTTGCTGGGGGTCCCTAATTCCCTTTCCACCTATTTTTCCTTTCTGTCTTGACAAACTATCACCTTGTTCCTTCCCAGCTCGTCCCAAATGCCATAAGGATGATTTTCTGCTTCGTCATCCTGTGTCACTTCCATGGGATTGTTGCCCATTTTTCTTTGTTCATGACCTACTTCACCTTGAAGCGCCACCCCACTGAGGAGAGGTGGTGGTCTCTATCCTCCTGTCCGAGGGATATGAAGTTCGAGCTACCCTCTTCCATCAAGGGGTGGAAGAGCAGGTACTTCTTTGCCTCGGTTGAGGGGGTTGACTGGGTTTGGAGCGACCCGAACCGATCCCCTAACCGGAATTCCTCGGTCGAGGCAGCCGACCTTGAGCTATACGAGCAGCTTCACTCCACTGAAATCCCTTCACTCGAGGTATTGCTGTCAGAGTAGAATCTCCGCGAGACCGGGGTTGGCTCGACATGGGAGTCGGGTGAGTTCGGGTCGACCTTCCTTTTTCTCTCTATTTTTTCTCTTCTTTTTTTTTTGAGGTCGATGGCTGACAATGTCTTATCCGGTGCAGATATGAAGTTCTTGATGGACGAGCTGCTTTCCTTTACTGAGGAGCATGGCCAAGTGGCGAAGGTTGGCGAGCTCGTGCCAAAGAGGGCTCGCACGGATGACGGTGCAAGGACGGTGCTGAGTGAGCCAGCGGTGCCAGTTGCCGAGCAAGACAGAAGAGGGCAGTGGAGGCTGTCGTGGAGCCCTCGAGGTGGCATGATCCGGCTCTGGCTCCTGAGCCCGAGGTGTTGGCCCGGGCCAGATCAGCCACTACCGTGGCTGTGGCGACAACCACTACGGAGGTCGTCGAGGTCGAGGAGGATGAGGAGCTTGGAGGCATGAGGCCAGTGGCAGCGACACGGTCAGAGGTGGCACCGAGCCTGCAGTCCGACCCGTTAGCTTCCCCCGTCGAGGATGAGTCTGTGTCGGCTACGGGGAAGAAAGACAGGGACTATCGCTGGGTTCCCTTCAAATTGGGGCCCAACATTTCATTAATGAAGGACCTGCCCCTCACTGAGTGGATGATGGACTTCTCCATCCAGTCCTGCGATCGGCGAGAGGGGAGCAGCCGGCTCATCGGCGACATCATCAGCACATCCTTCTCCAACCTGTATGCTGTAAGTCTTCCTTCACTCCACCCCAATCTTTCTTTTTACATCCCCGACCGGCATGGCTAACATGTCTTCCGTTGCAGCAAGGGAAGGAACTCATCCTGATCCAGAATTTTTTTGCAACTCGGCTAAGAGGGATAGAGAGCGGAAGGCGGAGTTCGAGTCTCAGACGGCGAGCTCAGGCGGAAGAACGACGAGGCCTGGGAGGCCAATATGAAGGTCAAGAGCCTCACGGGCGAGGTTGTCAACACCGAGCGGGCTAGGAGGGAGCTCCAGGATAAGCTCGACTTGAAGAGGACTCGGCAGAAGGAGCTCCGGGCCGAGTCGGAGGTAGCCAGAGAGCGGGTTGCATCTGTCGAGAAGAAGATCGTGGCCGTTGAGTAGAGAGCCGTAGATGCGGAGGCGAGCGCTTTCGCCGCCGTGAGCTCAACCGAGGCAGCTGAGAGGGGGATAGCTAAGGCCTCCCATCGGGAGGAAGCCGCAAGGAAGGAGGCGGCCAAGGCCACCCGACGGGCCGTGGATGCAGAGCACAGGGCCCTGGAGGCAACTCGTAGAGCCGAGGTCCTCGAAAAGGGTGCGGTTGATGCGGTGGCCATGTTTAAGGCCTCCCCGAAGTACCTGCATGACTTCAAGGAGGCGGTGACGAACTCCTTCTACAAGGGATTCGCATATTGCCGCACCCAGCTACGTGGCATTCTTTCGGAGAAGCGGTTGGCTGCCCTCCGACTTTCGGGCTCCAAGAGTTCCAAGATCTCGACTCCGGCACCAGCGGCGACGAGGGAGAAGGCTGCTGTCATGGAGCTGGTTGCGCAAGCATCGTCAGCCGAGCCGACCCCACCAACCATGGTGGTCGGGCCAGCTCAGCAGGTGGCAGCGATCGAGCCGGCTCCAGCGATGGTAGGATTTGAATCAACTCTATCCACGGCGGCAACCATGGAGCAGGCCCCAGGCATGGAGGCGGAAGAGAGCAGGGCGCTAGCTGGTCATCGTCAAGGGAAGGCGCCGGTGGAGTAGGGTAGGAGTTTTGTATTTTTCTTTTTGTTATTGTCGACTTGGGCCGCTTGGCATGTCAGGGGCTCGAGGACACTTGTATATGAACATACCTTTGTAAATGAAATGGAATGGAGCTTTTTATTTGCCAATCCTTGTGTGTTCTCCTCTCCCCTTTCTTCTCTTTCTGTTTTTTGCATGTAGAGGAGTTAGAGAGGGAGGACTTCTTCTTGCTTGAGAATCAGGCTTCGAGCTCGAGTATGGAAGTCCTTGTGGGTTCGAAGACCTGATGGCTGGAGGACTTGGCTCTGGGCTTGATGGCTTGAGAGCTCGGCTCAGGGCTTCGACATCTTGAAGTCATTTGTATGGAAGAAAGTCTTTATTACTCTTGCAAAGGGGTCTTACATCATTGGTAGTATCTCCTCAGGTTACAGGCGTTCCACGTCCGAGGGAATCTGGCACCGTTTTAGTCCTGGAGGTAGTAGGCACCGTGCAGGAGGGCCTCAGCCACCTTGTAGGGACCTTCCCAATTCGTCGAGAGTTTACCACACTCTCGGGGTTGAGATGCCTCGGCTCGGCGTAGCACCAGGTCACCAGGTTGGAAGTTCTTTGGCCTCACACGTGCGTTGTAGTACCGGGCCACCCGCTACCAATATGCCACCATCCGGAGCCGGGCTTTGTCCCTCGTCTCTTCCAAAAGGTCTAAATTGAGTAGAAGGTGTGCCGAGTTCTGTGTCTCGTTGTACTGCTATACCCGCAATGTGGGTACACCGAGCTCGACCAGGATGACCGCTTCAGTGCTGAAGATGAGGTTGAAAGGTGTTTCGCCCATCGCCATTCTGGGCGTTGTATGATAGGCCCATAGGACAATTGGGAGCTCCTCTGCCCATCTACCTTTGGCCTGGTCCAGTCTGGTCCGAAGCCCATGAAGGATGGTCCGGTTGGTCACTTCAGCCTCCCCATTCGTTTGGGGGTGAGCCACCGAGATGAACCGATGCTGGATGCCGTGCTCGACATAGAACCCTTCGAATTCCCGGTTGTCAAACTGTCGCCCATTATCAGTAATGATACAGTTGGGGAGCCCGAAATAGTAGATGACTGACTTCTAGAAGAACTGGCGAACGTTGGCCTCTGTGATTCGGGCCAGCGGCTCGGCTTCGAACCACTTGGTGAAGTAGTTGATCACCACCAACAGGAACTTCCGCTACCCTAGCACGGTGGGGAATGGCCCAAGGATATCCATCCCCTACTAGGCAAAAGGCCAGGGGGATGAAAGCTGAGAGATCGGTGCCACCGGTTGGCATTGTATGTGGGAATGGCGTTGGCATTTGTCACACTTCCTGATGAAAATGGCCGCGTCCTCCCTCATAGTCTCCCAGAAGTAGCCCTGACGAAGGGCTTTGTATGCCAGAGTCCTTTCCCCAACGTGATTCCCACAAAGGCCTTCGTTTATCTCCTGGAGCACGAAGGCTGCCTCTGCGGGCCTGAGACACCTCAGAAATGGGTACGAGTGAGATCGGCGGTAGAGCCGACCTTCTATTAGAATGAACCGGGAGGCCTTCTTCTTCATGAGGCTGGCCTCCCTGCGATCCTCCGGTAAGGTGCCGTCCATGATGAACTTGACGTATTTGTCCATCCAGCTCGGCTCGAATGTCACTTGCTGCACCTCCTCCGGGCTTTCATAACTAGGATCTTCAAGGTACTCGATGTAGGCGCATCCTAGTGACGAGTCTGGCAAGGTCGCGAGCCTCGACAGTGCATCCGTGCGAGCGTTCTCTCCGCGGGGGATGTGGAAGATATGGAAGCAGCGGAAGCCTGCGGTACTTGTGCGGACCTTATCCAGGTACCTCATCATCTGGGGATCTCTGGCCTTATATTCTCCTAAGACTTGTCCGGCAACCAACTGGGAGTTGGTGAAGACTTTCAGGCTCTAGACGCCCAGCTCGCGGGATACCCTTAGACCCGCGAGGAGCACCTCATACTCTGCCTGATTGTTTGTTGCGGCGAACTTGAACCGGAGGGCACACTCTGCCACAACCCCATCTGAATTGGTGAGCATAAGGCCCGCTCTGCTCCTACCGGAATTGGAGGCAACGTCCACGTGGAGGATCCAGGGGTCCTCCCATGGTTCGGGCTCGATTTGACCATCTGGAGTCGTCTACTCCGGCTCCTCGGTGGGCCCTGTGCATTCGACCACGAAGTCGACCAGGACTTGGATCTTTTGCGATGACCTCGGTCGATAAGTGATATCGAACTCGCTCAGCATCAGTGACCATTTGGCCAGCCTCCCAGAAGTCTCAGGATGGCTTAGTATGGTCCTCAGCGGCTGATCGGTCATAACCGCAATGGGGTGCGCTTGGAAGTAGGGCCTGAGACGCTTAGCAGACATTATTAGAACAAAAATGAGTTTCTTAGAGTGAGTATACCTGATCTTTGCATCATGGAGGATTTTGCTGGCGTAGTACACCGACTTTTAGGATCTGTCTGCATCTGTGCGGACGAGGACCAAGCTGACGGCTCCAGGGGTGACCGCCAGATAGAGCTGGAGTTCTTCCCCTCCTTTCGATCGGGAGAGTAGAGGGGGAGAAGTCAGGAAGTCCTTCAGCTATTCGAAGGCTGTCTTGCACTCCTCCATCCAGGTGAAGTCGTGCATCTTGTGCAGCGTCTTGAAGAAGGGGAGACAGTGATCGGTCGATCTCGAGATGAACCGGCTCAAGGCTGCAATCCGCCCCGTCAGGCGTTGGACTTGCTTCTTAGATGTAGGGTGCTCCATGTCGATGATCACCTGGACCTTCTCCAGGTTAGCTTCGATGCCTCTCTGAGTGACCATAAAGCCAAGGAACCTCCCGGCCGCCACCTCAAAGGCGCACTTCGCCGGGTTGAGCCTCATCTGGTGCTTTCGGCAGTTATGAAATGCTTCAACGAGGTCAGCAACATGGTCGGAGCCCGGCTTGCTCATGACCAGCATGTCATCCACGTACACCTGCATGTTTCTGCCAATTTGGTCTTTAAAGACCCTGTTGACCAAACGCTGGTATGTGGCCCCAGCATTCTTTAGACAGAAGGACATCATTCTATAGCAGTATGTCCCTTGGTTGATGATGAAGGCGGTGTGTTCCTCATCCTCTGGGTGCATCCGTATTTGGTTGTATCCAGAAAATGCATCCATGAATGAGAGCAGGTGGTGCCCCGAGGTGGCATCCACCAGCTGGTCGATTTTCGGCAGGGAGAAGCTATCCTTTGGGCATGCCCTGTTGAGGTCGGTGTAGTCAACACAGATCTTCCACTTGCTGTTGCTTTTCTTGACCATCACCACGTTCGCCAGCCAGCTCAGATATTGCACCTTACGAATGAAACCAGTGGCGAGGAGCTTATCTACCTCCTCGTTGATGGTTGCCTGTCTCTCTGGGGCGAAACTCCTCCTTTTATACCGAACTGGTCGGTACTTCGGATCGATGCTCAGTTTGTGGGTGATGATGTCGGAGGGGATGCCCGGCATATCTGCCACCGTCCAAGCAAACACGTCCGCATTCGCCCGTAGAATTTCCAGCAGGTGGGCCCTCTCATCATCGAGCAGCTGGGCCCTGATCTGCACCGTCTTCGCCTAGTCGGCCCCGAAGGGATAAGACAGCAGGCGTTCGACCGGACCACCCCTAGGATCCTGAGCCCTTTGGTCTGGCAAAAAGGGGCTACACGGAGTCACGTTCAATGAGATATCATATATCCCACTTGCAGTCACATCAGTGTCACTACACTCCTTTGGTCAAGAGGACAACCAAACGATGTGAACCACAACAACCTATACTTGATACATTACCGTCCAGTATAATGTATCCTTTGGTTGTGAACCTGGTTTAAGGACCACTCGATATATCCTCTCTATATCGAAGTTAGTGTAGTCCTAAGGACTTTATCACATGAAAAGAGTTTATTACAGGAAAAGTCAGAATGTGATGAGCTGCCAAAATAATATTTATTAATTCATACAAAGAGTATAATACTCAGTTCAACCGCCTACAGCCTAGGCGATTGGCTTTGGAACACAATTCCTAACACAATCTCACTCCTACCCACTCTTGAAGTGCCTCAGGCCCATAGAGGCAGCCTTCATGCTCCAGAAGATACACGAAGGCCTTTGTCGGAATCATGTGGGGGGGGAGGACTTTGGCATACAAAGCTCTTCGCCAGGGCTACTTCTGGGAGACCATGAGGGAGGATGCGGCCGACTTCGTCAAGAAGTGTGACAAATACCAGCGCCATTCCCATATACAGCACCAGCCGGCAACGCCGATCTCCAAACTTTCATCCCCCTGGCCCTTTTCCCAGTGGGGGATGGACATCCTGGGACCATTTCCTACCACACCTGGACAACGGAAGTTCCTGCTAGTGACGATCGACTACTTTACCAATTGGGTCGAAGCGGAGATGCTAGCTCGAATCACAGAAGCCAATGTTCGCCAATTCTTTTGGAAGTCAGTCATCTGCCGCTTCAGACTCCCCAATTATATCATCACCGACAACGGGTGGTAATTTGACAACTGGGAGTTCGAAGGGTTTTGCGCCGAGCACAGCATCCAACACAGGTTCACCTCAGTAGCTCTCCCCCAAACAAATGGAGAAGCCGAGGTGACTAACTGGACCATCATTCAAGGACTTCAGACCAGGCTGGACCAAGCCAAGGATGGATGGATGGAGGAGCTTCCAAGCATCCTATGGGCCTACCACACAACGTCCAGGACGGCGATGGACGAAACACCCTTCAACCTCGTATTCGGTGCCCAAGCAATCATCTCGATTGAGCTCGATGTGCCCACATTGTGGGTGTAGCAGTACGACGAGACACAGAACCCTGCGCACCTCCTGCTCAATTTAGACCTCCTAGAAGAAACGAGGGACAAGGCTTGGCTCCGGATGGCGGCATATCGGCAACGAGTGGCCCGGTATTACAACACGCAGGTGAAGCCGAAGACCTTCTAACCCGGTGACCTGGTGCTGCGCCGAGCCGAAGCATCTCAACCCCGAGAGTGCAGTAAACTCTTACCGAATTGGGAGGGTCCCTACAAGGTGGCTGAGGCCCTCCCGCATGGGGCCTACTACCTCGAGGACTTAGATGGTGCCAGATTCCCTCGAACATGGAATGCTAGCAATTTGATGAGATACTATCAATGGTGTAAGGTTTTCTTCCATTAATAATAAAGATTTTTCTTTGCGCAAAAGGTTATCTGCCTTGCAGGAAGGTTCCAACAATGTTCGAGCCCAGCTCCAAGATACCAATTCCTGAGCCCAGCTCTTAGGAAACCAAGACCCGGGGCCCAGCTCTCCGGAAGACGAGTCTTCGAGCCTAGCTCCAAGACTCCAATTCCTGAGCCTATCTCTCAGGCAACCAAGACCCGGGGCCCAGCTCTCCGGAAGACAAGTCTTCGAGCCCAGCTCCAAGACACCAATTCTTGAGCCCAGCTCTCAAGCAACCAAGACCCGGGGCCCAGCTCTCCGGAAGACGAGTCTTCAAGCCCAGCTCCAAGACATCAGTTCCTGAGCCCAGCTCTCAGGCCAACCTAGACTGGGGCCCAGCTCTCCGGCCAGCAAATCTTCGAGCCCAGCTCTCCGGCCAGCAAATCTTCGAGCCCAGCTCCAAGACACCAACTCCTGAGCACAGCTCTCAGGCAAACCCGAACCGGGGCCCAGCTCTCCGATCAGCAATTCTTTGAGCCCAGCTCCAAGATACCAACTCCTGAGCCCAGCTCTCAGGCAACCAAGAGTCGGGGCCCATCTCTCCGGAAGACAAGTCTTTAAGCCCAGCTCCAAGACACCAGTTCTTGAGCCCAGCTCTCAGGCCGACCTGGACCAAGGCCCAGCTCTCGAGCCAGCAAGTCTTCGAGCCCAGCTCTCCAGAAGACAAGTCTTCGAGCCCAGCTCCAAGACACCAACTCCTGAGCACAGATCTCAGGCAAACCCGGACTGGGGCCCAGCTCTCCGGCAGGCAATTCTTCGAGCCCAGCTCCAAGACACCAACTCCTGAGCCCAGCTCTCAAACAACCAAGACCTGGGGCCCAGCTCTCTGGAAGACGAGTCTTCGAGCCCAGCTCCAAGATACCAGTTCCTGAGCCCAGCTCTCAAGCCGACCTGGACCGAGGCCCAACTCTCCGGCCAGCAAGTCTTCGAGCCTAGCTCTCTGAAAGACAAGTCTTCGAGCCTAGCTCCAAGATACCAACTCCTGAGCACAACTCTCAGGCAAACCTGGACCGAGGCCCAGCTCTCCGGCTGACAATTCTTCAAGCACAGCTCCAAGACACCAACTCCTGAGCCCAGCTCTCAGGTAACCAAAACCCGGGGCCCAGCTCTCCGGAGGATAATTCTTCGAGCCCAGCTCCAAGACACCAACTCCTGAGCCTAGCTCTCAGGTGACCAAGACTCGGGGCCTAGCTCTCCAGAAGACAAGTCTTCGAGCCTAGCTCCAAGACATCAAGACCTGAGCCCAACTCTCAGGCATTCAAGCCCGGGGCCCAGCTCTCCAGCACCAAAGCCTCGAGCCTAGCTCCAAGTCATCCAAGACCTGAGCCCAGCTCTCAGGCATTCAAGCCCGGGGCCCAGCTCTCCGGCACCAAAGCCTCGAGCCTAGCTCCAAGGCATTCAAGACCTGAGCCCAGTTCTCAGGCATTCAAGCCCGGGGCCCATCTCTCCAGCACCAAGTCTTCAAGCCCAGCTCCAAGGCATCCAAAACCTGAGCCCAACTCTCAGGCATTCAAGATCCGGGGCCCAGCTCTCCGGAAGACAAGTCTTCAAGCTCAGCTCTTTAGCATCAAAGACCTGAGCCCAGACAAAGTAGAGCCCTCCTCTCTAATCTCCCTACACAAAGAAGAAAGAAAAAGAGAGAGAAGGAGAAGAGAAAGGAGGAGACATTTGCACCACAAAAATAAAAAAAAGAAAAATAAAAGAAAAAGGAGTTGGACTGATAAAAGCACTCTTCATTACTTCACAAAAGGTATTACACTATTCCCCGAGCCTTGACATGCCAGGCTTCCTGGACCAACAAAAAGAAAAATTACAAAGGACTTAAGGGTCCTACTCTACTCAACCGATGCCTTCCCCGGACGGTGCCTGATCCGGATCTCTCCCTCCTCAGCCTCCATTGCCGGGGTGCATTCCTCGGTGACCGCTGCTGGAGGAACTTCCTCAGTCGCTGCGGCCCTCGGAGCCGCCTCAGCTACCATAACTGCTGGAGCTGGTTTGGTTGCTGCCACCTGTGGAGCCGGTTCAACCGTCGTCATCTGCGGGGCCGGTTCAGTGCACGCCAACACAGCCGAGGTCGCCCGCAGAGGAGGCCCGGTCGTAGCAGTGCTTTCCTCCATCGTGGCCGGCGCCGGGGATGAAGTCTTCATGCCCGGGAGTCGGAGGGCGGCCATCCGCTTGTCTGAGATAATTCCACACAATTAGGACCGGCAGTAAGCAAATCTCTTGGAAAAGGAGTCCGTCGTCGCTTCCTTGAAGTCCGCCAAGTACTCTGGGGAGGCCTTGAAATTGGACACCACATCGGCAATCTCCTTCCTCACGGCCTTCGCCTGGCGGGATGCCTCAGATGACTTCTCCTCCACACGTTCAGCCCGGTGGATCACCTCAGCCATCCCTCTCTCCGCTGCCTCGATCGAGCTGGCGATGGTGGAAGCCTTCCCCTCCACCTCTACGGCCCTTTGCTCAGCGGCCGCGGCCTTCTCAGCGGAGATGGCCCATTTTCTTCCCGCCTCTGACTCGGCTCGGAGCTCCTTCAATCGAGTCCTCTTCACATCGAGCTACCCCTCGAGCCCCCTCTTGAGTCGCTCGACATTGGCGACCTCGCCCATGAGGCTCTTGACCTTCGTATTGTCCTCCTAGGCCTCGTCATTCTTTTGCCTCACCTTGGTCCTTAGCGACTCAAGTTTCGCCTACTGCTCTTTGTCCCTCCTGGTCTAGTTACGGCAGAAGTCCCAGATAAGGATGAGCTCCCTACCTTGCTGCATCAAAGAGCATGTTAGTCGTGATAGAAAGGAATGTTAGGAGGAATGAAGCAAGGCGGGAGGAAACTTACGGCATAGAGGTTGGAGAAGGACACGCTGATGACATCGCCGAGGAGTCTCCCACTCCCTTCCCGCCGATCGCAGGATGGAACGGAGAAGTCCATCATCCGCTCGGCGAGATTCGGGTCCTTCATGAGGGAGACATTGGGCCCCAATCTGAAAGGGACTCGGCGATAGTCCTTATCTTTCTTTCCCTACACCGACGCGGACTCCTCAGCAGCAGGAGAAGCCCTCGGTGCAGGTTACGAGCTCAGCACCGATTTGGACCATGCCGCTAATGCCGGCCTCGCACCTTCTGGCTTTCCATCCTCCTCGACTTCTATGATCTCCGAAGGAGGGGTTGCCACCGTAGCAGCAGCGGCAGCCGATCTGGCCCGGGCCACCACCTTGGACTCAGGCACTAAGGTCGGATCGCACAGCCTCGAAGGCTTCGAGACGGGCTTTGCTACCCTCTTCCACCTTCGCTCAGGAACGGGCACGGCTCTGCACCGGCCTCACACCATCGTCCGCACGAGCCCTCTTCGGAGCGGGCTCGCTAGCCTTCGCCGCCTGATTTTGCTCCTCGATGAAGGAGAACAGTTGGTCCATCAAGAACTTCATGCCTGCACCAAGGAAGACGCAGTCAGCTCCAAGCTCAAAAAATAAAAAAGAAAGAAGAAAGAAGAGAAAAAAGGGGGAAGAAAAGGGTGGTCAAGCCGAACTCACCTGATTCCTGCGTCGAGCTGACCCCGGCCTCGTAGAGATTCTGCTCCGACAACAGGACCTCGAGTGAAGGGATCTCGGTAGAGTGAAGCTGCTCGTACAATTCGAGGTCGGCTACTTCGATCAAGGAGTTCTGGTTGGGAGATCGATCCGAGTCGCTCAAAGCCCAGTCGACCCCCTCGATCGAGGCAAAAAAATACCTACTCTTCCACTCCCTAATGGAAGAGGGGAGCTCAAACCTAATACCCCAGGGATGGGAGGAAAGATCCCACCACCCCTCCTCGGAGGGGTGGCGCTTCAGGGTGAAGAAAGCCCTGAACAGAGAGAAGCGGGAGACTATCCCGTGAAAGTGACACAGAACGATGAAACAAAAGATCGTTCTGATGGTGTTCGATTCAAGCTGGGCAGGAACAAGGTGGTAGTTAGTCAGGACGGAGAGGAAAAACAGATGGAAAGGGAATCGGAAGCCCCCGGCGAAGGTTTCCTCATAAAAAGCTATCCGACAAGGGCCACTAGAAGTGACTCGTTCCCCCGGATGAGGGATCGAAAGTCGGATGGACTCCGGGATATCATAATCATCCCGGATGCTCGCAAGCTCCATGGTGGTGATTGTTAGACATTAGAATAATGAAAATTAACCCAACTTTATTTGATTAAAATTGATACTTGTTATGAAACTTTGCAGGAATTGACTCCATAAACGTGTAGATCTTGATTTTAGGAGTCCAACGATGCCAACGAAATGTAATTCAGACTTCGAACGGGCCCGAAATGGAATTTAGAAGATTTTAGCACATATTTCAAAGCTGCACGATTTTTGGAGCGGCTTTAAAGCTTTTTGCTGGCTCACGGTGGACCGGCTCAATGGTCCACCGCACGACCTCTTGGTCCACGGCAGCCATTGCTGCCTGTCCACGGGCAGAGCCGTGGACCATTGTGCTCCGATCGCGCCGAAACTCGTCGGAGAGCTTTCCCCGGCACCGCCGAAGCCGCCGCCAACCTTCCCGCCGGCCGAAGAGTCACCGTTCGGCCGGAAAAATGGCTGGAATCCCTGCAACTATGCATCGTCACCCGCAGCCGTGTTCACCTCCGCCATCCGCGTCTCTGCCGCCCGCAGCCGTGTTCGACCTTGCTGCTGCCTCCGCCGTCCGCCGTCGTGTCCGCCCAAGCTTGCCGCCCGCAGCCGTGTCCGCCTCCGCCGTTCGTGTCTCTGCTGCCCGCAGCCATGTCCGCCCATGGCTACGCCGCCAGTTCGCTGCCTCCGCCGTCCTCCGCCATGTCCGCCCACGGCTACACCGCCAGTTCGCTGCACCACCTCCGCCGTCCGCCCCTGCTGCAGCCACCGTCCGCGCCCACGACCACGCTGCCATTCTGTCTTCCCCTGCATCGCCCAAGCTCGCGAGCCACCCCACCACCTGCTGCCATTCCGGCTTCACCGTGAGCCACCACGGAGCCACCGTCCGCTGTTCCCAGCTGTCCGCCCAAGTCGTCGCAAGATGCCTAGCGCCTGCTGCCGTGCCCGCTGCCGCCGTGTCCGCCCCATCCCCGTCGTCACCTTCGTTCCCAAGCTCCTGGAGCTGCTTGTCACCGCCCCTGTTGTTCAGACCGGGATGTCCAAAAAAAAGGAAGCATCGGAACGAGAAGAGATGTCGGACGGCGCTGGATGGACGCGGGATTGTGCGAAAGAATTTTTGAGTTTGATTTTTGAGATGGGGATGATCGTAAAAAAATATCAGATAAGGAGATAGCGCAGAGTTTGAAAATCAGATTGAGATGAGGAAATCACCGTGCTTCCCACACGAACCCGACACAGTATTTTTCATCTATAAATACCTCGATGATTCTTTTCTGCAAAAAGGGAGAATTTTTGGGGAGGTTCCACTTGCTGTCCGTAGTTCCAGTTCCTGTTGTTGTCACAGAGAGTCAGAGTTGGATAAAAAGGGAGAAAGGGACCCTTGTTCCCTTACTTTTCTTTTATTTTCTCTGTACCCCAATTTTTATGCAATAAATATTTATTTGCTTTATATTAATCCATGATTGCTTATTTTTATTTTGAAGTAATGCTGTAGTCATGTTGGATTAGCATTTAAGGTAAGTCGAAGTGAATTAATTTTGACTGACCTATACCTAAGGGACGGGTCGTGATCCACGGGTACGGGCCGTACTCTTGAGATAGGTCATATCTGAATTATTTTCATAAATTTATTATTTGCATCTATTTCTTGCATTAGTTTTAGTTTATTTTAAATCAAAAGAAAATCCTTTTTCAAGATAACCCCAAAGTCTCTGTGGGATCGACCCTTACTCCCGCTATTCTATCCTTTAGAGTAGTGGAATTAAGGTTCTAAATTGGTGCATTGCGACACGCACCAGATTTTTGGCGGCTTCGACGGTGCCGGGGGAAGCTCTCTGACGAGTTTCGGCGCAATCGGAGCACGATGGTCCACGGCTCTGCCCGTGGACCGGCAGCAATGGCTGCCGTGGACCAAGAGGTCATGCGGTGGACCATTGAGCCGGTCCACCGTGAGCCAGCAAAAAGCTTTAGGGCTGCTCCAAAAATCGTGCTGCTTTGAAATCTGTGCTAAAATCTTCTAAATTCCATTTCGGGCCCGTTCGCAGTCCGAATTACATTCCGTTTGTGTTGTTGAACTCCTAAAATCAAGATCTACATGTTTATGAAGTCAATTCCTACAAAGTATCATAAAAATTATCAATTTTAATCAAATAAAGTTGGGTTAATTTTTATTATTCTAATGTTTAATAATGATCATCGAAGCAATCCCTCCGGGATCTGTTGACCGAGAGGGTTCGGGGGCAGGAGCAGAAAGAGAAGACAGACGAGGTGGAGGAACGGACCCGGGTTCCTTAATAGCTACGAGACCAAGGGGACGCCTTCTGCTAAACTCATAGCGCGCCGCCTCCCTTTCCTCGTCAAAAAAAAGAAAGAGTTTTCGGCCTAGAAGATCCGGCCTCGTCTTGGCAAGAAGGATGGAAGTTCGGACCGAAACGAGTCATGGTGAGAGAAGGAGAAGGTGAAAGAAGACCTAAGAGGATCCCTAGCTGACAAGCGGGAGAAAGAAGGAGACTAACCTGCTAAGAGCTTGGGGAGACAGAAACGGTCAGGGGAGATAGAAGAAGAGCCTCTGTACGACTGCGGGCATGAAAGATTTGAAAGAAGGTGAGTTTTGGAAAAGTTACCTTTCTTTTCAAAGTGACTGTGCCCGACCGTACCATTACGGCTCCACCACTGAGGGATGCTTGCCGTGTGTCGTTGATCGCACGGGGTAGGCGTCTTATTTCGACTGCAACCATTCTAAATTTCGTGCCCACAATAATTGCTCCTCGGATGTGGCCACGTGGCGCCACCACATGGCTTGGGGAACCGCCTCACGAAGCACCGTCAATCACTATCATTACTGTGCCAGATCCTCACCTTTCCACGTTAGCACCATAATTACTCCCTTCATCCCGAGCGCCACTGATGAGGGACAGAGTTTGATAGGATCGTTGGTGAGCCTAGAAGTCACCAAAATTAGGGTACTATTTTTTTTTTTTTGATATATTTTTTTTCTAGGGATGGCGAAGGAATAGTGGGGATGGAGGACAAGGATCTGGATCTCATGGACTTTGGGACTTATCCTAATGAAGAGACCTCTCACCTCTAAGGCATTACACCCTCCTCGATACTTGGAGGCGCTAGGTTGAATCTCAAAGGTCATGAGGGGTTAAAGAAAATGGGTTGGGAAGGAGGATAACTAGGACCTCACGCCCATGCCCGAAGGCAAGAAGAATCACTCTTCTAAAAACTCAATTTTTTTTTCTCCAAAATTTTTTTTTTACAAAGGACTGAGGGTGATATTTATAGACTAAAAAAAGTCCAACCCTCATTTGAATTTGAATACAGGATAAAAAGATAGGGATGACTCAAATTCAAATACAAGATAGGATAAGATAAGTCTATCCATATCTCAATCATAACCAACCAAATCCTAATTCAAAATTCAAACACAAGATAAATCCCAAACTAATTTATTAAAATCTATGCTACTCTGGGATCAGTGCTGCTATGGGATCAGTGCTGCTTTAGGATCGGTGCTGCTATGGGATCAATGCTACTCCGGGATCAGTGCTGCTCTGAGATCCCCATCATTCTCCTGAGGTGGGGAGAACTCGACTCCGTCGAGTCAGAATCAGGGGGACGTTGGCGAAACTAAATCCAATCAATTAAAGGGGCACTGCTCTAAGATCTGTTTGGCTCTGAGAATCGTACAACATTGAAAATCGTACAACACTGAAATCCGTATAGCTTTAAGGATGGTGCATGTTGAAGTCGACAATAGGGAGGGCAACTGCTTTAACGAACGTGCAGTGCATTCACGTTCATGCCGATGCTTCCTGGGCTTTCAATCCATGGAACAGAGGATGTCTTCGGAGGAGGGAAGTCTGACGAGCTTCATCGCCTGTCCATATTCCGATCGAGGGAAGCCTTTCCGGTGGCGAGGGAAGAGCACGGACGTGTTCGATGGGCTGGACAGGCGAACTGGCTACGTTGGTGGTAGCGGATCCGATCGGTGCCATGAGGGGAGGAGAGGACCAAAAATTGATGATAGGTCACCAAAAGCAGGGGCTGCCATGGGGCAGCCTCCATCCACTCCTCGGCCCGGTGCAGGAGGTGCCGTAGTGCTTCAAAGATGATCCGGACATGACGGATGATGTCCCGGAGGTAGATCTTGTCGACGTCGGCGATGGAGGAAACAACGTAGCGGAGGAGCTTGTAGATGAGCTGGAGGTGGGGCCAGGCAGGATCGAGGTAGGGGTCCTCCTCCGAGTCAGTGCTCTCAAAGCTGGTATTCTCATGGGATGCCGGCGGGAGGCAGTGGAAGATGTTGACGCTGATGGTGCGGACGAGCTCTTCTTGGACGGACTCGGAGATTCGGTCGGAGCCAGATTGGATGAAGTCGACGAGCTCGAGGAGGATATGGTGCTTGGCCTCCTTCTCGCGGGCGAATTTGAGGGTGTTAGAGAAGTCGAAGACCATAGCACAGATCTGGAGCTTCCGGAGGAAAAGGGCTTGGCGCTCAGGGACAGGGACGTCACGGAAGAGGAGGAGAGCCTCAGTTTGCATCGTCGTGGTTACGCCGAAGGAAGCCTGGGGGTGGGAGTTAGGTGCACCACTGGTGATGGAGGAGACGATAAAGACGGCGAAGAGGAAGGCATCGCAGTTAGTGTTGCAGAAGAAGCCGACAGCGAAGGAATGGCCATCAATGGGGTGGTCGCTACAGAGGAGGATGAGATGGACCATGAAGCCATCCATGTAGGTGAAGCTGTGCTTGGTGCTGCCAATAACTTCCGACCGATGCAAATGTCTGGGCTCTTGGGGGCATCCTCTTTGCCCTTGTTTCTTTTTTTTTCCTTTGTTTTTTTTTTGGGTTGAATCCGGGAAGTGGGGGACGGCTGGTAAGAAAAAATTTGAAATGATATGAAGGTACCCTAATTTTTCTGGGCTCTGATACCAAAATTGATGAGGGACAGAGTTTGATAGGATCGTTGGTGAGCCTAGAAGTCACCAAAATTAGGGTACTATTTTTTTTTTGATATTTTTTTTTCTAGGAATGGCGAAGGAATAGTTGGGATGGAGGACAGGGATCTGGATCTCATGGACTTTGGGACTCACCCTAACGAAGAGACCTCTCACCTCTAAGGCATTACACCCTCCTCGATACTTGGAGGCGCTAGGTTGAATCTCAAAGGTCATGAGGGGTTAAAGAAAATGGGTTGGGAAGGAGGATAACTAGGGCCTCACACCCATGCCCGAAGGCAAGAAGAATCACTCTTCTAAAAACTCAATTTTTTTTTCTCCAAAAACTTTTTTTTACAAAGGACTGAGGGTGGTATTTATAGACCAAAAAAAGTCCAACCCTCATTTGAATTTGAATACAGGATAAAAAGATAGGGATGACTCAAATTCAAATACAAGATAGGATAAGATAAGCCTATCCATATCTCAATCATAACCAACCAAATCCTAATTCAAAATTCAAACAAAAGATAAATCCCAAACTAATTTATTAAAATCTATGCTACTCTGGGATCAGTGCTGCTATGGGATCAGTGCTGCTCCAGGATTGGTGCTGCTATGGGATCAATGCTACTCCGAGATCAGTGCTGCTCCGGGATCAGTGCTGCTCTGAGATCCCCATCAGCCACGCACTAACTGGTCTCGAGAGTGGGGGGCAAATGATGTGGCGAGATCGTCGACGTGGAACACCTGTCAGATGCCATGTCAGAGTACGCTGCCATGAAGGATATCTCCTCCCGGGCTCCTTTCCCGGGCTGAGCTCCCTCGTCGGGCTGAGCTCCCTAGAACGCCGGGGCCGCCTGCCGAGATCGAGCACCCTCCTTCGCCAGGTCGGCTCCCACGAGATCGGGATGCCTAGGTCGGAGCTTAACGACTTCCCCAGATCGAGCCCCTCGAAGTCGAGTTCCATGGCCCGAAGTCGAGCTCAGCCCTCCTCCACCACGTGAAGCCCCTTCGAGGTCGAGCCCTCCAGTTTGGGGTCGCGTGCTACCCTCCTCCACCAGGTCAAATCCCTCAAAGTCAAGCTCCGTGGTCCGGAGTTGAGTCCAACCCTCTTCTGCCACGTGGAACCCCTTCGAGGTCGAGCCCGGCGGAGCCTAGTCCTGCTCTCCAGCTCGGCCACCACCTCAGCCAGGGCGCCAACCACCAAGGAAGCGGCACCTCCCCTCCAAGGATGCCGGCGGGTCTCCCAAAGGCCACGAAGCAGTGCCCGCCATGCCGCAATAACTGTCCGCCGCTGCCACTTACACCAGAAAGGAAGGAAGTTCCCTGACCAAGACACCATGCCCTCCACCAACCATCCGAACCACCAGAAGAGGGGAGCCAGCCAGAAGGCACGAATCCCGAAGGCAGCGGCCCATCGATCGAGGCCCTGCCAAGTTTTTCGGAATGGGATAACCGGAGGGAATGTCAGGGCACATGGAAGCTTCCCCTACTGCATGTCAGGAAAGACGTCCCGTCCACGGCACGGTACCTCGCCGCACATGCCTGCCAACATGGGGGAGATCCTGAGGCAAGCCAAAACTAAAAAACCCAGCAAGAGTAAGCCAAAAAGCACAACAACAAGACCACTTACATGGGTAACAAAAAAAGGAGAGAAATGCTACACAGGAGGACCCTTCCACCTCGGCTATCATCTCTCCCAGCTCGCTCTCACTTCTATTCATACCACACTCACTTCTCCTAGCATGGAGTCCATCAAGAGGGGCTCAACCAGGAGGATATATTCTCCTGAATCGTCACTGACTTGACCATCAAAGCGCCCCCACTGGAATCCCCAGCCTGGGTCTCTAACGTTGTTTCCCTGCAGGTCCTGAAGAACGAAGAGCTCCCGGAAAGATAATTGACGGTCCGACGCCCCCAGCAGCTACGAACCACGATGATCTTGGCGGCAACAATAGATGTTCCCTAAGTCCTCTCCTAGTTAGGATATGATTACAAAGTTGAGTGGGAGAGGGATTACAAGTTTGCTTAAAATCAGGAGAATACAATTTGAGTGCAAATAAAACTAGATCTCCTTGTTTGAATTGAATTTCTCCCTTCCTTGGACTTAGTCAAAGGCACCTTGGGCTTGGTCTCTTGGGCTTAGATGCCTAAAGTAGAGTTGGGCTTGGCTTTAGGGCAGCAAGGGGCGTCCTCCATTGGTTTGGTGCATGGGCTTATGGGCCCTGGAAGCTGGGACACCCTGGTATCAGCATATTCCTTGGAATCTTGGTTCTAGTACTGGACTAATATACAAGTACAGGACTCAATGACTGGACTAAGGTTGAGACAAATCAACTAGTCTCAACTTATTACATGACTCAATCTTACTTGATTACAAAATTTGACACATGGCTAAGTAAACCAGATAGGGCCCAGTAATCTGTCTGATCTTGATGCCCCCACCAATTCTCTCGGGGTGGGAGGAACTCGACTCCATCGAGTAGGGGTCAACTTGGCTCTCATACTTCTCAAGAAGGTATGGGTTGAGGCACTGCAGATCCTCACAAGTGATCCACGAGTCTTCAGATTCCGGCCGACCTTGTCATCTGACCAAATACCTCCGATAGCCTTTGTTTCAAGTACTAATGGCTTGATTATCCAGGATTTGCTCAATCCTTTCCTCACTTATAGGCCAAATTGTAAGTAGACTCTAGGGTGGGTTCACTCTTAAGAAAAGGAAGATGTTCAAAGAGCTCGCTAGGCATCGCTATTGGCTCCCGATACTTCATAAGATCTGAAATATTGAAGGTGGACCCTATACCTAATTCGGGTGGCAACTTGAGCACATAGGCATCGAATCCAGCTCTCTTTATTATTTTGTACGGTCCAGCTTTGCGAGCATGAAATTTCTTTGCGGTCCCTAGAGGAAACCACTCAGGCCTAAGCTTGATCATTACAAAATCCCCTACAGAAAACTCTTTAGCTTGTTTTTAGGAAGCAGCCAAGTTTTTATAGGATGCATTACTTATGTTCATCTTTAGGCTAATTTTCTGATGCAAATGCTGTGTAGAGGTCAGTGTATATGTAAACAGATGGATTAGGTTTGTGGACTGATTGGGCTCTTGGGACCTAAACCTAATAAACTATAGGCTCTCTAGGTTTGACTTTAGTTTGGCACGCATATAAAAATTTAACAGGAACCCTTAATAGATACCAAAGAGTTTTCCAAAAGTATGATGCAAACATGACAGGCTCAATGAATGCATACAATATGCATACCTCTACATGATGCAGGCGAATGGTTAAAGAAATATAAGAAGATTCAAGAAAAAGCAAAAAATACGAGATGGATTCAGGATTAGTCTGGTGGGGTAGAAAGTAAAAAAAGGGTTCAGGGTTGACTGGAAGAAGTAGGATGTAAGAAAAGGTTTCAGGGATTAGACCTAGACTAATGAGGTTAACCTTATGGGGTTGAGATGTGTCTACTGGGTTTGCATAATGGAAAAATAGGTCACTAATTTCAGGAAAGAAGTTCTCAATGGGAACTACAGAAGGAAATTCATCCTGAGGGTACTGGGTTACAGAGATCAAGTCTTTAATAAACTCTTCTGGCTTATAAAATTCAGGATTGGGCTCTATAATTGGGCTTTCTTCTAGTGGCTCCTCAGGTAAGATCCTAATAATAGTATCTGGGTTCTCTTTCTCTAACTGGTCATCTACTACTGGTCCAGTTTGGGTGTGGTCAAGTTCAACTAATTTTGGATTGACTTCCATCGGGGTATGGTTAGGGTGATGCAGAACAAATAAAGGGATGCGATGCGGAAGTAAATTAAGATTAATCTAATTTTTTTTTTTTTTTTTTTATATGTTTGTAGAAGTTGGCTTCAAATCAAAGAAAAGTTAACCTAACATTGAAAGATATTAATATGATAATTGAAAGCACAATTTGAAGGAAACTAAATTATCAGAGTAGTTCAGAAGCAACGGATCGCTGGGGGTTGAGAAACTCCCAGACCTAGGGTTTCGCTCCGAACTTTCAACAGAACAGAAATAAAGAGAAGAGATGGTTTACCTAACCAGACAATGATCTTCACAGATTTTGGTGGAAGAACTCTCTCGAGCAGATTGTTGGATCCTCGGATTCAGATTTCTTCGCAATGGATCCTCCAATACTGGTCCTTTGGCGGGTTGGCTTCTCCTGAACTCAAGATCTGAAGAGAAGAAAAACAATTGATGGAATCAGAGAGTCAAGGGAAAGATTTACCAGGTTGATGAACTTGAAGATTGAAATTGCTGAAAACTGGATTCTCCTGAATGTTGATGTGATTTTCCTTGGAACTTGCTCTGGATCTGAAGTAGCCGGACTGGATCTGGATGAAGGTGGACAGCCTGGACTTGTAGAGAGAGAGAGGCCGTGGGAGATGGATGGATCTAGGGTTTGATGGATTGAAAATAATGAAGGGTGGCTAGGGTTTTGGAATTTCAAGTGGCTAACCTAGGGTTTTGGATAAAGATGGAGATCTCTCACCTCCTCAAGGCTCCAATGGAACCCGGATTACCCCCTCACGGAGCTCAACACTTAGAATAGTGCGGAAGAAGAGAAACCTAGGTCACTCAACACAAGAGAGTAGCAAAAAAATAATTTTCTTCATTGATTTTCAAAGTTACAAAGAGAGGTCTATTATATAGACCTAAAATTTTCTCCAAGCTTGTACAAATTTCCATGTGGGACTAAACTCCTCCAACCCCTAGATTAGGTAGAAAATCTTCTCTCTTGGCCGACCAAGAGTTCAAAAAAAATTGGGACGGCCATAAAGGAGTTTTTTTTGGAATTTTTATGGCGTCTCCTTTAGAGTTGGATTTGGATTTGGAGTCCTCTTCTTCTTATGGCATTTCTTCTTTTCTTCCACTTCAAGTTAAGCTCTTTGATTTTGATTTGAACTTCAATTAGGAGTAGGTTGGATGTCCTTCTTTGATTTCTTCTCCAAGAGAAGTCTTCTTCCTTCTTTGTTTAGGTAAAATAGGCAGGTATGGGCGCCTCCTTTAAAGTAGCCTCCAATTTGATTTTTTCTTCTTTGGATGTGGGGACCATGACACTGGGATGCCTCTGTGGCGCCTCCTGGACTCTGGCATGTGCTCGGAGTGTGGCTGGGCGTGTGGCTTGGAGTGTGGCCTCCACTTGCTTGAACCTTGATTTGATTGGAAGACAAATGTGGCACCATTTTGGACCAAATTGAAACCACATCGGGACTTGCACCGAGTCAACATGACTCAACAAAATTTAAATGGTGACTCAAGAAATAAATAAAAATAAATAAACTGGTTGACCAAGTCAACCTTTATTACAAACCTAATTTCTCGGGCAAGGTTAATCAGAGATCCAGATGGAGCTCTGAAGTCTTCTTCTGAGTCTAGTGCCCGTACCAATTCTCCCGGGTGGGAGGAACTCGACCCTGTCGAGTAAGGCTCAAGTTGGCTCTGGTATCTCTCCAAGAGGTCTGGGTCCAATTCTTGTAGTTCTTCTCGGGAGATCCAAGAGTCATCAGAATCTGGCCTTCCTTGCCAGCGGACCAGGTACCTTTGGTATCCTCAATTACGAGTAGAGATAACCTGATCATCCAGGATCTTTTCAATCTGCTCTTTCCTCACAGGCCAGTTTGTTGGTGGACACACAGGGTCGGGATCACTCTCAATGATAGGGTTAGGCTCAAAAGGCTCACTAGGAATCACAGCTGGCTCCCTGTACTCTACTAAGTCTGTAATGTTGAAAGTAGAGCTAATGCCTAGTTCTGGAGGCAACTCGAGCACATAGGCATTGGATCCTACTCTCTTTACCACTCTAAATGGTCCAGCTCCCCTAGCATGTAACTTTCTAATGGTTCCAGGAGGAAACCGTTCAGGCCTTAACCTAATCATCACATAGTCTCCCTCAACAAAAGATTTGACTCGCCTTTGAGTATCAGCCAACTTCTTATAAGTTTCATTACTTAAATTTATTTTGGCATGAATTTCTTTATGCAAGTCTTTTACATGCTGTGCAAAATTCTCAGCAGATTCGGAGACTCGAGTGTGGACAGGTAAAGGGACTAGGTCAAGAGGTGTGTGAGGTTTGTACCCATGTACAATTTCAAATGGACTCTTACCCGTAGACCTATTGACCGAGTCATTGTACGCAAATTCTGTCCTTGGTAGGTATAAATCCCAATTTCTGGTGTTTTCACCAACAAGACATCTCAGCAGATTTCCTAGGCTACGGTTCACTACTTCAGTTTGGCCATCAGTTTGGGGATGATAGGCAGCTGAAAACTTAAGTTTTGTCCCTAACTTATGCCAAAGGGTCTTCCAAAAGTAACTGGTGAACCGGACATCCCTATCTGAAACGATTGTCTTAGGTAGGCCATGGAGTCTAACTATCTCATTGAAGAAAAGTGTGGCTACCTTAGACGCATCAAAGGTTTGGGAACAAGGCAAGAAGTGGGCCATTTTAGAGAATCGGTCGACTACGACACAGATAGAATCATGTCTCCTCTGGGTCTTAGGTAAACCTAACACAAAATCCATACTCACATCTTGCCAAGGACGATCTGGGACAGGGAGTGGGGTATAAAGGCCAGTGTTTTGTTTTCGCTGTTTGGCAACAGCGCAGGTCCGACATCTAGCTACAATATTAGCTACATCCCTTTTCAAGCTAGGCCAGAAAAAGTGGTCTTCAATAGCTAGAATGGTCTTGTCTTTTCCAAAATGGCCGGCTAAACCTCCAGCATGGATTTCCCAAATCAAAAATTCCCTAAGAGAAGTTCTAGGGATGCAAAGCCTATTTTTGAAGAACAAAAAACCATCTACAAGGGTATAATCCTGGTGATTACTAGATGGTCCTTGAACTAGATCCTGATACACACTTGTGAAATCCGGACAAGACTCATATTCCTCTTTGATTTGCTCAAACCCTATGACCTCAGTTCTAACAGAAGTTAATAACAGAGATCGGCGACTAAGGGCATCAGCTACCTTATTCTCAACTCCAGCCTTATGTTTCATGACAAAAGTATAGGACTGGATATATTCTACCCACTTAGCATGCCTAGGGTTAAGCTTCTTTTGGGAGTTCAAAATCTAAGAGCCTCATGGTCCGAAAATAGTACAAATTCCTGCGGTAGCAAATAATGTCTCCAGTAACGCAAAGCTTGCACCACCGCATAAAATTCCTTATCATAGGTAGAATACCTAAGCTTAGCATCATTAAGTTTTTCACTAAAGAAAGCCATGGGATGATTCTCTTGGCTTAGGACTCCACCTATTCCTACACCTGAAGCATCACAGGCAACCTCAAACACTTTAGAAAAATCGGGTAATCTTAGAATGGGTGCCTGGGTCATTTTATCCTTAAGATCTAGGAAGGCTTTATGGGCTGACTTAGTCCAATGAAATTCTCCTTCCTAATACAATCAGTGATAGGAGCAGCTAAAGTACTAAACCCCTTGATGAATCGCCTATAGAAGGTAGCCAAGCCGTGGAAACTTCTAACTTCATGCACATTGGTTGGCTCTGGCCAGTCTACTATGGACCTAATTTTCTCAGGATCGGCCGCCACGCCGTCAGGGGTTACTACAAAACCAAGAAAGATAACTCTACTAGTCATGAATTCACACTTCTTAAGATTACCGTAGAGTCTCTCATTCCTCAAAACTTGGCAGACTGCTCTAAGGTGGCCTAGGTGATCTGCTGGGGTCTTACTATAGATCAGGATGTCATCAAAATAGACCACCACAAATTTTCCTATGAAAGCTCTAAGTACCTGGGTCATAATTCTCATGAAGGTACTAGGGGCATTGGACAACCCAAAAGGCATAACAACCCATTCATAAAGACCATCCTTAGTTTTGAAAGCAGTTTTCCATTCATCCCCGGGTCTAATCCTAACCTGATGATAGCCGCTTTTGAGATCAATCTTAGAAAAAACCATTGCACCAACCATCATATCAAGCATGTCATCTAGTCTAGGGATGGGAAACCTATATTTGATTGTAATTTTATTGATGGCACGACTGTCAACACACATCCTCCACGTGCCATCTTTCTTTGGGGTCAGTAAGGCTGGGACTGCACAAGGGCTAAGACTTTCTCTAATAAACCCCTTCCTCAATAATTCTCCAACCTGCTTTTGCAGTTCTTCATGCTCAGATGGATTCATCCTGTAATGGGGCAAGTTGGGCAAAGTCGCTCCTGGGATTAGATCTATGGCATGCTGGATATCCCTAAGAGGTGGAAGGTGGTCTGGCAAATCCTCGGGAAAGACATCCTCAAATTCTTTTAACACAGGTTTAACTTCTTGAGGAGGCTCTGAGGGTTCCGAAGTTCTAAGTTCCTTAGCAGTCAACATCCAGATGGGTGAACCACTATGAATTTCTTGTTCTAGATCCTTAGCACTGATTAGGTTCACTCCAGTTTTCATCTCCTTAACCTTACCGGCTCCTTTAGTTACCTTGTCCTTAGGGGGAACTGAATGGATCGTAATCTTCTTCCCATTGAAACTAAAGACACAGGTATTGGATTTTCCTAAGAGGGTGGCATCATGATCATACAACCAAGGTCTTCCGAGAATTATACTGCTCACCCCCATGGGTAAAACATCGTGCCAAATCTTTTCGTGATAAGATTGCATTTGGATTTGGACTTGACATCTAGACTGGATGGGTATGGAGGTAGAATCTACCCAAGAAACCTTATAGGGATTGAGATGGGGAACTGGGATTAAGCCTAACATCTTGACAGTGCTAGTAGAGATGGCATTTACACAGCTCCCACTATCTATGATGATCTTACATACCTTATCCCCTAATTTAAGAAAAGTCTGTAGGATGTTAGTCCTACGCCAATCCTCTTGAAATAGATTCTGGGATAGGATGCATCTTACAACTCCTAATTGGTCAGATTCATTGGGTTCCTCCTCTCCTTCATACTCCTCAACCAAATTCATTCTGGCCTCATAAACTTCTTCTTCAAATTCCTCACTGGGCTCGAATTATCATTCTCTCCCTCTTCTATGTAAAGGGATCTCCGTGGGCACTGGCTAGCAACATGACCTACCTTATGACACTTGAAACAGGCTATGGCAGTACACTGACTGGAAATGTGACCTGGTTTCTGACACTTAAAACAGGTGATATTTGAACTAGGGGTTCTCTGGGTGTCAGGTGCCTTACCTTTGTCCATGGGCCTAGGGGTAGAAGTACCCTGAAAAGGTTTACTATGGATAACTTGGCTAGGTCCATTCCTTGGGATTGGGGCACTAACCCTAGAAGGTATAGGTCCTCTCTGAAATTTCTCAGTGTTCAGTGCAATCTGGTAGGCTTGGTCTAGATCAGTAACCTCTCTCAGAAATAGTTTTCTCTTGATATCTTCCCTCAGTCCAGCCCTAAATCTAGACAAAGTGACTTCGTGGGCTTCACTCACATCACATCTCATTAGGTATTCATCAAAAGTAGCTATGTAGTCTGAGACAGATCGGTTTCCTTGTTTCAGGTTTTGCCATTGGTCTAACAGGTTTTGCTGGTATGAAATGGGTAGGTATTTATCTCTCAGTTTTTCTTTCATACCCTGCCAAGTGGTTATGGGCTCAACATTCCGTCTCCTAGTGGTTAGCTCAATGTTCCCCCAGTATAACCTAGCTTGACGCACTAATTTCATCTTGGCAAACTTGTATTTCCTCTCCTCAGACATAGCATACCACTCAAAGTATTGGTCCATCTCACCCTCCCAATCAGAATACACCTTAGGGTTCAGACTACCATCAAAAGTGGGTGCATCTAATTTGATGTTCCTGATGAACCTATCATCTCTATCTTCAGG
This sequence comes from Areca catechu, assembly GCA_021397845.1. Taxonomy (NCBI): domain Eukaryota; kingdom Viridiplantae; phylum Streptophyta; class Magnoliopsida; order Arecales; family Arecaceae; genus Areca; species Areca catechu. The sequence continues at coordinate 2,834,590 of CM038050.1, read as the reverse complement.
CTCTGGGTCAGGCCTCCTATGATTAGGTTCAGGATCTCTATATAAAGGCCTTCTAGGCTCCTGATGTGGGTGAGGTTGAGGCACATTAAAATCGGGGTCAGGAGTCCAATTCCGATGCCTAGGTTCTTCAAGTACTTGGACTCGGTCCCTAAGTTGGGTAAGATCCTCATGAATTTGTGCGCTAAACTGGGCCACAGTGTTTGTCATATCCTGATTCATTTTAGCCATACTTTCAGTAAGAGTTCTGATCATGGCCTCTAAATCAGGTTGGGTTTGACCAGGTTGATATGGCACTCCGTTTCTGGTAGACATGATGATTCAAGCAAGCACACAAAATGAGACTAGACTAAATCGACTACTGGATCACTAGACCTAGAGTCCAAACTAGATGCCCAATCAGAGTGGCAAGCTAGCCTGTAGTAACTCAGGACTCAGCCAGGCAGGTGTAAGGGGAGTGTTAGGTCCCTGATTGCCAATCCTAGACACCAATCAGTGATTGGCCAGGTAGGCGGACCAGCACATAAGCCCTTCGGGAATGGATCCCTGAACCACCGTTCTAGACACTGAGTGCTAAGCACACACAGAATAACTCGGCAAACTGACTCAACACTAGCCTAGACCCGACCAATTGGTGTCCCTAGCCCACTAGGGCAAATTAGGTCTAACTGATTTTAAATTAGGTCTAGGTTCGAATGATTGGATGGTGGTTTTGGGATAAGGAGAGGTAATCAACTCCTCCCCTTATCTTAGATGCTCAATTGCCCTTAAGTAAATTATGAGATGATCACTCCAAAAAGAATTGAATTGCAGAACATAAAAAACAGAGTTGTTGTATTTTAATGCTCAGAATTTTTACGAAACCAATAAATCACAAAAAATTATGGAAAATAGGTTCAATTATACTGGTTTCAACGAAGCAAAAATCATGCAATTCAGAGTTTTATGCAGGGAAAAATAATTCAGAAAACAGGGCAATTACGGGCTGCAACTAGATTGTCTTCCCCGTTTATAATCCCTGCTACGAAGTTATAACCCAATGGATCCCCTACACGCCCTAGGAACACCCGTGGAATGGGAGGAGGCTTGCACCTCGCTTAGTTCTAGGACCGGATGTCCTGGGGAGTCTACTTCGAGCAGACAAAATAAAAAGAGAAAACAATCAAAACAAGCAAGCAAGCAAATCAGAAATCCTAGACTGGGCTCTGATACCAAAAATGATGCAGAACAAATAAAGGGATGCGATGCGGAAGTAAATTAAGATTAATCTATTTTTTTTTTTTTTTTTTATATGTTTGTAGAAGTTGGCTTCAAATCAAAGAAAAGTTAACCTAACATTGAAAGATATTAATATGATAATTGAAAGCACAATTTGAAGGAAACTAAATTATCAGAGTAGTTCAGAAGCAACGGATCGCTGGGGGTTGAGAAACTCCCAGACCTAGGGTTTCGCTCCGAACTTTCAACAGAACAGAAATAAAGAGAAGAGATGGTTTACCTAACCAGACAATGATCTTCACAGATTTTGGTGGAAGAACTCTCTCGAGCAGATTGTTGGATCCTCGGATTCAGATTTCTTCGCAATGGATCCTCCAATACTGGTCCTTTGGCGGGTTGGCTTCTCCTGAACTCAAGATCTGGAAGAGAAGAAAAACAATTGATGGAATCAGAGAGTCAAGGGAAAGATTTACCAGGTTGATGAACTTGAAGATTGAAATTGCTGAAAACTGGATTCTCCTGAATGTTGATGTGATTTTCCTTGGAACTTGCTCTGGATCTGAAGTAGCCGGACTGGATCTGGATGAAGGTGGACGGCCTGGACTTGTAGAGAGAGAGAGGCCGTGGGAGATGGATGGATCTAGGGTTTGATGGATTGAAAATAATGAAGGGTGGCTAGGGTTTTGGAATTTCAAGTGGCTAACCTAGGGTTTTGGATAAAGATGGAGATCTCTCACCTCCTCAAGGCTCCAATGGAACCCGGATTACCCCCTCACGGAGCTCAACACTTAGAATAGTGCGGAAGAAGAGAAACCTAGGTCACTCAACACAAGAGAGTAGCAAAAAAATAATTTTCTTCATTGATTTTCAAAGTTACAAAGAGAGGTCTATTATATAGACCTAAAATTTTCTCCAAGCTTGTACAAATTCCATGTGGGACTAAACTCCTCCAACCCCTAGATTAGGTAGAAAATCTTCTCTCTTGGCCGACCAAGAGTTCAAAAAAAATTGGGACGGCCATAAAGGAATTTTTTTTGGAATTTTTATGACGCCTCCTTTGGAGTTGGATTTGGATTTGGAGTCCTCTTCTTCTTATGGCATTTCTTCTTTTCTTCCACTCCAAGTTAAGCTCTTTGATTTTGATTTGAACTTCAATTAGGAGTAGGTTGGATGTCCTTCTTTGATTTCTTCTCCAAGAGAAGTCTTCTTCCTTCTTTGCTTAGGTAAAATAGGCAGGTATGGGCGCCTCCTTTAAAGTAGCCTCCAATTTGATTTTTTCTTCTTTGGATGTGGGGACCATGACACTGGGATGCCTCTGTGGCGCCTCCTGGACTCTGGCGTGTGCTCGGAGTGTGGCTGGGCGTGTGGCTTGGAGTGTGGCCTCCACTTGCTTGAACCTTGATTTGATTGGAAGACAAATGTGGCACCATTTTGGACCAAATTGAAACCACATCGGGACTTGCACCGAGTCAACATGACTCAACAAAATTTAAATGGTGACTCAAGAAATAAATAAAAATAAATAAACTGGTTGACCAGGTCAACCTTTATTACAAACCCTAATTTCTCGGGCAAGGTTAATCAGAGATCCAGATGGAGCTCTGAAGTCTTCTTCTGAGTCTGGTGCCCGCACCATAGGGTTAACTAACTCTGGGTTGGTCTCAATCTGGATACCTACTATGTCAACTAATTCTATGTCTTCTATGGGTAACTCCTCTTCTTTTTCTTCATATTCATCCACTAAGCTCAGATCAGCTTCATACACTTCCTCTTCAAGGTCATCCTTGTGAACTAGTGGGGTGGTAAGAGGGGTTTGGCTAAGAAAAAATTGACTAGTGGCTGGGATAGTAAAGGTGGGTCGACTAAGGGTTATGGGTTCATAGATTATGGGTTCATAGGTTATGGGCTCAAATCTATAGGTTAAATGGTCAAACCTATGGATTGCTTTGGTATTTGATTAGGTCATTTGGTTAATTTGAGTGGTCAACTAGGCAAGCTAGTTTTGGGTTTGGGTATTGGATTGGTTTATTTGGATGGTTAATTGGGTGGTTAATTGGGTATTGGATTGGTTTATTTGGATGGTTAATTGGGTATTCATTTGGGTCATCTGTTCACTTATGGCTTTTATGAGAGCTTCAAGATTGGACTCCATGGCTAAACTGGGTTGAGGTCTTAGCTGTTGATATTTGGTTCCTAATCTAGTGATCATGCAATCAAACAAGCAATCAAGGTGACATGATGTAGTAAGCATGTAAAGGTTAGTATAAGCTAGGATTTCCTAGACCTAGAGCCAAAACTAAGTAGGTCGACTCAACTTACACCCAACTCAACAACTAATCCTTCCTCTGGTCAGGTAGGGGGTGGGAGTATGGGAGGCCCCCTGCTTTCACAGGGATCCAATTAAAAACTACAACACCGCTTAGGTCGTTTGACTCTAGACCCCAGCCTTAGACACCGGATTCTAGTAATAGTTGAAGAATTAAATGCACTAGTTGGCCCACATAATTCTGACCCAACATATTGGTGTCACCTAGCCCACTAGGATAAATTAAGTCTAATTAATTTTAATTAAGGCTTAGATTAGGATGCTGGTGGTTGTTTTGGGCCCAGGACAGGTGATGAAATCTTGCCCTGATCTGAGATAGTGAATTGCCCTTAAGATTAGTTTAATCATATGATGCACATTCAATGACTCTAATGCAAACTTATAACAATAAAAAAAAGTAAAAATATTTCTTAGTATTTTATGAGATGGCAAGTTAGGTTTAAGTTTATTAGGTTAGCAAACAAAATTGGGCTTGGGATTGAGGGGTTTGGAAGTTGGTTAGGTTAGGTTTAGTCAGGTGTGCAGAAATCACAGAATCAAAAAATTAGGATTTGGTTTGATGTAGAATTTGACATAGTTTTTGATGCATAAAAAATCTAAAAAAATTACAGAACATAGGATGGATGGTGATGATAATTTCTACCAAATTTTATGGAAAAAAAAAATTAGATGATGATGCAACTCCTAGGATCTTTGGACTGGTGCAGAAATCTCAAGATTTTAGTTAGGGTTTCTAAGATGTAGTAATTTTTATATTTCTATGTTTTGATAAAAATAATTAAAAATTATGATAACTATCATAACTAAATAGATAACAAGTCATGCAAATTTTATAAAAAAATAAAATTTCTAAGATGATGAACTAGATAAAAAATCAGATATCTACTACAGATGACAGGATGCAGAAAATAGTAATGGATGATTTTAGGGTTTTTTGATGAAGATGCAAGCTATCCTAAACTAGATCTAATACCAAACTGATGCGGGACAATCCTAAGACTACTATGATTATAGAAAAACTGAAACTAATTTTTTTTATATTTTTTATAATTATAATTTGTAGGCTAGAAATCCAAAATCAAGTAAAGAATCAGCAGACAAGTATGTAATGAAAGAAAACATCATACTCGCATATGAACTCATGCCAAAATAATAAAAGAAAGGATCTCAAAGATTGAGAAACTCCCGATTAGGATAGCGTACCTTCAACAAATCAGAAATTAGAAGGGGGAAGGATTTTTACTAAGCATCGATTCAAAGATCCTGTCGATTGAGGGGTTACACAGCACTCGGGATCGTCGCCTGGAAGACAAGCCTTCAGTTCCTCGGTTTGTGCAGCTATCTGGGATCAGTCATGGAGGCAAAGAGGGCCTCCTCCTTGGAGGGGAACACCATAAGGATCCTGCAAGCATCAGAGGTCAGCAAGTAAACAAGTTAGAAAGTAAAAGAAGCGAACTAGGGTTTGGGAAAGAGGGAATTAGGGTTTTAGAAGCTGGTGGTTGGAGGGGGAAGATGGCCACTTGCTGATGGATGGCTTAGAGATTCTTCTCCTTGGAATGTTAGGGTTTGGATGAGAGTGCTTTGAGATGGTTAGGGCTTGGATGAATTAGGACTTACAAACAAAACTCACATACTTCAACACAAGAACACAACTTAACATAAAATTTTAGCAGGGTTTTGATTCATGAATAAAAGATGCTTACAAGAGGGGGAGGGGTGGGGTATTTATAGATGTTCCCCAAGTCCTCTCCTAGTTAGGATAGAATTACAAAGTTGAGTAGGAGAGGGATTACAAGTTTGCTTAAAATTAGGAGAATACAATTTGAGTGAAAATAAAACTAGATCTCCTTGTTTGAATTGAATTTCTCCCTTCCTTGGACTTGGTCAAAGGCACCTTGGGCTTGGTCTCTTGGGCTTGGACACCTAAAATAGAGTTGGGCTTGGCTTTAGGGTAGAAAGGGGCATCCTCCATTGGTTTAGCACATGGGCTTATGGGTTTCGGATGCTGGGGCGCCCTGGTATCAGCATATTCATTGGAATCTTGGTTATAGTACTGGACTAATACACAAGTACTCCTCAATGATTGGACTAGGGTTGAGATAAATCAACTAGGCTCAACTTATTACAGGCTCAATCTTACTTAACTACAAAATTTGATACATGGCTAAGTAAACCAGATAGGGCCCAGTAATCTGTGTCTGATCCTGGTGCCCCCACCACCACTTCTTGAGCTCGATTAATGAGATACCTTTCAGCCTAATCTTTGGCACCAAAGCGGTAATACCAGTCAAGATCGGTCTTCCAACTATGCAGATCGAGCACTATGATGAGTCAAGCAATCCGGTGAGACTACTTCTTAATCTCGACCTGTTAAAAAAGACCAGGGACAAGGCCTGCCTTCGCATGGTATTATACTGACAATGGGTACCCCGGTACTATAACTCACGGGTGAAGCTCAAGTCTTTCTGCCCAGGGGACTTTGTCTTGCGCTGGATGAAAGTGCCCAAGCCAATCGAATAGGGCAAGCTGTCTCTAAATTAGGATGGGCCTTACCAGATGGTTGAAGTCCTGGATTGAGGGGCTTACCAGATCGTCGAACTCAACGGAACTTCGATTCCTTAGACGTAAAATGCCAAGAACCTTTGAATGTACTATCAATAACATGTATGCTCCACTTGGAAATGAAATGGGATTTTTTTCTGACCCAAGCTTCCAACTCTCTTTTTCCAAGAATTCTACTCGGCCAATTAGAAGTTGGTCGAAGTTCAATAGCTCGCTTCATAGTGCCATCTCCTTAGATGGGTTGCTCTACAGCACCTTCACCTACCCGGTCGAAGTTTGACAGGCTACTCTACAGCACCGTCTCTTTAAACGGATCGCTCTACAGCATTGTTGCCTACCCGATCGACTGGAATTTGGTCAAAGTTTGACAGGTCGCTCCACAGCATCATCTTCTCAAACAGGCCGCTCTACAGCACTGTCACCAACCTGGCCGACTAAAAGTTGGTCGAAGTTTGACATGTTGCTCCATAGCGTCGTCTTCTTAGATGGACTGCTCTATAGCATTATTATCTACTTGGTTGACTAGAAGTTGGTTGAAGTTCAAGTAGCTGCTCCATAGCACCGTCTCCTTAGACGGGCCACTCTACAGCACTATTGCCTATCCGATCGACTAGAAGTCAATTGAAGTTCGACAGGCCACTCTACAATGCCGTTTTTTCAAACAGGTCGCTCTATAGTACTATCCCCTATTCGATCAACTAGAAGGTGATCAAAGTTTGACAGGCTGCCCTACCGTGATCTTCTTAGATGGGTTGCTCTATAGCACTATTGCCTACCTGACTGACTAGAAGTCAATCAAAGTTAAACAGGCCGCTCTACAGTGCCATCTCCTTGGACGGGCCGCTCTACAACACTGTCGCTTATTCGGTAGGCTAGGAGTCAGTTGAAGTCTAATAGGCCAGTCCACCATGCTGCCCTCAAGGATAGATCACCTTATTGTGTTGCTGCTCGTTCGACCGACTGGAAACTGAACGAACTCGGGACAAACCACTTCATGGCATTATTGGCATCACCTCCCGATAACTTGGCAAGCAGCTAGTTAATGCCAAACATGCAGGTTTTTGGGAGTCTTTTTGAAAATTTCTTTAGGATTTTGAGTCTATACATAGGCTTCTACCCTAGCCATATAATCTATCCAAAAAAGTTCTCAAAATTTCTTTTTTACTCTTCCAAAAATTTGAAAGTCTCTCTCAATTTCTTAATTTTTTTATATTCTGGACTAAAGATAAAGATGATCGGTGTTCATTTGAGATCGTGCCACTGACGGGTGTTAAAGTATTGGCTTCCGAATTGTACATTGAAGGGGAGTGAGAGGTCCAATCATTTTTCGCATAAGAAAAAGGGCTAGATCTCATTTAGGATAGTGATTTTATCTATCTTCCAAGTCTGGCTTCTAAACTTTATTTTTGTATTAATTTATAAATTATTTGACATATCAAGTACTTTGTTTTACCCACCTCATTTTTTTATTATTGTTATTATTATTATTTTATATTAATTATTGCACCAAAATATTGTATCACACACATCATAAAAATTAATTTTCAAATATTTTTAAATTATATATATATTTCATTTTAATTTTTATATAACAAAATTTTCATCTCTTCTATTGACACCCATATCTATCACATCTAAAACAATGAATCATAACAAGCAAAACCATGCAATTTGATCAATTTCAATGAATAGAAGTTACATTGGATTATTCAAAAACATAACATAGTCAACATATATAATAGGAGAGCATTTGAAGATAGCTTACGGCTAACATCTAACACCAAATCCGCCTCAACAATTGCAAATTGTACAAAACTCGAGGCATCACCTTATTTATTAATTTTTTCTTTCATTCATGCATTAGATTCAAGTTTCCATGCTAACACACTCTTACACTCTGACGCTATTTCTTGTAGGTCCCGAGCCACAGGAGGCATCCCGAAGAGGCGGACGGGGGATCATCGACGCCACCAGTAGCTACGGGCCACGATGATCCTGGCGACAACAGATTGGCGCGCCAGGTAAGGGTGGGGCCGCAAAGCAAAACGATTTCTGATCCAGCTCAAGCCCCACTCGAATAGCTCACCGGGGGGATGGTGACCACTCGAGCGAGGGGAGCCTCCATCGGCTGTGCGGGAGAATCCCCTTCCCACGGGAACCTGCATGATCTGGGAACGGAACCACCTGCTCCGGTTCAACCGCCTCCGCTAGAAGTCTAGCTGACCGTGCTCGCCCAGCAGATGCACACTCTCACTGCAGCAGTGCGCCAGCTCCAGCACCATCATCGGTCCTTGGCTATTCATTAGCAGCCAGAGACCCCCGCGGCCTATGCCGCAGCACCCTGCGACAGCCTGTGTTCCTTCCATGGAAGGCCTTCGTTGCCACAGGCCATTACTGACCCTCGGGGTAGTCGTCAAACCCCGGTGAAGAGACAATGGGCCGGGTCCATCGACGGGAAGAGCTGCTCACCACACCTTGACCAAGGGGCATCTAAACCCCACCGAGGCAGAAAGGGCAAAACCCCTCGTCACGGGCACTGTGCACCCATGTCACCTTCTCCGCCTCTCTCAGCGGAGGGGTTGACGGATGAAGCCATCAGGCGCATGGCGGAGAAGCGCGTGGAGGAACATGACCGCAAGCTGGCGGAGTTATCCCATCAGTTTGCTAACTTACCTGGCTCCGCTAGTGAGCCAATGGGCTACGATGCTCATCCTCCGTTCTCCCAAGAGATCCAAGCGAAGCCGATTTCTCGTCGGTTCCGCATGCCACAGATGGATCCTTACGACGAGACCACTGATCCCCTGGACCACCTGGAAAGTTATCGGGCTCTAATGAGGGTCCACGGGGCCACTGACGCTCTTCTATGCATCGCCTTTCCTTCTACTCTCCGGAAGGCGGCTCGAGTGTAGTTTGCCCACCTTGATCCGGAAAGCATCGACTCCTTTGCCTAGCTAGTGCAGAGGTTCGTGGCTCACTTCGTTGCCTATCGAAGATGCCACGAGAGGCAGATAGCCTCTTTTCCATCAGGCAGCAGGACCGTGAGCCACTACGGGACTACATGGCTCACTTCAAGGCTGCCGCACTGGAGATCTACAACCTGGAGGAGCTGGTCGCAATGCTGGCTTTGAAGCGAGGGCTCAGGACTTCTTGCCTGACCTACTTGCTCGATAAGAAGCCCCCGAAGACTTACTCCGAGCTCATCTTCCGAGCTCAGAAGTACATCCGTGCTGAAGAGGCAGATCGTATGAGGCGGGAGCTCGACGGGAAGCCGCTAAAGAAGCCGACACCCGTCGAGGTGCTTGGGACACAGGGGCCGGGACCGCCAGCTCAGAGCTCTCAGCTGGGACAAAGGCCAAGAGGCACTCCCACCTCTGAGGGGAGTTTCACTCCCCTCCTCGCCCCGAGAACGAAGATCCTCATGGAGATCGAAGGCGAGACCTACCTGAGGCACCCACCATCATTGAAGCCATCCTCTGGCTGTGACAAGACGAAGTACGACCATTTCCACCGTGACCACGGCCACGACACCGAGGAATGCCACAATCTCAAGTGGGAGATCGAAGAGCTCATCAAGAGGGACTACCTCGAAAGATATGTGGGGGGCAGACCTTAACCGGAATCTCAGGTGCTCGTCACCCTCCCACCAGTCCCGGCGGTCGACAATCACCCTACTGAGAAACCGGTGGGCATGATACACTGGGGAGCCGAGCAGGCGCCCAAGAGGGCTCGAGGGGCAGGGCATCCTGAGGTTGTACTCCCTTTTATGAGGGAAGGAGAAGGCGGAGGGAAAAATATAAATAATGATGCTATGGTCGTCGAGATGACGATCGCGAAGCATCCTGTAAAACGCATCATGGTAGATAGTGGAAGCTCCACAGATGTGCTTTTCTACGATGCTTTCTTCAGGATGAACCTTTCTTCTGCTCAGCTCAAGCCTGTACATACCCCCTTGTTGGTTTCACAAGAGACTCTGTAGGGGTGGAGGGAGAAATTACTCTCCCAGTCATTGCCGGGATCCCGCCTCGATAGAGAACCGTCATGATGACGTTCATGGTTGTCAGGCTTCCTTCGACCTACAACGCAATTTTAGGCCAACCTGGGCTCAACCTCCTCGACACTGTTGTCTCTACCAAGAGATTACTTGTGCAATTCCCAACCCCTTGTGGTATTGGGGAGATGAGGGGCGCACCCCAGCTGGTGCAGCACTGCTTCCAAACTCTCCTCAGGACCCGGGCCCCTGAGGAGGACTCCAAGGCAGATGAGCTCAACTAAAGGATTCAGGACCCCAGAGGAGGCCCGATCGGGGCTGACCAGACGAAGACGGTGCAAATCGGAGCCCAGCTACCCGAGAAGGAGAAGGCTCCACTGTTGGAGTTTCTGGGGGCGAATGCAGATGTGTTCGCCTGGACAGCGACGGACATGCTAGGTATTCCCCCTAAAATCATCATCCACAAGCTCAGCATCGATCCGAAGTACAGGTCAGTTCGATAGAAGAAGAGAAGCTTTACCCCAGAGAGGCAGGAGGCCATTAACGAAGAAGTGGAGAAACTCTTGGCCGCTGGCTTCGTCCGAGAGGTACAATACCCGAGTTGGCTGGCGAACGTGGTGATGGTCAAGAAGAATAATGGCAAGTAGAGGATCTGTGTAGACTATACCGATCTCAACAAGGCGTGCCCGAAGGATAGCTTTCCTCTACCAAAGATAAATCAGTTAGTGGACGCCACCTCAGGGCACAGGCTGCTCTCCTTCATGGATGCGTTCTCCGGGTACAATTAGATCCGGATGCACCCGGGGGACGAGGAGCATACTGCCTTCGTCACTGATCGAGGGACATATTGCTACCGGATGATGCCCTTTGGCCTGAAGAATGCTGGGGCCACGTACCAGCGTCTGGTCAACAAGGTCTTCAAGGACCAGATTGGCCGGAACATGCAAGTGTACATGGACGACATGCTCATTATGAGCAAGCCGAGCTTGGACCACATCGCCGACCTCGCCGAAGCCTTTCACAATCTCCGGAAGCACTAAATGAAGCTGAATCTGGCAAAATGCACTTTCGGGATGGCGGCCAGAATGTTCCTTGGCTTCATGGTCACCCAGAGAGGCATCGAAGCGAACCTGGAGAAGGTCTAGGCAATCATTGATATGGACCATCCAACATCCAAGAAGCAAGTCTAACACCTGATGGGGCGAGTTGCAACCTTAAACCGGTTCATCTCAAGGTCAGCAGATTGCTGCCTCCCCTTCTTCAAGGCGTTGCGCAAGATGCATGACTTCACTTGGACTGAAGAGTGCAAGACAACCTTTGAAGAGTGAAGGAGTTCTTGGCCTCTCCACCTCTTCTATCCAGACTGGAAGAAGGGAAAGAGCTCCTACTCTACCTGACGATCACACCCGAGGCCGTTAGCTTGGTTCTCGTCTGTACGGATCAGAACAGATCCCAAAAGCCAGTGTACTACACCAGCAAAGTCCTCCGCGACATGGAGATCAGGTATATTCACTCCGAGAAACTCATTTTTGCACTAATCATGTCTGCTAAGTGCCTCATGCCCTATTTCCAAGTGCACCCCATCGCGGTTGTGACTGATCGCTACTGAGGACCATACTAGGTGATGGGGGGCTAATATGCATGCAATTTTTTTTGTATGTTTTATATATGGGGTTGAGTGATTAATTCCCGAATTTCAGATTAAAATAAGTTGTAGAAAATTTTATATGAATTTTAGAAGATCAGCATGAAGATTAGGACCTAGAAAAGTAGAAAAGAAGGATCGCCGGGGCTGAGAAGCCTCGGTTAGGGCAAGTTCTCCTACAATAAAACTACTGGAGGTAGAGGGGGTGTACTTGACAACGTCTGTGAAGATCGCAGCAAAAGGGTCTCTCGTTCCTTGATGGATGCATCTGGAAAACCGAGCCAAAGACCCGCGGATACCCGACTTTCTGCTCGATGATCCGATTGAGGCTTGGCAGGAGTCGTTGGATTCGTAGGAACTCGGGGACCTGCAAACGACCTGTCAGGGGTTAGAAAACTCACAAGGGAACAAGAAAACAAAGAAAAAATAGCAAGGGAAGGCTTCTTTTGGAGTGGGCGTCCAGGGATCTGAGATGCTTGTTGGCAGCAGGAAGATGATCGCAGCACTGGGAAGAAAAACTCTCGCAAACCCCTTTATGCACACAGCAGGGTATCACACAACTCAATAGAAGAACTCAAGGGTTTCATTCATCAAAATTCTCCCTTCATACAAGAGGCTAGGGTCCCTTAAATAGATCCTTAACCTAGGGCTCCAAGTAAGGGCACATTAGTCTTTACATGAGAATCCTTTTCCCTCTCAAACCCTAGCTAGAAAATAAGGAAACATTAGGTAGAAAAAATCCCTAAAATTTCTCTTGACTTGGCCAACACTCCAAGGACACCTAGGGGGGCGTGTTGGGCTTCTAAGAGCAGCAAGGGGCCAGCCCAAAGGGGCTCGGGTGCATGGGTTTGGGCCTCTGGAAGCTGGGGTGGCCTGGTAGCCAGGTAGCAGGAATATTCCCTGGTATCTTGCTTCTTAGGGGCTTGGGCTTGGCGCCTGGGCTTGATTTCTTTGGGCTAGGATGCAGATAGACCTCTAAAATCATGGATGCCTTGGTCTATGAATATATTTTAGCATCTGGAAGGAAATCTGGGCATCTGGAGGGCATCTGCAAGGAATCAGGATTTCTGATTTTCCTCCTGGGGTCTTCAAATCTTTAAGCTGGGTTGGACTTGGGCTAAACTTCCATGTCTTCAATCTGGTTGGACTTGGTCTTTACTTGTATGATGTGGTCTTGAGTCTTCAGTATGCTTGGATAGGACTCAAAAAAAATAAAATTAGCTCAACATGAGCTGACCAGCATTGGACTGAACTAGCTCAACATGAGCTGACTAGTACAGAACTGAAATAACAACTCAAAATACTTAAATAACAACTAAAATGGACTTAGATGAGCTAAGCCCTTATTACAGATGGACTCATAAATTATTGATCAATTTATAGAGGGTTGAAAAGCCTCTGTCTTATTCTGGTGCCTCAGGTGTCCGCACCAATTCTCCCGGGGTGGGAGGAACTCGACCCTGTCGAGTGAAGGTCAGACTGGCTCACATATCTCTCGAGAAGGTCTGGGTTGAGGCATTACAAGTCCTCTTGAGAAATCCATGAATCGTCCGACTCTGGCCGGCCTTGCCATCAGACTAGGAAGCATTGATAACCGCGGCCCTGGGTCATGATGGCTTGATCGTCCAGGATACGCTCGATTCATTCTCCTCTCTCAGGCCAATTTGTTAGTGGACACTCTGGGTTAGGATCACTCATAATTAAAAAGAATAGGTCCAAAGGCCTCACTAGGTATCGCTGCCGGTTCCCTATACTCAACCAGGTCTGTAATATTGAAGGTAGAACTAATGCCCATATCCAAAGGCAAGTCTAACACATAGGCATTTGATCCAACCTTTCTATCACTTTAAAAGGTCCGGCTATACGAGCATGAAGCTTCTTTTAGGCCTATGCCTAACCAAGATAGAATCCACTACATCAAATTCTTTGATCCATCTTCGGGAATTAGCCAGTTTGTTTAGTGTAGGTGGTGAACATGCTGGGCACATGCAGACTCCTAACAAATGATTTAAAGGACTCATACTAACACCTAATAGACTCGACTTTGCATTCCTATCGAAGGAAATTTATTAGACTTTTATGGGCCTAAACCTAAGAGACTATAGACTCTCTAGGTCTGACCCTAGTGTGGTGTGCACAAGAGTATTTACAATGGACTCCAAGCAAATGCCAAAGGGTATGCCAGAAGTATAATGCAAACCTAACATGCGTAATGAATGCATGCAGTACGCTAATTTCAACTAAATGCAATCTAATGATCCTAGAAATGTTGGAGACGTCTGGAAAGGACAGAAAATAAGAAGTGGGTTCAGAATTAGTTTGGTAGGGTAGAGAAAAAGGTTCATGGTTAGTTGGATAAAGTAGGATAAAAGACGGGGTGTCAGGAACTAATCCTATACTAATGAGGTTAACCTTACAAGGTTGAGCTATATCTACAGGGTTTGCATAATGGAAGGATGGGTCACCAATTTCGGGGAAGAGATCCTTAATGGGAACTATAGGAGGGGACTCATTTTGAAGGTATTGATTCAAAGAGATCAGGTCCTTAATAAATTCTTCTGGTTCTTGTATTTTTGGACTAGACTCTATAATTTGGCTCTTCTCTATGGTTTTCTCAGGTAAGGCTCTAGCAGCAGTACCAAGGTTCTCTTCCTCTATTTGTTCTTCCATTATAGCTTTAGGTTGGATGTGGTCAAGATCAACTAGCTCTGGGATGGTTTCTACCTGGATATCTATTGGGTCAGCTATTTCTAGGTCTACTAAAGGTGTCTCCTCTTCTCCTTCATACTCATCCACTAGGCTCGCATCAGCTTCATACACTTCCGCGTTAATGTAAGCCTTGTCAATCTCAGGAATGGTTGGAGAAGGTCGGCTAGGGGAAAATTGGCTAGGTCCTGGTTTCTGATTATGGATACTAATCCTAGTAGGTTCAGGTTGCCTAAGGGGTAGTGGCTCACTACTGAGCTCATATTTAGGGGTACTAATCCTATGGGGTTCAAGTTGACTAGGGGAAGCATGACTAGTACTAGATTGATACTTAGGGGTTATGGGTTCTCTAGGCTCATAGGACAAGGGTGCAGATCTACGGGTCATGGGATTATAGGATCTGGGGTCATAGGATCTTGGGTCAGCTCTATGGTCAGGTTCTAAAGATGGATCATGGTATGGGGTCCTCCTAAAGTTGGGCTCTCTATATGGTTCAGGATATTGGGTCCTCCTAGGGTTGGACTCCCTATATGGGTCAGAATACTGGGTTCTCCTAGGGTTGGACTCCCTATATGGGTCAGAATATTGGGTTCTCCTAGGGTTGTACTCCCTATATGGGTCAGAATATTGGGTGTTGGGTCTACTAGGCTCATAGGGTGTGGGTGCATAGGATCTATGATCATGGGATCTAGAGTCATAGGATCTAGGTTCATAGGTTATGGATTCATAGGTTCTAGGTTCATAGGATTTGGAGTCATAAGATCTATAGGTTGTGGGTATACCAGGCTTATTGGGAGAGGATAAATAGGATCTATCTTCCTGGTCTATAAAATCTTGATTGGGTCTTCTAGGACTAACCTTAGGGATTGGGTCATGACGATGGGCTCTCCTAGGTTCAGCCTCAAGGTATGGATCAGGGTTTGGGGTCCTCCTAGGTTGAGGATTGTAGTACGGGTCAGGATAAGGGGCTCTCCTAGGTTCGATCTCATGGTATAGATTAGGGTTTGGGGTCCTCCTGGGTTGAGGGGAATTAGGATCTGGCTCAGACTGTGACCCATGGGTTCTTTGTATGGTCTCTACACGGCCTTCTAACTGGTCAAACCTATTGGCAAGATGGTCAATTCTATTGTTGGTTTGGATAGCAAACTGAGTTAACTGGGTAGTCAACTGGGTAGTCATCTGGGTAGCCATCTGGGCCATTTGATCAGCTAGGGCTTTTATTTGGATTTGTAAGTTTTCCATGGGTTCAGACATTTGTGAAGGAGGTGGGTGATATGAAACTCCTGATCTAGTGCTCATGCAAGACTCGATCAGACCGACTATAGCTGACTAGACCTAGAGTCCAAACTAGATGCTCAATCAGGGTGGCAAACTAGCCTATAGTAATCATGTACTCAGCCAGGCAGGTGTAAGGGGAGTGTTAGGTCCCTGATTGCCAATCCTAGACACCAATCAGAGATTGGCCAGGTAGGCGGACCAGCACACAAGCCCTTCGGGATTGAATCCCTAAACCACCGTTCTAGACACTGAGCACAAGGCACACACAGGTTAACTTGACACAGTGATCTAACACTAGCCCGGACCCGACCAGTTGGTGTCCCTAGCCCACTAGGGCAAATTAAGTCTAATTAATTTTAGGTTAAGGCTTGGGATCGAATGCAAGGGATGTGGTTTTGGGCTAAGGAGAGGTTATCAACTCCTTCCCTTATCTGATATAGCAAGAGTGCCCTTAAAAGTAAATTATGCAATGATGGCAGGCAGATGAGGATGCAAATTAGGGTTAGATGCTTTTGGTATTTTTGGAGAATATGTATTTTTTTTTGATATTTTTTTTAAATAGAAGAAAACTTACAAATTATGGCCTAATATGCAGGAAATATACTAAAATTAAAAGATATGCAAAAATTGCTAAACAAAACCCTAAAACTTCCAAACTTGTCTTGCTAAAAAAAAAATAGAGCCAAAAATTTGCAGGCTGTATTTTGGCTTGAAGAAAATTTACAAGCCATAATAAAATCTTTGAAAATTCTTAAAATTACTGTTAATTATGATGAATCTGGAAAAGCAAATTTCAGAAGTTTTGGAGTTTTCAATAGAGAGAAATAATTAAAATAACAGAGCATATACGGACTGAAAAATTGCAGAAAACAAGCCCTAATCTAAGCTCTGATACCAAATGATGGGGGACTAATATGCATGCAGTTTTTTTTGTATATCTTATATGTGGGGTTTAGTGATTAATTCCCGAATTTCAGATTAAAATAAGTTATAGAAAATTTTATATGAATTTTAGAAGATCAGCATGCAGATTAGGACCTAGAAAAGTAGAAAAGAAGGATCGCCGGGGCTGAGAAGCCTCGGTTAGGGCAAGTTCTCCTACAATAAAACTACTGGAGGTAGAGGGGGTGTACCTGATAATGTCTGTGAAGATCGCAGTAAAAGGGTATCTCGTTCCTCGACGGATGCGGCCTGAAAAATCGAGCCAAAGACCAGCGGATACCCGGCTTTCTGCTCGGTGATTCGATTGAGGCTTGGCAGGAGTCGTTGGATTCGTAGGAACTCGAGGACCTGTAAACGACCTGTCAGGGGTTAGAAAACTCACAAGGTAACAAGAAAACAAAGGAAAAATAGCAAGGGAAGGCTTCTTTTGGAGTGGGCGTCCAGGGATCTGAGATGCTTGTTGGCAGCAGGAAGATGATCGCAGCACTGGGAAGAAAAACTCTCGCAAACCCCTTTATGCACACAGCAGGGTATCACACAACTCAATAGAAGAACTCAAGGGTTTCATTCATCAAAATTCTCCCTTCATACAAGAGGCTAGGGTCCCTTAAATAGACCCTTAACCTTGGGCTCCAAGTATGGGCACATTAGTCTTTACATGAGAATCCTTTTCCCTCTCAAACCCTAGCTAGAAAATAATGAAACATTAGGTATAAAAAATCTCTAAAATTTCTCTTGACTTGGCCAACACTCCAAGGACACCTAGGGGGCGTGTTGGGCTTCTAAGAGCAGCAAGGGGCCGGCCCAAAGGGGCTCGGGTGCATGGGTTTGGGCCTCTGGAAGCTGGGGTGACCTGGTAGCCAGGTAGCAGGAATATTCCCTGGTATCTTGCTTCTTAGGGGCTTGGGCTTGGCGCCTGGGCTTGATTTCTTTGGGCTAGGATGCAGATGGACCTCTAAAATCATGGATGCCTTGGTCTATGAATATATTTTAGCATCTGGAAGGAAATCTGGGCATCTGGAGGGCATCTACAAGGAATCAGGATTTCTGATTTTCCTCCTGGGGTCTTCAAATCTTCAAGCTGGGTTGGACTTGGGCTAAACTTCCATGTCTTCAATCTGGTTGGACTTGGTCTTTACTTGTATGATGTGGTCTTGAGTCTTCAGTATGCTTGGATAGGACTCAAAAAAAATAAAATTAGCTCAACATGAGCTGACCAGCATTGGACTGAACTAGCTCAACATGAGCTGACTAGTACAGAACTGAAATAACAACTCAAAATACTCAAATAACAACTAAAATGGACTTAGATGAGCTAAGCCCTTATTACAGATGGACTCATAAATTATTGATCAATTTATAGAGGGTTGAAAAGCCTCTGTCTTATTCTGGTGCCTCAGGTGTCCGCACCACTAGGCCGCCTCAAAACTTTCGGGAGACTGGCTAAGTGATCCCTGATGCTAAGCGAGTTCGACATCGCATACCTATCAGGTCATCGCAGAAGGCCCAAGTCCTAGCCGACTTCATGGTCGAATGTACAGGACTCGTCGAGGAGCCAGAGCGGACGACCCCAGAGTGCCAAGCTAAGCCCGGACCACGGGAGGATCCTTGGATCCTCCACGTGGACGACACCTCCAATTTTGGCGGGAGCGGAGCAGGCCTCATCCTCGCCAATTATGACGGAGTGGTCATGGAATGTGCCCTTCGCTTCAAGTTCGCCACCACAAACAACCAGGTGGAGTATGAAGCTCTCCTCGCGGGCCTAAAGGTATCCCGTGAGTTGGGCGTGCAAAGCCTGAAGGTTTTCACCGACTCCTAACTGGTTGTCGGACAAGTTTCTGGAGAGTACGAGGCCCAAGATCCCCAGATGGTGAAGTTCCTGGAGAGGGTCCGTGCGAGCACTGCAGACTTCCGTCATTTTTGCATTTTTCACATCCCCCATGGAGAAAACGCTCGTGTGGATGTACTGTCGAGGCTCACAACCTTGCCGCACTCATCGCTGGGGCGCACCTACATCGAGTACCTTGAGAATCCAAGCTATGAAAGCCCAGAGGAGGTGTAACAAGTGGCTCACGAGCCAAGCTGGATAGACAGGTACATCAAGTATATCCAGGACGGCCTCCTACCAGAGGACCGCAGAGAAGACGGCCTCATCAGAAGGAAGGCCACCCATTTTGTTCTAATGGACGGTTAGCTCTACTGCCGATCTTACTCCTACCCACTCTTAAAGTGCCTCAGACCCACGGAGGTAGCCTTCGTGCTCCGGGAGATACACGAGGGCCTCTGTGGGAACCATGTGGGGGGAGGACTCTAGCGTACAAGGCTCTTCGCCAGGGATATTTCTTGGAGACGATGAGGGAATACGCTGCCGACTTCGTCAAGAAGTGTGATAAGTGCCAACGCCATTCCTACATACAGCGCGTGCCGGCGGCACTGATCTCCCAACTATCATTCTCCTAGCCTTTCGTACAGTGGGGGATGGACATCTTGGGACCGTTTCCCACTGCGCCAAGGCAATGAAAGTTTCTACTAGTGGCGATCGACTACTTCACCAAATGGATCGAAGTGGAGCCGCTGGCTCGAATTATAAAAGCCAATGTTCGATAATTCTTCTGGAAGTCTGTTATCTACCGCTTCGGACTCCCCAATTACATCATTACCGACAACGGGCGATAGTTCGACAACCGGGAGTTCGAAGGGTTCTACGCCGAGCATGGCATCCAACACAGGTTCACCTCGGTAGCTCATCCCCTGACAAATGGGGAAGCCGAGGTGACTAATCGGACT
Source organism: Areca catechu (assembly GCA_021397845.1). Taxonomy (NCBI): domain Eukaryota; kingdom Viridiplantae; phylum Streptophyta; class Magnoliopsida; order Arecales; family Arecaceae; genus Areca; species Areca catechu. The sequence continues at coordinate 2,815,141 of CM038050.1, read as the reverse complement.
ATCCTTCAAGGACTTCACACTAGGTTGGACCAAGCCAAGGGCAGATGGGCAGAGGAGCTTCCAAGCTTCCTATGGGCCTACCATGCAACGCCCAGAATGGCAATGGGAGAAACACCCTTCAACCTCATCTTCGGCGTTGAAGCAGTAATCCCGATCGAGCTCGGTGTGCCCACACTGCGGGTGCAGCAGGACGACGAGATACAGAATTCGACGTACCTCCTGCTCAATTTAGCCCTCCTAGAAGAAACAAGGGACAAAGCCTGACTTCGAATGGTGGCATATTGGTAACGAGTTGCCCGATATTACAACACGTGGGTGAAACTGAAGACTTTCCGACATGGCGACCTGGTGCTACGCCGGGTCGAAGCGTCTCAACCCCGGGAGTGTGGCAATCTCTCGCCAAACTGGGAAGGCCCTTATAAAGTGGCCAAGTCCCTCTCACATGGGGCCTACTATCTCAAGGACATGGATGGTGCCAGATTCTCCCGAACATGGAATGCCTGTAATTTGAGGAGATACTATCAATAGTGTAAGTTTTCCCTCCATTTAAAATAAAGACTTTCCTTTGCACAACAGGTTACTTGCCTTGCAGGAATGTCGCTATCCGGAGCCCAGCTCTCCGAAAGGCCTGCCTCGAGCCTAGCTCCAAGGTGCCAAGCAGTCCGGGACCCAGCTCTCCGGAAGAAAAAGACCTGAGCCACTGTTCTTAGGCACCCAAGCCTGGAGAAAAGTCCTCCGGTACCAAGACCTGAGAAGCCCTCAGGCATCCAAGCCTCGAGCCCAGCTCCAAGGCATCCAAGACCTGAGAAGCCCTCAGGCACCCAAGCCCAGAGAAAAGTCCTCCGATACCAAGACCTAAGAAGCCCTCAGGCATCCAAGCCTCGAGCCTAGCTCCAAGGCATACAAGCCCTGAGCCACTATTCTCAGGCACTCAAGCTCGGAGCCACTGTTCTCCAGCACCAAAGCCTCGAGCCCAGCTCCAAGGCATTCAAGACCCGGATCCCAGCTCTCTGGCCAGCATGTCTTCGACCCCAGCTCCAAGACAACTCCTGAGCCTTGTTCTCAGGCGACCAAGACCCAGAGCCCAGCTCTCTGATTGGCACATCTTCGAGCCCAGATCCAAGACAGTGAGCCCGGAGCCACTGTTCTCCGGCATCAAAGTCTCGAGCCAAGCTCCAAGGCATTCAAGACCTAAAGCCCAGCTCTCCGGCCAGCATATCTTCAAGCCTAGCTCTAAGACAACTCTTGAGCCTTGTTCTCAAGCGACCAAGACTCGGAGCCCAGCTCTCCGGCCGGCACATCTTCGAGCCCAGCTCCAAGACAGTGAGCCCGGAGCCACTGCTCTCTGGCACCGAAGCCTCGAGCCCAGCTCCAAGGCATTCAAGACCCGGAGCCCAGCTCTCCGGCCAGTACGTCTTCGAGCCCAGCTCCAAGACAACAACTCCTGAGCCTTGTTCTCGGACGACAAAGACCTGGAGCCCAGCTCTCCGACCAAACAAGTCTTTGAGGCCAGCTCCGAGACATCAACAACTCCGAAGCCAGCTCTCCGGCCAAACAAGTCTTCGAGCCCAGCTCCGAGACATCAACAACTCCGGAGCCCAGCTCTCCGGCCAAACAAGTCTTCAAGGCTCAGCTCCGAGACACCAACAACTCCAGAGCCTAGCTCTCTGGCCAAACAAGTCTTCGAGCCCATCTCCAAGACATCAACAACTCCGGAGCCCAATTCTCCGGCCAAACAAGTCTTCGAGCCCAGCTCCAAGACACCAACAACTCCGGAGCCCAATTCTCCGTCCAAACAAGTCTTCGAGCCCAGCTCTGAGACACCAACAACTCCGGAGCCCAGCTCTCCGGCCAAACAAGTCTTCGAGCCCAGCTCCGAGACATCAATAACTCCGGAGTCCAGCTCTCCGGCCAAACAAGTCTTCGAGCCCAGCTCCGAGACATCAATAACTCCGGAGTCCAGCTCTCCGGCCAAACAAAGCCTCGAGCCCAACTCCAAGGCATCCAAGACCTGAGAAGCCCTCAGGCACCCAAGCCTAGAGAAAAGTCCTCCGACACCAAGACCTGAGAAGCCCTCAAGCATCCAAGCCTCGAGCCTAGCTCCAAGGCATACAAGTCCTGAGCCACTGTTCTCCAGCACCAAAGCCTCGAGCCGAGCTCTAAGACATACAAGCCCGGAGCCACTGTTCTCCGGCACCAAAGCCTCGAGCCCAGCTCCAAGGCATTCAAGACCCGGAGCCCAACTCTCTGGCCAACATGTCCTCGAGCCCAACTCCAAGACTGCAAGACTCGAGCTCATACGAGATGGAGCTCTCCTCTCTAACCTCCCCACACCGAAAAAAAAAAGAGAAAAAAGAGAGAAGAGGAGGAGAGGGGAGCAGGCATTCGCACTACAACAAAAAAGGAGAAGTTATGCTAATCAAAACACTCTTTATTACTTAAAAAGTGTTACACTATTTCCCGGGCCCTGACAAGCCAGGCAGTCCGGTCCAACAAAAAGAAAAATAAAAATTTACAAGAGGTCCTACTCTACTAGGCCGGCTCCTTCCCTGGACGGTGCCCAACTGGGACTTCCCCCTCTTCCACCTCCGCTGCGGGGTCACCCTTCTCGGTGGCTATCGTCGCGGGGACTTATTCAGCTGCTGCCATCGTCGGAGCCAACTCAGCTGCCCTCTTCCACCTCCGTTCGGAAGCCGACGCGTCTGGCCCGACCTGCACCGGCCTTGCATCATCATCTATGCGAGCCCTCTTCGGAGCGGGCTCACCGGCCTCAGCCACTTGTTCTCGCTCCTCGGAGAAGGAAAGCAGCTCATCCATAGAGAATTTCAAGTCTGCACTAGGGGAGACACAGTCAACCCCAAGTTCAAAAAAAAAGAAGAAGAAGAAGAAGAAAAAGACAAAGGAAGACCTAACATGACCCCTAGTCGACAAGGCGGGAGAAGAAGAGGGAATGACATGCTAAGAGTCCAGGAAGACAAAAACGGTCGAAGAAGAAGGAAGGGAGAACCTCTGTACGACGTCGGGCATGAAAGATTTGAAAGAAGGTAAGTCATGGAAAATTTACCTTTCTTTTCGAAGCAACCTACGCCTGACCGTACCGTTATGGCTCCCCCGCCAAGAGATGCCTGCCATGTGTTGCCAATCGACGGGGCCAGCACCTTAATCCGACTACGACTGCTTTGAATTTCGTGCTCGTAGTAACTGCTCCTCGAAGTGGTTGCATGGCACCCCTGCATTGGCTCGAAGGATCGCCGCGTGAAGCACCGCCGATATCGATCATTATTGTACCAGATCTTTTACCTTTCCATGTCAGCACTGCAATTACTCCCTTCGCCCTTGGTGCCGCGCGCCAACGGGCCTCGGGAGTGGGGGGCAAATGATGTAGCTGGATTACTGATATGGGATAGGTAGATTGACGTGGAGTCCCTATCAGACACCATGCTAGATTTTCAACATGGGCCCCTTCACCGGGCTGAGCTCCCCCAGAACAGCGGAGTCACCTGCCGAAGTCGAGCTTCGTCCTCTACCAGGTCGGTCCCCGTCGGGGCGGGATGCCTAGGCCAAAGCCGAGCGTAAGTCCCCCCCAAGGCAGGCCCCTTAGGATCGGGCCCCGTGGTCAGGAGTTGAGCCCAAGTCTCCTTCACCACGTGGAGCCCCTCTGAGGTCATGTCCCCTGGGCTGTGCTGCGCCCCACCCACCTCCGTCAGGTCGAGCTCGCCCGAGGCCAAGTTCAGCTGGTCTGGAGTCGAGCTCAGCCCTCCTCTGCCCAGCTGAGCCACCTCGAGGCCAAGCCCCTCGGAGTTGGGCCCCATCTCTCCAGCTCGGTCCCCAGCTCGGGCAGAGGCACCAACCGCCAAGGAAGCGGCGTCTCCCTTTCGAAGATGATGGCGGGCCTGCCATGCCGCAATTAATACCCACAGCCGTCACTCACACCAGAAGGGAAGGAAATCCCCTGATCAAGGTGCCATGCTCTCCACCAACCTGCCGTACCGCCAGGGGAAGGACCCAGCCAAACGAGTCTCGAGGGCGGCTGCCCGTCGATCGAGGTCCTGCTAGGCTTTTCAGAATGGAGCAAACAGAGAGAATGTCAGAGCACATGGAAGCTTTCCCAGCCATCTGTCAGAAAAGGCATCCCGTCTACGACACGATACCTTGTCGCGTGCGTCTGACGACACGGGAGGATCCCGAGGCAAGCCAAAGTAAAAACCCAGCCAGGATAAGCCAAAAGTAAGAAAAGCAAAAGCAAAAAGAAGAAGAGAGACCACTGGGACGGGCGATAGAAAAAAGGAAGAAAGGCCACACAGGAGGACTCTTCCACCTCGGCCATCACCTCTCCCAGCCCACTCTCACTTCCATTCACACCACACTCACTCCTCCTAGCATGGAGCTTATCCGAGGGGCTCGACCAGGAGGATCTGTTTTCCTGGATCGTCACTGACTTGACCGTCAGAGCGCCCCCGCCAGAATCCCTGGCCCGGGTCACTGATGCTATTTCTTGTAGGTCCCGAGCCACAGGAGGCATCCTGAAGAGGCGAACGGGAGATCATCAATGCCACCAGCAGCTATGAGCCACGACGATCCTGGCAACAACAATACCTACTTTACTACTCCATAAATATAATATTGCAGCTTAGTCCTTTTTTTTGGCTTACAATCATAATTACATAATTATATACCCTCTTGAATTCTTGGTGGTTAGAACTTTAGTTGTATCCCCCTGGCAGCAACACATGGACATTTCACCTTTTTTTTTTTTTTTGGTAAAATAGTATATTCATTACTGAAAACGGGAATGAATACAACCAAAAAAGTCAGATAAAATAAGATCCCTAAGATGTACAAGGGCTTCATGCCAGTTCAACCAAAGTATAGAACCCGAGTGCTGAGCTACATAGGACGCCATCCAATCAGCCGCTAAGCTGGCTTCCCGAAAAATATGCCTAACTAGCATTGAGGAACAACCCTGAAGAAGAAGCCTGATGTCCCGGATAATAGGGTGAATCCCCCGGTATGAGGATGAGTGCGCAATCCAAGAAACTACCGTGGTAGAGTCACCCTCAATAATCAAACGATCGAGATGAAGAATCTGCGGGCATACCTGATCCTAGCCCAAGCTGCGTAAAGCTCCGCAGCAGGCACCGAGGAGTCCAGAAGGGGCAATCCTCCTGTAGCCAGGAATCCCAAGCGAGCATCACGAAGAACAAAAGCTACCCCACCCGACCTGCAGCGAAGGCTCCCATCGAAGCTCACGGTCACAAACGATAGAGGAGGGGGTTTCCAAGTAATAAAAACCATACGAGACACTCTGCGAGCGAAAGAGGACCCCCAGGTCTCCGACGATGTCATCGCAGTCCTCCAAAACTCCACTGCAGCACTCCTAGCTCGCTCGACAACCATCCTGTGAAAGGTCGTATCTGAAGCAAAAATATGGTCATTCCTGGAGATCCATATGTGATATGCCAGGTAAGCAATGAAGGAGGTCTGAATATAAGAAGACCTCGTGAGGGCAGTACAAAAGGAGTCGAGACAATGGTCAGGCTAGGAAAGGTGGTCAGGGAAACCTGCCAGTCTCCAGATCGTTCCATCTCGCATGCAATGAAAAATGGCATGCATCTGTGACTCTCCAAGGATCTGATAAAAAGGGCAGCCGGAAGTCACATGAATACCTCTAGATATTAGGAACTCGCGAGTAGGTAGCCTGTGCCACGCGAGTTTCCAAATGAACAGAGAGACCCTAGGATGAACTGGCAGGGTCCAAATCCACCTATATCTCCGCTCCATATCAGTCCCCATGGTAGGAGGCCAAATGAGGTCCGAAATGGGCACCCGGGATGATGTAGTGCCATGCCATACTCTGGTATCCGGGTAGGGGTGGACTGGAAAGGCAATGGAGAGAACTCTGCTACCAAGAATCTCCCCAAATGAAGATAAAACTGCATGTCGATCCCAAGTGGTCTACCCAGGCTGAAAAAGCTGAGCAAGAGTGATATCAAGAGGCATAAAAACCGATATGAAGATAGGCCATCGAATGAAAGGAATATCCGAAATCCACGGATCCTGCAAGACTTTGATCGAGCGGCCATCACCAATCCCCCAAGACAGATGTGGAGTAATGTGAGGCGCCTTGACAAGCATCTCCCTCCATATAGCTGACGATCCCCTGGGGGGATGGGGGAGATCCCCAGGCTCCAGTGGAATATGACCATATTTGGTCCTCATGAAAGAGGACCAAAGGTTGTCCGGGAATAGTAAAAACCTAGCTACATGTCGAGACAGCAAGGCCTCTCTCCTGTCAATCAGAGAAGGGACACCCAACCCACCAATATGCATCGGTCGATAGACAATCTCCCATCTCATAAGATGGATTCTCCTCCGGGCTACCGAGGAATCCCATAGAAAGGAACGGATCATCTGCTCAATCTTGGTAATAACACCCTTAGGAATGAAGGCATTAGACAGCCTAAGGCATTAGACAGCATATAAATGGGTAGAGAAGTGAGGACCGAGCGAATGAGAGTAAGCCTACCCATAGCCAATAGAGACCGAGCCTGCCAGCCCGCTATCGTATCTGTCACTGTCGCCAATAATGAAGCACAATCAATTTTGGAGAGTCTGGCTCCTGATATGGGAATGCCAAGATAATGTAGAGGGCCTTGGCGTTCTTGAATTCCCAGAATGTGGAGAATCCTGCTCCGAAGAGTAGAAGGCAATTTAGGATTAAAATGAACTCCCGATTTATTGAAGTTCACCCTCTGACATGAAGCATAGCAGTAGTGTTCAACCACTCTCCTAAGACCCCTAGCATTTATGAGGGATGCCTGACCAAGAAGAAGACAATCATCCACATAGAGGAGGTGCGAAATAGGAGAGGCACCCGGGAGAGGAGTATATGGATTAATATCAGAAGTCCTCGCAGCCTCCAGGAGAGATCTGGAAAGGTAGTCAACACAAATTATAAATAAATAAGAGAATAGGGGACAACCTTGTCGGAGGCCATGAACGAACTGGAAGAAGTCCAAAGGGGAACCATTAAGCATAATAGAAAAGGATGGTACCATTACACAAGCCATAATTTTTGATATCCAATTATAGTGAAAACCAAAATCCTGCAAAGCTTTATGGAGAAAGGTCCAGTCAACACAATCGTAAGCCCTCTCTATGTCTAGCTTAATAGTCATAAGACAGTGTATCCGAGAAGCTCAGTAGAGATCATGCATAAATTCCTGAGCAATTAGAATATTATCCAATATACTATGACCCCCAATAAAAGCTCCCTGCTCCGGGCTAATCAGCTGTGGAAGAAGCACTTTCATTCTGTTGGCCAACAATTTAGCACACACTTTATAGAGAGTGTTGCAGAGGCTGATCGGCCGAAAGTGCGAAGGGTGGGTTGGATCAGCATGCTTAAAAATCAGGACAATATAAGTTCGCTTCCAATTAGAAGGCATAGTAGCCATATTAAAGAAAAGCTGAATTGCAGCAACTATATCACTTCTCATAATATCCCATAAGGCCCCAAAGAAAAAGGGAGGAAAGCCATCTGGACCAAGAGCTTTATCCTCCACCAGGGACCAGAGCACCGATTTTACTTCCGTCTCAAGAACCTGAGTCAAAAGTAATGAATTCTGGATAGCAGAAACAGAGGTCCGAGGAGGAAATGAAGTAATAAAAGAGGAGATAGAAGAGGAATCGTCCACCTGGCAGCGAAGTAATTTTGAAATTCTCTTCTGATATCAGCTTCATCCTTCGTCCAGCCCGTCTAATCAGAATAAAGAGCCCAGATCCTATTTGTATGTCTCCTGATAATGGTGGCATTATGGAAGTAGCGGGTGTTCCTGTCTCCCTTCCTCAGCCACTATACCCAGGATTTTTGTCTCCAGAGCACCTCCTGATTTTGTAACAGAGAATGATGGCGGGCTAGGAGATCCTACAAAAGAACCAAGTCGGTATCAGACAATAAGCCATTAGCATCCTCCTTATCCTATAAAGATATAATAGAAGCTTCCACCATTTTGATTTGGTTGATTAGATTGCCGACCTCCATCCTATTCCATCTCATCAGACGTATCTTGAGAAGATTAAGTCTCCTGGTGATCATGTAGACAGCATCACCCTGCACCGGCATAGCCCAGACCTCTCTAGCTATGTCCTTTGCCTTGGGGTTGGAGAGCCAGAACTTCTCAAATCTGAAAGGCACTGATCTCCTGGGAGGGGAATTCAAAGAAAAAAGAATAGGAGCATGATCGGAAGCAATCCGACTGAGATGGCGTACCTTATGATCAAGATAATTGGAAATCCAGGAAGGGATAGCATAATATCTGTCCAGTCTCTCCCAGACTCTAGCCTGGCCAGACCAGTTATTACATTAGGTATAGTGAGGACCCAGGAAGCCTGAGTCCACCAGACCGTTGTCTTGTATGAAACTAGAAAGTTTCCTAGCACCAACATCCTGGATAAAGGGTTTACCGCCCTATTTGTCCTCCAGTTTATCAATATAAGTGAAGTCCCCAGCAACAACCATGGGGGTACCTTGTTGGATCAAAGCTGAAGCTTCCTCCTAGACCAACCTCCTCTCTCTGTACGAAGTACTTGCATAGACCTCGTAGAGGAGCCAAGAAGGCCGGTCGGCTCCGTGACTACAATTGCTACCAACTGGGTGGAGCGGTGGAAAACATCAATCTTCACAGATGCCTTATCCCAACTGACAATAATGCCCCCAGCGAGACCCTGGAAAGGCACAGAGAAAAAAATCCCAATCCTTAGGAAAACGATGCCTAAGACCTTCGAGACTAGGACCTATAATCTTAGCCTCCAGCAACACACAGATCCGAGGATTATACAACTAAAGATACTTGTGATAAGTAGATATAAAGGAGGGTTTCTTAGCCCCTCTAACATTCCATACAAAAGTATTCATGAAAAGAAGTCAACAATGCAAGCCGGACCCCTGTCCGGGCTCCTCCCCTTGCACGTCCACAGAGGTCTTCGCTGTCTCCAGAGTCCTTTCCACAGTCTTTCCTCTTTCAATGATGTGACTGATTTTTCTAGTGCATGCCCCTACGGAGGCTAGGGCAGCTTTGACCTTGTCAAAGAGCTGCCCATGGTCCAATTGAGAGTTGTCAGCCGAAACTAACTTTCCTCCTGATTTCATAGGATCTGGTGTCTGAAGGGGCACAGCAATCTTTCCTGAGACTGAGCTAATGCCAGAGGACTGATTCTCAGCCACCTGGGGTCCCCCTCTCACCCCTCCCAATCTCCTCACTCCCCCTCCCCCCCCTCAGGTTTGTTGTCCCCCCTTCTACCTGTTACTCCTTGACTTTCAACCCCGGAACCCCTGGAGGCAGGCAGTTGCTTTCCTGAAGCATGCAACACACCCTCCTCCCTCCCTCCTCCCCTCCTATCCCTCTCAGTATTTATCATGGCTCCCCCTGCGACAGAAGGTTGAACCCCTGCTTCCTCCAAGACCCCTGGGGGCATGACTACAGCCACCCCCTCAACCCCCACCTCCTGAGAGTGCCCTGTCCCCCTGTGAGACAGCGGGACGGTAGCCATGGCACTCTTCCCATCCTGTTTCCCTACAGCCATGTCCTGCGAGGAAACTTCCTCTGCTAGCAGCGAGCCCTTAGCTAGATGCATTGAAACCTCCCTCTCCCTCTCCATCCCCATTTTCCCTTCCACTTTCCTCCATTCTTTTTTGACTTCCTTCTTCTTTCCGTCAGAGGACCCCAGTGAAGGTGTAGAAGATAAAGCACCCTGGCCGCCTTGCTTTCCCCATTCGTTAACATTCACAGTTGGGTTTGGGGTACTCACCTGGTCCGCCGGTGCAGCAGAAGAGCTGATGGAGGACGGAGAAGACTGTCTAACTGGGCTCCTGCAGCGCTTGAGGGAGACCGTGCCCAGTTCCACCATTTGTTGGTCCTTGTAGCCCTCCTCAGGCGGGAGGATGTGCATGGTGTCTGCCAAAGCAGCAAAGAAACTCCCTGAGTCTGTCTTGGAACCCCCACCATCGGACAAGTCGGAGGCTAAGGCATCTGGCGATCTCCGATGGACGACTTTGGAGGGTTTTTGCCACCCCTCAGAGTCCGGTGATGAGCTCGGAGTAGAGGAGAGTTGAGCTAGAGAAGACATGGTAGGAGAGGATGACGGAGGATCGGAGGACATCGAGGCCTTCCCACGATCAGCAAACAGGGTAGCCCTCCCAACAACGCCCTCCGGACGAGAGGGACGCATCCTGGCCGTTACCAGCCAGGGTCCAAATGGAAGGCTCTCCTCCTCCCCCGGCCTACTGGTTTCAGGGCTGCTGGGTCACTTTCCAAACTGGCGGCCGCCTCCTGCTCCACCACTAAGTTTTCTTGAGACATAGTAGAGGGCGAAGCTGCTGACCTCTTCTTTTCCTCCCGAAACTTGCATACCTCCTGCAGGTGTCCCATCCTGCCACACCGACGGCAAGTTCTCATACACAAATTATTGCCAGAACGCGGTGCCCCCCATTTTATCAGCACCCCTGGGAGCACGGGCTTAGTGGCATCGATTTCCAGCCATACTCTGGCGAATCCGGTCTTTTGCTTTAGATCCATGAAGCTGTCAAGGGATAGAGGCTTACCCGCTTCTCCGGCCACTGCCAAGATCACCGACGACTCCCAGTACTCGAGCGGCAAGTTCGGCAGCCGCATCCAAACCACCGTGGAGTTCACTGGGTTCCTTCATGGATGAAAATCCATCATTCATGGCTTCAACGCCATTAGCTACCCTCCCACGTACCATGGGCTTGCTTGCAGCACCTTCATGCAGACTTCCTTCATTTCCATCTGGACCACGACGTGGTCCTCCCCCACCGAGAAGACCTCAGGTTCCGAAGTTAGTTGCATCCTGAGCCGGATCTCCATTCCCACTCTGGCCGCCGGCATCCTACGACCAAGGCTGCGGAAGATGACAACTCTTCCCTCCCACTTGCTTCGTGCCTCCTCGAGGGAGGACTCCGGCATCACCAAAACTTTGGTGAAGCTCTGCTGGAGGCGCTCCACCTCTTCTTCAGTGAGCTTGTAGGGAGTCCATTGAGGAGGTTGCTGTGGCCCGTGCACCACCTCAACCCAGGATCGCTCCTTTACGTCGTTCCCTTCGACTCCGCACCGGAGCCCCGACCTGATCCACCATCTGAAGACGCTAAATCCATTAGCTAGCATATGAGAACCCCCAAACCCTACTCTGAAACCTTGAAACCCAAAGGAAAATCCAAGAAGATGATGGCACAGAATTTGATAGACTCCAACCGCTGTCAAAAGCAACGCGCCATCACATTTTGCCTTTGCATATCCATTAGATTGCTTAGCAATCTAGGACGCTAATTACAAACAAGATGTGCAAGTCCAATTTACTATTATGTTGCCTTCCTCCATTTTTTTTTTCCTTCCAATCACGTCTGACTATGTTTGATTCAAGCTGCATATTTACGCGTACTCTCCTCATCACCACTGATGAGTACGTCAGCCTGATACTACTGAGACGCCGGAGTAGTGCGTTCTCTCACCATCTCGATCACGTGCCTTAAAAAATACCTGATTTAATCGAGTCATCCAAGGGATCATGCTTCAAACCTGTGACTGGTGAGAGGCGAGTTCAACTCCCTACCAACCGAGCTATCGTCTTAGCGGTCATGCCTTTTAGTTAGTCAGAACTCATCTTCACCGGGATCAACCATAGCAGCAAGGATCGATCCTATACCTTTGCAATATCCATTGGATGGCCAAGCAAACCATGATGCTATTTACAAACAAGACATGCAAGTCCAATTTCTACGATGTTGGCTCCTGTATCAAAATTTTAAAAAAAGGAACATCTTATTTGACACATTTGAATGTCTTAATGGAAGTTTCTTTTTTTATTCCCCGAAAAGGAAAAGTTAGATTATCCCCGAAAAAAAAAAGTTAGATTATCGGAATAGATACCTTATCAGTTAACATGCTGTTGATATGCTTTACAAATATGTAATTTAGTTGGATTACGGCTATATGGCCTGATAGGCCTCTTGATTGGCATGTGCGAGGAGATATCCATGATTTTATGAGAAATTTTTTTTGTACACCTTTTGATAGAAAATACAAAACATGATTATATCATATAAATCTTATTTTTTAATATATATTTAAAATTTATAATTTCATTTTTTTATTAAAAATTTTAAATAATAAATTTTTTTAATTATAAAAAATTATAACATTATGCGATCGGATTATGATATTCATGGCTAAGTTGTGAATATGATATTATCTTGTTTACTAAATATTATAAGGTTAATACATAATTTTATCATTGAAAAAATTAAAATTTTCAATAACAAAAATATTTCTTAGCTTTATGATATCCTATGAATAAGATATCATGATACTGTTCACAATTTAGCCATAAAAAATTATAAAAAAATAATATTTTTATTATTTAAATATTATTTAATGTATGTTGTTTATTTTTTATTAAAAACTTTAAATAATAAAAATGTTGACAGTTTATGGCTGCCGTCGAATCTCCTGCCATTGAGCTCTGATAATAATGTAAAGGTGTTCTAGTCATCTCCCAAAAGGTTTTTTTTTTGAATGCTCTCATAATAACCCGTAAAAAGGTTAATGGACCCAGATTTTTAGTGAAATATTTTGATACCTAAATTAGTAAATAGAAAATAAAATACTATAATGGTTGAAATCGAAAACTTATGGCGATGAAGTAAATATATAAAAAATATATAAAAATATTTAAAATATATCTGATAAAAATTTTGATTTATTTATTTATATAATTATATCGTGTAATAGAATATTATTGCAGGATATCCGTCGCTTTGATCGGCATGACAAAGTCAGATCCGGGACAAGCAGGCCTCCTGATAAGCGCAAAATCCAATACTGGGAGCCCAGCCCACGCGAGGTCGCGGATTGGCGATTGGTGATACCATTTTCGTAATTTTCGATTTCCAGTCAGGGTCTTTTCGTACGGCGAAATATAAATAAGCGATCGTGTCTTCCTTTAGACCGCGTTGGACCCGTCGATAGCCTTCCGCAAGAAACCCTTGCAGCAGCGGAAGGATCCCGGCGCGTTGGCGCGACGCCCCCTCTCCTTACTCGTGCCAAAGCCGTTCCAGTTCTGCGCAAAACCCTAGAGGATGTCGGGCGGATTCTTCCGGGTGAGCGGAATCCTCTCCCGTATCCCATCCATCTTTCGATCTCTTTCGCCGCCTTAGTTCGATTGGCTTGTAATCTGGCGATTGGTTAGGGTTTTAACTGTTTTCTTGCGTTGATTTCAGGGAACCTCGGCGGATCAGGACTCTCGCTTCTCCAACAAGCAAGCGAAGCTTTTGAAGACACAGAAATTTGCATCGGAGCTCGATCACGTGGTCAGTGCGTCGATTCCACTAACGGATATTGAACATCTGATTTCCTCTAGCGTTCGTCTGTTATCTAGTATCTAATTGATGGAATCTTTCATAAGGAATTTAGGGTTTTAGCATAATAGGATGATTTGGGAAATTCCTCCCAGCACCGCACGCTGTTCTCTGTAAATTCTAGAATTTTCATTTTAAACTTTTTTTTTTTTTAAAAAAAATTTTTAAGGGAAAAGCGGGCAACAGCCCATCTTATCAAACTAGAGCGTTTATGATTTGGTAGGAGATCAAAGTCGTAACAAGAGCCCTTTTTCCCGTTTTATTTGTCTGGAACTGAATTTTGATTATTCTATACTCAATGCGTAGGTGGATATGACGAAGGTACAGATGGATGTGATAAGGCCATGGATCGCAACCAGGGTGACCGAGCTCCTTGGATTTGAGGATGAAGTCCTCATTAACTTTGTTTATGGACTTCTGGATGGCAAGGTATGTACCATCACTGTTTTGCTCCTTAGCTGATACACATTCATCTGGAATCATGGTTAACTTTAATCGAATTATATCAAACAGGAAGTGGACGGGAAACAGATGCAGATCCAGCTTACTGGGTTCATGGAGAAAAATACTGGGAAGTTCATGAAGGAGCTCTGGGGTCTGCTGCTTAGTGCTCAGAATAATACCAGCGGGGTTCCTCAGCAGTTTTTGGATGCCAAGAAAGAGGAAACAGATAAGAGAAAGGTTTCTCTAAATTCATAGCATCGAGTTGTTGTTTCTGTTGTGCTGTTGTGTCCTGGACTATCTAACTCTTTGTCATTTTGTAGGCGGAGACTGATAGAATTGCTCAGGAAATTCAAAAGAGAAAAGAGAAAGAGGGGAGAGAGTTAGAACAAGAGAAACTGAGGAGGATGGTAACTTAACCTGTCTGAGCAAGTGTTCTTGTTGTTTAATTGAGGAATCTTTTTGTTTGACTTGTGTTTGTCTCTATGCCATTCAGCTAGCTTCTCCGATTATTTGGGTTCATATCCTTCTTTACCTCAAACTACTGTAGGATGGGGCAGCTGACAAGTCGAGGCCTTCTACTGCTGTTTTGGGTTCAGTTTTAAAGCGATCACCGCGAAGGGCTTCTAGTGTTCACTCTGAGAATGAGAGAGAAGTGGACACTGGGCATCATTCAAGATCAAAAAGCCAGTAAGCAGCCACATGCCTTCTTTCATCTCCCTCCCCTCTTATTGTTTTTATGAGGCAGCAGTGCATGTCATGTTTAATGATGTTTAATGAGCAATCTGATCACACAGTTGTTTAGGTTAAAATTCTTCACAACCTTGCATGTGTCAGCTGATCTTAATGTAGTCATCTGAACTTTTTTTTTCCTCCTAAGGTTTATAAAGATTTGATCATTAATGTTTTGATTGCAAGTGGTCAACATTTAAGCATTTAAGTTTTATGTTTATAAATATGGCTGGATATCATTATGAAGCATTGAGTAATCCATCCAACGACTTACAATTGTTTTCAGATGATACCCCCGCTGCCCGCTGGCCAAACCTCCTCCCCCACCTATTTTCCCAACATGAATGAACATGATAGGGTGAAAAGAAACTTTACCCTTCTAGTCATAGTTTCTTCATTATTATTATTTAGGCTGAGGTCAATTCTTTTATTATGGCTAAGATGTTGGTTTGTATAGGTTGGCCGATATGGGGTGTTTCAGAAATCAACCCAAATATATCTGATGATGTAAATTGATGTCTCCTGAAACTTAGGTTACAATGGTCGGGCGTATTGTCCAAGATATTTTATTTGCATTTATTAATGTATTATGGGTAAATGATAAAAAAACCAAAATCAAAGACAGCTTTGTATTCAGCGCTTGAGGTATTGCTCTGGTCAGATCATGAGGAGAGTAGGTTGGGACTGTGAGCGATGGCCACAATTGTTGGTTGGAGTCTAAAACCATAGAGGAAGATTGGCTAGATCTGGTTCATGGCATGGTGATGTACATGAAAATCGGTTGGTTCTGTTTCTCTTCCTTCTTTTTTCTTGGGAAGGAGAAAGGTAGATGATAAGGAGGTGAGAAAAAGGAAATCAAGGGAAGAGGTGGTTCTTCAAGGTAAGTGAGGTGAGTTTTGATGGTCTTATGAGAAGGGAAGATGAGCTAGCCATGGATGGTGGTGGTGGGGATTGGCTTGGAGGAAGTGGATGGGAATGGAAGTGGAGTTAGTCCTCTTAGAAAGAAAGTTAATTCTTTTTTTCTTGCCCTGGATGAAATTTTGCTAATTTCGTGATATTTCCCTCACTAGGCATCATCCTTGATAATGGAAATTTCAACTTTTTAAAATTATTCCCACCGTCAATTTTGGCTGAGACATGCTGATGCCATGATTATATCAGTATCAGGAACCCACTGAGATAATCAATAATCAAGATATCCGGATTTAAAGCCTTTACAGGAAGGTGGATAATGGAGGAGGGCAGTTAGATAGTAGCAGAAAAACATTGCTAAAGAAGGTTAATAGAAGGACAGAATATTTTCGGCTAGTGAGGTTTCTAGATAGAACAAATATTCTTCATCTTGGTTCTTCTGAGCATACATGATCATGGATTGTTGGGGAATTATTAAGAAATAGGGTAGAAAAGAAAGAATGAAAGAGCAGAAAAATGGTAGTAAGATGCTTTCCTGATAGAAAAGGAAATACTATTGTCCCAGATCATAGAAGAAGGGAAAATAATTTTAAATTAGAAAAATATGACCTGACAGTTTCCTAGAGAGAGAGAGAGAGAGAGTCAAAGATTTTGTGCATATAATTTGGTTGATCACTCTATTTATCAAGGATGATAGGGCTCCCAGGCCCAGGCATGCATAGACTGAGACATAGAGCAAAGAGTTCTAAATTCATGATTAGTCACTAAATGTCTGAACTTATAATGGGAGATATATAGAATGACATCTTCTGATTATGGTGGAAAGAAGCAACATCAGCATTTATTTGTTATGTTTTTCAGTTCTATCATTCATTATATTACCAAAATTTGCCATCTACTAAAGGCAAACTAGATTCTTGTTTGTTATGGGATATGACGTTAACTGATTGACATTGTTATTGTTAGAACTTTCTGTTTATTCATTGATATTATTGGATTAAATTGAAATGACTAGATTGGTTTTTTATGGTCTATGTTTAAATCTTGTTAACTAAATGGCATCTTTGTCCCACTTAATCTTTTACTAAGTTCCAAAGTGATAGTGTTAACTGAGAATCACTTCTAAAAAGTGAACACATGTTGATCCATAATCTCTCTTTTGCTTCCATAGTCCATGATTCACTCTGTCCATCTGCCCTGTTTCCACTTCATGTGGAATAATGAAACTTGGGATATAAAGTAAAGTTGTATTTTGTCCTATGTGTCATGGATGGGAACTAGTGCTTGGAACACATTTTTTACATGCAGTAGTTTTAATTCCCTACAATATAAAAAGATAATTTGTATGTTAGCTTTGGATGTTCAGGCTAGCTTCTCAGTTTGAAACAAGTTGCTCCTTATACACATGGACTTGATGTGCTTTTAAAAACATTTTGTTGCTTGACTTTTTTTTTTTTGCCATTATATTTTTTTCTAATTCCACTTGTAATAGAGTACTGTTGATTGTGTAGTATTCAAGGTTCACCATCTTGGTATTAGATCCTGTACCAGTACTATTCTATTATAGTGTCGATGCGCAGTTTGATATGTATGAGATAGCATACCGAGTGCTAGTGTGGTATGAGACTGCACTGATTTGGTACCGGTATGGGTACAGTTTGCTTGGTACGGGGCTATACCAACCGGTAAGGCAAACCTTGGTAGTACTTGCTTTGTGTTGTAATGACCATGGCTGTGCACACTGTGTATGCTTATCTTTCTCTTGCGTGTTGATGAATTGTGCATGAGAGATCTTTCATATACTCTTTTCCACTTTTCTTTTGAGAATTGGTATTATCTTGACTCTTGAGTATGTGTAGTGCTTCATCATTTTGACATGAAGTACCATTGATGTGGACAGAACTGTTTGTTATGTTTTACTTGATATGTTAAGTGTGATGGAGCCATTATATTGTTGCCTACTTAAAGTGTATCTACTAAATATTTTTCAGCATGTTGTCATTTTCCCCCATTTATTGTAGCTTATACTTTTTACCAATATTTCTCTGAGGTAAAGATCAGCTTACTATTTGTTGGTTTTGAGTTGGGACATAAAATTGGTTGGCTTTCTGATTATATCTTTCTCTCATTAATGAATAATACAAAGGCAGCTGAAGTGCTTGTTATGCATTTGTTTGTTGCATGGGCTAGTTTTTTTGCTTAAACTAAATTATCCCCTTTCTTTTGGCACTCTTTATCTCTATGTTCAATTGATCATTTCCCATCTTGCCATTAATGCCCTTTCTTCGATTTGATTTTTAATATTATGCTTATCTTATTATGTCTACCATTATTGGTAGCTAATACAGTTGTTAACGTGTTACTTTTATTTTCCCTCCAGGCGGACACCTTCACCAAGTAGATCATTCAGCAAATCGTTTTTGAAATCTGGGAGCTACTCAAAGTTCCTTTTTTTCCTTATCAGTTTTAGACTTTCTTCATATAAGTGGTTTTAGTAACCTATCCTATAGTAAGATGACTTTTAAAATTATTTGAACATGACAATGGCAGATATTTGAGTTCTAGCGTCTATTGCATATCATGACTTTGCAATATTAGAGGTTTTGGTATTATAGGCCACAATGTGAAGCCTTCCTAATCAATTTCTTGGTGGCTAGCCATGAAAATGGACCAAAATTACCAAAAAGTCCTCTCTAGAGTATAGTACATACTTCATGAAATTTGTCAATTCATGTTCTGGAAGTGTTTATAATGATCATTATTGGTTCTGTTCTGCAAAAGAATAAAGTGTTTTGAAATAGTAATTATTTTATGATAGCCGTTGTTGATGATTCAATATTAGCTTAGCAAGCTTTTATCTTTTATGTACATTATAATTTACTATTTCCTTGATTATTTTGTTTAAGTGTAATTCACAAATGGCTCCTTCTATCAGGGAAGGACATAAATCAAGGAGCGAATCTGTTTCATCTCAGTCACAAAGGTATTCAATTTCTCCTAAGCGGCAGTATCGCTCACCACCCAGACGGTCTATGTCTTCTGAGAGGCGATATAGATCTCCACCTCGACGTTCGATTTCTCCTCGCCGTAGGCATTCTCCACGGTATGCTCGATCACCTTTAAGACAAAGATCACCTTATAGTAGGCGAAGATCGGTTTCACTCTCCAGGCATCGATCTCCCTCTCCTGTCCGGCGGAGATCTCCTTATGCACGAAGAAGATCTCCATCATATGCACGGCGCAGATCTCCTTCTCCCTTGCATCGTAGGTCTCCAGCTCGAGTCCGCAGGAGATCACCTTCTCCCTCTCGTCGTAGGTCCCCTATCCGACGCAGGTCTTTGTCACCAGCAAGGCGCAGGTCCCCATCTCCTTTAAGGAGGAGATCACCCCTACCCAGGTCTCCAAAACACCGAAGGAGGTCACCTCTGTGTTCACCTAGAAGCCGTGTCAGGGATTATGAAACATCTTCACGGCAAAGAAAGAGGTTACGATGCATATTGTTCACTGCTTTGTTTAGCTTATCTGTGGTAATGTACTTGCATCACCATTGCATGTCTGATGTGGGAGTGTTTGTGCAGGAGCTGCAGTCCATGTAGGAGCCGGAGTCCATCATATCCATCTCGTAGGAGTTTGAGCAGGGAGATTGATAAACGTGTTGATGGCATTGACTCCAGACGTTATCGTGATGGATTCACATCTCAGAGGTAGTTCTTATTTTCTCTGTCATTCAGGTCATCTTCCTTCTGGTATTTTGTTGAAAGGGAGATACATAAATTTTTGTAATACACTTGTTCTTATCACACATCTCCCAATCTCTCGTAGGTCTTATGAAAAGAGGTCACCTGTTCATCATGCTGTGGATAGGGCAGTGGCTGAACGCACGGTCTCAGGACATAAGGTTTCAGAATCACGCCGACTTCCAATTTTTTCTAGGTCTCCTGAACGTGATTCAAGAAATCAAAATGACGTTCATGATAGGGAGCATGGTGCAACATCAGATGAATGTCCAAATCTGTCAGAGTCACCATCCCATTTGCGAAGAATAGGCCCAAGAGAAAATAGGTCTCATGTCTCTAATAATTCATGTGGTGTGAATATCTAGTGCTTATTCTTTTTTACTAATTAAATTATATTCGGCTTTTCTTTAAAGATCTGGTAGCCTTTCTGAGAGTCCTGTTATACAAACTAGAAGACAGATGCCTCGTCGTGACAGTCCAGAAACAAATAGAGAAAGAGAACAACCCAGTTATGGCAGGTCAAACTCAGTTTTACTATCTCTTGCTCAACTTTTAAAATTTTCAAGTTTCATAATTCTGATATTGATTATAATTTATGTGGGCATTCTAATTTTTAGGGAGGATGCTTATCATAGGGATGATTCTTCTTGCAAGAAAAGAAAAGATTCACCTTCTGATGTTCAGCAAAAGAATTCCCATGCCAAGGACTTCAGTCCAGAAGAGTATTCTTCTGAAAGATCAGCGAATGACTACTCTCCAGCTTCCCAAGGTCAAGCTGTTTACTTGGAAAAAAGAAAG
Organism: Areca catechu; assembly: GCA_021397845.1. NCBI lineage: Eukaryota > Viridiplantae > Streptophyta > Magnoliopsida > Arecales > Arecaceae > Areca > Areca catechu. Next base: position 2,795,089 of record CM038050.1, on the reverse strand, counting down.
AAGGAACATGAGGAAAAGAGGTGATCACAACCTCTCTGCCTCCATCTCTCTGCTCACTTCTTTATCCATTTTATTCTTTGTTTATTAATGTGGCAGTCTATCCATGCATTCCATTCTGCTTTCCTCCTCCTACCATTGCATTCTGATATGTGCATGCATGTATGTATTTTCATTTTTCTTCATCATGCAGCATGCTGTTTGGAAATTGATTCAACATAAAACAACATATTTCAGCCTTTGTTTTTGTTTTTTCTTTTTTTTGGGGTAAAGATCCATTGTTTTTGTTAGAGTGGTAAGTTTTACACGCTTTGAGGGCTCATTGTGTCTTGTACCAACAATGGTGTACCTCCAGAAGTCTAGACCTTCATTTTTGCTTCATTTTTGACATTTATTGACAACTTGAATGGAGAAGGGTCAGTAAAGCAAAACTATATAGTTGACTTGAAGTTCCTATTATGAATGTGTATTGCTCAAGCTGTTCTTGTTGATGTCTTTAAGTTGGTTGCAAATAACTTGTAGTTACTTTCATATACGGAAAAAAGATATTCTAGCAAGGTTCACCATCTTGGTACCGGATCCCGTATTGGTACCATCCTATGACAGTATCGATATGCAGAGCAATATGAAATAGCAAGGTGTACCGCATGTTAGTATGGTACAAGACTACGTACTAGTTTGGTACCGGTACTATATGGTATGCAGGTACAGTATGTTATTGGCTGGTATGGCAAACCTTGTTTTCTAGGCTTGTAGAGGAACTTGGATTTCTAGTACTAAGATGGTGAGATATTGCTAGGATCACTTTTTGCCACAAACTCCAGCTGATTAATCTAAGTTGATTTCTGATCAAAAGCTGCAAATTTAAAAGAAAAGTAGGATTTTAAGCTGACTACCTTTGAGATTGGCATCCAGTCTACAGCAGTTGATTCTGGTCTTGTTGATTTTGTTAGTCTCTTGTTATGCGGTCCATATGTGTAGCTAACAACTACTAGATGAAATCCATATGAAATAAGGAAACATCAATGCATGAAATCTGCATTTATTGCATGGCTAGGAGCAGCTAATAGGTGTGTTTGGAATATGGTCCTTTAACTTGCAGAAATCTACAAGGTTCAGAATAAGCAGGTTTTACAGCATCTGCTAGTTGTAGACAATATTACATAGACTTCTTACAAGTAGCAGGTGCTGCTATGTGTCTTAGTGTCAGATCCCTATTCTGTAAGAATTTTTATCTTGCAGACACATACACTAGTGTTTTACCAATACCCATTTCTAAGTGTTGGGTGCGGGTACGTGAGGATCAATTAAAGGGTCTGAATAACATTTAATGTGCACATGGTTGTCAAACATAGTTCTTATATGTAGTTCACATGATATTAGGCAATTTTTTTTTTTCGGGAAACTTGCATTAGAGAACTTATTAGAGTGTGCCTTTGTTGCTGCCACATGATCAAGCTCTTCAATGATAGCTGCCTGCCTGAATTCAAGGTATCTTAGAAGTTTTCCCACTACTTGTTGGAGATACTTAGGCAGTTCTAATGGAAAAATTGGGTTCATGTGGAAACAGTGGGACTCCCTGCAACTTTATCAAGGGGAGTCTTTTCTCCTAATTTTTGTCTCATCATACAATTCTCATTTTCAGAAATTGCATCCATCTTGAAAGTGTCCACTGTCGTACAGAGCAGTAATAAGATCCTCTTGGTTTGTATTTGACACATCACCTACTCTATATTGGATGCATTGCACTGATCCCTTGGATAATTGAGAGGTCTATATATCCAAATTATTTTTGCCGAATTTGTGTTAGCATCTAGTACTCTTGTGAACTGTAGGATATGGATGCACAAACATTTGGTAATGATTTTGGCATTTTGTTGGCAGTAAAGAAGATCTTCCTGGAAGGCATAAACAACTAGTATCACAATCACTGGAAGAAATAGAATATGGTCCTGGAAGAACAGTAGATGAAAGCTATTCACCAGATATTGCTTATGATAGAGAGCGTTCCACTAAGAAACATGCAAGAGATGCATCCTCTTCAGAGGAAAGGGTATCCAATAAGCATTTGCCGAAGAGCATCTATGGAGACGGTTATGCAGTTAAAGCTGAGAAACAATCACGCTCAAAAAGTGATGAATATATAGAATCACGTTATGAAACAGAATCTGATAAAAAGTTCAAAAGAAAGGTGGACCAGAGCAACCATTTGGATGCCCATGATTCTGATTCTGAAAAAGTTGATGCACATAGATACCAGGAGATGGAAAAGCGAAGGCGCAAAAAGTCTGGTAAGCATAAAAGAGATTTGGGTGACAGTTCTGAGTCTGATTCTCAGATAGATGACAAGAAGGAGGCCAAGAGACGAAGGAAAGATGAGAAAAGGCTACGCAAGGAGGAGAGACGTCGCAGGCGTGAAGAGAGGCATCGCAGAAAGTTAGAACGTCGTGCAGGGAAGCGTAAATTGAAGTCTGTCGATACTGTTACTCCCCCTTTGGATTTGGAGAAAGATTATAATGATGCTGATGAATCAGATGGTGATGGTGCCATAAGAAAGCAACCTCGTCTAGGTGACACAGAAGAAACAGAGTCGGAGCAGAAGAAGCTTGAGATTGAGCTGCGAGAAAAGGCTCTCGAATCTCTCAGAGCAAAGAAGGCTATCAGTCATTAAATTAGGAAATCTGAGTTTTGCTATTTACTATGCATTCATATGTTCTGTAGAATGACATATTCACCATAAGGTGTTAGCATATCCTTTCATATAGCAGACTGTTTGATGGAACCTGTGTTTATTCTGGCAGCTGAAGTGGATAAATGAGGATTCCTGAGCTGTATTTTGTGGCATCCTAGTTCAGACTTAGCTGCTAGATTTTCTGGTAATGTTTGCCCTAACTTTGTTTGGATGATTTTATTTTCTTATAGGCTTTCTAATTACTTGGAAAAAGAGCCGACTTTTTGTTTGTTTATGGCTAATGTCCGGTAATTGGTACTCTTCCTAGGATTTCATATGGTGACCATTATAGTGCAAGTTTAGTACATTTCCAGTTGAAAACTCTTATAAGGTATCACAAGAATGATTATTTATGTAATTTTTTTCAAGTTAAGACTTGGAATGTTGACATTGATGAAGAAAACAACATTAGCAGATATTACTTCTGCAAGATTTGGCTATTTCCTGTAGTTGAGGTTGGAACTAAAGCAGTTTTGTGGTTGACTGTTAGATGAGATTATTTTCAAGTAAGACTTGGTAGAGCTGGCAATGTGCAGAACCGCCTTTAGAACCTCAAATCAGGTGAAATGTTGCACATGCTTTATGGTTTTCCAGAGAAAGATTTAGCAACCATGATAAAATCTATATTTACATAATTAATGTGATTAGTTACATTGTTTTTTTGGTTTAACCTCTGGATGATTGGCAGCTGGAGTGATTTTGGGGACTTCATAAATTTGCATCGGGGTGCTTTAAGCTTCCATCTCATCATAGCTTCATAGTCATGCCAAGCTGATAATTCCCTTTATGGATGTCGTCCCAGCGTATGTATGTGTGCTGTAAGAATATATATTATGTTTTACATGTTTCATTTTCAAAATTGATACAGTTGCAACTTGACAGTTAGTACATGTAAAATCTTAGTCTACATCCAGTTATTGCAAGATTTTGGGGAAAGCTACTTGAGCATAATTTAATATGTATTTCATCATATTAATTCTTGATATGATTCTCTTTCTATTACAGTCATGCTAATGTAGTGATTCTGAGCAGTTCACTTGAGATTACTGCCTAATGTTTGGAAAGTAATGTAAGAGCTCTTGTTGCGCCGTCAAGTATGTTATATACTGTTTCATGACCAAACATACTGTCTATTTATGGTGACACTTTTCTTTTGAATGCAGCGACCTATATGAATGTGTATACCTACTATCTTAATTTAGGTTCAATATTTTGAAATTTTTGAATGGCTGAATTTTTAATTATCTTTATCATGTACAAAAACTATATGTTCAAAGCCAATATTGTCGAGCTATTATTCTGACAAGGTCAATTACTTTATAATTAATCTTGTTTAATTTTTGAAAAAAAAAGTTTTTTACTTGTTTTTGCAATTTGAGTAACTGTTGCTTATAGCTTCACATTGGGTGAAGTTTTAATACGATTGATTCTTTTACCATTCTCCTTCATCAGATTGTGCTCCATACTTTATTTCTACTGTAGCATGTTGTGTTGAATTTTTATTATGTTTATATGCTCGCAAGTTTTGTCTGTTTTAGATTTACCATATATTCTGCAAATCAAGTAGGGAATCGTTGTATATTAGAGTCTTTCGTTCATCTTGGAAAGAGGAAAAGCCTAGCCAGCACTCAGCATGAATCCGAGCTGTAGCATATTTGCATGGTACACTTGGTAATGCATGGTGTCTATATATTGCTAATTTATTAAAATATAAAAAAAATGTTAAGAATGGTTCCTAAAAATAGGAAGTTTATTAGTTGAGGGAGATGGTAAATTGTTCTCCTTTATTGACACATCTGAAAAATTATTATTATGGTGACAACTTGTCTCAATCATTGAGACTCCAATTTATGCTGAGTATCTTTTCAAGAACTTTCTTATTCTATTTAGGTTCATTAAAAAAAAAAGAAAAACATGATTATAGAATTTACTGAAATATATGGTTTGAGGCCACAAGTACGTGAACCAATCTTAGCCAATACTGGTTCTCTTTTTCTCTTATAGAAATTAATCAATATGTTTTGGTTATATTTGTCATCCATCTTGTCAGCATCATGTGATGTTCGTGGTGTAAATGTGTTGTGATGTTTGTGAGAAGATGTGCATCATGTGATGTTCGTGGTGTAAATGTGTTGTGATGTTTGTGAGAAGATGTTTTGAGCAATAATCGTCATTTGTTGACCCCAAGATTTAGGTTAGCATTTTGTAGCCTCGTTACTTCCATTGATCATATGCATATGCTCCTATTGAGATAAATCTTTTGTAAACCACAGTGAATTATCTTTCTTGCATTTATGCTTTTATCATTATTCTCCTCCATGGCATATGGATGCTATGTAAACTCAAAAATCAGTTTAATGCCATCATGCAAATTCCTATAATGTAAGATACAAAGTATAACAGAGTAATTTATTTCAATTTTGAATGTTTATTTATTGAAAGTTATTCTATTGACAAAATTTTCTTCTTCTAAAAAGAATATTTGTGCATAAATGTGCTGCATATATCAACTCGAAACTAATTACTCTTTTTACTGTTACCACATCATGGATGAAAATTATTGTTCAAACAAAAGCCAGAAAAAACTAAAATTACTTTATGGGATTAATAAATGATTTAAGTAGGGCTGGAAATGGACCGGCCCAATGGATTTTGGGCCGGTCCAAAGATTATATTTTAAAAATTTTTGGATCGAATTCGGGTATCCCTTTGGTCCAAAAATTAAATGGACTCTATTTTACGGTCTGAAAACTAGCTTGATATGCTTAAAATTTGGTCCGAAGTTTGAACTAATTTCAGACCGGTCCAAAGTTTATTGAGCTGGTCCAGTCTAGTTCTAGACAATGAATTTTGGGCCAGTCTATTTCCGGTGCTAGATTTAAGCAAATAAGGTATTAAAAATTGAACTTCTTAATGGCTTTAACCATGTCTTTCTATTTAATCCTCTTTTTTTCATGTTGAGTTTTTTCAATCACTGGTTTATTCAGTTCTAGCTCTGGATTTGCTGGTCATCCACCAGCAAGTTTTGAATACCATAAGTGATTGAAACAATAAAAAGAAACTTTGATCTAACATTTTTTTAACAAAACAACAACCAAGCCTGAACTTACGTTGTCAGTTTCTTGCTTGATGTTTAATTTGTCGTTTCATATTAGATTAGGTTGATTTGATGATGTGAAAATTGCTTGTTCTTAATTTTTGCGAAAACAGAATGAGAGAGTTTCTACTATTATGCCATAGTAAATAGGCTCAGGACGGACTAATACACAACTACATGGAGTGTTGCAGTTTAGGACGGACTAATACACAACTACATGGAGTGTTGCAGTTTAAGACTATGACCTTTTATGTTATTGACTTTCCATGGTTTCCGTATTGTTGTTAGATATGGTAGAATATTTAGCTCAATTTTTGACCTGTTATGCTTACATTGTGGTAGACTAATGTACCACTTTAAAGGATGAGGCATTTTTTTTTTTTTTTGATAAATCGGTGTATTCAATTAAGAACGAAGATGAATACAATCAAGATAATCTGACAACAAAATATCCTGCAACGGGAGAGGAGCAGAATGCCAGACCTGAGTGATTGGCCACATACGAGGCGATCCAATCAGTCGCTGAGTTCGTCTCCCTATATACATGTCTAATCGAAGAACAAACACAACCCCGTTCAAAAGATGGATATTTCTAATAATAGGATGGTAAGCAGGCGTCGCTGTTCTCCGATTAATCCAAGATATAACCGTGGTGGAGTCTCCCTCAATAAGAAGGCAATCAATCTGAAGGATGAGACGGGCATATCTGATCCCAGTCCAAGTCGTCAGAAGCTTCGTCTGTGGGACAGAGGCATCCCAGACCGGGATACCCCCAGCTGTGATAGAACCTAGAGAGGAGTCCCGAATAATGAAAGCAGTAGCTCTCCTGTCCTGGCGGAGACTACCATCAAAATTGACAGTACGGAAGGTCGGATGAGGGGTTCCCAAGTGACAAATACCGGAGGGGTCGCTCGGGGAGCAGAAAGGGAATCCCAGATCTCCAACTGCGAATCAGTCAATCCTCAATACTCAGTAGCATCTGCCCTAGCTCTCTCCACCACAAATTTGGGAGATGAAGCAGTAGAGGAGAATATCCGGTTGTTCCTAGATAACCAGATATGATAAGCCAGATAGACAATATAGGAAAGCTGATACGAAGTAGAATGATGCAGCGAGGAGATGAAGAGCTCCTTGACATCTTGGGCTTGTGCACCAAGATGAGGAAAACCCGCCATTCTCCAAATAGACGCCGCCCTCGGACAAGTAAAAATGGCGTGAGTCTGGGTCTCACTCTCCTCAGAGTAGAAGGGACAGTCCGAAGGAATGGATAGACCCCTCGAAGAGAGCATATAACAGGTAGGAAGCCTCCCCCAAGCAAGCTTCCAGATAAACAGAGCCACTCTTAGATGAACTGGTAATGACCAGATCCAAGCAAAGAAGTGGGCCGCCGGTGGCTGCGGAGCCCCAATCATCATCAGGTCTGGAATCGGAGCCCTTTGGATGGAAGAGTGCCTCCAGACCCTGACATCAGGACCAGAAAAAATCGGAATAGCAATAGATAGAACACGGAGACCTAGAATGTTGCCGAATCTAGAGAGCACAGCACGCCGGTCCCAGGCAGTACGATCAGGAGACATAATATCGGAATAGAAATAGATAAAGGCATTTGCATCGAAATGAAGGTGGGCCACCAGCTGAGCGGAATCTTCGAAATCCAAGGGCCTTCCATAAATCTAATGGAAGAGCTATCCCCAATTATCCAAGAAAAATAAGGAATCATAGAAGGGGCCCTTCTAATCATCTCCCTCCAAATAATAGAACAATTTCTAGGGGGAGCAGTAACATCATTGAAATCCGTGGAAATATCACCATACTTGGCTCTCATAAAGGAGGACCACAGACCATCCGGACTAAGAAGGAACCTGATAACATGCCTCATGAGGAAAGCCTCCCGGCGAGCAAGAAGCACGAGAATACCCAATCCCCCTTGACCTGGGCTGGCACACCCTTTCCCAGCCCAATAGGTGAATCTGCGACGACTGGGCGAGGAGTTCCAAAAAAAGGATCGTATCATCTACTCAATATCGAGAATGACCTGTTTCGGGATGACCGCATTATATAACAAATAAATGGGAAGGGAAGCCAGCACCGCGCGAATAAGGGTAATTCTGCCCATGGCGGAGAGAGCCCTACCTTGCCAACCATCGATCCTCTGACGGACAGTCGCAAGAAGTGAAGCACACTCAACCCTAGAAAGTCTGCCTCCAGAGATAGGGATACCCAAATAGTGCAAAGGACCTTGAATGCCGGAAATCCCCAGAATATGTCGGACCCTATGTCGAATCCTGATAGAGGTCTTAGGACTGAAATAGATTCCAGATTTGTGCAAATTAATACTCTGGCCCGAAACATAGCAGTACCCCTCCATGACTCTTCGAAAGGCCCGAGCATTGGTAATGGAAGCCCGACCGAGAAGTAAACAGTCATCAGTAAATAATAAATGAGAAATCGGCTGGACTCCATGGGCAGGGAGATATGGCTGAACAACCGCATTCCGTACAGCTGCAAATAAAGATCTGGAAAGATAATCAGCAGAAATAATAAACAGAGATGGAGAGAGAGGGCAACATTGGCGAAGACCCATAGATGAATAAAAGAATTTCATTGGAGAACCATTAACCAGGATAGAAAAGGAGGGACCAGAAATACACGCCATTAGCTTGGAGATCCAGTCGGGATGAAATCCAAGATCTAGAAAGGCCCGGCGCAGGAAGGTCCAGTTGACCCTATCATAAGCTCGCTCCATATCTAATTTGATAGCCATTAAACTTCGGCATTTAGGAGCTCGACGGAGGTCATGCATAAATTCTTGGGCAATTAGAATATTATCAGAGATACTCCGATCAGCCATGAAAGCCCTTTGCTCCGGGCTAATCAGCTTTGGAAGAATGGACCTCATCCTATTCGCCAGAAGTTTTGCACATATTTTATAAAAGGTAGTGCATAAACTAATCGGACGAAAATGAAACGGCTCGAAGCATCCTGGCGCTTGGGAATCAGAATAATAAACATTTTCTTTCACTCTTGTGGCATCCTTTCGGATTGGAAGAAGGATTGGATGGCATTGACCATATCCGAACGGAGAATATCCCAATAAGAGCGAAAGAAGAATGGGGGGAAACCATCCGGACCCGGAGCTGTCTTCCCCTATGGATCAGAGAGCAGATTTAATTTTCTCCTCGGAGACCGAAGTTAGGAGCACAGAGTTTTGGAGAGCAGTAACTGGATTTTGAGGAGGCAAAGAATCAAAAGAAAGAGGAGTAGGGGTTGGAGAAGTCCACCTGGAGGAGAAGTTGAACAGTTCCGTTCTAATAGCAGCATCCTTTTTGATCCACCCTTGCTGATCCGAAAAAAGGGCCCGAATAGTATTGGAGTGCCTCCGAATAATAGTAGCCTGGTAAAAGAACTTAGTATTCCTATCACCCTCCTGTAACAATTGAATCCTGGATTTTTGCCTCTAGAGAACCTCCTGTCTTAATAATAGGGAATGATGATAGGATAGGCAATTACGGAGAGAGTCCATATCAGCATCCGACAGAAAGCTGAGCGAGTCCTTCTCTTGCAAAGAATCAATAGAGGCTTCGACCGATTTCAATTGCTCCTGATGTTTGCTTACCTCAACCCTATTCCAATGCAGCAGGCGATGTTTGAGAATAATCAGCATCCGAGTAATCCTGTAAGAAGCATCACCCCTCACCGGCATCCTCCAGACCTCCCGGACAATATCTTTAAGTTTGGGATAGGACAGCCATAATTTTTTAAATCTGAATGGAGTCTGACCCTTGCTCTTCTGATCAATTGATAGGAGAATGGGAGAATGATCTGAGGCGATCTGCCTAAGATGCTGCACTGAATGATCGGGGAAGAGAGAACCAAGACAGCATGGCAAAGAATCTGTCGAGTCTTTCCATGACTCTGGCGATCCCCGTCCAGTTGTTGCACCAAGTATATCTAGGACCAAGGAAGCCAAGTCAATCAGCCCATTATTCTGAATAAAATCAGAGAATTCCTTGGATCCAGAGTCCTGAATAAATGGTCTGCCTCCTCGCTTATTCTCAGGACGATCAATGACATTAAAATCTCCGGCAACAACAGAAGGAATACCTTGATTTAACAGCACCGAAGCCTCTTCCCAAGCAGTTCTCTCCTTATATGACGTACTAGCATACACGCCACATTGGAGCCAAGTGGGTTGATTAGGTTCCGAGACTATAATAGCTACCAATTGGTCGGATCTATGAAATACATTGACTTTCAGACGACCCAAATTCCAGGTGACAATAATGCCCCTAGCCAAGCCTTGGGACAGCACCGAATAGAATCCCCAATCACGGGGAACATGACGTCTGATCCACTCTACACTGGATCCGGACACTCGTCTCCAGCCAAACACAAATAAGAGGATTATACAATTGCAAATACCTATGGTAGGTAGAAACAAAGGAGGGCTTTCTAGTCCCCTTAACATTCCAGACAAGTATCTTCATTACAAGATCATAACATAGGAGAATCGGCCCCCTGTCGATCCCCTTTCCCCTTCTCCGGATTCACCACTTCCTTCCCCCCTACAACAGAAACCTTCTTACTGCCCTCCTTAGATGCCTCCCCTGCAACCACACCCACAGCACTGAACTTCTGTTGCCCTCCCAGTGAGGCCAGATTTCTGGCTACAATATTACAGGCTTCTTCATGACTCCCCACCAGAGCATTGAAAGTACCTCCCTGTTGCTTCCCCTGCCCCTCTGATTGCATTCTCCCTGCATCCTTAACCACCGGCATAATCCCAAACTGAGGCTTGGCATAAGGCAGCAGGGTTCTATCCTCCAATTGGCCCAGCTTCAACTGGAGCCCTTGAGGCTCACCCTCACTCTTTCGAGTCCCAGCAACGTTGCCCCCCCGATCCCTGAACCTTCCTGATCCCCTCCCTCACCCTGACCCCCAGACAGGCCAGCCCCCCCTTCAACCCTCCCCTGTTCCCCTACCCCAGGGGAACACCCAGAGACCTGCTTACTCCCCTACCCCCCCCCTGTCCTGGCCAGATAAGGAAGTGATATCACCTTGCACCATTTTGCCCCTCGCAACACCCTGAGAAATCCCCACCCCAGGAACCACCGAAAGCATGCCACTCCCCATCGATGAGCCACCGGACCCCCCACCCAAGACCAAGGTCTCCCTCGTTCCACCCCCCTTCCCCTCCACTCTCCTCCATTCCTTTTTCTTATCCCCTCTCCTTCCTGTACTCTCAGAGACAGTCGAAACCTGGAGTATCGCCGGAACATTAGGCAGCTCAATATCCATAGGAGGGATAGTAGGACTCACCTGTTCCGGGAGCGATGGAATGGACTTCGAAGAGGAGGGAGAAGATGACCTAGAGGGGCTCCTGCTCCTCTTGAGAGAGATGGTCCCGTAGTCAATCATAAGGAGATCCTTATGCCCACCTTCCACCGGAACGAGCTCCATGTAGTCCGTTATGGGAGCAAATAAACCTCCCCCCGGCTTAAGCCCACCACCTCCCTCTGATGCCTTCGATGCAGACGCGTCAGGGATCGCCGCCGGGCAACCTTGGAGGGCTTCTGCCAACCCTCGGAATTAGGAGGCGATCCTGGAAGGATGACGACCGATTCGAAGAAGATCAGGAGGGAGAAGAAGAAGGAGCCTCAGAGGATGAAGTCGGGGCCTTCCCTTTCTCCTCGAAGGCCCCTCCCTTCATCGAAGCAGTAGCCTGGTGAGGACGAACCCGTGCGGTTGCCAACCACGGACCGAAGGGAAATACTCCCTCCATAGCCCCTGAAGTAGGCCCACCATCCTCCGTTGAGTTCCTCAGGGGGGGTGCTCTGTGAAATTTCCCTTGACAGGCCTGTTGCAGAAGCTTCGCCCATATGACAAATGTGGGGAGTTTTGCAGTCGCCCACCATGTGCCCGATACGTCCACAGAGGAAGCAGACAGAGGGAAGACTCTCATAAACGAATTGTTGCCAAAAGATAGCCTCCCTCCCCTGGATTAAAACCCCCGACAGCAATGGTTTGGCGGAATCTATCTCCACCCTCACCCGGGCAAACCCGGTTTTCTTCATCAAATCAGTGAAGTTATCAAGAGAAAGAGGATTACCTGCCTCACTGGCTACTGCCATTATCGTCCCCGGCTCCCAATACTCCAACAACAACTCTGGGAGGCGCATCCAAACCACCGTCCTAGTCACCGGACTTCTTCCCGGAAGAAAATCCGGATGCCAAGGGGCGAAGGCCATCAACTGACCCGCTACATACTAGGGACCCCCCCGCTAAGACTCGGTCACATTCTTCCTTTGAGCTGGTTCTGAGCACAGTATGATCTTCCCTAACTGGAAAGACCTCCAGCTCCTTCGGAAGCTGCAATCGAAGCCGGATATCGCTGGCCACCCGCGTCGGCTGAACCCTGCGACCCAAACTTCGGAAAATAACGGCGACGCCTTCCCATTTCTGCCGGGCGACGTCGTTGGAGTCTGGCATAACAAGAACCTTTGTAAAACTTTGCTGGAGCCTCTCTATTTTAGCTTTAGTTAACTTGTACGGAGACCAAACCGGAGGCCGGAGAGGGCTGTGCACCACCTCCGCCCACGTTCTATCAGGACCACCCTTCGCTTCGGAGTCCGACACCTCGACGGCCTCCTGGACTCCCTCCTTCACCTTAGATCCACCGGACATAGCCACTGTACATCGGAAAGCAAGAAACCCTAAATCCACTGTTGAAACCCACGGGGACAACGGCATAGATACCAAGTCACTCCGACCGCCTCACGCGTAGAACTGGATGAGGCATTCTTAGAAAATGTTCTTATGCATTATTTTTTTTTTTAATTGCTGCTGATAGATGTGGTAGAATATATGGCCGAACTTCTGACCTTGAAATATGTCTACATTGTAGCACTATCCATCTTTATTGTGGTATGCAATTTTTCTTTTTCTTTTATTTTTTATTTTTATCTTAATTCATGGATTTTTATGTTTGTGTGGATTGTCACGATTGGATTACAGAAATTGCAAACTTTAGTACGGTAAATGTCATGATGTGCTTCCTCGTGACTGTGTATATTTGGCTTAATATGCTAAACATTTTGATAGATCCAAGATGTTGTATATGGAATACAAGTTTGGAAAAATGTCGTGGGAATCACATCTCCTGACCATTAACAACCTAAGATGATGAATTTTCAATTATTCCGGATCCTGACGGATAGAATGATTTTGTGGTCGGATTTAGGTGAATCATGCTATCGGGATTCTCGGATTGTGACTTCTGCTTGAGGCAGAACTACCTTATGAAAGAAAGAAAGCCCATGGTACTGTTGTGCAGTGGTTGTAGCAGTTCAATTTGGTGTTTAGAGTTGCCTTCTTGCAAGATTTGCGTCAGGTTTACTTAGACTTTGGAGAATTGCTTTGCAAAAGAAAAAGCGGAAAATTATGAGCGGAAACATGTGAATCGAGTGAAGAGACTTCTTTGGTGCGGATGATTAAAATAGATAATCTAAACCCTTTACACAAATAAAAAAAAAAACCTTTACAAAAAAAAAGATTATCTGAATATGATGTATGTATAATTGTTTGCAGCGGTATTGTGGTAACTGGTTTGTGTACTGGCCGTGGCACCGCCAGGGTTGCACGTCTGCATGTTGATTCTCTTCGTTATATTTATTTCATAATAGTGGGTTGAATGCTACGTGTTATTAATATATATATATATATATATATATATATATATATATATATATATAATCAACCTTGTTGGCTAGGATTGTGTTTTCAAATTTTTTGCTGTCGCCTGGCTCTGCTTCCCCTCCCCTGGTTTTTCACTTCTTCACCCTGTTGGTTGGACCGTCTATGGCATCGGGGTCTTGTGGGCTGGGGGACCACGCAATCGTCTGGTGTCAAAACTCCCTTCGCAGATAAATCGTTCGCACGTGGCATCATTTTATAGGGCTACTAGTTTCCAACCCATCCAAATATGCATATCCCGGCAACTCAGATCTTCACCAAGACGCAGCCCAGCCTGCCTTACCTTTGTTGGGGAAGGAGCTTGTTACATACACTACGCTCTCCCCCTCCTCCATGGCTCCGGCCCTTACCTCCAGTTTCTTCCGTCTATCCTCTGGTCTTGGTGCCAAACCCGAATCCAAGGCTTCTCCGAAGGCAGCATCGGTTATTTATGCTAGGCAAAGCCTGTTTGGGTTCGGAAAGCGAAAGAAGGGGGCATCCGAAGACGATACCCAGGGCGAGGAATCTGCAAAGCCCAACCGTTTCTTCATCGATTTCGGCAAGATTGGAGACGCCAAGTCTGTCATCCCGGTCGTGAGCTCTCCATCCACGTCTCTCTTTCTCAGCCGGAGGCGAAAGGATCCGCAAACGGTGTTCGTTGCGGGTGCCACGGGACAGGCGGGCGTCCGCATCGTCCAGACCCTCCTCCGTCAAGGTTTCGCCGTCAGGGCCGGCGTCTCCGACCTCCCTTCCGCCCAAGAGCTCGCCCGCATCGCTGCTGCCTACAAGGTGAGCCCATCCGATATCAACACCTTTCTGGATTGTTTGGATTGGAGCGAGGTTTGATAATGTATTAATACGTGTACGTGGTGTCCACGTACGTGAGAGAATAAAGTAGAAGAAATTGGAATCATCAGAACCGTCCGATATCTTGGCAGCTCATCACGCCGGAGGAGTCGAAACGGCTCAACGCGGTGGAGTCGACGTTCGAGGAGGCTGAGTCCATCGCCAAGGCCATCGGCCCCGCCGCCAAGGTGGTGGTGACCATCGGCCCTGCCGAGAAGGGTCCCTCCGCGGAGGTCACCACCGACGACGCCCTCCAAGTCGTCCGCGGCGCCCAGCTGGCCGGGGTGGGCCACGTGGCCGTGGTCTACGACTCGGCTACCGGGATATCAGGGCCGTCCACCTACAACGTCCTGGACGGGATCACGTCCTTCTTCGCCAACCTCTTCGATCGGTCCCAGCCGCTGACGCTGGAGGAGTTCCTCTCCAAGGTGGTGGAGACGGACGTGAGCTACACCCTCATCAAGACCTGCCTGACCGAGGACTACGCCACGGAGAGCTCCTATGCCTTGGTCGTCTCCAAGGAAGGGACCAGCGCGCAAGCACCGAACAAATCCAGGGTGCGGACCCTATTCCCACGCCATTCAGTATGATCGATATTGCTTCACGTGGTTGCGTTCTTCCTCACGGTCGCTGGTGGTGTTTGTTTCAGGTGGCGAGATCGCAGATTGCTACCCTCGTCGCCGGTGTTTTCTCCAACACTTCGATTGCAGAGAATAAGGTATGCAGCTCTGTGACACATTTTATCATTACAGAATCGGGATGGCGTACGGCTGCTCCGCTATACATGTAGGCCATTTATTCTAATTACTGGGAGTTTACTTTTGTTGGCTATAGGAAATTTCCTAAAATGGCATTTATCAAACTAACTACATTTTTGTTTTTGAAGAAACGATTGTTTGGAGCTCAACTTTTACTAGCACATCCCTCTTCAATTTTTAGGCAAACAGGTTTCTTCTTTTGAATGTCCCGGTCCATATACGAATATGGGAGTTAAGGATTAGGACCGATTGTGGGTCTCATCGGAATCATGGCCTCGATGGCTCCGTTGCCTTGCTTCTCAGCTGTGTCATTTCTTCTCATTCCTGCAAAATGTTATTATTGATCGGCTATGCAGCCTCGGCTAACCCCTTAACTCTCTACCCAATCATCTCCCTCTATCACCGTTGAGAGTGGATCTCTAAATACGAACTTCATGCTTTTTCTGCACGCAGATAATATGCATGATCTTTTCTCATTTGAAGGAAAATGAAATGGAGAGATGCTGATTGATTGTGTCATAAAACCAGAACTATGTATGTTGTCTCAAATACCTGATGATGATCTAAATTTTGTTAAAAGAGAATAATTCCGTATTGTGTAGGGATTTTGTGGTGCTCCCAAGTCTTGGAAAGATTGGGAGGCCATGGCAGGAATATTCGAGGATTCCTGGAGCTTGGGGACGTGTTCCAAGTGAGTCCTTGGATGTATTCCAGGTTTCCTGAAGGTGTTTCGGAGATGCTCTAATTTTCAGTTTTATCTCATATGACTTAGGGGGAGTTTTTGAGAGACTATAATAACCTGATTTGTGGGGGGAGTTTTTGAGAGACTATAATAACCTGATTTGTGGGTTATGGAGTTTAAGTCCAAAAATTAGTTGGTTGGTTGCAACTGAAGCCTGAACCGCCGATGTGATTATATATAAGAGCGTCGGTTTAGAAGGGTGTGAGAGAGGAATCGGCGTGAGGGTTACATCATACGGAAGGAGGGCTTGAGCGTGGAGGTCTTCCACGGGTTTGGAGAGGGGATCTTGCGTGAGGGAGTCCGGTGGAGTTGCTTCTCGGGCGTTAGAGAGGTGCTGGTTCTTGATTGTAATCAAGGTTTCTTCTTTAAGGGTTAATGAAGATCAGTCTCTCTTTTCTCCTAATCTTCTCTATTACTTTCCCTACTTCTTGGTTTATAAAGAAGGCTGCCATCATCACGTCAGGGTTTCTCCCACTGTGCTTCCACGGCATATACTCTGATCCGGGATTTTCTAACAAGTAGTATCAGAGCGGGTTCGAGCATGGAGAAAGAAGTTTTCTACTTCAGGATCTCATTGAGATGATCCTTTCATCAAGTTCCTTCTTCAGGGTTTTCAATCTTTCGCTGTTGGTGATTGTTCTGTTTCATGGAAGGCAGCGGGGTGAAATTGGTGTGGAGAAGTTTGATGGGAAATGGAGTTTCACTATGTAGAAGGTTAGGGTGGAAGACTTGCTGGTTCAAATGGGATTAGATATGGCTTTGGAAGATAGGCCAGGGAGTATGTCATATAAGCCAGGGAGTATGAATGACAAGAAGTGGATGTCTTTGGAGAAAAGGGCATGTGCCACGACTTGTCTGGCGGATGAAGTTTTGTATGGCGTGTTAGAGGAGAAGACATCTAAGGGATTGTGGTCGAGGTTGTACACCATGTATATGGGAAAGAATATGTGCAACAAGTTGGTGCTGAAGAAGCAATTGTACAGCTTTTGGATGCAAGAGGGTGAGGATGTTGCCGGACACATTCAGCGGTTCGACCGGATGAGCATGGATTTGCTCAATATTGTGATAGATTTAGAAAAGGAAAATAAAAGTCTGCTACTTTTATGTTCACTACCTGGGAGCTTCGATTCGTTGGTGACTACATTGCTGTATGGAAAAGAGATGTTGGTGTATGAGGAGATCATATCAGTGCTAAGGTCCAATGAGCAGCAGGAACGGATGACTAAGAGGGATGTCTTCCAAGAGGGTTTGGCTGTATCAGAGAGACCAAGAAAATGGAAGAAGGGTGAACAGGTGGGACGGGTACAGTCCAGGAAAGGCAGCATGGCTGGCAAGTGCTACAGGTATGGTGTAGCAGGGTACTTTAAGCGGGAGTGTCCGCTTAGTAAGAAGTGCAAGGATGGAGAAAAGAAAAGCCCGGATTTCTCAGGTTCGGTGGTCAAAAGAAGAGTCGGATGAGCTCTTAGTTTTGGAGGAGCTTATGGGAGGCAGTGTATCTGAAACGGTCTCGGAGGGATCCGCGAGATGCGACGGGTTCGAGGAGGCAGCGACGAGGTTCGAGGTTCAGGTGCAGGCTCAGCTCAGCAGGGCAGCTTGCTGATCTCGAGATTTTATTTTATGGCATCAGGTGGACTTCAATTTCAGGTGGAGCACCGGGAAGAGGTGGCTTCACGGGTGGAGCAGGTTTCGATATGAGGTCAGAGCGGAAGGGTGCACGGAGAAGAGTCACATCCCACCATCAGCACTAGGGGTGTACCGAGGCAGGTGGAGCAGTGTGCATAAGTAGTGAGGCATGGCTCTGAGGAGATGGTGTCAGGTAGAGCTCCAGTTGCAGCGAGTGCCGGTTCAGGTTCGCTGGATTCTCTCCAGAAAAGTCCAAGAAAAAGTCTGATGCAACTGCCAGGCAGAAGGAAGGCTACAATGGTGGTGCCAGGTTACAAACAAGGATTTTCAGCTGTGGAGGTGGTCATCCCAAAGGCCTCCAAGGACGCGCAGCAGCTGAAGGGTGTTGGCAGAGACAAGGAGATTCGCACAAGAGGCTGTTAGGACATGCAGTTACAGCGGGGTTGTGCAGGAGGACATTGCCGGGTTTGCCAAGGCTTGGGGGCATCAAGGTGGAGATTGTAGGGATTTTGTGGTACTTCCAAGCCTTGGAGAGACCTGGAAGGCCATGGCAGGGATGTTTGAGGATCCCTTGGGCTTGGGGACATGTCCCAAGCGGGTCCTGAATGTATTCCAAGGGTTTCCTGGAGGTGTTCCAGGGATGCTCTAAGTTTCAGTTTTATCTCATGTGACTTTGGGGGAGTTTTTGAGAGACTGTATCATAACCCGGTTTATGGGTTATGGGGTTTAAGTTCAAGAATAAGTTGGTTGGTTGCAACCAACTTAGGAAGCTCCAAACTGTCCATGTGATTATATATAGGAAGCATCGGTTTAGAGGGGTGTGGGAGAGGAATCAGCGTGAGGGTTATATCACGCGGAAAAAGGGCTTGAGCATGGAGGTCTTCCACGGGTTTGGAGAAGGGGATGTTGCATGAGGGAGTCCGCAAGGTGGAATTGCTTCTCGGGTGTCAGAGATGGTTCTTGATTGTAATCAAGGTTTCTTCTCCAAGGATTAATAAAGATTAGTCTCTCTTTTCTCCTAATCTCCTCTATTACTTCTCCTACTTCTTGGTTTATAAAGAAGGCTGCCATCATCACGTCAGGGCCTCTCCCATGATGCTTCCGCGGCATATACTCTGATCCGGGATTTTCTAACATACTGATTATGTACAAGACTACAAAGCTCCTCTTGAAACCATCATGATACTCAACCCAATTATAATTAAACTATCTAATGCAACTAAATATTGACCAATTTACTCCTGGAAACTTAGTCCCTTTCACGCATATATTTGCTATTTCTATCCTGCTGAACCGACAAGATGCATTACCAAGGGCATGATGTTTTAGCCTTTTAGAGCAACTTCGATAACGCACAATTCTTAGCACCGATGCTATCTTGAGCAATCAGGTGCCACCTACCTAAGATGGCCAACGGTCTACCCAAAAGCAAGTTAATATATCATTTAAACAAGTTTAATGGATTTCTCAAACTCATGCATGAGATTTGAGCTTTTCTGATGTTACTTTCAGGTTGTTGAAGTCTCTACCAGCCCATCTTCAACCTCAAAGCCAATAGCTGATCTTTTCAGGTGATTCATTACTTCCCTCGCATTTTTTAAAAGTTTTTTTAATTTTTTTTTGATCCTTGGTATTGGTTAAGAATTAATGCAAATCAGCATTGCTTGCACGACCAAATCATAATCATGCACCCAGCCAACTTCATTATTACCCTAACAAGCTGTAGCTACATTATGGCGTGATACCCTCGCTCTCATTTTGCTTTTGCAACATCCTTGAAGCATTGGTCAAATGCAATATCTTAAATGTCTCCAAACCCCAAGAAAATCTACATTTTGAAAGAACTTAACATTTGAACTGTCAGGTTTCCTCTGAAAGTGGTACGAGCAATCTTATATAACTTGGTCATGACTCCTATTTCTTGTTGCTTATTTTCTTGCAATTTTTAGTAAATGTAATTGCTGTCATGCATCAAACCATACACTGTTGGTGTAGTCACGTTTTGTTCATAATGCTCTTATATGGGATTATGGGATAATCAATGTACAGCACACATAAATAAATGATATATATATATAAATATAAAATTCTAAATTTTATTAATTTTACAAATAATTATTTTTATAATTATTTACTATAAATTAATATTCTAACTATAAAATCAAAATATAATAGAAATTATTACTTCAAACCACATAAAAACAAGCGTCAAATACTTTCAAACTCTTTTTGGATCTTTTAACTAGATCTTGTAAACAAGTTGTTAGTGAGCAGATTGAGCTTGGCTGTATTATAAACAAGCCAAGCTTGAGCTAGCCTCACTCATCTTCGAGCTTGTTTTCCACCCTTGATTACAAGAGATAAAACTCCTCCAATCTGGACACAAATATACAAATAATGAGATATAACGAAGATAACCAAGGTAGGACTATTGCATAAAGAAAATAGCCTTCAGGGATTAAAATCTCAGACTTTCTTTTGTGTGGTGCTTTACTGTTCTATTCTCTGCCAGATCAGTACATCTGCCTTATGGAATTTGAATTCATGGATTTCAACCTTGGGGATGGTTGCTTATAATCATGTTTTAAACTTAAACAGTCTCTGCAATTGTTTCGACAAGCTTTGATAGTTGAGTAAGAATAATTCATACATGCCAGGAAGGGATCAATCCTATGCCTTTCTGCTTAGGAAACAGATGCCCTGCGCACTGAGGTACGGGCACTTGATAAAATGCCTCTACAGTTGTGTTATAGTGTTCTGTTAGTAATCGAGTTTATAGATTCTATTCAATCTTATGCAACATAGTTTTTTATAGTGTAGCATGTTAAACAATTCTAATTTTCAAAAATATGAAGTTTTGCTTCTTCTCTTATATTTATGAATATAGCTAATTTGAGATCATTGTGTTCGTTTGCTCCAACTGACTGGTCCTGAACATAAAGCTTTATTTAGCTCCAAGTATTTTTAAGCCAAGCCAAGTTTCCTCTTTTCAGTGCCATTCCTGAGGATGGAAGAAGAAAAGAATATGCAGAAGCTCTGGCAAAGGCAAAGGCAGAGGAGGAAGCCATAATAGCGTCAGAGAAAGCTCGTGAGACAGCAGAGGCTGCTAAGAAGCTTGAAGAAGAGATGAAGAAATTGTCAGTGCAAGAAGTTCAGGCTGCAAACTTCGCTGAAGAAGCCCGAGAGAAAGCAGAGGCAGCAGGGGCTTCACTAGACGAACTCTTGAGTAGGGCAAAGGGATTTGGTGCAGAATTCGCCTGGGAGAAATTGAGTTCACAAATATCGACTGCAGTTTCTCAAAAGACTGATAACAAACCAAAAACACAAATTGCCAGCATGAGAGGCCAGGCCAAGGCTCGAAATCTGCCACCACAGAAGGCAGTTATGAAGCAACCAGCGCAGAAACCAAAACCTGAGCAGCCAAATGGCCCAGATAGAAAACCAGAGGTGAGGAAGGTGTTTGGCGGCCTTTTCAAGCAAGAAATAATATATGTAGATGATGATTGAGTCTTGCAGCTGGTATCCACCGGGGCGGTTTTTGTTCAGAATTGCATAGCATGTCTTTCGAAACTATTGAGGGACTTGTTGAAACATCATTTTCTTTTTCCTTTTGTTCTTGGATCGAAGGATCGAACGTCTTCCTCGAAAACTGTGCAAAATGATTATTTCTTACTTACCAACGTCCTCGAGAGGTCCGTACGGAATTTTAGTCGCACGGCTGGGCTGCTTAGAGTCGACCAACTTTAACGCTTCAAAAAAAAGAAAAAAATCCAAAATGTGATGATGAATCCTTAATGCCGATATCTTACCATGTCGGGGTGAGAGACTGTTTTTTCTCAATAACACATTCCATGTAGTTTGGTCAGGATATCTCAATATTATCAGGGTTTGCAGCGTTCGCCTGGACTTGGGCATGCGGTGCAGGAAATTCAACGTAGTCCGTATCATATTTTTTTATTGATTCATGTGTATTCTAACTAGCTAGACGGGATGGGATGTATAACATGTTAAAAGTTGAGCATGATGTTCATTAATTTTCATTCAGCTTTTTTTTTAAAATTATTTGTGCAGATCAAAATATCATTTTCCTCCTGTCTATTTTTTTCTATCATTTTGCTTAGATTTTGATAAATGTTTCAGTCTAAAATATGTTCTGGCTTTAATCTAAGGAATCAGTCAAAGGTTGAAGGAAGAATCTTCTGTGCTCTGAAATGTGTTGTGAGTCCTGTCGCTGGAATCAATTTTTGAATATTAATATAAGCTTAAAAAAGTGCTCTGTTTTGGTCCAAAATTAGAATAAATCATCGAAAATTTCTTCTATAGCTTCAACACAAAATGTCATCTCTAACAGAAAGTAAACCAAATCTTTATGGAATCTTGTTTAGTTTTTTTTTTATAGTTTTTTTATTATACTAACTATTTTGGTAGTTAGAGAAAGTTAATGATGTAGGAAACTATATAATACTCTTTTAGCATTTATGAAATTTTATGACATCCTAGGAGTCATAACTCAATCCACAGATGATAGATATTATGGTAGCAGGGGATAATAAATATAGTTTATGATTTTATATAGGGATATCATAGTTTTATAACTAGGATGTTATAGTTTTTGAACTGGGATGTCATAATACTGTTCCAATATATTATTGTCATCCTTTAGCATCTGTAGCATTTTATGACATCGTATGAGTCATAACTCAGTTCACAAGTGATAGGTTCTCCTGGTAGTAGGGGCTAATATATTTAGTTTCATATTTTATGATCGGGTGTCGTAATCTTCGTAACTTCTGAACTAGGGTATCGTTCAAAGAAAACTCTTTTTTTAGAAATATTTTTTATTCCTGGTTTTTTTAATCACAATTTAACAATTTTATTCAAGCCAATGCACGGTTGAAATGTCCTATTACAAAGGACAAAAGCTTTTGTTTTCTGTTTTATACCAGTTGTTCATGTTTCGAAGTTTTTAATACTAAACTTTTCTTAGAAGTATTTTATTACAATGTGGATGTCATATATCAGCAATGCATACTGAAATACTTTTGTTACAGAAGATCAAAACATCCGGTTTATGATTTTGTGCAGGGTGTCGTAATTTTATAACTGGGGTATTATACTTTTTGAACTGGGATGTCGTAATACTGTTTTAATATATTATTGCCATCCTTTAGCATCCGTAGCATGTTATGACATCCTAGAAGTTATAACTCAATCCATAAGTGATAGGTTCTCCTGGTAGTAGGGATTAATATATTTAGTTTCATATTTTATGATCGGGTGTCGTAATATTTAAACTAGGATGTTATAACTTATGAATTAGGATGTCATTTAATGAAAACTCTTTTTTTAGAAATATTTTTTTTCCTGGTCTTTTTATCACAATCTAACAATCTATTCAAGCCAATACACGGTTGAAATGTCCTATGACAAAGGACAAAAGCTTTCATTTTCTATTTTGTATCGAGTTGTTTATGTTTTGAAGTTTTTGATACTGAAATTTTCTAAGAAGCATTTTATTATAATATGGGTGTCATATATCAGCAATGCATATTGAAACACTTTTATTACGAAGGATCAAAACATATGGTTTATGATTTTGTGTAGGGATGTCGTAGTTTTATAACTAGGAATTCTAGTTTTTGAATTTGGATGTCGCAATATTATTTCGGTATATTATTGTCATTCTTTAGTATTCGTAGCATGTTATGACATCCAAAGAGTCATAACTCAGTTCACAAGTGATAGGTTCTCCTGGTAGTAGGAGTTAATATATTTAGTTTCATATTTTATAATCGAGTGTCATAATCTTTTAACTAGGATGTCGTAACTTCTGAACTAGGATATCGTTTAATAAAAATTCCTTTTTTAAAAATATTTTTTCTTCATGATCTTTTTATCACAATCCAATAATTTTATTCAAGCAAATGCACGGTTGAAATATCTTATGACGGAGGACAAAAGCTTTCATTTTCAGTTTTATATTGAGTTGTTCATGTTTCGAAGTTTTTAATACTGAAGTATTCTCAGAAGCATTTTATTACAATGTAGGTGTCATATATCAGCAATGCATACTGAAACACTTCTGTTATGGAAGATCAAAATCTGGTGTATAATTTTGTACAAGGATATCATAATTGTATAACTAGGGTATCGTAATTTTTGAACTGGGATGATAAAATACTGTTTCAGCATATTATTATCATCCTTTAGCATTCGTAGCTTGTTATGATATTCTAGGAATCATAACTCAGTCCACAAGTGATAGGTTCTCCTGGTAGTAGGTATTAATATATTTAGTTTCGTGTTTTATAATCGGGTGTCATAATCTTTTAACTAGGGTATTATAACTTCTGAACTAGGGTGTCGTTGAATGAACTCTTTTTTTTTAGAAATATTTTTCTTCATGGTCTTTTTATCCCAATCTAACAATCTTATTCAAGCCAATGCACGGTTGAATATCCTATGATGGAGGACAAAATCTGTTGCCTAGGTGGCTTTCCAAGAGGGGGGTGAATTGGGATTATAAAAACTTTTGCAAGTATGTGTGTTACAGCCGTGACAGTGACGTGGCCAGGCTCAGGTACCGCCAAATGCGATCGAGCCACGTGGAGGCTTCTTCGGCCGAGTCAGCGCCACGTCTTCAAGACCAGGTTCGACAAGACTACAGCGCCCGGCAATTTTCTAAGGCAAACTCCCCCCGCCGAGGTCGAGCTCGGATCAGAGCTCCTCTACCAACTCGATGGCGCCCAAGCCTGGAGAGATCCGCCCAAGTGAGGTCGGCCAAAGCCAGGAGACCTCCTGCCACCTCGCCAGGTGTCCACCCAGGAGGGGTCCACTTGGGCCGAGGTCGGCCGACCCTTCGTCCTTCGCCAGGTGGCCCCCCGGAGACGGGCCCACCTCGGCCGAGTCCAGGCGCCCTCCTGCCACCTCGCCAGGTGTCCGCCCAGGAGGGGCCCACCTAGGCCGAGGTCGGCTGTTCCTTTACCCCTTTGCCAGGTGGCCTCCCGGAGATGGGCCCACCTCGGCCGAGGCCAGGCGACCTCCTGCCACCTCGCCAGGTGTCCACCCAGGAGGGGTCCACCTAGGCCGAGGTCGGCTGGTCCTTCGTTCTTCGCCAGGTGGCCCCCGGAGATGGGTCCACCTCGGCCGAGGTCAGGCCGCCCGTACGGAGAAGATCTCAAGGAAGAGTCGCGGGCCCCGAGGCCATCCCTCGAGCCGTATGAATCCCAGACGGTGCCCCGTACGGAGGGCGGCGGCACGCGGAACATCACTTGCATCGGCCCGACAAGCTCCGCAGCCGAGGGGCACGGTTCTGACAGAACAGGCCCTATATATGGATGGCGCCCACGCTTGGGAGAGAGAGCGCTCTCGCTGGGCCCGAGGCCTGACCGGCCGCCTTGTCAGCGCCGCCCTCCCTTTTTCTCTTCTGTCTTTGCCTTATCCCTGCTGGGCTCGGCGGACGAGGTCGGAAAGCCGCCTGGCCCCCCTTCACCGAAAAGGGAAAAGAGAAGAAGACAGGGGAGGGGAGTCTCCCAGGAGGAAAAGACAAGCGCACGACGAAAGGAGATAAAGAGGGAGGAATCTGGGGACAACGGAGGTAAGAAAACAAGCCTGGGGACGGAGGAGAAGCAACGGCAAAAGGCCTCCCTCCGGAGAGTGAAAACCAGAGATCCCGAGAGGGAATCACTGGGCGTGAGCTCGGCAAGGAGGCCCAGCCGAGATTCTGGTCCCCAGAGCGTCTCTCTCACTAGTAAACTCTCTAAGTCTGGAACCCTTTCGGGGGTCCGTCTGGAGAGTCTGTTCCTTCTCGTCGTCTACTGACTTGACCGTCGGAGCTCCCTCGCCGGGATCCCCGGCCAGGATCTTATAACCCCTTTCTTGTAGGTTCGCCGCAGTCAGGGAGGCTCCTTCGCCAGGCGGTCAGGAGGGATCGGCGGATCCGTGGCACGGGCGCGACGACGGGAGCGGTAACAGATTAGCGCGCCAGGTAGGGGGGCAGGACACCAAACCCGAGCGGGGGCCGGCTTTCTGCAGGTGTCGCGCTCTCTGACGATGGTGGTCACTCGTGGCCGCGAGGCATCCACCAGCCGCGTGGGGGAGGTTCACTCCCCTCCAGGGGCCCTCAGCCCGGAGAGGGAGCTTCCGGCTCCCCCTCCTCTTGCACAGCAGCCTACCCCAATGGACGGAACTCTTGCGGCCGTCATCCAGCAGCTGCAGACCTTGACCTCAGCGGTCCGGCAGCTTCAGCATCAGCAACGCTCCCTGGCCACCCAGCCGCAGCCAGGGACCCTCGTGGCCCGAGCCGCGGGGCAACGTGGGAGCTTGCGCTCCATCCAGGGCAGGCCATCCCATCCGAGGGCCGCCTCCAACCCCCGGGGGAGCCACCAAGCTCCCGCAAAGAGAAACTACTCCGGTTCGGAGGATCACGAGAGCCGATCCCCAGCCGACGGGGTCGAAACGGTGCATCGCAGCAAACGGCACCGAGGCCAGACCTCGCGCCGAGACCGATCGGCGCCCCCTTCACCCGCAGTCTCGGTGGAAGACTCCACCGACGAAGCCATCAGGCACCAGGCCGAGAGGCGCCTGGAGGAGCATGAGCGCAAGCTGACGGAGTTCGCCCGTCGATTCGCCGACCTGCAGAACTCGTCGGCAGACCCGGCGAGCTACGACTCCCGCCCCCCTTTCTCTGAAGAAATCCAGGCAGAACTGATCCCGAAACGGTTCCGCATGCCGCAGGTGGATCCCTACGACGGGACCACCGACCCCCTGGACCATTTGGAGAGCTACAAAGCTCTCATGAGGGTCCAGGGGGCCACTGACGCTCTTCTGTGCATTGCCTTCCCGGCAACCCTCCGGAAGGCTGCTCGAGTCTGGTTCACCCGCCTCGAGCCCGGATCCATTTGCTCCTTCCACCAGCTGGAAGGAAGGTTCGTGGCACACTTCGACGCTTGTCGAAAGGTGCCGAGAGAGGTGGATAGCCTCTTCTCCATCTGCCAGCAGGACCAGGAGCTGCTCCGGGACTACATCACCCGGTTCAAGACCGCGGCCCTGGAGATCTACAGCTTGGACGAGCCCGTCGCCATGCTGGCTTTGAAGCGCGGGCTCAAGATGTCCCGCCTGACCTACTCCCTGGACAAGAAGCCGCCCAGGACGTACTCCAAGCTCCTCCTCCGCGCCCACAAGTACATCCGTGCGGAGGAGGCTGACCGCACCCGTCGAGAGTTAGACGGGAAGACTCCGAAGAAGCCGCTCCCGAGGGACGCCCCGGGAGCTCGGAGGCCCGGGCTGTCTGCCGACCCTCGCCCGAATCCAAGGCCGAGGGGCGAGGCCACTCCCGAGCGGAGGTACACCCCTCTCCTCGCACCTCGGACGAAGATCCTCAAGGAAATCGAGGGCGAGCGCTACCTCCACCAACCTCCTCCTCAGAACCCGAGAGCCGTCCGAGACAAATCGAAGTACTGCCAGTTCCACCGCGAGCACGGGCACGACACAGAGGAGTGTCGCCACCTGAAGCGGGAGATCGAGGAGCTGATTAGGAGGGGTTACCTCAGGAAGTTCGTCAAGAACGAGGCCCCCTCCGAAGGGCAGCCGCTCGCGGCCTTACCGCCCGTCCCTGCGATCGACAACCGCCCAACGGAGAAGCCCGTGGGCATGATCTCACGCGGGTCCGGTCGAGCGACGAAAAGAACCCGGGAAGTCGGGAACCCGGAGGATGTAATCCCTTCCCGGGGGGGGGAGGGAAATGACAATGTAAACAACGATGCCGTGGTGGTCGAGATGACCATCGCGAAGCATCCTGTACATCGAATCATGGTTGATAGTGGAAGCTCTGACGACGACTTTCTCCCGCATGAACTTGTCCCACGATCAGCTGAAACCGGTGCACACCCCCTGGTAGGTTTCACAGGGGACTCCGTGGGGGTCGAGGGGGAGATCACTCTCCCGGTCACCGCCGGATCCCCACCCCGACAGGCGACCGTCCTAGTAACATTTACCATCATCAGGCTCCCCTCGCCTTACAACACCATCCTCGGGCATCCCGGGCTCAACCAACTGGACGCCACCATCTCCACGAGAAGGCTGTTGGTACAGTTCCCCATGCCTTCCAGGCTTGGGGAGATGAAGGGGACGACCCAACAAGTCCCGCTCTGCCTTCAGACGGTCCCGGGTGCCAGGAGCCCGGAGCTCGCCCATGATATCGACGACCTCGATCTGAGAGAGAAGGAACCCAGGGGAGGGCCCGTAGAGCGCCTGCTGACTTTTCCCCTCGGTTCGGATCCCCTGAAGACGGTGCAAGTCGGGGCCCAGCTCCCTGGGGAAGAATGAACCCGCCTGCTGGAGTTCCTCCGTGCCAACGTTGACGTGTTCGCCTGGTCAGCAGCTGACATGCCGGGCATCCCGCCCGAGGTCATCATGCACAGATTAAACGTGGACCCAAATTGCCGCCTGGTCCGCCAGAAGAAGAGAAGCTTCGCCATGGAAAGGCAGAAGGCGATCAACGAGGAAGTGGAGAAGCTCCTCGCCGCCGGTTTTGTGCGGGAGGTCCAGTACCCCAGCTGGCTGGCAAACGTGGTCATGGTAAGAAAGAGTAGTGGTAAGTGGAGGATCTGTGGATTACACCGACCTCAACCGAGCTTGCCCAAAGGACAGCTTCCCTCTTCCAAAGATCGACCAGCTGGTCGACACCACCTCAGGGCATCGCCTCCTATCGTTCATGGACGCCTTCTCCGGATACAACCAGATCCGAATGAGCCCGGAGGACGAAGAGCACACCGCCTTCATAACTGACCGCGAACTTTTTGCTACAGGATGATGCCATTTGGCCTCAAGAACGCGGGGGCAACGTACCAGCGCCTGGTCAATAGAATCTTCAAAGACCAGATCGGTCGCAACATGCAGGTGTACGTGGACGACATGCTGGTAATGAGCAAACCCGAGTCGGATCACGTGGCTGACTTGGCGGAGACCTTCGGCAACCTCCGACACCATCAGATGAAGCTGAACCCGGCGAAGTGCGCCTTTGGCATCTCCGCCGGGAAATTCCTAGGATTTATGGTGACCCAAAAAGGAATCGAGGCCAACCCGGAGAAGGTCCAGGCCATCCTGGATATGGAGCAGCCCACCTCCAAGAAGCAAGTGCAGCGACTAACCGACCGAGTTGCGGCCCTCAGCCGTTTTATCTCCAGGTCGGCGGATCGCTGCCGTCCCTTCTTCAAGGTACTGAGGAAGATGAATGACTTTGCTTGGACCGAGGAATGCCAGCAGGCCTTCGAGGAGCTGAAGAAGACCCTCGCATCGCCACCATTGCTGTCCAGGCCCGAGGAGGGAGAGGAGCTTATCCTCTATCTAGCGGTTACCCCGGAGGCCGTCAGCTCAGTCTTGGTTCGAACCGACGGCCAGGGGGCCCAGCGGCCGGTGTACTATACCATCAAACTTTTCCGTGACGTGGAGCTCAGGTATTCTCGGCCCGAGAAACTCGTTTTTGCGCTAATAGTGTCTGCCCAGCGCCTCAGGCCTTATTTCCAAGCGCACCCCATCGCTGTCCTGACGGATCAACCGCTGAAAGCAGTGCTCAGCCGACCCGATACCTCGGGACGATTGGCCAAGTGGGCACTGAAACTCACCGAGTTCGACATTGCGTACAGGCCGAGGTCGGCCATGAAGGCACAGGTGCTAGCCGACTTCTTGGTCGAGTGTGCAGGCTTGGGCAAGGGGCCCGAGGAAGGCCCCTCAGGACGGTCGATGGAGATAGGCACCGACGAGCCCGGAGAGGACGCCTGGATCCTCCATGTAGACGGAGCCTCAAACTCCGACGGGAGCGGGGCTAGGCTCATCCTTGCCAACAGCAACGGGGTCGTCGCCGAATGCGCACTCCGTTTTCAATTCCCCGTGACAAATAACCAGGCGGAGTACGAAGCACTTCTTACCGGACTGAGAGTCTCCCGCGAGCTGGGCGTAACCAACCTTAAGGCTTTCACTGATTCCCAGCTCGTGGCGGGGCAGGTGCCCGGGGAGTACGTCGCACACGACCCCCAAATGGCGAGATACTTGGAGCTCGTCAGAGAGGGCGCGTCCAGATTCCGATGCTTCAACATCTTCCATATCCCCCGCGGGGAGAACGCCCGCGCGGATGCTCTCTCCCGACTGGCGACCCTGCCGGACACGATGCTGGGACGTGCCTATGTGGAGCGCCTTGAGGTCCCAAGCCTCGAGGCACCGGTGAAGGTCCACCAGGTCGGCCATGAACCCAGCTGGATAGACAAGTACGCCGCATACATCACCAATGGCACCCTTCCGAAGGACCGCGAGGCGGCTCGCCTCATCAGGAAGAAGGCCGTGCGGTTCGTCCTGATGGACGGGCAGTTGTATCGAAGATCCTACTCCTACCCCCTCCTCAAGTGCGTAGGACACACGGAAGCCAAGCTTGTGCTCCAGGAGATTCACGAAGGCATCTGCGGGAACCACGTGGGGGGCAGGGCATTGGCATACAAGGCCCTCCATCAGGGCTACTTCTGGGAGACAATGAAGGAAGACGCCGCCGACTTCGTGAAGAGGTGCGACCGGTGCCAGCGTCACGCCACGGTGCAGCGACAGCCCTCCAACCCAATCTCCTAGCTCTCAGCCCCCTGGCCGTTCGCCCAGTGGGGGATGGACCTCCTGGGCTCATTCTCGCCGGCGTCTGGCCAGTGGAAGTTCTTGATAGTGGCCATCGACTACTTCACGAAGTGGGTCGAGGCCGAACCCTTGGCAAGGATCACCGAAGCAAACGTCGCCAAGTTCTTTTGGAAGTCCATCGTCTGCCGCTTCGGCCTCCCCCACACCGTGGTCACCGACAACGGGCGCCAGTTCGACTGGCGGGAGTTCGAAGAATTCTGCAGCGACCTCGGCATCAAGCATCGCTTTACCTCGGTGGTGCATCCTCAGACCAATGGGGAGGCCGAAGTCACGAACAGGACCATTCTTCAGGGCCTCCGCACGCGGCTGGACCAGGCCAAGGGCAGGTGGGCCGACGAGCTCCCCAGCATCCTCTGAGCATACCACACCACCCCGAGGACGGCTACCGACGAAACCCCGTTCAACCTCGTCTTCGAAACCGAGGCAGTCATCCCGATCGAGCTCAGCCTACCCACACTGCGTGTGGAGCAGTATGACGAGACAGAAAACCCAGCCAGGATGATGCTCAACCTTGATCTTCTCGAGGAAACGAGGGACAAAGCCCGAATTCGAATGGCGGCGTACAGGCAACGCGTGGCCAGGTATTATAACTCCCGAGTGCGGCCGAAGGTTTTCCGTCCCGGAGACTTGGTCCTCCGGCGCGCTGAAGCTTCCCAGCCACGGGAATGTGGCAAGCTCTCGCCCAACTGGGAAGTCCCATATCAGGTGGCAGAGGCCCTCCCTCATGGCGCATATTACTTGGAGGAATTGGGGGGTGCCAGGTTCCCCCGGACGTGGAACGCCTTGATCCTGAGGATGTACTATCAGTAATGTAAGGTTCCCTGCTCCTGTAACAAAGTTCCCTCGCTTCAAACACTCCCTTCTCACTTCGACAAGAAAGCCCGGAGAACAGCTTAGCAAACCGCGCAAGGCTTGAGAAAGCCTGCGGCATCGAGCTCAGTCCGGAGATCCTGGGCTTCGGCCTGGAAGGTGGCGCAGAACCCAGTTCGCCCACACAAGCCCGGAGAACAGCTTAGCAAACCGCGCAAGGCTTGAGAAAGCCTGCGGCATCGAGCTCAGTCCGGAGATCCTGGGCTTCGGCCTGGAAGGTGGCGCGGAACCCAGTTCGCCCACGAAAGCCCGGAGAACAGCTCAGTAAACCGCGCAAGGCTTGAGAAAGCCTGCGGCATCGAGCTCAGTCCGGAGATCCTGGGCTTCGGCCTGGAAGGTGGCGCGGAATCTAGTTCGCCCACGAAAGCCCGGAGAACAGCTCAGCAAACCGCGCAAGGCTTGAGAAAGCCTGCGGCATCGAGCTCAGTCCGGAGATCCTGGGCTTCGGCCTGGAAGGTGGCGCAGAACCCAGTTCGCCCACACAAGCCCGGAGAACAGCTCGGCAAGCCGCGCAAGGCTTGAGAAAGCCTGCGGCATCGAGCTCAGTCCGGAGATCCTGGGCTTCGGCCTGGAAGGTGGCGCAGAACCCAGTTCGCCCACACAAGTCCGGAGAACAGCTCAACAAGCCGCGCAAGGCTTGAGAAAGCCTGCGGCATCGAGCTCAGTCCGGAGATCCTGGGCTTCGGCCTGGAAGACGGTGCAGAAACCGTGTCGCCTGCGCAAGTATGAAGGCGGTCCCAAAGACGGGCCCGCTTAAGGCCTACTCCGCCGCCATGCGATCCGGGAGGCCCCAACCTTCGATTTGAGCAATGGAAGGACCAGGCCTGCAATTGTTTCAAGCATTACATGCCAACATCTCAGAAAGAAGGAAAAAGAAAAGTGAGATAAGATGAACTCGGAATTTTATCAAACTGAAACTTTCATTGATACGAAAAGGGATCAGTACAAGCGGGGAGTCCCGACAGGCCGGGAGTCCCCAAAAAGAAGAAAATGCAGAAAAGAAAAGACACTACAACAACAAAGTAAAGCAGGGAGAAGGCGCCGGGCTCAGTGGGGTGCAGGGTCGGAGCCCTCTGCCGGGGGCGCAGGCGTCGCATCCTCGACTTCTACGGCGGCCGGCTCTTGAGGCTGCTCTGGAGCCGCAGCTTCGCCAGTCGACGGCGCCGCAGGAGTTGCGTCGGCCGCTCCAGGAGCCCTGCTCTCGACTCCCTGCCTTCTGCCTTCGATCACCACCTCGCTGAGGTCGAGCTCGGGGAAGAGGGCCCCCACCTTCTCCCGGCACATCCGGAACCCCTTCAGGAAGGAGTCCACGGCGGCCTCCCGGACCTCCGACGTGTACTCGTCGGAAGCCCGGAATTTCGGGATGGCCTCCTGCGCCTCCCGCTTTGCGGCCTCCAGGAGTCCGTTGACGTACGCACTCCGGTCCCTCGCCGCGCTCGCGTCTCGCCGGGCCTCCTCCAACTGGTGCTCCAGCCACTGGGAGTGGGCCTGCAGGCGAGCCTTCTCCACCACGTCCTCCTCCGTGCGGCGTTGGTGGGCGGCCCGCTCCTCCGACAAGGAAGCCTCCAGCTCCTTATTCCGCCCCTCAGAACGCGCCAGGTCGGACTGGAGGGCCTGGTTGTTGGCTCGCAGCTCGACCCCCTTCTCCATGAGGTCTTTGACATCGGCCGCGAGCTTGCCGAGTTTCTTCTCCTTCTCGGCGTCCCTCTGTGCGTTCCCTACGAGGAAGTTCCTCAGTAGGAGAACGTCGTTCCCGATCTGCGCCAGCAAGAGCAAACCAAGTCAGGATAAAAGGAGTTAGGTCTTGAAGGAAAAGGAAGGAAGGAGCTCGGGCTTACCGTGAAAAGCTGCGGGAGGATCCCGAGCAGGGCATCTGCATAGTCCCGGCCGCCCCGAGCTCGGCGGTCCCGGGCGGTGGAGGCATACTCCATGATCTTCTCCGCGAGCCCTTCGTCGCGGATGACCGAGTCCCGGTGGGTGATCACTGGTGCCGGAGGTGTCAGGCCGGCTCCTGCGCTGGCCGCCCCCTCAGCTGATTCCGCGGTCGACGGGCCGGCGGTGGCCACCGGCTGCACTGTAGAGACGGCGGCGACGACGGGACCGGCGCCGGACGGAGCTGCAGGTGGTGGAGCCCTCTCAACAGCGGCGCCACCAGGTCGCACGGCCGAGACATCAGCGGCCCCGCCCTGGGGCAGCCTGGACGGGGGAGCGACGGTAATCGGGCTGGGTGCGGTCGCCGCCACGACCTCCCAGCTTGCCTCAGTACGAGCCCTCTTCGCCGCGGGCTCGTCCACCTCGATGACATCTCGCTGGGCTGCGCCCTCCAGGAGGTTCTCCAGCGAAAATTTCATCCCTGCAACACAAAGGAACAGAAAGTCAGCCGGCTCGGTCATGAAGAAAAAGGTGGTAGAAGTCAAAGTGGGGCCGAATCTCACCAGTCTCGCGGATGGGACTGATCCCGGCCTCAAAAAGATTCTGCTCCGAAAGCAGAACGTCGAGTGCCGGGACCACGTCGCTCAGGAGCTGGGAATAGGACTCCTGGTCCGCCGACTCGACCCGAGAATTTTGGTTCAGAGTCCAGTCCGGTTCACTCCAGGCCCAGTCGACATCTTCGACTGAGGCGAAGAAAAACCGGCTCTTCCAGCCCTTCACTGAGGAAGGGATGTCGAACCGGAGACACCTGGGCCGGGGCGAAATGTACCACCAGCCGTCATCGGTGGAGCACTTCTTCAAGGTGAACAAGGCCCTGAAGAGGGAGAAACGGGCAACGAACCCGTGGAAGTGACAGAAGACAATGAAAGAAAAGATGACCCGGATGGCGTTGGGAGCCAACTGGGCCGGGACAAGCCGGAAATGGCTGAGGAAGGAAAGAAAGAAGGGGTGCAGAGGAAACCAAAGACCCCCAAGGAGGAAGTCTTCGTAGAAGGCTATGCGGCCGGGGCCACTCATGGTGACGCGCTCCCCGGACCGCGGAACAAACAAGCGAATGGACCCCGGGATGCCGTAAGCATCCCGGAGCAGAGAAAGATCGCCTTCAGTCATGGTGGAGGCATGACCGGAGGGACCGGCGGGAAGAGAAGGAGGAGCAGGAAGAGAAGGAAGAGCTGGAAGAGAGCGAAGGGGGACGGCAGGAGCAACCGGAGGAGGCCGGGTCCCCCTAGGGATGCCAATGGTGACACCCCCGGGTTGCAGACGCCGGCGGATCTCCTCCGGGATCGTCTCCTCATCTGAGGAGGAAGAAGATGGAGTCCTCGGCCGGGATGGACCGGCCTCGTCCGGATTGGAAGAGACATGGCGACGGCGCGCAATGGAAAAGAGAGGAACGGAGGATCAAAGAGAAAAGAAAAAGAAAGGGAAGGAGGGGAGCCGGAGAAGACGAGGGCACTCACTGAAAATACGCCAGACGAGTGCAAGGCAACAGGAGTTAGTCTGCAGCAAACCGCCCACGAAGCAAGGGGAAAGGCCTCGTTCTGGAAAGTCCCCTCCCTTTCAAACTCAGCCGACAGCGGCCGTACCCGTCATTCCGTCTCAGGCCACTGGATGATCGCCACGTGGGCGCACGCCCGACACCGACGCCTCGTTAGCAGAGTAACGGCCTCTGCCTCGAAGCGACGCATTAATTGCGGGCAAGTGGGCGACGCGTGGTGGCTCCCCATAGGTTTTCAGTCGCATCGAGCCACGGCGACGAGGATCATGGCAATTATGATGCAAGATCTTCGCCTCCCCACGTCATGTCCGCATTTAATCCCGACGTTCCGTTCTACGACGCCCCGACGGAACGGCGGGCTGGGGGGCAACTGTTACAGCCGTGACAGTGACGTGGCCAGGCTCAGGTACCACCAAATGCGATCGAGCCACGTGGAGGCTTCTTCGACCGAGTCAGCGCCACGTCTTCAAGACCAGGTTCGACAAGACTACAGCGCCCGGCAATTTTCTAAGGCAAACTCCCCCCGCCGAGGTCGAGCTCGGATCGGAGCTCCTCTACCAACTCGATGGCGCCCAAGCCCGGAGAGATCCGCCCAAGTGAGGTCGGCCAAAGCCAGGAGACCTCCTGCCACCTCGCCAGGTGTCCACCCAGGAGGGGTCCGCTTGGGCCGAGGTCGGCCGACCCTTCGTCCTTCGCCAGGTGGCCCCCCGGAGACGGGCCCACCTCGGCCGAGTCCAGGCGCCCTCCTGCCACCTCGCCAGGTGTCCGCCCAGGAAGGGCCCACCTAGGCCGAGGTCGGCTGTTCCTTTGCCCCTTTGCCAGGTGGCCTCCCGGAGACGGGCCCACCTCGGCCGAGGCCAGGCGACCTCCTGCCACCTCGCCAGGTGTCCACCCAGGAGGGGTCCACCTAGGCCGAGGTCGGCTGGTCCTTCGCTCTTCGCCAGGTGGCCCCCGGAGACGGGTCCACCTCGGTCGAGGTCAGGCCGCCCGTACGGAGAAGATCTCAAGGAAGAGTCACGGGCCCCGAGGCCATCCCTCGGGCCGTATGAATCCCAGACGGCGCCCCGTACGGAGGGCGGCGGCACGCGGAACATCACTTGCATCGGCCCGACAAGCTCCGCAGCCGAGGGGCACGGTTCTGACAGAACAGGCCCTATAGATGGATGGCGCCCATGCTTGGGAGAGAGAGCGCTCTCGCTGGGCCCGAGGCCTGACCGGCCGCCTTGTCAGCGCCGCCCTCCCTTTTTCTCTTCTTTCTTTGCCTTTTCCCTGCTGGGCTCGGCGGACGAGGTCGGAAAGCCGCCTGGCCCCTCTTCACCGAAAAGGGAAAAGAGAAGAAGACAGGGGAGGGGAGTCTCCCAGGAGGAAAAGACAAGCGCACGACGAAAGGAGATAAAGAGGGAGGAATCTGGGGACAACGGAGGTAAGAAAACAAGCCTGGGGACGGAGGAGAAGCAACGGCAAAAGGCCTCCCTCCGGAGAGTGAAAACTAGAGATCCCGAGAGGGAATCACTGGGCGTGAGCTCGGCAAGGAGGCCCAGCCGAGATTCTGGTCCCCAGAGCGTCTCTCTCACTAGTAAACTCTCTAAGTCTGGAACCCTTTCGGGGGTCCGTCTGGAGAGTCTGTTCCTTCTCGTCGTCTACTGACTTGACCGTCGGAGCTCCCTCGCCGGGATCCCGGCCAGGGTCTTCTAACCCCTTTCTTGCAGGTTCGCCGCAGTCAGGGAGGCTCCTTCGCCAGGCGGTCAGGAGGGATCGACGGATCCGGCACGGGCGCGACGATGGGAGCGGCAACAATGTGCAATTTAAAATCCTTTTAGTATTGTGGTGAAATATACAATGCGAAAGCAAACAATTAAATACAATCAAGACAATCACAAATACAAGAGATCATACGTCCACTACTCAAGCACCACTTGAGATTTCTACGATATCCCCCACCGGGAATTATTTTCATAGGCTCACAATCCAAACCTCTACACTTTGGTTTTAATACGGGATCATCAAAGAAAATCCACATCTGGTTTTAACACAGGTTAACCAAAACCTAACTCCTTTTGGTTTTTAGAACCGGGCTCACTAAAAAAACCCAACACACCTAAGACAACCCTTTGCTATTCTTAGAAAGAAAACAAGATATATCAAATGAAAAAAGCAACTATACAATAAACCAAATTTATTTGATAGTTGCCGATGAAGATCAAATTGAAGCCTAGCTTTAAATGCTCTTGAATACTCTTCAAGCTGCTTTTTAACTTCCTCAAAAGGTTGGATTCAAGAATGAAGATCAGTTGGTGAAGCTTTGAATCCTTTCTTGAATGCTCACTTGAAGTTAGTTGGTGAAAGACTTGAAATCAACTTTAATGCTCCTTAACTTCCAAGAATAATCAATGAATGATTGTTTTATCCCTCATAAATATTCCCTTTATAGTTTTCAAGCAAAACTAGCCATTGTAGGGCCTAGGAAACCGAAAAATAGCCATTGGAGGGCTTTTGGAATTCAAAAAACTGTTTTAGCAACTAGCCGTTACAAGCCAGAACCCGTCACTC
This sequence comes from Areca catechu, assembly GCA_021397845.1. NCBI lineage: Eukaryota > Viridiplantae > Streptophyta > Magnoliopsida > Arecales > Arecaceae > Areca > Areca catechu. The sequence goes on along the minus strand of CM038050.1, from coordinate 2,758,042 downwards.
GAGTCGGCTCGAGAACCATGAGTAGGCTCGAAGTCTCAAACAATGCAGAAACAAATTCTGGAGGAGTCGGCTCTTCAAGACTGAGTCGGCTCGAAGTCTCAGTCACTAACAACATAACTCTGGATGAGTCAGCTCTTCTGGGCTCGAGTTGGCTCGAAGTCTCAGTCATCAAAAATATAAGTTTTGGTCGAGTCGGCTCTTAAGGCTCGAGTCGGCTTGAATTTCTGAAACTTTGAAATATTTGTGCCGTGCCAGAATAGGAGTCGACTCTTGGTCCACGAGTCGGCTCTTGCAAAAATTCTTCTAATGCTTTCATATTTCTCCAAACTTCTTCAAATCAAGATTCCAATAAGAGCAAGTCTTCCAATCAATTCAAAGAACCTACCACACATGTCTATCCTATTTACACTCATTTTTACCGATTTAAAGCCCTTTTTACAAGATTACATGGATGAAAAATTAGGGCTTTACAACTTGAAATGTATATGAGTTCATACAATACTAGAATATATCTCAACTGGATAGAAAACCAACTGATATAAAGATAAATACTTCCTACAAAACTTCTTGAATAATTGAAAGAATTAGTAAAGCATACATGCTCCAAAATCATTCCAGGGGTCAACAATCTCTCACTTTTTAATGATGACAAAATCCTAATTTTGTGCATCGCATACAACAAATACATAATCATAAATCGATCAAAACCCTGATTTTGAAAATCCTTTTTTAAAATCAGGTATACATCAAAGTAGGACAACCTTTGCACTATAGGGGGTAAACCCTATAGTAGGACAACCTTATGTCACTTTGTACAACCCTTGATCCATTAAATTTCAGATTATTAAATTTAATTTCAGATCTGAAAATTATGATTTTAATTTCAAAAATAATTTTTCAAAACATGAAATTCTATGCTAGAACAATCTCATGTTCAACATAGATCCAAAAAATCATAATATATCGATTTGATCTGAATATTTCTCAGATCTGATTCTCATGCATGCATGTTAATAAGGAGAACCGTGGCTCTAATACCGCTATTGGTTTTCTCCCCGGAACAGAAAATTATAATCGAACAGGCATCAACAGCCTATCGCAGCAGAAACAGATATAAAAATAATTTATATCTAATTATGTAATTCATAAATAAATCTAATTTATTTAACATAAATTTCTAACATGCTGCAACATATGAAAAAAATATCAGATATGAAATAAAAATTATTTTAAGCATAAAATACTTACCTGGATCGCTATTCGGGACTATTATGAAAAGCATGCAGATCCGCTACTGAAAAGCCAGGATTCTGTCGGAGCCGCAATCGCTTGCCTCTGCTGGTATCCATACGAAGCTTTCACAACCGAGTCGTAGAGGGCACTGGACTGCTAGATCCTTGCAGCCCTCTACTCTTTCAGCAAATCGCTCGCTTTAAAAACTGTGACGATCCAAATCCAGACCGGCTTTCAGCTTCTGTCTTGAAAATCGGACTATGCAAGATCTTGGACCTCTTGCTATCTTCTTCCTCTTGTGAAGAAGACCTCTCAATGCTCTTGAAGATCACAAGGAAGAAATATACTGGAAGGGAGAAGAAAGATGGCATCCCAGGAAAGAGACTCCCTGATATTAGCGTCCAAGAGAAGAAAAGATGTCCCAAAAATATTCACGATGAAAAGAGAAGTCATATGTGCGTCGGCCACCCTTCTCTCCCTATTTGTAAACCACGGTAAAGCCCCCTCTTTTATTTCTCCACTCCAAAAACAAAACACCGTAGTTTTATTTTATCTAGTTTAGGTTTTAATAGGAGTAGAAGAGGACTCTTCCTCCTTTTATATTTCTCCATGCCTAAACTCAATTAGCGCCTACCTTACATTCACGCCCCCGTTGTTTTTTATCGTACAAAATACTTGGGGCCCACACATGCATGTGGAGGGAAGGGGAGACAAGGAGAGAGAGTCCCAGTCCAACTGGACTCTAGGTCATAATCCAAATGTAGTGATTTGATAATCAAATCGAAGCTGATTTTAAATCCGATCGAACTATTTCGAAGCAAACATTGACCCAACTCAATTAGGATTAATTAATTGAGTCTAACTCAATTAAATTAAATCTAATTTAATTTAATTAACAATTAATCCATAATTAATTAATTATAATAATTTTATAATTATGTCAAATATTAATTATAACACTTACAATTAGGTCCAAATTGATTTACTGATTGGTTACTTGAGCTCCTAATGTGTGCGACCCCTCAGGTCATATCCTGTATAGTTATGAGACATGCTATAATCTCCATTATACATCATCGAAACTTTTTTTGATGGACTGAAACAATTCAGCTCAACCCTAATTAGGATCATCGATCCAAAAACAATCCTAATGGGTTCTCATAATCCACCAGTGACACCTAGCAGTATGTAGTGGCAACCCAGCAGAATAAGATTAGAATCCCTAGGTGTAGTTACCATGTGATTCAGTTTCTCTATTAAAATCTTGACATGATGTTGGTTACGGATACTAATCAAACCCATCAATCATATGCTTAACTTAGTTAACTTAAGTCCAATTGTAATACTAATGAAAATACCTTTTCATTATCACCCTACTATGGCCATAGATTTTTGGACTTAGTCTTATTAAGCTTGCATAAGATTATACCTTACTACTAAGGCTGATAGATCCCTACAAGTAAACACCCTACTCCTATAATAAACTTACTGCGGCCAACGAACACCGCAAGGTCCCATATGGATAGGAACCATGTGATTGTGTTGTCAAACTATAGCAACCTTATTGTGAGTAGCTGAGACACTCTAGGTCAAGGAACTATTCACACGACTACAGCATCAGGAAGTTATCGACGAGTGAGTAGTCATCCGTATAACTTCCTGTACTTGGTCATGCTCGGTACCGTTGATCTCTATCAACTACCTGCACTCTCACTCCAGGGTCACCACACTGTAGGTCAGAGACTCATCTATCCAAAAAGGAAGTGATCTGTGCACCAATTTTAATGGATCAATCACCATCCTCGTGATATTCCAATAATCGAGAGCTTTTAGGAGTTAATCTATAAAGACACATGCCTCAAATTCTCAACTCTTGAGAATATATGTCATTATCCATTAACCTCATGGACGAGTCATAGACACAATAATATGAATAAAATTAATACCATTTTTAGTAATAAAAAAATTAAATACAAAGTTCATGCCCTAAAATTAAAATGTGTCAAGCCAACATGGCTTTCAGGGCATACATCTAATAATAGAATCTAGAGTCATAGGATCTGGGTACATAGGCTTCTCTAAGTTTTGTTTTGGTTCTTTACTTTGAGTGCTCTCCTTGTGTGCCCTAGTCAAATCCCTGCTGCCCTAGCATCCTTTTGTATCCTTGGAGACCAACCACGCCCAAGCAAAGGAAGCCCTAGCTACTATCCAAGATAAGGAGCTTCTTCCTTCCCGACTGCCATCTCCTAACCCTAATCCTAATTCCTTCAAAACCCTAGTTCCTTTTCTTTATTTTTTATTTACTATTTTGATTGATCCTGATGCTTGCAGGATCTCCGAGGTGTTTCACCTCCCCAAAGGAGGCTTTCATTGCCTTCAAACCGGGTCCAGATTAGCCATTTGATTCAAAGAACTAAAGCTTCTTCATCCAGGCTCCAATCAGAGTGTGAGTGTTCCTTTCCACTGCAAAGTTTTCAATCTCTGACTGGTAAGAAATCTTCCCTTCTCTTGATATCTATTTTGATGAAGATAAACTATCCTAAACCGGGAGTTTCTCAACTCTCGGGTCTTGGATACTTATTATCTTGCATGAGTTCTTTGCGATCATGATGATTTTTTGCATTGCTATCCCATTTGCTAGTTCTTATTTTATTTTAGAAATTTAGCCTGCAAATCATAATTATAAAAATCATAAAAAAATTATTTTCTGTTTTTCCTGTATGTTTAGAAATCTTAGAGTCGTCCTGCATTAGTTTGGTATCAGAGTGGGTTTAGGATAGTTTTAATCTGCTTTACATTCACAAACCCTAATTTCTGCATCCTATCCACTGCATTAGGTATCTATTTTGCATATGATATCGACTATCTAGGAATTTTATTTTTTTTGTAAAACTTACATGAATTATTCTTTATTATGTCCTTTATTTTATAAAAACTTTTAATTAATTTTATAGAAACTCTAAACCATTAAAATTCAGCATATTAGAAATCCTAACAGAATCCTAAAAATTTCTGTAGCAGTCCAAAAACCATGGGATTTGCATCATCATTTGCTTTTTGTTCTGCGTGAAATTTGGTAGGTATCATCATCATCGTCCATCCTCTATTCCAAAACTTTTTTGATTTTTTTTGCATCGGTAACTGTATCAAATTCTGCATCAACTGAAATCCTAATTCTCTTATTTCTGCTGACTTTGCACTTGACTAACTCAAACCTAATTAACTTCCAAAACCCCAATCTCAAGCCAAACTTTGTTTGATAACCCTAGTTAACTTAAACTTAACTTGACATCTCATAAATTAATTAAAAATTATTTTATTTTTTGATTATTTTAGATTGCATTAGGACCATTGAGTGTTCATCATCTTCTAATCTAATCTTAAGGGCAATCAATATAACATCAGGGCAGGATTTCATCACCTGTCTTGGGCCCAAAACAACCATCAGCATACTGACCTAAGCCTAATTAAAATTGATTAGACCTAATTTGTCATAGTGGGCTAGGTGACACCCAACAGGTCGGATCTGAATCGTGTGGGCCAACTAGTGCATTTAATCCTTTAGCTATTACTGAAAGTTGGTGTCTAAGGCTGGGGGTCCAGAGTCAAATTACCTAAGTGGTGTTGTGGTTTTTAATTGGATCCCTACAAAAGCAGGGGGGCCTCTCACACTTCCACCCCCTACCTGGCCAGTGGAAGGATTAGCTACTAGGTTAGGTGTAAGTTGAGCTGACCCACCCAGTTTTGGCTTTAGGTCTTGGAGACCCTAGATTGTACTAGCTCTTTTTTTCTTTTGCATGCTTGGCTGCATCATTCCACTTTGATTGTTTGACTTGTTGCATGACCACTAGATTAGGAACCCAATACCAAAAGTCCAAACCTCAGCCCAGCCCAACCATGGATCCCAATTTGGAGGCCATCCTGAACCAGCTTGCCCAATTAACTACCCAATCCCAAACCCAGTTTGTCCAACTAACCCAATCCATTATCCAGACCCAAAATAAACTTACCCAAATGAACTAAGCCAATACCTGATGTGGCGGGATCGATGACGTGGAACACCTGTCAGATGCCATGTCAGAGTATGCCGCCACGATGAATATCTCCTCTCGGGCTCCTTTCCCGGGCTGAGCTCCCTTGTCGAGCTGAGCTTCTTAGAACGCTGGGGCCGCCTGTCGAGATCGAGCACCGTCCTCCGCCAGGTCGACTCCCATGAGATCGGGATGCCTAGGCCGGAGCCGAGCGACTTCCCCATATCGAGGCCCTTGAAGCCGAGTTTCACGGTCCGTAGTCGAGCTCAGCCCTCCTCCACCACGTGGAGCCCCTACGAGGTCGAGCCCTTCGGTCTGGGGTCACGTGCTGCCCTCCTCCGCCAGGTCAAACCCCTCGAAGTCGAGCCCTGTGGTCCGGAGTCGAGTCCAACCCTCCTCTACCATGCGAAACCCCTTTGAGGTCAAGCCCGGTGGAGCCCAGTCCTGCCCTCCAGCTCGGCCACCACCTTGGCCAGGGTACCAACCACCAAGAAAGCGGCACCTTCCCTCCAAGGATACCAGTGGATCACCCGACTGTGAAGCAGTGCTCGCCATGCCGCAATAACTGTCCACCGCTACCACTTACACCAGAAAGGAAGGAAGCTCCCTGACCAAGGCACTATGCCCTCCACCAACCACCCGTACCACCAGAAGAGGGGAGCCAACCAGAAGGCATGAGTCCTAGGGACGGTGGCCCGTCGATCGAGGCCCTACCAAGTTTTTCAAAATGGGGCAACCGGAGAGAATGTCAGGGTGCATGGAAGCTTCCCTTATCGCATGTCAGGAAAGACGTCCCATCCACGGCACGGTATCTCACCGCACATGCCTGCCAACACAGGGGAGATCCCGAGGTAGGCCAAAACTAAAAAAATCCAGCAAGAGTAAGCAAAAACAATAACGAGACTACTCACATGGGTAAGAAAAACTGAGAGAGAGGCCACACAGGAGGACTCTTCCACCTCGGCTATCATCTCTCCTAGCCTACTCTCACTTCTACTCACACCACACTCACTCCTTCTAGCATGGAGTCCATCAAGAGGGGCTCGACCAGGAGGATATGTTCTCCTGGATCGTCACTAACTTGATCGTCGGAGCACCCCCGCCGGAACCCCTGGCTCGAATCTCTAACGTTGTTTCTTTACAGGTCCCGAAGAACGAAGAGCTCCCAGGAAGACGGTTGGTGGTCCGATGCCCCTAGCAGCTACGGGCCATGGCGATCTTGGCGGCAACAGATTGGCACGCCAGGAAGGAGAACCGAAAGGCTAACTGTCAGAAGGATCCTTTTTGCTCCGAAGGGCTGGTCCATCTGCAAATAGTTTGATGGAAGGATGGTGACGACACGCGCGAGAGAGGTTTCCACCAGCCGTGCGGGAGACTCTCCCTCCCGGGGGAACCCGCACGACCTAGAGATAGAACCTTCCACTCTAGCTCAATCGCCTCCGTCGGAATCTCAGCTGGCTACACTCACCCAGCAGATGTAGATCCTTGCCACGACAATGCACCAGCTTCAGCACCAGCACCGATCCTTGGCTACTCACCAGTAGCCAGGGACTCCCGCGGCCCATGCCGCAGCCCCCCGCGATAGCCTGCGCTCCTTACAAGGAAGGCCTTCATAGCCGCGGGCCATTACTGGCAACAGGGGTAGCCACCAAACTCCTATGAAAAGGTAACAAGCTGGGTCTGCCGACAGGGAGAGCCACTCGCCAAACCTTGAGCGAGGGGCATCTAAACCCCGCCAAGGCAGAAAGAGCAAGACCCTCCGTCATGGACACCATGCACCCATGCCACGTTCTCCATCTCCTTCGATGGAGGGGTCCACTGATGAAGCCATTAGGTGCATGGCAGAGAAGCGCCTGGAGGAGCATGACCGCAAGCTGACAGAATTATCCCATCGATTTGCCAATCTACTGGGCTTTACTAATGAGCCAGCAGGCTATGACGCCTATCTCCCATTCTTCCAAGAGATCCAAAGGGTGCCGATCCCGCATCGGTTCCGTATGCTGCAGGTGGATCCTTATGATGGGACCATTGACCTCCTGGACCACCTGGAAAGTTACCAGGCCCTCATGAGGGTCCAAGGGGCCACCGACGCCCTCCTCTGCATCACCTTTCCTGCTACTCTCCGGAAGGCAGCTCGGGTGTGGTTCACCTGCCTAGAGCCGGAGAGCATCAACTCCTTCTCCCAGCTAGGGTAGAGGTTTGTGGCCCACTTCGATTCCTGTTGGAAGATACTACAGAGGCAGACATCCTCTTCTCCATTAGGCAGCAGGATCACGAGCCACTACGGGACTACATGGCCCGTTTTAAGGCTGTCATATTGGAGATCTACAATCTTGAGAATCCGGTTGCGATGCTAGCTCTGAAGCGAGGACTCAGGACCTCCCGCCTGACCTACTCGCTCGACAAGAAGCCCCCGAAGACCTATGCTGAGCTTCTCCTCTGAGCTTAGAAGTACATCCACACCGAGGAGATGGATCGTACGAGGCGGGAGCTCAACGGGAGGCCACTGAAGAAGCCGACCCCCATCGAAGCATCCGGGATGCGGAAGCCAAGACCGCTTGCTCTGGACTCCACCATCACCACATCAACTTTCATCCCTTCTTCTATTTGCTTTCTCTTTGATCGAATCCTAACTCTTCTTGAATACTCGCAGGTCCTCCAGGTGACACGAACACGAAGTCGATTGCCCTTGCCATCGAGACCTTCAGACAGCAAGCCGATGCATCCGCGTGGTTGAAGGCTCGATCATCCATGCCGCATCCGCCAGAGTGAGTGATCTCGGCATCGGGCACTTCAGATCTTTGAGGTTTGCCATCCTGACTCCTAAGTAGGTATTGATCTGAGAGCTAAGTCCTACAGGGTTTCTCAATCCCGGGGTCCTCTTTTTATCCTTGTTTAGGGGCTAATTTACATGCTAGTAGTTCTTATTATTATTGAATCCCTAGATCTACTCTTGGTTTGTCTTCGGGAATCCATAACTTATAAAAAAACCCTAAAAATCACAAAGGAACAAATCACCTACATCATTTCATATTGCATTTAGTTAGTTTCCCATCATGAGCAAGCCGAGCTCGAACCAGGTTGCCGACCTCGCTGAAGCTTTCCACAACCTCCAGAAGCACCAGATGAAACTCAACCCAGCAAAATGTGCCTTCGGGGTGGCGGCCGGAAAGTTCCTCAGCTCATGGTCACCCAGAGAGGCATTGAAGATAATCCAGAGAAAGTCCAGGCGATCGTCGGCATGGAGCACCCGACATCCAAGAAGCAGGTCCAGTGCCTGATGGGATGGATTACAGCCCTAAGCCGATTCATCTTCAGATCGATCGATCACTGCCTTCCCTTCTTCAAGGCGCTGTGCAAGATGCATGACTTCACCTGGACGGAGGAGTGCAAGACAGTCTTTGAAGAACTGAAGGAGTTCCTGGCCTCTCCTCATCTGCTCTCCAGACCAGAAGAAGGGGAGGAACTCCTACTCTATCTGGCGATCACACCTGGAGCTGTCAGCTCGGTTCTCATCCACGCAGACAAGGATGGATCCCAAAAGCTGGTGTATTATACCAGCAAAATCCTTTGCGATGTGGAGATCAGGTATACTCACTCCGAGAAACTCATTTTTGCACTAATAATGTCTGATAAGTACCTCAGGCCCTACTTCCAAGCACATCCCATTACGATCGTGACTGATCAGCCCCTTAGGACCATATTGAACAGCCCCGAAACTTCTGGGAGGCTGGCCAAATGGTCCTTGATGCTGAGCGAGTTTGACATTACATATCGACCGAGGCCATCACAGAAGGCCCAAGTCCTAGCAGACTTTGTGGTCGAATGCACAGGACCCGCCGAGAAGCTAGAGCAGATGACCCCGGAGTGCCAAGCTAAGCCCGAACCATGGGAGGACCCCTAGATCCTCCACGTGGATGGTGCCTCCAACTCTGGCTAAAGCAGAGCGGGCCTTATCCTCACCAACTATGACAGGGTGGTGACGGAATGTGCTCTCCATTTCAAGTTCGCCGTAACAAACAACCAGGCAGAGTACGAAGCGCTCCTTGTGGGCCTAAAGGTATCCCGCGAGCTGGGCATATAGAGCTTGAAGGTTTTCACCGACTCCCAACTGGTTGCTGGACAAGTCTCTGGAAAATACGAGGCCAGAGATCCCTAGATGGTGAAGTACCTGGAGAGGGTCCGCTTGAGCATAGCAGGCTTTCGTCACTTCTATATTTTTCACATCCCCCATGGAGAGAACGTTCGTGCAGATACACTGTCAAGACTCGCGACCCTACCGGGCTCATCGCTGGGGTGCGCCCACATTGAGTACCTCGATAGTCTAAGCTATGAAAGCCCAAAGGAGGTGCAGCAAGTAACCCCCGAGCTGAGCTGGATGGATAGGTACATCAAGTACATCATGGACGACACCTTACAAGAGGACCGCAGGAAAGCCGGCCTCGTCAAGAAAAAGGCCTCCCATTTTGTTTTGATGGATGGTCAGCTCTACCACTGATCTCACTCCTACCCACTCCTGAAGTGCCTCAGACCCGCAGAGGCAACCTTCTTTCTCCAGGAGATACACGAAGGCCTTTGTGGGAATCATGTAGGGGGGAGGACTCTGGCATACAAAGCTCTTCGCCAGGGCTACTTCTGAAAGACCATTAGGGAGGATGCATCCGACTTCGTCAAGAAGTGTGATAAATGCTAGCACCATTCCCACATACAGTACCAGCTGGCAACGGCGATCTCCCAACTTTCATCTCCTTGGCCCTTCGCCCAGTGAGGAATGGACATCCTGGGACCATTTCCCACCGCATCGGGGCAACAAAAGTTCCTGCTAGTGGCGATCGACTACTTTACTAAGTGGGTTGAAGCAGAGCTGCTAGCTCGAATAACAGAAGCCAATGTTCGCTAATTCTTCTGGAAGTCAGTTATCTACCGCTTCGGACTCCCCAACTGCATCATCACCAACAACGGACAGCAATTTGATAACCGGGAGTTCGAAGGGTTCTGCGCCGAGCACGGCATCCAACATAGGTTCATCTTGGTAGCTCACCCCCAAATAAACAGAGAAGTCGAGGTGACTAACCGGACCATCCTTCAAGGACTTCGGACCAGGCTGGACCAAGCCAATGGCAGATTCTTCCAAGCATCCTATGGGCCTACCACACAATGCCTAAGATGGTGACGGGCGAAAGCCCTTCAACCTCGTCTTCGACGTCGAAGCAGTCATCCCGATCGAGCTCAGTGTGCCCACCTGTGGGTGCAGCAGTACGACGAGACATAGAACCCTGCGCACCTCATGCTCAATCTAGACCTCCTAGAAGAAACGAGGGACAAGGCTCGGCTCCGGATGGCAGCATATCGGCAACGAGTGGCCCGGTATTACAGTGCATGGGTGAAGCCGAATACCTTTCAACCCGACGACCTGGTGCTGCACCGAGCTGAAGCATCTCAACCCTAAGAGTGCGACAAACTCTCATCAAATTGGGAGGGTCCCTATAAGGTTGCCGAGGCCCTCTCGCATGGGGCTTACTACTTCGAGGACTCGGATGGTGCCAGATTCCCTCGAACAAGGAATGCCAACAATTTGAGGATATACTATCAATAGTGTAATGTTTTCCTCCATTAATAATAAAGATTTTCCTTTGCACAAAAGGTTATCTATCTTGCAGGAAGGTTCAGACAGTCTTCGAGCCCAGCTCCAAGATACCAACTCCTGAGCCCAGCTCTCAGGCCAACACGGACCGGGGCCCAGCTCTCCGACCAGCAAGTCTTCGAGCCCAGCTCCAAGACACCAATTCCCGAGCCCAGCTCTCAGGCCAACCTGGACCGGGGCCTAGCTCTTTGGCCAGCAAGTCTTCGAGCCTAGCTCCAAGGCACCAATTCCTGAGCCCAGCTCTCAGGCCAACACGGACCGGGGCCCAGCTCTTCAGCTAGCAAGTCTTCGAGCTCAGCTCCAAGATACCAATTCCTGAGCCCAGCTCTCAGGCCAACACGGACCGGGGCCCAGCTCTCCGGCCAGCAAGTCTTCGAGCCCAGCTCTCAGGCCAACCTGGACCGGGGCCCAGCTCTCCGGCCAGCAAGTCTTCGAGCCCAGCTCCAAGACACCAATTCCTGAGCCCAGCTCTCAGGCCAACCTGGACCGGGGCCCAGCTCTCCGGCCAGCAAGTCTTCGAGCCCAGCTCCAAGACACCAATTCCTGAGCCCACCTCTCAGGCCAACACGGACCGGGGCCCAGCTCTCTGGCCAATAAGTCTTCAAGCCCAGCTCTAAGACACCAACTCCTAAGCACAGCTTTCAGGCCAGCACAGATTGGGACCCAGCTCTCCGGCCAGCAAGTCTTCAAGCCCAGCTCCAAGATGCAAACTCCTGAGCCCAACTCTCAGGCGACCAAGATCGGGGCCCAGCTCTTCGAAAGATAAGTCTTAAAGCCCAGCTCCAAGACACCAACTCCTGAGCCCAGCTCTCAAGTGACCAAGACCCGGGGCCCAGCTCTCCAGAAGACAAGTCTTCAAGCCTAGCTCCAAGACACCAAGACCTGAGCCCAGCTCTCAGGCACCCAAGACTCAGGGCCCAGCTCTCCGGAAGGCCAGTCTTCGAGCCCAGCTCTAAGGCATCCAAGACCTAAGCCCAGCTCTCAGGCATTCAAGCCCGGGGCCCAGCTCTCCGGCACCAAAGTCTCAAGCCTAGTTCCAAGGCATCCAAGACCTGAGCCCAGCTCTCAGGCATTCAAGCCCGGAGCCCAGCTCTCAGGCATTCAAGCCCGGAGCCCAGCTCTCCGGCACCAAAGCCTCGAGCCTAGCTCCAAGGCATCCAAGTCCTGAGCCCAGCTCTCAGGCATTCAAGCCCGGGGCACAGCTCTCCGGCACCAAGTCTTCGAGCCCAGCTCCAAGGCATCCAAGACCTGAGCCCAGCTCTCAGGCATTCAAGCCTGGGACCCAGCTCTCCGGCACCAAGTCTTCGAGCCCAGCTCCAAGGCATATGAGACCCGAGCCCAGCTCTCAGGCATTCAAGACCTGGGGCCCAGCTCTCCGAAAGACAAGTCTTCGAACTCAGCTCTCTGGCATCAAAGACCTGAGCCCAGACAAAGTAGAGCCCTCCTCTCTAATCTCCCTACACAAAGAAGAAAGAAAGAGAGAGAAGGAGAGAAGGAAGGAGGAGACATCTACACCATAAAAAAAAAAGGGAGAGTTGGACTGTAAAAGGCACTCTTCATTACTTCGCAAAAAGTATTACACTATTCCCCAGGCCCCGACATGCCAGACTGCCCGGACCAACAAAAAGGAAAGATTACAAAGGGCCTAAGGGCCCTACTCTACTCAACTAGCACCTTCCCCGGACGGTGCCCGACCCAGATCTCTCCCTCCTCAGCCTCTGCTACCGGGGCGCATTCTTCGATGAACGCCACTGGAGGAGCTTCCTTGATTACTGCCACCCTCGGAGCTCCCTCAGCTACCGTCGTCGCTGGAGCTGGTCCGGTTGCTGCCACCTGCGGAACCGGTCCAACCGTTGCCAACTACGGGATCGGTTCAGCGTGCACCGATTCAGTCGAGGTCGCATGTGGAGGAGGCCCGACCGTAGTAGCGCTTTCCTTCACCACAATCGATGCCGGGGATGAAATCCTCATGCCCGGGAGTCGGAGCACAGCCATCCACTTGTCTAAGATGACACCGTGCAATTGGGACCGGCAGTAAGCGAACCCCTTGAAAAAGGAGTCCGTCGTCGCTTCCTTGAAATTCACCAGGTACTCCAGGGAGGCCTTGAAATTGGCCACCGCATTGGTGAACTCCTTCCTCATGGCCTCCGCCTGGCAGGATGCCTCAGATGACTTCTCCTCCGCGTGTTCAACCCGACGGATCGCCTCAGCCATCCCTCTCTCCGCTACCTCAATCAAGCTGGGCGCGGCGGAAGCCTTCCCCTCCGCCTCTACAGCCCTTTGCTCAGTGACCGCGACCTTCTTCTTAGCAGAGGCGGCCCTTTATTGACATGGAGTAGCTGTCAAATGTCGTGTTAGAGAAAGACACCATGTCAGATACTCTACTCGGGCTCCTTCACCGGGTTGAGCTCCCTCAGAGCAACGGGGCTGCCCGCCGAAGTCGAGCTCCACCCTCCGCTAGGTCGAGCTTGCATGCCCGGGTTGCTTAGGCTGAAGTCGGGCAACCCTCCCGAGATTGAACCCCTCGAGATCGAGCCCTGTGGTCTGGAGTCGAGCTCAGCCCTCCTCCATCACGTGGACCATTCCGAGGTCGAGTCCTCTAGGCCGGGGCCGCGTTCTGCCCTCCTCCGTTAGGTCAAGCTCTACTGTATCAGAGTCGAGCTCCGCTGTATCGAAGTCGAGCTCAGCCCTCCTCTGCCAAGTGGGGCCACATTGAGGCCGAGCCCCACGGAGTCGAGCCCTGCCTCTCCAGCTCGACCCCTAGCTCGGGCGAAGGTACTGGCGAGTAGAAAGATAGCGCCATCATCCCAGTACGCCGGCGAGCCGCCTGAGGGTCACAGTAAGACACCCACCAGGCCGCAATAACTGCTCGTGGCCACTGCTTACACCTGAAAAGGGAGAAGTCCTCCGATCGAGGTGACACGCTCTTCACCAACCACCTGAACCATCCAGAAGAGGAAGTCAACCAGGATATTCGAATCCCGGGGGCGGTGGCCCTCCAATCGAGGCACTGCCAAGCTTCCCGGAAGAAGGAATGTCAGAACACATGACACCTTCTCTTATCACGAATCGGAAAAGGTGTCCCGTCCATGACCCGGGATACCACCATACGCACCTGACAGCCCAGCGAAGGTCCCGAGACAGGTGCTCAATGGTCACCCAGACTACAAAGAACGTTCGACACCCCTAGAGGAGGAAGTATGCAAATGCAAGCACAAACACAAGTGCAAGCTCAACCATAGAGTGGCACACCACAAAAAAAACCCAAGCAAGTCAAGGGAGAAAGGCCACACAGAGAATCCCTCTAGCTCGGCCACCATCCTCCTGACACACTTGCACCCTACTCTCACACCACTCACTCCTCCTAGCATGGAGTCCATCAAGAGGGGTTCGACCAGGAGGACCTGTTCTCCTGGATCGTCACTGACTTGACCATCGGAGTGCCCTCACCGGAATCCCCGGTTCGGGTCACTAACCTCGTTTTTGCAGGTTCGAAGGTGCAGGACATCCCAACCGAACCCAAGGGGCGATCCGACCTCGATAATAGCTACGGGCCACGACGATCTTGGTGGCAACATTACTAATAAGTGATTTGAAGAACTTCCGATAAAGAGATCACACAGCACTCTGATTGGAGTCTGGATGATGAAACTCGGTTTCCCTTGAACTGATGATTGATTTGGGCGATCCTGAAGGCAAGGAAAGCCTCCTCCGGGGAGGTGAAACATCTCGGGGATCCTGTAAAATGTCAAGGGTCAATCAAAATTGCAAGTAATAAAAAGAAAGGGAACTAGGTTTAGAAGGAATCAGGTTAGGGATTAGAAGCTAGGCTGTTTGAAGCTTGTTGAAGATCTCCCTGCTCGGCGGCCTAGGGCACTCCTTCTTGGACGTGTGAAAGCTTGGATGGCAGTGAGTTAGGGCATGGAAGGATGCTAGGGTAGCAAGGAATTCGGCCAAGCAAGATAACACAAACCAAAGAATCAAAAGAACAAAGTAACACACAAGCTCACAAGCTCAAATAAATTTACCAGAATTTTGATATCATGAATAAAAATTGCTTACAAGAGGGAGAGGGGTGGAGTATTTAAAGAGTTCCCATGTCCTCTAACTAGGGTTACACACTTGGGTTACAAGTCCTCTCCTAGCTAGGTTAGAAAAATAAATCTTAAAATAATTAGGAGCATAAGTCCCAACTAGGTTAGGATTTGACCTAGTCTTCTCCTTCTCCCTTCATGCTTTGACTATTCCACTCATGGACACCTCTTGGACTTGGTCAACACTTCAAGGATGCCTAGGAGGGTGTGTTGGGATACTAGGGGTAGCAAGGGTCCGGACCAAAGGGGCTTGGCGCATGGGCTTGGGCATCTTGGAAGCTAGGGTGGCCTGGTAGCCTGGTAGCAAGAATATTCCATGAAATCTTGCTTCTTTAGGGCTTGGGCTTGGTGCCTGGGCTTGATTTTCTTGAGCTGGGATGTAGGTGGACCTCTAGAATCATGGATGCTCTGATTTAGGAATATGCTCTGGCATCTAGGAAGGAATCTGAGCATCTGGAGGGTATCTGGAAGGAATCAAGATTTTTGGAAGCATCTTGGATCCTGGGTTGTCACACAAAATCTACTGGGCTGATGTAGTAGCCTCTGACTCCTGGATGTGGCATGGTAGAACTCCAAAATAGGGTAACCTCTTTTCTTATACAAAAATTAGGCTCATACTTGATTCATAATTGATGTACAGGACTCAAAATACTGACTAGGTTGAGGGTTGAGACAAATCAACTAACCTCAACTTATTACAGGACTCAATCTTAATTGATTATAAAATTTTTAAAACTTTGACACATGACTAATTAAACCATATGGGATCCAGTGATCTGCGTCTGATCCTGGTATCCCCACCAATGAGTCCTAATGCAACTAATAACAATCAAAAAATAAAAAAATATTTTTTTATCTTTTATGAGGTGGCAAATTAAGTTTAAGTTGGTTGAGTTATCAAACAAAATTTGGGCTTGGGTGAGGTAGGGTTTGGAAGTTGGTTATATTTTGTTTAGTGAAGTATGCATAACTGAAATTAGGGTTTGTTTGGAAGTAAAATTTGGTATGGTTTTTTATGCAAAAAAAATTAGAAAAATTTAAAGATAGAGGATAAATAGTGCATCCCTACAAAGTTTGATGTAGAACAAAATTCAGATGATGATGCAACACCTAGGGTTTCAGACTCTAGCAGAAAATCAGGATTTATGTTAGGGTTTCTAAAATATAGATTTTTTTGTTTTAGTAAAAATAATTAAAAATTATTAAAATTATCAGAACTGATCATAGAATATGTCATGAAAATTTCAATAGAAAATAAAATTTCTAAGATAATAAAATAGACTAAAACTCAGACCCCTAATGCAAAGATAGGATGTAGAAGTTTTCTGGGGCAAAAGAAAATAGGGATGAAAAATTCTAAAGATTGAAATAAATCATAAGAAAATTCTAAAAAATACTATAAATTACGAGGAATCTAGTAAAATAAAAATTAGAATTCTCTAATCTACCTACATATAGAAACGATAAAAATAATAGACTATGTATAGGAATTATGGGATGCAGAAACTAGCCCTAAACATGCTCTGATACCAAAGTGATGTGGGACTATTCATGCATGCTAGTTATTTTTCTGGTGTTAGGCATTAAGTTAGAAGTTTGTATCCTAAATTTTAAGCCACGATATTAAGTAGAGAATTCTATAAAAAATCTGAAGCACAGGCATATAGAAATAAACTCTAAAAGTGAAGAAACAGGACCATCAAGGCAAAAAAGCCCCGGTAGGACTAGCTCTTCTGCAATACGACTACCAGAGGAGTTTAGAGGGTGTGCCTGGCAGAGATTTGAAGATCGTTCCATGAAGAGTTCGCTCTACGCTCTCGGATGCGGCCTGAAAAATCAAGCTGATGACCCTACGGATTTGCAGTTTTCAATCCGGTAGCCCGAAAGCTGGTCAGATGGAATCCTTGGATTTGTGAACTCTGAGGGACCTGCAAATCACCTAACAAAGGTTAGAACAACAAGAAAAAGTAGGCTAGGTAATTGAAAGAAGAAGAAGGGGAAGAGGTTTGAGGATGGCGGCCAAGAGATGAAGAAGGCTGGCGGCTTGGAGGCAGGGCGCAGGGATCATACAAAAATCCTGAGGGATCACACAGATACCCTTAATCACACAAAAACTCACACAGAATTTACACAGAAAGTTGAGAAAAACTCAAAAAATTTTTCATATTCAATAGCATCAAATATACATGAGAGGGGGGGCCTTTATATAGGCATACAAGCTTGGGCTCCAAGTAAGGGTATATATGTAAAACCCTAAGTATCCTTTTCCCACTCAAATACATGGAAGATCTCCCCTCCCAAATAGGCTCTCATTTCCTCTCATAACTAGGATTATACCTTCTCTTTGACTTGGTCTCTCCCTCTCTTTGACTTGGTCCAATGGGTGATAATTCTAAGGGTGGCTGACCAAGGAAGGTGACCATAAGGATGGGGCACAATATCCAAGAAGGCTTTGGGCTTTGGATGGCCCACTGCAGTGCTGGGCTAGTTCTAGGGTTTCTTCTGGGCTCCATCTTCTCAATAGGTTGATGATGTGAAGATCTTCAAGGTCCTTCTCATGCAATCCAAGGTGGCACATCCAAATATGACTGGGACTCCTTGAAGTTGGCAAGTTATCATTCAGGCTGGGGTCCATCAGTGTCTTGAATTTTTTCTTGTTGGACTAGACTCAATATAAAACTTACAAGACTCATAGGACTCAAAATTGGCTCAACATGAGCTGATTGAACTTACAGGACTCCAAATGATAAATGTCTCAACTGAATTTGACTTGACTTATCCAAAACCCTAATGGTATGGATGACTCTAAATATAGGACTCAAATGCAGAAAGCCCAAAACAGGACTCAAGGGCCAAAATACAGGACTCAAGTGTAACAAGGCCTGAAAAACAAAACTCAAGGCCCAATACAGGACTCAAACGGCTAACACAGCCAGATTATTAGACTCAAAGATAAAATTTGAATCAAGGCTAAGAGACTCAAAACTCAAGGATCCATAGTGAACTAGGGTTGACCTGATGTTCCCATCAGACAAGCTTCTTAACAACATTCAAAGAGCTTCAACAAGATATTTGCTTTTATTTTAGAAAACATTTTTTTGAATTCTCATATTTATATTTAAGCTTTTATTGTTACTAGTTTCAAGTGAATTAAAACTAGTATTGAGGTTGTTGGTGAGCCTTTGTGAAAAATCAACTAGATTGTTGGTGAGCCTTTGTGAAAAACAAACTAGATTTTTGGTTAGCCTTGTGAAAACCAAGAGGTTTTTGGTGAGCCTTGTGAAAACCAAGATATTTTTTGCTAGCTTTGTGAAAACCAAAAGGTTTTTGGTTAGTCTTGTGAAAATCAAGGGATTTTGACTTGTGAGCCCGTTAAAACAAGTTGGGTTTGACTTGTGAGCCCAGTGAAAATAAGTTGACTATAATCTTAAGGATTATAGTCAAATTCTCAAGGAGAGCTTGGAGAGTGGATGTAGGTGCTTGGAGTGTACCAAATCACTATAAATTTGTGTATTTGTGATTGCTTACTCTTCTTATTATTTGCTCTTATTTATTTTGCATTTACTTCATTACATCTGCTGCATATTATTGTAAAGCACACAAACACTTTGAAAACACACTAGCACCTGATTTACATTATTATAAAAAAATTTTAAAACCCAATTCACCTCCTCTATTGGGTTGCTTCGCTGGACAATAATTGGTATCAGAGCCAAGGACTTAGTGCTTAACTTGGTATCAGTACTTGATACTCAATGAAGAGGTCCAACGATCTTGAGTAAAAGATCATGGTAATCCAAGATGGTGCTTGTTTTGTCATAGGGCAAGCTTCAAATAGACCATCATTTTTCAATAGCATAAATTACATATATTGGAAAACATGCATGCGCATTTTCATTCAATCCATTGATTATTATCTTTGAAAAATGATTGTTAAAGGTCCTCATATTTTTTCTATCTTGGTTAATGGTATTTATGTTCCAAAACTTGAAGAGGATTAGGATGAAAATGATATTAAGCAATATAAGCTTAATACTAAAGCAATGAATTTGCTTTATTACGTATTGGATCCTAATGAATTCAATAGGATTTTCACATGCAAAATAACGAAATAAATATGGGATATACTTGAAGTTACTCATGAGGGTACTCTTAAAGTGAAAAATACAAAAAATAATATGCTTGTATATACATATGAAATATTTAAAATGCAGCATTATGAATCTATAACTGATATGTATACTAGATTTACTAACATTATTAATGAAATGAGAAGTTTTGGCAAAGTTATGACTAATACTGATTTGATTAATAAAATTCTCAGGTCTTTGCGAACTTCTTGGGATCCAAAGGTGACGACTATTCAAGAAGCAAAAAATGTTAACACCTTACCTTTAGAGGAACTTATCGATTCACTCATGACCTATGAGTTGAACTTATGGCAAAAGAAAGTGGATGCTGATAAAAAAAAGAAGATAATCGCCCTCAAATCCACTACACTAGATGAGTTTTCAAGTGAGGAGTCGAAAGATAGTGAAGATGAAGATGAGATCAAACTTTTAGCTCATAAATTTCGAAGATTCATGAGAAAAAGAGCCAAAAAGAAATACATGAAGAAAGCAATGATGGCAACTTGGAGTGAGAGTGAGGACTCAAGCTCTGAGAAGGATCAAGCATAAAAATTAGCCTTGTCTAATGGCAAATGAGGTACAATCCGATTCTAAACTTGAATTTACTTTTGAAGAACTTAGAGATGCTTTTAATGATCTTGCGTATAAATATAAATTATCAAAAATTGAGTACAAAAAATTTAAAAAGTAAGCTAATTCTTTTTCTTTTGAAAACAATAATCTTGGAAATGAAAATAATGAACTAAAAGTCAAGGTCGCTATTTTGGAAAAAGGAAAAGAATGATTTTTCAAAAGAAGTAGAAATCTTAAAAATATCCAAGATTTTTGTTTCAAATGATAAGCTTATAAAGAAAAATAAAGACCTTGAGTTGAAAAATAAGAAATTTAAAGATGAGCTTGATAAAGTAAAATCATTTGTTAAAAAATTTACTTTAAGTTCTAAAAAACTAAGTCTACTTTTAAATAACCAAATAACTATTTTTGATAAGGCTGGACTTGGTTTTGAACAACAAAGGAAGCAAAAATTTCTAAAATTTTTTTTTATTCCAGCTTCTTCTAATATTACATATTTTAGTTATGATAATTTTGGACATAAAGTATATCAATGTAATTTAAAAAAAATCTGGATTCCAAAAGGAATCATAAATACTAATCCAAAAGGACCCAAAAAAATCTGGATACCAAAAATATCCACTTAATATGTTTTGCAGGAATGTCTTGTAGCCCAATATGAAGAAAGAAAGATTGAACTTAATTAGTGGCTGTACAAGACACATAAAGGTGGACTAGCTACATTCTTGGACATAATGGTAAAGGAAGGATTATTTACATTAGTAAAATCTAATTATCTCCTTCCATATTTATTGAAAAATATATTAGTTAAAATAAATCTTGGCATCTATTATTAGTAGCTTTGAAAATTATTTTAACTGATTAATTAGAATCAAGTCAAGACTTATAGTCAATGAATGTGATAATGAACAAGTGATTGATTTTGATGAATATTATGTTCATATATTTTGACTTATGGCTATAAGGCTTTCATTTGATTTTAGTTAATATATTTTTAAGCTATTTCTAGTGAATATTGGTATCAGTTTCTATGATTTTTACTTATATTTATGCCAAAATTATATGGATTTCAAATTAATTTTAATGGATGTTAAAAGTATTTTGAAAATCATGCATATCTTGATTAGATTTTCAAATTGCATTAAAAGCTTGATATTTGAAACAGGCCCCTCGTGCTTAGCATACAAAATTAAGAAATTCTCTAATTGCTAGTGCCCATATATTCAAGGAGAATAACATTCAGGGGGAGCAAGTCTAATTTCTTTAATCATCATAAAAAAAAAAGGAGATTTGAATACTTTTTGCATTTGTATATCACGTTTTGGTATTAGATTTACTTGCATTGATTTGATACTCTTCTTACTATCCTTTTCACTTTAGCCCCACTTTGTATTGCTTTTCATCTTTTTCATGATGACAAAAAGGGAGAGAAATATATGATAAACATGAAAAAGGGGGAGAGATATGATAGAGATATGATAAATATAAGAAAAATAGAAAATACAAAGGGGGAAGAAGAAATTAAAAAGTTGTAAACTTAAAGAGAAGAATTGGTAAGGGAAAGAAAGTTTGAAAATTTTAAATAATTTTGAAAAATATTTTTAGATCATTTTTTGAGGGGGAGCTCTATCTTGAAACTTGTTGCAAATCTTTTAAGTTTATCATGTTTATATACTTGAATATTTTGTCATCATCAAAAAGGGGAAGATTGTTGACTCTGGTCTTGATTTTGATGAATGATAAAATACTTAAGTATATGAGTACTAATGTGTGTTAAAAAATATTTATCAGATTTAGGTGCTCATCAATGTTGAAAGATTGCCATCTTGTTGAAGAAGTCATTTAAATTATTGGATTTTTAAGTTTTATAAGCTTTGAAACATGAGGAAGATCTTGAAGAGCTCATAATTTTAATTTAGACAAGTTTTAGTACTGGTCAGGTCAAGTGTTACACTTCAAAGTGTCGACTCATGGAAGTGACGACACTTCAAAGTGTCAACTTATCAAGTGTCGACTCACAGAAGGCTTGGGCTGATACGCAGAGAAAATCTCAACTGGCACGCTGAAGTGTCGACTCATGGTCAGCCAAGTGTCAACTCAAGTATCAACTCATGTGTCGACTCAAGGTCTGAGACCAAACAAAAGACAGAATGAGATGATTTCTGGATTTTAGCCAAGTATCAACTCATGGCCTGAAGTGTTGACACATGAGTCGACTCATGACCAGAAGTGTCGACACCTGTAGGTTTGACAGCATTGTAATTGCTAGTTTTCTAAAGAGTAGAACTTCTCCAATTTATTTTTAACAGCTAGTTTTTCTTCTCTAATGGCTACAAACGGTCATTTAAGGCTTGGAAAGGTATTTTAAACATCACAAAATACAAGAAAAAAGCAAGAGATTGAATGGATTGAAGATCAAAGTGCATACATCTTAAGATTCCATATTTTTGAGTGAGTTAAGCCTTCAAGCTTTCAAGTTTCCAAAGTCCACATCTTCAAGTATCAATCAAGGCTTCAATAACTTGAGGACAAGCTTCTTAATAATATTCAAAAAGCTTCAACAAGATATTTGCTTTTATTTTAGAAAGCTTTTTTTTGTATTCTCATATTTATATTTGAGCTTCTGTTGTTACTAGTTTCAAGTGGATTGAAACTAGTATTGAAGTTGATGGTGAGCTTTTATGAAAAACCAACTAGGTTGTTGGTGAGCTTTTATGAATAATCAACTAGATTTTTGTTAGCCTTGTGAAAACCAAGAGATTTTTGGTTAGCCTTGTGAAAACCAAGGGGTTTTGACTTATGAGCCCGTTAAAACAAGTTAGGTTTGACTTATGAGCCCGGTGAAAACAAGTTGGCTGTAATCTTGAGGATTATAGTAAAATTTTCAAGAAAAGCTTGGAGAGTGGATGTAGGTGCTTGGAGTGCACTGAACCACTATAAATTTGTGTTTGTGATTGCTTGCTCTTCTTGTTATTTGCTCTTATTTATTTCGTATTTACTTCATTACATCCGCTGCATATTATTGTTAAGCATACAAATACTTTGAAAACACACTAGCACCTGATTTATATTATTGTAAAAAAATTTTAAAATCCAATTCACCCCCCTCTTGGGTTGCTTCTCTGGGCAACAAGGGTGTCATAGATTTTAAACCGTGGTATCGTAATATTGATTTGACCATTTTGAGTAATCTTATAGCATCCGTGATAATTTTATGATACTTTGGAAATCATAAACTAAGCTACGGATGACATGTATTGTATGTACAAGGGGTTAGAAACTTATATTTTATACTTTCTACAATGGTATCGTAGTTTTTTAATTAGGATGTCGTAGTTTTTATTCTGGGATATCGTAATATTGTTTCACCCATTTTGATTAATCTTATAGCATCCATAATAATTTTTGATATTCTAGAAGTCATAAACCAAGCCATGGATGATACGTATTGCAGGTAGAAGGGGTTATAAACTTTTATTTTATAATTTATGTATGGATGTCATAGTTTTTTAACTAGGATGTCGTGAAACTGTTTTGGTAATTTTGAGTAATCTTATAGCATCCATGATAATTCTTGATACTCTGGGATTCATAAACCATCCCACGGATAACATGTATTAGAGGTAGAGGGGTTAGAAACTTCTATTTTATAATTTATGCATGAGTGTCGTAGTTTTTTAACTAGGATGTCGTAGATTTTAAACTAGGATGCCATAATACTGATTCGGCCATTTTGAATAATCTTATAGCATCCATGACAATTTATGACACTCTATGAGTCATAAACCAAGCCACGGATGATGTGTATTGCATGTACAAGGAATTAAAAACTTATATTTTATACTTTCTGGAAGGGTGTCGTAGTTTTTTAACTAGGATATCATAGTTTTCATACTGGAATGTTGTAATACTATTTCGGCCATTTTGATTAATCTTATAGCATTCGTGAAAATTTTTGACACTCTGGAAGTCATAAACCAAGCCACGGACGATATGTATTAGAGGTAGAAGGGGTTACAAACTTTTATTTTACAATTTCTGCATGGGTGTCAGTTTTTTAACTAGGATATCATATTTTTTGAACTTGGATGTCATAAATTCTGAATTACGGTGTCATGAAACTATACATGGTGTCATAATTTTATACTATGAAGACTTAATATTTTTCAAAATATATCGTGACATCCCTTTGTAGAGATAAATTTATATAAAAATATATAATTTTTTTACCTATTTCTGGTTCTGTAGCTTCTTTTGGGACGGATTTTAAGAGGGTCTCATCCTCTTCTGAATAAACAAGTGCAGTGCTTCCTTCCTCCATCTGCATTTCCTTATTGCAGTGTTTTTGTGCTCGCCATCTGCGTTGAAAGACGAAATCACATTTCTTCGTTGACTCAAGATTTTGAAGGTGTATCAAAGTTTGAAGGAATGTATGCTCGAGAATTTTCAGCTCACCAGCGACTTTTCGACCACCAAAGAAAACGGCAAAAACAAATATATGGAGGACTTTGGGGTAGCAAAAAATAATAGAAGGAACTTTGGGATGGGGTGTAGCTTTGCTCCTAGGTTTTTTTTCTGTTTACAGAAGAATCGATTTTTCAAATTGTAACTTCTTCCAAAAAATAAGAGGGTAAAAAAGTCAATTACCATGCTTGAAATGACTGCAGACACGATGATGCTCATATAACATAATCCTAGAGATACAACTCCTACCCTGTCCTGTCAAGCCAGTTAGGAAATATATGGATCAATAAGAAAAAGCGGTGTGGGCCATGTTGGATTTCCTGCATCGCACGCGGTGCACAAAGACTTACTCATTATTAATTTACTCAAGAGCATGCCTATTGCAATGCTTGGATCTTGGGCTGGCCCATGGTTTACTCTACTCTCTTTGGGCCAAGCATGGTTTACTCTACTCTCTTTGGGCCAAGCATGGGCATGCCCGAAGTAAGGAGGCTTGGTAAACTCACGAGTCCAAGCTTCCAGTTAGCTTGTAATTCTTTGTCCACCACATTTGGTAGGAAAAGAAAAAAATCACCTTACTTGATTGGATCAAATGGGCATAATTAATGAGGTTGTAATAATTTTTAATGCTGCATGTTTTTAATGTAGCTAAGTTTATGTTTTTTTAGAATTTTTGGAAAAAAATATTCTTCTTGGCTTTTTAATTTTTTTTAAAGATGAAAATGTCGTTTCTTAATGTATTTTTTATAACTTCAAAAGAAAATTATGATATCAAAGATGTAATGAATATTTTTGTTATTAAAAATTATTAATTTCTTAATTATATATTTTTTTTCTTTTTATGTGATTTTTGACTTTCTAAGAGAAAATTATAATATCCTATAGTCTGACATCTTGTGATCAAATCATGATATCGAATATTTCTACCTTTTCAAAAAGATATGAAAAGATTTTTATAATAAAAAATTTAGTCCTCTTTTTGTTTGAAATATTTTAATGACAAAAATCATTACATTCTATGGCTTAATTATAACATTTTGAGATAGGATATCTTTATTTTTTCAAAAAGATGTAAAATAGTTTTTATCATTAAAATTTATCCAATTTTTTATTTAAAATTTTCAATGATGGAAATGTTTCTTTCTTATATAATTTTTATGATTTTTGAAAAAAAATTATGATATTTTGTGTCAAATTATGGTATCATGTGTATAAGATATTATAATTTTACTAAAATTATGATATTTGATATGAAATTATAATTTATTATTTTAATATATATATATATATATATTTAAAAAAAATTGATTTATGGTATGGTTTTTTTTTTTTTGATGAATTGCTATATTCACGAAACAGAATGAACATGAATACAATCCAAAAAGCCTGAAAGGAGAAGATTATAAAAGGCCCTCGGGGCATGATGATGATATCCACAAAATCCCACCTGTATGATGGGAAACAAAAAATAACCTAGTCAGTTACTGAGTTTGCTTTTCGATATACCTGGCAAATAATAGTACTAAGAATATCCATGAAGGAGAACTGCAATATCCCGCCAATATACATAAGCGGGTGATGGGCAATGTTTTTTTCTTTAGATAGCACTAGCCTGGCCGCCCAAAGGAAAATTCGAAGCCATTTCAGTCACGGTCATCCTGTGCTTGGCTCGCGCACGGGAAGTCAAAACATGAGCTGGCGAGTTTATCGGCTGGCTTTGAATTGGGGAGTGCGAACCGAGGCTTGTTTGTCGGCGGCCGATCCCAAAGAAAAATTCTCCACCCCCGTCCCCGGTTGCCCGGCGATCGGTAGGATGATAAAGAGGGCCCCTTTATGGTGATCGGTAGGATGATATACGGGGGCCTATTTGTCACTCATGTGTTCGATCCCCGATATATAATTCTCGACCGCTATAAGAGAGAGGTTGATGCTCTCAGCGGCGGGGAATAGAATGGCGCTGGGAAGCAACACCTCCCAATTCCCAAACAAGAGGATGGTTGCGACCACCGGACCATAAACCAAAGTTGATGCCCAAATCCTGCCCCACGGTAATGGAGACCTGCAGGGAGGAGGGCCATCTTTGCGATGTACGATATATAGAGAGTCGCTTTAAAGCTAGACGGATTGGTTCCAGCTGGGACTCTCTAATTCTTAAAAATCCCATCGAAGTTGGACTTTTTACGATAATCCAAGTGGGAGACACCTCTTGATTCTTCTTTTCTAGAACTGGCCTTCTGCTAGGCTATATGTTGGCTTATCATGATAAGCGGGATAGATTTAGGCCACATCAACTAGTTTTCATGACATGTGGTCCTCAAGAGCGTGTTGGAGACGTTTTATTTGAGGTCGATTGCAAGTAGCGCTGCAACCTGTTCCAACGGATCAGCAAGATCCTCCTGGGAGACCGGATTACATTACCATATTCAGCGATCAATGAGAAAGCAAGAAATTTCTCCGGAAACATCACACGCAATAAGCAAAGCTCCGTGATCCTTCCATTTTTTATTTTTTATTTTTTTTTTTGGTTCCGGTGCCACTTGGAACAATCCCCATCTTCGTCCAACGGATTGATCTAGAAGCAACCTATTACAAGTCAATACCAAAAAAAAATGATCATGACCAAGGCTCTATTTTCCCTATCCTCTATTCTCTCCCTAGCCAAGTCGGGTCAATATCCCTCATACGATCCCCTCAGGACAAGTTGCAACCGCTCTTTCAAACAAATCCAAAAAAACTGCACTTCAAAAGTCATTATCAAATGCCCACTTGAAAACGGATACCAAAACTCATGACGTAATTTTTTTTTTTTTTGAAAAAAAAGGTTTGAATTCAAACCATGCACGCCGAGGGACCAAATCATTCAATGAATTAGGCAGGACTGGCCCAAGGAGAAGAAGATAAAACATGTCGCACAAGCACGTGGGATAATATGGGATCGGGCCAACCAACACATGAGTGGCTCCCTTGGACCTTAATTATGTTAGTATGGGGCCCTATCCACCAAACCTACTGTTTGTTTCCTTACGAGGGAAGATTCTTGGAACCCACACTCAATTCCTTCATTTATAAATTATATACGTATATATCATTCAAAGCTTAGAGCAACGTCTCCCTTAGATTAGATACAGATGGTATCAGTTCTCTCGGTCATGAACCTCACGAGTCTCCATTTGTTTGCCAATGAAAGAAAGGAGAGAAGAACATCAACAGGAGAAAATAAAAGACGTAATGATTGTTTTTTGATTTTTTGATTTTTTTTTTTTTTTATTTTTAAAGAAGAGGAATGATCGGTCGTTTTAGCCCTCTAAATATTATCTTATCCGAAACGAGAAGGTAAAATTGAGCAACACGTGCTACTTATTTTATGAGGGAATTTGCATCCCGCACCCACCAAGAGCCAAAAATAAATAAATAAATAAATAAATAAAAATAAAGTTTTAAATGCCTTGTCGAAAGTAATGGTGACTTCTCTGTCTGATCGCAGCAATTACTAGCTTCAAAAATCAAAAGTAAGATTCCATGCAAAGCAAAGTGGTCGGGATGAGTTTGACTTTCTGAAATTGGTTGCTCATTTGTCTACATGAACTTTTGACTAAATTTCAAAAGGTAAATGGAGCGCACAAAGTTTCTTGCGTAGGAATCGGACTCTTCGGATCGAAGAAAACAAGGGCTCAAGAATTATTCTATTCTTTCATCAAAAAAAAAAAAAAAAAAGAAAAGAAAAAAGAAAAAGAAAAAGAAAAAAGACATAGTCTAGTCTGGTCAATTGCTAAGATGATCCTCGACCCGTACATGTTACACTAAATTAAATTATGAGAGGCTAATTAAAAATAATATTGAGGTCTAGCTCAAACATGCAGTAAGTTGTATGAAAACATGGCTCTCTATGCTAGGAAAGAAGGTTTGTCAAACATTTCATTGTCAATCTTCCTTATCCATGAGAAAATTACAAGCAGCGGACAGGTATGCAAAGCTGTCGCATGCTGAATAAAGGTGACTGCTTCAAACGTCCTTCATCCGAGCTGAAGCGAAGTTTGAACCAGGGAGAAGAAATCAATCTATTTACTACGGTTCTAGTTTCATGGGACAATGATGGCAGACAGAAACAAGCGCAAAAATAATTGGACCCTGGCTAATATATTATGCACGATGAAGCTTATACATGCAGTTCCCTTAATTATTGAAATTAAAAAAAAAAAAAAAAGGAATTATATGGGGGAAACAAAGAGGTACGGACGTAGGGTTCAAATGTTCAACCTTCAACAGAAGGGTTCAAATGCTCAACCAAGGAAATATGATATGCTGAATTGAGCTTTCTGATTAAACTTAAAACATATCTACCTATTAAACAAGCACAAATGTTCCTGATGCGAAACAATAATAAAGGTAGTCACATAGAGATCTGAAACATTTCCAGTGCAAGACTTCTAAGCTCAGGAACCAGTAAGATTGGCTAGCGAGATCCGTAATATTGTGGCAATTCAAATTTTACAAACAAATGGGAATACAAAATTAAGCAGAAATTCGCAAGAAAATCCTAGGATAGACTAAGTGAATGAATAGAGATCGGTCTTAATAATCCAAACAAAGATTCATGGGCCAACAGAAACTTCGCCATAAGTTTCAGGGTCCATTCTTTTTTACTGCACTTCAAATCTCAATATTTTGTGTACATACATAAGAAAAGTAAGGCAATGGTTGGGTCCAAGTGTTCATGATTGTTCAATTTATGCTTTCAGAAAACGTGAATCATGTGCGTGTAGCTGGATTCTCCTTATTTTTTTATGAGAATTTCTATTTATATCTGTTGGATGTAGAAAAACTACTTCAGCTAGAGAATAAGCTAACTTAAACAAGAAAAGATTTCTAAGGCATCAGCCTGATGAATTATAAAGGCAAGTTAGTTGTTAACTGCATGTTTAATACAATTAGAGCAAAATGATTTAGCATAACCAATACATAAAGATGCAGCAATGAAGATCATAAGTCAGAGCATACCAAGTTCTATATGAATGTGCTGGACATATATATATAGTATTTCACTGAGCTACAGCATTAGTTTTCTGGATGAGTACCATCAAGAAAGTATTTTCAACATATCAAAGTATTAAAAACCTGGGGATGAGCTCACAACCAG
Organism: Areca catechu; assembly: GCA_021397845.1. NCBI lineage: Eukaryota > Viridiplantae > Streptophyta > Magnoliopsida > Arecales > Arecaceae > Areca > Areca catechu. Next base: position 2,728,736 of record CM038050.1, on the reverse strand, counting down.
GAGATCAGTTTCATGCAATAACCAAAATCTTTGAGGATACTGTGTCCATCAGATTATGAGTGAGAGTGGGTTTGGTAAGTCTACTAGAGTACTGGTTTAGAAGCACAGATTCACCTAAATTGACACTGAATAAAATTGATGTCCAAATGAGTTTGTACAAACAAGAGTTCTGCACTGCATTCAAGGCAAGAAAAACTCCAAGTTATTTCACAGATTTACTTAAATTGACAATGAATGAGTTTGTTGTCAAAATGTGTTTGTACAAACACACGAGTTCTGCCAGCAAGCTACACTCAAGGCAAGAACAAATCCAAGTCATTTTAGGAGTTAAGAGATTACTCTAGTTGGGCTAAAATAAAACCAATAAGAGTAACAAAACATACAATGTGGATTTAGGAGCCTAATCATCATGGCTCGATAGCCCTTGCAAGAAACAAAATTTGTACCATTAAGATGGTGTCAAATGGATATGGTTACAGACCTATGTCACAGGTACCAGGTATATGTTAATCACATGCAGCCATTTAAATGAATGGTCTGTTGTCAAGCACGGCACTAGCATGTGGATAATTGGCATTTGAACAAAGCTCGATCGTGAGACCTATGGGCAACTCAATCCATGATCAACAATAGAAGGAAGATAAGCACAAGGATGACCATCTGCCAATGACAAGAGAACTCGTTCTTGGTTGCTTGTAATCATGTAAGGAATATAATTTATTCATCATTTTTATATGTACCTTTCTTGAAACCAAACTAAAGAACTGCAAACAAGAATCGGGTTATGATCTTTTTCTCTCGTTTTCCTTTTTTTCCAAAAAAAAAAAAGAAAAAAAGACACTCGACAAGTGCATATATATAAACATGAACAAAAAAGGCAAAGGCTGTCTTATCCAAAAACTTATCTAGATGAGGTTGTGTTTGGTGGATCGCCAGGAAATCCTGAATGGTAATCTGGATTACCTGTAAGACAGATTACCATTGGATAGATTGCCAGTAATGTTGATTATTGTATTTGGTATATATAGGTAATCTATCAGTAAGATTGATTACTGTGTTTGGTATAACAAATAGATTACCAGTAATCTAAGCTCAAATTTTCAAAATACCCCTAAGTCAAATTTATTAAAATTCATATATTATTAAAATATCCCTAAGTCAAAAATCATTCCTTCCTCATCCTTTCATAAATATTACAAAAGGATCTTTAACATGAGGGCTTAAAAAAAAAAAAAATCTGACTGAAAGGATGCCGCTAGGTGAGGGAAAAGGGGAAAGAGGGAGGAGGGGAATGTTTCGTTGGCACCAAAGTGCAAGGGACAGGGCAATTTTGTAAAAATAAAAAAATATCAGATTATCACATCTCCGGTAATCTGGATAGCCACCTTTCTTTGAGGTAATCTGGATTGCCACATGAAAGGTAATCCAGATTACCACTACAACATAGATTACTGGTTTAAAAAAATACCAAACAGGATTATCTGGTAGGTCCAATTTAAAATTATCGGTAATCTAGATAGATTACCGTCTACCAAACGCAACCCGAAGGTAAAAAGCTAAAATGTCCGCATCAAAAAAAAAAAAAAAAAAAAAAAAAAAAAAGCTAAAATGTCAAACAACGACAGCGGTATTTGAGAATGATTAAATGCATTTAGTGCATAAAGACAACGGTCATTAAGCTTGCAATGAACAAAAGTTAATGTGTGACAAATGAATGATGTAAAAAATTAGATTGTCCGAACAAGGAAAAAATCCTCATAACGTTAAAAACACAAGTCAAAAATTAATCTTCATTAATGATAAGATCTTAAGAAAATTATTGATGTTCCCAAAATAAAAGTCATCTCATAATATTAAAACAACAAGTCAAAAAGCAATCTTCATTATTGATAAGATCTTAATTAAGAATATTACTAGTATTGCTATTGTTGATGCTACTATTACTATTTCTAATCTTACTATTGCTCCAGCTAATAGTATTCCTGCTACTACTGCTACTACCACTCCTGCTCCTACTACTGCTACTACTACTACTACTACTTTAACTCAAAGAAGAGTGAGCAAATGATGAGCATGAAATTCGTGTCTTCAGTGAAAAACCACCCAATTCATCGAGTCATTCAAGTCATAAGTTCTGTGCGAGTTAAGCATATACTACAGTCGTCTGCACCTACCAATGCGATAAGCAAGGTCCCAAAACCAAGTAGGCGATCCAGAAGTTACTCGCTGTGAATAAACAGGACTAAGGATGGAGACTCGTAACTTGAAAAATAAGCATAGTAGAAGCAAGAATTTGCCTTGCCCATTGATATGGTCAAGGATACAAATGAATAGATCAGTGTTAAGTCTCTGTTGATGGCCCTCGTGGACCCTATGTCCCCCATCGATCCTCACATTTTTTCCTGTTCATTTTGTGCCTCTTGAGTCATATTACCTAATTCTTGCAAAGGATTCACCTTGAGACTAGAAACCAAAGTGCAACACTGTTTATTACTGAAAATTACATGCCCGTACATGTAACTTTTTAAGAGACCAACTTTACCTGTGATTGATCATAGCTAGCTGAACACATGTTCATCTAAGAAGCGAGCATATCAGCAAACTCATGTACTAAAAATTACCAGAGTTTACTTCCAGTATACATGAAAAACCAAATGTCATCAAAAGTTGACAAAAAGCAATATACATAAGATATTTTTGCTCTACTTAATCTACCATAATGTAGGCCAGTAAATAGTACGCACTCGATTCTGCCAGACGAGATCAGATTAACTACAGAAAAGAAATGGGTCGAGGTTCGTACCACTTGTGCAAACTAACATATAGTTCCCAAAAGTAGGCTACTTTCCCTAATAGGTTACCTTTTCCTATGCACAAAAGACCTTTAGGGGAATCCATGAGAGAACAAGTCTTTTGATGTGATAGGATGCATTCCAAACCCCCAACCACGTTACCCACAAAACTTGAAATGGAAATGACCCACTTGGATAAGCATGCGATGCACCAATGAGCCAAGGACTTGACTTCTCCAATCCATCATCCTAGTTCTTGCACACCTTGGTTTTTCCTCAAGAAATCAAATCCATTCCAAACAAATCAGCCTTTGCTGGAAGCTTCTATCAAAAATTTTTGTAAACCACCAATATCTTTTGATCATAATGGAAGCACTGCACTCGGCAAGTTTGCATGCAAAGGGCTCCAAAAACCATCAGATCGAAGCTACAGCTCTTCTCATCATTTACTAGAGATCCTAACATGAAACAATCACCAAAATGGCAAAATCTCACTCGAGTTTCCAGGTTTGTTGATCCAATATAAAATTGCGATCCTGAAATTTAGCCTTCGCAAGCCATGGCTCCTATGGCCAATATTGGGGGAGGGTTCTTTATGCTGGATCCAGGCGTCTCTATCATCTTCATCCCCATCCTCCGAACTAAGTGCAGCATGCATGGGAATGATGGTAGTTGTTCATACTCTAAATTGCACAGAAATTTTCTTGAGGGAGATTTCAAGGTAGTCATCAATTGGATCAATGGTAAATCTAACAAATGGATATCCAACCCGCTTCTACAGGATATTCACCAAACTATACCAAATCTCGAGTTTTTCGAGGCCGGTCATGTTTACATAGAGGATAACTTTGTAGCAGATTGGTTGGCAGGCAGACAAAGTCATTTGGACTGGACGTGTGGAGCCTTACTGCCTTCAGATGATCATCAAACTTGAAGGATTCCCCATCGGCTGCTACTATTTCCATTAGACTTCTAGTTTTTTCCTTGTTCCTTCCTCAGACCTCCTGTCCCCCCAAACCCCCCCCCCCCCCCCCCTCTCAACCAAAAAAAAAAAAAAAAAAAAAAAAACAAAACCGCTTCCCCATGGAAAGCCTACATAAGAACAACCAAAAATAAATAACATACCATAACAAGTATCACAGAAATGGACCTTCTCAAAATATATAATAGCTAGACGTATTGGAGAAAAAACGTTATATTTTCCTTTAGAAGGGAAAACTTGTATTAAAGAACTATCTGTCTTCTAGATATATGGAAGATACATCCCTGTACCAAAACAAAGAAACTCTATGCTAACCAAACACGAGATAAACAGGAACTGTGAAAAGGGAGAAGAAAAGCAACACATTTGTTTAAACCGTCCTCCAATTCTACAACTAGCTAATATCACATAGCTAAGTTTGCAAAAACCATGCAACGACATGAACATGACAAGACCTGAACAAAGACAACATTTCTAACTAAGACTTGAAAGAGAGCATAAAATGTTTCCGTTTGTTTTTTTTGTTTTTGTTTTTTTTCAACGATGAAAATAGTATGGGGAAGAAGAACTTAGTAGGATGGCGGAGGACGAGGAGCCGTGGAAGCCCAAGCGCCAAACACGTCATGCGGCAGCTGACCGTTAGGCAGTAGATTCGGCGGCAAATTATATAGCGGAGGCATCGAGCTCGAGTCCGCTCCGATCCCGCCATGCGACTGCTGCGACGACGAAACTCCGTTGGCCCCCGGGCTCTGCTGCAATGGCATCCCCTCCGACCCCGGCGGGGCCGCCGCCGCCTCGGGCTCCTCGTCCCCAAGAGGGAGCCGCTCGTAGGTGGCGTTGGTGAACGTCGCCGCTATCACCATCACCGGCCCCGAGGCGACCAGCTCCCCCACCACACTTCCTCCGACCACCTGCCCCTGGCCCCCGGCAAGGTAGACCGTTAGCCCCGAGGCACCCGGCGGGGACGGTGGCGGGAGGAACGCTCCCGAGAGGGAGAGGATCTCGAAGCGGCCGTGGAGTGTGACAACGGCGCCAGGAGGGGCGGCGGGCTGGCGGAGGGTCACGTTGGTGACGACGCCGCTGCCGCTGAGGATGGAGACCCCACGCTGCCGGCGGCGCGCGAAGACGGAGACGGCGTCCATGATGTCGGTCCCGCTGGCGATCTCGAGGACGTGGGAGCGGAGGGCGTTGGGGCTCTCCCTCGTGATGATGATGGGAGGCTTGGGCTTGTTCTTGGACCCGGGAGGGCGGCCGCGTGGTCGGCGGCCGGAGCTGCCTCCCCCGCCGGAGCCGGCATCGACGACCTCAAGGCCGGCTGCGGAGGAGTAGTCGTCGGCATTGGTGCCGGCCCGGCTGTCGTCGCCGTCGTTGTTGCTGGCGCTGCTGTTGGGAGTGGCGGGGTTGGGCGGGGGGTCTTGTTGCTGCTGTTGGTCGCGGCGGTGAGGGCTGAGGTGGGAATTGTTGGGGTTGCGGAGATGGAGGGTAGGGGGGCCGGCGGCCGAGGAAGTGACCACCGGGTCGACCCCTCCCATTCCCACGCTCCCGGTCCACCAACGGTTTGCCAGCTCGTCGACTGTCGAAATTTGCACAAAAGAGAGGCAAGGGAAGACGGGCACTGCTTGATTATGATTTATTTCCTTTCTTCTAAAAAATCATCGATCACCGTTCAAAGACTGTTGGGTGGATTCCAGGTACTAGCATACCACTATTATTGTTATTCCGATACTCCTCTTTCCTTCTTTCTTCTTCCTGCTTCTCCTTTTAGATCTAGTGGCTATACCTTCTTCTTCTGGAAGCTTCTGCCCTCCTTCCTTAGCTATTACCGTTCTTCTTTCAGATCCCGTGAAGATATCCCGGCTGGAATAACGAAACTCCAAACCTACTATGAGGTCTAGCTACTAGGCTTCCTATTTCTTGGACGAATCCTGTTCTTTAAAATGAAATAATTTCCAGCGAAAATGAAAACCATGGGAAGAGGAGGTCGATACAAAGAAGGGGAAAAGAAGACACAGAGATGGAGAAAGAAGAGGAGGAAAGGTTAAGAAGGTGTCTGATGGTTATAAAGTGGTTAGAAAAGAATAGAAGCACCTACTTGCGAGTAAAGTCGTCGTCGTCGTCGTCTATTTTCCTATGGATGGGAGTCCAACTACTCCGAACAGCGGGGTAGCTGGGCTTTCGTTGGCAATTAGAAGCCCTTCTCTCTTTTCATGAACAAAACCACCGGCAGACTCCCCCCCTGGCTTCTCAGCTTTCTGACTCCACGGAATACGGCCGATCCAGTACAGGTATGATCCCCTCCCAGGACACACTGGCTTATCAGAAGCAATCCCCTCTCTGTCTTCCCCCGGGTCCGTTTATCGTTCTATCTAGATCCTACCACTCATCCATCAAGTGAGAGAGAGAGAGAAAGAAAATGACCTCTCCTCCCTCGCTATGGTTTCATTCTGGCGCTTCCTTGTGCTTGCTTTGGTGGAATCTTAGTTTTCCCGTATACCTCCTTCTCTCTCTCTCTCTCTCTCTCTCTCTTTTTTTTTTTTTTTTTTTTCTCGCTTTCTTTATCTTTATTTCCATCGAGAGAGCGAGGAGAGAGAAATGTCGGGCTGGGCTCGGGCCGTGGAGGAGGTGGCGTGGGGTAACGTGCGCATGACAAAGTGGGGCGGAGTGGGAACACGTCACTGTCTCGAGTCCCGACGCGGTGGCGAAGGCCAAGGTCCGGAACGGGCATCGATTAAAGGGGCCCACCCGCCTCCCCTAGACACGGCCATCGCATTCGGCCAGCCTCCCCTGACAAGCTTCATCACCCACCACTCAGCCCACTAATGCATTCGTTTTATGACAAATAATGCTGTTGGGAATTTTGCATGCGCCTCCTGTTTGATTATTTTCTGTCAAAACAAGCTCGGACGGCCGAGGACCAGGTCCCATAACTTTGCATCGAGCAGAGTAAGAAGAATTAATTATAAACCGGTTTAGTTAAGCTTGCAGATATATTGAATTAATGTATCTTAATTTAGCAAGAATCATATATGGGCAACTTAGATTGAAATAACATAATATTGCTGCCGCTACCAAGGCATCATCTATCTTAGACAAACACAATAATAATCCAACACAGCTAAAATATCTGTACTACACTGTAATGAAAAGAGAAAAAAGTTTGATAAAAATATCTGTACTACATTCATTCTCATCTCTGGATTTTCTTATCCTTGCATGCGCTTACCCTCTCAAATCCTGCATTGTAAAATGAGACGGCCCTGAATTGAGCGCTTGTTATGGTTGACCTTATCATTTCATTATTTCCTATTGCTTTTGACCAACCATTTAATTATCGACATATCGTATTTTATATAGATCAAGCAAATCGAGTAAAATTTATATATATATATATATATATAGATCGAGCAAATTGAGACGGACTATGTCAACTCATGGGAATGAGCTGCCAGGAAATACAGCCGGGCATGCAGTTTTGACTTGTTGACGGCGTTCCGTTCAGTAAGGCAATATAATTCTAGCTTTATTTTATGAAATTTTGATCCCGTCAAAATCTGAACCAGGACATCAGCAATTTTGACATGTTTAGATGATCGCATCTCCAGGATTAATTTTACCTAAACATACAGAAATTCATGGAATTATATGCAGAGTTGTCATTATTATGCTACGTTTCTTTGTTATTATCATGATACTATTCCAGCTGCATGCTTATTGCCATCAACTCCATCTTGCGGGGCAGAGCTTTGTAACTACGACTGATGCAAAGGGCTCCGTGGTGCACCAAATTTCCGAATAAGGAAACTGTATCGACCCCACCCTAGCAATCAAGGTGCAGTTGGTACCTACCGGTTAAATTGGCCCTCTGAGTTGACAGGATGAACTGATGTGGGTGCTCTGATACCCTGTGTGACGTGAATGCACTCGGCTTTATGGTTGGCCCAGAGATATATAATCCTGCTGGACATCAGAAAGTGGATTTTATTAGACGTGGGGCATGGTAGCCTGCAGTGGAGAGGACATGGCTGTAGCCTGCAGGGGTTCCAATGTTGGGACTTGGAGCTATAGAAATCTTAGAGCGATCGGCTAGCTCATGGCATATGTATTAATGGATGCAAGATTACAGTATATGCGGTATTATATATATATATATATTCGGGGAAGTGCTCGGAAGAAAGAAATGCATGTCGCGTCACATGGGCTTAGGGAGCAGGAGGAAGACAAAGTAAGTGATATAAATTAATTAAAGCTGCAGTGGCCGTCCACTTGTTCAAAGCGTTAGGCTAGATCCTAGATGCCTGTTGTCTGTCGTTCGCCATCCATGGCCATGCCATGCATCTGCTCGCATCATATGGGTTCTGTTTCTGGCACCATATATTAATCCATGTTGCCACTGCCAGACAATCGAAAACCATCTCTTTTTTTCTTTTTCCCTCCTTTTCCCGGATGAAGGGGATCAGACTAGTACTGCAGGAATATTAATCCAGTCTGAAAGCTTGCATCACCTTTACTTGTGCTGATCTTTTTCGAATCACTCCTATTAGGTTAAAAAAGAACACAGAAATTTGTTCTCCAGCCATTTCAGCGCATATGGTGATCCCTGTCTTACCAAGCGATTAATCGCTCATTTGTTCACTGGACTGCGCTGATCACTCTGGCTTTAAATCATAAAAGCAAGGTGATAAACAAAGTGTTAATTAAGTGAGATTTGTATAAAGAAAGGAAGCAGGATTTAACTTGTGACGATGTATCTCGCTTGGAGCCAAGACCACCTTTTCAGCTACTTGTCAAAGAATTCTTGGGATACCTGAGCAACATGGTGGTTTAATTGTGAAATTTCGTATTTTTTGAATAGTTTATCTTAATTCTGAAATAACTTTATAAAATATTTATCTTCTAATATAATGTAAAGGGCTTGAAGTGCAACATGCAAGTTGAAATTATGACTGCTATTTTTGTATATATGATAAGCCTTCTACACCTCCTACAAGCATCATAAGTGCCGAGCACCAGCAACCAAGCAATAGCTTGGTAATTTTGTGCACCGCAATAAGCCTAATAATTTTATGTGCAAAGCTTATATCATTGTTCAGAAATTTTTTGTTAGACCGGTCCATGCAATCTAAATATCCATAAGGATTCATGTAAGTTGACCAATAGTGATGATTCATAATCTCATCCAAAAAGATTAGTCCAAAGATATTATTTTTTATCTCGTTTGATCTTATATCAAAATCTTTCAAACTAATAATTGATATGGAGCTAAATACATACTTGTATGGATCTTCACATACTCCTCGAATTTAAATCTTGGCATTCTTGTCAAGCTAAAGATTCACATACATTCATTTATTTATAAAAATTATGATTAGTCTAATAAATACGTATTGTAGTATTTTTGGTCCACATGGGTTCAAAAGAGTTGTCGGAAAAAAAAAATATTTTTGAGTTTGTTGTCAATATGAAATTAAATATATATCCGTACAGCTCCTCGCAACAATCAACTAAAATAGAGTTCTAATGTGCTCCGCCCTCTCTCTTGCTCCTCTCCCATCATCCCTAGAGAAGGACCAGGATTCATGTGCACTGCCGGTCTTTGGATTCCATGCGCCATGCCTCACCAATCGACCAAGCAAAAGGAATGAGAAGCTGTAGATCGGGGAGTAATGATGATCGAGCAATTGGAAGTAGATTGAGAGGAGGAAATGCTTTGACTTCAACCAAGAAATGAGCGGTGCACAAGAGGTGGACAACGTTTAGGATAGGGAGTGGGTTAGTGATTAGATTGCATAATTGGCACCCAGGTGGCTCCGCTGGAAGACTTGGAAGGGAGAACGACAACGTGGAAAGAACTTGGAGGGGGGCTTAAAAGGAAGCCAACGGCATGAGGAGATTGGCCCGAGCACTCGGGTTGTAGATCGGCACTCGGGTGGCTACGTCAAGAGACTTTGGAGGGGAGAACAATAGCACATGGAGAACCTAAAGGGATGTTCGGGAAGAGGCTAGAGTAAAGATGTTGGTAGATTGGGGAACGGTGGTGTACGGGAGTTGGCCTACGATTCAGTAGATCTGCTAGGGATTGAGCAGGGGATGGAGAGGGGAGAAATCGACGGCACATAATTAGATGCCAGGATTTTACTATGGATGAAGGTAGAGACAAGTGGCGTTCGAATGTGCATAGCTTTTTTTTTTTTTTTTTTTTTTAATGTGACATGGCGCTTTCTAATAAGATCGGTCTACCACTGATATGGTAGATCCAATTTAACTAATAATTTCTCTCTATCATACCATTTGGGCCAAGTGGTTAAGTATGAGGTAAGAAAAGCTGATACGCAAAGCACCATGCCTGCCCTCATAAATTATTATATACATCAATTTTCGATTGCGTGCAATCAACCTTGCATATGCTCGGAGAATTGCCCTGGTCCACTTGGATCTGGTCTAATAATCAAAACTAGCTAGCTTGGGCAAAAGTTGGAGATCGCGTCCAAGCTGCCAGATCGCCCTTTTTGGGTAGTGGCATCTCGTTGTCTACTTGAAGGGAAGGCGGCAGTCTTGGCTTTCGGTTTGGGTGGGTGGCATGGTGTCTCCGCCACAAGGAAATAGGAGAAATTTCCGAGGCGATGAATGGGGGGGAACAACTCAAAAAAAAAAAAAAAAAAAAGAAAGGTAGATCAATGTGCATGTGGACGACACCCTGGGTGCATGCGGCTTCCCCTGTTTGTTTTGTAGACGTTAAAAACGCGCATTTCTCAAGTTTTGGCACCGTAGAATGTGCACACGAGCAGAAAAACTTCCAAAAATGTGTCTTTTAGGGTTGCGAAGGAATTAAGATTTATAGCTATAAATGGCACTACAACCTGTGCTTCATGGTTCTTCGAGTCTCGCACTAAGCATCTTTCGTGAACTATGACTTAATATATAATGCTATATAATAATTTCTTTCCTTCCAAGAAGTGTGACAAAAAAATATATGGTCCCTCGAACCAAGATTTTAAGTCCAGTAAGTTAACAAGATCCCTTTATTTCTCGCGCCAATAAGTAGCGCCATATCATATAACCTGTCTAATTCTACAAAGAAGTTGGCATGCCTATGTTACAAGGAGAGATGGATAAATGTATGCAGCAACATATTATGATAGTTATATCATAGCGACAACAAATTTGATACACAAAATAGATTGATAGAGAGAGAGATAGAAAGAGAGATTGTAAGCCAGCTGGCTAGTTGCGATCTCTATTGTACTAAAAATTAACACTATATACTTTTGAAAAAGGTGATTAGCTATAATATAGATGTTGCCGCCAAGATCGTCATGGCATGTAGCTAAGGTTGAGGTCGGAACGGGCTCCTGTCACTCGAGATCCTGCTCAGACAACCAGACCTGCAAAATAGAGTTAGTGACCCGGGCCAGGGATTTCGATAGGGGCACTCCGACGGTCAAGTCAGTAACGATACAGGGGAACAGATCCTCCTGGTCGAGCCCCGAGGGTAGACTTCATGCTAGGAGGATAATTTATGAGATGAGAGTGCGAATGGACCAAGTACAAATTATGGGAGTGACAGCAGAGGAGAGCTCGAACTGTGCGGCTGTGTCCGTCTAGACCCCTTCCGGGAGTTTTGCGGTAGCCTCGAGCATCGTATTCCCGTGCGCTGCCCCCTTCTTGCTCGTTGGACCTCACTCGACTGAATCTTAGCTCGAGTGAAAAACTTACCTCGTTTGAATCCGAGAGACCTCTTTTAGCTGGGGTGTTGCGCGCCGCTAACCTCGGGATCTTTCCCATGCTTAGGGCATGTGCGACGATGTTTCGTGCTGTGGACAAGTTGCCTTTCCATTTTGGTGGTATGGAAGCTACCGTTTCCTCTGGCATTCCTTCTGGTTGCTCCCTTTTGGGTAACTTAGCATGGCCTGGATTGACGGGCCGCCACCTCCTGGATCCGGACCTACTGGTTGACTTCCAAATTTGGAGGGTGCAGCCTGTTGGTGGAGAATGCAGAGCCTCGATCGGAGGATTCCTTCCATTTTGTTTTAAGTGGCAGCGGGGATCATCATCGCGGCCTGGCAAGTGTCTTTTCGTAGTCCTCAGGCATCGGGCCATCATCCAGGGAGAGCGGCAACTTCCTTTGGCTGCAGATCTCTTCGTCCGAGGTGGAGCAGATCTGGAGAGGCGGAGCTTAACTTCGGCCTCGGTGTCTCGATCCGGAGGGAGCGCGACCGAGCGAAGGAGAGGCGGAGCTCGACTTCAGCCTCGGCATCTCGACCCGGAGGGAGCGCAGCCGGGAGAAGGAGAGGCTGAGCTCGACTTCGGCCTCGACGTCTCGACCCGAAGGGAGCGCAGCCGGGCGAAGGAGTCCGGACGGAAACGTCCCGCGTGGTAGCTTCGTCCGACATGGCATCTGACAGGGGTCCTATGTCAGCGATCCCGCCGCATCATTTGCCCCTACTCCCGAGGCCCGTTGGCGCACGGTGCTCGAAGCGAAGGGAGTAATTGCGGTGATGATGTGGAAAGGTAGAAATTCGGTATAATAATGACCACAATCGCTAGTACTTCGTGAGGTGGTTCTCTAAGCCAGTGCGAAGGAGCCACGTGGACATATCCGAGGAGCAGTTATTACTGGCACGGAATTCAGAGTAGCCATGTTCGAAGCGAGGCATCCCATTCGTCGATGGTTGACACGTGGTGCAGGTTCGTCGGCAAGATGCTGTAACGGTACGGTTAGGCGTCTGGTCACTTCGAAATGAAAGACAAATTTTTCCAAAATACCTCTTCTTTCAAATCTCGAGTGCCCACCATCGTACCAAAGTTTTTCTCTTCTCCCCCGGCCATCTTAGACTCCCCCAGTTAACCAGGTTTGTCTCTTTCTTCCCTCGTCTCCTAGCAGGGTAGGATTTTCCTTTAAGCTTAGGGTCTTCTCGGACGTAGCCCGTCTTCTTCTTCTTCTCTTCCAGCCTTCATCTTCTTCACCCTATTGGATGTTTCGTTTCGGCCCCAACTTCCGTCCCTCAACCAACCAGATTGAGGTGGGGCCTTCTCGGGTGAGTCCACCTTCTTCCTCCGATGAGGAGGAGGAAGAGATGTGCTTCGAGTTTAGCAGAAGGCTCCCCCCCACCGGAATAGTCATTAGGGAGCCTAGAGCTAGCCTCCCTCCACCTCCTCCACTTGAACCTGTCCCTGAACCTACCCGATCGACAGGTCCTGGCGGGGTTGTTTCGACAATCTCTACTGAGGAACTGGCGACAATCCAGGATGTATATGGCATCCCGTACTCCATCCGGCTCTCAGTCCCTCGATAGGGGAAACGGCTCACCTCCAGTGGCCCAGGCCAGATCGCCCTCTACGAGGAGACCCTCGCGGGGGGACTTCGGTTTCCCTTCCATCCTTTTTTCCTTTCCGTACTGAGCAACTTCCATCTCATCTCTGCTCAACTTATCCTGAATGCTGTGAAGACCATTTTTTGCTTCATAATACTCTCACTTTCACAGGATTGTAGCCCATTTTTCCTTGTTCAGGGCCTTTTTTACCCTGAAGCGCCACCCTTCCGAGGAGGGGTGGTGGTCCATCTCTTCTCGCCCGAGGGGCATTAAGTTTGAACTCCCCTCTTCCATCAAAGGATGGAAGAGCAAATATTTTTTTGCAATGGTTGAGGGGGTTGACCGGGTTTGGAGCGACCCAGATCGGTCCCTAACCGAGACTCCACGGTCGAAGAAGCTAACCGAGAGGTCTTCGAGTAGCTCCGCACCATCCAAATTCCTTCCCTTAAGGTTTTGCTGTCAGAGCAGAACCTTTTCGAGGTCGGGGTCGACCCAACAAGAGAGTTGGGTGAGTTCGGCTCAAACTTTTTTTCTTATGCCTTTTATTTTGTCTTTCTGAGCTTGGAGCTGGCATTCTTTTTTTTGGGTGTAGGTATGAAGTTTTCATTGGATGACTTGCTCTCGATCACCAAGAAGAGAGGTCCTCCTGTGGCAGTCGACGAGTCCCCTTCGAAGAGGGCTCGCGATGAAAGTAGCGCAGTGACCGCTCCCGCCGTGCTGACTTAATTGAGTAGAAGGGAAGCTGAGACCATTCCCGAGCAAGGAAGGAGGGCGATCGAGGTAAAGCTTGAGCTGGGCCAGAGGGCTGCTGTGCCCGCGCCAGAGTGGCCGAGGCAGCGAGAGCTGGTCCCGACCCCGAAGCCTGAGGTGGTCGTCCGGGCTAGGGCCACTGCTGCAGCCGTTGCCATGATGTCTCCTCCTCTCCTGGAGATCGTCATCGTCGAGGAGAGGGACTACCGTCGAGTCCCCTTCAAGCTGGCGCCAAATGTCTCCCTGGTCCAGGACCAAGGCCTGGCATATCGCATGATGGATTTTGTAATCCAGTCACGTGATTGACGGGAGAAGGCCAGGAAACTGCTGGGGGATGCGATCGGCAGCACATTTCCCCATCTCTTTTCGGTAAACAACTTCATCTGCTTCATCTCTTCCTTTTCTCTTCTGCATTTGCCGCTAACATCCTCTTTGGTGCAGCTCGACGCCGAGCTCCTTCTGATCAGAGACTGCTGCAAGAACTGGTTGAAGAAGGACCGGCAATGGGCAACGGAGCTCGAGTCTTTGAAGATTGAGCTAAGACAGAAGAATGACGACTCCTGGGAGCTCAACATGAAGAACAAGGAGCTCCAAGGGGAGCTCACAAGTGCCGAAAGGCATTTGAAGGAGCTCCAGGAGAGTCTTGACTGAGAACGAAACCAGTCAAAGAGCAAGGTAGAAGAGCTCAAGGCAACCGAGTTGAGGCTGACCGAGTTCAATGCCGTAGCTCTCCAGCAGAAGGGGCATGCCCAATCTCTCCAGGCTGAGTTGGAGGCAGCAAGGGAGAGATTGATTGCCGTCGAGAGGAGGGTCATCGCTGCTGAGAAGGAGGCAGCAGCGGCGACCGAGTCGGTAGAGGCGGCGAAGAAGCAGGCCGTCAAAGCGGTCGGCCAGGCCGAGGCCGCAAAGAAGGGAGCTGAGGAGGCCATGGGGAGGTACAGGGCTTCGGAGGATTTCGTCACTGAGTTCCATGAGACGGCATCGGACTCCTTCTACAAGGGCTTCATGTATCTTCACTCCAGGGTGGAGGGCTTTATCTCGGAGAAGGACCGAAGCTTCCTCAAGTATCCTGGGGTCCCGAACGAGGAAACGACCCCAGACTTGGGCACTGCTGAGGAGCCAGCCGCAGCCTCCGATCCTGCTCTGCCAGTGGTTGTCATTGAAGCTGAAGCCGCGTAGCCTGAGGCCTCGGAAGTTGACATCCCACCGGCACACCTTTTCGGGAAGGGACCAGCCGCGTAGAGTAGGAACCCTTGTAGTTATTTTTCTTTTCTTTGTTTTTGGCATGGGCTACCTGGCATGTCGAGGCCCAGAAACACTTGTATTAAACAGTTGGTTATCAATGAAGTAACTTCTTTCAGTCACCTTGGCTCGAAACTTCTTCTTTCTTTCTTCTCTTTTCTTCTCTTTTTTTTTTGTGTCCCAAACATGCGGTGAAGTTAGAGAGAAGTTCTTCAACTTGTCGAGTTGTTCCCACCCCGTGGGTGAGGCCGGGAAGATTTTGAGTGCTTTGCTGGATGAGATCTGCCTGGTTTTGGCCAGAACCAGCTCCGAGTGTGCAAGGCAAGGTCGAGCTCGGAGATTGCACTTGTTGAGAATGCCAGGTGATTGCAGGGCTCCGGTCTTCAAGAGTTTCGAGCCTGAGATGCCGGGTTGTCTGGTCTTTGGTGCTCGGGAGCTAGGCTCCGGGCTTTGGTGCCTGAGAGCTGGGCTCCGGACTTTGGTGCCGAAGGACTGGACTCCAGGCTTTGGTGCCGAAGGACTGGACTCCGGGCTTTGATGCTGAAGGATGGACTCCGGGCTTTGGTGCTAGAGAGCTGGGCTCCGGGCTTTGGTGCCGAAGGACTGGACTCCGAGCTTTAGTGCCAAAGGACTGGACTCCGGGCTTGAGTGTCGATGAGCATGGGATCCGGGCTTTGGTGCCGAAGAGCATGGGATCCGGGCTTTGGTGTTGGAGAGCGTGGGATCCGGGCTTTGGTGCCGGAGAGCGTGGGATCTGGGCTTGAGTGCCGGAGAGCTTGGGATCCGGGCTTTGGTGCCGAGAGCGTGGGATCCGAGCTTGAGTGCTGAAGAGCTGGGATCCGGACTTGAGTGCCGGAGAGCTTGGGATCCGGGCTTTGGTGCCGGAGAGCGTGGGATCCGGGCTTGAGTGCTGAAGAGCTGGGATCCGGACTTGAGTGCCAGAGAGTATGGGATCTGGGCTTGAGTGCCGGAGAGCTGGGGATCCGGGCTTTGGTGCCGGAGAGCATGGGATCCGGGCTTGAGTGCCGAAGAGCTTGGGATTCGGGCTTAGGTGCCGGAGAGTGTGGGATCCGGGCTTTGGTACCAGAGAGCGTGGGATATGGGCTTGAGTGTGCCAGACCTTGGGCCGGGCAGCGATATCCCTGCAAGGCTAAAGAAGATTGCACAAAAGAGGATCTTTATTATTATTAGGAAGAGGCCTTACATTACTGATAGTATATTCTCAGGTTGCAGGCATTCCACGTCCGTGGGAATCTGGCACCATCCAGACTTGCGAGATAGTAAGCTCCATGTGGAAGAGCTTCGACCACCTTGTAGGGGCCTTCCTAATTCGGCGAGAGCTTGCCACGCTCTTAAGGTTGAGATGCTTTAGCTCGGCATAGCACCAGATCACCAGGACAGAAAACCTTCGGCTTTACCCGTGCATTGTAGTATCGGGCTACGCACTGACAGTAAGCCGCTATCTGAAATCAGGCCTTGTCCCTGGTTTCCTCGAGGAGGTTCAGGTTGAGAAGAAGGCATGCCAGGTTCTCTGCTTCATTGTACTGCTGTATCTGTAGTGTGGGCACACTGAGTTCGACCAGAATAATGGCTTCTGAGCCGAAAGTGAGGTTGAAAGGCATTTCGTCCGTTGCCATCCTAGACATTATGTGGTAGGCCCAGAGAATGCTGGGGAATTCTTCTACTCACCTGTCCTTGGCTTGGTCTAGCCTAGTTCTGAGCTCTTGGAGAATGGTCCGGTTGGTCACCTTGGCTTCTCCATTGGTCTGGGATGAGCCACCAAAGTGAAATGATGCTAGATGCCGAGCTCGGCATAAAATTCTTCGAACTCCTGATTATCGAACTGCCGTCCGTTATTAGTGATGATGCTATAGGGAAGCCCAAAGCGGCAGATGATCGACTTCTAGAAGAACTGGCGGACCTTGACTTCCGTGATCCGTGCTAGTGACTCTGCTTCTACCCACTTGGTGAAGTAGTCGATGGCCACTATCAAAAACTTTTGTTACCTTAATGTAGGGGAAAATGAAACTAGGATGTCCATTCCCCACTGGGCGAACGACTATGGGGCGGAGAGCTGGGAGAGTGGCGTCGCTGGTTGATGCTGTATGTGGGCATGGTGCTGGCATCGATCGCATCTCTTCACGAAATCAGCGGCGTCCTCCCTCATGGTCTCCCAGTAGTATCCCTGTTGGAGGGCCTTATATGCAAGTGTCCTCTCCCCGATGTGGTTTCCGCAAAGGCCTTTGTGTATCTCCTGGAGCACGAAGGTTACCTCTGAAGGTCTCAGGCATTTTAGAAGTAGATATGAGTAGGATCGACGGTAGAGCTATACTTTCATGAGGATGAACCGCGAAGCTTTCTTCTTGATAAGGCCGGCTTCTACTCAGTCTTCTGGCAGGGTGCCATCGATGATGTATTTGATGTACCTATCCATCCAGCTCGGCTCCAAGGTGACTTGCTGTACCTCTGCAGGAGCTTCGTTGCTTGGATTTTCGAGGTGCTCGATGTGGGCATGCCCCAGGGACGAGTCCGGCAAGGTCACAAGTCTTAACAGTGTGTCGGCGCCTTCATTCTCATCTCGGGGGATGCGAGAGATGCTGATGCATTGGAAACCTATCGTGCTTGAGCAGGCTCACTCCAGGTACTTCATCATCTGGGGATCTCTGGCCTTATACTCTCCGGAAACCTGTCTGGCCACCAGTTGGGAGTTGGTGAAGACCTTCAGGCTTCGTACACCCAGCTCGCGGGAGACCCTGCGAGGAGTGCCTCATACTCCGCTTGGTTATTTGCTGTGGCAAACTTGAAGCGGAGTACGCATTCAGCTACAACTCCATCGCTATTAGCGAGGATGAAGCCTGCTCTGGTTTCGCCTGTGTTGGAGGCGCCGTCGACGTGGAGGATCCGTGACTCCTTCTCGACTTCGGGCTTCACTTGGTGCTCCGGGGTAGTCTGCTATGGCTCTTCAGCAAGTCCCGTGCACTCGACCAGGAAGTCGGCCAACACTTGGGCCTTCTGAGATGACCTCGATCGGTATGCGATGTTGAACTCGCTGAGCTTTAGTGCCCACTTGGCCAAACATCTGGATGTGTCGGGACGACTGAGCACATCCCTCAGGGGCTGGTCTGTCAAGACCGCGATCGGGTGCACTTGGAAGTATAGCCTAAGATGCCGAGCAGACATGATAAGAGCAAAAATGAGTTTTTTTAGATTGGGTGTACCTGATCTCAACATCTCAGAGGATCTTGCTGGTGTAGTACACCGATTTTGGGACCCATCCTGATCCTTGCGGACAAGGACTGAACTGACGACTCCAGGGATGACTGCCAGGTATAGCAGGAGCTCCTCTCCCGTCTCCGGTCTGGAGAGTAGTGGTGGTGATTCCAGGAAGTCTTTAAGCTCCTCGAAGGCCGCCTTGTACTCCTTTGTCCAAGTGAAGTCATTCATCTTGCGCAGCACTTTGAAGAAAGGAAGGCAGTGGTCTGCCGACCTCGAGATGAATCGGCTCAATTCAGCGATCCGACCCGTCAGGCGTTGCACCTGCTTCTTCGAGATCGAATGCTCCATGTCAATGATCGCCTAGACCTTCTCCAGGTTCGCCTCGATTCCTCTTTAGGTCACCATGAAGCTAAGGAACTTTCCTGCTGCTATTCCGAAAGCGCACTTCATCGGATTCAGCTTCATCTTGTACTGTTGGAGATTTTGGAAAGCTTCCGCGATATCGGCGACATGGTCCGACCTCGACTTGCTCATGACGAGCATGTCGTCCACATAGACTTGCATGTTCCTGCCGATCTGGTCCTTGAAGACCCAATTGACCATACACTAGTATGTGGTGCCAGCATTCTTCAAGCCAAACGGCATCATTCGATAGCAGTACGTCCCTCGATCAGTGATGAAGGCAGTGTGCTCCTCGTCCTCAGGGTGCATCTGGATCTGGTTATATCTAAAGAATGCATCCATAAAGGAGAGCAAGCGGTATCCCGAGGTGGTGTCCACTAATTGGTCGATCTTCGACAGAGAAAAGCTATCCTTCGGACAGGCTCGGTTGAGATCTGTGTAGACTGGACAGGCTCGGTTGAGATCTGTGTAGTCCACACAGATCCTCCAATTCCCGTTATTCTTCTTTACCATAACCATATTTGCCAGCCAGCTCGGATATTGCACTTCTCGAATGAAGCTGGCCGCGAGGAGTTTGTCCACCTCCTCGTTGATCGCCCTTTGTCTCTCCGATGCAAAACTTCTTTTCTTTTATCACACAGGATGATACTTTGGGTCGATACTTAGCTTGTGAGTGATGATTTCTAGTGGGATCCCAGACATGTCGACCACCGTCTAAGCGAACACGTCGACGTTCGCCCGGAGAAACTCTAGCAGGTGGGCTTGCTCATCATCTTGCAGCTGTGCCCCAATCTGCACCATCTTCGCCGGGTCGGTTCCGGGAGGATACGATAGCAGGCACTCGACCGGGCCACCTCTAGGGTCCTGCACCCTTTGGTCGAGGTCGTTTGCGTTGGGATCGTCCTTGGCAGCCTTAGCCCCGAGGACTATTTGGAGGTAGTGCTGGATTGGCAAAGGTGCCCCCCTCATCTCTCCGACATCGTAGGGAGTTGGAAACTACACCAATAGTCGCTTTGTGGAGATGACCGCGTCGAGCAGGTTGAGCCCGGGTCAGCCAAGGATCATGTTGTAGGCAAAGGGGAGCCTAACAACCGTAAATATCATCATGATGGTACTCTACCGAGGTGACATCCCGGCAGTAACAGGGAGAGTGATCTCCCCCTCGACTCCTACAGAGTTACCTGTGAAATCAACGAGGGGTGTATGCACAGGTCTGAGCTGAGTAGAGGATAGATTCATCCTGGAGAAAGTATCGTAAAAAAGTACATCCGTGGAGCTCCCATTATCAACCATGATACGTTTTATAGGATGCTTTGCGATCGTCATCTCGACGACCACAGCATCATTGTTTACATTTTTATTTCATCCTCCCTTCCCTCACAAAAGGAAGTACATTCTCAAAATTTTCCCCACCCTGGGCCTTCTTTGAAGCGCGCTCGACTCCCTAGCATATCATCCCCACCGGCTTCTCGGTAGGGCGGTTGTTTCTTGAGGTGCCGGCATTCCTCGATGTCGTGGCCGTGGTTGCGGTGGAACTGGCAGTATCTCATCCTGTCGCAACCAGCGGACGGCTTTAGCGGAGGTGGGCATTTCAGGAAGCACTCACCCTCGATCTCCATGAGGATCTTCGCCCTCGGGGTGAGAAGAGGAGTAAAGTTCTCTTTTGGGATGGGGTCTCTTCTCGGCTTTGGCCTTTGGCAGAAGTTCAGTGCAGCTAGTTTGGGCTTCCTCGCCCTGAAGGTCTCCCCGGGGACCGGCTTCTTCAGAGGCCTTCCATCCAGCTCTCTCCTCGTGCGATTTGCCTCCTCGGTACGGATGTACTTTTGGACTCGGAGGATGATCTTGGAGTAAGTCTTGGGGGGCTTCTTGTCGAGAGAGTAGGTCAGGCGGGAAGTCCTGAGCCCTCTTTTCAGTACCAGCATAGCAACTGGCTCGTCAAGGTTGTAGATCTCCAGGAAAGCAACTTTGAAGCGAGCCACGTAGTCCCGTAGGAGCTCGTGGTCCTACTACCTGATGGAGAAGAGGCTGTCCGCCTCCCGTGGTACCTTCCGGCAAGCATCGAAGTAAGCCACGAACTTTCGCTCCAGCTGAGCGAAGCAACTGATGCTCTCTGGCTCTAGACGGGTGAACCACACCCAGGCTGCTTTCCAAAGAGTAGCAGGAAAGGCGACACAGAGGAGAGTGTCGATCGCACCCTGGACTCTCTTGAGGGCCTTGTAGCTCTCAAGATGATCCAGGAGGTCGGTGGTCCCGTCGTAGGGATCCACCTACGGCATGTGGAACCGGCTCCCCTTGGACTTCTTAGGAGAAAGGGGGACGGGCGTCGTAGCTCTCCGGCTCGCTAGCGGAGTCCTGTAGATTTGCAAACTAGCAGGAGAGCTCTGCCAGCTTGCGCTCCTGCTCCTCCAGGCATTTCTCTGCCATGCGCCTGATGACCTCATCGATAGAACCCTCCGCGGAGGCTAATGGAGTCGGAGAAGGTGACATGTGTGGCAAATGACGTGGAATCTTGCCTTTTCGACCTCGGTGGGGTCTAGCTATTTCCCACTCGAGGGTCAGGGATCGGCTCTCCTGATCGGTAGATCCAGCCCATTGCCTCTTCGCTGGTGTCCGGTGCTTCCCCGGCGGTCGGTGGTGGCCCACGGCTGTAAAGGCCTTCCTTGGAAGGAATGCAGGCTGTCGCAGGGTGCTGCAGCATGGGCCGCGGGAGTCCCTGGCTGCTGGTGGATAGCCAAGGACCAGTGCTGGTGCTGGAGCTGGTGCACTGCTGCATTGAGAATCTTCATCTGCTGGGTGAGTGCAGCCAGCTAAGTTTCCACCGGAGGTAGTTGAGCTGGAGCGGGGAGCTCCCCTTCTAGATAATGTGGGTCCCCACGGGAAGGGGGATCTCCCGCATGGCTGTTGGAGACTTCTCTTGCTCGTGTCATCACCATCCTCCCAGTGAGCTGCTTACAAGGGGATTGGGTTGGATCAGAATGTGTCCTGCCTTTTTCCTACCTGGCGTGTCAATCTGTTGCCACCAAGATCGTCTGGCCTATAGCTGAGGTTGAGGTCAGAACACGCTCCTGTCACTCGGGATCCTGCTCGGACAACCAGACCTGCAAAACAGAGTTAGTGACCTGGGCCGGGGATTTTGGCGGGGGCACTCGACGGTCAAGTCAGTAACGATTCAGGAGAACAAATCCTCCTGGTCGAGCCCCGAGGGTGGACTCCATGCTAGGAGGAGAATTTATAATGTGAGAGAGTGCGAATGGACTGAGCACAGATTATGGGAGTAACAGCAGAGGAGAGCTCGAATTGAGCGGCTGTGTCCGTTTAGACCCCTCTCGGGGGTTTCGCGGTAGCCTCGAGCGTCGTCTTCCTGTACGCTTCCCCCTTCTTGCTCGTTGGATCTCACTCGACTGAATCTTAGCTTGGGTGAAAAACTTACCTCGTTTGAATATGAGAGACCCCTTTAGCTGGGGGTATTGCGCGCTGCTTACCTCGGGATCTTTCCCATGCTTACGGATGCGTGCGGCGATGTTTCGCGCCATGGATGGGTTGCCTTTCCATTTTGGTGGTATGGAAGCTACCGTTTCCTCTGACATTCCTTTTGGTTGCTCCTTTTTGGGTAACTTAGTAGGGCCTCAATCGATAGGCCGCTGCCTCCTGGATCCGGACCTACTGGTTGACTTCCAATTTTGGAGGGTGCAGCCGATTGGTGGAGAATGTAGAGCCTCGATCAGAGGATTCCTTTCATTTTGGTGTAAGTGGCAGCGGGGATCATCATCGCGGCCTGGCAGGTATCTTTTTGTAGTCCTCGGGCATCGAGCCGTCATTCAGGTAGAGCGGCAACTTCCTTCGGCTGCAGATCTCTTCGTCCGAGGTGGAGCCGATCTGAAGAGGTGGGGCTCAACTTCGGCTTCGGTGTCACGACCCGGAGGGAGCGCGGCTGGGCGAAAGAGAGACGGAGCTTGACTTCGGCCTCGGCATCTCGACTCGGAGGGAGCGCAGCCGGGCGAAGAAGTCCGAGCGAAGACATCTCGCGTGACAGCTTCGCCCGACGTGGCACCTGACAGGGATTTCATATCAGCAATTCCGCCACATCAATAGATTATATAGTTCTTAGCTATCATTGATGTCATGGTGATTGGACCTTGCATTCTATTCTATCTTTAGATAGTGCAGTTTGTTGAGAATTTCAAAGATGCCATTATCTTGTTTGCGTGGAATCTTAAAATTATTATTACGGATCACTATAATAATGACATTGATTATTTTTTTACTCTAGTTGTTACTATATTTATGAAAGTAACGCCAATCATAATACTCATCGGTAGATGTTATAGCCAAAAATAGTGAAAAATAGAAATATTTCCACAGGTATTTAGATTTTTATCTTTTAAATTGGAATATCCACCTATTTGTTTATAACTTTGCTAATACATTAGAATTTCTTTTTTTTTTAAAAAAAAAAAGAGCAAAAGGACCTAAACCTAGAGATAGGCACTGGGTCGGGCCGTCCATGGGCCGACACGGCCCGGCATGAGATGGGCCATGCCTGGCACGGCCCATAATAAGGGGTCGGGCCGAGTTTAGATTTTCTGGCCTGCGGGCCAAGCCTGGCATGGCCCATAAGGGCCTGGGCTGGCACGGCCCGTGGGCTAGGCACGCCACGGCCCATTAGGGCCTGGGCACGGCACGGCCCATTAGGGCCTGGACCGGGCCCGGCACGGCATGGCCCATAAGGGCCTGGGCAGGGCCCGACCCCCTTAAAATAAATGAAAATAAAATTTTTATTTATAATTTTTTTTAATAAATTAAAAATATTGGGAACTAAGAATTTATTAGTATAAAGCCACCATAATGGTGGAGGGTTTGGCATATACCCCTACTAGTTTATTAATTAAATCAAAATGGTACATGAAAGTAGGGGACTAGGCCTGACCTCTAGAATATAATAAGAAAGGAGAAAAAATAGAGATAACTTACTTTAATAATTAAAAAAATAAAAATGTATAATTATAAAAAAATAATAATTAAAAATAAATGATCAAAATCTTACTAATCATCAGTAGTGTTTATATCATCATCATCAGACCATATCTCGCTTCCTGCTATCCTCTTACCTGCGGGGGCTGGGTTCGGACAGTAGCTCGACCTTCGCTAGGAGCTCGACCTTAGCTACAAGCTCAACCTTGGGTGAGAGCTCGACCTTGGACGGGAGCTCGATCACAGCTCGGAGCTCGATCTCGGACGGGAGCTCGACCTCAGCTGGGAGCTCGACTTTGAATGGGAGCTCGACTTTGAATGAAAGCTCGACCTTGGACGGGAGCTCGACTTTGGACGGGAGGTTAACCTTAGCTGGGAGCTCGATCTCAGATGGAAGCTCGACTTCAACTGGGAGCTCGACCTCGATTACTTAGCTCAATCTTAGTCAGGAGCTCGACTTCAGCTGGGCCAAGTGGCGTTCTTTGCCACCTCATCACTTAGCTAGATCCAACATGGGCACCATGTCAGTTGCTCGCCATATCAACTGGCATTTTCACCATCTTCGTAATATGTATGCATCATGTAAATAAAATCATTGCAGCTGTCATGTGCTTCACAGGATCTCATCAACGAAGTTGCCTGAAAAAAATAATAGCCCCCTTCTCAAATCAATGTTCCTCATTTGTTAGTTCGATCTGAGTTGATTGTAAAAATTAAATGTATAATTATAAAAAATTAAGAATTAAAAATAAATGTGCCCGTTTTATGACAGTTGGAAGGGTTAAAATAGTAAAAAAATTAAAAATACCCGTTTTTTAGCTATTATGGACCAAACGGGCCGTGCCAGGCCCGGCCCGTAACGGGCCCAAACAGGCCGTGCCTGGCCCGGCCCGTAATAGGCCCAAACCCCCCGATTAATTTTTTTAAAAAAAATTTTAAAAATAATCGGGCTGATGGGCCAGCGGCACGGCCCGTCATCTCCCGGGCCTAGAGCCATGCCGGGTCTGACCTTCAGGTTAAGCAGGTCATGCCAGGCATGATCCGTTTAGTAACGAGCCGGGCCAGGCATGATCAATGCCCATCCCTATCTAAATCGATTGTCGTAGCCTATATTTATAACAGCAATACAAAAATCACAATAGGAATATTTCTGTTTTTGTTTACAATGATTAGGTTGCTCTACAGCGGCTATCATGGCACTATAATTGCTTTTTTTTTTAAATCATGCATTAAGTATAGTTTGTGCTTATTGTAAAAAACGTTTAAGATAACCAGCATGAGGGACTGAGCCAGTAGCGTGGCCCATGGAGTTAACGTCATGCCGTGCATTTTGGCAGCCTCTTACGTCGCCGGTCGTACTTTCGAACTTGGTACGATCTCTGCGTCCAAATTTTTTAACGGGATATATATATATATATATATATATAAGATAGGAGAAGGATAGCCGTGCATTTTGATGAGTACGATCCCCACCTAGGCCTCCATTGAATTTTAAATACTCGCCTCGCTTTCCGACCCATTATTTTTGAACGCCGCATCCCCGCCGACCCTAAAAAAGGGTGCCTGTGCCCGAGATGTTTCCGCCAAAATATTTGAATGCAGTAGGGTAGTGGAGGCCCATAACACTCGCTGAGGTGGCCCTGATGAAGAGGAGGCAATCCTGAAGTCATTTATCGTCTGATGACAAGCAATCGGAGGGATGGATGACCGAAGGGTCTGACTTCTAAGGTCCTCCAGATGCAGTGCAGCTGAATTAATGTTCCATTTTGTTTGAGTACACAGCCTACAACTGGATCTAGGATCATATTGCTCCCCATGTCTTCAGACCTAGTTCTTGGATCCGATTTCAAGATAAAAATTGGAGAATGAGTCAGTCAGTGACATGCTTGAACACCTGCCACAAAAGCAGACACAGCACTTGTGTTGCACATGCTATACATATTGCAAAGTAATAGGTGTTTAATATAATAAAGCAAATGCTTCGAGCACCCGCTCATCGGGCTTCCCGACATGTTAGGCAACAACTCTTGTAAATTGCTACAAATCACTATTGCCTCACAGCAAGAGAATTGTTCATGTGCACGCACTGAGAGCCTCATAGCATTATTTATATGATAATTGATGATCAGATGTACCCCAAAATCAAACGGTGAGATGAGTATTGGATTAATTCCCCTCGACATATCCTCCAAAAGCATCTGCTCTCATTTGAATTAATAAACAAACTTTCCACTAACATGCTTCTTGATTTCAAGAAATAATTTTGTGCATATATTATTGCATCAAGTATACATGGTAATCAAGCAGCTTAAGGGGCAGTATGAATTATGAACTAAGATTGATTGGAAATGTTGGACCGAGATATCACAATTAATAATCTGTTCCATCCATGAGAAGCCTTTGGATGCATGCGATAACTTGTGAGAAGAGCTCCATATCACAACCATTTACTAGGTACTCCTTTTGACTCTTGAAAATTTTCCTTGATAAAGTCACAACCACCTGTCAAATTTTCCTTCTATGTAGCCAGTCTAGTATGAACATCTCAAGTCAATCACATGCACCTCACCTCTTCGTAGGATGGCAACCATCCTCAAGTCTTCTCTTCTTGCATTTGGTGACTCCCTTTCTACTACTTTTAGAAAAATGGGATCTGAATGGTTATTAAAAGAACCATGAATAGGATCTGCAATGATTACCTTTTGACATATCATCACTGGAAGCCATCATTTCCCCGCTGCAAACAAAGAGGGAAAGAGCAATTTCAGGCACATCCTGTTATACTCGATCGACTTTCATCCGAATTTAATTAGAGCCGATGCCCTTCGATCGGATCGGATCAAAGATCCGGCTGACCCATCGAAGGTCCGATCGATTCATTTGAATCTGACCGATCTATCAGAAATTCGATCGATCCATTTCAGTCGAGCCCATATCGGTCTGAGGCAGGTCGCTTCAAGGATGGCCTGGAAGTTCCAGAAACTCCTTCCAGCTGGTACCAGGATTCTGTTACGATAGAATCCTGATATCTCGGTGCCATTACTCTATGAATCCCACGATCTCGATGCCGTTGCACTACAGGTCCTACGATCTGGTACCACCTGGCCACTACAAAAATTCCTCCAGGAACAGATTGGCCATTCCCAGCCTGGTCCCTAATAGATTCTGGTAAAGTCCCGCACCTATATCAGGTAAAGAGGGGACCTCGAGCGGTAAACGAGCTTCTTTCTTTCTACGAGCTATCTTCATTGATTCTTTCATTGTGTTGCTCTAAGCTTTCCACTAACTTAACCATCGGAAGGTCCCCGCCGTAGCACCTCCGACCCGTGAGATATTTTTACAGAAACCGGAGATGCACACTTCAACCAGGTCGAGAAAATCCTGTCCAAAAAATTAACACATCCATAGCGCGGTTCTCTACAGTTCAGATCAGATTTAGTTACCAATACGATGGCAGCATGGCCAGATCTTACCAAACTCTGGAACTTTGACCGAGTTCAAGAAGCCTGGCAACGCTTCTACATCGTTATTATTAACGGGACAGAATTCTGTACAAATCAAGAGAACTTTTTTTTTTATTTTGAAGGAGAATGGAGGTCGTAGACCACCGGTCTTTATTAAAATTGAAAAAAGAATTACGTAAGGGAAGAGGATAGGTTACAGAGATATATTGAGGGAGATACAAAATTTAACCAAAACAACATGAGAAAGGCAGGCCTTTTGATAGGTAAGGCAGCCTGAACAGAGGTATCAAAGACCCTAAATGGTCAGGAAGGAGTTTAATCATCAGCTACAACCTGAAGTTGATTATTTTTCAATTTTCCTGCAAGGAACGAGAAGCCCATGAGTTCTTTATCAGAGCAGAAGATAGACCAGCCATAGAAAAGCTTAGTTGCCTGCTTCACATTGGCCAACAGAGAAGAGTTCTTGCAGAGGAAAATGCAGGCATTCCTCTCTGTCCAACAGCCCCAAATAAGAAAGCCACATGCAGCATCAAAATAGCTGGTTGCAAGAAAGAAGTGAAAGACTCCTTTAGCCAAGACGAGTATGGATGCAACAAGCTATCAGGTCGTGGTCGAGTGCCTATGACATCACAGAGGAAAAGTCCAAACTAAGAGACAAAGGGGCAAGGAGTAAGTCTTTGTGCACCACACGGTGCAGGAAATCTAACATGGCTTGCACCACTATGTTTTATTAGTCTACATGTACACTAACTAGCTTGACAGGATAGGATAGGAGTCGTATTTCTGGGATTACGTTATCTGAGCATCGCCACGTCTATAATCATTTTAAACATGAAAAATGACCTCTTTACCCTCTTATTTTCTAGAAGAAGATACAATCTGAAAAACGGTTCTTCTTCTGCAAACTGAAAAAAAAAACCTAGGAGCAAAGCGATACCCCATCTCAGAGTTCCTTCCATTATTTTTGCTTACCTTAGAATCCTTCATTTTGTGTTTCTACTTTTCTCTTTGGTGATCAAGAAGATGCTGGTGAGCTAGAAGTTCTCGAGCATACCATTAAAGATATACCTTCAAAATCTTGAGTTAATAGAGAAAAGTGGTTTTGCCTTTCAACACGGCCGGTGAACACAAAAACACTGCAAGAAGGAAATGTAGATAGAGGAAGGAAGCACTGCACTTGTTGTTTATTCAGGAAATGATGAGATCCCCTTAAGATCCGTCTCAAAAGAAGCTATAGAACCAGAAATATGTAAGAAAATTATATATTTTAATATAATTTTTGAAATTTATCTTTACAGAAAGATGTCATGATATATTTTTAAAAATATTATGTTTCATAGTATAAAATTATGATATTATGCATAATTTCATAATACCGTAGTTCAGAATTTACGACATCCAAGTTCAAAAACTATAACATCCTAGTTAAAAAACTACGACACCCATACAAAAATTATAAATTTTTTTTTTAACCCCTTCTACCTCTAATACATGTCATCTGTGACTTGGTTTATGACTCCCAGAGTGTCATAAAATTACACGGATGCTATATGATTAATCAAAATGACCAAAACAGTTTTACGACATCCCGATTTAAAAACTATAGCATCTAGTTAAAAACTACGATACCCATGTATAAATTATAAAATAAAAGTTTATAATCTCTTCTACCTACCTCCAATACATGTCATCCGTGGCTTTGTTTATGACTCTCAGAGTATCATAAAATTACCACGGATGCTATATGATTATTCAAAATGATCCAAACAGTTTTTCGATATCACAGTTTAAAAACTACGACATTCCTAATTAAAAAACTATGACACCCATACAGAAATTATAAAATAAAAGCTGTAACCATTTCTACCTGTAATACATATCATCCGTGGCTTAGTTTATGATTTCTAGAGTGTCAAAAATTATCACAGATGCTATAAAATTAATTAAAATGACCGAAACAGTATTACGACATCCCAATATAAAAACTATGACAGCCTTGCAAAAAGTATAAAAATATAAGTTTCTAACTCTTTGTACATGCAATACATATCATCCGTGGCTTGGTTTATGACTTCCAGAGTGTCATAAAATTACCACGGATGTTATAAGATTACTCAAAATAACTAAAACAGTATTACGATATCCCAGTTTAAAACCTACGATATCCTAGTTTAAAAACTACGACACCCATGCATAAATTATAAAATAAATTTTAATCCCTTCTACCTCTAATACATGTCATCCATGGCTTGGTTTATAACTCACAGTGTCAAAAATTACCATGGATGTTATATGATTACTCAAAATGACCGAAATAATTTCACGATATCCCAATTTAAAAACTACGATACCCTAGTAAAAAAATTATAACACTTATGTAGAAATTATAAAATAAAAATTTGTAACCCCTTCTACCTCTAATACATGCCGTCCGTAGCTTGGTTTATGACTCCCAGAGTATCAAAAATTATCATGAATGCTATAAAATTAATCAAAATGACCGAAATAGCATTACGACATCCCAGTATAAAAATTATATGATAGGGACATCGACCCGCACGAATCCCAGAGCAGCACGAATTTCAGAGTAGCAAATAAATTTAAATTTGAAGATTATTTATTTAGGATTTATTTTTTATTTGAAATTTGAATTATAATTTGGTTAGTTATGATCGAGATATGGATAGGCTTATCTTATCCTATCTTGTGTTTGACTTTGATTCATCTCTATCGTTTTATCCTGTATTCAAATTCAAATAAGGGTTAGACAGGTCTATAAATACCACCCTTAGTCTTTTGTAAAAAAAAAATAATCTCCCAACCAGTGTCTGCCCAGTTATCCCCTTTCCATTCCATCTTCTCTATCCCCTCGTGGGCCTTGAGATCCATCATAGCACCTCCAAGTATCGAGGAGAGCACCTCCAGGCCTTTGAGATCCATCCTAGCACCTCCAAGTATCGAGGAGAGTACCTCCAAGTATCGAAGAGTGTAATGCCCTAAAGGTGATAGGTCACTTCGTTAGGTGAATCCCAAAGTCCATGAGATCCAGATCCCTATCCTACATCCCCACTATTCCTTCGCCATCCATAGAGAAAAAAATATCAAAAAAAAATACCCTAATTTAGATGACTTCTAGCTCGTCAACGATCCTACTCTCGTCTATCCCCCATCAATTTTAGTATAAGAGCCATAAGCTAGGTTAGGATACGTTTCTTTTCCAAATCCAGATTCTTTTCCACTGGTTCTGTGATTCTTCGTCTTTCCTGTTCTTGCTCCACCTCCGTGAAGAATCTACCGTTGTCCTCAGTCCCGGATCCACTGTTGCCGAGTCTCCGCCCACCCTCCGTCTGCGCAGCCACCATAGCCGACCTCCTTACCGCCCGCCACCACGACCCTGCTCACCCTCTCTGAAATCTCTCAGATTTCGTGGATCTTCCGGATCGCCACTGCCCTAGCCATCCTCGGACGCCATCGCCTCTCCAACCTCCACCACTCCATAAATCCACGGAATAGAGCCACGGAATCATAGCCCACCCCTCGAATACTCCGATCTTCTTCGCAAGTGATTTCAGATCACGTGTTTTGGAAACCTAGCCGATGCTTCTATCCACTGCCTCCAATTGAATCGCTTCTCCCATTTCATGCCAAGAAGCCATGGTATCACAAAAGGCTTCGTTTGCTGCTTCTCGTGGCTCTGGTCGTAGATCAAGGCGGAGGCCCAGCGCGATGCAGAGTCGGAGCCCGCCCTCGCAAGCTATCTCTACGCCATCATCCTCTCCCACCTGTCTCCGGCCCGCTCCCTCTCCCTCTCCCTCCAGCATCTTCGGTTCCTTCCTTCCAGATCCGAAACTCCAAACCCTCGCAGAGCTCGAAGGAGGACCAGAAGGAAGAACATGAACTGTAACCCGAATCCACCTTTGATCGACTTCCAAAAGTGATCCGACTTGATTGGATAGCATTTGGAGGTGTTCTGTGATTGGTGTTGAGAGTTTTATCCGAGATGGCCGCCCAGCAGATGACCGATGCGCCTCCACCGGATCCCTGCTGGAATTCCCCGTGAAGCCTTCCGCCTCCCTCCCATCTGTGCGGAAGTCTCCATCAACCGACCTGTGCACTCTCTTCAGGTATGAGAGCTTTCAACCTCAAGGGTGATTGTCTTGCCTGTAAGAGTCTTCACAAAGATCTGCATTCCACCATGAAGCCTGAAGACCAAGTGGAAGGTGGACTCCTTCTGAATATTATAATCAGCCAGGGTACGGCCATCCTCAAGCTGCTTACCAGCAAAAATAAGCCTCTGCTGGTCTGGTGGAATGCCTTCCTTGTCCTGGATCTTGGCCTTTACATTGTCAATAGTATCTGAACTCACCACCTCTAGAGTGATGGTTTCTTCACAAAAAAAATCTGCATCCCACCACGAAGGCGAAGGTCCAAGTGAAGGGTAGATTCCTTCTGAATGTTGTAGTCTGACAAAGTTCTTCCATCTTCCAACTGCTTCCCAGCAAAAATGAGTCGCTGCTGATCTGGTGGGATACCATCTTTGTCCTGGATCTTAGACTTCACGTTGTTAATGGTGCGCTCTCTTCAGGAACAGGGTCAAGGATGAGATCCAGGGACCACACCAGCATCGACGGCTCCCGCATCATCCGATCGCCAATGTGCTGCTCATGTCGCTCAAAGGCTTCCCCCGCTTGCCGGCCCTCCAGGGACTCATCCTCTCTGACAACCGGATATCTGGTGGGCTGGAGTTCTTGGTGGAAGCCGGCCTCGACACCCCTCCGCAATCCCTGTTCTCCGTTCGTGAAGTAGAAGGAGAGGGACGCACGAACGTGAAAGCAAATCCCCCTCCCTCTTGCCGACTTCAATTCAGCACAGATTTCAGAGCTGCACGTTCCTTAAAGAGGCATAAATTTCAAAGTACATTAATCTCAAAGCTGTACCATTTTCAAAGCAAAGCTGATTAAAAAAAATCATGGTTTTGTCAAAAAAAAAAAAAAATTATAGTTAAGTTTTGAAAATGAAAATGAGTTTTAAAAAAGAGTGATTTTTTTATTTCATTCCGTGAGGAGAGGGTGTGAGGCCTAATCCCAGGGCATGATCTGAGATCATGCCCAGTTATCTCCCTTCCCATTCCATCTTCTCTATTCCTCGTGGCCTTTGAGATTTTCCATTCCATCTTCTCTATTCCCTCGTGGCCTTTGAGATCCATCATAGTACCTCCAAGTATCGAGGAGGGTGTAATGCCCTAAAGGTGAGAGGTCTCTTTGTTAGGGTGAGTCCCAAAGTCTATAAGATCCAGATCCCTTCTTACAGCCCCACTATTCCTTGCCACCCCTAGAAAAAAAATTCAAAAAAAATAGTACCCTAATTTAAGTGACTTCTAGGCTCACCAATGGTCCTATCCCTGTCCCCCATCATTATGATACCATAGTTAAAAAACTACGATACCCTTGTAGAAAGTGTGAAATATAAGTTTCTAACCCCTTGTACATACAATGCATATCATCCGTGACTTGATTTATGACTTTCAAGTATCATAAAATTATCATGGATACTATAAGATTATTCAAAATGGCCGAAATAGTATTACAATCTCCCAGTATAAAAACTACGATATCCTAGTTAAAAAACTACGATACCCTTGCTGAAAGTATAAATTAAAGTTTCTAACCTCTTTTGCCTGTAATACATGTCACCTATGGTCTGAATTAAAACTCTTACAATCTCATGATGACACCCTTCATGTCATAACAATCATGTATGAAAATAATCAAAAGTAATTAAGTTTGAAGTAGGATTGTGACATCCTAGTTCAGGATTCATGACATCCTACTTCAAATGTTATGACACCCTGTATATTTTTATGTTAGAATGGCTTAATTTTTTTATAATAGTTAGTTAAAATTTATCGTTTAATAATTTATAATTATTTTTTACTTATGTTTCAGATGATCTTGCATTAGTTCGACTGCTTAGAGTGAAGGCTTCACAACTGTTTAAAAACCATTGCAAGCTAGTAGTGTACGTTGAAAAAGCATGGAAGATGGGTTTTTCTAGTCTTCATTTAGAAATTATTTGGAAGACTCCATTCAGTGCATTATCGTCGTGTAGCTGTTCCTGGTCAATGGATGACTCCTAGCTAAAATTATTAGATATTACAAGGGAGGTGACAAGTTTATTTTTTATGATAAATAACTTACATTCAATGTTGAAGATGTGGCCCTGATTTGGGTCTGCCATGCCATGGAAACAAGATTGCAATGGAAAGCCAAGATAAAAAGGGAAGGTTATTTCAAAGATTTGGTAGGAAATTAAATCTTCAGAATAAGGGTTGGAGAAGTTGATAACGCAACTTCATTCATCAAACATATAAAAGGATGTCGAGGATACTATAAGACTTTAGATAGCATACATGTTTGTACCGTTCTTGTCTTCAAAGTAAAATTAAGCTTGTCCAAGATATATCATCCTTACTTGGATGATTTATCTCAGCTAGGATAAATCGACTGGGCTTCCGCAATAAAGTTGACTGTTATGGCTCTCATAGATATTATTTTTTGCTTAAGTCTGAGGACCAATCCAACCAAGAGAAGTGATAAGGTTATAAGACAACCAACCTTATATGGATGTAGAGTTGGGCACAGACCGGGTCGCCCATGGGCCGGCATGGCCTGCTTGCTATAGTAACGGGCCGTGCCAGGCACGACCCATAATAGGGGGCCGGGACGGGTTTAGGTTTTCTGGCCCGCGAGCCAAGCCCGGCACGGCCCATAAGGGCCTGGGCTGGCATGGCCCACGGGCCAAGCACGGCACGGCACGGCCCATAAGGGCCTGGGCACGGCATGGCCCATTAGGGCCTGGACCGGGCCTGGCACGGCACGGCCCACAAGGGCCTAGGCAGGGCAGGCACGGCCCGACCCCTTAAAATAATGGAAATAAAATTTTTATTTATAAAAATATTTTTTAATAAATTTAAAAATTTGGAAACTAAGAATTTATTATATAAAGCCACCTTAATGATGGAGGGTTTGGCATATACCCCTACCAGTTTATTAATTTAAATCAAATAGTACATGAAAGGAGGGGGGCTAGGCCTGACCTCCAGAATATAATAAGAAATGAGGAAAAATATAGATGACTCACTTTAACAATTAAAAAATAAAAATGTATAATTATAAAAAATTAAGAATTAAAATAACTGATCAAAATCTTACTAATCATCAGTAGTGTTTGTATCATCATCATCATCAGAGGATGTTGTATCATGTTCACACTTATCTTGAAGTCTCGTCTCAGCATCCAACCAATCTTTGAAGCAGAGAAGCATCTCAACCGTCGCCAGTCATCCTACTTCTCTTTCATCAAGAACATACCGACCTGCACTAAAAGTGATTCCGATGCTATGTGGATATCGGCACAACTAAATATCGCGTGCAATGGCAACATAACAGGATATTGATTTTTAACACTCTTCCACCAAGCTAATATTTAGACTCTCTATTTGATTTTCACCATATACAGACTGAAGATCATTTTGTAAATAAAATCTTAGTTCACTACTTAAAGATGAAGAAGATGAAGATGAACTTGAAGCATGTGTTTGTTTTCTCTATGCAATGAATGAAAAAATAGATGACGAACGAGACTACAAGAAGAAAAAATAGAGCTTTGTATGGGTAATCTAGATCCACGAATTTTTTCATCATATAAAGCATAAATATCATAAAGAAGTTGTGTTACCTCAATTTTAGCAGGTTCAGGATCTTGAATCATATTTTCACAATACGCATCAAGTAAATTAGTACACCATTTAATTAACTCTTGGATCAATACAGCAGCTAAGTAATGCATAGGACATATATTGTCCCAATACTCATTTCATTTAGATTCCATTTGTTCAATAATAGGCATTAAAACATCATCATATCTATGTTCTGCAAATTTTTGACTAATCATATATACTTGTTGAAAAAATGAACATGAAATTGGATAATAAATACCAGAAAGAACATTAGTAGCATTATAAAAACTAATCAAAAAATATTCCAAAGTTTTACCTTTATTCCAATCAATTTCAGTTAATGTAAAGCCTAATCCACGATCATTAATATATGTACTTAATAAGTTTTTATATGGGTATGCATCATGTATCATGCTATATGTTCAGTTCTAACGAGTAAATTACATCAAGTTTTAATTTTTTAAAACGTTCCATGATCTGTACATAGTTGCTTAAATTCTTGAAGTCTGATCTTGAAGCATGAATAAAAGAACTGCATTTCTAATTTTTGAAATGATATATGGTTATGTTCATGCCAGCTTGAATAGAAGATTTAAGATATGACATGCACATCTAATATACAATAAATTTTCATTTAACATGGGATGCAATGAGTCCTTCAATAATACAATAGCAGAATTATTATTAGATGCATTATCAAAAGTAATAGACATGATTTTATCATTAATATTATATGAACATGTAGTTTGATAATGGCATTTGAAATTTGTTGCCCAGAATATGGAAAATCAAAAGCACGAAAAGCAAGAATACGTTTATTTAATTACCAATCATTATCAATATAATGAGTAGTAATAGCAATAAATAATTACTACTACAGATGCTGACCAAATATCATAAGTTAATGAAACTTTATATTTAAAACAGAGAGTGTTTTAATTAAATTTTGTCTCATTGCTAAAAAGTTAGTCATAGCTACTCTTCTAAATGTACGTCTACTAGTTCTTTTGTATAAGTTGTAGGGCTAATTGAACATATTCTTCAAAATTAAAAGATTCACATAAACTAAAAGGTAATTCATCCTTAACTATCCATTTTACAAGTACTTTTCTTTGATTTTCATGATTATATGCAAATTACCTACAAGTCATCCCCCTTGTATATTAAAGGTACTTTGAAGACGAGAATCATGCATCCTATGACTCTCTGATGTCTTTTTAAATGCCCCATTCCCCCACTACTACTATAACTATAAAGTTTGCATATTTTTTATATTTTGCTTTCCAGTCTCCATCAACCATAATTTTATCAAATTCATTCCATACAGTACTAGTCTCTTACGAGAAGAGGTTTGACCTTCACTTGGTTCACTGGTTCTAGAGAAATTAGGAACTTGAGGATTAGTTTCTTCTCTCTCAAAACAGGAGGAATGCCAAAATGACTTTCATTATAAGATGCCATATCTAAAGTGATGAATGCAAAAAAAAAACTAACTACAAGGAGGAATATGCAAATTAAAATTAAATTGCTATAAGCCTAGAGCACTTGCTAAATATTGCTAGAAAGAGAGAAATAGTAGTAGTAGAGAAGGAGAGAAGAGATAGTTTGGGTGGTGAGAATGGAGGAGGAAAGGGATATTTATAGGACTCCAAAAAAAAATTTTTCCAAAATACCTCTCAAATTAGCCATTTTATGGCCGTTGGGAGGGTTAAAATAATAAAAACCAAAAAAAATCATTTTTTAGCTGTTATGGGCCAAACGGCCGTGCCTGGCTCGCCCGTAATGGCCCCAAATGGGCTATGCCAGGCCCGGCCGTAATGGGCCCAAACGGGTAGGGCCAGGCCCGGCCCATTTTTTTTAAAAAAAATTAAAAAAAATGGGCTGATGGGCCAACGGGCCGTGCCTGGCATAGCCCGCCACCCCCCGAGCCTAGGGCCGTGCCTGCATGGCCCGCCACCCCCCGGCCTAGGGCCGTGCCGGGCCCGGATTGCAGGTTAAGCGGGCCGTGCCGGGCCCGGATCGCAGGTTTACCGAGCCGTGCCAGGCACGGCTCGTTTAGCCTATGGGCCCGTGGCCCGGCCAGGCCTGGCCCGGCACGGCCCAATGCTCACTACTATATGTGTTTCAGCTACTCTTGTGGTAAGTGTTGACTTCGTTATTGATTTTGATGATAAGCAAAATATTTAAGTATAAGTCGAGTACTAACATGTTCCTTGAAGTATGTTTAATAGAAAAAGGTACTCATCAAAATAGCTAAATTGGATTACTTGTCAACTGATGAAAAAACCATTCCTGTAGATAAAGATCAATTATAATGAACTTAGCACTTGAGAAATGCTTAAAGGACTTAAAAAGTTCAACTTAAAAAAGTTTCAGCAGAGTTTCAGAGATTTTTGAAGAAACTCAGCAAGTGTCGACTCAAAGTGTCGACTCACAATTCAAGTATCGACTCATGGCAGTGCAAGTGTTGACTCAAGCCAGCACGCAGAAAGAGTTTCAGATGGTATGGCTGAAGTATTGACTCATGCCACTCAAGTGTCGACTCAAGGTGTCGACTCAAGGCCTGAGAAAATTTTTTACAGAAACATGCTGAAGTTGAAGAACTTGCTTGAAGTGTCGACTCATGGATATCAAGTGTCGACTCAAGTATCGACTCACCTGAAGAAGTGTTGACTCACCTGAGAATTTCAGAGAGCTTTTATGAAGAATTTGAACTAGGTGTCGACTCATGGGACTTAAGTGTCGACTCATAGCTTAAAGTGTCGACACTTGGAGTCTGGAAACAGTAACGGCTAGTTTTTCAAACACAAAACTCGACCATCTTGGCTTCCAAAACTGTTTTTCGTGTCTAATGGTCATAACCCTTTAAGGCCTTGGATGGTATTTAAGTGATTTGAATTCAAGAAAATCAAGAGAAGAATTAAAAAGAAGAGTACAAGTGAAACAAAGAAAAGAGAGAAAAGCAAGTTCATTCACTTCCATTCATTGAGATCAACTACCTTTAAGTAAAAAAAGTCTCCAAGCATTAAACTATCAAGAAGCATTCAAGTCCAACACTTTTGAGCATTGATTGAGGCTTCATCAAGCTCAAGACAAGCAACTTCTCCAAGCTTCAAAGATATTTAGCTTTACAGAAAGCTTTCTTGTTGCTTTACTTTATCTCATATATTTATTGTAAAGATTTTTGGTGAGCCTAAGAACAAAACCAAGGAGGTTTTTGGTTATCCTAGTGAAAAACCAAAGGACATTTTTGGTTAGCCTAGTTGAAAACCAAGGAGGTTTTTAGTTAGCCTCGTTGAAAATTAAGAAGGTTTTTGATTAGCCTAGTCGAAAACCAATGAGGTTTTGGTAAGCTTAGTTGAAAACCAAAAGGTTATTGGTTAGCCTTTGAAAATCAAGAGGTTCTTTTGGTGAGCCTTGTAAAAATCAAAAGAGAATTTAATTAGTGAGCCCAAAAAACTAATCGGCTGTAATCGTGGGAGATTATAGTGAATTCCAAGTGGACCTTGGGGAGTAGATGTAGGTGCATTGGAAAGCATCGAATCACTATACTTGGCTTGTGTTGTGATTGTCTATTGCTTTATTTACTTGCTTTTATATTGTTGCATTATATTTTCGCTGCATACTCTTCAAGAGCATATAATTTCACCTCACATTAGCACTTGATTAAACATTTGTATTGGCACACATTCTTGCAAGTAATTTTTAGAAACCCAATTCACCCCCCTCTTGGGTTGCTTACTAGGCAACAAGTGGTATCATAGCTACGTTCTTAGTATATAGGTCTAACTGTTTGAGTAAAGATTTATGGCAACCCCCCTTGGTAATTGTGTGGTTGAGGGACAAGCCTCAAACAGACCTCCATACTTTAATGGAACAAATTATACTTATTGAAAAACTAGAACGAGAATTTACATGCATTCTATAGATTATAATTTATAGAAAGTAGTTGATAAAGGTCCTCATATTCTTTTGGTCGTGGTTAATGATGTTTCTATCCCAAAGCTTGAAGAGGATTGGCATGAAAATGACATTAAATAATCCAAGATCAATGCAAAAGCAATGAATCTCCTTTATTGTGCATTGGATCCTAGTGAGTTCAATAGGATTTCTATATGCACATCTGCCAAAGAAATATGGGACACACTTGAGATTATCCATGAGAGTACTGATCAAGTGAAGAACACTAAAGTTAACATGTCAGTATACATTTATGAGATATTCTGCATGGAACCAAATAAATCTATCACTGACATGTACACTAGATTCACAAACATTGTAAATGGCATGAGAAGTTTAGGTAAAACTATGTCTAATGCCAATCTTGTTAACAAAATTCTCTGGTCACTTCCAACATCTTGGGATCCAAAGGTGATAGCCATACAAGAAGCCAAAGATGTTGATAAACTATCATTGGAGCAGCTAGTAGGATCGCTCATGACTTATGAGCTAAATTTGAAACAAAAGTCTATGGATTTGGACAAGAAAAAAAAGGGGATAGCTTTCAAGTCTACAATACAAGAAGAATCCTCAAACAAAGAATCAGAAGAAGAAGAAGATGATGAGAGTGAGGAAGCTCTTCTAGCAAGAAAATTCAGAAGATTCATGAAGAGAAAGAAATTCTCTTACAAGAAAAAGTTTCAACCAAGCAAAGAAAAGGGGGGAAAAAAGGAGAAAGAAAAAGAAAAGGAGAAAGAACTGCTTATCTGCTTCGAATGCAAGAAGTATAGACACTATAAGTTTGACTGCCCTCCTAAAGAAATCAAGGAAGAAGCTTAGAAAAAAGGCAATGATGGTGACTTGGAGTGACAGTGAGGACTTCAGTTCAGATGAAGAACCAACTGAAGTCACCAATCTATGTTTCATGGCACTACAACATAAAGAAGAAGAGGTACATTCTGATCTTGAAATAGACTATACTTTTGATGAATTAAGAATTGTATTTGATGAATTGATGCATGACTATAAAGTGATGATTTCTAAAAATAGAAAGTTGAAAAAGCATGCAAACACTTTTTCACATGAAAATACTACTCTTTTAAATGAAGCCAATGATTTGAAAAATAAATTGATGTTTTAGAAAAGAAAAACAAAGTTTTATCTATGAAAAATGAAGTTTATAAAGATCTAAAGTAATTATTACAAATAATGAACTTTAAAGAAAAGTAAAGATCTTGAAAAAAAAAAAAGTAATATAAAGATGAGCTTGATAAGATAAAACATTTTATTAAAAAATTCACATATAGTTCTGATATGGCTAGATCGCCGACGTGGCACGAACGGACTGACGTGGAGCCCTCATC
Source organism: Areca catechu (assembly GCA_021397845.1). NCBI lineage: Eukaryota > Viridiplantae > Streptophyta > Magnoliopsida > Arecales > Arecaceae > Areca > Areca catechu. Next base: position 2,688,565 of record CM038050.1, on the reverse strand, counting down.
GGGCACCGTGATGGATTCCCATCTTGAGCCCCTTCGCCGGGCTGAGATCCCCAGGAGCAACGGGGTCACCCATCGAAGCGGGCTCCGTCCTCCGCCAGGTCGGTCCCGCCAGGTTGGGATGCCTAGGCCGGAGCCGAGTACAAGTCTCTTTCTGAGGCGGACCCCCGAGGTCGGGCCCCGTGGTCGGGAGTTGAGCTCAAGCCTCCTCCGCCACGAGGAGCCCCTTCGAGGTTGGGTCCCCCGGGCTGAGCGGCACCTCGCCCACCTCCGCCAGCTCGAGCTCGTCCACAGCCGAGCTCCACTGTCCCGGAGTCGAGCTCGGCCCTCCTCCACCTAGCCTGACCATCTCGGCGTGGGTCCACCGGAGGCGGGCACCACCTCTCTAGCTCGGCTCCCAACTCAAGTCGAAGCACCAACCATCAAAGGAGCAGCACTTCCCCTCCGAGGACAATGGCGGGCCTCCCAAGGAGCGTACAGCAATGCCCGCCATGCCGCCATTAATGCCCACGGCTGCCATTCACACCAGAAAGAAAGGAAACTCACATCAAGGCACCATGCCCTCCACCGACCCGCCATACGGTCGAAGAAAAGACCCTACCGGAGAGCGCAGGTCCCGAGAGCGGCGGCCCACCAATCGAGATCCTGCCAGGCTTCCAGGAGAGGGCAAACGGAAGGAATGTCAGAGGCGTATAGAAGCTTTCCTAACTACCTGATAAAGGAGGCGTCCCGTCTACGGCACGATACCTCGTCGTACCCGTCTGACAGCATGGGAGGACCCCAAGGCAAGCCAAAGTAGAAGACTCGGCCAGAGTAAGCAAAAGGAAGGTAACAACAATTTTTCAATAAAACAACAACAAAAAAGAGGAAGAGGAGAAGGGGAAGAGGCCAGAGAGGAGGGCAAGACCACCTCGGCCATCACCTCTCTCAGCTCACTTACACTTTCATACACTACACTCACTTCTAGCATGGAGCTCATCCATAGGGGCTCGACCAGGAGGAGATATTCCCCTGAATCGTCACTGACTTGACCGTCAGAGTACCCCTGCCGGAATCCCCGGCCCGGGTTGCTGACGTTGGTTTTTTGCAGGTCCCGAGGCACCGGAGGCACCCCCGGCAGCGGACGTGCGACCCCCGACACCATCAGCAGCTACGGGCCATGACGATCCGGGTGGCAACAGATTGGCGCGCCAGGAAAGGGAGCAGAACGACTCTTGATCTAATTCAGGCCCCGCTCAGACAGTTCGTTGGGAGGATGGTGACCACTCGGGCGAGGGAAACCTCTCCCAGCCGCGCGGAAGTGTCCCCTTCCCACGGGAACCCACACGGCCCGGAGACGGAGCCACCTGCCCCGGTTCAACCCCCTCCACTGGAGACCCAGCTGACCGCACTCGCTCAGCAGATGCACACTCTCACCATAGTAGTGCGCTAGCTTCAGCACCAGCATCGATCTCTGGCTACTCATCAGCAGCCGGAGACCCCCGTGGCCCATGCCGCAGCACCCATGACAGCCTGCGTTCCTTCCATGGGAGGCCTTCACAATCGCGGGCCGTTACAAACCTCCGGGGTACTCATCAAGCCCCAATGAAGTGACAGCGGGCCGGGTCCACTGACGAAGAAAGCTGCTCACCGCACCTTGATCGGGGGGCATCTAAACCTGCCAAGGCAGGAAGGGCAAAGCTCCTCGCCATGGGCATCGTACATCCGCGTCACCTTCCCCGCCCCTCTCAGCGGAGGGGTCAACGGATGAAGCCATCAGGTGCATGGCGGAGAAGCACATGGAAGAGCATGACCGTAAGCTGGCGGAGTTATCTTGCCGGTTCGCCAACTTGCCCGGCTCCGCTAGCGAGCCAGCGGCTATGATGCCCACCCGCCATTCTCCTAGGAGATCCAAGCGGAGCCGATTCTCTGTCGGTTATGCATGCCACAGGTGGATCCCTACGACGGAACCACTGACCCCGTGGACCACCTAGAAAGTTACAAGGCCCTCATGAGGGTCCAGGAGACCACTGACGCTCTCCTGTGCATCGCTTTTCCTGCTACTCTCTGGAAGTGGCTCAAGTATGGTTCGCCCGCCTCGAGCAGGAAAGTATCGACTCCTTTGCCCAGCTGGGGCAGAAGTTCATGGATCATTTTGATGCATGTCGGAAAATGCCATGCGAGGCAGATAGCCTCTTCTCCATCAGGCAACAAGATCACGAGCTGCTACGGGACTATGTGGCTCGTTTCAAGGCAGCTCGCACCAGGTAGGGGGTAGAATGACTCTTGATCCAGTTCAGGCCCGCTCAGATAGTTCGTTAGGAGGATGGTGACCACTCGGGCGAGGGGAACATCTCCCAGCCGCGCGGAAGTGTCCCCTTCCTACAGGAACCACACGGCCCAGAGACGGAGCCACCTGCCCCGGTTCAACTGCCTCCGCTGGAGACCCAGCTGACTGTACTCGCTCAGTAGATGCACACTCTCACCGTAGCAGTACGCCAGCTTCAGCACCAGCATCGGTCTCTGGCTACTCATCAGCAGCCGGAGACCCCCACGGCCCATGTCGCAGCATCTCGCGACAGCTTGCATTCCTTCCATGGGAGGCCTTCGCAGCCGCGGGCCGTTACAAACCCCCGGGGTACTTATCAAGCCCCAATGAAGCGACGGCGGGCCAGGTCCACTAACGAAGAAAGCTGCTCACCGCACCTTGACCGGGGGCATCTAAACCCCGCCAAGGCAGGAAGGGCAAAGCTCCTGGCCATGGGCGCCATACATCCGCGTCACCTTCCTCGCCCCTCTCAGTGGAGGGGTCAATGGATGAAGCCATCAGGCGCATGGCGGAGAAGTGCTTGGAAGAGCATGACTGCAAGCTGGCGGAGTTATCTCGCCGGTTCGCCAACTTGCCTGGCTCCGCTAGTGAGCCAGCGGGCTATGATGCCCGCCCGCCATTCTCCCAGGAGATCCAAGCGGAGCCGATTCCCCGCTGGTTCCGCATGCCACAGGTGGATCCCTACGACGGGACCACTGACCCCCTGGAACACCTAGAAAGTTATAGGGCCCTCATGAGGGTCCAGGGGGCCACTGACGCTCTCCTGTGCGTCACTTTTCTTGCTACTCTCTGGAAGGCGGCTGGTTCATCTGTCTCGAGCCGGAAAGTATCGACTCCTTCCAGCTAGGGCAGAAGTTCATGGCTCATTTTGACGCATGTCGAAAGATGCCACGCGAGGCAGATAGCCTCTTCTCCATCAGGCAACAAGATTGCGAGCTGCTGCGGGACTATATGGCTCGTTTTAAGGCAGCCGCACTAGAGACTACAGCCTGGAGGAGCCGGTTGCAATGCTGGCTCTGAAGCGAGGGCTCAGGACTTCTCGCCTGACCTACTCACTTGACAAGAAGCCCCCGAAGACTTATTCCAAGCTGCTCTTCTGAGCTCAAAAGTACATCCATGCCGAGGAGGCGGATCGTACTAGGCGGAAGCTCGACGGGAACCTGCCGAAGAGGCCGGTAGCCATCGAGACACCCGGGGCACGGAGGCCTGGACTGCCAGCTCAGGGCTCTAGACCAGCATCGAGGCCAAGAAGTGCTCCCGCTCCTGAGGAGAATTTTACCCCCCTCCTAGCCCCGAGAACGAAGATCCTCATGGAGATCGAGGGCAAGACCTATTTGAGGTGCCCACCGTCGTTGAAGTCATCCTCCACCCGCGACAAGATGAAGTGCTGTAATCTCCACCGTGACCATGGCCACGACACCGAGGAATGCCGCAATCTCAAGTGGGAGATCGAAGAGCTCATCAAGAGGGGCTACCTTGAAAGATATGTGGGGGGCAGATCTCAACCGGAGTCTCAGGCACTCATCGCCCTCCCACCTGTCCCGGCGGTCGACAATCGCCCTACTGAGAAGCCGGTGGGGATGACACGCTGGAGAGCTGAGCGCGCATCCAAGAGGACCCGTGGGGCAGGGGACTCCGAGAATGTACTCCCCTTTATGAGGGAAGGGAAAGGCGGGGGAAAAAATGTAAATAATGATGCTGTGGTCGTCGAGATGACGATCGCAAAGCATCCTGTAAAATACATCATGGTAGATAGTGGAAGCTTCACGGATGTGCTTTTCTACGATGCATTCTCCAGGATGAATCTTCCCTTGCTCAGCTCAAGCCTGTATATACCCCCTTGTTGTTTTCACGGGAGACTCCGCAAGGGTTAAGGGAGAGATCACTCTCCCAGTCACTGCCAGGACCCCACCTCGGTAGAGCACCGTCATAATGACGTTCATGGTTGTCAGGCTTCCTTCGCCTTACAACGTGATTCTGGGCCGACCTGGGCTCAATCTCCTCGACACTATCATCTCTACTAAGAGGCTGCTTGTACAGTTCCCAACCCCTTGCGGTATGGGAGAGATGAGGGGTACACCCCAGCCAGTGCAGCACTGCTTCCAAACCCTCCCCAGGGCCCGGGTGCCCGAGGAGGACTCCAGAGCAAACGAGCTCGACCAGAGGGTTCAGGACCCCAGGGGAGGCCCAGCCGAATGCTTGCTTCCTTACCAGCTGGGGCCGACCAGGCAAAGATCGTGCAGATTAGAGCTCAGCTGCCCGAGGAGGAAAAAGCTCTGTTGTTGGAATTCTTGCAGGCGAATGTGGATGTGTTTGCCTGGACGCAGCGGACATGCCACGTATTCCCCCTGAAGTCATAACCCACAAACTCAACATCGATCCGAAGCACAGACCGGTTCGACAGAAGAAGAGAAGCTTCGCCCCAGAAAGGCAGGCGGCCATCAACGAGGAAGTTGAGAAACTTCTAGCCGCCGGCTTCGTCCGAGAAGTACAATATCCGAGCTGGTTGGCAAACGTGGTGATGGTGAAGAAGAAAACGGCAAGTGGAGGATCTGTGTAGATTACATCGACCTCAATAAGGCGTGCCGAAGGACAGCTTCCCTGTGCCAAGGATAGATCAGTTGGTGGATGCCACCTCAGGACACAGGCTCCTCTCCTTCATGGATGCATTCTCTGGGTATAATCAGATCCAGATGCACCCGGAGGACGAGGAGCACACTGCCTTCATTACCGATCGAGGGACGTACTGCTATAGGATGATGCCCTTTGGCCTGAAGAATGCTGGAGCCATGTACCAACATTTGGTCAACAAGGTCTTCAAGGACCAGATTGGCAAGAACGTGCAAGTGTACGTGGTTGACATGCTCGTCATGAGCAAACCGAGCTCGGACCACGTCGCCGACCTCGCCAAAGCCTTTCACAGCCTCCGAAAGCACAAATGAAGCTCATCCCAGCGAAGTGCGCCTTCAAGGTGGCGGCCGGGAAATTCCTCGGCTTCATGGTCACCCAGAGAGGCATCGAAACAAACCCGGAGAAGGTCCAGGCGATCCTTGATATGGAGCACCCAACCTCCAAGAAGCAAGTCCAACGTCTGACGGGGAGGGTAGTAGCCCTAAGTCGGTTCATCTCGAGGTCTGCTGACCGCTGCCTCCCTTTCTTCAAGGCGTTGCGCAAGATGCACGACTACACCTGGACCGAAGAGTGCAAGGCATCCTTTGAAGAGCTGAAGGAGTTCCTGACCTCTCCACCTCTGCTGTCCATACTGGAAGAAGGGGAAGAGCTCCTGCTTTACCTGGCAGTCACACCAGGGGCCGTCAGCTCGATCCTTGTCCGCACAGATCAGGATGGGTCTCAGAAGCCGGTGTACTACACCAGCAAAATCCTCCATGATGCGGAGATCAGGTATACCTGCTCCAAAAAACTTATTTCTGCACTAATCATGTCTGCTAAGCGTCTCAGGCCCTACTTCCAAGCACATCCCATTGTGGTTGTGAACCGATCAGCCGCTGAGGACCATGCTAAGCCACCCCGAGACTTCCAGGAGGTTGGCTAAATGGTCCCTGACGCTAAGCGAGTTCGACATCGCATATCGGCCGAGGTCATCACAGAAGGCCCAAGTCCTAGCCGACTTCGTGGTCGAATGTACAGGGCTTCCCGAGGAACCAAAGCAGATGGTCCCAGAGAGCCCAGCTGAGCCCGGACCGCCAGGGGACCCTTGGGTCCTTCACGTGGACGGAGCCTCCAATTCTTGCAGGAGCGGAGCAGGCCTCTTCCTCGCCAATTCGACAGAGTGGTGACGGAGTGTGATCTCCGCTTCAAGTTTCCCGCCACAAACAACCAGGCGGAGTGCGAGGCACTCCTGCAGGCCTGAAGGTGTCCCGCGAGCTGGGCGTGTAGAACCTAAAGGTTTCATCGACTCCACTAGTTGCCGGACAAGTCTCTGGAGAGTACGAGGCCCGAGATCCCCAGATGATGAAGTACCTGGAGAGGCTTCGTTCGAGCACGGCACGCTTTCGTTACTTCCACGTTTTTCACATCCCCCATGGAGAAAATGCTCGTGCGGATGCATTGTCGAGGCTCGCAACCCTACCGGACTCATCCCTGGGGCGCGCCTACGTCGAGTATCTCGAGAATCCAAGCTACGAAAGTCCAGAGGAGGTGCAACAAGTAGCCCACGAACCGAGCTGGATGGATAAGTACATCAAGTACATCGAGGGCGGCCTCTTACCAGAGGACCACAAAGAAGCGGACTCATTAGAAGAAAGACCGTCCATTTTGTTCTGATGGACGGTCACCTCTACTGCCGGTCTTATTCCTACCCACTCCTGAAGTACCTCAGGCCCACGGAGGCGACCTTCGTGCTCCGGAAAATACACGAGGGCCTTTGTGGGAATCATGTAGGAGGGAGGACTCTAGCATACAAGGCCCTTCACCAGGGATACTTCTGGGAGACAATGAGGGAAGATGCCGCTGACTTCGTCAAGAGATGTGACAAGTGCCAACGCCATTCCCACATCCAGTGTCTACCAGCTGTGCCAATCTCCCAACTGTCATCCCCCTGGCCTTTTGCACAGTAAGGGATGGACATTCTGGGACCGTTCCCCACCGTACCAAGATAGCGGAAGTTCTTGCTAGTGGCGATCGACTACTTCACCAAGTGGATCGAAGCGGAGCCGCTAGCTCGAATCACAGAAGTCAATGTTCGGCAATTCTTTTGGAAGTCTATCATTTGCTGCTTCGGACTCCCCAACTGTGTTATCACCAACAACGAGCGACAGTTCGACAGTCGGGAGTTCGAAGGATTCTGTACCGAGCACGGGATCCAACATCGTTTCACCTTGGTTGCTCATTCCCAGACCAATGATGAAGCCGAGGTGACCAATCGAATCATCCTTCAAGGACTCCGCACCAGACTGGATCAAGCGAAGGGTAGATGGGCAGAAGAACTTCCAAGTTTCCTGTGGGCCTACCACACAACGCCCAAAACGGCAACGGGCAAAACATCCTTCAACCTCGTCTTTGGATCTGAACCAGTGATCCCAATCGAGCTCGGCATGCCTACACTCGGGTGCAGCGATATGACGAGGCACAGAACTCGGCACACCTCCTGCTCAACCTCACCTTCTCGAAGAGACGAGGGACAAAGCCCGACTTCGGATGGCGGCATATCGACAACGGGTCACCCGATATTACAATGCACGGGTGAGACCGAAGACTTCTGACCTGGCGACCTGGTGCTGTGCCGGGCTGAAGCATCCCAGCCTAGGGAGTGCGGCAAGCTCTCACCAAACTAGAAGGCCCTTATAAAGTGGCTGAGGCCCTCTCACAAGGGGCCTACTACCTCGAGGACCTGGATGGCACCAGGTTCCCCCGGACATGGAATGCTTGTAATTTGAGGAGATACTATCAGTAATGTAAGTCTTCCCTTTACTAGAAATAAAGACTCTTTCTGCACAACGGTTTATCTGCCTTGCAGGAAACTCAAGCCTCGAGCTTAGCTCCTCGGCATCAAAGCCCGGAGAAGAGTCCTCTGTCACAAAGACCTGGGAAGCCCCTAGGCACAAACCGCGAGCCTAGCTCCTCGGCATCCAAGCCGGAGAAGAGTCCTCCGGCACAAAGACCTGAGAAGCCCTTAGGTAACCCTGGGCCCGAGCCTAGCTCCACATCCAGGAAGGCCTCGAGCCTAGCTCCAAGGCAATCAAGTCCGGTAACCCTTTCTCTGATCTCCCCACTCCAAAAGAAGACAAGAGGGGAAGGAAAGAAAGAGAATGAGAGGGGAACACGACAAGCGCCCTCTTCTCTGATCTCTCCACTCGAAAAGAAGACGAGAGGGGAAGGAAAGAAAGAGAACGAGAGGGGAACACGGCAAAAACCCTCTTCTCTGATCTCCTCACTCATATGCAAAAAAAAAAAAAAAAAAGAAAGAAAGGGGGAAAGAAAAGAAAGGAAGAAGAAAGGGGGAGGAAAGAAAGAAAGAGAACGAGAGGGGAACAAGCTACCAGCTCTCATTCAACAACGTCCCCGAGCCCAGCTCCAGGATGCCAGCCCAAGACAAGCTCAGATCTCCGGCTAAGGGACCTTCGAGCCACACAGCTCTCATTCGACAACGTCCCCGAGCCCAGCTCCAGGACGCCAGTCCAAGCCGGACAAAAGTCCTCGGCACAAAGACCTGGGAAGCCCCCAGGCACTCAAGCCTCGAGCCTAGCTCCTCGGCATCCAAGCCTAGAGAAAAGTCCTCCGGCACAAAGACCTGGGAAGCCCCCAGGCACTCAAGCCTCGAGCCTAGCTCCTCGGCATCCAAGCTCGGAGAAAAGTCCTTTGGCACAAAGACCTGGGAAGCCCCTAGGCACTCAAGCATCGAGCCTAGCTCCTCGGCATCCAATCCCAGAGCCCAGCTCTCCAGCCAGCACGTCTCCGAGCCTAGCTCTCAGGCATCCCAGCTCCTGAGCCATGTCCTCAGGCAACCAGGTCTGGAGACCAGCTCTCCGGCCAGCGCGTCTTCGAGCCTTGCTCCAAGACATCAGAGTTCCTGAGCCCGACCTCCGAAGATCAAGTCCGAGCCTAGCTCTGAGGCATTCAAGGTCTGAGAGGCCCTCAGGCACTCCAATCTGAAGCCAACCTTCTCCGGCACCGGAGTCTTGAGCCCCGCACCGAGACGGCGAAGCTTAAGCCCATACAGACTCAACTCTCCTCCCAACCTCCCTGCACTAAAAGAGAAGAAAAAGAGAATAGGAGAGAGGGAGAGAAGGCATTCATACCGCAAAAAAAAAAGAGAAATCACATTTACAGAATCAACTCTCATTACTCTGAAGAAAGGCTTTACATCATCTTCCGGCCCTGATAGGCCAGGCAGCCCAGCTCAAAAACCAAACAAACAACAAAGATGACAGAAAGAAAATGAGAAAGTACAAAAGAAGTCCTATCCTATTGGGCTGGCTCCTTCCCTAGGCGATGCACGGCCGGGACTTCTCCCTCTTCCATCGCCGGTGCAGGGTCGCATTCCTGAGCAGCCTCCGCCGGAGGGACAGGTTCAGTCATCATTGCCGCCGGAGCTGACTCGACCGTCAATGTCGGCTCAACAGGTCCAGGCACTCCCGAGGTCGCCTCAAGATGAGCCCCGGTTGAAGCAGTCCCCTGCCCTACTGCAACCGCCGCCAGAGCTGGAGCCTTCTTCCCTGGGGCCCAGAGCACCGCCAGCCGCTCCTCGGAGAGAATTCCCCGTAGCTAAGTCCGACAGTAGGCGAACCCCTTGGTGAAGGAGTCCGTTGCCGCCTCCTTGAAGTCCTTGATGTACTCGGGGGAAGCCTTGAAGGTGGCCACCGCATTGGCAGCCCCCTCCCTTGCGAGCTCCGCCTGGCGCTCCTCTTCCTCCAGCTACTTTCTGGAGTGTTCCACCTGATGGATCGCCACCGCCATCCCCTTCTCGACGGTCTTGGCGGAGCGATCGGTAGTGATGGCCCTCTCTTCCGCCTCAGTGGCCCTTTTCTCTACGGCTGCCACCTTCTTCTCGGCAGAGGTGGCTCACTCCCTCAACGCCTTCGCCTCAGCCCGAAGCTCTTTTAGCCGGGTCCTCTTTGACTCGAGCTCTCCCTCGAGCTCCTTCTTAGATCGGGTGGCATCGGCGACCTCGGTTTGGAGGCTCTTAACCCTCAGGTTAGCCTCCCGGGTCTCCTCGTCCTTCCGACCCACGTCAGCCTTCAGGGATGCGAGCTTGCTTTGTCGCTCCTTATCCTTCTTTGCCCAATTGCAGCAGTAATCCCTAATGAGGATTAGCTCTCTGCCTTGCTGCATCAAAGGAGAAGCCTGTTAGATACAGTACTAAGAAAGGTCGGAAGACATGAAGACAAAGGGAGAAGAACTTACGGTGTACAAGTTGGCGAAGGACGAGCTGATCACGTTACACAGGAGTCGCCCGCTCCCTTCTCGCCTATTGCAGGATTGGACTGAAAAGTTCATCATCCGCTCGGCGAGACTTGGGTCCGTCATCAGTGAGATGTTGGGCCCCAGTTGGAAGGGGACTCGACGGTAGTCCCTATCCTGCTTTCCTGCCGGCTCATGCCCTCGATGGCAGGAGGCACCTTCAGCACAAGCTATGAGCTCGACGCCACCTCGGACTGCACTTGGGGCACCGGCACTACTTCTTTCGACCCCCCGTCCTCCTCGACGATGACGATCTCCGGAGGAGGGGCTTCTACCCTGACGGTAGCGGTGGCCGACGTGGAACGGACGACCACCTCAGGCTTGGGAGCCGGGCCAGAATGTGCTGCCCTGAAGGCTCGTGGATGGACTCGGCCGCCCTCTTCTGCCTTCGTTCTAGAATCGGTGCATCCGACCGACCTGCACCGGCCTTGAACCTTCATCGACCCGAGCCCTCTTCGGAGCGGGCTCGCCGGTCTCAGCTGCCTGCTCTCGCTTCTCGAAAAACAAGAGCAGCTCGTCCATGGAGAACTTCATCTCTGCACAGGAGAAAAGATAGTCAATCCCAAGCAAAAAAAAAAGAGAAAAGAAAATAAGAAGAGGGTGGCCAAGTCGAACTCACCCGACTCCCGTGCCGAGCCGACCCCGGCCTCGCGGAGATTCTGCTCCGACAGCAAGACCTCAAGTGAAGGGATCTCGGCCGATCTGAACAGCTCATACAGGTCAAGGTCGGCTACTTCAACAGAAAAGTTCCTGTTCTGGGACCGATCTGGGTCGCTCCAAACCTAGTCGATCTCCTCGACCGAAGCAAAGAAGTACCTACTCTTCCACCCCTTGATGGAAGAGGGGAGCTCGAACCTGATACCCCGAGGACGAGAGGAAAGGGACCACCACCCCTCCTCGGTGGGATAGCATTTCAGGGTAAAAAAGGTCCTGAACAAGGAGAAACGAGCAACAATCCCGTGGAAGTGATACTGGACGATGAAGCAGAAGATCGTCCTGATAGCATTGGGGACCAACTGGGTAGGAACAAGTCAGAAGTTGGTCAAGAAGGAAAGGAAGAAAGGATGGACAGGAAATCGGAGACCCCCGACGAAGGCCTCCTCATAGAAAGCAATCCGCCTAGGACCGTTGGAGGTAACCCGCTCCCCCGGACGAGGAACGGAGAGATGATTGGACTCGGGAATGCTGTAAGCATCCCGGATGGCCACAAGATCCTCAATGGTGATCACCGAAATAATCCCACCGGGACCTGTCGATCAAGAAGGTTCGGGTTCGAGGATGGGAAAAGGAGGAGTGGGGAGAAGGGCCAAACGAGGTGGGGGAGAAGACCTGGGCTCCCTAATGGCTACCGGGCCATGGAATGTTCTCCTACTGAACTCATACCTCGCCGCCTCCATCTCCTCGTCGGAGGAAGAAGGAGTCCTCGATCGGGAAGGTACGACCTCGGCTTGGCAAGAAGGGCAGAAGTCTGTACCAAAGCGATCCATGGAAGAAGAAAGGAAGGACAAGGGAAGACCTATGATGGCTCCTAGTTGACGAGAAGAGGGAGGAAGAAAGAGCTAACCTGCTAAAGTTCTAGGAGAACGTTGACGGCCGGAGGAGAAGAAGAAGGCTCCTGTACGATGCCGGGCACAAAAGGATTCGAAGAAGGTAAGTTTCGAAATGACTTACCCTCTCTTTGAGGCAGCCTATGCCCGACCGTACCGTTACGGCTTCCCCAAGAGACTTGCCACGTGTCGCTGATCAATGGGGCCAGCACCCCAATCCGACCGCGGCTGCTCTGACTTCCGTGCCCGCCATAACTACCCCCTAGACGTGGCCGCGTGGCACCCCCGCACAGGCTCGAAGGACCACCGAGCGAGGCACCATCGATTTCGATCATTATTGTACTAGATTTCTCCACCTTTCCATGTCAGCACCGTAATTACTCCCTTCGCCTCGAGCGCCGCGCGCCAACGGACCTCAGGAGTGGGGGGCAAATGATCTGGCTATATCGGTGACATGGCATGGACGGACTGACGTGGAGCCCTCATCGGGTGCCACGATGGATTCCCATCTTGAGCCCCTTCGCCGGGCTGAGATCCCCAGGAGCAACGGGGTTGCCGTCGAAGCCGGGCTCCGTCCTCCGCCAGGTCGGTCCCCGCTAGGTCAGGACGCCTAGGCCGGAGCTGAGCATAAGCCCCTTTCCGAGGCGGATCCCCCGAGGTCGGGCCCCGTGGTCGGGAGTTGAGCTCAAGCCTCCTCCGCCACGAGGAGCCCCTTCGAGGTCAGGTCCCCCAGGCTGAGCGGCACCTCGCCCACCTCTGCCAGCTCGAGCTCGTCCATAGCCGAGCTCCACTATCCCGGAGTCGAGCTCGGCCCTCCTCCACCCAGCCTGACCATCTCGGCACGGGTCCACCGGAGGCAGGCACCACCTCTCTAGCTCGGCCCACAACTCAAGTCGAAGCACCAACCATCAAAGGAGCAGCACTTCCCCTCCGAGGACAATGGCGGGCCTCCCAAGAAGCATACAGCAACGCCCGCCACGCCACCATTAATGCCCACGGCTGCCATTCACACCATAAAGAAAGGAAACTCACATCAAGGCACCATGCCCTCCACCGACCCACCGTAAGGCCAGAGAAAAGATCCTACCGGAGAGCGCGGGTCCCGAGAGCGGCGGCCCGTCAATCAAGGTCCTGCCAGGCTTCCAGGAGAGGGGCAAACAGAAGGAATGTTAGAGGCGTATGAAGCTTCCCCAACTACCTGATAAAGGAGGCATCCCGTCTATGGCACGATACCTCGTCGTACCCGTTTGACAGCATGGGAGGATCCCGAGGCAAGCCAAAGTAGAAGACTCGGCCAGAGTAAGCAAAAGGAAGGTAACAACAATTTTTCAACAACAACCACAAAAAAAGAGAAAGAGGAGAAGGGGAAGAGGCCAGAGAGGAGGGCAAAACAACCTCGGCCATCACCTCTCCTAGCTCACTCACACTTTCATACACTACACTCACTCCTCCTAACATGGAGCTCATCCAGAGGGGCTCGACCAGGAGGATCTGTTCCCCTGGATCGTCACTGATTTGACCATCGGAGTGCCCCCGTCGGAGTCCCCGGACCGGGTCACTGATGTTGGTTTTTTGCAGGTCCCGAGGCACCGGAGGCACCCTCGTCAGGCGGACGCACGACCCTCGACACCATTAGCAGCTACGGGCCACGACATTCAGGCGGCAACAAGTTCTAAAAAGTTAAATATTCTTTTAAGCAATCAAAGAGTTGTTTTTAATAAAACTGGATTAGGTTATAGACCTCAAAAATAGTAAAAGTATTTCAAAAACTTCTTTATACCTGCATCATCTGGCATTACATGCTTTTCTTGCAAAAGAGTAGGTAATAAAGCTTTTCAATGTAATTTTAAAAAAATTAATGATTCTAGAAAGATTTGGGTTCCAAAAGGAACTACTTTTAATACTAATCCTAAAGGATCCAAGTTGGCTTGGGTACCTAAAAACAAAATTTAATTTGTTTTGCAGGTGTGTCTTGCAACTAATGAAAACAAAAGATTGTGGTATCTTGATAGTGGTTACTCAAGGCACATGATAGGAGATGTGAAGCAATTCACCTCTCTTGAAGCAATAAATAGAGGGAGTGTAACCTTTGGTGATAATGGTAAAGGAAAAATCATTGGTATTGGTAAGGTTCACATCTTCCCTTCTACTTGGATTGATAATGTTCTTATAGTTGAAGGCTTAAAACATAATCTTCTTAGTATTAGCCAATTTTGCGATAAAGATTTTCAAGTTATTTTTGAATAATCTTTTAGCATGATTGCTAGTCCTGATAAAATAAAAGTAAAATTTATTAGAAAAAGGCATGGTAATATCAATCTTGTTGACTTGGATAATCTATCTTTGCCTAATGGAGAGTGCCTGGTTGCAATGAATTTCACTATTAATGAGACTAGTTGGCTTTGGCATCGTAGATTTGGTCATACAAGCATGTATTTACTATTAAATCTTTGCAAAAAGGATTTAGTAAGTGATATGGCAAGAAGCCGACGTGTAGTCCCTGTTAGATGCCATGTCAGAGAAAGCTGCCATGGTGGACACTCCTCCTCGGACTCCTTTGCTGGGCCAAGCTCCCTCAGCAAGTTGGAGGCCCGTCGAACGGGAGTTCCGTTATCCACCAGGTTGGCTCCTGCAAGATCGGGATGCCTAGGCCGGAGCCGAGCGGCCTCCCTCGCTAGATTGAGCCCCTCCGAGACCGAGCCCCTGAACCGGAGTCGAGCTCAGCCCTCCTCCACTAGGCCGAACCCCTCCGAGGTTGAGCCCTCTGCGCAGGAGTCCGTGCTAACCTCCTCCACCGGATCGAGCCCTTCCGAGGCCGATCCCTCTGGGCTGGAGCCGAGCTATGCTTTCCTTCGCCAGATTGAGCCCCTCCAAGGTCGAGCCCTCCATGTAGGAGTCGAGCCTTCCTCCGCCAGATTGAGCCCCTCCGAGCCCGAGCCCCCTAGGCCGGAGTCGAGCCCCAATTCTCCTCCGCCAGGTCGAGCCCTTCCGAGGTCGAGTCCTCTGCGTAGGAGCTGAGCCCAGCCTTCCTCCTCCAGGTCAAGCCCCTCGAAGTCGAGCCCCTTAGTTTGGAGTCGAGCCCAGCTCTCCTCCGCCAAGCGGAGCCCCTTCGAGGTCGAGCCCCCGGAGTCAAGCCCCAGCTCTTCAGTTCGACCTCCACCTCAGACAAAAAGCGCTAGCCACCGAGGGAGCGATGTCGTCCCCCAGGATGCCAGCGAGCTGCCGAGGACCATAAGGAAGCACCCCCCAAGCTGCAATAACTGTCCACAGCCACCACTTACATCAGAAAAAGAGGAAGCTCCCTGATCGAGATGCCACACTCTTCACCAACCGCTTGCACCACCCGGAAGAGAAAGTCAACCAGGGGATTTGAATCCCGGTGGTGGCAGCCCCCCAATTGAGGCCCTGTCAGATTTCCAGGAGTGGAGCAACCGGAAGGAATGTCAGAGCGATGGAAGCTTCCCTTATCATGAATCAGGAAAGATGTCTCATTCACGGCACGAAACACCATCGCACATGCCTGCTGGCATGGGGGAGATCCCGAGATAGGCCTTCAACAACCACCTAAACTTAAAAAAGCCATCGACACCCCCAACGGGAAGGTAAGCCAGAGCCAAAACACTCATCCAAGCAAGTAAGGGAGGAGAGGCCACACAGGAGGACCAATCTACCTCGGCCACCATCTTTCCAGCATACTTGCACCCCCACTCTCACACCACTCACTCCTTGCATGGAGTCCACCTTAGGGGCTCGACCAGGAGGACCTGATCTCCTGGATCATCACTGACTTGACCGTCGGAGTGCCCCGTCAGAATCCCCGACCCGGGTCTCTAACCCTTTTTTTGCAGGTCCCGAAGTGCAGGTTTTTCTCCGAAGAGACGAGGGACGATCTGACACCGACAGTAGCTATGGATCACGACGATCTTGGTGGCAATATATTGGCGCACTAGGTAGGGGAGACTGACATAGGTCCTTTGTTCCAAAAGCTAGTCCCTTTGCAAGTAGACCCATCAGGAGGATGGTGACGATGCAAGCGAGAGAAGCTTCCACCAGCCATGCGGGAGACTCTCCTTCTCGAGGGAACCTGCATAATCCGGAAGTGGAACCGCCCGCTCTAGCTCAACCACCTATGGCAGAATCTTAGCTAGCTGCACTCACCCAGCTGATGCAAATCCTTGCTACGACAGTGCGCCAACTCCAGCACTAGCAACAACCCTTGGCTACCCATCAGCAGCCAGGAACCCCCGCGGCCCATGCCATAGCACCCCGTGACAGCCTGCATTCTTTCCAAGGAAGGCCTTCGTAGCCACGAGCCATCACTAACCACGAGGTAGCCACCAGACTCCGGCGAAGAGACAATAAGCCGGATCTCCCGATAGGGAGAGCCGGTCCCCAACCCTCGAGCAGGTAGCAGCCAAATCTCATCGAGGTCGAAAAGGCAAGACCCCCCTTCAGGGACACCGTCCCATGTCACCTTCTCCATCTCCTTCGACCTCCACGGAAGGCTCCACCGATGAGGCCATCAGGTGCACAGCCGAGAAGTGCCTGGAAGAGCATGATCGCAAGCTGACGGAGCTGTCCCATCGGTTCACGAACATGCAAGGCTCTACTGACGAGCCAGCGAGCTACGATGCCCATCCCCACTTCTTGAGAGATCCAAGAGGAACCAGTCCCCAGTCGATTCCGCATGCCGCAGGTGGATCCCCATGACGGGACCACTGACCCCCTGGACCACTTGGAAAGCTACAAGGCCCTTATGAGGGTCCAGGGGACCACCAACACCCTTTTTTGCATTGCCTTCCTAGCAACCCTTTGGAAGGCGGCTCGGGTTTGGTTCACCCGCCTCGAGCCCAAAAGCATCAACTCTTTCGCTCAGTTGGAGCAAAAGTTCGTGGCCCATTTCAACACCTATCAAAACATGCCACGAGAAGCAGACAGCCTCTTCTCCGTCCGACAACAAGACCGTGAGCCCCTATGGGATTATGTGGCCCGCTTCAAGGTTGCGCCTTGAAGATTTGCAATCTTGATGAACCAGTCGCCATGCTGGCACTAAAGCGAGGGCTCAGGACCTCCCGCCTGACCTACTCGCTCGACAAGAAATCCTCCAAGACCTACTCTGAGCTCCTCTTTCGAGCCCGGAAGTACATCCGCGCCGAGGAGGCAGATCGTACAAGATGGGAGCTCGACGGAAAGCCGTAGAAGAAGCCAACTCCCGCCAAGGCCCCCAGGACCCCCAGCAAAGAACTTCCGATAGGGGCCGAGACCGAGGAGCGCGCCCATTCCGGAGGAGAGGTACACCCCTCTCCTTGCCCCGAGGATGAAGATCCTCATAGAGATCGAAGGTGAGCCCTACCTGAAGCGCCCACCTCCGATGAGGCCATCCACTGACCGCTACAAGATAAAGTACTGCCGCTACCATCGCGATCACGACCACGATACTGAAGAATGCCGCAATCTCAAGAAGGAGATTGAAGAACTCATCAAGAGAGGCTACCTCGGGAGGTTCATGGGGGCAGACCTCCGACAGAACCTCAGGTGCTCGTCGCTCTCCCGCCAGTTCTGCAATCGACAACCGCCCTACTGAGAAGCCGGTGGGGATGATATGCTGGGGACCCGAGCGTGCATCTAAGAAGGCTCAGGGGGTAGGGTATTCTGAAAATGTACTCCCCTTTATGAGAAAAAGGAGAGATGGGGAAAAATATAAATAACGATGCCGTGGTCATCGAGATGACGATCGTGAAGCATCCTATAAAATACATCATGGTTGATAGTGGAAGCTCCATATATGTGCTTTTTTACGATGCCTTCTCCAGAATGAACTTGTCCTCCACTCAGCTCAAACCTGTGCACACACCTCTTATCGGTTTCATGGGAGATTTTATGAGGGTTGAAGGAGAGATCACTCTCTCAGTCACTGCCGGGACCCCACCTTGATAGAGCATTATTATGATGACCTTCACAATGGCTAGGCTTCCTTCGGCCTACAACATGATCCTTAGTCGACCCGGGCTCAATCTTCTTGACCTGTCATTTCCACAAAGCGGCTGTTGGTGCAGTTCCCAACTCCTAATGGAGTCGATGAGATGAGAGGTGCACCTCAACCGATTCAGCACTATTTCCAGACTCTCCCCGGGACCAAAGTCCCCGAGGATGATCCCAGGGTGGACGATCTCAACCAAAGGGTGCAAGACCCCAGGGGTGGCCTGGTCGAACGCCTACTGTCTTATCCACTCGGAGCCGACCAGGAGAAGACGGTATAGATTAGGGCCCAGCTACAAGATGAGGAAAGGGCCCACCTGTTGGAGTTCTTATGGACGAATACATATGTGTTCGCCTGGATGGCGGTCGATATGCCAGGTATCTCCTCTGACATCATCACCCATAAGCTGAGCATTGACCCAAAGTACAGGCCAGTTCGGTAGAAGAAGAGAAGTTTCGTCCCAGAAAGGCAGGCGGCAATCAATGAGGAAGTCGACAAACTCCTCGCTGCCGGCTTCATCTGGGAGGTACAATACCCAAGCTGACTGGCGAATGTGGTGATGGTGAAGAAGAGTAACGGCAAATGGAGGATCTGTGTGGACTACACCGATCTCAACAAGGCGTGCCCGAAGGATAGCTTCCCTCTATCGAAGACTGACCAACTGGTGGACACCACCTCGGGTCACCGGCTGCTCTCCTTCATTGATGCATTCTCCGGATACAATCAGATCCGGATGCACCCAGAGGACGAGGAGCACACTGCCTTTATTACCGACCAAGGAACATACTGCTACAAGATGATGCCCTTCGGTCTGAAGAATGCTGGGGCCATGTACCAATATCTGGTCAATAGGATCTTCAAAGACCAGATTGGCCGGAACATGCAGGTGTACATGGATGACATGCTTGTCATGAGCAAGCCAAGCTCGGACCACATCGCCGACCTCGTCGAAGCCTTCAACAACATCCGAAAGCATCAGATGAAGCTGAACCCAGCAAAGTGCACCTTCATAGTGGCAGCAGAAAGTTCCTTGGCTTCATGGTCACTCTGAAGGGCATTGAAGTGAACCCGGAGAAGGTCCAAGTGATCGTCAACATGGAGCACCCGATGTCCAAGAAGCAAGTCCAGCACCTGACAGGGCGTATTGTAGCTTTAAGTCGGTTCATCTCGAGGTCGGCTGACTGCTGCCATCCCTTCTTCAATGCGCTGCACAAGATGCACGACTTCACCTGGAAGGAGGAGTGTAGGACACCCTTTAAAGAACTGAAGGGGTTCCTGGCCTCTCCTCCGCTGCTCTCCAGATCAGAGGAAGGAGAGGAGCTCATAATTTACCTGGCGGTCACACCTGGAGCCGTCAGCTTGGTCCTCATCCACGCAGGCGATGATGGATCTCAGAAGCCGGTATACTATACCAGCAAAATCATCCACGATGCGGAGATCAGTATACCCACTCCGAGAAACTCATTTTTGCTCTAATAATGTTTGCTAAGCATCTCAGGCCCTACTTCCAAGCACATCCCATCATGGTCATAATGGATCAACTGCTGAGGACCATACTCAGCCACCTCGAAACATCCGGGTAGTTGGCCAAGTGGTCCCTGACGCTGAGCAAGTTCGATATCGCATATCGATCGAGGTCGTTGCAGAAGGCCCAGGTCCTAGCCGACTTCCTGATCGAGTGCACGGGACTCGCTGAGGAGCTGGAGCAGACATCCCTGGAGCATCAAGTTGAGCCCGGAACAGAGGAGGAGCCTTAAATCCTCCACGTGGATGGTGCATCCAACTCCAGCGGGAGCAGCATGCCTCATTCTTGCCAACAGTGGCAGGATCATGGTAGAATGTGCTCTCCATTTCAAGTTCGTCGTGACAAACAACCAAGCAGAGTATGAGGCACTCCTCGCAGGCCTAAAGGTCTCCCACGAGCTGGGCATGCAAAGCTTGAAGGTCTTTACCAACTTCCAACTGGTGGCTGGACAAGTCTCCAGAGAATATGAAGCCAGAGATCCCTAGATGATGAAGTACCTGGAGAGAGTCCGCTCATGCATGGAAAGTTTTCGATGCTTCAACATCTTCCATATCCCCCACGAAGAGAATGCTCACGCGGATGCACTGTCGAGATCGCAACCCTGCCAAACTTGTCGCTGGGGCATGCATATATTGAGTACCTCGAAAATCCAAGCTACGAAGCCCTGGAGGAGGTGCATCAAGTCACCCCGGAGCCGAGCTAGATAGATAGGTACGTTAGATACATCACTGATGGCACCTTGCTCGAGGATCGTGCGGAAGCTGGCCTCGTCAAAAAAAAGTCTTCAGTTTGTCCTGATGGAAGGATAGCTTTACCACCGATCCTACTCCTACCTGCTCCTGAAGTGCCTGAGACCCGCGGAAACAGCCTTCATTCTCCAGGAGATACATGAAGGCCTGTGCGAGAACCACGTGAGAGGAAGGACGTTGGCATACAAAGCTCTCTGTTAGGGATACTTCTGGGAGACCATGAGGGAGGATGTCGTCGACTTCGTGAAGAGGTGCAATAAATGCCAGCGCCATGCCCACATACAACATCAACCGGCGATGCCGATCTCACAGCTCTCCGCCCCTTGGCCATTCATCCAGTGGGGAATGGACATCTTAGGGCCATTTCTCCCTACACCAGGACAACGAAGGTTCTTACTGGTGGCCATCGACTACTTCACCAAATGGGTGGAAGCAGAGCCACTAGCACGGATCACAGAAGCTAAGGTCCGCCAATTCTTCTGGAAATCAATTATCTGCCATTCGGACTCCCCTACTACATCATCACCGATAATGGACGGCAGTTTGATAATCGAGAGTTCAAAGAATTCTATGCCGAGCACGGCATCCGGCACCACTTCATCTCGGTGGCTCACCCCCAAACAAACGGGGAAGTCGAGGTAACCAATCGAACTATCCTTCAAGGACTCAGAGCTAGGCTAGACAAGCCAAGGGCAGATGGACGGAGGAACTCCCAAGCGTTCTGTGGGCCTACCACACAACACCCAGAATGGCCACGGACAAAATGCCTTTCAACCTTGTTTTCGGTGCTGAGGCCGTTGTCCCAGTTGAGCTCGGCATGCCCATGCTGCGGGTGCAGCAATATGACGAAGTGCAGAACCCGGCGCACCTTCTACTCAACTTGGACCTCCTTAAGTAAACCAGAGACAAAGCTCGACTCCGGATGGTAGCATACCGGCAACGAGTGGCCCTGTACTACAATGCATGGGTAAGGCCCAAGGTCTTCCGACCTGGCGACCTGGTGCTGCGCCGAGCCGAAGCATCTCAACCCCAGGAGTGCGGCAAGCATTCGTCGAACTGGGAAGGCCCCTACAAGGTGGTCGAAGCTCTTCCACAAGGAGCCTTCTATCTCAAGAATCTAGACGATGTCAAGTTCCCGTGAACATGGAACGCCTGCAACCTGAGAAGATACTATTAGTAGTGTAAGGCTTTCCTCCAATAATAATAATAAAGGTTTCCTTTTGCACAAACCGTTCTCTGCCTTGCAGGAATGACGCTGCCATGCCCAAGGCCCGGCATGCTCAAGCCCGGAGCCCAGCTCTTCAGCACTGAAGCCCGGAGCCCGCTTTTCAGCACCGAAGCCTAGAGCCCAGCTCTTCAGCACTGAAGCCTGGAGCCCAGCTCTCCAGCACCGAAGCGTGGAGCCCAGCTCTCCGGCACGCTCAAGCCCAGAGCCCAGCTCTCCGGCATGCTCAAGCCCGGAGCCCAACTCTCCGGCACCGGAGCCTCCGGAGCCCAGCTCTCCGGCACCGGAGCCTCCGGAGCCCAGCTCTCCGGCACCGGAGCCTGGAGCCTAGCTCTCCAGCACCAGAGCCTGGAGCCTAGCTCTCCAGCACTGGAGCCTGGAGCACAGCTCTCCGGCATGCTCAAGCCCGGAGCCCAGCTCTTCGGCATGCTTAAGCCCGGAGCCCAGCTCTCTGGCATGCTTAACCCGAAGCCCAGCTCTCCGGCACTTCAACATGGAGCCCAGCTCTCCGGCACTTCAACATGCACTCCAATTCGGAACCCAGCTCTTCGGCACGCTCAAGCCCAGAGCCCAGCTCTCCGGCACGCTCATCCTGGAGCCCAGCTCTCCAACACTCCAACCCGGAGCCCAGCTCTCTGACACTTCAATCCGGAGCCCAGCTCTCCTACTTCAAAGCCTGGAGCCCAGCTCTCCGACACACCAAAGCCCGAGGACCAACCCTCCAGCATCAATAGTGTAAGGTTCTTCCTCACTAATAATTGAGATTCTCCCTGTGCAAACATTCTTTGCCTTGCAGGAGAATCATCGCCCAGCCCCAGGTCTGGCGCTCAAAGACCGGACCCTGCTCTGGCACCAGGATCCTAGCTTCCTGGCACTCTAAGCCCGGATCTCACGACCCTCCGACACCAAAGATCGGGCCATGCCCCAGCACCAAGAGCCTAGCTTCTTGGCATTCTAAGCCCGGATCTCACGACCCTCCAGCACCAAAGACCGGGCCTTGCCCCGGCACCAAGAGCCTAGCTTCTTAGCATTCTAAGCCCGGATCTCACGACCCTCTGGTACCAAAGACCGAACCCTACTCTGGCACCAAGAGCCTAGCTTCTTGGCATTCTAAGCTTAGATCTCACGACCCTCCGGCACCAAAGACGGACCCTGCTCCGGCACCAAAGACCGGACCCTGCTCCGGCACCAGGAGCCTAGCTTCCTGGCAATCAAAGTTTGGATCTCCCGCTCCTCTGACACTAGGATCCAAGCTTCCTGAAGTCGAGCATAGCTGAGAAATCTTCACAGCTACTTCGCCCCTCTAGCCGGGCATGATCAAGCAAGACAAGTACTCCTTCACCTTCTCGCCTACTCGGGCATCCAGATGGCCAAGGAGAGGAGAGGAGACATTTGCATTACAGAAATACAGGCAAAGAAAAGAACAAGCCGAGTTGGCGAAAAGCATTTCTATTACTTGGCAAAGTAGTTACACTGCTCCTGAGCCCCGACATGTCGGGCAGCCTAGGATGGAAAGCAAGAAAGAAGGGGTTACAACTAGAAAGAAGCCTTACTCTACTCAACCGGTGCCTTCCCTAGACGGCGCGTGGCTGGAACCTCACCCTCCTCGACCTCCATGGCCGGGGCCCCTCCTTCAGTCACCATTGCCGGTGGAGTCGATTCAGCCACCGTCGCTGGTGGAGTCGGTTCGGTTACCGTCACCTGCGGGGTCGGTTCGGTCGCCATCACCTGCGGGGTCGGTTCAGCCACCGCTGCCTGCGGGGCCGGCATAGCTGCAACAGCGCGCTCCTTCACCACAGCCAATGCGGGAGTTGAGGACTTTGCACCCTTGGAGCTCGGGAGTCGGAGGGTGGCCATCCGCTCGTCTAAAAGGATGTCGCGTAGCTGAGACCGGAAGTACGCAAATCCCTTGAAGGAGTCCGTCGTTGCCTCCTTGAAGTCAAGTTTGAACTCCTTAGAGGCCTTGTAGCTGGCCACCACCTCGGCGACCTCCTTCCTAGCAGCCTCTGCCCGGCTGACCACCTCGGCCGACCTCTTGTTCGCATCCTCAACCTTGTGGGCGGACTTGGTGGCCTCTTTCTTCGTGGCCTCAGTTGAACTAACGGTGGCGGAGACCTTCCTCTCTGCCTCGGCAGCCTTCTGCTCGGTGGTCGTGGCCTTCTTCTCGACGGAGACGGCCCGCTCCTTTACCGCCTCGAGCTCAGCTTGGAGCTCCTTCAACCGAGCACCTTTTGACTTGAGCTTCTCCTCGAGCTCCTTTGAGCATCGCTCGGTGCTAGCAACTTCGCCCCGGAGGCCCTTAACCCTAATATTGGCCTCCCAGGCCTCATCGCCCTTTCGCCTCAGCTTGGTCTTCTAGGACTCGAGCTCCGCCTCGCGCTCCTTGTCCCTCCTGACCCAGTTGCGGCAGTAGTCCCGGATC
Organism: Areca catechu; assembly: GCA_021397845.1. NCBI lineage: Eukaryota > Viridiplantae > Streptophyta > Magnoliopsida > Arecales > Arecaceae > Areca > Areca catechu. The sequence continues at coordinate 2,664,892 of CM038050.1, read as the reverse complement.
AATAGAAGCTCAGCACCTTGCTGCATCAAAGATGATGTTAGTCATAAAGAAAATAAGGGAGGAAGCGAGGCAGAGCAGAGATTTACTTATGGTGTAGAGGTTGGAGAAGGATGTGCTGGTGACATTGGCCAGAAATCTCCCGCGCCTCTCTCACCGGTAGCAGGACTGGACGGAGAAGTCCATCATCCGCTCAGTGAGGGTCGGGTCCTTGATAAGGGAAACGTTGGGCCCCAACTTGAAAGGGACCCGATGGTAGTCCTTATCTTTCTTGCCCGCCACCGGTGTGGGATTATCTGCTCCATCAGCGGGAAAGGCTATCAGTGCAGACTGAGGGCTCGGTGCCACCTCGGATGGCACCACTGATGTCAGCCCCACACCTTCCAGCTCGCCATCCTCCTCGACCTCGATGATCTCCGGAGGAGGGGACGCCACTGCAGCAGCAGCGGTAGCGGATCTGGCTTGGACCACCATCTCGGACTCCGACACCGGGGCCGGATCGCACTACCTCGGAGGCTCAGGGATGGGCTCAGTGACCCTCCTCCTCCTCGGCTCGGGAATGGGCTCAGCTGGCATGGCCGGCATCACCCTCGTGTCAGCATCTACCCGAGCCCTCTTCGGGGCGAGCTCACTGGCACCCTCCGCTTGGTTCCTCTCCTCGAAAAACGAGAGGAGCTCGTCCATGGAGAACTTCATGCTTGCACCAAGAAAGAAGACATCAGCTCTAAAAAAAAGAAGAGAAAAAGAAGAAGAGAAAGAAAAGGATTTTTCAAGCCGAACTCACCCAACTCCTGTGTTGGGCCAACCCCGACCTCGTGGAGATTCTGCTCTGATAGCAGGACCTCGAGCGAAGGGATCTCAGCGGAGCGGAGCTGGTCATACACCTCCAGGTCGGCTACATCGACCGTAGAATTCTGGTTGGGGGACCGATCTGGGTCACTCCAAACCCAGTCGACCTCCTCAACCGAGATGAAAAATACTTACTCTTCTATCCTTTGATGGAAGAGGAGAGTTCGAATCTATTGCCCCTTGGGCGGGAGAAAAGAGACCACCACCCCTCCTCGGTGGATGACATTTCAGGATGAAAAAAGCCCTAAACAAGGAGAAACGAGCAACTATCCCATGAAAATGGCACAAGACAATAAAGCAAAAAATTGTCCTAATAGCGTTCGGGACGAGTTGGGCAGGAACAAGGTGGTAGTGGTTCAAGACAGAGAGAAAGAATGGATGGAATGGAAATTGGAGACCCCCCGAGAAGGTTTCCTCATAGAAGGCTATCCGACGTGGGCCACTGGAAGTGACCCGTTCCCCCGGTCGAGGGATCGAGAGCCGGATGCCGTCCGAGATACCATAGGTGTCCCGAATGGTCCCAAGGTCCACGGCGGTGATCACCGAGGCGATCCCCCCGGGACTTGATGACCGAGCAGGTTCGGGAGCAGGTGCAGGAGCAGGAAGAAGAAGAGGACGAGGTGGAGGAGAAGATGCGGGTTCCCTAATCATTATTCCCCCAGGCACGGGCCTTCAGCTGACCTCGAAGCATGACACATCCTCCTCCTCATCGGAAGAAGAAGAAGGTGGCCTTAGCCTAGAAGGCCCGACCTCACCCTGGTTAGTGGTGGGGCGGAAGTTTGGTCCGAAGCGAGACATGCGGAAGGAGATGAAGGTCAAAAAATAGGAAGAAAGGAACAGATAGAAGGAGAAGATGGACAAGGGTCCGGGAAAGAACCTAGCCCTAGGAGAAGGTCCCTACTCAACCAGTACGGGAAGGAAGGAGACTAACCTACTCAGAACTTAGGAAGGCAAAGGTGGCCGGGGGAGCGAAAGGAGTACTTCGGTACGATGGCGGGCACGCAAGATTTGAAAGAATGTATATTTTGGAAAAAGTGGCCTTCCCTTTTGAAATGACCGACGCCCGACCATACCGTTATATCTCCCCACCGGTGGATTCGTGCCACGTATCATCAATCGACAAGGCTGGCGCTTGATTTCGATTGTGGCTGCTCTGAATTTTGTGCCCGTAATAACTACTCCTCGGATGTGTCCACGTGGCTCTCATAGATAGGCTGAAGGAACCGCTCCATGAAGCACCGACGATCGTGGCCATCATTGCACCAGATTCTAACCTTTCCACGTCAGCATTGCATTTACTCCCTTCGCCCCGAGTGCCCCGTGCCAACTGGACTCAGGAGTGGGGGACAAATGATGTGGCAAGAAGCCGACATGTAGTCCCTATCAGATGCCATGTCAGAGAAAGCCGCCACGGTGGACACTCCTCCTCGGACTCCTTTGCCAAGCCGAGCTCCCTCAGCATGTCGGAGGCCCATCGAAGGGGAGTTCTGTCCTTCGCCAGGTTAGCTCCCACAAGACCGGGATGCCTAGGCCAGAGCTGAGTGGTCTCCCTTGCTAGATTGAGCCCCTTCGAGGTCGAGCCCCCTGGACCGGAGTCGAGCTCAGCCATCCTCCACCAGGTCGAGCCCCTCCGAGGCTGAGCCCTCTACGCAGGAGTCGCATGCTGACCTCCTTCACCGGATCGTGCCCCTCCAAGGTCGAGCCCTCTGGGTTGGAGCCAAGCTATGCTCTCCTTCGCCAGATTGAGCCCCTCCGAGGCCGAGCCGTCCGTGCAGGAGTCGAGCCTTCCTCCACCAGATTGAGCCCCTCCGAGGCCGAGCCCCCTGGGCCGGAGTCGAGCCCCAGCCCTCCTCCGCTAGGTTGAGCCTCTCCGAGGTTGAGCCCTCTGTGCAAGAGTCGAGCCCAGCCTTCCTCCTCCAGGTCGAGCCCCTCAAAGTCGAGACCCTTGGTCCGAAGTCGAGCCCCGGGAGTCGAGCCCCAACTCTTCAGTTCGACCTCCACCTCGGACAAAAAGTGCTAGCCATCGAGGGAGCGATGCCATCCGCCAAGACACCAGCGAGCCGCCCGATGACCGCAAGAAAGCACCCTCCAAGCCGCAATAACTATCAGCAGCCACCCCTTACACCAAAAAAGGAGGAAGCTCCCTGACCGAGATGCCATGCTCTCAACCAACCGCCTGCACCACCCGAAAGAGGAAGTCAACCAGGGAATTCGAATCTCGGGGGCGGTGGCCCCCCAATCAAGGCCCTGCCAAGTTTTCAGAGTGGAGCAACCAGAAGGAATGTCAGAGCGCATAGCAGCTTCCTTTATCATGAATCAGGAAAGACATCCCATTCACGGCATGAAACACCATCGCACATGCTGCTGGCATATGGGAGATCCCAAGGTAGGCGTTCAACAACCACTTGGACTTGAAAGAGCCATCGACACCTCCAGCAGGAAGGTAAGCCAGGCAAGAGTAAGCCAAAACACTTATCCAAGCAAGTAAGGGAGGAGAGGCCATACAGGAGGACCGATCTACCTCAGCCACCATCTTTCCCAACACACTTGCACCCCCACTCTCATACCACTCACTCCTCCTTACATGGAGTCCACCTTAGGGGCTCGACCAGGAAGCCATGTTCCCCTGGATCGTCACTGACTTGACTATCGGAGTGCCCCTACCGGAATCTCCGGTCCGGGTCTCTAACCCTTATTTTGTAGGTCTTTAAGTGCAAGGTTTTTTTTGAAGAGACGAGAGGCAACCAATGCCGACAATAGTTATGGGCCATGGCGATCTTGGCAGCAATAGTAAGAGATTTACCAAAAATTAGTTTTGAGAAATAAAATTTGTGAAGCATGCCAATTTGGAAAACAAGTAAAAACATATTTCAAACCTAAAGGTTTTGTTACAACTTGTAAGCCATTAGAACTATTCCATATGGATCTCTTTGAACCAACTATGACATCTAGCCTAGGAGGTAAGAGATATGGATGGTTATAGTGGATGATTTTTCATGGTTTACATGGGTTTTATTTCTTGCTCATAAAGACGAATCATTTTCAGCATTTATGAAGTTTTACCGAAAAGTTTCAAATGAAAAGGGTACTTTAGTTATCTGCATTCGTAGTGATCATGATTCTGAATTTGAAAATCAAGATTTTGAAAATTTTGTAATGAAAAAGGAATTAAACATAATTTTTCTGCACCTAGGACACCTCAACATAATGGGGTTATAGAAAGAAAAAATCGTACTTTAGAAGAAATGGCACGCACTATACTTTGTGAAAATGATTTGCTAAGATATTTTTGGACTGAAGCAGTTAATACTGCTTGTTATATTTTAAATCATGTTTTAATTTGTCGATTTTAAAGAAAACTCCATATGATCTTTGAAAACAAAGAAAACCAACTTTAAAATATTTTCATGTTTTTGGTTGTAAATGTTTTATCATGAATAATGGTAAAGATAATTTAGAAAATTTGATGCCAAGTCTGATGAAGGTATCTTCTTAGGATACTCTACATCAAGCAGGGCATAAAAAGTTTTTAACAAGAAAACTTTAGTAGTAGAGGAGTCTGTACAGGTAGTCTTTGAAGAATTTGCTAACAAATTCTCTAGAAAAGAAGATACTTTTGATGCATGTACAGATGCTGAAAAGTTAAAGAAGCTGACATTAGATGATCAACCTTCTCAACAAAGTGAAGAAGATCAAGACAAGAATGAAAGAGAAGAAGCCATACAATCCACACCAAAGCATCAAGATCTATCCAAGGAGTGGAGGTGTGCTCATGGACATCCTAAGGAGTTAATTCTAGGTGATTCATCAAAAAGGGTAAGAACAAGGTCTTCAATTAGAAATGAATGTGATTATATTGCTTTTGTTTCTCAAGTTAAACCAAAATATTTTGAATATGCTAAAAAGATCCTAATTAGATTATTGCCATGCAAGAAAAATTAAATCAGTTTGAAAGAAACAATATTTAGATACTAATAGAAAGACCATAAAATATTTCAATTATTAGTACAAAATGGGTATTTAGAAATAAATTAGATGAAAATGATATTGTAACTAAAATAAAGCAAGCTAGTTGTCAAAGGCTACAATCAGGAAGAAGGGATTGATTTTGATGAAACCTTTGCTCCTGTTGCTAGACTTGAGGCAATTAGATTACTTTTAGTATTTTCATGTTTTATGAACTTCAAATTATTTCAAATGGATATTAAAAGTACTTTTCTGAATGTTTTATTATCGAAGAAGTATTTGTTAAACAACCACTTGGATTTAAAAATCATGCACATCCTGATCATGTTTTTAAACTACACAAAGCACTTTATGATTTAAAACAAGCACCCCGAGCATGGTATGAAAGACTTAGCAAGTTTTTAATTGAAAATGATTTCTCTAGAGGCCATGTTGATGCTATATTATTTCTAAAAAAAAAATGATGATTTATTAGTAGTATAAATTTATATTGATGACATTATATTCGGTGCTACTAATGAACTTCTTTGTCAAGAGTTTGCCAAGCTTATGCAGGGAGAGTTCAAAATGAGCATGATGGAAGAACTTAACTTTTTTTATCAGACTCCAAATCAAGCAAATCAAAGATGGAATCTTCATCAACCAAGCTAAGTATACAAGAGAAATCTTAGAAAAGTTTAGGATGGAGACTATCAGATCAATAGGTACACCTATGAGCCCCTCTTGTAAACTTGATAAGGATGAACATGGTAAATCAATTGATCATAAATTATATAGATGAATGATTGGCTTTTTATTATATTTGACTGTTAGTAGACCAGATATCATGTTTAGTATTTGTATGTGTTAGATATCAGTCTGATCCTAAAAAAATCTCAGCTGTTGGCTGTTAACCACATATTTAAATATTTATCTGGTACAATTGATATTTGTTTGTAGTATTCTAGAGATTCATCTATTGATTTGATTGGATATTCTGATTCTGATTTTGCTGGGTATAAATTAGACAAAAAAAAGTATAAGTAGAACTTGCTAATTTCTTAGAGTTAACTTAATCTCCTGGTTTAGCAAGAAACAAACTTCAGTTGCACTATCCACGACCGAGGCTGAGTATATTGCAGCAGGAAGTTGTTGTGCTCAAATCTTGTGGATTAAGCAACAACTTGAAGATTTTGGAATCAAACTAATTAAGACACCCATAAGATGTGATAACATTAGTGTTATAAACTTAACTAAAAATCCTGTTCAGCATTCTAGAAGTAAACATATTGAAATTATATATCATTTTATTAGAAATCATGTTGAAAATAATGATATTATGCTTGAATTTGTTAGTACTAAAATATAACTAGCTGACATATTGACTAAGCCTCTCCAAGAAGATCAGTTCAGTATGATTAGAAGAGAACTTGGGGTCATCAACCCTTTTGTTTGTAATTTCCAACTCTTCACAATCTTTAACCCTTGTTTGATCAAAATTGTTTATTAATCTGGTTCAAATTCCTTAAAATCCTTCCTATTTTGATCATTGGTCCATTTTCCATTTTTTCGATTTTAAGTTGAAGTGTCGATACTTGGAAGTGTCGATACCTGGAAATGTCGACACTTGACTCTGTGTCGTGAGTCGACACTTGAACGGCGACATACCGAGCTAATATAGGAAAAACGAATGGTTTTCTTGGCTTTTCTCACTTTAGTTCGAGCTGACTCATCCCCTAACCGAGCTCCACCATCCTCTTCCCTCCAATCTTGGATTCAATCAACCGATTCTTCGATTGGGACAGGTTCTATTCAGTTTCTCACTGTTCATTCTCTTATTTCCAATGTTCTTCATTTGGTTTCACTATGTTTGCACCGTAGAAATCCTAGGTTTCCTTTCATTCTTGCATTTATATCTTGTATCCTTGAAATGGGGCCTAGGAAACAAGTTGTCGGCATCCAAGACCATCCATTCAGGAGGAAGAAAGGAGAACTAAAGCAAGGCATGAGGCCAGTGCAGCGGTTGAGCATGATATCCCTGCTAGACCCCTAGTTTCTGCAGTAAACAGAATGGGATCGAAGACTATTATCGGTGGTCTCGAGTGGACTTTGATTTCATAGACCAGTAGCACTTCAGGATGGCCAGTGGCTGAGGGATGCAGGTTTGGCATCATTCTGCTCATTATTAGAGAGATTCTACCCGGGACTGATGAGAGAGTTTTATGGATCACTTGCCCGAGGTAGTGATGGCCGGATTGCTAAGTCTGAGGCATAGATATTCCTGTATCAGCAGAGATTCTGAGCAAAGTATGGGACATTCCTATGAGAGGATCAATTATGGATGCTCTTGTTAACAGGATCAGTGGACTCCGATGCATCTTTGAGACAGATGATCTTCCTAAGGGAGCCACTATTGTAGCTTCGAGGCTGACGCCTGAGATGAGGTTGCTGCACCATATCGTTGCCCGGATCCTTCTGCCGAAGACCAGACAATTTGACTTCATCACAGAGCGTGAGCTTCTGGTCATAGTTTCTCTAGTACAGCGCACTCCAATATGCCTCCCGGTGCTCATGGTACATCAGTTGACTGATGCATCGATTAGCCAGAGACTATGTCTACCTTATGGGATGGGGTTGACATTACTTTTTAGAGCTTATGAAGTGATCGTAGACGATGAGCCCTATAGGCAGCTACTTCACACAAATGTCTATGACATCAGATCACTTCACCGGATGGGTTATTAGTTTGTCTAAGGCTAGTGGAGATGACGCATATCTGGTCAAGTCACTAATAGAGATGATGATGTGGCAGAGGAAGAGCGTATCTTTTCAGGTAAGACAGGGCATTCAAAGCCATCCAGTGATATTTCTGAGTTCAGCCCGAGCTTTCGGTACAGCCAAAGCCCACTCCTCAGCCTAAGCCAGTACAGACAGATATCCCTAAAGCTTTAGACAGCTTAGAGGACAGGGTTGCTTGCATTGAGACTGAGGTGATGATCATTCGTCAGCGAATCGACAGGATTCATATGGAGATGAGGGAGAGCCATCAAGGACTGAGTGATGGCATCTCTACCATTTTGTCTGCATTGGCTAGACCTTCATCAGGCAGAGCTCCTACACCTTCAACTCCAGCTGATTCACCTCTAGCACCACTTGCTCCATGACCTGATTTGGATGATGATGAGACTGACTCTGCTGAGTTTGAGATTGATGATCTGATGATAGAGCCAGTGCCAGAGGCAGCTGCTGACCTTCCTAGGAGTCCTATTCCTGACCTATCTGGATCATCCTTTCAGGCTCTGATCCTATCATCCTCACCTTTCAGATCTGATCCACATCCTACTTCCATTCCTGCACCTACTTTTATCATTCCCTCTTCTAGCACTCTACTCTTACACTCTTCAGCTTTTCATACATCTTCCCTTATCAGGAAACTTGGATTTTATACTCCTGATCTCCACCATCTTGATTCAGGATCCATTTTTGATCCTTCTCCCCTTCCTCTTGATATAGTTCCTCCGGTCAGTTTTCAGTCTTACACTCTTCAGCTTTTCATATATCTTCCCTTATCAGGAAACTTGGATTTTATACTCCTGATCTCCACCATCCTGATTTAAGATCCATTTTTGATCCTTCTCCCCTTCCTCTTGATACAATTCCTCTGGTCAGTTATGTTCCTGCTACTAATGTAGCTTCTACCTCTTCTGTACTAGCTAGAGGCAGGACATATGTCAGACACAAAGGACAAGGCCGTTGTGTTCCATCGAGACCTACTCGGACCCGTTTCTCCGATCTCCGCCGATGTGGCCACGATCCCGAGCTTTTACTGATACAGGATCGATTGAGATTGGATCCTCTGATGAGGACCACTCTTCTTAGGACTGTATTTATGTTTAGATAATTTATATTTCAGCACTCTTGTATGCATTTATGTTTATTTACTATCCTGTATCTTTACTTGTATCAATGTATGAAGTGTACTTTAATGAATGCAATCTTTTAATATATATCAATGTTTTATCCTTGGAATTGTATTGCTAAATTTTTGTAATGTTTTCATCCTTCCCTCTACTCTAACCTTTTTTAATGATGACAAAAAGGGGAAGAATTAAGTGAGAAATAAGGGAGAGAGATAAAAAAAAGAAAAGAGAGAGATAGATAGGAGAGATAAGTAAAAGAGATATGTATAAGAGTTAACAATGAGAAAAAAATGAATGTAAAAAGAAAAGTGCAATGAGTGAGGGGGAGTAATCCTTCCTTTGCTATTTTGTATAAATTAGTTTGCTAAAATCTTTAAATTTAGCTTTTCGTTTATGAAAACTTATTTAAAATCACTTTTTCAAATCATCTTTTGAGGGAGAGTATTTTTACTCTTCAATCTTTTATTCAAAAATCTCTTTTTGATTACATTCACTATTGCTCTATGATGAATTTCTTATCTTAAAGCATGTTTTATCTCTGATACTTATTTAGAGTATCATGATACTTCAAATTATTTTTAGCTCTGATACTCTTATGGTTCTAATTCAATTCAAATACGCTTTTAGACTTTTCTCTTTACTATAATACAAAATGCAATAAGCCTTATGTAAATTGAAAATTCTTTTAAAGCTTATTATATGAATTATACTTAAAGGTTTTGTCATCATCAAAAAGGGAAAGATTGTTAACTCCATTATTGATTTTGATGATAAGCAAAATACTTAAGTATAAGTTGAGTACTAACATGTTCCTTAAAGTGTGTTTAATAGAAAAAGGTACTCATCAAAACAGCTAAATTGGATTGCTTGTCAAATGATGAAGAAACCATTCCTGTGAATGAAAGATCAGTTATTAATGGACTTAAGCACTTGAGAAATGCTTGAAAGGACTTAAAGAGTTCAGCTCAAAAAGGTTTCAGCAGAGTTTCAATGATTTTTGAAGAAATCTCAGTAAGTGTCGACTCAAAGTATCGACTCACAATTCAAATATCGACTTTTGGCAGTATAAGTGTCGACTCAAGTTGACACGCGGAAAGAGTTTCAGATGGCACGACTGAAGTATCGACTCATGCACTCAAGTGTCGACTCAAGTGTCAACTCAAGGATTGACTCAAGGCCTGAGAAAATTTTTTTATAGAACATGCTGAAGTTGAAGACTTGCCTGAAGTGTCGACTCATGAATATCAAGTGTCGACTCACCTGAAGAAGTGTCGACTCACTGAGAATTCCAAAGAACTTCTATGAAGAATTTTGAACTAGGTGTCGACTCATGGGACTTAAGTGTCGATCCTAATTGTCAACTCACAGCTTGAAGTGTCGACACTTGGAGTTCTGGGAACAGTAACGATAGTTTTTCAAACACAATACTCGACCCTCTTGGCTCATAATGACTAGTTTTTCGTGTCTAACAGTCATAAACCATCTTTAAGACCTTGGGATGGTATTTAAGTGATTTGAATTCAAGAAAATTAAAAGAAGAAATATAAGAAAGAAGAGTATAAGTGAAAACAAAAGAAAAGAAGAGAAAAGCAAGTGCATTCACTCTCATTCATTGAGATCAACTACTTTCAAGCAAAAAGAAGTCTCCAAGCATTCAAAGCTATCAAGAAGCATTCAAGTCCAACACTTTTGAGCATTGATTGAGGCTTTATCAAGTTCAAGACAAGCAACTTCTCCAAGCTTCAAAGAGATATCAGCTTTATATTAGAAAGCTTTTCTTGTTGCTTTACTTTATCTCATATCTTTGTTGTAAAGGTTTTTGGTGAGCCTAAGAACAAAACCAAGAAAGTTTTTGGTTAGCCTAGTTGAAAACCAAGGAGGTTTTTGGTTAGCCTAGTTGAAAACCAAAGAGATTTTTGGTTAGCCTAGTTGAAAACCAAGAAGGTTTTTGGTTAGCCTAGTTGAAAACCAAGGAGATTTTTGATAAGCCTAGTTGAAAATCAAGGAGGTTATTGGTTAGCCTTTGAAAACCAAGAGATTTTTTTTTGTGAGCCTTGTAAAAACTAAAAGAAAATTTTGATTATTGAGCCCGGAAAACTAATCGCTGTAATCGTAGGAGATTATAGTGAATTTCCAAGTGGACCTTAGGGAGTGGATGTAGGTGCATTGGAAAGCACCGAACCACTATACTTGGCTTGTGTTTGTGATTGTCTATTACTTTCTTTACTTGCTCTTATATTTGTTGCATTTATATTTTCGCTGTATACTCTTCAAGAGCATATACTTTCACCTCACACTAGCACTTGATTAGACATTTGTATTGGCACACATTCTTGCAAGTAATTTTTAGAAATCCAATTCACCCTCCCTCTTGGGTTGCTTATTGGGCAATAGTAAGGATCATTAATATGTAGCAAAAGTATAATTATATTTATTTTAAATCTTTCATATATTTAAAGTACATAATTTTTATATACAAGTTTGGTTCCTTGAGTATAGCACCTTAAGAGCCCCAACGCATCCAAATAAATTACCTAGGCTATTAAAGTGGTATGACAGCTAATTGAAGACAAAATGTTCAGCTTGCAAACTTGCAGCCTCATGAGTTAGTAACATAATCCATTATTTCATAAACGTAATGAATAATATATCATTATTATTAATATAAAGTTATTTTGTTACTGTTCTTGGCTTACAAGTGGAGGGAGCTATTGAGCTTATGATAATGGAATAATGGCTTATCATTAAAGAAACAGTAGCATCCCCAGAATCCAAAAATAGTTGTGCAAGCTGTGTATATTTGAAGAATGAAGTAGAAGATATAAAGAAAAGGCTTGCCATAGTTGAAACCCTCCTCAGTTCATTGGTAAAAAAAGATAGCAATGCCAATAAAGAAGGGCACAAAGAGGTGCAGGAAGATGATATTAGGATGAGATGGAAGTCATGGGGCACCATCAACCAATGATGGAGAAAAAAGCTTGACACCCCTGTGACTGAGGTTGAACATAGGAAAGAGAAAAAATTGAAGGACACCCCTGTGAGTGAGGATGCTGAGGGAGAGAACTCTAGTTCTTTCATTTATCAAGAGGGTGAAAAACCAACCTAGACTGTAGAAGGCCTTACAAATGACAACAGATTTTGCTTTTAAAACAAGCCAACCTAAAAAAAAAATAAAGATAGTGGGCACATCTCAGTCTGATAAATTAAATTTGAATATTCATTTGAAGATGATAAAAATTTGATCAAAAACTTTTTGAAAGAAAAGATCAACTTTTAAGTTATATTATTTTTTTCTATCATGTATGCTATTTTATGGTCAAAAATATATAATATCCTTTATGTTTATTAAATTCAAAGAGGTCATCTACACTAATAAATTTGGAGGCACCATCACAAGAAAAAGTATTTTCAATCTGCTAAAAAATGACATGATAGTTGATGATGTAAGTAATGGAGTATCACTTTATTTTATTCTTATTCTTTATGTATGTTATCATATATTTTTTAATAATTTTTATATTGATTTTCAGAATTGTTTGAAATCATGTTACTTATAATTAATTACTATATATTGTATTACCAGATAATTGATACCAGACAGGAGTTCATTAAAAATAACTGGATAGAGCATTTAGAAAGATATCATAAGTGTATAATTGTACCTGTAATGACCTCTGGCATGTGCCTGATATCAGTATCACCGTTTCAAGAATTTGCTGGAATAGCCGGAACTATGATATTTGATGGAGCCAGTAATCAAGATAAGAAGGAATTTCAGTTTCTGTTCACTACAATCAACTCAAATAATTCTCATTAGCACTTGGTTGCGGTTGACATACAAACAAAGGTACTGATACATCTAAATTCAATAAAATACAATTCCAGGTACAAAACGAATGCAAGAAAGTAGCACAATATACTCATGCCAATGTTTTATATATTCTGTGATAATGCTGAGGAAAAATAATTGGTCCATGATAGAGATTACTGAATGCCCTTCCCAACCTGCAGGATACTAGACTATAGGGTTGTATTGCTTGAAATACTTGAAATTTCTTGCTCGCAGGGATAAGCCTGATAGTTGAGATTTCACAGAAAAAGATATAAGTGTCTACCGGTTCCAGTTAGCAATTATATTATTAAGAAAGATCCTAAATCAGAAGATTGATAGTGCTACTAAAACTTAGCATGTAAAAGCAAATTTTGTTTAATGTACTTATTCTCTTCGATTCATGCATTTCTGTAATATGTTACAGAATTTTGTAAGTTAATTAATGTTTATATTTTAAGTATCATTTCCAAAAAAAAATTTATAATTTATTTAAATAATAATATTTTAAATATCATTTTCTCATCACATGAAATTTTTGTATTTTTGATGTTATGTTTACTTCCAGAATGTCAAATTTCTTCATTGTTGTGATAATGTTATGAATGAATATCATATTTCTTAACAAGATGTCATAGTTTTTCAATTTGAATGTCATAACTATATATTTAGGATGTTGTAATCATATTTCAATATTTACTTAAACTTTATTTGTTAGAAGTTTATCATGACATTATAAGAGTTTTAATTCAGACCATATGTGACATATATTATAGGCAGAAGAAGTTAGAAACTTTGATATTATAATTTTTTGTAAGAATGTCGTAGTTTTTAAACTGGAATGTTGTAATACTATTTTGGCCAATTTGAGTAATCATCTAGTATCTATGATAATTTTATGATACTTTGAGAGTCATAAACTAAGCCACGGATGATATGAATTATAGGTGGAAGGGGTTAGAAACTTTTATTTTACAATTTCTGTATGAGTGTCATAGTTTTTTAACTAGGATATCGTAGTTTTTGAACTTGGATGTCGTAATATTGTTTCGGATTATTTGATTAATCTTATGCATCCATGACAATTTTTGACACTCTGAAAGTTATAAACCAAGCCACGGATGATATATATTATAGGTAGAAGGGATTAGAAAGTTTTATTTAATACTAGAAAAAAATATTTCTTAAAAAAAAGTTTTCAAGGAACGACATTCTAGTTCAGAAATTATGACATCCTAGTTAAAAGATTATAATACCTGATCATAAAATATGAAACTAAATATATTAACCCATACTACTATGAGAACTTATCATTTATGGATTGAGTTATGACTCCTACCATGTCATAACATACTACAGATACAAAAAGATCATAAATATATGCTAAAACAGTATTATGACATTCTAGTTTAAAAATTATGATATCCTAATTAAAAAACTACGATATTCCTGTACAAAATCATAAACCAGATCCATAACAGAAATATTTCAGTATGCATTGTTGATATATGACACCCATATTATAATAAAATGCTTATGAGAAAACTTTAATATCAAAAACTTCGAAACATGAACAACTCCGTACAAAACAGAAAATAAAAGCTTTTGTCCTCCATTATAGAGCATTCAACCATGCATTGACTTGAATAAGATTGTTAGATTATGATAAAAAAATCAGGAGAGAAAATTATTTATAATTTTTTTTCAAGGAACGACATCCTAATTCGAAAGTTACGACAAAGATTATGATACCTGATTATAAAATATAAAACTAAATATATTAACCCATACTACCAGGAGAACCTATCGCTTATGGACTGAGTTATAACTCTTAGAATGTCATAACATGCTACAGATACTAAAGGATGATAATAATATACTGAAACAGTATTACGACATCCCAATTCAAAAACTATGACATTTAGTTATAAAATTATGATATCCATGCAAAAAATATGAAATTATATTTATTATCCCCTCCTACAAAAAAACTTATCACCTATGAACTGAGTTATGACTCCCAAAATGTCATAAAATTTCATGAATGCTAAAGAAATATTATATGATTTCCTACATCATCAACTTTCTCTAACTATCAAAACAGTTGATGTAATAAAAAAATTATAAAAAAAAAACTAAATAATATTCTATAAAGACTTGGTTTGCTTCTCGTTGAAGATAACATTTTGCCTTGAAATTATAAAATTTTCGATAGCTTATTCAACCTCGAACCAAAATAGAGTAATTTTTTAGAACGAGAAAAAATCTTATATTAACATTCGAAAGTTGATTCTTATGACAACTTTTAGAATATATTTCAGAACGATGAAGATTCTTCCTTCAACCTTTGACTTTTCTCTGAATCAAAATCAAAGCATCTTTCAAACTGAAACATTTAGCTAGAAATACTGGGAACAATATTTTAGATTTATCAAAATTCAAGCAAGATAGCGAAAAAAAATAGACCGGAGGAAACGAGTATTTTGATCTACACAAATTTTAAACAAAATTGAACGGTAATTAATAAACATCATACTTAACTTTTAATCTATTATACGCCTCATCCTGTCAAGCCAGTTAGGATACACATGGATCAATAAAAAATAGCGATGCAGGCCATGTTGAATTTCTTGCACCATGTGCGGTACACAAAGACTTACTTAAGGGGCAAGAGATAAGGAGATGATCAACCATTCCATGCCACCATTATAAAGAACGCAATTGCCACGATCTCTGGAAAGTTTTCTCTGCTAGGCAAACAGTTGTTTAACTCATTTAACAGAGCATGCCAATAAGCCCTTGACATTTGATGGGGCTTTGAGATTTCAGATGACATATGTCAGAGGCTATTTGATCCCATTTGAATGAGAAAAGACTAGAGAGGCAGAAGAGAACTCTCCATTGCTTGGGCAATCTTTGTTTCTTTGGTCACCATAAAGGAAATGAATATTGTTGGCTGATCCTCTGCAATTCACCTACCATCTCTTGCAATATAACTGGTTTACATATTACACCATGCATCCCATCCTGAAGGCATTTCTCCCTGGCATTCCCATCAGTGTCAGGAGTGAGTGCGACAATCAGTGCCCCGTTTTCTGTGCATATTTTTTTGATGTGAGCAGAATGTTCATGTCGGTCTTCTTCAAAAATTTGCATGTCAATAAGTAGCAGGTGGAACTGGTTTCTCTTCAAATACAGCATCTCCAAGCAGTGGTACCTAGAAGACACAATGGATAACTGACACCCAAATTTTCCAAGAAACTTTCTGGTGAGATATACATTGTAACAATCATCGTCCACAAGGAGAATCTTCATTCCTTTGAATGGGCACCTGGTAACCTCAATATCCATATATGTTGGCCAAACAAATCCTTTCCCTGACTGCTGATGTTGTAATCTGATTAGCAATTTCATATTTTTCTGCAGACTTGCTGTTGTGCTGGAAACTGAAATCCTCCCGTGCATGAGCTGCACATATGGATCAAGGTCAATATTATATCATAATCTGATGGCAGAAGCACTTCAAATTGAGCAATGAAAAGATTCAAAGCTTTAAAAGAATATCATCATATAGAACTGGAGCTGCAGATGAAAGAACTGGAAAAGGGAATACAGCTACCAAAATGTTACCGAGTTACTTCTAACCGTATGCTGAAGGGAGCAATTTATAGTTCTCTAAGCCCATGAAGTGTTGATATAAAGAATACATGGTTCCAATCAGTTCCCATAAGAAACTCCTCCCTTGCATCTAAATGACATATCATTTAAGCTTTGTGCATTTATTTGTTCTAGCGAATATGTAGGATATTTAAAAGCAAGAGGCAAATTCTGAACTTTTTCCAAGATGCGGAGAAATATATCAAAGTCCCAATTTATCAATTATTAAAAAGCAGGGTGTGTTCCATTTTCAAGCCAAGAGTGTAAGAGCCTACCAGCTTTTGCATTTTTTTTTATCAAGAAAACTGGAAAAGAGAGTCCTGCATGTGTCACTTTTGATTGTTACAACTGTTATCCATGGTTTAAGAGTCCAAGGCTGGTTGCACCTCGGACCCGTCTTTCATCCCAGTGTCATGATTCTCTACATGAATCACTTCTAATGTCCCATCTTTTTATCGCATGGAATGGCCTGGAGCCTTGAAGACCATGCATGAGCATTGATAAGACTCTTAGAGTCTTGATGCAAAGTCCAGTGTTAATGAGAGCATAGTACAATTGTCAAGATATGCATGGCACATGCATGGAGGACAACCACATGGTACAGTTGTTGGTGTGAATGAGTTATACTGCATGAACTTCCAGAAGTTAGCAACATATGCCTTTTTGAGTAGAGTGATGAGCATAGATCAGGTAGTAGGAGGCACAACACTTGATGCAGAATATGGGATATAATGTAGTTTCTTCTAGCAAATTTGTAATACAGGTGACCAAAATCCTGACAAGGTGAAGGATTAATCATTTGAAAATGAATTGTTTAATCTGGGATTAAGGGCTGTCAGTAACTATCCTACAGAGGTATCCTAATTTGGTCTCGACTACTTGTATCCTCATATTAATTGTGTAGCTTCTTTTTGTTAATGGTTACTTTCTTTGTGAGACAATGATAATTCTTAGGTTGTTCCAAAATACTAACAGGACAAAGTTATCCTATTTCTTAGACAAGGAGATCACCAATGGCAATAGAAATGGTGAAATTCTGATGTTAAAAGAAAAGCCCAGATATAATCATGAAGGGTCTATAGCAATACAATCATGGTCTATAGCAATTTGAGATTCAGAATGTCATAAGATTTTGATATTGGAGAAATTAATGTATATAATTCAGGTTTGAACCTGATTTCAATCTTTTAGTAAATCTATCCCAATATCATAAAAATAAAGCAGTAGAATTATAAAAAAAGAGACTATATGCGAAAATAAACTGAACTTCAGATCAAATAGTCCTCTTTTTTTAAAAAAATCGACCTGAAGAAAAAGGGAAGATCGAACTTCAGGATCTCGCTGTGCTTACCTTGAGTGTCCCCTCTTACTAGTATTTATAATGGCTGGTCCAGCACGTGGTTTGATCTAAGACGGCCCTCCGTCCATAAACGTAGGCGGTTGTCGAGAGGTACCGGCCATGCTGGAGGCGTTACAGTTGGAGTTAATGACCACGTGGCCACTTCGATGTAGTTATGATCGGGAGGTGATGGCTAGGTAGTTGATCGTAACCGTCGAACACACGTTCGCGTGGGTTTGAGGTTGGTCGGAAATTTGCCTTCGGGCCTCTTCTTCAGGAGGGACCGCTGCTGGACTGGAGAGGTGTCTCCGTCCTGTTTTTTCTGGGATAGTCCGAAGACACCTCTGCTATTCGTGGCGGAGCGTTCTTTTCAGGGTGAATTGTAGGGTGGAGTCGGCGTCGTCTTCGGACCGTTCTCCTTCGGGCCGGTGTCTTCGACTAAGGCCGAAGACCGGTCTATGATGTGGTGGACACCATGTCGTCGCTTCGCCCATTCACTTAGCTTCCTCTGGGCGCTCCGGTTCGAAGTGTCTGGTTCGGAAAGGGTTGCGTGAGCGGTCGAACCGGCAGCTGATCCATGCTTGAACCGACATATCCTAACAGTTGCCCCCCACTTTCAGTTTTCGAGACGGTAATTTGCCTCGAAGAGTGAGAGTATCGCTGAATTGTCATTTTCTTCTGGGGGAAGGTGCAGCCAATGATGGTAAAATCTCTAGTTTGGTTGCTTGCCATAACTGCCGGCTAATTCAAAGATCAAGTTGAGGACAGTTGTCGTTCCCTAACTGGAGTGAAAAAGGAAAGGGTCAGTCGAGAGGTCGCTTCCCTTTTCCTCCGTTGCAGTGGTTCAGTCAATCTTTTCATTGGGATTTAGGTGGAGGACGTGGCCTCTTCCTGTCCCTTGGAAAAGACATGGGCTTCATCTCTGCCATCGATTGGAATCACGTGGATCATGACTTTTGGTTCCTCGTGTCAAATCAGCTTGGGGCCATTTGGGGCTTTGTATCCGTCTCCAGTGTCCATATACGTGGCGAACTCAGAGGGAGGTGGTCTCTCCCTTCGAGGATGTGTCCTAGACGCTTCTTGTTCCTTTACGAGGGAAAAGGGAGAACTGGTTAAGGAAGCTTCTCTACCTTTGTTTACTTTTACCTTTTGCTCATCTTTTCTTGCTTCCAGCCCTCAGTCTCTTCCGTAGGTAGGATTCTTCTGCTCCTTCCCTGTTTCTTTTTCCCACCATGGTCAAGTCCGTAGGAGTTCGTGTTGCCAGTGGGGGGAGGTTGGGCCTTCCGGTGCTGGTGATGAGGTTAGACCGGAACTAGTCCCTAGTTCCATTTCGTTCAGGAAGATAGCCCACCTTCGAGAGCGTTACCATGTTCCCGAAGGATTCCTTTGGTACTCCCGAAGCCTGAAGAGTGAGTGAATAGGCCTCCCGCTGGGCGCATCGTTGTATATGAAGATCACTTAAAGGCTGGTCTTCGCTTCTCGATGCACCCTTTCTTCGTCAAGGTCTTTCATATGTATCAGATTGTGCCCGTACAGTTGACTCCGAATAGTATTCGGAATATATGTGCATTACTGGTCCAGTGTCACATGGCTAACGTGAGACCTGGAATCAATTTATTCACTTCTCTCTTTGTTTTGAAGAGGGATTTCCATGGCCACGGATGGTAGGTTATTGGTCCTTGTCCTGGCCGCAAAATAATGAAGGACATGCCCAGTGCCATCCATGGGTGGAAATCCAATTTTGTCTGTCCCCTCCGCTCAACCATGGGATTTCAACAGTGAGTAGAGGGAGCCTCGTTTGGAAGCCAATGCTAGGAAGAAGGTTCTAGCGGCCGACCAACCTGACTACGCTTTATTGTCTAGTTTGGAGGCCATTTCCATCCGAGGCTGTTAGAGGAAAAGAATCTCTACATTGCAGGGATCAACGAGTTTCCCATATTAGGTACAAGCGGTAGAGGTCATTGGCTTTTCCCTTTTGGCAGCTCTGTTGTCAAGCTAATTTTGAAATGTGTTTTTGTTTACAGGTAGCAAGATAAGGCTTGATTTGGGCTGGCTTCGTCAATCTGCCAAGAGGAAGACAGCTCAGGCTTCTCCTTCGGGATCAGAGATCCGGAAGGTTTAGGGGATATCCTAGTAGAAGTGCTTCGTCTTCCAAAGGAATGTCTGGAGGGGACGGAATACCGATGGTGGAGGCTTCGGCAAGGTATCTGCCGGCTGAGTCCTTGCCAAGGGCCGACTTTCCGATTCAGATCAGGGGGAGCCCGTCTCCGGCAGCTGACATACCATCACCTTGCCCCCCTACGATGGACAGAGACAAGGCGCCACAAGTCGAGGAGTCTGTGTGGAGGACTCCTCTGGGCAGGGGTCGCCCTGCAGATCCCTTGGAGTTCTCCATTGTAGGGGGTCTCGCTATCCCTGCCGTGGCTAGGTGGGTACTAAAGGACGTTTTGCTGCCCCACGATTTGGCAGTCATCAGGGTCGGAGCCTCGCCAAGGTGTCCGATTCCCCCTTTTCTTCTTTGCTGCAGGTAGGGCAGTCGTCGTTTCTTTTGTCTCCAACGGGTCATTTAGGTCATGACCGATCTTACGCTTCATTTTGTTGGTGCAGCTGCTCTACGACGTCACATTCCTAGATGAGGGTCTGGGGAGCGTCGACAGCATCCTTCATGGCTTGAAGGAGGAGCTTCAGGTGGCCAAGCCGAAAGGGAGGTGGCCGAAGAACTGAAGTTGTCTATGGAGTACTCACCCGTAGAAACATCGAAGTTCAGTACCTGAAGGGCGAGCTGAAGAAGGCTCAGCTGAAGATCTCTGAGCAGGAGGTGAAGCTGAGGAAGAAGAAGAAACAGGTCCATTCCTTGGAACATTCTGCCAAGGAAAACCAGAAGAAGGTGAAGACCTGGTCAAGATGACTGAGGAGGCGATTAGAAGGGCCGAAGAGGTAACTTCGAAGGCCGAAGAAGCGACTCTGAAGGCCGAAGCGGCTATGAAGGAGTCCGAAGCCTTGAAAGAGCAGGCAGCCAAAGCAGTCGAAGACTTTAAAAAGTCTTCGCAGTTCAAGAAGGAGGTAACTGAAGCAAGCCCGTTTAGTTATCAGTATGGCTTCAACGACGGACTCGCTAGGGTTGGTGAAGTCTTCCCTGATCTCGACCTCTCTGGCATCCTGGCATATAAGATTGAGGAAGAGGAAGAGGAAGAGGAAGAGATCGCGGCCCCCGCTGAGGCTGAAGAGGTACCGGGCCAAAATGAAGAAGTCCCGGTCGTAGCCGAAGAGTTGGTCATGGCTGATCCGGCAATCTCGGCCCAAATTGAAGAGGCTCAGGCTGAAGAGACCTTGGCTTTGACCCAGATTGAGATCCTTTTTGTTCAAATCGAGGAGATCCTCTGTTCCGCTAACCCGAGGGCTTCTCCGGCGGGTTCGTAGGGCCCGATAGGCTTCGAGCCTTGTATTTCTTGTTAAAAGGAACGACATGTAATTGACAGTTTCTTTCAGATTAATGAATGTCTTCTCTTCCTCCCAGTAAATGATAATATCTAAATTGGAATGTCTAAAAAATCTTCCAAGTATCGAGTCTTCGGATTTGGCTTTGGCAAGGCCATTGACCTCGATGACGAGTTGAGCCATATGATTCTTCACTGAGTCGACTCTTTCTGAATATGGGTTTATCCCTTAGACTTTAGGATTCATAGTTAGGGAATTCTATATCCAAGGGAAACTTTTGGTTCACCGGGGATTTAGCAGCCATCATGCTGTCACTGGGGAGAGAATTGTTGCGTGGGTCACGGAATCATGGCGATCGGAGTCATGCGAGCTGCATTCGCAAAGGACCAGCATGGTTGCAACCTTTTAGTGGTCCCATCCAACATGCAATAGTTCCCTCCAGTGGTCCCCTCCAGCATGCGGATCAAGGCCTTCGCTGATTAGGGCAATCGTGCGTAGCACGATTAGAGGCTTATTGGAACTAGGAGCGTTTGACCTGAGCCTTCAATAGTCTTGGTATAAGAGAAGGGTTCTCATGGGTTGAATTTTATCCGCTCCTGGCCAAGCTGCTTTCAACACCATTTCGTCTCCCTTTCCCCACGCCACTCGGGGGCTTATCGTGGCATGAGGCCAGATGTAGCATAGCTTAGGCAGGCGGCGAGGAGGAGGCTAGTGAGGGGCCTTCCGGTGAGGAGATCGGACCGGCGGCGGAGGTATATCTCGGCGTTGCTGCGCGCTCAGGTTGGGAGCAATACCCTAGTCGAAATAGGTTCTTCCTCAGGGGGAAGTAGGCCTCTCCAGGGAGATCGTATTGGCTGGGCCATCTGGGAGGTCAAGTTCGTCAAGCGCTAGCGGGATTCCCCCGTGCACCAAAGATATTAAACCCGCAATTCCGATCGTGGAGGAGAGGAGTCCTGTGGGGTGCGATGCATCCGCTGTTGGAACTGAGAGGCGAGGGTCTAGGGACCCTTTCTCTGCCATCCTTCCCGGGATACAACAGGTGAATTTTGACATGTATGTTGTACGTCTGAGCATACTAGACAGACTGACCGCGTATGCGCTCCTCTTTGGCAGGTTTCTCGGAGCCTTTCCTTCCTGGAGAAAAGTGTTCGTGAGTCTATCAGCTTCAGCCAAGATCTCCGAAGTCAGGTGGCTTCAGCCGTAGTCGAGAAAGATGTTGCCGAAAGACTCCGGGCTACCGCAGAAGAGAAGTTGGGCAAGGTTGTTGCCTCCAACGATGTCCTGAAAAGATAACTGAGGATGCTTGAGGCGCAAGCGGCTAATGTGGTGGCCAATCTGAAGAAGAAGAGAAGAAATGTGATCTCTCTTGAGTTATTGTTGAGAGAATGTTTTCGGGACACTGAGGGACTGAAAACCCAAAAGGCCGAGCTGGAAAAGAAGATTGGCGGGATGGAGACGGATCTCTTAGCAGCCAATCAGAGGGTGGTACAGGCCAGGGAGAGATCTTCCCATACCATCGAGGCTTACAAGAGCTCCGAGGCCTTTAAAGATGAAGTGCACGAGGCTGTAGTGACAAGTTATCTCCTTGATCATGCCGACTGCCTGGGCAAAGTTAAGAAGCTTTACCCCAGTTTGGACTTCTCTTTAGCTGCTGTTCCGGGAGATGGAGCTGAGGAAATAGAGGTTCCAGCCGAAGAGACATCGGCACACAGGGTTAGGGATGGCAACGGGTTGGGTCACCCAAAACCCATACCCACCCCGTTAAAAAATTATCCGTCCCATACCCGTCCCGGGTCGGGTCGGGTCGGGTATAAAAAAATCACGGGTGGATCGGGTCGGGTATACCCGGTCTCATAAAACTTTGTTTATTTAAAAGCTAAACGGGTCTGGTCGAGTCGGGTCGGGTATATCCATCCCATATCCTATTTACTTAAATATTTTATAAACATATTTTTTTATATATATAAACGGGTCGGGTTCGGGTCGGGGCGTACTACTACCCGTACCCGACCCAAACTCGAGTCGGGTTTTTTTTATATAACCCATATCCGTTTATAAATTAGGCGGGTCGGGTTTTACCCGTCCCATTAGGGTTGGGCTTTCCTTTGCGCTCATCGAGTATACCGATATGGTGAGTGGATCAGACCCACCTTTGCGCTTTTGGTCGATTTCGTCGGATGGACTACTGAGACCACCTTGCGCCACCGGCAAGGTAGGCTGTCTAAACTCATTCTCAAACGGACCTTTATGAAAGTCTCTCTTGATGGGAATGTTCATTAATAATACTTGCAGAGATTTTGTACATTCAAAGGCTGAGGTAGCATAAGCCATCCAAGGTCTCGAGTCAATATGTTCCTGGACGTACGACTTCCTTGATTCGGTAAGGTCCTTCCTAGTTGGGAAAGAGTTTGCCTTGTTTCGTCGGCCTAGATACTTCAGTTCTCCGTGGCACCAAGTCTTCAGGGCGAAAGGTTCGCTCTTTCACCCGGGAGTTGTAATATTTAGCAACCCTTTGTTGGTATGCTGCCATCTTCATTTGAGCCTAAAGTCTGGTGCCTTGCAGTAGGTCCAAGTCCGCCCTTCTGCGTTCGGAATTTTCGGGTTCTTCGTACTTGTCAATCCTCAAAGATTGCAAAGTAACTTCGATAGGGAGGACTGCCTCAGTGCCATACGCCAGATTGAATGGGGACTCGCCAATAGCTGTTCTAGGGGTCGTCTGATATGCCCAAAGAATGGAGTTCAGTTTTTTGGCCCAAAGTCCCTTGGCGTCGTTCAGTCGGGGTCTTCAGACAATGGAGAATGGTCCGATTTGTCACTTTGGCTTCCCCAATAGATTGCGGGTGGCCGACAGATGTCGGCTTGTGGAGCACATGGTACCGAGCACAGAAGTCTTGAACTTGGGATTGTCAAATTTCTCCCGTTATTGGTGATTATAGTATGTGAAATTCCGAACCGTAAAATGATGAAGTTCTTAATGAAACTTTCGACTTTCCTTTTATGATGTGAGCCAATGGTTCAGCCTCGATCCACTTGGTTAAGTAGTCGATGGCAACGATGAGAAATTTTCTTTGCCCAGACGCTGGTGGGAATGGACCAAGAATGTCCATGCCCCACTGAGCGAAGGACCAGGGAGCCGTCAGTTGAATCAGCTGGCTTGCTGGCTGTCTTTGGACATTCACGTACCTCGGCACTGGTTACATCTTCGAACATAGTCAGCTGAATCCTTTGAATAGTGGGCCAATAGTAACCCAGGCGTATTATTTTATACGCCAGAGATCTATCCCCAGATGGTCTCCGCATATGCCTTCATGGACTTCTTTTAGACATAGTCGACGTCCGATGGCCCTAAACATTTCAGCAAAGGTTGAGTGAATGATCTCTTGTACAGGGTCCCGTCCAAGGTAAGGTACTGAGATGCCATCCAGCGGGTCTTCTTGGCCTCTGTCTTATCCTCCGGTAACTAGGGATGGCAATTTTTCTCGATCCGATGGGTATCCGACCCGACCCGACCCTAATGGGACGGGTAAAACCCGACCCGCCTAATTTATAAACGGATATGGATTATATAAAAAAAATCCGACTCGGGTTCGGGTCAGGTACGAGTAGTAGTACGCCCCGACACGAACCCAACCCGTTTATATATAAAAAAAAATATTTATAAAATATTTAAGTAAATAGGATATGAGACGGATATACCCGACCCGACTCGACCCGTAATTTTTTATACCCGACCCGACCCAAGACGGGTATGGGACGGTTAGTTTTTTAGCGGGGCGGGTATGGATTTTGGGTGACCCGACCCAAACCCGACCCGTTGCCATCCCTACCGGTAACGCACCCTTGTTCAGAAATTTGAGGATGGGATCCATCCAACTGGGCTCGGTCTCGATTTGGTGCACCTTTGAGGCTTTTTTGGCTATGCTTGGAATTTCAAGATGTTCAACGAAGATATGACCAAGGGATTTCGGAATGATGGTAGCGAGCCTAGATAGTGCGTTCGTCCGGGAGTTCTCCGATCGAGACACATGGGTGATTTCAAAGAACTCCAACTGAGAGGATAAGCTCGCACCTTCTCAAAATACTGGATTATTGTAGTATCTCTAGCTTCGAATTCGTCTTTGACTTAGTTCACTACCAGTTGAGAGTTCGAGAAAATCTGAATTCTTTGGATTCCCAAGTTTTCGACGATTCGGAGCCTTACAAGTATGGCTTCGTACTCGGCCTGATTGTTTGAAGTGTGGAAGGAGAATCGGAGTGCGTACTCCACTATATGTCCATCCGGTTCGGCTAGTATGAGGCCTGCTCCATATCCAGTGGAGTTGGAAGCCCCATCTATATGGAGTACCCAGATGGACTCATCTTTCGGAGCGGATCCTTCCTCTCCGACCGATCGTACTCCATCTTCGGGCTTCCAAGTGCACTCAGCTAAGAAGTCAGACAGCACCTGTGCTTTCATAGCCGATCGGGGTTGGAAGCTGATGTCAAACTCACTCAACTTAACTGCCCATTTGACTATCCTTCCCGAAATGTTAGGACAGCGGAGAACAGCTTTAAGGGAGTGGTCGATCAGAACCATGATGGTGTAGACGTGAAAATAGGGCCGCAGTCGCTTTGCCGCAATTACCAATGAGTAGATCAGCTTCTGTATTCCGTAATTATCAATGAGTAGATCAGCTTCTGTATTCTTGAATATCTTATTTCAGCATCGTACAAGATTTTGCTGATGTAGTAGATCGGCTTATGGAGGCCGTCTGTCCCTCTTCGGACGAGAACCGAACTGACTGCTTCGTCCGCAGCAGAGAGGTAGAGGTAGAGAGTCTCTCCTTCAGGTTTGGAGAGCAAGGGTGGGGTCCCCAAATATTTCTTCAATTCCTCGAAGGCAAGGCGGCAATCTTCGATCCATTCGAAGCCTCGGGACTATCGGAGTACTTTGAAGAAGGGGAGACACTTCTCAGCCGACCGGGAAATGAATTTGCTTAAGGAGAAAATCCTTTCCATCAGCTGCTGTACTTCCTTCTTGCAAGAAGGGTGTCTCATATTCCTAAGGGCCTGAATCTTTTCGGGATTTGCCTCGATTCCTCGTTTAGTAACGAGGAACCCAAAGAACTTGCCTGAGATTACTCCGAAGGCATACTTTATTGGGTTCAATTTCATATGGTGGCGTCGTAGGGCTCCGAATGACTCTTCCAGGTCTTTGATGTGGTCTTCTTTGAGGAGGCTTTTGACGATCATGTCGTCGACATAGGCCTCCATATTCCTTTTTAGCTGTTTCTTGAATACCTTATTGATCAGCCTCTGGAACGTCGTCCCAGCATTCTTCAGTCCAAACGGCATCATTTTGTAGTAGAGGCCTTTTTCGGTGACGGATGCCGTCTTTTCTTCATCCTGAGGGTCCATTCGGATCTGATTGTATCCGGAGAAGGCATCCATGAAGCTTAATAGCTGATGGCCCATGGTGGCATCAACTAGTTGGTCGATCTTCGATAGGAAAAAGCTGTCTTTCGGGCAAAGCTTTGTTGAGGTTGTGTAATCAATGCAGATCCTCCACTTACCACTAGCCTTCTTTACCATCACCATGTTGGCCAGCCATTCAGGATAGTACGCCTCCTGAATGAATCCCATCTTGATAAGCTTGTTCACTTCTTCGTCTATTGCTTTCTGCCTATCTGGGACAAAGTTGTTTTTCTTTTGCCGAATCGGCTTGTGTTCAGGCGCAACCTCCAGCCGATGAGTACTTACTTCGACTGGGATCCCAAGCATATCCGAAGTTGACCAGGAGAAAACATCAACATTGTTCCTGAGAAAATAGATCAACCTTGCCTTTGTTTCCTTATCAAGCAGACTTCCGATTTGCACAACCTTGATGGGATCCTCCTTGGTTAACTACACCGGAATGGTCTTTTCCATGGGTTCACCACAGTCCGCGGTTGGATCCCTCGGATCCAATTGATCCAAAGTTGTGGGATCATTGGATTGCTTGCCCTGTATCATTAGGCATTGTCGTGCAGTTCTCTGGTCTCCTTTTGCTTCCCCAACTCCATTCCTGGTGGGAAAATGTACCAGGAGGTGATAAGTTAACACTATGGCCCGAAATTTGTTCAGGGCAGGCCATCCTAGAATCACGTTGTAAGCTGAGGGAGTTCGGACCACGTGAAGTTAATTGGCAGTGTCTTCTGCCGGGATTCGATGTCGAGGGTTACGGGTAGTATCATTTCACCCTCGACATCGACTTGGTTGCCTCCGAAGCCGGTGATCGGCACAAGGGATCTTTGTAGTTTATTTTTAAGCAGGCACATCCAAGAGAACACGTCATAGAGCAAGACGTCTGCGGAGCTTCCATTATCGATTAAAATAGGCCTAACATCATAATTGGCCAAGAGAACCGATATTACAACTGGATCATCATGCGGGAGTTGAACTCCCGCAAGGTCATCGTCGAAGAAGAGTGGCGTTGTTGTCTTTGAGCCATTTCGGGGCATCGTCTTCGGCTCTTTTCCAGTTAGTTGGCCTATGTAGCATTCCCACGTTCCCACTGGTAGGCCTCTGGTTTGGTAGCTCAGCTTCTTCAGGGGCCCTCTAGGAGACTGTGGCCTCCGGTCGAGATCCTTGGCGACCGATGTACCGTCCCAAGTAACCTCTCTTGATGAGATCTTCAATGGCATCCCTGAGTTGGATGCACTCTTCGGTGTCGTGGCCGTGGTCCCGATGAAATCGACAGTATTTGTTCCTGTTCCTCACAGAAGAGGACGCCTTCATGGGACGCGACCGTTGGAGATAGCTTTCTTTTTCTATCTCCATCAGAATCTTCTCTGGGAAGATTGAGGAGGGTGTAAGAGTCGAATCTCCAGCCCGATGCTCTGAGCTTGGAACTTCGTCGCCGATTAGAGTTATTGTTGTTGTTGTTGTTGGAGGGTGCAGGGGGGCCCAGCCCCCTGCTGTTCTTCCTTTTTAAGAGGGATTTCCTTCAGCTAGCCGTCGATTCGCCACTTGCTCCTCAATGTCAGTATATTTCTGAACCCTTGATAAGAGCTCAGCGTAGCTTATGAAAAACTTCGTATCCAAGAAAAAAGTAAGCCTGAACAATCGAAACCCCTTCTTCAGCGCGGACATGACCACGTGCTCATTGAGATTAGGGATCTTGAGCGTAGCCGAGTTGAACCTGGAGATATAGTCTTGCAGGCTTTCTCCCTCGTTCTGATGAAGGAGAAACAGGGTGTCCATATTTCAGGATGTCTTTCAGCAGGTCCTGAAATGCAAGACAAACAATTTTTCTAGTTCGGAGATAAAATCAATGATACCTGGATGTATGCTCGAGGACCACATCCAAGTTGCCTTGTTCAGAGTAGCAGGAAAGGCGAGGCAGTATAGTGTGTTTGAGGCCCCTTGAATCATCATGTGGGCTTTGAAACTGCCCAAATGATCAAGCGGGATAGTGGTGCCATCGTAGGACTCCATCTGAGGAACCCTGAAGTGCCGGGGGATGATTTCGGCCATGACGCGAGAGGTGAACGGAGGGCGTAACTCGTAAGCCACGAGGTCGCCGTGATTCCTCTGGTCCTGAAGCTTGGCAACCTTCGATTCGAGGGCCCTGAACTTTCCTTCGTAATCGGGGCGGGCTTCCCTCGGGAGGTCCTTTTCGGGGGTGGAGTCCTCGAAGGAAGCAGAGAGAGACCGTCTGGGTCTCTTCCCTCTCCGCAGCGAATCAGTTGGCTTTGGGTTTCGAGAGCTTCAACCCTCGGGAGAGCGCCTATCATGGAGGGAAAAGACGGGTAGACCTGTGTTGATGGTCTCCCTTCCTCCTGGATTGATGGCTATGTCTGGATGTGGCTGGTGGATGCCCTACCTGAAGGGCCCTATCTTGGAAATTCCGAACCATAGTCATGAGAGCATTGACTTGATTCAGAAGTGCCTCAAATTGCTGTTGTCCCATGACAAGTGTGGGAGGCGGAATGTCGTTCCCCACCAGGGGGTCGTCCCTTTGAGAGGGAGCGTGACCTCTGCTTGTTGAGGCATTCTGAGTTTTTTCCTTCGCCATTAGAACCTCCTTACACTCCTTTTTCCAAGGAGGGGAGCTAGCAGTAGATGCTTAAACCGTTACCTCCTACCTGGCATGCCAATCTGTTGGCGTAGAATCCCCTTTGACCGGACGGAGATGCTAGATCACAGGTTCTCTCCCTTGGTTCACTTGCAAAATAGGTTCCTGGCCGAATTTTCTCCGGGGGGACACTCCGATGCCTAAGTCAGAGGCGGGTTCCAGCAATAGAATGTAGAGTATTCTGAAGAGGAGGGAGATGGCGAGGAAATGAACTTTTATTTTTCCAGGATCTCGCTGTGCTTACCTTAAGTGTCTCATCTTACCAGTATTTATAATGGATGGTCCAGCACGTGGTTTGGTCTCTCATCCTATGGTTGAGATGGGGACTGATCGACTCCCCTCCGTCCATAACCGTAGGCGGTTGTCAAGAGGTACCGGCCATGCTGGAGGTGTTACAGTTGGGGTTAATGGCCACGTGAACACTTCGATGTAGTTATAATCCAGAGGAGATAGCCAGACAGTTGATCATAACCGTCGAATCCACGTTTGCATGGGTTTGAGGTTGGTCGAAGATTTGTCTTCGGGCCTCTTCTTCAGGAGGGGCCGTTGCTGGACTGGAGAGATCTCCGTCCTGTTTTTTCTGGGATAGTCCAAAGACACCTCTGCTATTCGTGGCGGAGCTGTTCTTTTCAAGATGAATTATAGGATGGAGTCGATGTCGTCTTCGAACTGTTCTCCTTCGGGCCAATGCTTTGGCTAAGATCGAAGATCGGATCTATGATGTGGTGGATACCATGTCGTCGCTTCGTCCATTCACTTAGCTTCCTTTGAATACTCCGATTCGAAGTGTCTGGTTCGGGAGGGATTGCATGAGCGATCGAACCGGTAGCTGATCCATGCTTGAACTGACATATCCTAACATCTCCTAACTCAAAATCCATAAGACAGCATTGTCCTTAAAGAATAAATGATAAGAATGGTCCGAGAGGGATCAAATTCAAGCGAGGTTACAATAAAGAGAGGGGAAAATGCATGACAAACAGTGTCAAACAACTGGATATCCATGCATGAAGCAGAACTGTAATTACCAGCATTCCTTAGTTCTTAATTACCCCTTTCTGATGAAAAGACCACTTCTTTTACAGGGTGAAGCATGCTACAAAAGGTTCAACAGAGCCAAATATATGTCAAGATCTCATTCAATATGAACTTTTATTCTACCATTAGTGGCAAATTATAAGAAATTTAGGGATCAACGAAGTACACAAGCAATGCTATAGTAAAATCGAAACAAGTCAAACACATTCTCTTTCTTCTTTTTTTTAAAAACACAAATAGTCAAACACATTCTTAACCATCGAATAATTACTGAAGCACCAGAGAAAGAAAAGTTCACCTCTGCCAGTTTCCTGCAGAAGGAAAGGCTAATCTGGCGATCACCAGCATCATCTTGGGATTCATTCAAATCAGAGATCTTATCTTCCTTTCCAAAACCGGTTCTGCAAACTTCGAACGTTAATGCAACCATCCCCCGACCCACATTCTTCTTCCCAACTACGTACTTACCATCTGAGCTTCCATCATCGGCAGCATCCTCGATACACACTTGGAGAGAAACGGTCCCATGATCACCAGTGCCCAAAATATTCTCAATCATATATAACAAAACCTGAAGTATTCGCCTCTCATCCCCGAGCACTGGCCCAGGAATACCTCCGGAGACTTGGAATTCAAAGGATACACCTCGGCAAGCACATAAAAACCTCGACACGCTCACAATCTCCTGGACCGCAGACCGAATGTGAAAGGGCAGGGATCTCAGCTCCACTTCACCCCTCTCGAAGCTACTGACATCGGCAGCTTCCTTGATGAGGGAGGACAGGACGAACCCCGCTCTCACCATGGCAAGCTGCTCGGTGTTCAAATTATCCAGCTGCAGTGCTGACAAGAGAGCCGCCACCAAACGGATGGGCCCAACGATCTCTCGAGTCATCACGCTCTGAAGTGACTTCCGGGCTTCTTTGGCCAGTAGTGCTTCGCGGTGGGCTCGGTCGAGAGCCATGTTCTGCACCATGAGCCTTTCCCTCATCAGCAGGGACTCCTCCATGACCGCGGCATGGGAGAGGGCGACGGCCACCTGGTCGGTGACCACTTCAACGACGTCGACCTCGTCGGTCGTCCAGACCCTGTCCCCACCGGTGGGAAGCACGAGGACGAGGATGGCAAACGACTCCTCCACGAGCTCCGGCATACCCTCGTTGAACTTGGACACTCGGAGCAGCGGAACCCGGATCGCGGCCACCGGGCCGACGGGCTCCGACTCAGTGGCTCGAACCAGATTGGAGTTCGGGTCGAGTATCAAGGCCTCCTTTCGTGTGATGATCTCGGCGACGTCGGAGTCGGCGGTGGGGATCGAGACTGTTTGGTCATGGTGGTGGTCGAGACGACGGCGATTGAGGTGGTGGGTAAGGGAGAGGTAATCGGGGGAGGTGGGCATCCAGATGGCGCAGTCGTGGACGGAAAGGGCGTCGGCAAGGTGGACAAGGGCGGTGTCGAGGATGGTGCGGCGGTCTAGGGAGAGGCGGATCTCGGCGGTAAGCAAGCGGACGCGGCAGGTGGCGGCCTCCTGGCGGCGCATACGGCCGAGGTCGTGGCCGAGGTCGCGGGCCTTCTGACGAAGGAGGCCGTCGCGAACGAAGAGGCGGAGGAGCTGGGGGATAATGGGGAGGAGGGTGACGGCGGTGGCGAGGGAGACGATGGCGGTGAGGAGCTTGAGGACGACGAGGGAGAGGAGGAGGAGGAAGGAGTGGGGAGCATAGCTGAGGGTGGCGATCAGGTGGGTGAGGCCGCAGAGGACGATGAAGGCCCCGAACTGGAGGATGAGCCAGCGGAAAGGGAAGATGGCTGAGCACGTGACAAAGTAGAAGAGCTCCAACGGTATCGAGAAGTAGGCGAGGGCGATGAGGAAGTCGCTCACCTTCTGGCATTGGAGGATGTTTTCCAGGGTCCACAGGGAGGTGGGATCATCCTCGCAGCCGCCGCAGCGGGTGAAAGACCACGACGACGACGACGACCGCATGTTGTTCGACGGAATGCCCGAGCGGTGGGCTGCTGGAGGTAGCGATGACAGCCTCGGAGGCACGGCATCTTAGAAAACGACTCAAAAGGAGGGGAGGAGGGTGTTTGGCCTACGTTCAGCGAATCAGGACGGAGTGAAATGGAAGATTTTTTTAAGGAGCCGTTTGAGCGGACACGTTAGGTCCCGAAAATTATTTATTTTAAAAATATAATTATAAAAATAAATTTAATTATATTTAATTGATAAATTTTATTTAAATATATGAAAATTATTATATCATGATGGGGCCAGATCGTTGATGTGGCACGAGGCAGCTGACGTGGCACGAGGTAGCTGACGTGGAGCCCCATCAGACGCCACGACAAGCTTTCAACACGGGCGCCTTCGCTGGGCAGAGCTTTCCTGAAGCAACACCTCTGCCCGCCGAAGCCGAGCTCCATCCTCCGCCAGGTCCATTCCCGCAAGCCCGAACACCTAGACCGGAGCTGAGTCCGAGTCCCCACCCAAGGCGGACCCCTCGGGATCGGGCCCCGTGGTCAAGAGTCGAGCTCAGCCTCCTCCGCCACGAGGTGCCCCTCCGAGCTCACGTCCCCTGGGCTGGGTGGCACCCCGGTGCCGAGCTCGCCTGAAGCCGGGCCCTATGGTCAGGAGTCGAGCTCAGCCTCCTCCGCCACGAGGCGCCCCTCCGCAGCCGAGCTCAGCCCGTCTCCACCCTGCCGAGCAGCACCGAGGCGAGTCCATCGAAGGCGGGCCCTACCCTTCCAGCTCGCCTTCAGTTCAAACCAACGCGCCAGCCGCCAAGGGAGCCATGCCTCCCCTCCGAGGACAGTGACGATACTCCCGAGGGCCGTACGACAACACCAACCATGCCGCAATTAATGCCCACGACGTCACTCCATAAAGAAAGGAAAGCTCAAATCAAGGAGCCATGCCCTCCGCCGATCCGCCGTACAACCGGAGAAAAGACCCTACCGGAGAGCGCGGGTCCCAAGACTGGCGGCCCGTCGATCGAGGCCTTGTTAGGCTCCCAGGAGGGGGACAGGCAGAAGGAATGTCAGAGATTTATGGAAGCTTCCTCAACTGTCAAAACAGGAGAGACGTCCCGTCTACGTCACGGTACCTCGCCGTACACGACAGCGGGGGAGGTCCCAAAGCAAATCAAGGTAGAAAATCCCGCCAGAGTAAGCAAAAGAGGTATCGGCATCTGATCCAGTATCACTACATCCATAGCATACTTCTCAATTCAAGAACACCAGAGGAACCAGAGCAACAGAAGGGAGGAAGGCTAGAGAGGAGGGCAAGACCACCTCGGCCAACACCACTCCCAGCTCGTCCTTCATCTTCCACTCACACTATATTCACTCCTCCTAGCGTAGAGCTCATCCAGAGGGGCTCGACCAGGAGGATCTGTTCCCCTGAATTGTCACTTACTTGACCGTCGGAGTGCCCCCGCCAGAATCCCCGGCCCGGGTCACTGACATTGCTTCCTTGCAGGTCCCGAGGCGCCAGAGACGTTCCCATGCGGGCAGACGCGCGACACCTGACTCCGTCAGTAGCTACGGGCCACGACGATCTTGGCGGCAACATATTGGCGTGCCAGGTAGGGGCACGGACAGATTAAACCACTTGTGATCTAATCCAGTCCCTATTCAAGCAGTCCATTAGAAGGATGGTGACCACTCGGGCAAGGGGAGTCTATCCCAACCATGCGGAGGCATCCCTTTCTCATGGGAACCCGCACGATCCGGAGACGGAGCCGCCTGCCCCGGTTCAACCACCTCCACTGGAAGTTCAGATGACTGCACTCGCTCAGCAGATGCATACTCTCACTGCAGCAGTGCGCCAGCTTCAGCACCAACATCGGTCTTTGGCTACACACCAGCAGTCGGAGACCCCAGCGGCCCACGCCGTAGCACCCCCGCGATAGCCTGCTTTCCATTTCGCAGCTGCGGACCGTGACAGATCTCCGGGGTACCCACCAGACTTCGTTGAAGCGACGCCGGGCCGGGTCCACTGACGAAGAAAGCTGCTCACCGCACCTTGACCGGGGGACATCCATACCCTGTCAGGGTAGGAGGGGCAAGGCCCCTCGTCGTGGGCACCGTGCACCCGCGTCACCTTCCCCACCCCTCTCAGCGGAGGGGTCTACGAATGAAGCCATCAGGCGCA
The DNA here is from genome assembly GCA_021397845.1 of Areca catechu. NCBI lineage: Eukaryota > Viridiplantae > Streptophyta > Magnoliopsida > Arecales > Arecaceae > Areca > Areca catechu. Next base: position 2,630,635 of record CM038050.1, on the reverse strand, counting down.
TGGCGGAGAAGTGCCTGGAGGAGCATGACCGCAAGCTGGTGGAGCTGTCTCACCGGTTCGCCAACTTGCCTGGCTCTACTATTGAGCCAGCGGGCTATGAAGCCCGTCCTCTGTTCTCCCAGGAGATTCAGGTGGAGCCGATTCCCCATCGGTTCCGCATGCCATAGGTGGACCCCTACGACGGGACCACCGACCCCCTGGACCACCTGGAAAGCTACCAGGCCCTCATGAGGGTCCAGGGGGCCACCGACGCTCTGTTGTGCGTCGCCTTCCCTATTACTCTCCGGAAGGCTGCTCGAGTATGGTTCTCCCGTCTCGAGTCGGAAAGCATCAACTCCTTCACCCAGCTGGGGCAGAAGTTCGTGGCACATTTCGATACCTGCCGGAAGATGCCACGCGAGGCGGACAGCCTTTTCTCCATCAGGCAATAGGATCAGGAGCCGCTACGGGATTACGTGGCTCGTTTCAAGGCTACCGCCCTGGAGATCTACTGTTTGGAGGAGCCGGTCGCCATGCTGGCCCTGAAGAGAGGACTCAAGACTTCCCACTTGACATACTCGCTTGACAAAAAGCCTCCAAAGTCTTATTCCGAGCTCCTCATTTGTGCTCAGAAGTACATCCACGCCGAGGAGGCGGAACATACCCGGCGAGAGCTCGACGGGAAGCCTCCGAGGAGGCCCGCGCCCGCCGAGGTGCCCGGGGCATGAAAGCCGGCGCCACCAACTCGGAGCTCCCATCCTGGATCGGGGCCAAGGAGCACTCCCGTCCCTGAAAGGAATCTCACTCCCCTTCTTGCCCTGAGGACGAAGATCCTCATGGAGATCGAGGGCGAGACCTATCTGAGGCGGCCACCGCCATTGAAGCCGTCTGTCACCCATGACAAGTCAAAGTACTGTCGCTTTCATCGCGACCACGGCCACGACACCGAGGAATGCCGCAACCTCAAATGGGAAATTGAGGAGCTCATCAAGAGAGGCTACCTCGGAAGGTATGTGGGGGGCAGATCTCAGCTGGAATCTCAGGCACTCATCACCCTTCCACCAGTCCCGGTGGTCGACAATCGCCCTACGGAGAAGCCGGTGGGGATGATACACTGGGGGACTGGGCGCGCCTCCAAGAAGGCCCGGGGGGGCAGGGAACCCTAAGATTGTACCCCCCTTTATAGGGGAAGGGAGAGATGGAGTGAAAAATGTAAATAATGATGCTGTGGTCGTCGAGATGACGATCGCAAAATATCCTGTAAAATGCATCATTGTAGATAGTGGAAGCTCCACAGATGTACTTTTCTACGATGCTTTCTCCAGGATGAATCTTCTCTCTGCTCAGCTCAAGCCTGTACATACACCCCTCATTGGTTTCACTGGGGATTCTGTGAGGGTGGAGGGGGAGATCACTCTCCCAGTCACTGCCGGGACACCACCTCGGCAGAGTACCGTCATGATGACGTTCACGGTTATTAGGCTTCCTTCGCCTTACAACGTGATCTTGGGCCGACCTGGGCTCAACCTTCTCAACACTGTGGTCTCTACCAAGAGACTGCTCGTGCAATTCCCAACTCTGTGCGGTGTCAGAGAGATGAGGGGTACACCCCAGCCGGTGCAGTACTGCTTCCAAACCCTCCCTGAGGCCTAGGTGCCCGAGGAGGTTCTTAAGCCGGACGAGATCGACCAGCGGGTCCAGGACCCCAAGGAGGCCCAGCCGAGTGCCTACTTCCTTGCCAGCTCGGGGCCGACCTGACAAAGACCGTGCAGATCGAAGCTCAGCTGCCCAAGGAGGAGGAGGGTCCATTGCTGGAATTCCTGCGGGCCAACACAGATGTGTTTGCTTGTACAGCGGCAGACATGCCAGGCATACCCCCTGAAGTCATCACCCACAAGCTCAATGTCGATCCGAGGTGCAAACCTGTTCGGCATAAGAAGAGGAGCTTCGCCCCTGAGAGGCAAGCGGCCGTCAATGAAGAAGTCGAAAAACTTCTGGCCGCCGGCTTCGTTCGAGAAGTGCACTATCGAGCTGGTTGGCTAATGTGGTGATGGTAAAGAAGAATAATGGCAAGTGGAGGATCTGTGTGGACTACACCGACCTCAATAAAGCATGCCGAAGGACAGCTTCCGCTCCCGAGGAGACCAGTTGGTGGACTCCACATCGGGGCATAGGTTGCTTTCCTTCATGGATGCATTCTCGGATATAACCAAATCCGGATGCACCCGAAGGACGAGGAGCATACTGCCTTCATCACTGACCGAGGGACATACTGCTACAGGATGATGCCCTTCGGCCTAAAGAATGCTGGAGCCACGTACCAACTTCTGGTCAACAAGGTCTTCAAAGACCAGATCGGATGGAATGTGCAAGTGTACGTGGATGACATGCTTGTGATGAGCAAGCCAAGCTCGGACCATATCGCCGACCTCGCCGAAGTCCTTCCACAGCCTTCGGAAGCACCAAATGAAGGTCAATCCAGCGAAGTGCACCTTCGGGGTGGCGGCAGGAAAATTTCTCGATTTCATGGTCACCCAAAGGGGCATCGAGGCAAACCCGAAGAAGGTCCAAGCGATCCTCGACATGGAGCACCCAACATCCAAGAAGCAGGTCCAATGCCTGACAGGGAGGATCACAGCCTTAAGCCGATTCATCTCAAGGTCGGTCGATCGCTGCCTCCCTTTCTTCAAGGCATTGGCAAAATGCATGACTTCACCTGGACCGAAGAGTGCAAGACAGCCTTTGAGGAGCTAAAGGAGTTCCTGGCCTCTCCGCCTTTACTGTTGTTGCCCAGATATGGTGCCCAAGAGGGGGGGTGAATTGGGTATTTAAAAAATTTAACGCAATATATGTGCTATCAAGTTTTAAGGTGAAGAGTGATAGTGCTTTAATAATTGTGCAACGGAAGCAATGAAATAAAATGGCAATTAAAGAGCTAAAGAAGTAAAAGAGAAAGGCAATGCAAACACACAAGAAATATAGTGGTTCGGTGCACCTAGCACCTACATCCACTCCCCAAGCTCCACTTGGGAATTTCCACTATAATCTTTAGATTACAGCCGACTTGTTTTACCAGGCTCACAAGTCAAAACCTTACACACTTGTTTTGGCTTCGGGCTAACAAGCAACCCTAGTTGGTTTTATCAATTGGCTCACCAACAAACCTCACTCACTTATTTTGGCTTCGGGCTTACAAGCAACCCTAGTTGGTTTTATCAATTGGCTCACCAACAAACCTCACTCTAGTTTCAAATTCCCTTGAAACTAGCTAAAGACAAAAGAGTATGAAACAATGAATTAAAACTAAACAAACTCCTTTTGAGCAAAAAAAAATTCGTTGAAGCTCTTGATGGAGACTCTTCAAGCCTTTTCCCTTGGAATCTTTGGACCTCACTAAATGCCAAATACTTGAATGTTGGATTCCTCAAAGATGGAGAACTTTTGCTAGGGAATCTCTTGGTTTTCTCACTCTTTTGGCTTGGAAGTGATTGAAGGCTTTGTACTTTGAATCAACACTTTTTCACTTTGTCTCCTTGTCTTTTTTGAAGTTTGGTGGAGGTTAAATACCTCATTCATGCTGAAACAACTCCACAAGACCGTTAGATTCAAAAATATGGCCGTTTATGGCCGTTGGAAATCAAATCAGAAGTTCAGAAAAACTAGCCGTTATGCCATGAGTCGACCTCATGAGTCGACCTCTGGATCAAGTGTCGACCTCATGAGTCGACCTCCAGTAAAATTTAGGCAAAAGTTCAGAATACCATAGTTCTGCCCATTTTGAATTCTCAGGCTATGAGTCGACCTCTGGTGTCGACCTCTGGACAGGTGTTGACCTCTGGTGGTCGACCTCTGAAGCGTGCCACTGAGACTTTGCCGTGCCGGCCATGCTGAACTTTTCTTTTCTTCATGAGTCGACCTCTGGTGGTCGACCTTTGACAAGGTGTCGACCTCTGGGGGTCGACCTCTGGGGTCGACCTCTGATCTGAATTTTTCTGAAACTCTTGAGATATGCGTGCCATGCTTGAGTTTCTTTAAGCCTTTGTTTCTTTTGTCAAATATTTCTTAACAAGAAGGTCCATTATGAAATTTTGATCTTGTCCAAGGTAGAAGAGCTCTTTTCCAAATCAGGTAAACTTAGTTTCATCATTGTCCTTTTGATACTCTTTTTGAATAACCTAAGTCCTGAAACTTTATCTTGAGATTAAACATTAGTCCAAACATATACTCAACCTTTTGTTGATCATCAAAACTAAGGAGTCAAAGCCAACAATCTCCCCCTTTTTGATGATGACAAAACCTTGAGTATATATGCAATTAAGTCCAAAAGCAAGATATAGCAATAATAAAATATTTTCAAAGAATCCTTACATGCATGAGTGTATCATAAAAATTTACTTTTCATCTTCTTTTGTGAAAAATATTTTCAAGAGTTACTTTTTATTTACTTCTTTCTTTTTGTGAAAACATTCTCATGAGTCAAAAAGGTAAGAATCATATAAACTTTACTACTCATAAGACGGAGATCTCATAAATACATATATACTTTATTAAATTTGATCTCATAAATACATATATACTTTACTAAATTTGATCTCATAAATACATATATACTTTACTACTCCCCCTTTTTGTCAGAATCAAAAAGTTCATTTTGTAGTGAAAGATATATTAATGAAACTTATGTTCAATTATAATGAAGTATTTAGGTGCATAAAACACATGCTCCCCCTCAATTTGTGCATTCAATATAATAAAATATTCTAACTTGAGAGTTTAAAAAAGGTAAATGTTAAGAGCTGGTATCAGATAAAATGGCACAAGATAGATAAAATATCACAATGTAGATAAAAACAAATGTATTCAGTTACAAAATTGCTTACAAAGTAGGCACAAAATACTGATACAACAGATCATACACAAGCAAACTAAGTACAACAAATAAAACTATGAGGCTACTCCTCATCAGAAGGTATGTCAAAAGATACAGGAGCCATGATCCTAGATGAGGATTTTGGAGTCCTATGAGAGGAACTCCGAGTCCTCAGAGAGGGACCAGACCTAGGGGTAGTCCTACGAGATCTATATGTCCTAGGTAAGGGCTCCACAGATGTCGAGATAGAGGCAGTAGCTGAAGGAGTGGACGGATCAGCATGCTGAGTAGACTGAGCTGGGGTCTGCCTGCTGACTAGCTCATAAGCTGTGGGATCATCGATATCTGTCTCTGTATGCTCATCTATGTCATCCGGAATCCCAGTGATAGTCTCAAATAGTGACTCTGTAGGCTCAATATCAACTGGCACAGCTGTGGCTGGAGGATCTGAACTCGGAAGATCAGTGGAAGGAGGATCAGCTGAAGGGGGAATCTCTGGAATCGGCTCTGCAGGTGGAACATCAGAACTACCTGCTCCAGGCTGATCTCCATCACTGTCACTGTATCCACTAGAGTCATCAGCATCATCATCATCATCATCATCATCATCATCATGTGGAGGAGATACTGTCGGATCTGCAGTCCCTGATGGCAGTGCTAATCTCAATAAGCTGAGGATCTGTCTGAATCCTGTATCCATACTAGCTGAGAGAGCACTAATGCGTGTGTCTGTGTGTATCCGCAGATCATGAAGCTCCTGTCGTACACCAGTGATCTCTGTCCGGACCTCTGAAATCTGATCAGTCACTCGCTGCTCGAAGTCCGATATCCTCACTGAAGTCCTCCGTGGTGTAGCCCGGAGCTGATGAAGGTGGTGGCGTGAATGGCTCAGGCTCCGCAGTCTCTGTCTCCGGTGCTGGGCGAGGAGGTGTACCATGATCAGTAGGCCCTGAAGGCCCTGCCTCAGCAGCTCGGATCTCATCCTCCTCATCTGGCTCCTGGCCAGACTCTCGTCGTACCCATCGGTCACTAATCAGTCGAAATCCCATCCTATGTAGGGATTTCTCTCCATAAGTATCTGTGTGCTGTAGCTGACTGAAGGGTATGCCGTCGAATGAGACACCATGCTCTCTGAATATCTGAGTCAGTCCCATGCCGTACGGCTGAACGAGTCTCCTGTGAGAAGCTGCCTCACCCATCTGCTGAAGCATGATCCTGGGGAGGTTGATGGGAGTCCGCTGACTCAGGGACACCATCAACACCAGCTCACGCTCAGTAATAAAATCAAATCTCCGCTCTTCGGAATCAAGATACGGACGATGATGTGATGCAGCACTCTCATCTCCAGTGAAAGCTGGTTAGCGGCTACTGTGGAAATGCCGCTAACATCCTCACGCTCTAGGATACACCTGAAGGCGTGCTCTCTGTCGCTGATCATAGTGGCAGCAGTGCCATGAAGTGGAATCCTCCAGATGCGACTGATGACCTCAGGTGTCACTGGAATCTCGATCCCTCGAACTGTAGCAGACCATCCAATGCCATCAGTGGCCATGGATCCATAAAACTCCCTGATGAGGTCTGGGTAGAATCTCTCGGACATCGTACAAAAATGGACCAGACCTGCATCTCTCAGTACATCTCCAATGAAGAAGTGATGCTGATCCCAGAATGGAATATCCACGCGCCTCCCACTAGCAATGCTCTTCCGGACTAGGCTGGCTGGCACTGGTGCAGGTGGCTCTGGGGTCGGCTCACGCTCATGTCTGACTTTCCTTCACCGCTCAGTACTACCCTGCCCCTGTTCCAGTCTCCTTTTCCTTACTGCCTGGTGTTTTCTCGGACCCATGTGTAAGGACGAGGGGTAACTTAGGGAGAAATGCAAAGAGGTAAGGCTAAGAGGAAAGAGAGGGAAAGAGAGGTTCGCGGATTGGAAAAAAGAGAAGAATGTGAAATGGTGAAATAGGGTTTGTGAGAGTGGAGAAAAAAGAAAATAAATGGAGAAAAAGTAAGAGACGGAGGGTAGAAATAAGTGTTTTCTATTGAAAACAACCGGGATTAGAGGGTAGATAGATTCGAAGGCTTTCGGTTGTCCAAATCAAAAGTACGGTCAAAAAGAGGGTTGAATCGAAGAAATGCAAGAGGAGAGGAGAGGATTTCCCAAAAGTTGAGGGAGAAGGGTGGAAATCCACTATTTAGGGGTTTAGGAATGTTGGAGGGGGACCACACGAAGGAGAGGAAGGAAAAAATTGGAAAAACAAGGCTTGCGGACGGGTTTTTAAAAAGCAGTTTCCGTTCAAGTGTCGACCTCTGAAAATTTTCAGGGGTCGACCTCAAGTGTCGACCTCCATAACTTAGGTGTCGACCTCAAGTATCGACCTCCGAAAACCTCAAGTGTCGACCTCCAACAATTAATTATTTAAAATAAAATTCTGTAAGATTTAAAAAATTGATAAAATTTAGAGAAATAGCCTTTAACCATATTTGAGAATTTATAAATCATTTTTGAGGAATTTTGATGAAAATTGAAGAGTTTCAAGCAAAAGGATCAATGACTCCCAGTTCTCTTCTGATCATACAAAATCTGTCTTCATTCAATGGTTTTGTGAATATATCAGCCAATTGATAATCAGTACATATAAATTCTAACAACACATTAGAGTTTTGAACGTGATCTCTTATGAAGTGATGTCTTATTTCAATATGTTTGCTTCTTGAATGTTGTACAGGATTTTTCGTTAAGTTGATTGCACTAGTATTATCACATCTTATGGGTGTCTTAGTTAGTTTGATGCCAAAGTCCTCGAGTTGTTGTTTGATCCATAGAATCTGAGCACAACAGCTTCCAGCTGCTATATATTCGGCTTCCGCCGTAGATAGAGCAACCGAATTCTGTTTCTTACTGCTCCATGAAATCAAATTAACTCCTAGGAATTGACAAGTTCCACTAGTACTTTTTCGATCAAGTTTACACCCAGCAAAATCAGCATCAGAATATGCAATTAATTCATATGATGACTCTCTAGAGTACCAAAGACCAATTTCGATAGACCCAGATAAGTATCTAAGTATACGTTTTACAGCTAAGAGATGTGATTCTTTAGGAGCAGACTGAAAACGTGCACACATACAAACACTAAACATTATATCTGGTCTACTGGCAGTTAGATATAGCAATGAACCAATCATGCCTCTATATAATTTTTGGTCTACTGATTTACCACATTCATCTTTGTCTAATTTACATGAAGAGCTCATAGGGGTACCTATTGGTTTTGTAGTCTCCATCCCAAATTTTTTCAATATCTCCCTTGTGTACTTGGCTTGGTTGATGGAGATCCCCTCTTTGGTTTGCTTAATTTGGAGTCCGAGGAAGAAGTTGAGTTCTCCCATCATGCTCATCTCGAACTCACTCTGCATTAACTTCGCAAATTCTTGACAAAGACATTCGTTAGTAGCACCAAAAATAATATCATCTACATATATTTGTACTACTAAGAGATCATCATTTTTCTTTTTCAAAAATAATGTATTATCTATATTACCTCTAGAGAAATTATTTTTCATTAAAAATGAACTTAATCTATCATACCAAGCTCTAGGAGCTTGCTTTAAACCATACAATGCTTTATGCAATTTAAATACATGATTAGGAAATTCATGATTTTCAAACCAGGAGGTTGTTCAACATAAACCTCCTCTTCAATAAATCCATTTAAAAAGGCACTCTTTACATCCATTTGAAATAACTTGAAATCATAAAACAAGCAAAAGCAAGTAAAAGTCTAATTGCTTCTAGCCTAGCAACAGGAGCAAAGGTTTCATCGAAGTCGATCCCTTCTTCCTGGTTGTAGCCTTTAGCAACAAGTCTAGCTTTGTTCCTAATTACAATACCATGTTCATCAAGTTTATTTCTAAAAACCCATTTTGTGCCAATTACTGAAACATTAAGGGGTCTTTCAGTTAAAGTCCAAACATTATTTCTTTTAAATTGATTTAGTTCATCTTGCATAGCATTAATCCAGTTACAATCTTTTTCAGCTTCTTCTATTGACTTAGGCTCTATCTGAGATACAAAAGCTAAATAATCACAAACATTTCTAATAGAAGAGCGTGTACTTACCCCCTTTGATGGATCACCTATTATTAGCTCTTTAGGGTGTCCATGTGCATACCTCCATTCTTTAGGTAATGGTTTTGGTGAAGTTGCATTGATTTCTTGAATTTGATCTTGACTTTCTTGATCATCATCTCCTTTGGGCTCATCTTCATTGATTGTCAATTATTCAAGTTTCTTTGTACCTGTTTCAACATCAATAGAATATTCTTTTCTAGAAGATTTTTCGTTAGATTCATCAAACACTACATGAATTGATTCTTCAACCAGAAGTGTTCTTCTGTTGAAGACCCTGTATGCCTTGCTAGAAGTAGAGTATCCTAAGAAGATACCCTCATCTAACTTGGCATCAAATTTACTGATATTATCTTTGCCATTGTTTAATATGAAACAGCGGCAACCAAATACACGAAAATATTGAGATTAGGTTTTCGATTTTTCCAAAGCTTATATGGTGTTTTCTTCAAAATAGGTCGAATTAAAACACGATTTAAAATGTAACAGGAAGTATTAATGGCTTCTGCCCAAAAATATCTAGGTAAATCGTTTTCGCAAAGCATTGTGCGTGCCATTTCTTCAAGAGTCCTGTTCTTTCTTTCTACCACCCCATTTTGTTGAGGTGTCCTAGGTGCAGAGAAATTATGACTAATACCATTTTCATTACAAAAAGTTTCAAAATCATGATTTTCAAATTCAGTTCCATGATCACTACGCAAAGAAACAATAGTGAGATCTTTTTCGTTTGAAACCCTTTTATGAAATTTAACAAAAGCTGAAAATGTTTCATCTTTATGAGCTAAAAACATTACCCAAGTAAATCGTGAGTAATCATCTACAATTACTAGCCCATATTTTTTACCTCCCAAACTAGTTGTTCTGGTTGGTCCAAAGAGGTCCATATGCAATAATTCAAGGGGTCTAGTAGTAGATACTACTCCTTTAGGTTTGAAAGTAGATTTAGTTTGTTTTCCAAATTGACATGCAGCACAAATTTTATCTTTTTCAAAAGTGAGTTTTGGCAATTCTTTTACAAGATTCTTTTTGCTTAATTTTGAAATCAACTGCATACTAGCATGCCCTAGCCTACGGTGCCAAAGCCAACTAGTTTCACTTGCCTTGGCTTCCTTAGCCACTAGGCATTGACCACTTTCCATGGCTAGATCATCAAGATCAACCATGTAAATGTTTCCATGCCTAAGACCAGTGAACTTGATGCCATCGACATCTAGACTAGATACCATGCACAAAGATGATTCAAAAATTACTTTAAAACCTTTATCACAAAACTGACTAATGCTAAAAAGATTATGCTTCAAGCCATCAACAAATAATACATTATCTACATAAGCATTAGGGGTGATATGGATTTTACCAATTCCGACGATTTTGCCTTTTCCATTATCACCAAAGGTAACGTTTCCACCATCAATAGCAGCTAGTGATGAGAATTGCTTCACATCCCCAGTCATGTGCCTTGAGCAACCACTATCCAGATACCAATTCTTCTTTTATTTTTGGTTGCAAGGCACACCTGCAAAAAAATGATCAAGTTGAAACTTTAGGTACCCAAGTCATCTTGGGTCCTTTAGGGTTAGTCAAATTGGTTCTTTTGGAACCCAAATCTTTTTAAAGGTATTTAATTTTCTTCTATTACAAACATATGATTTATGACCTACTTTACCACATGCATAGCAGGTAATATTAGAAGATGCTGGTATGAAAAAGTTTTTGTAAAGCTTTTGTTGATTGTGTGGCTTAAATCCAAGTCCAGCTTTATTAAACACTGCATGTTGACTATTTAAAAGCATATTCAGTTTTTCTGAACTAAAAGTAAACTTTTCTACAAAAGGTTTTACTTTTTCTAACTCTTCCTTGTAATTCTTATTTTGAAGCAATAGTTCTTTATTTTGTTTTTCAATGTTTTCATTAGTTTTAAGACTTCTATTATTTTTCAAAGAATTATTTTCTTTTAAAAGATTATCTTTATCATTTGTCAAAGTCTTTACATGTTCTTTTACTTTCTTGTTTTCTTGAGTTAAATTTTCAATTTCACTTGAAAACTTTTCTGAACTTTTGGTAAGCTCAAAATTTTGCTTTCTTAATTTCTTATTTTTCAATTTTAACTTTTCATATTCCATTACTAAGTCATCAAAAGCATCATGCAATTCATTGAAAGTAAATTCAGTTTCAGGTTCAGAGTTTACCTCATTATCTTCGTTGGCCATGAAACATAAGTTGGCGACTACCTGCTGCTCTTCTTCACTGCTGGAGTCCTCACTCTCACTCCAGGTAGCCATCATGGCTTTCTTTCTCAACAACCTTCGACTCTTTTTAAGCAAAGGGCAATCCGTTTTGTAATGACCTGGCTTCTTGCACTCGAAGCAGATGGGTGGATCCCTTTCTTTGTCTTTCTCTTTCTCCTTATTGTGATCACCCTTTTGTGGTCTCTTTTTGTAGAAGCCCTTCTTCTTTCTCATGAATCTTTTAAATTTTCTTGTAATGAGGGCTGTCTCATCATCATCAGCTTCTTCTTCTGATTCATCACTTGACTCTTCTTTTGTAGTGGACTTGAAGGCTATGGCTTTCTTTTTCTTGTCATTGTCCACTGTCTTCTGCTTTAGTGACAGCTCGTAGGTCATCAGTGATCCAAGAAACTGCTCGAGAGGTAGAGTGTTGACATCCTTGGCTTCTTCTATGGCTGTAACTTTCGCATCCCATGAAGCCGGAAGAGACCTGAGAAGTTTGTTAACCAGTTCACCATTAGATATAATTTTTTCCAAACTCCTCATACCATTTACTATATTTGTAAATCTAGTATACATTTCACTTATACTTTCAGTTGGTTCCATCCTGAACATCTCATACGTATGAATGAGCATGTTCACCTTAGTGGTCTTCACTTGGTGTGTACCCTCATGGGTAACCTCAAGTGTATCCCAAATTTCTTTGGCGGAAATATAATTTGATATTCTGTTGAATTCACCAGGGTCAAGTGCACAGAATAGCAAATTCATTGCCTTAGCATTTAACTCAGCTTGTTTGATGTCATTGTCATCCCATTCTTCTTCAGATTTCGGGGTGATAATGCCATTAACCAAGTGAGTGGGCTGATGAGGCCCTTTCGTAATTACTCTCCAAATATGATAATCTACAGCTTGTAAATAAATACGCATACGAGTTTTCCAATATGTGTAGTTTGTGCCATTAAAGAAAGGAGGGCGATTTGATGCTTGTCCTTCAACTATACCCATTCCAATTGGGGCGGCCATGATCTTTCACTCAAGATCGTTGGACCTACAAGAGAGTACCGGTGCTCTGATACCACTTGTTGCCCAGATATGGTGCCCAAGAGGGGGGGTGAATTGGGTATTTAAAAAATTTAACGCAATATATGTGCTATCAAGTTTTAAGGTGAAGAGTGATAGTGCTTTAATAATTGTGCAACGGAAGCAATGAAATAAAATGGCAATTAAAGAGCTAAAGAAGTAAAGAGAAAGGCAATGCAAACACACAAGAAATATAGTGGTTCGGTGCACCTAGCACCTACATCCACTCCCCAAGCTCCACTTGGGAATTTCCACTATAATCTTTAGATTACAGCCGACTTGTTTTACCAGGCTCACAAGTCAAAACCTTACACACTTGTTTTGGCTTCGGGCTAACAAGCAACCCTAGTTGGTTTTATCAATTGGCTCACCAACAAACCTCACTCACTTATTTTGGCTTCGGGCTTACAAGCAATCCTAGTTGGTTTTATCAATTGGCTCACCAACAAACCTCACTCTAGTTTCAAATTCTCTTGAAACTAGCTAAAGACAAAAGAGTATGGAACAATGAATTAAAACTAAACAAACTCCTTTTGAGCAAAAAAAATTCGTTGAAGCTCTTGATGGAGACTCTTCAAGCCTTTTCCCTTGGAATCTTTGGACCTCACTAAATGCCAAATACTTGAATGTTGGATTCCTCAAAGATGGAGAACTTTTTGCTAGGGAATCTCTTGGTTTTCTCACTCTTTTGGCTTGGAAGTGATTAAGGCTTTGTACTTTGAATCAACACTTTTTCACTTTGTCTCCTTGTCTTTTTTGAAGTTTGGTGGAGGTTAAATACCTCATTCATGCTGAAACAACTCCACAAGACCGTTAGATTCAAAAATATGGCCATTTATGGCCTTTGGAAATCAAATCAGAAGTTCAGAAAAACTAGCCGTTATGCCATGAGTCGACCTCATGAGTCGACCTCTGGATCAAGTGTCGACCTCATGAGTCGACCTCTGGTAAAATTTAGGCAAAAGTTCAGAATACCATAGTTCTGCCCATTTGAATTCTCAGGCTATGAGTCGACCTCTGGTGTCGACCTCTGGACAGGTGTTGACCTCTGGTGGTCGACCTCTGAAGCGTGCCACTGAGACTTTGCCGTGCCGGCCATGCTGAACTTTCCTTTTCTTCATGAGTCGACCTCTGGTGGTCGACCTCTGGGGGTCGACCTCTGATCTGAATTTTTCTGAAACTCTTGAGATATGCGTGCCATGCTTGAGTTTCTTTAAGCCTTTGTTTCTTTTGTCAAATATTTCTTAACAAGATGTCCATTATGAGAATTTTGATCTTGTCCAAGGTAGAAGAGCTCTTTTCCAAATCAGGTAAACTTAGTTTCATCATTGTCCTTTTGATACTCTTTTTGAATAACCTAAGTCCTGAAACTTTATCTTGAGATTAAACATTAGTCCAAACATATACTCAACCTTTTGTTGATCATCAAAACTAAGGAGTCAAAGCCAACAACTGTCCAGACCAGAAGAAGGGGAGGAGCTTCTACTCTACCTGGCGGTGACTCCAAGGGCCGTCAGCTCGGTCCTCGTCCGTACAGACCAGGACAGATCCCAGAAGCCGGTGTACTACACCAGCAAAATCCTTCGAGATGCGGAGATCAGGTATATTTGTTCCAAAAAACTAATTTTTACACTAATCATGTCTGCTAAATGCCTTAGGCCATACTTTCAAGCGTACCCCATTGCGGTTGTCACCGATCAGCCGTTGAGGACCATGCTAGCCCGTCCCAAGACCTCCGGGAGACTGGCCAAATGGTCCCTTGTTGCCCAGAAATGGAGCCCAAGAGGGGGGGTGAATTGGGTCTTTTAAAAACTTAATACAATAAAATGAAGGTCTAGTGGTACTTATGAGCAATGATAAATTTGATGCAAGATGTTAGCAATAATTAAAGAGCACGAGAGGAAAAGAGCAATCACACACAAACACAAAGTTTATAGTGGTTCGGTGCAAACCTAGCACCTACATCCACTCTCCAAGCCATCCTTAGGAATTCCACTATAATCCACACTAGATTACAATCGACTTGTTTTTCACAAGGCTCACAAGTCAAAACCTAAGTTGGTTTTGTCACTTAGGCTTACCAACAAACCTTAACACTTGTTTTGTCTTCGGGCTCACAAGTTAACCCTAGTTGGTTTTATCCCTTTGGCTCACCAACAAACCACAATAACCTTCTTTTAAGACACCCTTGAAAGTAAGGTCAAATCACAATAAAAATAGATATTAAATTTAAAAATTACAACAAACTCTCTTCAAGAGTAGATTGGAATCTTTGAAGCTCAAGTGGATGCTTTGTCTCCACTCTTCCTTGGAATCTCCTTCAAGGTGCCTCTTTTTGGAATGAAGTAAGGATGAGCTTGTAGGCTTTTTAATGAAATTAAGCTAGAAGAGGCTTTTGATGTGAAGTTTGGAGAGAATATTGACTTTTTGGCTTTTGAGTAGACTTCAATGCACTTGAATATACTTCACTTCACTTCTCTTGCTTTAAAATGAGGTTAGTGGAGCTTAAATACATCAAAAACCTTCCAAAAAATGGTTTGTGACCGTTGGTGCCTTGGAAATAGCCGTTTGGAGCTTGAAAAGCAAGTTCTGCAAGCCAGAAAAATAGATCTGTTAGAGCTGTCAGGCTGCAAGTGTCGATACTTGGCTGTCAGGTATCGACACTTGATTTTTGGGTGTCGACACTTGAACATTCAAGTGTCGACACTTGATGCACAGGTGTCGACACTTGACATAAAAATCCTCAATATTACAAAGTTCTGTATTTTCAAAAATCTCAGGCCTTGAGTCGACACTTGGAACCTAAGTGTCGACACCAAGTGTCGACACTTGAATATAGGTGTTGACACTTGGCGTGCCAAGGATTTTTGTCTGTGCCAAATGCTGAAGTGTCAACACTTGACTGTCCAGGTGTCGACACTTGAGACTGAAAACTTTCAGATTCAAGTGTAAATGCCTCGAAAACATAAATAAAATTCTTGAATACATAAATACATGATATTTAAACATTTAGATGCCCTTTTTCAATGAAGAGGATGCTCGGATTTGTGAGAATTGCTCCGTGCCATTACGTGCCATACACCATAAGTTTTTGGGATTTTGAGGTGCTTTCTTCCTGAAAACTCACAACTTGAAATCCTCATTAGAATACAATATGCACTCAATATTTTGTTATTCATCAAAATCACTAGGTGGAGCCAACAATCTCCCCCTTTTTGATGATGACAAAACCTTGAGTAAAAAGGCAACATATTTCAAACTTTAACCATTTAATTTTTGAATATGAATTTAAGTCCATTAGAGAGACAAAACTTCATGGTTAGGAAGAATCAATCTCCCCCTTAATTAGATACTTCTTATTAAGGTAAACTTCAAAGATTCTTACAAGATGAAAAATCAATACAATCAATACAATTTCTCAACAAATTTATGAATTAACACCTTTTTCTCAACAAATTTATATATCAATAAAATCAATACTTTTTCTCCCCCTTTTTGTCAATCATTAGAAAGGGGAATTTTTCCTCCCCCTCACAATGAGCATGGAGACAAAAAGATAGTAGAGAAACACATATCATAGATAGCAAAGTCATAATTATGCTAATATCAAAGAGTATCAGAGCTAAAATATATCAAGATAAAAGAGTATCAGAGCCAAAAGATAGTAAATTGATTCATTGAACCACAAATAAAGTGTACTGAATAGAAATACATATATATAAGATAAGTTTTCAGTACAAAATTTGCTGAGTCATCATCAAGAGCTAAAACATACAAATATCATCAGAGTCAAATAAGTATCAAATATACAACATAAGAGCTAAAACAAATATCTGTGAGGCTAATCCTCATCAGATAGAACATCAAGACTGCATGGAGCACTGATCCTAGATCTGGTGGCTAATGCCCTAGGAGGTGCTAAAGCTCTATGACTCCTAGTGCGACCGGAAGGACCAAAGGCGGGTACAACCCTAGATGATCTAGTAGAAGGAGGTGAAAGACGATCAGCTGGCATAATAAGGTCCGGTGTGGAATCAACCAAGGCGATAGCAGGAGCTGGTGTAGTAGGAGGATCTCGACTGACCACCTCAAAAGCATCGGCACCACCAACACTGTCGCTATCACTGCCCACTACCTCTGTAGCTCTATCAATATCCTGATCACCATCCTCAGCAGAATCAGCATGGTCGCTCTGGTGATCGCCGCCATCATCATCATCATCATTGTCAGATCGTGCAAGTGCAGGGGCTACAGGAGGTATAAGGGATCTCAATAGACTCTCAATGCGAGAGAATCCCTCCTCCATGGATTTGCAAATCTCAGCATGCTCCGAGGTAGTATGTGCTCATAGAAGCTCGACCTCGCTATGCAGCTGAGTCACCTCACCTCTGATCTCTGTGAACTGTGCTCTGGCATGCTCTTCAAAAGATAGTCCTGTAGATGGTGGTGGAGGAGCTGAAGTGTCAGGAGACAAGTGCTCTGTCTGTGTCAATGGGATATCGACTGGAGGAAAAACTGCTGGCTCAGATGGTCCAGCCTCAGCCTCTCGAATCTCGTCCTCCTCATCTGGCTCCTGGCCAGACTCTCTGCGAACCCATCGATCTCCAACTAACCTATATCCCATTCGGTGCAATGACCTCTCGTCGTACACGTCTGTGTGCAGTATCTCCTTGGGGATCTCCCCCTTCAATGACACTCCACATGCTCTGAAAAGTCGGGTCAGTGCCATGCCGTATGGTAAACAGTGTCGGCGCTGAGTAGCAGCATCATACATCTGAGTCAGCATCAGGGAAGGAATATCTATCTGTCTCCTCTCGATCAGACTCGTCATCACCATCAACTCCCTCTCGGTGATGAAGTCGAATATGCCAGTCTTCGGTAGTAGGATCCGTGCAGTAATATGGTGCAAAAGGCATATCTCCAATGATAACTGGTTCGCGGTAACCACTGATATACCGTGAACATCCTCTCTCTCAAGGATGCACCTAAATGCCGCCTCTCTATCATCCACTGAAAAGGCACAGACTCCTCTCCGGGGTATCTCCCATACACGGCTCAGAAGCTCATCAGTCAAAAAATTTGAATACCCTGACAGATGTCGTCCACAGTAGTCGTCGACAGTCCAATGCACTATAAAACTCCCTCACTAGGTGAGGATAGTACCTCTCCTGTATGGTGCAGAATGGTACTAGTCCTGCATCAGTGAGTATCTGTCGAATGCTGAAGTGGTGCCTGTCGAAACACTACAAGTCGACTCTCCTCCCTGAAGCTACTAACTTCCCTGCCATCCTCTCTGCAGGGGGAGCTCGGTGTGGCTGTACTGCTCGGCTGTGCTGTATCAAATATGGCCTTCGACCTCCTCTCAATACCATGACTGGGCCTCTCCCTAACTGCAAGTCTCTTCCTAGGACCCATTACAGCCAACTGACCAGGGAAAAAGGAAGAAAGGCTTAGAATAAGGGACTAGCTACAGGTTGGGATTAGAAAAAATTCAGATAGGTTTCGAAAACCAGAATCAACAATGTTTGAAAAATTGTAAAAATAATATTTGTAAAAAATATATTTTGATTAAATGACAAACTTCCGAACAATATTTGTAGAAAATATTTTTGTTTGGTAGAACACATTTGAATCTTTGGAAAAATCATTTTTGTAAGGTCTAAAAATCAAAAATCATGGGATTTGGGTCTAAACACTTAGGGTTTTAGCAAATAGGTAAAAATGTCGCAAATGTATCACGAGAAATCTTTCTAAATTGGCAATAAAAGGATTTAGCATACATAATTGAGATGAAAACCCAAATTATTTCGGTCAAAAATTAATAAACAGTGTTTTTTGCAAAAAAGGGGGTGAAAACGGCCAAAGGATGAGGGAAATCCGAGAAAAACACGTTTAAATCACTATTCCCTCAAATGGAGTTTTAGAAATCCACTAAAACATGCAAAAATCCGGTTAGATTCATGAAAAATACTCGGAAAACCCAAATCACGGTTGTTTGATTCGAAAACAACAAAACCAAAAACAAGGAAAAATAAAAAGAAATTAGAAAAGGGAAATACCTGATTTGTGATGGATTAAAGGGTAAATGGACGGATTTGGATAGAGGGGACCACTGTTGCAAGAAATCAAGGGGGAAGAAAATTTCAAAAACCCTCATTCGGTCCTTTTAAAAACAGTTTCAGATTCGTAAGTGTCGACACTTAGGATATGTCAAGTGTCGACACTTGATCAGGTGTCGACACTTGACATTTTCCAAGTGTCGACACTTGGCCAAAAAATCGAGAAAATTCAGAAAAAAATTTTTAAAAAAAGGAAAAATTTTGATAAAATTTTGGGGCTTTAATCAATAGGTTTTGAGCTCTAAGATTTAGGTATAATTGATACTAAGAGAGTTCTAGGAGAATGGATCAATGACACCTAACTCTCTTCTAATCAGACAGAACCTATCCTCATTCAAAAGCTTTGTAAACATATCTGCTAACTGATCATCAGTACAAATAAAATCAAGAATTACATTAGAGTTTTGTACATGATCTCTTATAAAATGATGTCTAATTTCAATGTATTTACTTCTTGAATGTTGCACAGGATTTTTAGATAGGTTGATTGCACTGTATTGTCACATCTTATGGGTGTCTTAGTTAGTTTAATGCCAAAATCTTCGAGTTGTTGTTTGATCCAAAGGATTTGAGCACAACAGCTTCCAGCTGCTATATATTCGGCTTCCACCGTAGATAGAGCAACTGAGTTCTGTTTCTTGCTACTCCAAGAGATCAAATTTACTCCAAGAAACTGACAGGTTCCACTAGTACTTTTACGATCAAGTTTACACCCAGCAAAGTCAGCATCAGAATAAGCAATTAATTCAAATGAAAAATCTCTAGAGTACCATAAACCAATTTCAATTGAGCCAGATAGATATCTAAGTATGTATTTAACAGCCAAAAGATGATACTCTTTAGGATTAGACTGATATCTAGCACACATACATACACTAAACATGATATCTGGCCTACTGGCAGTAAGATATAACAATGAACCAATCATGCCATGATATAATTTTTGGTCTATAGACTTACCTGATTCATCCTTGTCAAGTCTACATGTAGAGCTCATAGGGGTACCTAAAGGCTTAGTGTTCTCCATCCTAAACTTCTTGAGTATTTCTTTTGTGTATTTTGTTTGGTTGATGAAGATCCCCTCTTTGGTTTGCCTTATTTGGAGTCCGAGGAAGAAATTCAGTTCTTCCATCATGCTCATCTCGAACTCACCTTGCATTAATCTTGCAAAATCTTGACAAAGAGATTCATTAGTAGCACCAAATATTATATCATCTACATATATTTGTACTACTAAGAGATCATCATTCTTTTTCTTTAAAAACAAAGTTTTATCTACATTACCTTTAGTAAAATCATTTTTCAGCAAAAAAGAGCTTAAACGATCATACCAAGCTCTTGGAGCTTGTTTCAATCCATATAAAGCTTTATGAAGTTTATAAACATGATTTGAAATTCAGAATTTTCAAAACCAGGGGGTTGCTCAACATAAACTTCTTCTTCAATTAATCCATTTAAAAGACACTTTTAACATCAATTTGATATAGTTTAAAATTCATGAAGCAAGAAAAAGCCAACAATAGCCTAATTGCCTCAAGTCTAGCTACAGGAGCAAAGGTTTCATCAAAATCTATCCCTTCCTCCTGATTGTATCCTTTGGCAACTAGTCTAGCTTTATTTCTAATTACTATTCCATTTTCATCAAGTTTATTTCGAAAAATCCATTTTGTACCAATAATTGATGTGTTTGAAGGCCTATCCACTAGTATCCAAACATTGTTCCTTTTAAATTGATTAAGTCCATCTTGCATAGCATTTATCCAATTACTATCACATTCAGCTTCCTCAATAGTTTTAGGTTCAATTTGAGATACAAAAGCTAAGTAATCACAAATATTTCTAAGAGATGATCGAGTACTTACACCTTTAGATGGATCACCTATAATTAGTTCTTTTGGGTGTCCATGAGCATACCTCCATTATTTTCGTAATGGATCAATAGTTGATGTATTTTCATCACCTTGTGCTTGATCTTCTTCAATGTTTTGATCATCGTTCTGTTCCTTGGTAAGCCCTTCATTGTTGTTTATTTCTTCAGTTTTCTTGCTACCTGTTTCATCAAAAAGTACATATTCTTTTCTTGAAGATTTTTGGTTAGTTTCATCAAATACCACATGTATGGATTCTTCAACAACATGTGTTCTTCTGTTGAAGACCCTGTATGCCTTGCTAGATGTGGAGTAGCCTAGAAAGACTCCCTCATCTGATTTGGCATCAAATTTACTTAAATTATCTTTACCATTGTTTTAGATGAAACAACGGCATCCAAAAACATGAAAATAACGAATTGAAGGTTTTCTACCCTTCCAAAGCTCATAAGGGGTTTTCTTTAAAATTGGTCGAATTAAAACTAGATTTAAAATATAGCATGCAGTATTTATGGCTTCCGCCCAAAAATATCTAGGTAAATCATTTTTACAAAGCATGGTGCGTGCCATTTCTTCAAGAGTTCTATTTTTCTTTCTACCATCCCATTTTGTTGAGGTGTCCTAGGTGCAGAAAAATTGTGATGAATTCCATTTTCAATACAGAATTTATCAAAATTGGCATTTTCAAATTCGGTTCCATGATCACTTCTTAAAGATACTACTGAAACACCTTTTTATTCAAAACTCTTTTGTGAAATCTAATAAATTCAGAAAACGTTTCATCTTTATGTGCTAAAATATGACCCATGTAAATCGTGAGAAATCATCTACAATGACTAGACCATACTTCTTACCTCCCAAACTAGATGTCTAGTAGGCCCAAAGAGGTCCATGTGAAGCAATTCCAAAGGTCTAGATGTAGAGATCACTCCTTTTGGTTTGAAAGATGATTTTGTTTGTTTTCCAAGTTGACATGCACTGCAAATTTTATCTTTTTCAAAATTGAGTTTAGGCAAATCTTTTACCAAATTCTTTTTGCTAAGTTTTGAAATTAAATGCATGCTTGCATGTCCTAGTCTACGATGCCAAAGCCAACTAGTTTCATCGATCTTGGCTTCCATTGCCACTAGACATTGACCTTTCTGAATAGGGAGATCATCAAGATCAACCATATAAATATTGCCATGCCTATGACCAATGAACTTAATGCCATTGTCATCTAGACTAGAAACAATGCACAAAGAAGATTCAAAAACAACTTTAAAATTTTTGTCACAAAATTGACTAATGCTAAGCAAGTTATGCTTTAAACCATCAATATAAAACATTATTAATATAAGAGGTAGGGGTGATATGGATTTTATCAATACCGATAATTTTGCCCTTTCCATTATCACCAAAATTTACATTGCCACCATTTTGATATGCGAGTGATGAGAACTGCTCCACATCTCCTGTCATATGCCTTGAGCAACCGCTATCAAGGTACCACATCCTTTTCTTGTTGGTTGCAATGCATACCTGCAATAAAGATCAAGTGGAGACTTTAGGTACCCAAGCCATCTTGGGTCCTTTTTGGTTAGTGGCATTGGTTCCTTTCGGAACCCAAACTTTCTTAGTGTTAATTAATTTTCTTTTGTTACACATATAAGATTTATGTCCTTTGATACCACAAGTATAGCAAGTAATTGATGAAGATGCAGGCACAAAGAAGTTTTTAAAGAGTTTTTGTTTCTTATGAGTCCTGAATCCTAATCCTGCTTTGTCAAATACTGCTCTTTGGTTATTTAAGAGTAAATTCAATTTTTTAGAACTATAAGTAAATTTTTCTACAAAAGGTTTTAGTTTTTCGATTTCTTCTTTATATCTTTTGTTTTCAATTAAAATTTCTTTGCTTTGTTTTGATAAATTTTCATTTGAAAGTAAGTCACTTTTCTTTTTAAAGATATCCTTTTCTTTTTCAAGTACCATAATCTTATCATTTAATTTTTTATTTTGTATAAGAAGGCATTCATTTTCATTTGAAAGGTTGTTATTTGTTTTAGCTAGATCCAAATTTTGCTTCTTTAAATCTTTATGTTTTGACTTTAACTTTTGAAATTCTATGACTAGTTCATCAAAAACCTCATGAAGCTCATCAAAGGTAAATTCATTTTCAGTTTCAGAACATACCTCTTCTTGATTGGCCATCAGACAGAAGTTTGCTACCTCCTGCTGTTCTTCCTCAGAGCTGGAGTCTTCACTTTCACTCCAGGTTGCCATCATGGCTTTCTTTCTCAGCTTTCTCTGCTTTTCTTTAACAGGGGCAGTCTACCTTGAAATGCCCGAGTTTTTTACACTCAAAACACGTGGGCTGCTCCTTCTCCTTTTCCTTACTCGGCTCACCTTTCAGAGATTTTTTTTGTAGTTGAACTTTTTCTTCCTCATGAACTTTCTGAATTTCCTTGCTAACAGAGCCGTTTCATATTCTTTGTCATCCTCTTCAGAGTCTTCGCTTGAGTCTTCTCTAGTAGTAGATTTGAACGCAATCGCCTTCTTCTTCTTGTCCACCTCTCCATTCTTTTGTTTGAGGGAGAGCTCATAAGTCATTAAAGAGCCCAGCAGTTATTCTAGCGGGAGAGTATTGACATCCTTAGCTTCTTCAATGGCAGTGACCTTTGCATCCCATGAAGCTGGTAGAGACCTGAGAAGTTTATTCACAAGTTCACCGTTAGAAATTATTTTTTCTAAACTTCTCATGCCATTCACAATGTTTGTGAACCTAGTTTACATCTCACTGATAGACTCAGTAGGTTCCATTTTAAACATTTCATATGTGTGAATTAGCATGTTAACCTTGGTGGTTTTCACTTGGTGTGTACCCTCATGGGTAACCTCAAGTGTATCCCAAATCTCCTTGGCGGAGAGATAATTTGATATTCTATTAAATTCACTAGGATCAAGAGAACAAAATAAAAGGTTCATTGCCTTAGCATTAAGCTCAATTTGCTTAATGTCATTCTCATCCCAATCATCTTCCATTTTTGGAGTGAGAATGCCATTAATCATCATTGTGGGCTGATGAGGACCTTTTACAATTGTTCTCCACAAATTATAATCAAGAGCTTGTATAAATATGTGCATGCGTGTCTTCCAGTATGTGTAATTTGTGCCATTAAAAAGTGGGGGTCGGTTTGAAGCTTGACCTTCTACAATACCCATTCTTATTGGGGCTGCCATGATCTTTTACTCAAGATCCTTGGACCTACAAGAGAGTACCGGCGCTCTGATACCACTTGTTGCCCAGAAATGGAGCCCAAGAGGGGCGGTGAATTGGGTCTTTTAAAAATTTAATACAATAAAATGGTCTAGTGGTGCTTATGAGAAATGATAAATTTGATGCAAGATGTTAGCAATAATTAAAGAGCACGAGAGGAAAAGAGCAATCACACACAAACGCAAAGTTTATAGTGGTTCGGTGCAAACCTAGCACCTACATCCACTCTCCAAGCCACCCTTGGGAATTCCACTATAATCCACACTAGATTACAGTCGACTTGTTTTTCACAAGGCTCACAAGTCAAAACCTAAGTTGGTTTTGTCACTTAGGCTTACCAACAAACCTTAACACTTGTTTTGTCTTCGGGCTCACAAGTTAACACTAGTTGGTTTTATCCCTTTAGCTCACCAACAAACCACAATAACCTTCTTTCAAGACACCCTTGAAAGCAAGGTCAAATCACAATAAAAACAGATATGAAATTTAAAAACTATAACAAACTCTCTTCAAGAGTAGAAGCTCAAGTGGATGCTTTGTCTTCACTCTTCCTTGGAATCTCCTTCAAGGTGCCTCTTTTTGGAATGAAGTAAGGATGAGCTTGTAGGCTTTTCAATGGAATCAAGCTAGAAGAGGCTTTTGATGTGAAGTTTGGAGAGAATATTGACTTTTTGGCTTTTGAGTAGACTTCAATGCACTTGAATACACTTCACTTCACTTCTCTTGCTTTAAAATGAGGTTGGTGGAGCTTAAATACACCAAAAACCTTCCAAAAAATGGTTTGTGATCGTTGGTGCCTTGGAAATAGCCGTTTGGAGCTTGAAAAGCAAGTTCTGCAAGCCAGAAAAATAGATCTGTTAGAGCTGTCAGGCTGCAAGTGTCGACACTTGGCTGTCAGGTGTCGACACTTGGCTGTCAGGTGTCGACACTTGATTTCTGGGTGTCGACACTTGAACATTCAAGTGTCGGCACTTGATGCACAGGTGTCGACACTTGACACAAAAATCCTCAATATTACAAAGTTCTGTATTTTCAAAAATCTCAGACCTTGAGTCGACACTTGGAACCTAAGTGTCGACACCAAGTGTCGATACTTGAATATAGGTGTCAACACTTGGCGTGCCAAGGATTTTTGTCTGTGCCAAATGCTGAAGTGTCGACACTTGACTGTCCAGGTGTCGACACTTGAGACTGAAAACTTTCAGATTCAAGTGTAAATGCCTCGAAAATATAAAATAAAATTCTTGAATACATAAATACATGATATTTAAACATTTAGATATCCTTTTTCAATGAAGAGGATGCCCGAATTTGTGAAAATTGATCCGTGCCATTACGTGCCATACACCTTAAGTTTTTGGGATTTTGAGGTGCTTTCTTCCTGAAAACTCACAACTTGAAATCCTCATTAGAATACAATATGCACTCAATATTTTGTTATTCATCAAAATCACTAGGTGGAGCCAACATCCCTGATGCTGAGCGAGCTCGACATTGCGTACCAGCGAGGTCGTTGCAGAAGGCCCAAGTCCTAGTCAACTTCATGGTCGAATGCATGGGACTCCCCGAGGAGTCGGAGCGAACGGTCCCGGAGACCCAAGCTGAGCCCGTACCACTGGAGGACCCCTGGATCCTCCTCGTGGACGAAGCCTCCAACTCTTGTGGAAGCGGGGCGGGCCTCATCCTCACCAATTCCGACGGGGTGGTGACGGAATGCGCCCTCCGCTTCAAGTTTCCTTCCACGAACAACCAGGCATAGTATGAAGCACTCCTCGCGGGCCTAAGGGTGTCCCACAAACTAGGCGTGCAGAACTTGAGGGTCTTCATCGACTCCCAACTGGTCGCCAAACAAGTCTCCGAGGAATACGAGGCCCGAGACCCCCAGATGGTGAAGTACATAGAAAAAGTTCATGTAAGCACGGCGGGCTTCTGTTACTTCCGCGTTTCCCATATTTCCAGCGGAGAAAATGCTCGGGCGGATGCGCTGTCGAGGCTTGCAACCTTACCGGACTCATCCTGGGGCATGCCTATGTCGAGTACCTCGAGAGTCCAAGTTACGAGGGCCCTGAAGAGGTACAACAAGTGGCTCATGAGCCGAGCTGGATGGACAAATATGTCAAATACATCCAAGACGGCCTCTTACCAGAGGACCGCCGGGAAGCTGGCCTCATCAAAAGAAAGGCCGCCCGTTTTGTCTTAATGGACAGTCATCTCTATCGCCGATCTTATTCTTAACCCCTCTTGAAGTGCCTCAGACCCACGGAGGCAGCCTCCGTGCTCCAAGAGATACACGAGGGCCTCTGTGGGAACCATGTGGGAGGAAGAACTCTAGCTTATAAGGCACTCCGACAAGGATACTTTTGGGGGACGATAAGGGAAGACGCTGCTGACTTCGTCAAGAAATGTGACAAGTGCCAATGTCATTCCAACATCTAGCACCTACTGGCCCTGCCCATCTCTCAGCTGTCATCACCCTGGCCCTTCATGTAGTGGGGGATGGACATTCTGGGGCCATTCCCCATGGTGCCGGGGCAGCGGAAGTTTTTGCTGGTAGCAGTGGACTACTTCACCAAATGGGTTGAAGCCGAGCCGTTGGCCCGAATTACGAAAGCCAACGTCCGGCAATTCTTCTGGAAGTCAGTCATATGCCGTTTCGGACTCCCCAACTGCATCATTACTGACAACGGAAAACAGTTCGACAACAAGGAGTTTGAAGGATTTTGTGCCGAGCACGAGATCCAACATCGGTTCACCTCGGTTGCATATTCCCAGACGAACGGAGAAGCCGAGGTGACTAACATAATCATCCTCCAAAGGCTCCGCACCAGGCTGGACTAGGCGAAGGGCAAATGGGTGGAAGAGCTCCCGAGCGTCCTGTGGGCCTACCACACAACTTCCAGAATAGCAACGGGCGAAACGCCATTCAACCTCGTATTCGGCACGGAGGCAGTGATTCCAGTTGAGCTCGGCGTGCCCACGCTCCGCATACAGCAGTATGACAAAGCACAGAACTCGATGCACCTCCTCCTCAGCCTGGACCTCCTCGAAGAAACGAGGGACAGAGCCCGGCTTCGGATGGCAGTGTACCGACAACGGGTCGCCCGATATTACAATGCACGGATGAAGTTGAAGACCTTCTGACCTGGCGACCTGGTATTGCACCAAGCTGAGGCATCTCAATCCAGAGATTGTGGCAAACTCTCACCGAACTGGGAAGGCCCCTACAAAGTGGCCGAGGCCCTCTCACAGGGGGCCTACTATCTCGAGGACCTAGATGGTACCAGATTCCCCAGGACATGGAATGCTTGTAATCTGAGGACATACTATCAATAATGTAAGTTCTCCCTCCATTTGAAATAAAGGTCCTTTTCCCATGCAATAGTTTATTTACCTTGTAGGAACATCAAAGACCTGGGAAGCCCCCAGGCACCGGCGAGCCCAGCTCCTCGGCATCGAAGACCTGGGAAGCCCCCAGGCACCGACGAGCCCAGCTCCTCGGTATCAAAGACCTGGGAAGCACCCAGGCACCGGCGAGCCTATCTCCTCAGCATCAAAGACCTGGGAAGCCCCCAAGCACCGGCAAGCCCAGCTCCTCGGCATCGAAGACCTGGGAAGCCCTCAGGCACCAGCAAGCCCAGCTCCTTGGCATCAAAGCCCGGAGAAAAGTCCTCCGGCACAAAGACCTGGGAAGCCCCCAGGCACCGGCGAGCCCAGCTCCCCGCCATCAAAGCCCAGAGAAAAGTCCTCCGGCACAAAGACCTGGGAAGCCCCGAGGCACCGGCGAGCCCAGCTCCCCGGCATCAAAATTCGGGAAGACGTCTTCCGCCACCAACTCTTCGAGCCCAGCTCCAAGATGCCAAGGTCCGGAACCTCGACTCCCGGCACCAGAAATTCTAATCATCAACATCCCCGAGCCCAGCTCTAGGATGCCTGCTCAAGACCAGAGCTCAGACCTCCAGCCAAGGGCACCACCGAGCCACGCAGCTCGTCATCATCAACATCCCCGAGCCCAGCTCCAGGATGCCTGCTCAAGACCGGAGCTCAGACCTCTGGCCAAGGGCACCACCGAGCCACGCAGCTCGTCATTATCAACATCCCCGAACCCAGCTCCGGGATGCCTGCTCAAGACCGGAGATCAGATCTCCGACCAAAAGCACCTTTGAGCCATGCAGCTCATCATCAACAACACCCCCGAGCTCGGCTCCATGACAACGGTCGAAGCCGGGCCTCGTCCTCCGCCAGGTCAGCTCCCGCAAGCCCGGGATGCCTAGGCCGGAGCCGAGCATGAGCTCCCACCCAAGGCGGACCCCTCGAGATCGGGACCCATGGTCAGGAATCGAGCTCAGCCTCCTCCACCGCGAGGCGCCCCTCCGAGCTCAGGTCCCCTAGGCTGGGCAGCATCGTCACCAATCAAAGTCCAGAGAAAAGTCCTTTGGCACAAAGACCTGGGAAGCCCCCAGGCACCGACGAGCCCAGCTCACCGGCATCAAAGCCTGGAGAAAAGTCCTCCGGCACAAAGACCTGGGAAGCCCCCAGGCACCGGCGAGCCCATCTCACCGGCATCAAAACCCGAAAAAAAGTCTTCCGGCACAAAGACCTGGGAAGCTCCCATGCACTGGCGAGCCCAGCTCCTCGGCATCAAAGCCCGGAGAAAAGTCCTCCGGCACAAACACCTGGGAAGCCCCTAGGCACTTAGTGCCTCCGAGCCCAACTCCAGGATGCCAAGGTCCAGAACTCAGATTTCCGACACCGCAATCCTCAATCATCAACGTCCTTGGGACCGGCTCCGAGATACTAAGGTTCAAGACTCAGACATCCAATACCAGGGATTTCAGCCATCGACGTCTCCGAGCCCAGCTCCAAGACGGCGACTACCGAATCATGTCCCTAAGCAAATGAGTTCAAGGCCAACATTCATCACCGGCATGACCTTAAGCTCAACGCCGGGTCCGTGCCAGTCGAAGTCCTCTGCTCCCCTCTCGGACCTCCCTGCACCAAAAAAGAAGAAAAAGCAAAGAAAGGGAGGAGAAGAGAGAGAAGAGACATTCCATATTACAGATAATAGAGACACAGTGATTGCAAAAGTGAATTTCATTACTGAAGGAGTTGGTTACACTATCTTCCGGGCCCCGACAGGCGGGGTGACCCGGTCAAGAAGAAAAGAAAACAAAAGAAAAGTACAAGTATAAAAAGAAAAAAGATCCTATCCTAAGGAGCTGGCTCCTTCCCAGGGCGGCGCACGGCTGGGACCTCTCCCTCCTCCAACTCCATCGCTTGGGCATGCCCCTGGGCGACCTCAGCTGGAGGAGCAGGTTCAGCTGCTAGAGCCACTGGGGCCGGATCAGCTGCGTCCAGCTGCAGCGCAGGTGCTGCCCTCGCCACCATCGGTTTCGGCTCCTTAGGGCCGGGCGCCGCCGAGGTCACTGGGGTACGAGCCTCGGTTGGAGCAGCTCCCTGCCTTGCCGCCACCGTCATCATTGCAGAGGAAGCCTTCTTCCCCAAGACTCGGAGCACGGCCAGCTGCTCCTCGGACAGGACTCCCTGCAGCTAGGATCGGCATGGTGCGGGCACCAGACTCAGAAGAAGACTTCAGGGCTCTATCTGGATCTCTGATTGACCTTGCTCGAAGAATTAGGGTTTTCTGGTTTTGTAATAAGGGTTGACTTGGTCAACTCAATTTTTTTGAGTCTGTATTTCCCTGCAATTTAAATTTTGTTGAGTCATGTTGACTCAGTACAAGTCCTAGTAAGTGGTCTAGGTCTTCTCCAGAGTGCCACATTTTCTTCCAAGCCCAAGCAAGTGGGCGCCACACTCCCAACCATACGCCAGAGTCTAGGAGGCACCACATCTCCATCCCAGTGTCTTGGTCCCCACACCCAAGGGAGCAAGAATTTTTCTTGAAGCCAAAATCAAGGAGGCGCCCCATATACACCTTAAAAGGCCAAGCTAAAGGAGGAAAGAGGCATTTCTTGGGGAGCACTTCAAGGGGGCGCCCAATCCATGCCTAAAAAGACCAAAGCAAAGTTGGGAAGAGCCATGACTTGGGGAGAAAGAAAAGGAGGTGTCCAAAAGAGTTGAGCCATGGAAGGAAAAAAAATTTCTTGAAGAGCAAGGCTAGGAGGCGCCACCTACTTACCATTTGGAGCCACCAATCAACACTTATGGAAGCTCTTGGCCGGCCATATGAGAAGGATTTGATTCTACAAGCCTAATTTGAAGATCCATCCTATTAGTCCCACATGGGAAGATGTAAAACCCTGACTTCTTGTAAAGACCTATAAAATAAAGCCCTCTTGTAAGTTTTAGAAAACAACTAATGAATGAATTCAAATTTTGTGTGAGCAACTTTATGTTTCTCTCTTCCGCACTTGCATCCAGGTGTTGAGCTCCGTGAGGGAGTAAATCCGGGTTCCCTAGGAACCTTGAGGAGGTGTGAGATCTCCAACCCCAAAACCCTAGGTTAGCCACCTCACTTCCAAACCCTAGCCGCCCATCATCCTCTTCACTCCACCAAACCCTAGCCTACCCCATCTCTCACGGCCCCTCTCTCCAAGTAGAGGCCGACCACCAGCACCCAGGTCCAGTTCGACTGCTTCGAATACGGAGCAAATCCCAGAGGAAGCCAGATCAACATCCAAGAGAATCTGGACTTCAGCAACATCAACTTTCAAGTTCTTCTATCTGGTAAATCCTTCCTCGAATATCTGGTTCCATAAATTGTTCTTCTTCTTTCCCAGATCTTGAGTTCAGGAGAAGCCAACTCTGCCAAAGGACCAGTATTGGAGGATCCATTGCGAAGATATCTGAATCTGGGGATCCAACAATCTGCTTAAGAGAGTCCTTCCACTAAACCCTGTGAAGATCACTGCCTGGTCTGTAACCCTTCTCTTCTCTTTACTTCTGTCCTGTTGAAAGTTCAGAGTGAAACCCTGGGTCTGAGAGTTTCTCAACCCCCAGCGATCCTTTACTTCTGAACTACTCTGAAAACCTAGTTTCTTTAAATTGTGCTTTCAATTATTACATAGTTTCTTTCAATTTAGTTTAACTTTCCTTTGAGTCAAAGCCAACTTCTGAAAATAAAAAAAAAAAAGGTCTTAATTTACTTCCACATCGCATCATCTCTTCTTTCGTTCTGCATCATTTTTGGTATCAGAGCCCTGTCTAGGGTTTCTGACTTGCTTGCATGTTTTGAGTGTCTCTCTTTTTTACTTTGTCTGCTCGAAGTGGACTCCCCAGGACATCCGGTCCTAGGAACGAAGCGAGGTGTAAGCCTCCTCTTCCCATTCCATGGGGTGTTCCTAGGGCGTGTAGGGGATCCGCTGGGTTACAACTTCGTAGCAGGAATTGTAAACGGGGGAAGCGTTCTATTTTCAGTCTGTAAGTATCCTGTTGCAGGAATTGTTTCTCATTGCAGGTAACTCTAAATTGCATAATTTTTATTTTGTTGGAACCAGTATAATTGAAACTATTTTACATAATTTTACTGTAATTTATTAGTTTCTGTAAAATTTCTGAGAGTTAAATTATAGCAATTCTATTTCTGTATTTCTGCAATTCAATTTTTTTGAGTGATCATCTCCTAATTCATCTTAAGGGCAATTGAGCATCTAAGATAAGGGAAGTAGTTGATAACCTCTCCTTAGCCCAAAACCACTACCCATTCATTCGATCCTAAGCCTAATTTTAAAATTTATTAGACTTAATTTGCTCTAGTGGGCTAGGGACACCAACAAGTCGGGTCTAGGCTAATGTTGAGTCAGTTTGTCTAGTTACTCTGTGTGTGCTTTGTACTCAGTGTCTAGAATGGTGGTTCAGGGATTCTATCCCGAAGGGCTTGTGTGCTGGTCCGCCTACTTGGCCAATCTCTGATTGGTGTCTAGGATTGGCATTTAGGGACCTAACACTCCCCTTACACCTGCCTGGCTGAGTCCCGAGTTACTACAGGCTAGCTTGCCACTCTGATTGGGCATCTAGTTTGGGATCTAGGTCTAGTTAGCCCGTAGTCGTTTCAGTCGAGTCTCATTCTGTGTGCTTGCTTGCATCATCATGTCCACCCGGAACGGAGTACCCTCCCAACCTGGTCAAACCCAACCTGATTTAGAGGCCATGATTAGAACTCTTACCGAAAGTATGACCAAATTTAGTCAGGATATGAATGAGGGTTTTGCCCAGTTTAGTGACCGAGCCCAGGGACTTGAAAAACGTAGACATCAAAATTGGACCCCTGATCCAAAATTTAATGGGCCCCAACCTCACCCATGCCAGGAGCCTAGGAGGACCTTATACCGTGATCCCGAGCATAACCCTAGGAGCCTATATCCATACTTGGTTGACTCAGAAAAGGGACCCGTTAGGAACACCGAACCTTATGCACCCACTTTTGATGGAAGACAAGATACATATATTAAGTGGGAAGAACAAATGGATCGGTATTTTGAGTGCACTAACATATCGGAATTAGGACAAGTTAGGTTGGCCAAAACCAAGTTCACCAAACATGCTAGGTCGTATTGGTATGCTATTGAGCGTGAGTGTTATCAAAGAAAAGAGGAAATAAATACTTGGAGAGATATGAGAAGTAAGTTGAGAGATAGGCACCTAGGTAGATCCTATGAGAAAAGACTTTTAGACCAATGGTACCAATTGCGATAAGGTAATAGGCCTGTGTCTAAATATATCGAGGACTTCCAGTGGTATGACATGAAATGCAATACCATTGAGACCGAAGCTCAGATCATATCGAGGTTTAGGGTTGGGTTACACCCAGACATTTATAGGAAGCTATGCCTTGAAAAGACCAATAAGTTAGACCGAGCCTACCAAGAAGCCCAAGACTATGAGTGGTCTTTAAGATATAACCAATCAAGTACTTTGGACTTAAAGCCAACCTCTACCAACTTGAGTCAAGTTCCGATTGATCCGACACCCGTAGTGAACCAGACTTTTGTTTGTCAATTCCCACTTGTATCACCTCTTGACCAGAAGGATACCAATGAGGAAGAAGGGTTAGGTATGACAAGCCTAGAATCAGTTGACCTGATTACCACTGACCCGAAATCCATTGAAGATGGCATCGAGGAAGTATATGATGCTGGCTTGAGTCTAGTTGATGAATATGAGGGGGAAGAACTTGAAGAATGTGACATCGATACTATTGGTTCCTTACTTGAGGAGACCTTGGAAAGCAACCAAGTGGTAGGACCTAGTTCAGAAATTCAAGATATTTGTGAGAACAAGGTTCCTTTAGTCAAATACCCCAGGAAGAACTCATAGTGTTAGCCCGAGCTATCAGTTCGTACCCTCTAATGACAGTCATTCCCCAAGTACTAATTGAAGATCTTTGCACTGAACTGTTTAAGTTTACCCACCCTATGGTAGATCCTCTCCTTAGGATGACTGAATCAAGCCTCTTACAATTGGACCTTGTCCCATGCCCAGCCACTAAGGTCTCTCCCGTAATCTCAGTTGAACATCCTTGTCTTGAGCGGATTGATTCACCCAGTCCTGTAGAAGTCCTCCTTATGTCCCCAGACCCCTTCCTTCGCATGACTGACCTACCCTTCTATAGAGTATACCTTTCCGCACCCATAGGTCAAATTTCAAGTCTTGAGGTCATCATCCATAGGCCCTCCCATGAATCATTCTCTAATCCAGTTCTTGAGAAAGTGGATCATTATTTGCTTAGAGAACAAACCTTAACTATTGCAATCACATGTCCTAGGCTACTTCCCGAACCATCTCTTGATCCATTCCTGGGAGTAGCAAACTTTTCCTTTTGTAAGGATGACCAGTTGACACTCATAGATCACCATTCAAACCTTCAGGTCACCACCTTTAGTCAACAGGTAATTCGAGACTCCACCTCATATCTCCTCCCTTTCTCTAGGACTTCCAATGCTTCTTACACCATCCAAGTATACTTTGTCAAAGTCTTTAGAGTGAACCACGTGTCAGAACCTATTAGGTTTGCCACCTACTTCTGGAAGACCTTATGGCACCTACTAGGCACCCATGATAAGTTTTCATGCTCTGCATGCCATCCTCCGACCCAAGGTCAAACCTAGAGAGCCATAGTTTGTTAGGTTTAGACCTAGGGTTCCTTTGGAATAAAGTCCATTCTTTAGGAATGCGTCGTCAGTCTAGTTTAGTTTTTCTTGACCCTTTACTAGGCTTTGGCTCAGATTTTGGTTTGATTGAGAGCACCAGGAATTGGGATTTGTATTTTGTCCAGGGTTGAAATTGCATACAATGACTCGGTCAATAGGTCTACAGGTAAGAGTCCATTTGAAATTGTGCATGGTTACAAACCTCACACACCTCTTGACCTAGCTCCTTTACCAGTCCACACACGAGTCTCCGAGTTTGCTGAAGTTTTTGCACAGCATATAAAAAACTTGCATAAAGAAATTCATGCCAAAATAAATTTAAGTAATGAAACTTATAAGAAGTTGGCTGATTCTTAAAGGCGAGTCAAAACTTTTATTGAGGGAGACTATGTAATGATTAGGTTAAGGCCTGAACGGTTTCCTCCTGGAACCGTTAGAAAGTTACATGCTAGAGGAGCTGGACCATTTAGAGTGGTGAAGAGAGTAGGGTCCAATGCTTATGTGCTCGAGTTGCCTTCAGAACTAGGCATTAGCTCCACTTTCAACATTACAGACCTAGTAGAGTATAGAGAGCCAGCTGTGATTCCCAGTGAGCCTTTTGAGCCTAATCCTGCTCTTGAGAGTGAACCCAACCCTGTGTGTCCACCAACAAACTGGCCTGTAAGGAAAGAGCAGATTGAAAAGATCCTGGATGATCAGGTTATCTCTACTCGTAATCGAGGATACCAAAGATACCTGGTCCGCTGGCAAGGAAGGCCAGATTCTGATGACTCTTGGATTTCCCGAGAAGAATTACAAGAATTGGACCCAGACCTCTTGGAGAGATACCAGAGCCAACTTGATCCATACTCGACAGGGTCGAGTTCCTCCCACCCCGGGAGAATTGGTGCGGGCACCAGACTCAGAAGAAGACTTCAGGGCTCCATCTAGATCTCTGATTGACCTTGCCCGAAGAATTAGGATTTTCTGGTTTTATAATAAGGGTTGACTTGGTCAACTCAATTTTTTTGAGTCTGTATTTCCCTGCAATTTAAATTTTGTTGAGTCATGTTGACTCAGTACAAGTCCTAGTAAGTGGTCTAGGTCTTCTCCAGTGTGCCACATTTTCTCCCAAGCCCAAGCAAGTGGGCGCCACACTCCCAGCCACATGCCAGAGTCTAGGAGGCGCCACATCTCCATCCCAGTGTCTTGGTCCCCACACCCAAGGGAGCAAGAATTTTTCTTGAAGCCAAAATCAAGGAGGCGCCCTATATACACCTTAAAAGGCCAAGCTAAAGGAGGAAAGAGGCATTTCTTGGGGAGCACTTCAAGGGGGCGCCCAATCCATGCCTAAAAAGACCAAAGCAAAGTTGGGAAGAGCCATGACTTGGGGAGAAAGAAAAGGAGGTGTCCAAAAGAGTTGAACCATGGAAGGAAAAAATTTTTTCTTGAAGAGCAAGGCTAGGAGGCGCCACCTACTTACCATTTGGAGCCACCAATCAACACTTATGGAAGCTCTTGGCCGGCCATATGAGAAGGATTTGATTCTACAAGCCTAATTTGAAGATCCATCCTATTAGTCCCACATGGGAAGATGTAAAACCCTGACCTCTTGTAAAGACCTATAAAATAAAGCCCTCTTGTAAGTTTTAGAAAACAACTAATGAATGAATTCAAATTTTGTATGAGCAACTTTATGTTTCTCTCTTCCGTACTTGCATCCAAGTGTTGAGCTCCATGAGGGAGTAACTCCGGGTTCCCTAGGAACCTTGAGGAGGTGTGAGATCTCCAACCCCAAAATCCTAGGTTAGCCACCTCACTTCCAAACCCTAGCCGCCCATCATCCTCTTCACTCCACCAAACCCTAGCCTACCCCATCTCTCACGGCCCCTCTCTCCAAGTAGAGGCCGACCACTAGCACCCAGGTCCAGTTTGACTGCTTCGAATACGGAGCAAATCCCAGAGGAAGCCAGATCAGCATCCAGGAGAATCAGGACTTCAGCAACATCAACTTTCAAGTTCTTCTATCTGGTAAATCCTTCCTTGAGTATCTGGTTCCATAAATTGTTCTTCTTCTTTCCCAGATCTTGAGTTCAAGAGAAGCCAACTCTGCCAAAGGACCAGTATTGGAGGATCCATTGCGAAGATATCTGAATCCGGGGATCCAACAATCTGCTCAAGAGAGTCCTTCCACTAAACCCTGTGAAGATCACTGCCTGGTCTGTAACCCTTCTCTTCTCTTTACTTCTGTCCTGTTGAAAGTTCAGAGCGAAACCCTGGGTCTGGGATTTTCTCAACCCCCAGCGATCCTTTACTTCTGAACTACTCTGAAAACCTAGTTTCTTTAAATTGTGCTTTCAATTATTACATAGTTTCTTTCAATTTAGTTTAACTTTCCTTTGAGTCAAAGCCGACTTCTGAAAAAAAAAAAAAAGTCTTAATTTACTTCCGCATCGCATCATCTCTGTCCCTCCTTGCCCAGTTGCGACAGTAATCCCTTATGAGGATTAGCTCCCGCCCTTGATGTAGTGGGAAGAGCCAAATTAGCAACAAGATGAAGTAAAAGAAGGCAAAAAGACATCAAGGCAAAGATAAGCTACTTACAGCATATAGCTGAGTGAATGACGCCGTGATGACATCACCGAGGAGTCGCCCACTCCCCTCACGCCTGTCTCATGACTGGACTGAGAATTCCATCATGTGCTCCGCTAGGCTCACGTCCTTCATCAAGGACACGTTTGGGCCTAGCCGGAAAGGGACTCGGCGGTAGTCCCTCTCCTGTGTTCCCACCGATTCGGCTCCTTCGACGGTAGAAGGCTTCCTTGGTGCCAATTGGGAGATCGGCACCACATCGGACCGGACTTGGGGTGCTGGTCTGACTTCTAGCGCCCTGCCGTCCTCCTCCGCGTTGGAAACCTCCGAGGTAGGGGACGCCGACCTGGCGGCAGCGGCGGCTGACCTCGCACGGACAACCACCTCAGGCTCGAACACCGCTACCGGCTCGCCCTGCCCGGAAGGCTCAAGGATGGGCTCGGCCGCCCTCTTCCGCCTGCGCTCCTGTACTGGTGCATCCGCCCCAGCCTGCACCAGCCTCGCCTCGTCCTCAGCTCGGGCTCTCTTTGGCGCTGGCTCAGCAGCCCCGGTGGCCTGCTCTCGCTCCTCAGAGAACGAGAGCAGCTCGTCCATCGAGAACTTCATTGCTGCACCAAGACAGAAACAAGGTCAGACCTCAAAAAAAAAAAAAATAAAAATAAAAAGAGGGTGGCCAAGTGGAACTCACCCGACTCCTGCATCGAGCCGACCCCAGCCTCGCAGAGATTTTGCTCGGACAGCAAAACCTCGAGCAAGGGGATCTCTGCCGATCTGAGCTGCTCGTACAGTTCGACGTCGGCCACCTCGACAGAAGAGTTCCTATTTGGGGATCGATCTGGGTCACTCCAAACCCAGTCGACCCCCTCTACGGAAGCAAAGAAAAATCTACTCTTCCATCCCTTGATGAAAGAGGGGAGGATAAATTTTATTCCCCGAGGACGGGAAGAAAGAGACCACCACCCCTCCTCAGAGGGGTGGCGTTTCAAGGAGAAAAAAGTCCTAAAAAGAGAAAAAATAGGCAACAATCTAATGGAAGTGACACAAGACTATGAAGCTAAAGATTGTCCTAATGGCGTTGGGGACCAACTGAGCCAGGACAAGACGGTAGCTGGCCAGAAATGAGAGGAAGAAAGGGTGAAGAGGAAAATGGAGGCCCCCAACGAAAGCCTCTTCATAAAAAGCAATCCACCCAGGACCGCTAGAAGTCACCCGCTCCCCCGAACGAGGAACGGAGAGACGGACGGACTCGAGAATCCCAAAGGCTTCCCGGATGGCCAACAGATCTTCAGAGGTGATCGCCGAAGCAACCCCACCGGGACCTGTTGACCAGAACGACTCGGATTCAAGAATAGGGGCAGGAGGAGAAGCAGGAACTAAGGCTAGACGAGCAAGAGGAGAAGACCCGGGTTCCCTAATGGTCACCAGGCCTTGGACAGGCCTCCTGCTGAACTCAAACCTTGCCGCCTCCATCCCCTCATCGGAGGAGGAGGGAGTCCTCGGCCGGGAGGGTCCGGCTTCGGCTTGGCAAGAGGGATGAAACTCCAGACCGAAGCGATCCATGGAGAAAAGAAAGAAGGAAAAAGAAAGAAAGGGACAGGAGAAACCCCAAGACGACTCCTAAAGGACGAGAAAGGGGGGCTAACCTGCAAAAATCCTAAGAAGTCACCGGCGGCCGGAGAGGAAGAAGAAGAGGGAAAATACTCCTGCGGGATGCTGGGCGCGCAAAGTTTGAATGAGGGTAAGCTTCAAAAAGACATACCCCTCCTTCCTAAACTACCTAGCCCGACCGTACCATTGTGGCCCCCCAGAAGGCGCCCGCCATGTGTCAACCATCCATTGAGCCAGCACGCCCATCCGACCGTGGTTGCTCCGACTTCTGCGCCCGTCTCAACGGCTCCCCCTACGTGGCATCCTCCCACAGGCTCGTAGGACCGCAGAGCGAGGCGCCGCCGATTTTGGCCATCATAGCACCAGATTTCTCCACCTTTCCATGTCAGCGCCATAATTATGCCCTTCGCCCCAAGCGCCACGCGCCAATGGGCCTCGAGCATGGGGGGCAAATGATGGGGCCAGATTGCTGATGTGGCACGAGGCAGCTGACGTGGCGCAAGGTAGCTGACGTGGAGCCCCCATCAGACGCCATGACAAGCTTTCAACACGAGCACCTTCGCTGGGCTGAGCTCCCCTGAAGCAACACCTCTACCCGTCGAAGCCGAGCTCTGTCCTCCGCCAGGTTCGTTCCCTAAAGCCCGGAACACCTAGGTCGGAGCCGAGTCCGAGTCCCCATCCAAGACGGACCCCTCGGGATCGGGTCCCGTGGTCAGGAGTCGAGCTCAGCCTCCTCCGCCATGAGGCGCCCCTCCGAGCTCAGGTCACCTGGGCTGGGCGGCACCCCGGTGCCGAGCTCGCCTAAAGCCGGGCCCTGTGGTCAGGAGTCGAGCCCTGCCTCCTCCACCATGAGGCACCCCTCCGCAGCCGAGCTCAGCCCATCTCCACCCTGCCGAGCAGCACCGAGGCGAGTCCACCGAAGGTGGGCCCTATCCTTCCAACTCGGCCTTCAGTTCAAACCAATACGCCAGCCGCCAAGGGAGCCATGCCTCCCCTCCGAGGACAGTGACGATACTCCCGAGGGCCATACGACAACACCAACCATGCCGCAATTAATGCCCACGGCCGTCACTCACTCCAGAAAGAATGGAAAGCTCACATCAAGGCACCATGTCCTTCGCCGATCCACCGTACAACCAGAGAAAAGACCCTACTGAAGAGCGCGGGTCCCAAGACCGGCAGCCCGCCGATCGAGGCCTTGTCAGGCTCCTAGGAGAGGGACAGGCAGAAGGAATGTTAGAGATTTATGGAAACTTCCTCAACTATCAAAACATGAGAGACATCCTGTCTACGTCACGGTACCTCACCATAGACGATAGCGGGGGGAGATCC
Organism: Areca catechu; assembly: GCA_021397845.1. Classification (NCBI taxonomy): domain Eukaryota; kingdom Viridiplantae; phylum Streptophyta; class Magnoliopsida; order Arecales; family Arecaceae; genus Areca; species Areca catechu. The sequence continues at coordinate 2,591,486 of CM038050.1, read as the reverse complement.
CAAAGCAAACCAAGGTAAAAAATCCCGCCAGAGTAAGCAAAAGAGGTATCGGCATCTGATCCAGTATCAATACATCCGTAGCATACTTCTCAATTCAAGAACACCAGAGGAACCAGAGCAACAGAAGGGAGGAAGGCCAGAGAGGAGGGCAAGACCACCTCGGCCAACACCACTCCCAGCTCGTCCTCATCTTCCACTCACACTATATTTACTCCTCCTAGCGTAGAGCTCATCCAGAGGGGCTCGACCTGGAGGATCTGTTCCCCTGGATCGTCACTAACTTGACCATCGGATTGCCCCCACCGGAATCCCCAGCCCGGGCCACTGACATTGCTTCCTTGCAGGTCCCGAGGTGCTAGAGGCATTTTCAAGCGAGCAGACGCGCGACACCCGACTCCGTCAGCAGCTACGGGCCACGACGATCTTGGCGGCAACACATCCCATTAAAAATAATCCCATATAATAATATGGTCATATTTATAAACATGTTTATTGATATATAATATTTTTTTAAATTAAAATAATTTTATCATCTCAAATCAATTTTATAATAATGATTATATTGGAAAAAAAATTACTTGGATTAAAAGATATGAAACCCAAGTCAACAGACCAATTGGTCGACCTTGCAACATGACCGTCGACTGTTTGTCATCAAGGATATGAAGCTCAAATCAATAAACTTGGTCGAGCAGCCTTGCTTTGTATCAACCGACCATTTGTCAAATTGGGTCTTTGGTCAGTTGATGCTTCCCCTTGGCTTCAATGTTATCGGACAAGTCAACAAGGCTAATGCATGATCTGTCCCATCACTCAGTCAACCCTTCATTGGAAAAGTTGGTGCCTTGCTGATTGGATCCATCAAGTGCCAACTGCTGAGTATCCTTATCTGAGCAAGTCTCGGTGGTGGTGGCTGGTGCCTCATCAACTGGTTCTCTAAAAGCCATCAGCATGAACGTGCTAACCATTTATCGGATCGGACCTTGGATTGGCTAATGATTCCTTCCTAGCCCCCATATCCTTGGATATGGCTAGACCTCATATTCAGCACATGGATAGCCCATTTATCTGTCCGACCTCTCACTAGAGAAATTGCCACCTCATCGGTCAACTAGACCCAGCAAAGTGCCACCAGCCAACCACCTTCATTCGACCTTGACTCAACAGCGACCAGCCCCTCATCAATCGGTCCTCAAAAGGCCATCGACGTATATACGCCTTTATCCATGGCAATCCGATCAAGGGTCTACTGCCGACCACTCCTTGGCTTTGATAAGAGCGCTCGAACCAACTCTTGATTCTTATATCGGGTGAGCGGGTCCTTAGGCAATAATCCCACTTAGATCTTTCGAAGGCTAACATGATCGACGCTTACTTTTATATCCCCGATTATGTAGCAAAAGGTCATGATATGGTGGAAGGCTGACGTGTGACCCCCATCAGGTGCCATGTCAAAAAAACTGCCACAGTGGACACCCCGTCTCGGGTTCCTTTGCCGAGCCGGGCTCTCCTGATCTGTCGAAGCCAAGCTCCGACCTCCACCAAGTCGATGCTCGCAAACTCGGGTCGCCTAGGCTGGAGCTAAGCGACCTCCTTCACCAGAGTGAGCCCCTTCGAGGTCGCGCTCTCTAAGCAGGAGTCGAGCCCTCCTCCACCGGTCCAAGCTTCTCCGAAGTCGAGGTCGGGCCCCCTTAGGGCCAGAGCCGAGTCCCATCTCTCCAGCTCGGCAACCGCCTCGAACAGCGCCACCGGCCTCCAAGAGAGCGGAGCCACCTCCCCGGGGCATCGGCGGGCCACCCGAGGGCCATGAAGAAACACCCGTCAAATCATAATAATTGCCTGTGGGTGCTGCTTATACCAAGAGAGGGAGGAGTTCCCCCCAAATAAGTCACTACCAGGCTTCTCAAAATGGAACGACCGGAAGGAAAGTCAGAACACACAACAATTTCCTCACCACCAACCAAGAAAGACGTTCCATCCATGGCATGGAATGCCGCCACGCGCTCCTGACAGTACGTATCAGGAGAGACGTCCCATCCGCAGCATGGAACGCCACCTCACGCACCCGACAGCACAGGGGAGATCCCGAGGTAGGCGTCCAACGATCGTCCAGACTAAAAAGAACCTTCGACATGCTCGGGAAGAAGGTAACAAAAAAACAACAATCACAATGGCAACTAATCACTATCTCACCACAAAAAACTCAAGCAAGTAAATGGGAGAAGAAGGCTACGCAGAGAGTCCCTCTAGCTTGGCCACCATCCTCCTAATATACTTGCACCCCATTTCCACACTGCTCACTCCTCCTAGCATGGAGTCCATCAAGAGGGGCTCGACCAGGAGGATCTGTTCCCCTAGATCGTTACTGACTTGACCGTCAGAGTGCCCCCACCAGAATCCCTGGCCCGGGACACTAACCTCGTTTTTGCAGGTTCAAAGGAACAGGACATCCTAAGAGCTCGAGAGGGGCGGTCCAACCTCGACAGCAGCTGTAGGCTACGATGATCTTGGCGGGAACAGATTGGCATGCCAGGTAGGGGGCACGGAGTGATCTTTGATCCAGCTTGAGCCCCCTTTACAAGCAGCTCGAAGAAAGGATGGTGACGATGCGGGCAAGAGAGGTCTCCATCAGTCGTGTGGGAGACTCCCCTTCCCGGGGGAAACCGCATAACCCAGAGGTGGAACCACCCACTCCAGCTCAACCACCTCTGGCGGAATCTCAGCTGGCTGCACTCACCCAGCAGGTGCAGATCCTCGTCACGGTAGTGCGCTAGCTTCAGCACCAGCACCGATCCCTGGCTACACATCAGTAGCCAAGGACTCCCATGGCCCATGCCGCCGTACCTCGTGACAGCCTGCGTTCCTTCTAAGGAAGGCCTTCATAGCCACGGGCCATCACTGACAACAGGGATAGCCACCAAACTCCTGCGAAAAGACAACGGCCGGGTCTGCCGACAGGGAGAGGATAGCCACCAAACTCCTGCAAAAAGACAACGGCCGGGTCTGCCGACAGGGAGAGCCGCTTACCAAACCTTGAGCGAGCAATGTCCAAGCCCCACTGAGGTAGAAAGAGCAAGACCCCTCGCCACGGGCACCATGCACCCATGTCACCTTCTCCGTCTCCTTTAGTGGAGGGGTCCACTGATGAAGTCATCAGGCGCACGATGGAGAAGTGCCTGAAGGAGCTTGACCATAGGCTGGCGGAGCTTTCCCACCGGTTTGCCAATCTACCGGGCTCCACTTGCGAGCCAACAGGCTACGACGCCCGTCCCCCTTTCTCCTGAGGAGTCCAAGAAGAGCCGATCCCAGATCGATTCTGTATGCCACAGGTGGAACCTTATGATGGGACCACGGACCCCCTGGACCACCTGGAAAGCTACAGGGCCCTCATGAGGGTCCAGGGGGCCACCGACGCTCTCCTCTACGTCGCCTTTCCTGCCACTCTCCGGAAGGTAGCCCGGGTGTGGTTCACCCATCTGGAATCGGAGAGCATCAACTCATTCGCCCAGCTGGGGCAGAAGTTCGTGGCCCACTTCGATGCTTGTCGAAAGATACCATGGGAGGCAGACAACCTCTTCTCCATCAAGCAACAGGACCGCGAACCCCTGCGGGACTACATGGCCCATTTTAAGGCTGCCGCATTAGAGATCTACAATCTCGAGGAGCCCGTTGCTATGTTGGCTCTGAAGCGAGGACTCAGGACCTCCTGCCTGACTTAGTCGCTCGACAAGAAGCCCCCCAAGAGCTACTCCAAGCTCCTCCTTCGAGCTCAAAAGTACATCCGTGTCGAGGAGGCAGATCGTACGCGACGGGAGCTTGACGGGAAGCTGCTGAAGAAACCAATCCCCGTCGAGGCATTGGGATGCGGAAGCCAGGACCTCCAACTCTGAGCTTCATGCAGGGACCAAGGACGAGAAGCGCTCCTATTACCGAGGGGAGTTACACCCCCTCCTCTCCCCGAGGATGAATATCCTCATGCAGATCGAAGGTAAGCCCTACCTAAAGTGCCCACCTCCGATGAAGCCATCCACTGGTCATGACAAAATGAAGTATTGTCGTTTCCACCGCGATCATGGCCATGACATCGAGAAATGTCGTAACCTCAAGTGGGAGATCGAAGAACTCATTAGGAGGGGCTACCTCAAAAGGTTTGTGGGGGGCAGACCTCAAGCAGAACCTCAGGCGCTCGTTGCTCTCCCGCCAGCTCCAGTAGTCGACAACACCCCTACCAAGAAGCTAGTTAGGATGATATGCTGGGGAGCCGAGCATGCATCTAAGAAGGCCCGAGGGGTAGGGCATTCCGAAAATGTACTTTCCTTTATGAGGGAGGAGGGAGACCGGGAAAAAAATGTAAATAATGATGCCGTGGTCATCGATATGATGATCGCGAAGCATCCTGTAAAATACATCATGGTTGATAGTGGAAGCTCCACAGATGTGCTTTTCTACAATACTTTCTCTAGAATGAACCTTTCCCCTACTCAGCTCAGACCTATGCACACCCCCCTTGTCGATTTCACAGGTGATTCTGTGAGGGTTGAGGGAGAGATTACTCTCCCAGTAACTGTTGAGACCCTACCTTGGCAGAGCACCATCATGATGACCTTCACGGTTGTCAGACTCACTTCAGCCTATAACGTGATCCTTGGCCGACCCGGGCTCAATCTGCTCAACGCCATTGTCTCCACCAAGAGACTGTTTGTACAGTTCCCAACTCCTTACGGCATCGGAGAGATGAGGGGAGCACCCCAGCCGGTGCAGCACTGTTTCCAAACCCTCCCTGGGGCTAAGGCCCCCGAGGGTGATCCCAGGATGGACGATCTCGACCAAAGGGCTCAGGACCCCAGTGGAGGCCCGGTCGAATGCCTGCTTGCCTATCCACTCGGAGACGATCCCGCGAAGACAGTGCAAATCGGGGCCCAGCTATAGGATGAGGAGAGGGCCCACCTTTTGAAGTTCTTGCAGACAAATGCAGATGTGTTCGCCTGGACAGCGACGGACATGCCAGGTATCCCCCATAACATCATCACCCACAAGTTGAGCATTGACCCAAAGCACCGGCCAATTCGGTTAAAGAAGAGAAGCTTCGCCCCAGAGAGGCAAGCGGCCATCAATGAGGAAGTGGACAAACTCCTCACCGCCGACTTCGTTTGGGAGGTGCAATATCTGAGCTGGCCAGCGAATGTGGTGATGGTAAAGAAGAGTAATGGCAGATGGAGGATCTGTGTGGACTACACCGACCTCAATAAGGCATGCCCGAAGGACAGCTTCTCCCTGCCGAAGATTGACTAGTTGGTCGACGCCACCTCAGGGCATAGGCTCCTCTCCTTCATGGATGCATTCTCCGGATACAATCAGATCCGGATACATCCAGAAGACAAGGAGCACACCACCTTTGTCACCGACCAAGGAACATACTACTACAGGATGATGCCCTTTGGTCTGAAGAATGCTAGGGCCACATACCAACATCTGGTCAACAGAGTCTTCAAAGACCAGATTGGCCGGAACATGCAGGTGTACGTGGATGATATGCTTGTCATGAGCAAGCCGAGCTTGGACCATGTCGTCGACCTCACCGAAGCCTTTCACAACCTCCAAAAGCACCAAATGAAGCTGAACCCGGCGAAGTGCACCTTTGGAGTAGCGGCAGGAAAGTTCCTTGGCTTCATGGTCACTCAAAGGGGCATTGAAGCCAACCCGGAGAAGGTCCAGGCGATCATAGACATGGAGCACCTGACATCCAAGAAGCAGGTCCAGCGCTTGACGGGGCGGATTGCAGTGCTGAGCCAGTTCATCTCGAGGTCGGCCGATCACTGCCTCCCTTTTTTCAAGGCGCTGTGCAAGATGCACGGCTTCACCTGGACGAAGGAGTGCAAAACGGCCTTCGAATAATTGAAGGAGTTCTTGGCCTCTCCTCCGCTGCTCTCCATACCGGAGGAAGGGGAGGAGTGGTGCAGGGTGGTTGTCAAACGCTTGTAGCGACCAAAACCTCGATTCAGCGTGAACGGGTTCTGGGAATTCTTGGATGCTAGGATTGAGCAAGATGGGGAAGATCCTTTGAAACCTGCAGCGATCAAGCGCTGGAAGGGCCACGTGATTCCTCACATTGTTAGCCCTCTACCGGATTTCAATCCGGGTCTTCACGAACGGAAGGGACGAACGGTTGGTTTCTCACCGTGAGTCCCTGTTTCTTTTTTTCTTTTTTTAAAATCAAGAACTTGGAACAGAAGGAAGAGATTCCTCACGGAATCGTCCTCTCCCAACCAGGCTTTCGGCCTGGTGTGCGTAAGGGGGAAAACAAGATGGCCGGCGGCCTTCCACGGAATCACCAAAAGGAAAACACCCGTCCAATTGTATTCCCAAAAAAATCACCGTGCAATGGAGTTTTTCCAAAACAAAGAAAGGCTCCAAAACAAAAACAGTGCAATTGTCCAATGAACAAAAAAACGCTCTCCAATATTATTCCAAACCAAAACAATCAACACGTTCCTTTTGTTTCCTTGGTACGGGTTTTTAAAAAAAATAATGCCAAGCATTAATGACCCCCACGTGACTAACAAGGGAAGGAGAAAACAATTGTAACACAATCCAACACGTTGACTCTTGCGTGAAAACTCCAAATAGATTTTTTTTTTTTTTATAAAAAAAATCAAGAGATCACGCCACTAATAAAATTATAATAATAATAATAATAAGACTAAAGACTCCGGTATTTTCCCGGATCCGAAACTTCACGGACACAATTAGTGTATTGGGCCTTCGGCCCAATTCCCAATTAATTGTTTTCATCCTAAAAACGGGTCAGATTTGAAACTTGCTTTCCTTGAAGGCATCTGGACCTGCGCACGTTTCCTGCTGGCGAGGTTGGCGGCCCCAAATCGTCATGGGCTGGAAGATGAATCGAAAAGTCGGGGTTGGGCTTCGCCGAACTATCACCGGGCTGTCCTGTTATATGAGTCAACTGATCAGGTTCAATATTCATCTCGATGTCCGCATCAAGGAGCTCTTGCTCTATCTGGCGGTCACCCTCGGAGCAGTCAGCTCGGTCCTCATCCGTGCAGACAAGGATGAGTCCCAGAAGCCGGTGTATTACATCAGCAAAATCCTCTGCGATGCGGAGGTTAGGTATACTCGCTCTGAAAAACTTATTTTTATACTAATAATTTTTGCTAAGCACCTCATGCCCTATTTTCAAGCACACCCCATCGTGGTCGTGACGAACTAGTCGCTGAAGACCATACTTAGCCGCCCCGAGACCTCCAGGAGACTGGCCAAGTGGTCCCTGCTTCTGAGCAAGTTCGACATAGCGAATCGACCGAGGTCTTTACAGAAGGCCCAAGTCCTAGCCAACTTCGTGGTCGAATGCACAGGGCTCGCCAAGGAGCCAGAGCAGATAATGACGAAGCCCCAAGCGGAGCTTGGACCAAAGGAGGAGCCCTGGATCCTCCACGTGGATGGCGCGTCCAATTCTGGCGGAAGCAGAGCAGGCCTCATCCTTGCCAACAGCAACAGGGTGGTGACATAGTGTGCTCTCCGCTTCAAGTTCACCGCAACAAACAACCAGGCGGAGTACGAGGCGTTCCTTGCGGGTCTGAAAGTCTCCCGCAAGCTAGGCATGTAGAGCTTGAAAGTCTTCACCGACTCCCAACTAGTTGCCAGGCAAGTCTCCGGAGAATATGAGGCCAGAGATCCCCAGATGATGAAGTACCTGGAACAAGTCCGCTCAGGCACGACAAGCTTCTGGCGCTTCAGCATTTTCCACATCCCCCGGGGGGAGAATGCATGCGCAGATGCACTGTCAAGGCTCGCAACCTTGCCGGACTCATTACTGGGGCGTGCCTACATCGAGTACCTCAAGAATCAAAGCTACGAAGATTCAAAGGAGGTGCAACAAGTCATCCCGGAGCTGAGCTAGATGGACAGGTATGTCAGGTATGTCAGGTACATCACTGATGGCACTTTGCTAGAGGACTTCATAAAAGCCGACCTCATCAAGAAGAAGGCCTCTCGGTTCGTTTTGATGGAAGGCCAGTTTTACCACCGATCTCACTCCTACCCACTCCTGAAGTGCCTCAGGCCCACAGAGGCAGCCTTCGTACTCCGGGAAATACACGAAAGCCTCTATGGGAACCATGTAGGAGCGAGAACATTGGCTTACAAAGCTCTTCGCCAGGGATACTTCTGGGAGACTATGAGGGAGGATATCGTCGACCTCATCAAGAGGTGTCACAAGTGCCAGCACCATGCCCATGTACAGCGCCAGCCGGTGGTGCCGATCTCCCAGCTCTCATCCCTTTGGCCCTTTGCTCGGCTGGGAATGGACATCCTTAGACCATTTCCCCCTACACCGGGACAACGAAGGTTCCTGCTCGTAGCAATCGACTACTTCACCAAGTGGGTCGAAGCAGAATCACTAGCTCGGATCACCGAAGCTAACGTTCGCCAGTTCTTCTAGAAGTCAGTCATCTGCCGCTTCAGACTCCCCCACTGCATCATCATCGACAACGGGCGACAATTTGACAACCGGGAGTTTGAAAGATTTTGCACTGAGCACGGCATCCAACACCACTTTATCTCGATAGCTCACCTTCGAACAAATGGGGAGGCCGAGGACTAATCGGACCATCCTCTAAGGACTCAGAACCAGGCTGGACCTAGCCAAGGGCAGATGGGCGAAAGAACTCCCAAGTATTCTGTGGGCCTACCACACCACACCCAGAATGGCAACTGACGAGATGCCCTTCAACCTTGTCTTCGGTGCTGAGGTAGTCATCCCGGTTGAGCTCAACGTGCCCACGCTACGAGTACAGCAGTACGACGAAGCATAGAACTCGGCACACCTTCTGCTCAACTTAGACCTTCTCGAAGAAACAAGGGACAAAGTTTGACTCCGAATGGCAGCATACCAGCAACGAGTGGCCCGGTACTACAACGCATGGGTAAGGCCAAAAGTCTTCAGACCCGAAGACATGGTGCTGCGCCGAGCTGAAGTATCTCAACCCCGAGAGTGCTGCAAGCTCTCGCCAAACTGGGAAGGCCCCTACAAAGTGGCTGAAGCCCTCTCACATGGGGCCTACTACCTCGAGGATCTTGACGGTGTCAGGTTCCCTCGAACATGGAATGCTTGTAATCTGAGAAGATACTATCAGTAGTGTAAGTCTTTCTTCCATTAATAATAAAGATTTTTTTTGCACAAAAGGTTATTCGCCTTGCAGGAATATCACCGCCAGATCCAAGACCTGGCATAATCAAGACTCGAAGCCCAGCTCCCTAGATAAACAACACCTGAGCCTAGCTCTCAAGCAATCAAGACCCGGAGCCCAGCTCTCTGGCCATCAAGACCTGAGCCCAGCTCTCAGGCAATCAAGACTCAGAGCCCAGCTCTCCGCCCAACAAGACCTGAGCCCAGCTCTCAGGCGATCAAGACCCGGAGCCCAATTCTCCGGCCATCAAGACCCGGAGCCCAGCTCTCTGGCCAACAAGACCTGAGCCCAGCTCTCCGGCCAATAAGACCTGAGCCCAGCTCTCCGATCAACAAGACCTGAGCCTAGCTCTCAGGCGATCAGGACTCGGAGCCCAGCTCTCAGGTAATTAAGACCCAAGGCCCAGCTCTCTGGCTAACAAGACCTGAACCTAGCTCTCAAGCAATCAAGACCCGGAGCCCAGCTCTTCGACCAACAAGACCTGAGCCCAGCTCTCAAGCAATCAAGACCAGGAGCCCAGCTCTCCGGCCAACAAGACCTGAGCCCAGCTCTCAGGCAATCAAGACCCCAAGGCCCAGCTCTCCGGCCAACAAGACCTGAGCCCAACTCTCAGGCCAACAAGACCCGAAGCCCAGCTCTTCGGCCAACAAGACCTGAGCCCAACTCTCAGGCGATCGAGACCTGGAGCCCAGCTCTCCGGCCAACAAGACCTGAGCCTAGCTCTCAGGCAATCAAGACCCAGAGCCCAGCTCTCCGGCCAACAAGTCTTCGAGCCTAGCTCCAAGACACCAAGACCTGAGCCCAGCTCTCAGGCAATCAAGCCCGGGACCCAACTCTCTGACCAACAAGTCTTCGAGCCTAGATCCAAGACACCAAGACCTGAGCCCAGCTCTCAGGCAATCAAGACCCGGAGCCCAGCTCTCTGGATAATAAATTTTCGAGCCAGCTCCAAGACACCAAGACCTAAGCCCAGCTCTCAGATAATCAAGCCCGGGGCCCAGCTCTCCGGCCAACAAGTCTTCGAGCCTAGCTCCAAGACACCAAGACCTGAGCCCAGCTCTCAGGCAATCAAGACCCAGAGCCCAGCTCTCCGGATAATAAGTCTTCGAGCCCAACTCCAAGACACCAAGATCTGAGCCTAGCTCTCAAGCAATTAAGCCCGGGGCCCAGCTCTCCGGCCAACGAGTCCCCGAGCCCAAAAGCTCAGCTTTCCGACCACCAAGCTTGGGCACCCAAAAATGAAAGAGGAGTCTTCCCTTTGATCTTGTCACATGCACAAAAAGAAAGAAAAAGGGGGAAGACAATTTGACGAAATATGTTTTCATTACTCAATAAAAAGAGTTACAATACTTCTGGGGCCCAACAAGACGGGCAGCCTAGAGAAGAAAACAGCATAGGGCTACGGCCGAAAAAGAGACCCTACTCTACTCCGTCGGCGCCTTTCCAGGGCGGCGCACCACCGAAGTTTAGCTGCCCTCGACCTCCGAAGCCGGGGCCCCTCCTTCGGCCACTGTCGCCGGCGGTGCTGGTTCGGCCGACACTGTCGGTGGAGCTGGTTCGGTCACCACCACCTGTGGGGTCGGTTCCGCTGTTGCTACTTGAGAAGCCGGCACGACCACGGTAGGATGCTCCTCCATTATAACTGGTGCAGGTTTCGGGCCATTCGCATCCTTGAAGCCCAGGAGTCAGAGGGTGGCCATCCACTCTTCTGAGAGAATGCCGCATAGTTGGGATCGACAGTAAGTGAATCCCTTAAAAAAGGAGTCCGTCGCTGCCTCCTTGAAGTCCAGCTTGAACTCCTCGGAAGCCTTGTAGTCCGCAACCACCTCTGTCGCCCTCCTGTCCATGTCCCCAGCTCTATGGATGGCCTCGACAGCCTCTTTCTTCATGGCCTCGGCTAAACTGACGGCGATGGAGGCCCTCCTCTCCACCTCGATAGCCTTTTAGTCGACGGCCGTGGCCTTCTTCTCAGAGGAGATAGCTCATCCTTTCATTGCCTCCAGCTCGGACTGAAGCTCCTTCAACTGGGCACCCTTTGACTTGAGCTCTTCCTTGAGCTCCCTCGAGTGTCGCCCGGCACTGGCGACTTCACCCTAGAGATTCTTGATCATCATGTTAGCCTCCCAGAGATCGTTGCTCTTTCATCTCAGTTCAGTCTTCGAAGACTCGAACTCCGCCTCGCACTCCTTATCCCTCCTGACCCAGTTGCAGCAATAATCCCAGATAAGCAGGAGTTTAGCACCTTGCTGCATTAAGAATGATGTCAGTTAAAAGAAAAGGAGAGAGAGCAAGGCATGACAGAAATCGACTAATGGCGTAGAGGTTGGAGAAGGATGCGTTGATGGTGTCGGTCAGGTACTTCCCGCTCCTCTCCCGCCGATCACAGGACTGGACGGAGAAATCCATCATTCGCTCAGCAAGTACCGGGTCCTTTGCGAGGGAGATGTTGGGCCCCAGTATGAAGGGGACCCGACAGTAGTCCCTGTCTCTCTTACCCATCATCGATTCGGGACCACCTGCCCCGTCAGTGGTGGAAGCTGTTGGTGCGGGCTGAGAACTTGGCACCACCTCAGACGGAACCACGGAGGTCGACCCCGCATCCTCCGGCTCCCTGTCCTCCTCGACCTCGACGATCTCTGGAGGAGGCGAAGCCATTGCGGCAGCAACGGCGACAGATCTTGCTCGTACTACCACCTCGGACTCCAACGCGGGGGTTGAACCGTGCCGTCTCGAAGGCTCGGGGGTGGATTCAGCATCCCTCCTTCTCCTTGGCTCGGGAATGGGCTCGGTCGGTACTGTGCTTGCCCCGACATCTACCCGAGCTCTCTTCGGAGTGGGCTCGCCGGTGCCCTCTACCTGATTCCTCTCCTTGGAGAACGAGAGGAGTTCCTCTACGAAGAACTTCATGGCTGCACCAAGTTAGAAGACGTCAGTTTTTTTTAAAAAAAAGAAAGAGAAGAAAGAGAAAAGAAAGGAAGAGAATAAAACAAATTTTAAGCCGAACTCACCCAACTCTTGTGTTAGGCCGATCCCGGCCTCATGGAGATTCTGCTCCGACAGCAGGACCTCGAGTGAAGGGACCTCGGCAGAGCGGAGCTGGTCGTACACCTTCGAATCGATTGCGTTGATCATGGAGTCCTGGTTGGGGGATCGATCCGGGTCGCTCCAGACCCAATCGACCCCCTCGACCGAGGCGAAAAAGTACCTACTCTTCCATCCTTTGATGGAAGAGGGAAGTTCAAACTTAATCCCCCTAGGGCGAGAGGAAAGAGACCACCACCCCTCCTCGATGGGGTGGCATTTCAGGGTGAAGAAAGTCCTGAACAAGAAAAAACGGGCAACAATTCTGTGGAAGTGGCACAAGACAATGAAAAAAAAAATAGTCCTGATGGCATTCGGGACAAGCTGGGCGAGGACAAGGCGGTAATGGCTCAGGACAGAGAGGAAGAAAGGGTGGAACGATAATCTAAGGCTACCCGAGGAGGTTTCCTCGTAGAAGGCTATCCGACGCGAGCCACTAGAGGTGACCCACTCCCCTGGTCGAGGAACTGAGAGCCAGACACCATCCGGGATACCATAGGTATCCCGGATGGTCGCAAGGTCCACGGTCGTGATCACCAAAGTGATCCCCCCGGGACCTGTTGACCGAGAAGGTTTGGAAGTAGGCGCAGAAGGCAAAAGAAGAGGACGAGGTGGGGGAGAAGATGCGGGCTCCCTAATCACTATTCCCCTAGGCGTGGGCCTGCGGCTAACCTCGAAGCGCGCCGCATCCTCCCCCTCATCGGAAGAAGAAGAAGGCCGCCTCGGCCTCGAAGGCCTTGGTCAGTGGTGGGATAGAAATTTAGTCCGAAATAGGACATGAAGGTCGAGAAATGGGAAGAACAGAAAGAAGGAGAAGCTGGACGAAGATTCGAAAGGGGACCTAACCCTAGGAGAGTCCCTACCCGACCAGTGCGAGGAAGGAGACTGACCTGCTCAGGACTTGGGGAGGCAAAAGTAGCCAAGAGAATGAAGGAAAGACCTGGCACCAAGGCGGGCACATAGAGTTTGAAAGAAGGTACGGTTCGGGAAAGGTCACTTTTCCTTTCAAAGTGATGGGCGTCTGACCGCACCGTTATAGCTCCCCACCATTGGATCCATGCCACGTGTCGACCATCGACAGGGCTGGCGTGGTGGGGGCACCAAGCTCAGAAAGAAGAAGCTTCAACTAATACCAAGTTCTTTGTGGATTGAGACTAGGAACTCAAGTCTCGTATGAGTCCTGTATGTTTATTGAGTCCTGTTTTATTTTCTTTTGGGGTTTTAAAGTTCAATTAGAATTCAATCAAGAGTTCAATTAGAGTCAATTAGGCTTTGTACTGAGTCAAGTTCAAGAGCTACTTGAAATTAGGCCATACCAGCTTTACTTGGAATGCCACATCATCATGGACCACCGGTGCCAACTCATCACCAGAGGACGTCACATCACCTTTGCCATGTCATCTCCAAGGGGCGCCATGGAGAAGGATGCACCATGTCACCATGCCACCTTGCCATGCCACATCATTGCCACCTCACCTGCCACGTGGCATCATTCAAATTTTAAATTACATGAAAGCTACAAGTGGTCGACCAAGGAGTGTTTTCAAATTCAAAGGAAGTCGGCCAACTCCATCCACAAATCATGCAACCAGCTCCACCAAATCCTCCACATTCCATGTAACCCTCCACCAAATCCTCCACATTTCATGTAACCCCCCCTAATATTTCTTCATGATATTGGGAATTTCAAATTGATTGAAAGGCCATTAAAAGCCTCTTGTATGCCCATGGTAGAAAGAAAGCTTTTTGGATGAAATGAAATTTAAGTGAAGTAGTAGTTGAAGAAGGTGTTTTTTTGGTAGTATCCTCTTGTTTTCTTTGGGTGTGTTTGATTTTCTCTTCTCAAGCTTTCAAGTGTCCAACTCCAACATCCACCTCTAGGGATCCATGCCTCCATCGAAGTTTCCTTGCCTGTTTGGTTTCTTTGTTTTGATATCTTTCAAATTGGTCCCAGTCTAACTCGTTCATTGTGCAGGATCCTTCTACGATTCGGAGTTCAAGAAAGGGTTCTCTTGCCAAAGATCAATGTTGACTGAAACAAGTTTCTTTGGAATGCCAATCTTCCACTTCAGGGCTAGTTCGTCTAAGAGCTTCAATGGATCTACCAGGGAGTGATCATCTTGGGTAAATAACACCTCCTAATCTCTTAAGTCTGAGTTATTGAAGATCGTTGCTAAGGTTTAAATTCAATATTCATTAGCCCTAATCTTCTCTAGGATTTAAATAACTACATCGCAGCGTAAGTTCCAAATTTCAGTGCTCCTTCCATAGCTTTACCTTAGTACTTTTGATCTAAAATTTAGTACCTGTTAATAGGCTTCATTGCTCTCATTTCTCAATCCATCATTTAGATTGCATTCTCATCATCGTGCCGTGTCAAATTGGTATCAGAGCACGGTTGCATTAGGATAGAATAGTTTTCTTTAAATCCAAGCAAGATCTAAAATTCACGCCTCCTGAGCGGGTGTACTCCAGTACACTGTCACAACCCATGGGAATAATGAGCTCCTGGCCGGACGTGAATTTTTTAGATTGAAGTTTGGGTAAGCCATTGCACTTGTTTGATTAGGTTCTGTTTTTCTGAAAATTTGCATCTGTTTACTGTAATCCGTCTACAGCTCCAAAGGAAAGTCACTAATTTTGTTGAAATATTTTTTTATTGTTCCTTTTTAAGTCAGTTATCACCATATTAAATTTCATCATCAGAAAAAAATTATAAAAAATAAAAATTTCTGCAGTTCGACATTGTCATTAGGATTCTGTTCTATCCTTTTTATTTATCTTCATTTGTAGGATCTGCTTAGAGTAGTACAGATTTTAGTTTTAAAATTTCTTTCATCTACATTGAAACATATAAGTTAAGAATCCTCTGTGAGTTTTTCAGAATTTTTGGACATTTCTTCATCACGTTTTCCACACCACTTTCAAACTGCAACACACTTCTGCAGCACCTTTGCATTTCATTCATCTCATGAGAAATCAAATTAAGGGCATCAATTTGACTTAGGGTCAGGGTTTCATCACCTGTCCCTAGCCCAAAAATCACCAACCAGCACATCGATCCCAGCCCATTAATTAAAATTGAGTAGAACGTTAATTATCCTAATGGGTTAGGGACACCAACAAGTTGGGTTCAGGTTAGGGTCAAGTTAACTGTGTCAACTAATTGGTATGTGCTTACTGGTTTGGTGTCTAGGATTGGTGCATCAGGGCTTGTGATTTGGTCCGCCTACCTGGCCAATCTCAGATTGGTGTCTAAGGTTGGCAATCAGGGACCTTCACTCCCCACCACCTACCTGGCTAAGTCCCATAAATACTACTAGCTAGTTGGTTCACTTAATTAGACCTCTAATTTGTGCTCTAGGTCTAGGAAACCTTAGCTCGAGCTTGAGTCTACTTGCATGCATGAAAACTAGATCAGGAGCCTCATATTCACCATTCCAGACCCAGTCCAGAGTAGCCATGGACCCGAATCTTGAAACCATGCTGAAAGGCCTAAATGATCTAATGGCCCAATTGAACCAAATGCTGGCTAAACAATTTTCCTTAGACCAACCAACTCCTACTATCCCATTAGCTCATATGAATGATAGGAGTAAGAATCCTGAAGTACAAGTTGAGTTCATGAATACTCAAGACTTAGGATATCCTCAAACTGAAGGGCTAGGGAAGGAAGAAGGCAAGTCTGAACCTAGTAAATATGT
This sequence comes from Areca catechu, assembly GCA_021397845.1. NCBI lineage: Eukaryota > Viridiplantae > Streptophyta > Magnoliopsida > Arecales > Arecaceae > Areca > Areca catechu. The sequence continues at coordinate 2,575,495 of CM038050.1, read as the reverse complement.
GTATGAGACTGACATAAGTTTAATAGATGAATATGAAGGGGAAGACTGTGAAGAGAACAACTTTAGTACCTTACCTGAGGAAACCTTTGGTAAAGAAAAGATTATTGAGCCTAGTCCTGAAACATCAGAACAACCAAAATTTAGTGAGGACTTGGTTCCCGTAAGACAATGCCCTCAGGAAGAACCCAATACTTTAGCTTCGACACAAGAACTCCTTCAGTTACCTGAGAAGAACCCAATCATTATTTTAGAAGACTTTGCCGATGACCTTCAACTACCTAGAAGCATCCCGCCCGTAGATCAATATTCAAATCTTAAGGTCATCATGAGTAACCAAGGTCTATTTCAAGATTTCTCTAAATTATCCCAAGACTCGGATTCCTATTCCTGCCTTTCCTTAAGTCTTATCCTAATTTTAGAGCCATTAAATTTTATTTTGATGAGATTACTAGGTTGCATAAGCCTTTAAAGCCTATTCCTTTTGCTACCTACTTTTGGAAAACCTTATGGCATTTGCTAGGAACACATGGTAAATTCTCATGTGCATACCAGACCAGGGTCAAACCTAGAGAGTCATTAATCTGTTAGGTTTAGGCCCTAGAGAGTCCAATAAAATTCCTCTCAAGAAGGATGCCTAGTTCAGTCTGCATTTCGTAAGTGCTTGTGTAAGTTTCTGAGTCTGCTGAGTCCTATGCATAGCATGTTGAGGATTTGCATCATAAAATAAATTTGAGCAATGAATCCTATAAACATAGGACTAATTCAAGAAAGAAAGTCAAGGAATTCTATGAGAGAGATCATGTTCCCATCCGGGACTTTCAAGAAACTACATATCCGTGGTGCAGGCCCCTTTAAAGTCCTAAAGAAGATTAGATCTAATGCTTACATATTGGAATTACCTTCAGACCTATGTATCAACCCGACCTTCAATGTCTCAGACTTGATAGAATATAAGGAACCCATGATGATACCTAGTGAGCCTTTTGGGCCTGATCATATTTTGAGAGTGAATCATTACCTGAGTATCCATAAACAACCATTCCTCAAAAATGAGAGAAAACTGAACAAATCCTGGATAATAAGATTGTCACTACCAGAAACAAGGATTACTATCGATATTTGGTCCGTTGGCAAGGGAGACCAAAATCCTCCTGAATCGCTATAGAGGACCTGCAACGACTGGACCCGGACTTATTTGAACAATATCAAAGCCAGGCTGAACCATACTCGACAGGGTCGAGTTCCTCCCACCCGGGAAGAATTGGTGGGGGCACCAGGCTCAGAAAGAAGAAGCTTCAACTAATACCAAGTTCTTTATGGATTGAGACTAGGAACTCAAGTCTCGTATGAGTCCTGTATGTTTATTGAGTCCTGTTTTATTTTCTTTTGGGGTTTTTGATAGTGGCCATTGACTACTTCACCAAGTGGGTAGAAGTAGAGCCGCTAGCACAGATCACGGAAGCTAAGGTCTGCCAGTTTTTTTGGAAGTCGATCATCTGCCGCTTTGGGCTTCTCCATAGCATTATCACTGATAACGGGCGGCAATTCGACAACCGGGTGTTCGAAGAATTCTATGCCGAGCTCGGTATCCAACATCGTTTCACCTCGATGGCTCACCCCCAGACCAACGGGGAGGCCGAGGTGACCAATCAGACCATCCTCCAAGGACTCAGGACCAGATTAGACCGGACCAAGGGTAGGTGGGCGGAGGAACTCTCCAGCATTCTTTGGGCCTATCACATGATGCCCCGAACGGCCACGGACGAGAAGCCTTTCAGCCTCACCTTCGATGCAAAGGCCGTTGTTCCAGTCAAACTCGGCGTGTCCACACTGCAGATACAGCAGTACAATAAAGCAGAAAATTCGATGCACCTTCTTCTCAACTTGGACCTCCTCGAGAAAACCAGGGACAAGGCTCGACTCCAGATGGTGGCATACCGACAGTGTGTAGCCCGGTACTACAATGCGCGAGTGAAGCCGAAGGTCTTCTGCCCTGGTGACCTGGTGCTGCGCCTAGCTGAAGCGTCTCAACCCCGGGAGTGCGGCAAACTCTCGCCGAACTGGGAGGGCCCCTATAAGGTGGTCGAAGCTCTTCCACATGGAGCTTACTATCTTGCGGATCTGGACGGTGCCAAATTCCCGTGGACGTGGAATGACTGCAACCTAAGAATATACTATCTTGTGTAAGGCCTTTTCCTAGTAATAATAAAGATCCTCTTTTGTGTAAATTGCTTTTGCCTTGCAGGGACATCGCTGCCCGGCCCAAGGTCTGGCACGTTCAAGCCTGAACTCCAGCTCTCCGGCATCGAAGCCCGGAGCCCAGCTCTCCGGCATTGAAGCCCGGAGCCCAGCTCTCCAGTACCGAAGCCTGGACCCAGCTCTCCGGCGCCCAAGCCCGGAGTCCAACCCTTCGGCAACCAAGACTGGAAACTCCTGAAGCCTGGCACCAAAGACCAGAAACTCCTGAAGCCCGGTACCAAAGACCGGTCAGCCTGGCACCAAAGACCGGAAACTCCTGAAGCCCGGCTCCAAAGATCGAAAATCCTGGCACTTAAGACCGGAAACTCCTGAAGCCCGGCACCAAAGACCGGTCAGCCCGGCACCAAAGATCGGAAACTCCTGAAGCCCGGCACCAAAGATCGGTCAGCCCGACACCAAAGACCAAAAATCCCGGCACTCAAGACCGGAAACTCTTGAAGCCCGGCACCAAAGACCGATCGGCCGGCATCAAAGACCGATCATCCCGGCACCAAAGACCGATTAGCCCGGCACCGAAGACCGGAAACTCCTGAAGCCCGGCGCCGAAGACCGGACAACCCAGCACCTCATGCCCGAAAACTCCTGAAGACCGGAGCTCCACAGTCACTTGGCATTGCAATCTCCGAGCTCGGCCTTGCCATGCACACTGGAGCCGGTCCCGGCCGAAACCAGACGAATCTCATCCGGCAAAGCACTCGAAAGCTTCTGGCTATCTCACCCACGAGGTGGGAATGACTTGGCAAGTCGAAGAACTTCTCTCTAACTCCATCACATGCTCGGAACACAACAAAAAAAAAATAAGAGAGAGATAAGAGAAAGAAGGAAGGAGATTCAAGCTAGGGTGACTGAAAAAGTTTTTTCATTAATAATAAATAGTTTGATACAAGTGTTCCTGGGCCCTGACATGCCGGGTAGCCCAGACCGAAAGAAAGAAAAATAACTACAAGGGGTCCCTACCCTACTCGGCAGACCCCTTTCCGGGATGGTGTGCAAGCGAGACGTCATCTTCCAGGGCCTCAAGCTGCACGGCTTCTGCTTCGACGGCCTCCGCCAACAGAGCAGTATCCGAGGCTGAGGCCGGCTCCTCAACAGTGCCCGAGTCCAGGGCCGGCTCCTCGTCCGAAGCTCTGGGGTATCTGAGAAAGCTTTGGCCCTTATCTGAGATGAAGCCCTCCACCTTGGCGTGGAGGTACATGAAACCCTTATAGAAAGAGTCCGACACCGTTTCATGGAACTCAGCAATGAACTCTTCTGAAGCCTTGTACCTCGCCACGATCTCCGAAACCCCCTTCTTGGTAGCCTCAGCCTGGCCGACCACCTCGGCGGCTTCCTTCTTTGCCGCCTCTGCCGACTCAGTTACTGCTGCTACCTCCTTCTCGGTAGCAATGACCCTTTTTTCGGTGGCAATCAATCTCTCCCTTGCCACCTCCAACTCTACCTGGAGAGATTGGGCTCGCCTCTTCTGCTGGGTGGCTTCGGAGCTGAGCTCATTCAGCCTAGCCTCCTTGGCTTTGAGCTCCTCTGCCCTACCCTGCCCTTCGATCGGCTCCGTTCCCAGTTTAGGCTCTCCTGGAGCTCCTTCAAGTGCCTTTCGGCACTCGTGACCTCGCCTCAGAGCTCCTTGTTCTTTTGGCTCACCTCCCAGGCATCGTCGTTTTTCTGTTTCGGCTCGATCTTTAAAGACTCGAGCTATGCTGCCCGCTACCTATCCTTCTTCAACCAGTTCTTGTAGCAGTCCCTGATCAGAAGGAGCTCAGCACCGAGCTGCACCGAAGAAGATGTTAGTAACAAATGCAGAGGGGAGAAGGAATGAAATGGAAAAAGCTACTTACCGAGAAGAGATGGGGGAAGGTGTTGCTGATTGCATCCCCCAGAAGTTTCCCGGCCTTCTCCCACTGGTCGCATGACTAGATTGCAAAATCCATCATGCACTCCGCCAGATCCTGGTCCTGGACCAGGGAGACGTTCGGTGCCAGCTTGAAAGGGATCCAGCGATAGTCCCTCTCCCTCCTGCCTGCCCCGGACAGGGAGTCGCCCGCCTCGCTGGCTAAAGAAGATTCGGGGGCATGGTGGGCTCCATTCCTCCTTCCTCCTCCTCCTCGATGACGACGATCTCTGGGGGAGGAGGAGACATCACGGTAGCAGCAGCGGCAGTAGTCCTGGCCCGGACGACCACCTCAGGCTCTGGGGCTAGGACCAACTCGCTTTGCCTCGACTGCCCCTGCACGAGCTCAACAGCCCTCTGACCTGGCTCAGGCTTTACCTCGACCACCCTCCTTACCTGCTCAGGGACAGTCTCAGCTCCTCCTCTGCTCGGCTCAGTTGGCGCGGTGGGGGCGCACCACTTCATCGTGAGCCATCTTCGAGGGGGACTCACTGACCGTCGCTGGAGGACCCCTCTTCTTGGTGATTAAGAGGAGGTCATCTAGTGAGAACTTCATGCCTACACATAGAAAAAAGAATGTCAGCTCCAAGCTCAGAAAGACAAAAGAAAAAGTACAAGGAGAAAAGTTTGAGTCGAACTCACCCAACTCTCTTGTTGGATCGAACTCTGACAGCAGAACCTTGAAAGAAGGAATCTAGGCGGTGCGGAGCTGCTCGAAGACCTCTCGATCATCTACTTCGACCGTAGAGTTTCGGTTAGGGGACCGATCTAGATTGCTCCAAACCCAGTCGACCCCTCGACCGATGCAAAGAAATACTTATTCTTCCATCCTTTGATGGAAGAAGGGAGTTCAAATTTAATGTCCCTTGGACGAGAAGAAATGGACCACCACCCCTCCTTAGAAAGGTGGTGTTTCAAGATAAAAAAGGCCCTGAACAAGGAAAAATGGACTATAATCCCGTGAAAATGACGGAGTACTATGAAGCAAAAGATGGTCTTCACAGCATTCGGGACGAGCTGAGCAGGGACGAGACGAAAATTGCCCAGCACGGAAAGGAAGAAAGGATGAAAGGGAAATCGAGGTCCCCCTGCGAGAGTCTTCTCGTAGAGGGCGATCCGACCCGGGCCACTGGAGGTGACCCGTTCCCTCGGTCGAGGGACCGAGAGCCTGACAGAGTCCAGGATGCCGTAGACATCCCAAATGGTCGCCAGTTCCTCAGTAGAGATTGTCGAAACAACCCCGCCAGGGCCTATCGATCGAGGAGGTTTGTGGGTGGGCTCAGGTGGAGGAGGAGGAGGGGGGCTAGCTCTAGGCTCCCTAATGACGATCTCGGTGGGAGGGCGCCTCCGGCTAAACTCAAAGCATGTCTCTTCCTCCTCTTCATCGGAGAAAGAAGGTAGCCTCGGTCAAGAAGGCCCCGCCTCAACCTAATTAGTTGAGGGGCGGAAGATAGGGCCGAAACGAGACATCTCAAAGATGGAGGAGATGAAGGTTGGAAGGGAAAAAAAAGAGGACAGACTACGTCCAAGAAGACCTTAACCTTAAGGAGAAATCCTACCCTGCTGGAAGATGGGGAAGGAAAGAGATGAACCTGGCTAACTGGAGGAGTCTAGGATAGCCGGGGGAGAGGAGGAAGCTTTGGTACGATGGCGGGCACTTGAGATTTGAAAGTGAAAATATTTTGGGAAAAATTCCCTTTCCTTTCGAAGTGACCGGACGCTTGACCATACCGTTATAGCATCTCCACCAACGGATCCGTGCCATGTGTCGGCCATTGACGAATAGGACGCCTCGCATCGATCGTGGCCACTCTGGATTTCGTGCCAGCAATAACTGCTCCTCGGACGTGTCCATGTGGCTTCTCCGCACTGGTTTGGAGAACCGTCTCATGAAGCACCGGTGATCGTGGTCATTATTGCACCGGATTTCTGCCTTTCCACGTTAGCACCGCATTTACTCCCTTCGTCCCGAGTGCCACGCGCCAACGGACCTCGGAAGTGGGGGGCAAATGATATGGCAGGATCGCTAACATAGGACCCCTGTGAGACACCATGTCGGACAAAGCTGCCATGTGGAACGCTTTTGCCCGGACTCCTTCGCCCGGCCGCGCTCCCTCCGGGTCGAGATGTCGAGGTCGAAGTCAAGCTTCACCTCTCCTTCGCCCGGTCGCGCTCCCTCCAGGTCGAGATGCCGAGGCTGAAATCGAGCTCCGCCACTCCTTCGCCCGGCCGCGCTCCCTCTGGGTCGAGATGTTGAGGCAGAAGTCAAGCTCTGCCTCTCCAAATCGGCTCCATCTCGGACAAAGAGTTCTGCAGTCGAAGAAAGTCGCCGCTCTCCCAAGATGGTCGCTCGATGCCCGAGGGTGGCTAAAAGATGCCTGCCAGGCCGCGATGATGGTCCCAGCTGCCACTTACACCAAAATGGAAGGAATCCTCCGATCGAGGCTCTGCATTCTCCACCAACCGTCTGTACCCTCTAAAAGAGGAAGTCAAACAGCAGATTTGGATCTAGGAGTCAGCGGCCCGTCAATCGAGACCCTGCTAAGTTATCCAAAAGGGAGCGACCAGAAGGAATGTCAGAGTAAACAGTAGCTTCCATACCACCAAAATGGAAAGGTAACCCGCCCATGGCACGAAACATCGTCGCACGCGTCTGTAAGCATGGGAAAGATCCTGAGGTAAGCGGTGCGCAATGCCCCCAGCAAAAAGGGGTCCCCCAAATTCAAACAAGGCAAGGAGTTCAAACTGAAAAATCAAGCGAGGATTCAGTCGAGTGAGATCCAACAAGAAAGAAGGGGGCAGCGCACAAGAAGACACCACCCGAGACTACCGCGAAACCCCTGGGAGGGGTCTAGATGGACATAGCCACTCAACTCGAGCTCTCCTCTGCTGCCACTCCCACACACTGTTCTCGACCTGCTCGCACTCTCTCACCTCATAAATTATCCTCCCAGCATGGAGTCCACACTCGGGGCTTGACCAGGAAGATCCGTTCCCCTGGATCATTACTGACTTGAGCGTCAGAGTGCCCCCGCCGAAATTCTTGACCCGGGCTTTAACTCTGTTTTACAGGTCCGCGAGCTCGAGTAGGATCCCGAGTGACAGGAGCGCGTTCCGACCTCGACCTCAGCTACAGGCCACAGCGATCTTAGCGGCAACAAAAGTTATTGAGTCTCTTTATCTCGTTCATATCTCAGGCATATCATATCAAGATTTATCCTGACTTAGTTTCCATATTAAAAGTCCTTGCTTAAATTTTACCATCCTTTTATGACCTTAATAACTATAGACCAAGTCTGAATTAATCATACTTTCTTTGACAATTTAGACAAACTAGATTAACTTATCTCTTGAAAAGTTATTATTAACTCTAATAAAGTAAATGACTTTCAATCAATGCTCTTATGAATAAAATTAATCATATTATTGCTAATAGAACTATCTTACCATAACTCTTAGGATCAATTAACAAACTACCTAAAAAATTATCTCTCATAGGCTAAACCCATATAAATCTTCCAATACTAATCTCTCTGCTTACTATAATCCAGTAATATGATAACCTAGATCTTCTTATAGATCTTAATTTGACTTGGAATTTAATATACTCAATAATCTCCAACAATTATAGGATAGATCCAGTAATCCAATCCAAAACTGTTAACATAGGCTATCAAGATTTTATCAAAATATGTATGCCATGTCAACATAATATAATCTAATCCATCAATAGAGAGCTACAAAGCTATACATTATCCCAAAATATTTTTTCTTATTTATATTTTCAATAATAATCTACATATAGATTCATCAAAAAATATACTTTCTAATATCCTTAACCTTGCATAACCTATAACCTAAACATCTTCTTGCAATAATTCCAAAATTTATAATCTAATAATTAACAACAAAATTGGCATGTTATCATAATCTGCATCCCTATCAAGTTCATGATTCCAAAATTATTCAATTGATAATTGAACCTATTTATTCAGCATAACCTATTAACATAACATACAATAATTTCAGGCTAGTACTCTTGACATTTGGATCAACCACTTATCAAAGGCAAAGATACATCCAATCCAGCTCTTCTATATCCATCATATACTTACTTATCATGATCAAAGAGTACAAATCATCGAGCCCTTTACATTTATCTTAGATCAAACCCATTATGCATATTACAGACCAAAAATCGTGCTCCTTCCTTGCACTATCATATGTTAGATCTTATGCATAATACTTAAAGATTAGAAATCCAACTTCAAATTCATTCTTGTAACTTTTGTCATGTCCCGACTGATCATGATACTTAGTCATAATTCATAATGATCATTATCCAAATTTTGATATTCAAATCATATCCTAATCACTTATATCACAGTTCCAAGTGATCATACTCTTAACTTTGATATTATTCATATCATGTCCCAACTACTTATATCACAGTCTTAAGTAATCATAGCCTAAGTTTTGATATCATTCTATCATGTCCTAATAATCACCATATGATTTCCAAATCACCTATGTCCAGTTTCGAATAATCATGACCTGAATTTCGATGTCACTTATATCTATCCTAATCACTTACGCCATAGTCCCAAGTCATCATAACCTAAGCTCTGATACTATTTTTGTCATATCCTAATAACCATCATGTTATTATTATTATTATTATTATTATTATTATTATTATTATTATTATTATATTTTAACCACTTGTATCACCGTCCCAAATGATCATAACCTAAGCTCTGATACCACTCTGTCATGCCCTGAATCCAGTACCATAATTGGCTACGCGACCGACCGCACCAATCCTAAAATACATTCTAGAGATTATGTAAGGCCTAGGTACATAATATTCACCTTTACTCAAAAAATACTTCAGATAAACCAATATTATCTAAACAATTGTGTAATAACTAAACAATCCATTTTTTTCAAGTCAAAACTACTAAAATGATCCACTGAGTTATTATATAAGTATTAGCAACAGATCTAGCTAAACAAAATTAACAACATAATCTAAATATTGATATTCAGTCTCATACCTAGCCAGATCCCTGCTATGCATCATTTCATCATGAATCCATTTCACTACCAAGCTCGAATATCCTGTATAACTCCGAGAAGGAAAAATAAATAGGGGATTATGAGCTTTACAACCCAGCAAGGTCTCCAAATAGTCACACCAATAATAGTATAACTTGAAAATAACTGAAAATAATAGTTTACCAGATCATGCAACCAAAATAACTCAAATATCAAGTACAAACCAACGATAATATTATGTTTTTTTTTAGTGTTTCCATTAGTTATCCTTCCTCTTTAAAGTTCTGGACTAACTACGATCATGCTCCAACCCATGACTGGCAACCTCATAATCGATCATGTATTATTATCCATCCATGGCCAGGCTATCCCACGTACTAAGCACGTGGCTCTAGCTGTCCCACGTTTTAACCGCCTATGGCCGGCTATTCCACGTACAAAGCCCGTGGCTCAGGCTATCCCACGTTTCAACCGTCCGTGGTTGGCTATTCCATGTATAAAGCCCATGGCTCAGGCTATGTAACCACGATCCCGTGGCATGGCTAGTCTAAATAACGTATTCACTTTCACATCATGTAATCAAATCATGTCTTTTCAATTTTTCAATAACCAGTATCATGGTCCAACCCATACAAAGATCACTTTACTTAAAACATGGTATACAGGAATATAAATAACAACAATCATACTGTCAATTATGAAAAGTCAACTATACCATGCAAAAAATAATCATGCATGCCAATGCATATGCGTGTTAGACATTAGAATAATAAAAATTAACCCAACTTTATTTGATTAAAATTGATACTTTTTGTGATACTTTGCAGGAATTGACTCCATAAACGTGTAGATCTTGATTTTAGGAGTCCAACAACGTAAACGGAATGTAATTCGGACTTCAAACGGGCCCGAAATGGATTTTAGAAGGTTTTAGCACGGATTTCAGAGCTGCACGGTTTTTGGAGCATTGCCTTAAAAATCTTACTGGCTCACGGTGGACCATTGAGCCGGTCCACCGCACGTCCGTTTGGTCCACGGCAGCCATTGCTGCCGGTCCACGGGCGGAGCCGTGGACCACCATGCTCCGATCGCGCCGAAACTTGCCGGAGAGCTTCCCCCGGCGCCGCCGAAGTCGCCGGTAACCTTCCCGCCGGCCGGAGAGCTCCCGTTCGGCCGGAAAAATGGCCGGAATCCGCTGCCCGTCTGCCCAAGCCCGCGAGCTCCGCCCACGCCCACGCGAGCTCCGCCACGCCGCCACCCACGGCCACGCCTCCGCCTCCGGCGCCGCAAGCCGCGCGTCCGCAAGCCTTCTGCCCACACCAGCCGGCCGCGACGTCGCCCAGCCCCCCAGCCGTCCGCGCCCGCCGCCCAGCCGTCCGCGATGCCGCCCGCCACGCTGCCGCCCAGCCGTCCGCGCCCGTCCGCCCCTGCGCCACGCCCAGCCGAAGCCGCGGCCCTGTTGCCACGCCCGCGTGCACGCCGTAGCCGCCCCGCCCGCCACGCTGTTGCCCAGCCGGCCCTGCCGCCCAAGTTCACGATGCCGCGTCCACGTCCCTGCCGCCCAGCATGCGAGCCATGTTCGCCGTTCCTGCGCCACGTCCGTGCCCGAAGCTGCCTCCGTTCTCTGTGCAACCTGCAGCTCTGCCCCTTCCCCTTCCACAGCCACACGTTGCACGTCGCAGTGCCGTCCGTCGACACCGTCCCTGCCGCTCAGACCAGGATGTCCGAAAACAAGGAAGCATCGGAACGAGAAGAGATGTCGGACGATGCTGAATGGACGCGGGATTGTGCGATAGAATTTTTGAATTTAATTTTTGAGATGGGATGATCGTAAAAAAATCAGATAAGGAGATCGGATTGAGATGAAGAAATTACCGCGCTTTCCACACGGACCCGACACGGTATTTTTCAGCTATAAATACCTCGGTGATTCTCTTCTGAAAAAAGAGGAATTTTTGGGAGGTTCCACTTGCTGTCCGTAGTTCCACTGTTGCTGTGATAGAGAGTCAGAGTCGGATAGAAATGGAGAAAGGGACCCTTGTTCCCTTACTTTTATTTTCTCTGAACTCCAATTTTTATGCAATAAAATTTATTTGCTTTATATTAATCCATGTTGCTTATTTTTATTTTAGTCATGCTGGAGTCATGTTGGATTAGCGTTTAAGGTAAGTTGTAGTGAATTAGTTTTGACTGACCTATACCTAAGGGACGGGCCGTGATCCACGGGTACGGGCCGTACTCTTGAGAAAGGTCATATCTAAATTATTTTCACAAATTTATTATTTGCATTTAATTTTGCATTAGTTTAGTTTATTTTAGTTTATTTTAAGTCAAAAGGAAATACCTTATTTTCAAAATAACCTCAAAGTCTCTGTGGGATCGACCCTTACTCCCGCTATCTACCCTTTAGAGTAGTGGAATTAAGGTTCTAAATCGGTGCACTACGACACGCATCAGATTTTTGGGCCCCTTCGCCTAAGTAAGCGTTGTTGTTCGCGTCAAAAGGTGGGGATGTAACGAAATCTTTTGTAGAGTTAGTCTTGACTTAGCCTTTTTAACTCGAGTCAGTAAGCCCGAGGGGTGTTTTACACCTAATGCCCTAAAGCCAACTGGTTTGGGAGTCATTGGCTTAAAGCTCGCTACAAGGGTTAATTAGAAAGCAAGGTGTCAGGACATTGCACTGACTTTACATAAAAAAAAAAAAAAAAAAAAAAAAAAAATCAATTTTCAAAATTTTACATTCAAATTTTCAATTTTCGATCTTGAGTGCCCTGACATAAGGTTGCCCTGGCATAACTGGGAGGTTATGTTGAATGGTTGTCCTAGGGTACAAAAAGGTTGAACACACAAAAAATTTTAGATTCACTTAGGTAAATTTATTTTTGCAAAACCAAAAAAATATTACACAGACATTCATAATTTATTAGGATCAGATACTTAATCATCAAAATTAAAAAAAAAATAAGTTTAATTTTGTTTGTTTATAACTTTTTGGACACCTTAGCTGTTGCATTTCATAATTTCATAATATATCTTAAGGGCACAACCCATTAATCAGATAAGGTAGGGAGATCAATACCTTTCCTTAGCCCACAAATCATCAATCCAGCATCTGCATTAACCCAAGCCTTTAATTTAAAATTAATTAGACGTTAACCCTAAGGATTTCGAGCTCAATAGGACAAGGAAACCCTAGAGTTGGACCGGGTTCAGATCATTTAATTCCTTGGTGTCTAAGGAAAGTGGTTCAGGGACTAGAGCCCGAAGGGAAGTGAGTTGGTTCCGCTTACCTGGCCAACTTATAATTGGTGTCTAAGGCAAGCGATAAGGGAACCTTCACCCACCTTACACTTACCTGGCCAAGTCAGTTAATTGATCTTGGGCTTGGAGTGCTCGAAGGTAACCTTGGATCAGTTAGGAGCTGTCTAGATCCAGGTTAACCCTAGGATAGTGATTTTGATTTGTTTCACTTGTTTGATTAAAAAAAAAATTAATTAATTAACTTTCTTCTCTCTAGTTTAGGACTCTCTTAGGAACTTCTCCTTTAGACCTCTTCTCATTCTACCGCTTTCCAATTAAAAAAAAATTTAAAAAAAAAAATCTTTATTGCTGTTTGCTTTAGAAGGGAGGGTGTATGTTAGTATATTCTAGGCGCCGACTTCGTGAACCTAAACATATATCCCTAGATCCGAAAATCGAAGGCTCCAGAAGAGCAACCAGCCCAGGTACTATGGATCCTAATCAAGGAATTGACCCTCCGCTGAAGGAGTACTTCACTCCTTCAAAATACACTTATTCACCTTGTATCCAAGTACCCCCTGTAGATGCCATCCAGTATGAAATCAAGTCCAGTGTGATTCAGATGTTACCCTCTTTTTACGGACTTGCGACTGAAGACCCATATAAACATCTAGATGAATTTCTAGAAATCTGTTCCACTGTTAAGATCCAAAATTCTCCGACGATGCTTTAAGGCTTAGGTTATTCCCTTTTTCTCTGAAAGATAAAGCCAAATATTGGTTGAATTCCCTAGACACCGTGACAATTTCAACTTGGGATCAACTTCAGAGGGAGTTCCTTAAGAAATATTTTCCCATAGGAAAGACGAATCAAATAAGAAAAGCCATTACTAGTTTTTCCCAATTAGATGGAGAAATGTTTCATGAAACCTGGGAGAGATGAAAGAGCTAATTAGAAAATGCCCTCACCATGCCATACCCAAATGGCAATTAGTCCAGTGCTTCTATGACGGTTTGTCAGAAAGGCACCGGCAAATGGTGGATGCCTCATGTGGAGGAACGTTCATGCTTAAAAATGAACATGAGGCATGGCAGTTGTTTGAAACGTTAAGTGAAAATTCTCTACATCATATGTCAGCTGCCCGTAGAGATCCTCCCCCAGGACCTGTAGAACCTAAGAGAGGAGGTATGTATGAAGTTGGTCGTGCTGTAGACATCTACAGCAAGGTGATGAGCTATCTCAGAAGCTCGACCAACTTTTGCAAGCTGGAAATAACTCCTCTTCATCTCATCCTACTCATGAAGTCTGTATTATCTGCTCGAGTTCAACCCACACCTTAGGTGATTGTCCATCAGCTTACCAATTTCCTGAGCTTCTTCAGGAGCAAGCTCATCAAGCTCAAACCCGAATGGCTCCTAGACCAGGAAACGATCCTTATTCGAACACATACAATCCCGGCTGGCGCAATCACCCGATTTTTCTTGGAAACCCCAACCCGGAATCAATTTTCCAAACAATCAGGAGACCAAATTTCAAAGCATGCAATTCCTCAATATCAAAATGCCCCACAACCTCCGCCAAGCAATCTTGATCCTTCATTTCAAGAGAAGATCCTTCAAACTTTGAAGGAGGGGCTGAACATGAATACCCAAATCCTTCACTCCCATACCCAATCCATTGCCAAGCTAGAGACTCAGATAGGTCAGCTAGCTACAGCTTTCAATCGGAGAGAAGAGGGTAAGTTGCCTAGCTAGCCCATTATCAATCCCAAGGGTCAATACATGGCTAAGAGTTCCACTGGACCTGAAAATTTTCCTGAACATGCTAAATCTGTTATCACCTTAAGAAGTGGAAAAATATTAGATCAACCTGACCCGACCCAAGAAGTAGAGCTGGCTAGGCCAGAGAAAAAGAATGAAGAGGAGAAGAATCCATTGGTAAAGCACCTGTACCTAAGGCTCCATTCCCTAGTGCTTGGAGTCACCTTTACCATTGGATAAGAAAAATTTAAAAATGAATGAGATGCTTGAATTATTCAAGCAAGTCCAAATCAATTTACCTCTCCTCGATGCCATCAAGCAAGTACCGGCTTATGCCAAATTTCTTAAGGATTTGTGCACTCAAAAATGGAAATCTAAGGCACATATCCCTAAGAAAATCCTCTTAACTGAGCAAGCCAGCTCAGTTTTTCAGCAAATAGCTCCACCCAAACTCAAAGACCCAGGTACCCCAATTATCTCTTGTGTCATAGGGGACCTTACAATCAAGAAAGCCTTGTTAGATTTAGGTGCGAGTGTAAACCTTCTCCCAGGATCAATGTATGATCTGTTTAAATTCGGAGAATTAAAACCCACGACGGTGACCTTACAGTTAGCTGATCGATCCGTCAAGGCACCCCGTGGAATGCTTGAGGATGTGTTGGTAAAAGTAGATGAGTTCTACTTCCTGGTTGATTTTCTTGTTTTGGACATGGAATCTAGCGGTAACCCTAGTCAGATACCCATCATTCTTGGAAGACCTTTCCTAGCTACCGCTAATGCTTGCATAAATTGCAGAACAGGGGTTATGGACGTCTCTTTTGGGAATAAGAAAATGCGGTTGAATATTTTAATGCATGCCAAGGACCACCCTCTTATGATCATAACGAAGTAAACATGATAGAAGAAGTAGTAGATAGGAATCTTCCTGTGTTGCTTAATTCGGATCCCTTGCAAGCATGTTTGACACATTTAGGAACTAACGATTTTGATATTGATGATGAAGTGAATGCTTTGTTAGAGCCACCCAAGTTTAGTACCATTCCTCCTTGGACTGTGAAATTTGAATCATTACCGACTCAATCAAGCCCTTTAGTGCCATCCTTAGAAGCACCACCCTATCTGGAATTGAAGCCTCTTCCTGATAAGTTAAAGTATTCTTTTCTTGGATCCAATGATACCCTTCTGGTAATCATTGCATCTACTTTGACCTCTGATCAGGAACAAAAACTGATGAATGTACTTAGGGAACATAAAGAGGCAATAGGATGGACAATAGCTGATCTTAAGGGAATTGACCCTTCTGTTTGCATGCCCACACATTCACTGTGAAGCAGAAGCTAAAACCACATAGGGACATGCAACGGAGGCTAAATCCAAACATGCAGGAAATTGTTAAAAAGAAGTGGTTAAATGGTTGGATGCCGGTATTATTTATCCAATTTCGGATAGCCAATGGGTCAGCCCAACTCAGGTAGTACCTAAAAAGTCAGGTATTACTGTCATTCAGAATGAAAAGGGTGAGTCAATTTCTACCCGAGCAACCACTAGTTGGAGAGTGTGTATAGATTACCGGAAACTGAATGCTGTTACTAGGAAAGATCATTTCCCTCTGCCTTTTATTGATCAAATTCTAGAACGACTAGCAGGGCAGAGTTTCTTTTGTTTCCTGGATGGATATTCAGGATACAACCAGGTTCCAGTATTTCCTGCAGACCAAGAAAAGACCACCTTTACTTGCCCTTTTGGAACGTTTGCATTCAGGCGTAGCCTTTGGTCTTTTGGTCTCTGTAATGCACCAGCCACCTTTCAACGATGTATGTTGGCCTATTCTCCATATGGTTGGTCATTTCCTTGAAGTGTTTATGGATGATTTTTTCTGTTTTTGGATCTTCATTCGAGGACTGTCTCCATAATTTGGCTAAGGTATTGAAACGCTGTATAGAAACCAACCTAGTCTTAAGTTGGGAGAAGAGCCATTTTATGGTTCGTGAGGGAATTGTACTCGGATACATTATTTCTGAGCGAGGGATTGAGGTTGACAAGGCTAAGGTTGAATTAATCTCGAAATTACCTCCCCCGACCTCGGTTAGACAAGTACGATCCTTCCTTGGCCATGCTGGTTTTTATAGACGATTCATCAAGGATTTCAGCAAAATCTCTCGACCATTGTGTGATTTACTTGCCAAAGACAAGTCCTTTGATTTTAGTAAAGAATGTTTGACCGCTTTTGACATTCTTCAAACTGCTTTGACCACTGCACCTATCATCAAGCCCCCAGATTGGACTCTGCCATTTGAAATCATGTGTGATGCTTCTGATTATGCTGTAGGAGCTGTTTTAGGACAGAAGCTCAATAGCGAACCCCATGTAATTTACTATGCTAGTAAAACTCTTTCAGATGCACAAATGAACTATACCACTACTGAAAAAGAGTTACTAGCAGTTGTATTCGCCCTAGAGAAATTTCGATCATATTTATTAGGGTCTAAGGTCCTAGTTTACTCTGATCATGCTGCATTAAGACATCTGCTATCCAAAAAGGATACCAAGCCTAGACTGATTCGATGGATCCTTTTGTTACAAGAATTTGACTTAGAAATTTTGGATAAGAAAGGTTCCGAAAATATGGTAGCAGATCACATTTCTAGGATCTTAGTAGAATACAACAAGGAAATTATTAGAGATAGGTTTCCTGATGAGCAGCTATTCTCAATTTCTTCTACCAGTAATCTCCCCTGGTTTGCCCATATTGTGAATTATCTGGTAACAGGGCAGTTCCTCCATACTGGTCGCAACAAGAAAAAGATAGGTTCTTTTCGCAAATCAAATTTTACTTTTGGGAGGAACCTGAATTATTTAAACACTGTTCAGATCAAGTGATAAGGCGATGTGTCCCTGAGAGTGAATTCAAGAGTATACTTAATTTTTGTCATTCTCTTGCATGTGGGGGACACTTTAGTGGGAGAAAAACTGCAGCAAAGGTGCTGCAAAGTGGATTTTATTGGCCAACTCTCTTTAAAGATGCACATGAATTTGGCCGTAATTGTCTCAAGTGTCAACAAAAGGGGGAATATTTCATGAAAACATATGATGCCCCTAAACCCCATTTTAGTTGTTGAAATTTTTGATGTTTGGGGTATTGACTTTGTGGGACCATTTCCTCTTTCCTTTGGATTTGAGTACATTTTGGTAGCAGTCGATTATGTTTCGAAATGGATTGAAGCTGTGGCAACTCGAACTAATGATCACAAAGTTGTGATCAAGTTCATTCAGCATACATCTTTAGTCGATTTGGGTGCCCAAGGGCCATTATTAGTGATGGAGGTGCGCATTTCACAAATAGACACTTTGACGCACTGATGAAAAAGTATGGAATTACCCATAAAGTAGCCACACCATACCATCCTCAGACTAGTGGTCAGGTAGAAGTTTCGAATAGAGAGATCAAGCACATTCTTGAGAAAACGGTAAGACCGATAGGAAAGATTGGTCCGAACGATTGGATGATGCTTTATGGGCTTACCGAACTGCTTTCAAGACCCCTCTAGGAATGTCTCCGTACCGGTTAGTGTTTGGAAAGGCTTGTCACCTACCTGTGAATTGGAACACCGTGCATTTTGGGCTATCAAGCAATTTAATTTTGATATGAAGAATGCAAGTTTCCATAGAAAACTTCAGTTAAGTGAGTTGGAAGAGTTACGAAATGAAGCGTATGAAAGTTCAAAAATTTACAAGGCTCGAACGAAGGCTTATCATGACAAATTTATTAATAGAAAATCATTGAGCCTAATCAAAAAGTATGGCTCTACAACTCTAGGTTACGTCTTTTTCCCGGAAAACTCCGCTCACGATGGGATGGACCTTTTGTAGTAACTCAAGTATTTTCCCATGGAGCTGTTGAACTTAAGGATCCTAAGCAAGGGAATGTTTTAAGGTGAATGGCCAGCGTTTGAAACCGTATATTGAAGGAATCAGTGATGGAGAAGTTGTTGAAACTCTTGATCTTGAACACCCAGTTTTGCTGTAAAGATCAACTTTGTCTGGCTGAAGACGTTAAACTTAGCGCTCCTGGGAGGTAGCCCAGCTCTTTCCTTAGTTCATATTTTAACTTCTAGTTTTTTTGTTTTTTAGAATAAATGGAGTAATAAAAGAAGATTGCGGGAACATGGTGATAGAAGGACGTCTAATTCCATACCCTACCAGGTTGTATCCTTCCATGCCATTTAGTTATTAATATTCTCTTCCATTAGGGACAATGGAAATTAAGTTTGGGGGTGAGGTAATTAATTAAATCAAATCCTCGAGTAAAATTTTAATCAGTTTGTGTACAAAAATTTATCTCGAATTGAAAATAATCAAGCTCACTAAATGAGGAGTGATCAATGGTTTAGAAAATTTTAGAGATACTGAGGGATAATTTATCAAGAAAACTCTATAAGTGGTAGAGTGTAGTCCAGAAAATCTTAGAAGAGTAATTCCAGACCCTTCGGCCTATTGATCTTAATAATGAATCTTACTTATTTTGGTATAGGCATTATAAAAAGTCCCCAGTTAAAAAAATTCTGAGGTTAATAAAGATTTTTAGCATCTCTCACTGAGTAACCGGGCCCCTTCGCCTAAGTAAGCGTTGTTGTTCGCGTCAAAAGGTGGGGATGTAACGAAATCTTTTGTAGAGTTAGTCTTGACTTAGCCTTTTTAACTCGAGTCAGTAAGCCCGAGGGGTGTTTTACACCTAATGCCCTAAAGCCAACTGGTTTGGGAGTCATTGGCTTAAAGCTCGCTACAAGGGTTAATTAGAAAGCAAGGTGTCAGGACATTGCACTGACTTTACATTAAAAAAAAAAAAAAAAAAAAAAAAAAAAAAAAAAAAAAGAAGAGAGAAAGAAAAGAAAAAAGTGGGGACTAAATAAATATTGCATCAAACCAAACTAAGTTGGAAGATTTAGATAGTGAGATAGAAAGTTGGGAACGAAAAAACTCTTAAAACTTCTATGGACTTTATTCCACTACTAAATGGGTGGAATTGGTAATCCAATGAAGTACCTTTTTAATAGTCTAACCATGTATCCTTTGATTTTAGAGTTAGTACGATAATTTTCATTCCATGGACCATCTTAGTACACAAGACTCATCCATTTCCTTTACTCGAGGACGAGCAAAGTTTAAGTTGGGGGGTGTGTTAGACATTAGAATAATAAAAATTAACCCAACTTTATTTGATTAAAATTGATACTTTTTGTGATACTTTGCAGGAATTGACTTCATAAACGTGTAGATCTTGATTTTAGGAGTCCAACGACGCAAACAGAATGTAATTCGGACTTCAAACGGGCCCGAAATGGATTTTAGAAGGTTTTAGCACGGATTTCAGAGCCGCACGGTTTTTGGAGCATTGCCTTAAAAATCTTACCGGCTCACGGTGGACCATTGAGCCGGTCCACCGCACGTCCGTTTGGTCCACGGCAGCCATTGCTGCCGGTCCACGGGCGGAGCCGTGGACCACCATGCTCCGATCGCGCCGAAACTTGCCGGAGAGCTTCCCCCGGTGCCGCCGAAGTCGCCGGTAACCTTCCCGCCGGCCGGAGAGCTCCCGTTCGCCGGGAAAAATGGCCGGAATCCGCTGCCCGTCCGCCCAAGCCGCGAGCTCCGCCCATGCCCACGCGAGCTCCGCCACGCCGCCGCCCACGGCCACGCCTCCGCCTCCGGCGCCGCAAGCCGCGCGTCCGCAAGCCTTCCGCCCACGCCCAGCCGGCCGCGACGTCGCCCAGCCGTCCGCGCCCGCCGCCCAGCCGTCGCGATGCCGCCCGCCACGCTGCCGCCCAGCCGTCCACGCCGTCCGCCCCTGCGCCACGCCCAGCCGAAGCCCGGCCCTGTTGCCACGCCCGCGTGCACGCCGTAGCCGCCCCGCCCGCCACGCTGTCGCCCAGCGGCCCTGCCGCCCAAGTTCGCGATGCCGCGTCCACGTCCCTGCCGCCCAGCATGCGAGCCATGTTCGCCGTTCCTGCGCCATGTCCGTGCCCGAAGCTGCCTCCGTTCTCCGCGCAACCTGCAGCTCTGCCCCTTCCCCTTCCACAGCCACACGTTGCACGTCGCAGTGTCGTCCGTCGACACCGTCCCTGCCGCTCAGACCAGGATGTCCGAAAACAAGGAAGCATCGGAACGAGAAGAGATGTCGGACGACGCTGAATGGACGCGGGATTGTGCGATAGAATTTTTGAATTTAATTTTTGAGATGGGATGATCGTAAAAAAATCAGATAAGGAGATCGGATTGAGATGAAGAAATTACCGCGCTTTCCACACGGACCCAACACGGTATTTTTCAGCTATAAATACCTCGGTGATTCTCTTCTGAAAAAAGAGGAATTTTTGGGAGGTTCCACTTGCTGTCCGTAGTTCCACCTGTTGCTGTGACAGAGAGTCAGAGTCGGATAGAAAGGGAGAAAGGGACCCTTGTTCCCTTACTTTTATTTTCTCTGAACTCCAATTTTTATGCAATAAAATTTATTTGCTTTATATTAATCCATGTTTGCTTATTTTTATTTTAGTCATGCTGGAGTCATGTTGGATTAGCGTTTAAGGTAAGTTGTAGTGAATTAGTTTTGACTGACCTATACCTAAGGGACGGGCCGTGATCCATGGGTACGGGCCGTACTCTTGAGATAGGTCATATCTAAATTATTTTCACAAATTTATTATTTGCATTTAATTTTTGCATTAGTTTAGTTTATTTTAGTTTATTTTAAGTCAAAAGGAAATACCTTATTTTCAAAATAACCTCAAAGTCTCTGTGGGATCAACCCTTACTCCCGCTATTCTATCCTTTAGAGTAGTGGAATTAAGGTTCTAAATCGGTGCACTACGACACGCATCAATGCGCACGGATCAAAACATTTCATGATACATATATACAACTAGTGATCAAGTCCAGAGATCCTTACCTCACTAGAGATAACTAACATTCCAGATACTAGTCCGTACTTGAAACCCACACAATACCCTTCTGCTTAGATGGCTGCCCCCTACAATAATAATTTTTAAACATAAATAATCCTAGAAAAAATTGTAAACCAAAATCTTCTACCTATAAAATCCTAACTTCATGAATTTCTAGAAAAAGCTTTTCGATATCCCCCCTTCAATATTTATATTTTTCTTTTTCCTTTCTCTCTCCTCATCTTTCTCTCTCCTCATCTCTCTCTCTTCTTTCTATCTCCTCTTTCCTCTTCTTCTCTCTCCTCTTTCTCTCTCTTCCTTCTCTCTTCTTCTCTCTCCTCTTTCTCTCCCACAATGATAAGGAGAGTCTCGGGTGAGCCACCGGCGGCAGCTCCAGCAACTGGAAAACCATACTGGCAACTCAACTCTCAAGTATGTATCTCTTTTTGTCTCTTCTTTTTTTTTTCTTTTCTTTTTCCCTTTCTTTTTCTTTTTTTTTCCTTTCTTTCCTTCTTCTTTTCTCTTCTTCTTTCTTCTCTTCTCCCGAACCCCCCCCCCGGCTTTCCCCTTGGCTCGGCCGAACCAGCCTCCCCTCGGCTACCGACAGCAACCATGGGAGACGGCTACCGGGAAGGCTTGGTGGACCGGGGAAAATGGTGGTGCAGCCACCGGAGGTGCACGGCCCAAGCAAACCGAACCAAAACCAAACCAACAATCCCATTAATCCTCCCTAAAAATATTAATATGGGAAAAACTTACCGGCCGACGTTGAAGAGCACTCGATCGCTCACCGGAGAGGAAGAAGATACGTAGAAGGAGGCTTGATAGAGCTCAGTTTGGCAGTGGTGAGGAGAAATTTAAAGAAGCTACCGGACGAGCTTTCGAGCCGGGTGGGGATGAAAGATTTCGTCGATCGGAGTCCCAATCCATCCCAAACACGACGCCAATGAAATCCCTCCTCCCCACAACTCTCTCACCGTCCTTTTCGGTGGAAAATCCAACTAACAAGGAGGGAAGATGAGTTCCCCTGTTCCGACTCATCCCCTCATTTTTTTTTTTTGGTTTGGGTTGAAGTCGGCTGGGCCTGCCGACTTTGGCCCAAAAAGCCTGGATTTCACAGCATATATCCTTGTATTTATATTTTTTGTGATTGTATATCTCCTAGCTATGGTGCTTTCCCTCTTCTCCTGTGATTTTTGTGTAGTCGTTGCGCACATCATTCCCTAACAATACTATCACTATATAATAACTTTTAATAACACTATTGATGAAGAGCTACAATATTATATATCTTTTATGATACTTTTTAAAACCATTACTAAAAAGTATTTATAGTAGCATTTATTTTAAGTGTTATTAAAATTATCATTATTAGCTATTTTTGTCGTAGAACTTTTTTGAGGGCACACTAATTATTTTATATAATTTGTTTAGAAAAATAAATACTTAATTAAGCATAAATTATTTTAAAATAAATTATTTTTATGATCAAGTAAATATATTAAAATTATTTTTTAAGATATCATATTTTAAAAATTAGTTTCTTGAGAATAATATTTTAGAAAAGATAAATACTTTATACCTGCAGCCAAACGAGTCCATGGCAAAATTTCTATTCTTCTTGCAGCCTATCCACCAACTGCTGCTGCGCATAGAGAAATCCTGGTTGGCCACTGTTGGAGGTTACACCACCTGGAGAGATGGCTAAATCTCTGACACCATAATAAAATAAGTCTACAGTCTACGATCACCGGTGCTTTTTCACTAATGTAGGCAACTTCTCCCAAGCAACGTCTGGTTGGAGTCTAATAAACTAATGAAGCCGGCATTACCTTTCACCCAGAGCTTGATGCCGCACTCTGGCCCATCTTTCTGTCCTCTTCTAATGCAAAGATGCCGCCTTAGCTTATCCATGGCTACCGAGGATTTTTTTTTTTTTTTTTTTTTTTCCGAGCCATCTATTCTAGAAGTAGAATTTTCTATTACTTGGATGGGTATTATCTATGTAATACAGAAGCTATGAATTAAAAAAAAATTCTTGAAAATAATTTAAATATTATTATTTGTTAGATCCGGGATAGGATAAAGTAGCTAGATGTCCATCTAATCCTTCATGATTTCTAGAATTTTTTCAATCTTTCCATCATGGTAGCTATTAAACATTATTTTAGAAAGATGAATAGTTCTGTAGATTGGATTATTTCTTTCGTTATTGGCCATATCAGGGATTAGAGTTAGTGTCACATAGATGTTTGGCCCCAGGCTCTGCATGATATTTTGTACTCTGATCATTTGCATTGTATTCACATGACATCAGCGTGACCACCTGACTGTTCCAAAAAAAAAAAAAAAATTGTAGCATCCATGAACCTTTCATCTTTATCTACTTTACCATTTTAAATTCATCTCGGAGCTCGCTGATTAAAAATCAAATTGAGGGGCTAAATCCTTGCAGTGCCGTTTATTAAAGTAGCATTACTTCACAACTAAATGAAGCTGGCTTGAACATCCGGGGCTTTCTTTTTTTTTTTTTTTTTTGGGGTCGTCAGATAATGAAGCAGTTGAGGGCGTTACTTCTCGACAATTGAGAGTGCAGACTGATGGTCTAGAGCTAGCATGGAAAACATAATAATGACATCTTTGGTATACATGCACCAAGTATAAACTGCATATTTATGTCATCAAATCACTAAAAATAATAATGCCAAAGGTGGCATCATTAGACTTCCTGAAGAAAACACAAGATGAATGAAAGTCATCTTATTTTCAGAATGGCATTAGCTAACCATGTTTAAGGTAGGTAGTGATATGCCCAAAATTGTACATCAAAATAAAAATAAAGATGAGGTTAATCTTGAAAATAAAATCCATTAGATGAGACCACCAAATCATGTACAAGATAAATGGGCAAGAGTGTTCATTGGACAAATGAATATGCTCCTAGTCATGTTGTCAATATATAATGATGAGTTGATGATCCTAACTGAATTAGGAGGATCACACTTTCTGATTACCCTAAAGGATGAAACTATCATGTGTTTTCTTTTAATTTCTAGAAACTTGCTCCTTCGAATAGGTGGTGAAGTTCATGCACCCAGCATGCATTATTTATACCATTACAAAAAGTGGCCTATTCAATTCTTACCCCCTTAAAAAAAAAGAAGTGGCCCATTAAATATATTACCAGATCAGCTAACTGAAAGTTAGCAGTAACTACTTCAGAACTGCGTTGCCCCTAATAGCAATCTCGTAAGCATGATGAATTCTCTTTTTGACAAAATGAGCATGATGAATTCTCATCAGCAAGCAACTCCTTCTGGGAAATTCACATGTATATAGATGATTTAATTAACGAGAACTTGTAGCCAACCTGAATCTTGCTCTAGACCTTCTTTTCTTCTTCTTCTTCTTCTTCTTCTTCTTCTTTTTTTTTTTTTTTTTTTTTTTTTTTTTTTTTTTTGCAGTTTTAAGTCTCGTACAGAAGCTCTAAAATAGACACTCTTGGTTATTGCTTTCTTCTTCTTCTTCTTTTGTAACATAGATGAAAAAAAAAAAAAAAACAGTAAGAAATATAAAATATCATAGCACCTAAAAAACACGAACATAGTCCAAGTCCATTAATTGCATCCATTTTTGAATAGAAAATTAAGTTTTGAAGGACGAATAGAACCTGCATGAGACTTACAACTAGCTAACATCACCACGCATCAACCAATCCTCCACGGAGTTGGCCTCCCTTAACACACGTTCAGCTTTGAAATGATTTAGTGAAGAAATAATATGCCGAATGTCATGAAACAAAGAAATTGAAGGTGTAGAATGCATTTGCGTATTGATCCATGTAATGACAGTGAGCAAATCACCCTCCAAAATTATTTTCTTGCATTGTAAATACTTGATGTTATTGATGAGCCTTTTCCAAGTTGCCGTTAACTCTATCATAAAAACTAATACATATAGCATGAACCAGCCATCATGGTCTTTAATAACGAAGCCTGCTCCACCTTGATTACCTTGTAAAAACTCATCAATGTTAATTTTGAGCAACCCATAAGGAGGGGGCATCCAATAAACTTGCCAAAAACAGGAAGAAGAAGTGCTACTGGAACTGCAGATATCCCAGCAGTGCCGTGAGTTGCTTGATAGTCTATCATAATAATTGCCTTCTTGTCTTCTTTGCTGATAGCTAGGTGTGGCTCCCATTTAGGGAAGGCAATTGAGGGATAGGAAGAGCAAGTATCATCAAGAGCATGATTTTAGAACTAAACGTTTATTGAACTAGCTAGAAGCAAACGATCACCATTATCATTTCTATTAACGAAGCTTGTTCCACCTTGATTATGTTGTAAAGATTTATATATCAAAGTTAATTTGGAGCAACCCAAAAGGAGAGGGGCATCCAACAAACTTGCAAAAAACATGAATAATATGAGCTAATGGAGCTACGGATATCCGGATGCCATGAATTACTTGATGGGCCATCGCGATCATTGCCTTCTTGACTTCTTGGCAGCTGATAGCCAAGTGTGGCTCCCATGTAGGGAAGGCAATGAGGGATACGAAGAGCAGGTCTCATCATGAGAATGACTTTATTAGAACTATAAACATTCATTGAATGCGATAGAAGAGTAAAGACAACAAGAGATTACAAAGCATCTGCAATGATATTGTTCTGCTCATAGGATGGAAGAAGCTTTGACAGAAAGATCAAACAAACACCAAATACCGAGAAAAAAAAAAAAAAAACAAAATTCCAACTTTTAAAAATTTTGGACTACATTAAACATCCCTATTTCCTATCTCCTTTCCCACCTAACTCTTGATTTAACTTTCGTGCTAACCGCAGTAAAGAGGATATCGTTCCATGATGAAGCGAGACAAGTGTTATTAATTACCTTCTAATTATTAATGTTCTTCATTATCGTTGATCCGAGAGAACAAATATGAGATTGGATTATAGAGAAAATAGTCAGATTGCTAAAGAAAAAGAGGCACAGCAATACATAATCAAACAAAAGAGCAGGATACGAGCGTTCCAATTCTATCCAAATATTCCAAAAGTGTTATATCTACGAAAGAAAATTAAGCAGCCGGTGCCTTTTCTTAGTTTAATCTTCATCCTTCGTGTAAAGGATATGTCAGTGGGGAGAAGAGAACAAGACAGCAAATACAATTAGCTTGCAACCTCCTCTCCATATATATCAAACAAAATCCTTCTGGTCTGTCGTGGATCGATCGGTGGGCTCCGGCCCCAGCCTTAGCTCGAGGTCCAATCCCGTCGTCTCGGCTCCAACGCCTGACGACAGATGCATCTCTCCCTGTCGCTCCCCACGGCTACCAGACGGCCGATCATGTCCTCGCGGTGGCCTCTTCACAAACAAAGGCAACTGCTGGGGGCCTCCATCGTCGGTCCTCTCTCCAGGGTGGTGGTGCCGATCGCTTGGAGCCATCCATGGCCACTGAAGGGGCGGTGAATACGAGGGAACGATGTCGTTGGAGATAACATCAGAAACCTGGTTTTGAGCGGGGGACGGCTGTTTGAGCTTGGCTCTATCCTTTCTGTGGATGTTCATGTGCCCCCCAAGCGCTTGGGCATTAGAGAAGCCTCTCTTGCAGAAGGTGCACTCGTAGAACCGGGTCTGGATGCTCGGGCCGTCATGCTCGTCGGATGCGGTCGGCTCGGTCTTTTCGGGGCTGGAACGATCGGCTTCCATCGCTCGCCGAACGAAAGGAAAGGTGCAGGCCTGGAAGGGGTCAACCGAAATGAATGGTTCTGTTTTTATACCGGTAAATAAAAGGTAACGTTGCTTTTCTCGAATTAAATAAGCACGGCCTTGCTTACTGGCCGCATTATAACCACCTTCTTTTAGAAAAACAAAAACTGACCAAATTATAAAAATCTAGAAACCACATTTGTGCTGCACTTGAAATGGCCGATTAAAGGTTGAAAGCAGCTCTGGTCATAAAATTCACCTGGCGTGTTTGAAAGACTCCAATCACCACCGTCTAAAGTGGTGATCTGACCTTGAGGGCATTGATGTTGGCTGCTAGAAAAGGACACACTACGCGATGCATCATCGTTGTCGTCAGGTTAGAGAAAGGACGTGGCTGTCGAGGCAATCTATTTTCTTTTTTTGGGTAAGAAGAAGCTAGGTCGCGTATATAGAGGCCCTCTATTAAACGTAGAAGGCGACGCTGAAATAAACGTGTTCCTTCTAACAGGTTAAAACGAAGATTGTGACCTTTCACGAGTTTTTTTTTAAAATAATATTTTTTTTAAAAAAAAAATATCAGGTATATT
This sequence comes from Areca catechu, assembly GCA_021397845.1. Classification (NCBI taxonomy): domain Eukaryota; kingdom Viridiplantae; phylum Streptophyta; class Magnoliopsida; order Arecales; family Arecaceae; genus Areca; species Areca catechu. The sequence goes on along the minus strand of CM038050.1, from coordinate 2,548,057 downwards.
TATCGAAATAGATATTTTTTCGGACGACGAATTCAACTTCATTTTTTAAAAAAATATTTTTTTTATTTTTTTTAATTTGATTTTAATTTTAAAAATAGATGTCCCTTGCAGCTGCCACGTGGAACGAATCATCTATTAATAGAAATTATCTTTTTAAAAGATAAAATTGAGTTCGTCTTTCGAAAAGACGAATTCAGGTGCACGGTATCTCATGAATCATTTATTTCGATAAATATATTTAAATTATTTATTTTCGTAATTTTTTTTAAAAAAAATTATTTTAAAAAAAATTCGGTCTTTCATCACGAGACGCGAGAGGGTCTGATACTCTGATCGGAAGGTTGTGACCTAAAAAAAGTTATTTTAAAAAAAACTCGACCTTTCATCACGAGACTCGAGAGGGTCTGATACTCTGATCGAAAGGTTGTGACCTTTCTTTTTTTAAAAAAAATAATAAATTTATTATTTTAAAAAGATAAGATAAAAATTATCAAATTTTTACTTGACTTTTTTTTTTCTTCGATTCTGCATGATTTAGAAAACCAAAAAACTTATAGATTTGAAAATTTTTTTTTTTATTTTTATTTTTTTAAAAAAATTAATAAAAAATATTTTTTAAAAATTTCTTCCTCTTCCAACCAGGTTATAAACTCTGGCTATTGCAAATCCATACCTTCACAAGAATAATTTACAATTTCGAGAGAAAAGGGAAAGAACATGAATCGATGACGGCTGTTAGCCGAGATGAAATAGGAAAATAAGGAAAACATGGAGAAAGAGAATGTAGGCTCCTGAGGAGTTTAGACAGAAATATCACGTTTCCGAATTTGACGCCGAAATATTGACAATTGTAATGGTGGCGATGAATAGGACCACATCTACCAGGATGAGTTCTGAAAATTGATCCAATTTGTGTGATCGTCACGCCCTCTTCTCTCCTTTTTGGATTTTACCATGATACACCTTAATATTATTTAAAAAGGAGGAGATATCTTTTGATGTATAACTTTATAAAGATATTTAAAAAAATTTGTTCTTAACAAATAAGCAATGGGTTAACTGCAGATTGGCAACCTCCTTCATTTTTTATATTATTTTTTTGAATGGTGCGGGAACAAGCGCCTCTACTATCCCGTCGTTGTCATTGCCTTGGCTGTCATCCCCCACCTCTCCTCCTCCTCCTCCTCCTCCTTAGCCTCTTCCCCGTCTACATTAGTGGCAACCTAGCATGGTCTTCCACCCACCATACAATCACACCACCCCATCCCCTCGACCTAGCCCTCATCGGTGGTGATCGATGACCCAACCATGGCCTCTCACCGATCACAACCACCCTCCCTCTTGACCCAACCCCCATTGTTCGTGGTGGTAACAACCGAACCCTCTTCTATATCTCCGTCTATACCGTACACTCACAATCTCAGTCTACAAGATAACTCATGCATGCCTACCAACCTGTCCTACCATCTCAGACCATCTCCAATTAACGTTCGTTGTCATCGACTACCATCACAATTTCATGCTCCTCATCTGAAACCACCACCGTCGCCTCTGTTCGTTCCCCCACTCCAATGTTGCCCTCCTAAATCCTGATACACCCTTTTCCGCTCTCCCCCCAAGCCATCCCCTAACTTCCCTCGTAGCATCTCAACTCTCTATCTCTCCTCCACCACCGCCGCCAACCTTGATGAGCCCGTCGACTACATTGCTTGCATCGAGATCATTGGCTATCGCCGGATGCAATGACCATGTTCTCATGGCTGAGGCGGCTATCGTATGGACTTTGGTACCTAGTCAATAGACGACCTGGCACCTCTCCTCTTCCTTCCTTGGTGACGACCCAGCCTCCCCCTATCCTTGACAACGACCCAATCCCCTTGCGGTAGCCGATGATCTAGCCTTCCCTCCTCTTCCTCCTCCTCCCTCAGCGATGACCAAGGTGCTTCTCTCCCTCGATCCTGTTCCTCTTCCGCTACTTGGGTCCGTGCCCTTCCTACCAGCCCCCCGACACTAGAGCATGCATCTGGAGAGAGGAGTTGGGAAAATGCTTTTGAAGTTCGAAATAATTATCAGACTTGCTATCAATTTCAATACTAAAATGATCGTGAATTTTTACCGCACTAGCCATAAATTCAAATCATCTACGTTGAATTGGATCGTCTCAGGAATAGGATATCAGTAATAAAACAAAAATGCCTTTAGGAGTACAGCGGCAAAAATTTTGATTTATTTGTAGCATATAATTTATAGCCAGGGCCATTCCATGAGGGTTGCAGCGAAAGTGCTTCTGGTGCTGGGGTCCACCTGGGTCATTTAGATAACACGTGGCAGTGGTACTGCTGGTGCATTTAGACGTTCTTTTCTGCTAGTGGTACCCTCCATTTTCTGACGAGCAAAACAATTAGTCAAACGTTTAGGGCTTTTTTAGTGGCTTCAAGAAGCCCGTCCTGCCGGTGAATTGTTCTTGCAAATTTGTCCAATGCAACCTAGACCTGTGTTCAGGATTTTTTCTATAATTTAATTAGTGGTAAGCTTAGAGCAGGCACGTCGCAAGTAATATGCTACTCGTGTACTCTTGAAAGAGTTCACCATCTTATCAAATACCGTAGACTCTAACATGTTTGTACGTTAGCGTGAATATAGAGGGAGGCGCCTAGAAAGTACCTATTTATTAAAATGGACTTACCTAAATATTTGAATGGATTTTCTGTTCCATTGCTGGTACCGCTGAATGATCTGGCCCATATCTATCAAAATCTTAAATCAAACGATCCTAGACAATTTTGTGCTATGGAGCGTGAAATATAATTTGTAAGTGTAACTATTTTTTTTTTTTTAAAAAAAAAAATAAATAACTTCACCGCAAACTCCATTCTCCGGCTTGACATCGTAAGAGCGGGAGAGCCCATGCTTGTTCTTCAACGCCCAGCTCGCAATGCCATACAAGGTCGTCGCAGGCCACCAATTGGTGGGGCCGAGAAGCACAAGTTAGCACCACCCAGCATCCAGCGAGGGTACATTGGACCGCGGCGGGCTCGATCAGCAAGATAGGAGCCCATTACCCAACTCTATTATTTTTTTTTGGGTCAAAAATTATAAAAAAAAAAAACGAAATGTAAAACGCGATTTGACTGTGGGCTTGTTGGACCCTTGTTCCATCGGCCTCATCATCTAGATAAGGTTAGAAGATACGTCTTCTAGAAGTAAACCGGGTTCCGTTGTCATGACTCATGATTCTTAGCAGCAACAAGCATGCATGAATGCCAGATAAGCTAACCCACCTGTAATACAGAAATTTTCCAACTCTTTGAGCTCCGGTTATTGGACCAGTCGGTTGCCAAAAGTCAATCCAGCACTACGCTGACCTATGTGGAACCCTATCTCCTCCGTTTTGCACTTTAGATTTCACAAGAAAAAGAGAAAAATATTGCACTCAGATATGGTCAAAGTTATCCTTGATTTGTCCACATAAAACAACCCATCAATTGCATTTCGGCGAAGAAGAATATTTCATTCTTCCGGCTCGTTGTAGAACACCTACCAGGGATTAAGTGATTGAAGAATATCTAACTAGTGGATTTCCTTTCAACAAGTTTGATCCAATTAACGGAATTATTTGAGCAGGTCAAGCTACAAAAGTTATACAAACACAGCATCCAGTTTACTCGTCTGTTGGCATGCATGTTGCACGAGCTAGAAGGAAAACTTGCATGATCCTTCTTACTGCTTCTGCCCCCTAGATCTGCAGCAACTGAAACAGAAGGCTGATTTAATTACGAAGATGATGGTCTTTTTACTCTCTCTCTCTCTCTCTCTCTCTCTCTCTCTCTCTCTCTCTCTCTCTCTATTATATGACTCTATTATATTGTAGAGGAGTAAAATTTAGGCCTAAATGGTAATCCGTCTGCTTATTGGATTGACCATCAATATGCATGTATAGGTGCACGAGATGTCGCGAATACCACATATATTATTTCAGTGCTCTTACATCTTATTCAACATACATACTCCTATATTAGTATCATATAATAAATTTGTCTACCATATTAGTGATTTTAATTCAAACTTTAAAAACTAGCTGATATCTAATGATAGCTCCAACTTTTGAATTAATGTTAGGTTGTCTAGACTTTTTTCTGAAAGGAAGAAATGGACAGCAAAATAAGAAAAGGAAAGGAAAGGAGCTGTGAAGTTCTTTTCTTTTCTTTTCTTTTTTTTTTGGGTGTGTTGGCGGGGGGGGGGGGGTGCTCCTCCTCCCTGCTATTTTATTATTTCAAATAAAGTATGTACTCTTATAAAAAATAAAAAATAAAAAAAATGAAGTGCGTAAAGAAAGTTATTTATAATGGATGGTGTAAAGATAATGATCACTCTAATGAACAGGGGGGGTGCTCCTCCTCCCTGCTATTTTATTATTTCAAATGAAGTATGTACTCTTATAAAAATAAAAAAATAAAAAAAAATGAAGTGCGTAAGAAAGTTATTTATAATGGATGGTGTAAAGATAATGATCACTCTAATGAACAGAGCGATACCTGAGAATCTTAATCTGCACAACAAGAAGTAAAGAAAGAGAAGAAGGACCAATCATAGATGATAATAACACAAGTATTTATGTAGCTCGGAGAGGCAAGATGCCTTCCTACATCCACAAGCGATGGCAACGGTAGAACTTCACTAGTTGTAGAAAAATTTACAAGAAGCTCACACCCTAGTCCCAGATGAATAAATCCCCTCACTCAAAAGAAAAAAAAAACTCTCATGATCTCTCTGTTCTCTCTCTAAAGAGCTACATAGCTCTCATCGTGGGAATCCCAAAAAATCAGAATAAATAAAACGGTTGCTAGATCTCCTCTTGCTTCTGAGATCATGAACTCATGCATTTGATCTTCTCCGAAACTCTCGCGTTCAAGCATAGGATGCGTGGGAGTTGTTCCCATCGGTTGAGCAAGTAGGCTCCCTCCCAACATCCACGTAACTGGCATGCATACGGTTTCGTAGGGAAGGCGAGACACCAATATAACAATTCTCCTCTTGGCTCATCTTCACAAGCCATATCTAGTGACAAGCTCAATCTCGATCGTTACTGCCGCCAATGCCCTTGCCAGGGCCACCTCATGTGCTCTGTAAGCCAACCAAGCCTAGGCAATGCCTAAACTTTTCAAAAGGAATAGACTTCGTCAGCATGTCTGCTAGGTTCTCCACTGTAGAAATCTTCTGAACAACCACGGTACCCTATAACACAACATCACGAACACAGTGATACCGGACATCAATGTGTTTGGTTCTCTCATGATACATCTAATTTTTGGTCAAATGTATGGCACTTTGACTGTCACAGTACACTGGAGTAGTCTCCTATATAAGACCCAAGTTACCAACCAAACCTCTCAGCCACAAAGCTTCTTTCACTCCCTCTGCCATATACTCTACCTTAGTCATCGACAAAGCACAGTAGACTATAAAACAGCTTTCCAACTGATAGCACGGTCTGAGAAAGTAAAAACATAACCTATCAGGGATCTCCTCTTATCCAGATCACCAGCATAATATGAATCGACGTAGCCAACCAGCTATCCACCATTACTATTTCCCTTTTGAAATACCAAGCTCACATCTAAAGCACCTTTGAGATATCAAAGAATCTATTTCACAGCCTCCCAGTGGACCTTCCCTGGATTTTTCATGTATCTGTTAACCACACTAACAGCATGAGAAATATCAGGTCTAGTGCATACCATTGCATATATAATGCTACCAACTATACTAGAATATGAAACTTTTGACATCGGTTCCATCTCCTTCTCTGTTTTGGTAAATCATCAGCAGACAATCAGAAGTGGGCTGCTAATGGAGTGCTCACAGACTTGCAATCTTTCATGCCAAACCGTTCTAGCACCTGCTCCAAGATCTTTCATCTCAAATTCACTACTCAATTCAGACTTTAAGTGGTTAATTTCTGACATGTTCTTAGCAGCTATTAACATGTCATCTACATACAACAACAAGTAAATAAAAGAACCATCTGAAAGTATTTTGTGATACACACAACTATCATAATCACTTCTGGAGTAACTATGACTTAGCATAAAAGTATCAAATCTTTTGTACCATTGTCTCGGCGATTGTTTTAAGCCATATAAAGACTTCTTTAACAGGAACACATGATCTTCTTTATCAGAAACCACAAACCCCTCTGGCTGGTGCATGTAGTTTACTTCCTCCAGCTCACCATGTAAGAATGCTGTCTTAACATCCAGTTGCTCTAACTCTAAATCAAGCAAAGCAACTATAGCAAGCAACATACGAACAGAGATATATTTCATGATAGGGGAGAATACCTCATTGTAGTCAATACCTTCTTACTGTGTGAAACCCTTTGCCACTAGTCGTGCTTTGAATCTAGAATCTTCCACACCAGGGATTCCTTCCTTCTTTTTGAAGACCCACTTGCACCCTACAATCTTCTGACCAGGTGATACTTTCACCAGCTTCCATGTATTGTTTTTCTGTAGAGACTCGATCTCCTCTTGCATGCCATTTAGAGGACTCATGCCATTTAGAGGACTCATTTGATGCTATTGCCTCTTTAGAAGAACATGGTTCTATCCCCTCAATCATATCTGCAACAGATAAAGCAAAAGCAATCATATCAGCATGTCTATACCTACTGGGTGGTCTGATCATCCTTCGCTCTCTATCTACTACAATATTATGCTACCTTTGAAGAATTTATTGTTGTGATGTGCTGCACTCCGGCACATTTATTATCTCCTCTGGGACTTGCACTGCCTCCTCTCATACTACACTTTCTGTTGAGAGCTTTATCTCTAGCTCTTCCTGCTTGCCACAATCATGATCTCCACTTTCAGTCATTGACTTCTCTCCCCCCTGGAGCATTGCAGACTCATTGAAGGTCACATCTCTTTTAATCATGAACTTGGGTGATTGAGGATCAGTGCACCACAACCGATATGCCTTCACACCCTGCATTTATGCATATCCTACAAAAATGCACTTCTTTGCTCTTGGCTCCAATTTGTCACCTGTGATATGAGCATAGACAGGACAACCGAAAACTCTGAGATGAGAATAATCGGAAGGAGAATCGGACCATACCTCCTCGGGAGTTTTCAACTCTATGGCTGTGGATGGAGATCTATTCACCAAGTAACAAGCCGTGTTGACAGCTTCTGCCCATAATGATTTTGACAAACTTGCCTAAGACAACATACTTCTCGCTCTTTCTAAGAGTATCATGTTCATCCGTTCTGCTATACCGTTCTATTCATCCATTCTGCTATACCTTTCTAAGAGAAGAATGACCAATCACAGATGACAATAATGCAAGTATTTATGTGGTTCGGAGAGGCAAAATGCATTCCTACGTCCATAAGCGATGGCAACATCAAAACTTCACTAGATGTGGAGAAATTTATAAGAAGCTCACACCCTAACCCCAGAGGAACAAATCCCCTCACTCAAGAGAAAAAAAAACCTCTCAGAATCGCACACCCCAAAAAGTCTCTCTGTTTTCTCTCTAAAGAGCTACATAGCTCTCATCGTGGGAATCCCAAAAAATCAGAATAAATAAAATGGTTGCTAATCTCCTCTTGCTTCCGAGATCACAAACTCATGCATTGATCTTCTCCAAAACTCTCATGTTCAAGCATAGGATGCATGGGAGTTGTTCCCATTGGTTGAGCAAGTGGGCTCCCTCCCAACATCCACGTAATTGCCATGCATGCAGTTTCGTAGGGAAGGCGAGACACCCATATAATAGATGGAGTGACAGTGATCATCTATCTTTGCCGGACTAGCTTTCTTACGAAAGCTCATGTGCTTCTCTTTAGTCTATGAAGCTTGATAACGATACTTGTTTGAGGTCTTAAAAAGAGGACCGAATACTTATGGTAGCGCCTATGACGGCCAAGTTCAAGGTGGTAGGTCAGGCTCATTTTTTTGCAAGCACGGGGTCTGAATTTTGAATTTAAGTGTTATATAGATAGAAAAGGAACAGAACATACTTGAGGTTTGGGGGCGAGGTGTCAAAACACCAATCTTAGAGAACCAATTATTTGTAAGCACTGAGAATATAATCGAGCGGAGCAGGATCGAGTAGTTAAAATTTCAAGTTTAACACAATTTAAAAATATTCAGACTCGAAAATCAGCTCGAGATCGATAAGTATTAATATTTCAAGTTCAAGCTCAGCTCAATAAAAAGAATGATACTACTAAAACTTGATTCAATTCGACTCGAATATCAGCCGAACCATATTTGAACTCAAATTTGAACCTCAACCTATTTATAATATATATTAATATATATTATGAATAAAAATATTATTAAAAATATAAATTTTAAAAAATTTATGAGCTTTCGAGTCAAGTATCTTGCTATTCAAGCTCCACTAGAAAAACTATTTAAACTCGATAGTGGCCGAACCAAGTAAAGCTCGAGTAGCTTATAAGCAGCTTAATTTGTTCACACTCCTATTAAGCATGGTAAGACATTGTCACATTGTGCTATTATTGCCACTAAAACATGGATTCAGGTTGCATCTTTCGCATGAAAGAACGATTGTTATTCTTTTGCAATGTCGATCATTGAATTATGCTTTGCACAGTTTTCAAAGCTTTCCGACATATCTTCATCAATGAGCATAGATTATAAGATTGATGTTGTGCTTGGAAAGTTGTACAAAATACAATCCAATGATTCACGTTGCGAAAAAAGATTCATTATTTTTTACACAAAAAGATACAACCCGTATTCTTGAAATATTAACTTCCACGCGCCTGCATGGTGGTGTACATACAAACACTAGTTTTCATTGAGACATGTCATGCATCTCTTGCCATCTAAATTCCAAGTGCAATGAGCATATAAAGCTTCACACACTTCGCCAATACAAAATAAGTCAGTTTGCTCTAGGTTTATTTGGTTCCATATATGTATGTGTATAACCTGCTAGATGAAATAGCTAAGTTCATGCAGCAGTTGAAAATGATTCACTTAAAGGTTTTGTAATTCAAAGAAAGAAATAATCATCTAAACATGGCAAACCCATCTGTCATTCATTTCTTAGAGTTCTCCGCTTTCCAGCCCACCACAATTGAGTTTTTTCCACATGAAAACAAATCTACTCTGATTAAAATAAAATGCGGCCGGGATGCCCCTCACATGCCAAGAATTGGACTGACCTACGTACTTTGATGCGCTTGTTGGTATGATTGGTGTATCATGCTCAACATTGCATCAGAAATATTAAGCGATTGACATATGTTTTGTTGATGTACAGAAAGAAGACATATGGCATACGGGCGTGGGACGTGGATGCACAAGAAAAGTTTTTTGACATGTGTTATATCAAAAGGCTGACCTATCTGAAGACTGACTCCCAGAAGGCCGATCGACAGAAGGCTGACTCAGAAGGCCGACCCTGAAAGCCGACCCAGAAGGCTGACTCCCAGAAGGCCGACTGACAGAAGGCCGACCTAGAAGGCCGACCCAGAAGGCCGACCCAGAAGGCTGACCTACCTGAAGGCTGACCCAGAAGGCCGACCCAGAAGGCCGACCCACTGAAGGCCGACCACCCAAAAGGCCGACCAGCATGAAGGCCAACCAACCTGAAGACTGGTTGACCCAGAAGGCCGACCAACCTGAAGGCCAGCCAACCAGAAGGCCGACCAACCTGAAGGCCAGCCAACCAGAATGCCGACCCACTGAAGCAGAGGTCCGGCTGATCCACTTTTGCTATGCTTGACAGACATTTTTTCTCGGTCGGACGACTCACCTCCGTCAGACCGACTCATTCCCATTAAGGGAACCGTTCGAAGGCTCCAGAAGCCCTCTCCAGCAAATTCTGACATTCTGTTGCAACCAACTCCACCACGTGGCCACGACTCTGCGCCACCAGGCCATCACCCTAATCCTCCTGACGATGCTGCCAGGCCACGATCCTGCTACCGTGCCAGGCCACGACCCTGCCACCACGCTGGCTCTCCTAGGGGCAAATCGATCTTGTTTGACCTCCCCCTTAACAGATTTTGGCGCTACTCCACGCCTATATAGGGTAAAGCAAGGCAAACCCCGGGTATGAGACGAAACCCATCTCTTTTCATTATGGGTCTTCTCTTCTCATCTCCCCACCCTCTGGCAGATGGAGAGTCCCCGAGCTCTCCATCTTAGAGGTCTTTCGTTCCCCATGATCATCTCGCTGACTTGATCGTCGGAGTATCTTCGCCGAATTCCCGGCACGAAGTACTCTCTGTTTTGCAGGCTCTCGGAGAGGAAGAACCAGGAAGAGGTATGACCCCGGTGAATCTACAGCAACAACATGCAATGTCAACAAACCATGTCAGTGCTAGGGTCTTCTTGTCATTTTCTTGTCACATCCCGAATTCAACATCGGAATCAGCTACGCGACCGGCCGCATAAATCCTACAATACATTTTAGAGATCATGCAAAGCCTAGATACATAATATTCACTTTACTTAAAACTCACTTCAAATAAACCAATACTATATAAACAATTGAATAATAATTAATTAAACAGTTCATTTATTCAAGTCAAAATCATTAAATGGTCCACTGATTCAAGCATCAGTAATCGAAAAAAAACTAAAACTAACTAAACTATCTAAACAATGTTGATGTTCAATCTCACACCCAGCCCATTCCTTGCTATGCATTGTGAGTCTCTGAAAAAAATCAAAAAGTAAGGAGTGAGCTCTACAGTCAAGTAAGATCTCCAAACAGTCTCACCAAAAATAATAATAATTTGAAAATAGCAAGAAGATAAGAGTATATCATGTCATGCAACCAAGTAACCCAAATGTCATATATGACAAAATCTTTTATCAAAATCAAGTTTTCTTTTTATGTTTTCAATTTAATCATCTTTTTTCTTTAGGATTCTAGACTAACCACGATCATGCTCCAGCTCATGACTGGAAACCGCATAATCAACCATGTATTATCCGCCCGTGGCTAGGCTAGCTCACGTACTAAGCCCGTGGCTCTGGCTGTCCTACGTTTTAACTGCCCGTGGCCAGCTATTCCACATATAAATTAAAGCTCGTGGCTCATGCTGTCCCATGTTTTAATCGCCCGTGGCCGGCTATTCCACATACAAAATCCATGGCTCAGGCAACCTCAGTAATCACGATCTCATGGCATGGCTAGTCCAGACATCGTTGACACTTTATCCTTCTATATCATCTTATCCAATCATGTCATTTATAATTTTTCAATAACCGGCATCATGGTCTAACTCATTCAAAAATAACTTTACTTGATAAAAATATATATAGAAACATAAATAATAATGTCAAACTTACTATTCCTCACAAGCAATCAAAATTACAATGTGAAACGATCATGCATGCCAATGCTCATGTGCACGAATCAAAACATGTCATATAAAATACAAACAACTGGTGATCAAGTCCAGAAATCCTTACCTTTTATAAGCTAATCCTAGAATATCCAATATTAATCCGTATCTGGGGCTCACTCAACATTTTTCTGCTCAAAAAACTGATCCCCTACAATAATAAATAATTTTACTCAAAAAAATTATTTTACGATTCATCCTTAAAACCCTAACTGCATGAATTTCGAAAAAGAAAACTTCCCGATCCTTTCTGCCATTATTTATTTATTTTATTTTTCTCTCTTTTTTCCTCATCTTTTCTCTCTCCTCATCTTTCTTTTCTTTTTCTTTTTTTTTTCTTTTTTCCTGCACTGAACATAACCCTCTTTTTTTTCCTTTCTTCTCTTTTTTTATCTTTCCTTCTTTCTTCTCGTCCTTCTCTTCTCCCGAACCCCTTCCCTCGCTCTTCCTCGACTCGACCGAACCACCTCTCCCTGGTCACCGACGATGGCCATGGAAGTGGTTGCCGGGAAAGGCTCGACGGACTGAAGGTATGTTGCTCTGCCTTCGGTCCAGCCAGAGGTGGTCATTGTAGAAGCATTCCCCAGTCATTTCTCTAACATTTCCGAGCCCGTTTCTTGCGATCCACCGCAATCTACAGCCCTTCTATACGATTTGGACCGTCTGATCGCCTGATCGGATGATTGAGATGGATCTAAGGGAGATTAGGCTTGATTAGGGCTTTTAGATTCGGATTTTGACGGGATCTGAGGTGTTGATCTCAGATCTAACGGCCTGGAAGATTTCTTGATGGTTTTGGACTTCCGAGATGAGTTTTGATGTGGTTTTCGATTGGTTTTGTTCTTTTTTTTCAACAAGGGATGTCGAGGATTAATTCAGAGGGCCAACAGAGTGCAGCGAGCCAGAATAGAAAGCCAAAAAGGGAGCCACGAAGAAAATCTTGCAATCCAGAAGAGAAAAAGAAAGAAAGGAAAAGAAAAAAAGAGAGAGAGGGGGGGAGATCTCGGTTCGGTGGAAAACAAAGAAATGGAAAAAGCAAAAAAAAGAAATAAGAGGAGAGAGGAAGAGGAGAGAGAAAGAGGAGGGAGAGAGGAAAAAATATAAATATTGAAGGGGGATATCTTAAAGCTTTTTCTGGAAATTCATAAGGATAGGGTTTTACGGGTGGACCATTGACGAAATCCAGGTAAAAGGTTTTGGATTTATAATTGATCTAGGATTTATTGATTTACATTAAAAATTGGTATTGTAGGGGCTAGACTTCTGAGCTAAAAGGTGTTGGACAAGCTCCGGATATAGATTGATTGTAATATATGGACTTGGACTGAAGTCGGCAGGTCCAGCTGACTTCAACCCAAACCAGCGAAAAGAAATAGAACATGAGGGAAGTTTGAGTCGAAACAGGGGAGATTGACTCTCCTTTATTCGGTTGAGTTTTTCATCGGGGATCTTGAGGGAGGAGTCATCAGGGGAGAGAGAAGTGGTCGGCGATGAGGTTGGGACGGATTGGGACTCGATCGGGCAGTGTTTGTCTTCCAAACAATGAGGAAACTGTTGGGAGTTTATTTAAATTTCTTTCATCACCACCGAATCGAGCACCCATCGAGCCTCTGTTCCCATATATTCTTCCTCTCCGGCGAGCATCCGACAGTCCATCGAGGTCTGGTAAGTTTCTTTTATATGTTTAAAAGGAATTAATCTAGATTTTTTGGGGTTGTTCGGTTTGATTCTGTGTTGGAGCCATGGATCACTGGTGGCTGTGCTGCGCCGTCCACTCTAGTCCACTGAGCTCCTCTCGGTGATCATCTCCCTCGGCCATCAGCAGCCATGGGGAGGCCGACTCAATCGAGCTGAGAAGGAACAGCAAGGCAGGGGGCTCGGGAGAAAGAAAGAAAGGAAGGAAGGAAGGAAAAAAAAAAGAAAGAGAGAGTTTTGTTCGATTCAAGAAAAAAAAGAAGAGAGAAAAGATGAGGAGAGAGAAAGAGGGAAATAAAATTTAAATAATAATAACATAATGTTATATTAGAGAGAATGGGAAAAAAACTTTATTTCTTGGAATTTGTGAATCTAGGGTTCTGGATTGAATAAAAATTATTTTGTTGTAGGGAATCAACCTTTTTGAGCAGGAAGGCATTGCACAAATTTTGGGTACAGACTAATTCAGATGTAGATAGTTGTTTCTTGAGAGGTAAGGAATTCTGGATTGATCACCCATTTATATATATATATTCTATGACTTGACTTGATTCGAGAATATATACAAACATTTGCATGCATGGTATTATTTCGTATGGCACAGTTGATTTCTCATGAATTATATTTGTTGTTATTATTGTCTGTAATTTTATACACCATGTGTTACAGTAGTAAACAAGATCCATTCGGCCCCGACATGCATTCTCCTTGGAGGCCGGCATGGCCACGTACTTTTTCACCTCGGCCAGGCACCTCTCCACCTCGGCCTCACCACGGTCCACTTCGGCCATGTGGTGGTTCAGCCCAGCTCGGCTCGGCCCCACCTCGGCGGTGAACCTCAATACCTCAGCCTCACTTCGGTCATGAGAAGTCCAACTTCGGCCGTTCAGTTCAGCTCGGCATGCTCGTGGCATGCCAGGTCAGCTCCAGCTCGGCATGCCCACGGCACGCCCCCAGTCCAGCTCGGCACGCTCTAGCATGCCTAGGTCAGTTCTAGCTCGGTCAGCCCACTTCAGTCAGACCCAGGTCGGCTCCAGCCATCCCAGCTCGGCACCTTCTCTGTGCCTCGGTCCATGCGCACGGGAGGTACGTGCGTCCATCACTTCGCCAGTCACGCCCGCGCGCGCCCATGCAAGGGAAACTGGCACCTGCAACGCCCATGCGCACACTTGTGCAAGGGTAGGCCCATGCCAAGGTCACGACCGGCGACACCCGGCAGTGCCTCGCCTCCATCCAGTCCGACGCGACCCCATGCCAGCGAGCCCCCGCGTCCGCCACACCTCCGAGCTCCGGCACCTCCGGTTTCCGCCCAGGCCGGCACCCAGTCTGCCCGTGGGAAGCTCGCGGGAGGCTTCCGCCCAGGCTGGTGCCCGTTTTGCCCACGAGAGGCCACGCCACCGAGCTTCGGTGCCTCCGGCTTCCACCCAGGCCGATGCCCGTTTTGCCCGTGGGAGGCCATGCCACCGAGCTTCGGCGCCTCCGGCTTCCGCCCAGGCCGGCGCCCGGTTCGCCCGCGGGAGGCCACGCCTCCGAGCTCTGGCTCCTCTCGACCTCGCCCACGGCCGGCCCTAGCTCGCCTTCGCCCGGTCCGGCGCGACCCCTGCTCAGCCCGCTCCGGTGCCCGATCCGCCCGCAGGAGGCCTTCTCCCGCTCCGGCGCCCAGTACGCTCGCGAAGGCCTGCACCTCGCCTTTGCCCGTAGGGCTCCGGCGCGACCCCGGCTCAGCCCGCATCGGCGTCCAATTGCCCGCAGGGGTCCGCTTCGCCTCCACGCCAGCCGCCCGGATCAGCTCTGGCTCCCCCGGCTCCAGCACCGGCCAAGCTGGGCAAGGCACGGCAGCCCCACGCCAGTCCAGCTCCTCCCGCTGCGACCAATTCGGTACGACGATCAGCGCTCCTCCTCGCGGCATGGAGCAGCGTGCCGGCTCCGGTCCTGCTTCGCTCCCGTTCAACTCCGTGGGAAACCCACCTCGGTACCGACCTCCTCGGCTCCCAGGTCCGCCGGCGACCGTGCCAGGGCACACCCCAGCGCCAGTGCACCTCGTTACCACCTGCCCCTATGCCGGTCCACCTCGGCATCGACCTTCCCGGCATCCAGAGCCGCCAGCACCAGCCCACCCTGGCTCTGCCCGCCCCAGCGGTTGATCGCCCACAGGGATCCGCCCGTGGCGGGCCTGCGCTGTCGCCCTACGGCTCCCAGTCCAGATGCCCATGTCGACTCTGGCCCTGCTTCCACTCGCGGTGCACCCAGCTCCGGCATGACACACCAGGCTCCGTCCGTCGCACCTCCGTCCGGTCTGCTCTTCCAGCATAAAGCGGTTCTATCCTAGCCCGTGCCAAGGCTGGCGCCTTGCACGCTCGTTCATGCCAAAGCATCTCGCTCCCCTGCCTCGATTCGCGCACCCAAAAGACTGCTGCCCGCGCACCCCAGTCAGCATGAAGGAGGCGCCTCATGCCGCGCACCTCGAACTGTGCGCATGAAGAGCTTCCATCCGCCTGTGTCCTTGATCCATTTATCATCGTCTCCATCTCAGGTACGTTTTCGAAATACAGGTACGGTGGCAGCCTGACAGGTAAAATCACCGCCCCTAGTGTGCCTCCTACAAGAAGGGCTATATTAAAGCCCCTGGGATATAATTTACACCAATTAGGAAGGCGTGTCCCATCCAAAGCACTGTGCCCCTTCACCAACCTCCTGAACCACCTGGAAGGAGAAGGTTGACCAACCTATCTAAGCCTCCCAAGCTGCAGAAGCCTCACAGGCCTATACCAAGAAGAACGTGCCTCTCTGAACACCAAGAGCCGCTCGTCTACATAAGAGCAGCAGGAAGAGGTGGGAAGGGATAAGAGGTAACACGTTCTATTCATTCTTACATTATCTATCACCCTCTGGCAACAGAGAATCCCCCAAGCTCTCCGTCTCAGAGATCTCTTATTTCCTTCGATCGTCCCACTGACTTGATTGTCGGATTGTCTTTGCCAAAATCCCCGGTGCATGTCTCCCTTGTTTTGCAGGTATCGCCCAATGAAGGGATGATATGGAAGAAGAAGACTCCTCATCGGAGAGGCCCACAGGAGGACCACCACAGTACCAAGCCCCTTTCATCCCAACTACGACTATGTTCCCCTTGATCGTCTCTGACCGACGAGCCCGGTGATGCTGGCGAGGAATCCACTCACCTAGGCCATGTAAGAGCTACTGGCCACGGTGATCTAGGCAGCAACAGATTGGCGCGCCAGGTAGGAGGGCAGATCCATGCTCCTCAATAAGGTGGGATGATGGTTTCCACCTTTGTCCTTAGTCCCTGGAGGGCAGACCGAGAGCACGGGGATGGGGCACGAGAACTTCTCCATCTCTCTCGAAATTCCAAGGAGCGGCCTCAACCAAAAACCTTGAGCTGTGAAGGTGCATCGCCACCATTGACGATGCAACTGGCATCAGGCCAAGGATGGAGGCACCTCCCAGCGGTGCCACCATCCAAGAGCCCCACTAAAAAAAAAAAAAAGAAGAAGAAGAAGAAGAAGAAAGAAGAAAAGAGAAAAAGAAGAGAGGGAGGAAGGATCTGGCCATTGTGAAGAAGAAAGAAGCCCGTGCAACGGAAGCTTCCTCTCATGCAACGGGGCTTGCTCCCATCCAACGAAGCTTCCCCCCATCCAACGGGTGTCTCGTTTCTCCCATACAACATTCAACGGGACTTCCCCCATGCAACAGGGGTTTCATCTCCCTTGTGCAACGAAGCTTGCTCCCATGCCACGAAGCTCCTCCTCCTCCGTGCAATGGAGCCTTGTTCTCCCATGCAGAGGAGTCATATCCCTTCCCAAGGTAACTCCTTTTCACGTTATCCTTGCAGCATAAAAAACTATGTTTTAGTTCTACAGGAAGACCTCCTATGACATCATCAACGGAGCCTCAAGCTCCCATGCAAAGAGGCTCCATGCTCCCATGCAACGGAGCTTACTCCCATACAACGGGAGTCTCTTCTCCTCCCAAGCAATACAGCCATTTTTCTCACACAACGGAGTATGCTCCCATGCAACGGGGCTTGCTCCCATCCAACGAAGCTTCCCCCCATCCAACGGGCTCTCTCACAGAGCCTCATTCTCCCATGCAACGGAAGCTTCCTCCATACAACGGGCTCTCTCACAGAGCCTCGTTCTCCCATGAAACGGAAGCTTCCTCCCATGCAACGGGCTCTCTCCCAGGTAATAGAACCTTGTTCTCCATGCAACGGAGCTCCCTCCCATGCGACGGAGCCACCTCTCATGTGACGGAGCCTCCTCCCACGCAACAGAGTCTCCCCCATGCAATGCAACAGGATCTCATTTCTCCTACTCAACGGAGTCATCTCCTTCATGCAACGAAGCCTCAAGCTCCTAGGCAACTAAGGTCTCCCCTCCTCCTATGCGACGGAGGTCCGTCCTCCCGTGCAATGGAGCCTTACTCCCCCATGCAACCGAGTTCTATTCTTCCATGCAAGGGAGTCTCATTCTCTCCTGAGAGGGCGGCCAGCGAATTTGATCCCGACCCGCTCAAGGAAGGAACATATCTTTATCTATTCATATGGCTAGGGCTCAACAGGTAACTCCTTCTCCGCTACATGTACATAATGAAAAATTGTGTCACAGTTCTACAGGAAAAGCTCCTGCAAGCTCAAAATGCCTAGGTCAGAGCCCTGTCCTCATGCCCTCCAGAGCGAGACCCTCGGAGGTTAGTACCCTGTGATCGAGGTCGAGCTCAGTGCTCACCCGCCAACATGGAGCCTCTCCGAGCATGCACCCTCTGGACCGGGCCCGCCTCCTGCCCTCCAGAGCGAGACCCTCGGAGGTTAGTGCCCTGTGGTCGAGGTCGAGCTCAGCACTCACCTGCCAACGTGGAGCCTCTCCGAGCGCACGGCCTCTGGACCGGGCCCGCCTCCTTCCCTCCAGAGCGAGACTCTCGGAGGTTAGTGCCCTGTGGTCGAGGTCGAGCTCAGCGCTCACCCGCCAACATGGAGCATCTCCAAGCGTACGCCCTCTAGACCGGGCCCACCTTCTGCCTTCCAGAGCGGGACTATCGGAGGTTAGTGCCATGTGGTCGGAGTCGAGCTCGACACTCACCAGCCAATGTGGAGCCTCTCCAAGCATGCACCCTTTGGACTGGGTCCGCACTTTGCCTCCCTCCACCAAGATGAAGCTTCCGAGACTCTATATTCAAGCCAGAAGTCAGTCAAGCTTCTTCATAAAACAAAACTGAGGCCAAACTCCCTAATGAAGCCGAGCTTCTCACCAAAGTCAAGCACTTTGATGAGACCAAGCTCCCTGCTAAGATCACACTCCTGTTAGAGATGAGGAAGACTAATCCCTACTATGGCTAGGGAAGGCAACGAATGAAGCATGATTCTTGAAAGGAAGAAGCAGTGAAGGCTCAGTCACTTCACCCACATCATGCGAAACTTTGGAGTAGGATTTTGCCCTCCACACCATGCGAACATGATGCAAAGGGTTGTCCTGTTCCTCTATGCAACATGGGCGTTAGGTGGTACAAAACTAATAAAAGCATGATCGTCACCAACATCATTAAACATTCTCGGGCATTAGGATGTGCAAGGCCAACACCATGGGAAGCTTCGGAGGCCCAACCATTCACGGCCCTAGCATGCCAAACAGCTCTGCCACCTCATGAAGGATGTAAAAATTCCTTCTCAATAATTAAAGTTCATCTTTGGTGCAACTTTGCTCTTCATCATTACAGGAGCTCATCCATCCAACTCCGAGTTTGACGAAGGAAGCCCGGATCCCGGTTCCGGCATAACAGAACCCAGTTCCGGTACAAAATCCCGGAGAACAGCTTGGTAGGTCGCGCAAGGCTCAACTCCAGCCTGCGGCCCCGAGGTTCAGTCCGGAAGTTCGCATGGAACCTGGTTCCGAAGTGAAGTTCCGGACCTCGGTCTGGAAGGTGGCGCGGAATCCAGCTCCCCAACGTGATCCTGGACCTCAGTCTGGAAGGTGGCACGGAACCCGATTCCTCCACGTGATTCCAGACCTCAGTCTGGAAGGTGGCGTGGACCCGATTCCCCCACGTGATCCCGGACTTCGGTCTGGAAGGTGGCACGGAACTCAATTCCCCCACGTGATCCCGGACTTCGGTCTGGAAGGTGGCACGGAATCTAGTTCCCCCACGTGATCCCGGACCTCAGTCTGGAAGGTGGCACGGAACCCAGTTCCCCCATGTGATCCCGGACCTCAGTTTGGAAGGTGGCGCAGAACCCGATTCCCCCACGTGATCCCGGACCTCAGTCTGGAAGGTGGTGCGGAACCCGATTCCCCCACGTGATCCTGGACTTCGGTCTGGAAGGTGGCGCGGAACCCAGTTCCCCCACGTGATCCTGGACCTCAGTCTGGAAGGTGGCACGAAATCCAGTTCCCCCATGTGATCCCAGACCTCAGTCTGGAAGGTGGCGCGGAACCCGATTCTCCCACGTGATCCCAGACTTCAGTCTGGTTGATGCCTCGGAACCCGATTTCGGCATGAAGGCCCGGACTTCAGTCTACATGTTATCTCTGGAGTTCCTCCGCCAGGATGGCTCCCCTGAGGTCGAGCATTGCTCCCTCGAGGTCGAGCATCTGGCCCGAGTCGAACTCCCATTCCCTTGAGTTCCGCCGCCAGGATGGCTCCCCCGAGGTCGAGCGTTGCTCCCTCGAGGTCGAGCATCTGGCCTGAGTCGAACTCCTGCTCTTTGGGTTCCTCCGCCAGGATGGCTCCCCCGCGGTCGAGCGTTGCTCTCCCGATGATGAGCATCTGACTAGAGACGATTTCTTTCTCCTGCTTCTTGGGCTTCTTCAACAACTTCCATGCCTTCATCAAAGGTTCTGACAGATACTTTGCACTCAGCCATGATGACCATATGCCCAGTCATGCATGTGAGCACCCAAGTTGTGCACCTCTCCAACCTCTTCCTCCATGGCACCACCTTCTATCTGGTCAAAGAGGAGTCAGACTAGAGTACTTGCACCATCATAACGCAACTAACCTTAGGTCGAAGTACCTATAAGCAAGTAAGTTTTAAAAACAAACGCCTTCGACTTTGTTTTGCAGGCCACTCCCTGTCCATGAAAAGGACAACTATACTAGGTCTTCAAAGATCAACGGCTAAAAATCCGGTAAGTTCAGTTTCATTTAACGATTAACTTCTTGCAGCCGGTACAAAGTCCTCTAAGGCTCAGAGCCGAATGGATGATAATACTCCCTTTATCCAAAACGAAGACGTTTTGGACTCAGGGAGTGGGGGCATCTGTGACAGTAGTAAACGAGATCCATTCGGCCCCGAAACGCATCCTCCTTGGAGGCTAGCGCGGCCACGTACTTTTTTACCTCGACCAGGTACCTCCCCACCTCGGCCTCACCGCGGTCCCACTTTGGCCATGTGGTGGTTCAGCACAGCTCGGCTCGGCCCCATCTCGGCGATGAACCTCAGTACCTCGGCCTCACTTCGGCCATGAGAAGTCCAACTTTGGCCGTTCAGTTCAGCTCGGCATGCTCATGGCATGCCCAGGTCAGCTCCAGCTTAGCATGCCCACAGCATGCCCCCAGTCCATCTCGGCATGCTCTAGCATGCCCAGGTCAGTTCCAGCTCGGTCAGCCCACTTCGGTCAGACCCAGGTCGGCTCCAGCCATCCCAGCTCAGCACATTCTCTGTGCCTCGGTCCGTGCACACGGGAGGTACGCGCGTCCATCACTTCACCAGTAACGCCCGCGCGCGTCCGTGCCAGGGAAACTGGCACCTGCAACGCCCATGCGCATGCTTGTGCCAGGGTAGGCCCGCGCCAAGGTCACGACTGGCGGCACCCGGCAGTGCCTCACCTCCGTCCAGTCCAGCACGACCACACGGCGGCGAGCCCCAGTGCCCGGTCTGCCCAGGCCGGTGCCCGGTCCGCCCGTGGGAAGCTCGCGTGAGGCTTCTGCCCAGGCCGGCGCCCATTTTGCCCACGAGAGGTCACGCCTTCGAGCTCCGGCGCCTCCGGCTTCCGCCCAGGTCGACGCCCGATCCACCCGTGGGAAGCTCGCGGGAGGCTTCCGCCCAGGCCGGCGCCCGGTTCGCCCGCGGGAGGCCATGCCTCCGAGCTCCGATGCCTCCGAGTCCTCTTGACCTCGCCCACGGCCGGCCCTAGCTCGCCTCCGCCCGGTCTGGCGTGACCCCGGCTCAGCCCGCTCCGGTGCCCGGTCCGCCTGCAGGAGGCCTCCTACCGCTCTAGCGCCCAGTCCGCTCGCGGAGGCCTGCACCTCGCCTTTGCGTGCAGGGCTCCGGCGTGACCCCGGCTCAGCCCGTATCGGCGTCTGGTTGCCCGCAGGGGTCTGCCTTGCCTCCACGCCAGCCGCCCAATCGGCTCTGGCTCCCTCGGCTCCGGCACCGGCCCAACTGGGCAAGCCGCAGTAGCCCCGAGCCAGTCCAGCTCCTCCCGCGCCTGCGACCATTTCGGTACGATGATCAGCGCTCCTCCTCGTTGCATGGAGCAGCGTGCTAGCTCCGGTCTTGCCCCGCTCTAGTTCGGCTCCGTGGGAAACCCACCTCGGCACTGACCTCCTCGGCTCCCAGGTCCGTCACCGACCGCGCCAGGGCACGCCCCAGCGTCGGTGCACCTCGGTACCACCTACCCCTGTGCTGGTCCACCTCGGCATCGACCTTCCCGACATCCAGAGCCGCCAACACCGGTCCACCCTGGCTCCGCCCGTCCCAGCGATCGGTCGCCCACAGGGATCCACCCACGGGAGGCCTGCGCTGCCGCCCTACGGCTCCCAGTCCAGATGCCCGCATCGACTCCGGCCCCACTTCCACTCGCGGTGCACCCAGCTCCGGCATGACACGCCAGGCTCCGTCCGCTGCGCCTCCGTCCGGTTTGCTCTTCCAGCATAATGCGGTTCTATCCTAGCCCGCGCCAAGGCCGGCGCCTTGCCCACTCGTTCACGCCAAAGCATCTCGCTCCCGCGCCTCAATCCGCGCCCTAAAAGATTGCTGCCCGCGCACCCCGATCCGCATGAAGGAGGCGCCTCGTGTCGCGCACCTCGAACTGTGCACATGAAGAGCTTCCATCCACCTATCTCTCTTGATCCGTTTATCATCATCTCCATCTCAGGTATGCTTTTCCAAATACAGGTACGGTGGTAGCTTGACATGTAAAATCACCGCCCCTAGTGTGCCTCCTACAAGAAGGGCTATATTAAAGCTCCCGGGATACAATTTATACCAATTAGGAAGGCGTGTCCCATCCAAAGCACTATGCCCCTTCACCAACCTCCTGAACCACCTTGAAGGAGAATGTTGACCAACCTATGTAAGCCTCCCAGGCCTATACCAAGAAGAACGTGCCTCTCTGAACACCAAGAGCTGCTCGTCTACATAAGAGCAGCAGGAAGAGATGAGAAGGGATAAGAGGCAATACGCTCTCTTCATTCTTACATTATCAATCACCCTCTGGCAGCAGAGAATCCCTCAAGCTCTCCGTCTCAAAGGTCTCTTATTTTCTTCGATCGTCCTACTGACTTGATCGTCGGAGTGTCTTTGCCAGAATCCCCGGCGCAGGTCTCCTTGTTTTGCAGGTATCGTCCAATGGAGGGACGATATGGAAGAAGAAGACTCCTCATCGGAGAGGCCCACAGGAGGACCACCACAGTACCAAGCCCCTTTCATCCCAACTATGACTATGTTCTCCTTGATCGTCTCCGACCGACGAGCCCGGTGATGCTGGCGAGGAGTCCACTCACCTAGGCCATGTAAGAGCTACTGGCCACGGCGATCTAGGCGGCAACACCATGTTTATCAAGGGAGGTGATCTCTGGATGGGTTGGACCATGATACTGGTTACTGAATGGGTTGGACCATGACAACGGTTATTGAAAAATCGTACAAAACATGTTGTGATTATATTGATGAAGTGATAATCAAGTAAATACGGTATTTGGACTAGCTATGCCATAGTGGTATCGTGGTTACACAGCCTGAGCCATGGGCTTTGTACGTGGAATAGCCGGCCATGGGCAGATAGTACATGGGACAGCCTAAGTCATGGGCTTTTGTACATGGAATAGCCTGACCACGGTATGCATGGTCGATTATAAGGTTGCCAGTCATGGACTGGAGCATGACCGTGGTTAGTCCAGAACCCTAAAAATAAAGGTTAATTAATAAAAACTCTAAAAAAATATAAAGTTATCAAGATTCTGTCATACACGAGGTTTGAATTGTTTGACTGCATGTTTTTACTATTTCCAGAAATATATATTGTTACTAGTGTGATCATATGGAAACCTTACTGGACTGTAGAGTTCACTCCCTACTTTTATTTTTTTTCAGAGACTCAGGATGCATAGCGAGGACCAGGCTGGGCATAAGATGGAACATCAATATTATTTAAATAGTTTAGTTAGTAAATTTTAGTTGTTTTTCGGTTACTGATACTTGTTGTGAATCAGTGGACCAATTAGTGACTTTGACTTGAGTAAATGGTTTATTTAATGATTATTCAATTGTTTATGTAATATTGGTTTACTTAATTTGTTTGACTCTTGTATGCTTAGGCCTTCCATAATCTCTAGGATAAAACTAGGATTTGTGCGACCGGTCGGGTAGCCGATTTGATGCTGAATTCGGGACGTGACATTGATACTGGGTATTTAGGGTTAGCTCTTGAAGGTAAGGATTTTTGGACTTGATCACCAGTTGTATATATTTTTTTATGATATGTTTTGATCCAAGTACATGAGCATTGGCATGTATGGTTATTTTCGCATGGTATAGTTTGATTTCTCGTGATAAATAATATGATTGTTGTTATTATTTATGTTTCTATATACCATTTTTATCAAGTAAAGTATTCTTTGAATGGGTTGGACTATGATGCTGATTATTGAAAAATTATAAATGACATGATTTGGTATGATGATGTAAAAGGATAAAGTGTTATTAAGTGGATACGGTATTTGGACTAGCCATGCCACAAGATCGTGGTTACATGGCCTGAGCCATGGGCTTTGTACGTGGAACTGCCGGTCACGGACGGTCAAAATGTGGGACAGCCTAAGCCACGGGCTTTGTACGTAGAATAGCCGGTCATAGACAGTTAAAACATGGGACGGCCTGAACCACGGGCTTTGTATGTAGAATAGCCGGCCACTGGTGGTTAAAACGTGGGACAACCAGAGCCACGGGCTTAATACGTGAGCTAGCCTGGCCACGGGCGGAGAGTACATGATCGATTATGAGGTTGCCAGTCATGGACTGGAGCATGACCGTGATTAGTCCAGAATTCTAAAGAAGAAGGTTAACTAATGGAAAGACTAAAAGAAAATATGATGTTATTAAAGATTTTGTTATGCTTGATATTTGAGTTGTTTTGGTTGCATGTTCTGCTAAACTATTATTTTCCAGTATTTTCAATTTATACTATTATTGGTGAGACTGTTTGGAGACATTACTGAGCTGTAAAGCTCACACCCCTGTTTTTATTTCTTTTCAAAGTTGTGCAGGATATTCGAGCTTGGTAGTGGATTGGATTCGTGGTGAGATGATGCATAGTAAGGATTGGGCTAGGCATGAGATCAAGCATCGGGATTGTAGATTTTTAGTTAGTTTTGTTCAGTTAGTTCGGTTGCTGATATTTGTGGATCGGTGGACCATTTAGTAATTTTTAATTTGAAAAAAATAATTATTTAGTTATATTTTTTTTTTTAAAAAAATGTTGGTATAATTGCTATGATTTAAAATGAAGTGACTCTTGTATACTAGGTCTTGCATGATCTTTAAAGTGTAATCTAGGATTTTTGCGGCCCGGTCATGTAGTCAATCCGGTGCTGGAATCGAAGCATGACAGAGTGGTAACACAAGCCTAACGATGATTTTAATGGATTGGTAACACAAGCATGTTGCTCTGCAACAGTGCAACTTGCAAGTGCAAGGGGAAAATCTTCAATACAATTGCTGGCCAGACGATACCTCATCTCTTGCTGCTTGTTGAACCAAAAAGGAAAGGATAATGAAACATAAGAGTTAGTCTGATATTCCAATCTTGATGCTTCGGCCACTTGCCAGATGAACTTGCAAAAGCAGCTCCAAGGAGAGAGATGGATTAATTATTGCGTGTAGTGCGTGCATGCTTGGGAGAGGGGGAGAGAGAGAGAGAATCTACAACATACTCTAAAGTCTCTCAGGTGGATTAGTTTAAGACATGATCCAGTTGTATACTTACATGTAGTCCAAAACAGCTAATTATAAAGAATGAAATAAATGATCAGCGCAGTTTGATTCCATTCGGCTCGGACGACACTTTGTTAAATCTTTCTCCATGTTAGTATAATGTGCCTCAGCATGTATGTCCAAGAGCTCCCTGAACAAATTAAGCAGCCCTTCTCTACACACAACCCTAGGGCATAAGCCCTCCTCATTCCCTTTGCTGAATTCTGTAACACCTCTCTCCCACAAACGACACCCTCCACCCCATGTGCTCGGCCTCTTGCACTACCCTAAACACCACTCTCACAGACTCGGACTATTCTCTCCCTATCTGTACGTACTTCCTACATCTCTAGCTGTTCATCACCGGCCAAATTTGTCCCAAAGCCAACATCCCAACGCAAGACAAGACAAAACCTTTCCTCGATCTCCTTAATGATCCTTTTACACAGTTTTGGAAATCTGTAAAATTCAAGGCAACCAATATCTCCTCTACATTTTTTACAAAATGCCTCTTACACCAAGGAAGCAACTTCCACCTTTAGATCCCTTCTGATCAGAAATCCTCCATCTCCGGACCATTCTCTCAATCACAACCACTCTAATAGCAAGCAATTGTTGGGTATGTTCTTAAATTCTTCCGCAACCCATCATAAAATTTTCTGCCATCCATTAAGTCAAACTGGTTGTTTCCCTCAAGCATTTATACATATCCAGACGTCCATTTTTATGCACAGCATATCTTCGAGCACTAAGCCTTTCTTTGGCATGCTGAGAAAGGGCTAGATTAGGGTTCGGGTTTAGGTTTTAATCTAGGAATTTTAATCGTGCAAGAGAAGAAACAAAAGGAGCATAGAAAAAGCGGTTGGGGTTACTAATTCTTTCTGGTGTTATGAATGGGTGATGGACTAATACTATAGTGGGATGATCCATGGGTTTCGTGCGTTTGGAGCCTTGGAAAAGGAAAAATAACAGGACTCAAACAGGTGGGTTATCGAGAAGAGAGATGTGTCTCATGCTGGGACACTGCAGAAAAGGGAATCCACGTACTGATGCATCAGATCACATACGTCTTAAAACAACCTCACATGCATGTCGTTTAATTAGCTCTACTACTGGAATGTGTAGAAAGTGAGCTCAGCATGATGGAAAAAAAAAAAAAAAAAGATAACCTCATTCACCACTTTTCATGCACTTCAAATAAGTGGTTGGTGTGAGCTTCAAGCTCTCTCTCTCTCTCTCTCTCTCTCTCTCTCTCTCTCTCTCTCTCTCTCTCTCTCCTGCAGCAAGGCTTGGGAGTTCATTTTCATGGGAGAATGAAATAAATTCACTCTCCTTTCCAGTGGCTAATGTCGAGATATGATATGGAGACAAATACGATTTCTAATGAGCCATCCACCTTCTCCTCTGGTGTAAAAGGATAGCACAGATTCTTCTCTATGGAACATATCAGTCTAGAAAATCAGTTAAAACCAGTTCTTACTTAATGTTGAATTTCACCGCAGCTTGTTCTTTATGTTTCCTTGATGTTCAGAAAAAAAAAAAAAACCCTTTGAGAAAATTCTTACTGTAAAAAAGATGACTACGAATAACAAACCAAAGAGAAGAAAAGGTAATCAGTACACCCATGATACATTAAGAGAGTCTAGATATATAGGAGATCAACAATTAGAGGGAGAGTAGAAGCATTGCTAGTAGTGATAACGGTGGAAACCGACCTTATCCAAGCTAGTGACGCAAGGAATTCGTTCATCTATCTGAAAGTTAATTTCGAAAAAACTAACTGCTGAAACGTCAATATATACAAGTAATAGTGCAAACGATGAATGTTATATTAGACATCTGCTCATGGCTTCTATCTTATTATCAATATGCGCAACGATCGAGAGAACAAGCACTATGTTATGATGATCAGAAATCGTGAATATTTCCCTCAGATAAAAGTTGTCAACAGGTGCAATATCATCTCTTTTCTTTGTGAGAATTAATATCAGGGAAAAAATTAATTAAAGACCATGTACACTACCATAGTATAAATGAATGCATTTTTTTTTCTAGAAAATAAAATCTCATTTCCATGTTTGACAGATTGATATGGTCATAATTTTTGACCAAACAGAAATTAACTTTAAAAATTCAAGCATTCAATTTGAAAATGGAAAAGGACCTTTTACTCATGAAGAGAGAAGGAAAAAGAAGATGATGAAAATATATGGACGAACACAAAGGCAAGAGGTCTGTTCATTTAAACACAAGGGCTATGCAATTCTAGTTAACCTTAGGGGGACCTCCAAGCCTAAGCTCGAGATCTATTAATTCTTCAACAGGTCTGGGACTAAATTTCAATACCTCGGCCTGGTCTTGTTGCCGGTCATCTGAAGATGGTCTGACGAAGAAAGACGTTGAATCAATCCTCCGTCTCTTGATACCGATGGTCTCTTCCTCCTCATCATCTGGATCTCTTCCTTCCTGACAACCTACTTCTCTTAAACTCGAATTCTCTCTTCCAAGCTTCAATTCTGGGATGGTGAATAGTCCAGCAGGTATTGAAGTTTCGGGCGATCTAGTGGTAGAGAAATTTTCTCGAATGACACAGGACGAATATGAAGGAGAAATTAAGGTGCGCTCGCTCAAATTTTCTTGGGTGGAAGCTGCCGAGACCTTAGAAGGAGAGAGAGGTGACTCCCCGGCACCACAATTAGGGTTAAGTTTAGGTTAGAGTTGGTACCAGAGGCCCGAGCTGAGATGGATATTGTGTGCGTATCGGTGGCACGCAGGGATTAATTAGATGATGGTGACTATTCTCAAGGGGTTCGCTGGTAGGGCTTGAAGATTGTTTGAGCCTCGCTCGATCCCTCCGGTGCACGTTCATGTGACCACCCAAAGCTTGAGCCGATCGGAATTCCCGTCTACAAAAGCTGCATGAGTAGGATCTTGGAGGCCATACGCAGCCACCCAAGTGGCCTGCCGAGTCTTCTGCAAAGGCTTGTTCTTCCCACGACTCGCTGTACGAGGAGCCAGCAGAGATTGGAGGGATCTGGGAGCTGAGAGGCGTCTCACTCAATTTCCTTCTACTCCACATCCAGTACCTTGTTTGCTCCATGGAAACTGTGCGTGGATGAAGGAAATCTGAGAAGGGGACTAAAACTTTGAAGATGATAGGATGCTTTTGGATAGGAGTAGGACTTTGAGGAAATTAAGGTGGATGTACATGGAAGAAAGCATCTGTATCCGGGTTAGAGACATGGAAAGGAACACGAGAAACTATGGAGAAGAGAATAGCTGAGCCGAACAGTCTTTCGAAGGCAGTTTTGGGTTGAAGCTTCTTCTACTTTTATTTGTGAAAAGAAGCGACTTTAGGAGGATTTTCTCAGATGGCCATAAAGAAACAAATAAAAATTAAATTTACCTCGGAAAGATTGTTGGGAAATAGGTAAAAAGTTCAATTCAGATAAAACAAAAAACCAACAGCATCATATACCGTTAATTGGTAGCGGTGACCTGTTTGAAGATGAAACTGCTTCAAGAACTTAAGCAGGGTCTACTCCTAACGACCAATATCCTTTACATGGTCTTCCTCGATCGCAATTCAACAACACCATAGTTTCGCTGGGTCATCGATGAAGCAAATATTCCAGATTTGGTTCTTTGAATTTTGAGCATTATCAGAATTGTCAGATATACATGGACCAGAAATTATACTCTACACTGCATGCACGGCATGGCTCTGTACGGGAACAATCATAACCGCTCGTTCTTGCAGTTCTCATTTATCTAATTATCCATCTCGGTGCAGCACGTACTACAAGAATAGAGTGTTTGTGGTTGGTGAAGTGCACCATGTGGGTATAATTTATCCATCCGGATAGACAATTTCAAGAACTTAAACGTCTATTTAAATCGTCGCCATGCATCTGACTATAAATTAGTTCATCATCATGTTTTGATGACTAGAAATAGACTTTGCACGGTTCCCAACGTAAATTGTTGCTGGACCAATCTTCTTAATATAATTAGGGAGGGCTGGAATGCGTATATATGGACGGGATCAAAAGGTTGTTCAATGCCAAGTGAGTAATTTCATGCCAAATTAAATAAGAATAACGCAAACGACAACAGTCGCCTATGAAGCGTACCATTTGTCCAATAATATTACAGGTTTCCTACAAACATCCAATCATTATGTTTATTCAAACAACATGTTTCAATAAACAAGCGATAACTTGTGCTTGTCGTCCTTCATTTGTGGTTTGTTTTGTCTGTCGAGTGCCTGCATGTGTTTGGAATACCTGAGTTATATATTCAGGATTAGGTCAATATAACGAGCCAATTAAATCATCTTATCAAAAGAGTTACTCAATGTTGTAGAAGGATCCCTTCTTCCTTCCCAACAAATTAAACGTTGTTTTATTTTTGTATGTATTACAACTTTCTTGCAGTTGCATAGGCAAAATTATTTCATCAAAATTAAGATCTTTGATCGAATTGCTATATATGTTTGTTTTTCATGTAGATTACGATCGAGTGACCTTAAACGGTTCGACCCCTTGAAATTAAAAGAAGCAAGTTTCAAAAGTTCATACGACAAATGAGGATATATACTGCTTATATGATAAGACAATTTGATGGTCATCCGATCCCAAGTATACGGAAACTTTTAATGCTGAAACAAAAAGTCCTCTTCAATTTCCTTGGAACCCAGAATATATAAGAACCTACTGATCTGAATTGACCAAGACTCCTGAGACCATTCAGGATGGGTTGGTACCTTGGATGTACTCCCAAATCTATCCCCAATAAATTCCGTTGGCTCAGACAAATAAGCTGGGCTGATGACACTACCGCGGTATAAATGTCCTTCAATAGAAATACTCACGGCACTTTGTCCGTCCGCAAAAAAATAGATAAGCGAGGATTGATGCAGCCCCTTCTACCTAATTAAATCAATTAGCCTTTTTGTTTCTACAAAAAAAAAAAAAAAAAAACACTTAAGGAAAAATAAATATTAAGAGGTGTGAACAGATATGGATATAATACATAAACCTGGTCATGATTTGGACGCAAAGTATGAATATATTCTGGTTAAGGCATGATACCGAGACATTGAATGAAATATAATTTATTTAGTGCACTGGCAAAACAACCAATAACAGCTACCATGAAATGTGTATCTATTCAAAAACATGCTCCTTGAATTCAACTATATATTTCTTTTTGTGGGCCTATATCTCCTTGCTTATCTCTTGTGTGTTGGGAGATTCTTCATGATCTTAAATTAATAATCTCATTATGAAAACCCATGGTATTGAAAGTTAGGTCATAGTGTCAATTTGTAGATTGTAGGCTTCTGAGGCGGTAGGTGGTGTAGTCCCACACTTCAAATCAAAGGAATGGGACAGAGAGAGACCCATAAAACTAGTATTTTTAAGGTTCATCAGTGTCGGCTTGGAATAATGTAGTTTTCTAAGCCAGATGGGCTGGAAATCAGTACGGTTCACTGCACAAGTGCTTCATGCATGTAGATGACACTTCAGGGATATGAGCGGTTGTCACTTCTTTTCTATTTTGTGGCCCCTCTTCGGGTCGACTTCATGGCTTTGCCAATATATATTTAGCTGGTCATTTGTCAAATATTTTAGATTCAATTACGCGACGAGTGGTCTTGTATCATGTGACAGGGTATCTTTTTGAAAGGCATCATGGTATAAATACGCGCAAAAAGTATCGATGCCGTAACTGTGGGGTCTATTTTTAAAATTGACGTGCTTTGGCATTATTTGGCCTTGTTAGATCGAAAACTTCTAGTTGATGATGTCAAAGTAAGCCTGGACGTGAAAAATGACCAGGTGTAATAAGCGATACTTAAAGTATTAATTACCTCTATTATTTTAAAAAAAAAATTTTAAAAAAAAAAATCATGTAGATTTATGTTTTGCCCACATTGATTATACACACTAGATAGATATTGGATATATATATATATATATATATAAAAAGGGAGGTTTTACCATCCCAATTTATTAATAGAAGTTTAAAAAGGAGAACACGCATTGCGCAATGATCTGGGATTTAATCAGTTTTGAGAAGAAGCTTCATCTTTCCTAGATCGATGCAGAAGAATGAAAGAGATTTTTACAGCTTGTCTACAGCAGAGAAGTTTAAGGTCTCCAGCTTCCAAAACAACAACAACGAAAGAATTGTCGTACTCCATCTTCCAAGACAATCATCTCTATTTCTCTGTAGCCTATCCGTCATCTTAACAAGATCTTCCTTAGAGTTTGCCTGAGTAACATTGTTGAAAGAAGTCCAGCTTTCCAAGAGATAGCAACATTGTTGAAAAAGGTTCGGCAGGGAGCATTAGATTCAAATCTGAAAGCTCTACCATTTCTTTCTTTTCAGAGAGTTCAGAACACCACTGCAAGGTGGCAGTCCAGAGATGCCTTGATCGAGCTTGGCTTGAGTTTTTTCTCCATTCAGTCCACGAACTTTCTATAGTACTGTTTGGGGGTTGTGGTATAGATAGTGCATATTTAACTTTAAGCCAGGTTGTCCGAGCATATCTACATGATATAAAGAGGTGATCAGTGGTCTCTTCTTCATTACCATATAATAAGCAGTCGATCGGATGGAACCATGATTTTCTCTTTCCTTAGATTTTCTGCTGTACGTAGTCTGTTGTTGAACAGAAGCCAATTAAATATCTTGACTTTTTCCGGGAGCTAGGGGTTTTCCAGATAATTTTTGCAAAAGGAGAGATGACCACTCCATTGATGAAGTTGCAAGATGCCTTAACTGAAAATTTATGATCCCTTGTCCATTTCCAAATTGCAGTGTCCGCTCTTATGGCAAGATTTATGGTCCAAGGCCGAGAGCTGTTCCAAGGATGCATCACCCACCGAATTTAGTGGGGCTTTAAAGTGAATTTTACAATCCTCAGAATTTCCAACCAAAATACTTATGTTTGATGAGAGAAAAAAATAAAGGGAAGATATTTTTAAAAGGTTGATTATCATGCCACAAGGATATCTTTTCTCCATCACCCAATTCCCAGATGGTGCTGCATTTGAATAGCTTAACGTACCTTTATAGTACATCTTTCCATACTGTCGAGGAATGTTTGAGATTGTGTGGAGTTTACTGGCTCGGGATTTTACTGATGCAGTGAATCTTGTTGATGAGAATTAATTCTCCAGTTCTTGTCCTGCTCGGAAAAATCTCCGCCATCTTTTGATGAGTAGCTAGCTTTGATTGAAGATCTTCAGATTCTTCACTCCTGAGCCTCCTGACCTCTTGGGTCTGCAGACTTGGTTCCAATTCATTAAACAGTGTCCCCCCAAGCAAGTTTTGGCACTCCTCCATGGGAAATTTCTACGCAGCCTGTTGATCTTGTCAATCATTTCAGATGGAATGTGGAATGTGCTCATCCAACGAAGTCAGAATGGCACTCAAAACTGAGTTGACAAGGGTTAGGCGTCCTCCAGATGACGGAAGCTTCCCTTTCCATGCTGCCAATCTCTTCTCTATTTTTTCAATAAAAAAGTTCCATTCTGACATTTTGGGCGTGTTTAGATGCAGTGGTAATCCAAGATACTTGGTGGGCAATCTGGCAGTTTTACAAACCATAACTCTAGCGAAGTTTTTATTCTCACTTTCGGATCTTCCAATCCCTATCAAGGAGCTTTTTTCATTATTTATTTTGAGGCATGTAAGAAGTTCATATGAGTATAGCAGGATCTTGATGTTTGAAACACTTCTAAGAGACTTGGTATTAAGGTATCATCGGCATATTGCAAACATCGATTTTCTCCTGTAGTTTCTTGAGGTCCTATTCCACTAGTTAGTTTGTTTCTAGCTTCCATCTTAAGCATCCTGTCTAAGAAGTCCGTCACCAAAAATGAATAGCAGAGGTGATAAACGGTCTCCTTCTTTGAGGCTCTTCTTTGAGAGGATCCATTCTGTTGGTTGGCCATTGATGAGTAGAGCTGTTTTACTGGTAAGAAGGATATTAGAAATCCAATTACACAATTTTCTGCCAAATCCTCTAGCTTTTAAGAGCGCAATAAGAAAATCTCTATCTATTTTATCAAAAGACTTCTCAAAATCAATCTTATATATTAGGCCTTTTTGCTTAATTAGTCTCCCTGTAGTGAGATATGGTTTCCATAGCAATTAAGAATCACGATGCAAGTCATTGGGGCTAATCATCCATAACAATACTTGCAATTGAATTTGATTAGATTTGGATCTTTAGCTCGATGATGATACTAAAGTTTAAATGTTGAGAGCATGAGAGATAAATATATGAAAAATCAGATTCTTAAATTTTAAAATAAAAAGTAAATAACATCATGCATTTTATTCTAATTTACAAATACCCTCCTACTTATCCAATTATTGTGATATCAACTCTATATTTTTTTATTTATTACAATCTCTCCTACCGGCCATCTAATTTGGAAAATTATTAAATTAGATAGCTGATGTGGATTTATTAGATTATTTTAAAATAAAATAGAATTTGATGTGAACTTAAAATAGTCTAATGACTAAAATAACTAAGTCTTGACCTTAACTTCATCCTCTTCTCCAACTCTCTTTTTATGGAGGCCTTACAATCCCTACCGGCAACCCTTTGATCGCCACCTCACCAGTCCCATCCAATTGGCTACTACTGCACCCATCCTCCTCTACTCCTCTTTCTTCATTTTCTTTTCCCTTCTCCTTGCGACTGATGGTAGAATTCTGACAAATGCTCATATCGTTCCTTCTTCTATTTTAAATGGTAGCTTCTCTTGGAATTGCATCCGGAAAAGTAGAGTCCAACTCTTTCAACTTGAAAATAGTCCAATTGATCTTTTTAAAGAGCTTAAGAGGCTATTGTGGTATCTAATTTTTTAAGGAGAATAGAAATTAGCAAGCAAGACAATGAACGAGGAGAACAATGAGTTTAGTATGAAAAACTCTTCTTTTCTTGTTAAAAACCAAATATTTAGAAAGCTCTGAAGACAAAATATTTATTTAATTTACTGAGAATATATCAACATCACGAAAGAAAATATAGTTTTGTTCATAACTAAACAAAGCAAAATGAGAGTAAAGCTATTGAAGATGGGGTGTTACAAAGTGAAAAATATAAGAGTGAGAAGAATGTGATATATTTTTTTTCTTTCCTATATTTTTTAGTTTCTTGTTTTGAGTTGGGAGATGCAATTGGAGATTGGTTTGATTTCTATACTATTTTTTTGATTTCTTTTTTTGTAGGATCCCAAACATGAGTGCTCCTTTTCTTTTTGCTGTTGAATTTTTTTGAGCATTTTCCATTTGTGTAATCACATCATCATGTGCATATTCTCTTTAATAAAGTGAGAGAAGCTAAACATTTTATCCTTCTAACATAAGAAAACAGAATGTGATATGAAAGGAGACAGGAGACGAACGGGGAATAGGGAGAGGCTCCTATTATTTTTCCTTTCAATCTCTATTTTAAAAAAGAGTAATAAGTAAAATAAGAAAAGAGAGAAATGTTGAGCAGTCAGAGAGAGAGAGAGAGAGAGTAGTCTGAAAGACAGAGAAAAAGGGTACGCGAAAGAATCTATTGAGTACCGAGAAAGTTTTAAACAGAATGTAAGAGAGCCAAAATCAACAATATAAAAAAAAGGAAGCCAAAATAAAACTAGGAAACTGCCTTGTTGCGCCCTATCACTTGATACCACTGCCATCCTCCTCTCCTCCTCTCTTCATCTTATTTTGTCCTCTCCCTCTCTTTCCTTCTTTGACAGTGGTTGAGGGGTCATCGCGGGGGTGTATGGCCACTATAGGGAGGAGGGATGGAGAAGGGGATGAAGTTAGTTTAGGACTCGGATATTTCAATCATTAGACTATTTTTAAGTTTACATCAGATTTTATTTTATTTTAAAATAATCCAAGATTTTACATTATCCAACTAACTTTAAATAATTTGCCATGTGGTACCAGCGATGAGCTGTACTCTAAATTGAAAGATTGATGGAATACTTTGCAATAAATTGAAAAATATAGAATTGACATTATGGAATACTTTGCAATAAATTTCACATTATCCAACTAATTTTAAATAATTTGCCATATGGTACTATCGACGAGCTGTACTCTAAATTAAAAGGTTGATGGAATACTTTACAATAAATTGAAAAATATAGGATTGATATTACAACAATTGGAGATGCAGGTAGGTATTTATAAATTGAGATAAAACACAAGATGTTATTTACTTTTTATCCCAATTTTTTTCCTAATCTAATGCACAACTAGCTAAAAAAAAAAAAGTAATAAATATCATGTGCTTGCATGCTATTATCTATTTTTTATATTATTGAATAGATAATCTGTGACCGCATATACTTATGGTCAACTTTTCAGATTTTCATTATTTTAAGATTTAGTTTAGAAGGTAGAATTAATTATGGTGTAAGTGGTATTTGGTGTTAGTTAACTGTAGGTTTAACACCATAAAAGAAAAAAAGAAAAAAAGAAAACTTCATCTTTTGTGCAGCTAAAAGGTCCTTAAATTAATTTACCTGTAGAATATGACAGAATCCCAGTCCACTCCAACCTATCGATTCTCTTTCTTTCCATGTTTCATAAGGGAATATCCATCACCATCTAGTTGATTGCCAGCTGCTTGCCGGCACAAATCGGCACCACTGCAACCTTCTTGGATGGTTATAGAACTTTTGAAAGTTTATGATCGATTATCTCGTCCCCTGACCAGTCTATCATAATTATAACTCATTTAACTTGATTCAAAATATATTGTAATACGAATCAAATTGTAGAAATGAAATGGTAGATTTTCACATTTCATTATATAGACTTTTTCACGAAACATGGTTCAGGCAACGGAAGATCCATTATTTCTCTTGGCTTAAAATTAATTGATAAATATATTGAAAATAGTAACCATTATGGTGGTAACTCAGTTGGTTAAGACGCGGTTCAGTTTTTATGAATAATCCACTGATCACAGATTTGATGAATGATAATTCAGATTAAATTTTAGATTAATTCTAGGATTCGATGAATGATCCTACGGATAACTTGATTAAATTTTAGATTAATTCTGGGACACATGCCGTATTGGGGTTAACTCGATTAAATTTTAGATTAATTCTGGGATACATGCCGTATTGAGATCAAGCTGTCGTACTCATCAGTTGATAAGAAGGGCACACAAAAAATTATAGTCTGAATCGAACAAAGTTTCAATGGATTGGAATCCGAATAAAAAAAAGCTATACCGGAGACTTTTTTTTTTTTTCTCTTCCTTTATTTTTTTGATTTATTAAAAAAAATTATTGAAAACAATATATAAAGATAGCAGCAATGAAAGTTCATAATTTGCACGAAGTAGAAAAAGACCCTGAGTTCTGTGCGTTCACGTGGATCAACCTGATAAAAGGCCCCGCCGCCGGTAACGTTCATCTTTTCTCGTTTCCTTTTATATAGGTACAACAAAACTTCACGGTTCCAATAAACAGTGCAATCTTACTTTTGGTATATTAATCCTCGACGGTTATATGTTGTTGATATATACAAACGCGATTTATTTTCCTGGAAGGCTTTGCGCAAACTTAGACGCATTATCACGTGAAAGTTTAACAACAACTGCTGATGGGATTGCCCACTTGCTCGTGATTGCGATTGAAATGATATGTAGCAGCCGCTACCAAGTTTTTTATTATTATTAATATATATATATATATAGAGAGAGAGAGAGAGATCTAGAGATTAAAAAGGAGCTAGCTGGATAGAAAACTGGCCATCATTTTATGATATGATGTAAAGAATGTAAAATCCAAGTTGTTATTGGAATATTTTGAGTTTACAAGTTCTAGAAATTAAGTCCAAACCGATAGGACATCAATTTGTGTCTCGATCAACTTGTCTGGACTTTTACAAGTTCTAGAAATTAAATCCAAATTAATTTAGAACATTGGCTCAAGTTTAAGTTTAAGACACCATTTTGAATCTGAATCAATTTACTATATATACCTTGTGATCTCAAGAAAAAAATTAAAATTTTGCGTTCTAAAGGTTGGATGAGAGCTAGGATTTCTGAAGAATCCTGTACTTTATGTAATCTTTAATTTTTAATAGTAAAGTTTTTGTATCATCTTTGTTCGTAGATAGAGATGAATGAATCAAGTCATATAAATTTATGTGCTCTTTTTTTAAATTTTTTTAATATATTTTATTATTCTTTTTGCCTTTGTGCAATAGCTGCCAAGATAATGCGTAGAAAACAAAATTATGGTAGAAATGAAAGGTGGGCCAAAACAGGGAGTAGCAATTGGAGATATTCTTCATCCAACTTGAAGATAAGAGAGTCGAAGATTTGACAACATCATGTCCAGCACTCCGGTGGCAAAAAACTAAAAAAGTCTAATGAAGGAGAAGTAATTCTTCATCCAACTTGCTATGAAGATAAGAGAGTTGAAGATTTGACAACATCATGTCCAAGAATCTGCGGTGACACTAAAATTAAAAATTTCAACGAAAGATCTTTGTTATTTTATCAAATTATTTGACTAATCAAGGGACGCATTTTACTTACAACCTTTTATGTCAGAACAAAAGGTCTTTGTCATTCGAAGGATATATACTCTTATGATGTGCGGAAACATTTGAACAACAACAAGAAAGCCAACTTTTAATATTAGAAGAGTCTTTCGTTATGATTCGCAGCAAACTCAAGTAATATATAATCCAGATTTTTTATTTTTTATTTTTAATTTTTTTTTGGGATAAGAAATCCGGTTTGTCTTTAATGACTAGGAACTTGAATGCATTTTAATACAGGTGGCTGATACGGTATATATTCGTCATCCTGACTTCACAACCAATCAAGATGACGACCCTGGCATCAATCAAGCCACCAGCCACAGTGGTCGATCGAGCTGCTGACCTCAATACCAATTGTGTTGCCGACCTAAACTATCATACTGACCCGAGTAGACTAGCCAACTAGCGGTAAAGCCACGTGTCTCCAATTCACAAGATAAGTTTTTTTTTTTTTCTTGGACAAACTCTGATAAGTAGACTTTCTTTTTTTAATTTCAGATAGAAAAATTAGCATTAGAGAATTTTCCAAGCTCAGCCACCATGACTGTTCAAGCTCACTACCTTCAACCTGGATTTTAGATGGAGCGGTCCGAGTACATGAGACAAAAAAAAAAATATAATCTGTAGTTGAATTCCATAATTTAGGAGGCATGTCTACAGAAGTTCATGCATCTTTCGCGCGATCTTATTACGACTACTGATTGTCGAAGAGATGAAGCGGGACTGGTATTAATTAGGTACCAAAAACATCAGTAATGTCACTTGTAAAAAAGCTTGTTCTTGGAGTTCGATGGTAAATAAGATCAAATACTTCGTAGATGATCTTTGAACGATCACATTTTTTCACCGGCCCTACATCTTTAGCGCGCACGTACTCCGACCCCACATGACGTGACGTGCTTGAGAGGCTCATAAGGCATGGCGGAAGGGAAAGCTACCATGGAAAAAGAGAGATTATCCGATCGAGGAGAGATCTCGAAAAGTGGAAGTACTGGACTAGTTGGCTTACTGGTTTGGAGAGAAGAGCACCAGTACTGGACTAGTCAGGCCCATAACCGGTGCCTTGGTTAACTTCGCTGATCCACCAAATTTTACTGCCAGAGAGGCCCAAAAGTGGGATCGAGATAATGGGAGAGAGTTCGGATGGTAACTTCAGGTGGGTATGCGAGTTCATTCATTGAATTAGTCAAATTAAAAAAAAAGGATAGTTCTAGAATTGGAAATAAACCAGTCTCTTGCTTCTTCCTTTTTTTTTTTTCTTTCTTTCTTTTTTTTTTTTAAAGAAATGAATTAGATTAAGAAAAGCCCGAAGTCCAAAGAAGTATATGCATCAGCATTGGCACGAATTAAAATAGCGGGCCTTAACATATGTGTGGGCCAGCTGTATGCAAAAGCAACCCAAAATTATAAGAAGGAAAAGGATAAACCTGTACAAGTGAAAGACACCAGGTAATAGCAACGACACAAAAGAAACCCCGCTGCAAAAGCTTGAAACAAGAGTCAGTAACAACATTGATCCACCCCTGTATTTGTATGAATAGACATCCTGAGCTCTAGCAACAGAAATAGTAACCAACTGCGTAAACAGGGAATTGAAAGCAAGTTTGCCAAAAACACTCCACTATTAACAACTTGTGCCAACAAAAAGTCCCATTTGGGCCTCAAGAAACCATGCTGCAGAAAAAGTAGCAGCAAAAGTCCCATTTGGACCTCAGGAAAGACACTCCACTATTAAGAATTTGTGCCAGCTGGATAGGATCGATACGCTTCGCTCCAAGTGACCCGTTGGTGGAGAAATCTAGCCAAATTGGCAAGAAAATCAGCTGCTCGACTGCTTTCCCGAAGCACATGCATGCAGGACGGTAGGTGATATTTGGAACAACCAGAAATGTGGCTTTAAGACTCCTTAGGAAATCAGCTCCAAAAAAAAAAAAAAAAAAAAGGGTGGGGGGAGGACCTAAGGAGAGGGTGCGTAAATTTCTCTATAATGTTGCGGCTGTCATTTGCCACATAAACTACCATCCCACAAATCGGTCCCACAATTAGGTTTGACGAGTTTTTTTTTTTCCAGCAACAAATCCTTGGATTGCACCAATCCCTCCTGGCCACCGAAGAAGAAGATCATTCATATGCACGTTACAAGAGCTGCATAATATATCTAAGAAAAAACTGTTGCGTTTTTTCATGCGGTAGAAGTTATCATGTTCCATTTAAAAGCTAATTTTTCTTATATAGCTTGATGTGAATGCATTTTCCTATTATGATTAAAATTTTCTTCTTATTTTGCATCTCCTCCTCGGTTGGGCGGAGGTCCCATATTTAAGCCGATCATTACCAAGTAAAACTTGTAAACTTGATAAGTCGGACAGCCATTTAATGTTTACCTTGCTGGTAGATTGCTTAAATTGGAACCATATCGCCCGTGAATGCATTTGACTATATAACGTGGATGTGGATGGAATATATAGCAATTACTTGGTCTATCTTATTTGCATTATCGGCTCTTCTGGTTCCTTTTTATCCTCCCAAACGTACCCTAGGCTAAAGCCCGGATCTAATCTAGGCTTGTGCCCTTGTTTGGAGCAACTCCAGACAGGATTGCGTCGCACACGACAAGCAAAAGCGCGAACGAATATGCCATGCAACGTAACTCGGTGATGAGACCCGCACGATGGATATGCCAAGCCATCATCGTCGCTCGTCGGGGACCGGGCTTATCGGATACCTGTACTGGATTGGATGCACGTGGATTGGATAGAGAGAGAGCCGTGCAAGTTCGAATCGCTTCAATTTAATCCAAAAATTTTAAAGAAATTTAGGCAGTGGTATATCTTTTTCTAAAAAAATAATAAATAATATGATAATTTTTTATCGAATAGTGCACGACCGTTCTGATCAATAATTTTTTCACCGCCCCGAGGAACGAACGCAGGTATAGCCACCCGTCCATCTCCGAAATGGACAGTTTTCTCCGTCTCGAATCGTCGTGTTCCAATTCCAGCCCTCCTCTAAGATGACTGACGTGGCAGCTATCCGAGGTTGCACAGCTCGTGCCGATCCGGATGCGCAGGGTCACCGGGGCAGGTAGCGCGTGCCGTCGTTTCATAAGCTGCCTGACCATCTCATCCGGAGGCACGCGCACACTCGCACGGCGATAGCTAGCGAGAGTGAGAGAGAGAGAGAGAGGCAGACTAGCGAGCGATGGAAGAAGAGGTGGTGGGAAGCAGCGGCGGCCCTAAACCCGGCCGATGGTCTCTTCAGGGCATGACGGCTCTCGTCACAGGCGGCACCAGAGGAATCGGGTCTCCTTTCTTTTTTATTCTCTCCACGTCCTTGTTTTTCTTTTCTTTTCTTTTCTTTTTATCGTGCGTGTTTTCGCCGAGAACCTTCCATCGTCCGTCACCCCTCTCATCTGGTCGTTGTATACTTGTTGAGTGTTGGCAGGCATGCGGTGGTGGAGGAACTGGCCGGGTTCGGGGCAACGGTGCACACGTGCTCCAGGAAAGAAGGGGAGCTTAGCGAGTGTTTGAAGAAATGGGAGGCCGAGGGGCTCCGCGTCACCGGCTCCGTCTGCGACGTCTCCGTCTCCGATCAACGCGAGGACCTCATGCGCAAAGTCTCCTCTCTTTTCAACAGCAAGCTCAACATCCTGGTCGCTGACCTCCTCTTTCTCTCTCTCTCTCTCGATCTTCTTTTATTGTAACCGTCTTCTTGCTTTCTTGGATCTCAATCATTCGCCCTCTCTATTTCTTTAGTTTGCATTCATCTTTCTTTTTTTGTGCACGGTTACTATCTGTTTTTAACAATGAGGAAATTCAAGATCAAGAATGCAATATTGTAGACGTTGGTATAGCATGGACTAGTTCTTCATAAGGATTGAGGGAAGTTTCTCACTCGCTCGATTTTCCATCAAAAATAATAATGGACCAGGGCTGGTGCTGTTCTGTTTTGGTTAATAGGTATATGTGGTTCTTATAGGCAATATAGGGGTTCTTTGGGTTAACCAAGTTTTCACAGTAAGAGAGATGCTTGTGGAAATGCGTTGGGTTTCAATAGTAATTTCCATAGGTTAAAAACATGTTCAACTGAATGAATGGTGGTTCATGTGCACTCCAGAATTTGATCTCTGCTTGAAAAGCATCTTATGATGATCTTCCAGAACTTAAATAAAGAAAGACCCACTCTGTTCGGATTGCAGGTTCCATTTAGTTCTGTTCATGTGCATCAAAAAGGGACTAGATGGAGTAAATGCGAGGGCTTCTAAGATAAGGCTACTCGAGTAGCTTTTTGTAATATTTAACTAATCATTTGGTATCAGGGTTCGCCGGAACCAAACCAGACTAGCACCCAATCAGTACGGTTTGGCTTAATAAAACAGTTCTTCCATTTATCGAATAAAAAAAATGAACTGGGCCTAAACCAGCCAGTACAGCCGGTTCGGACTGGCTCAGCCGGTTCGGTCTCATTTTGGGTGCTACAGTATGGTGGGGCTAGGGGGGTTTTATTAAGTTACCGAGAGCCTCTCGAACTCTCAGTTTTGACAAAGAGGAGGGCTTTCAAAGAAATTTTTTCATCATTTCAAGCCACTCAAATACCGGAAAATCAAGGATAAAGGCGGATTCAAGGTATGTAAATCCTTTCCTTCTCTCTTTCTCCTTTTTTTTCTCTTTTTTTTAATTTGTAATGTTTTGAAGTGATGCAAACATTAATTAGCATTAACAAACATCTAGTTGTACTTAAAAATATTTAATAAATCTTAAAAATTTACTTGAGATCAAAAGAAATAAAAAATAAAAAAAATATTTTGACCGGCATGCCTCACCATACCGCGTGTCGGTGCAGTGTGGTACCGGGAACCTTGCTTGGTATAGTTCTTAATGAATTGAAGAATGGGGCATATTGGATCAACAGGTCAATCTTTTTTGTTTTGATTGAATCAATAGGTCGGTCTTTGAAGCTGTCAAAATTCAATATTAATGGTGGCTTATTATCAATAAATCTTTAATAGTTGTACACAATGCTCTGCATCGTCTGTGCCTAAGATACCATCATTCCAGGGTGCATGTTAATTTTTTTTAACCCATACAACTGGTAACTCGTTCAGACTTATTTTCAGTTGGTTTGAGTGCTTTATATTTGGATGACTACGGTTTAGGCAAACCACTTGGAGCTTTTAGTGGGCTCAAACTTGGTCCTACTTGGAGACGTCCCAACTTCCAAGTGTCCAAAGGTTGGAAAACCGAATACTGGTGAAATTTCATTGTTTGAAGTTTGGAATAGTTGGTAATTGAAGTGCTGGTGCTTAAAAAAATCTACCATGATATGACACTTCAAAAGTTCTTTTGCAAGTTTGAGGTTTTTGGTAGCTAAAACTTTGGAAATTATGTTTATTTTGGCTGTTTGTATTTGTTGCTACTTATGGTGACATGTTGGACGCTTAGTAAACTTACTCCATGACTGCCAGACATGTAACAGTTATTAATGTTTCATAACATCAAATCATAATTGCATTGGCTTTTTCTTAAGCTGATAGGTCCAACTTTACATCAAGTAAACTCTTGATTTTTTCCCCCCTATTATAATGCTGCTGGTCTAATTTATGTCATGTTATTATAACTTTGGTTTTGCTGGTCCTGTTGTCCCTCATATGGGCCTTCTTTGCCCATCACAATTTACTGTTTTAAACATCCAAAATTTGGAATCCATATCCTGGGTATCAAATTTTAGCAAGCATATAGAATCTGATATCAAAATTTAAAATTGTTTAGCACAATACCACCCACTTGTCTTGACCATAAGAGACTTTAGGATTATTGATGTTTCCTTTCCAACCTTCAAGCCTTCTTGGATGCCCGCATATCTTGACCACCAGATTACCTATATAGAGTGAAGGTGAAAAGTTAGGTAGCACAAGTGAGGAAAAAAGTTTAGTAATTGGGGTGACAACCAAATGCCTCATGCCACAGAAACTGTAGTGATGAATATAAGGTCCCTGATTTTTTAACAATTCTGCTATCTAGAGATTCCCTGCTGTGACTCCTCTCTTCTCATCTGATTGCTGCCCTCCTAATTTCTAAGTTGGTGGGGTTTACAGATGGATGAGATTCATTTCCTTCCAAACTGTTCATAATGTGTGTCCGTATAGTCTTTTTTCTGACATGTAGTCTAAGTCAAGGCCATTTGCATTTTAGCAGGGGAAATGAGATAAGCAGGAGCTAATTGGTGTTCCAGTAATTGGTTTGAACACTATATGGTACTTATGATTGCTCGTGGATGGGATATTGTAGGATCATGAAGTTTTAAATCAGAAAACTTTGTAGTGAGCAACATTCTGGTGTAAAAGTTATTTTCCATATGTAGTTGTTTCTCCCATACTTGGTCCCGGTTCCAGTTAATATCATCTTTAATTTTTGTATGGTGTTTTTAATTTGGCTCTGACTGCTCTTGTATTAACTGCATCTATTCATACTTCTGTCTATTAGATATATCACTTATTTACAACAAATTATGCATTTTTTTTAAAAAAAATTAAGTGTGATGAGTTGGCTTTTATTATATTCTTAATGAGAGGAAGGATATCCTACATTTCACGGATAGTTATTTTCACTTCATAGAATTCTTGTGAATTCTGGATTTGACTCCACACTGCAGCGATTACATACAATTACCTCTGTCTTTGCTTTCTGCCAACATCTTTGTAGTTAATTGCTTCTTTTTCTCAACTTTTTTTATGAAATTTGTGCTAGTTTGGCTCTTTCATTC
Organism: Areca catechu; assembly: GCA_021397845.1. Lineage (NCBI taxonomy): Eukaryota > Viridiplantae > Streptophyta > Magnoliopsida > Arecales > Arecaceae > Areca > Areca catechu. The sequence continues at coordinate 2,503,396 of CM038050.1, read as the reverse complement.
TTATAATTCCATTAACTGACTTCTATCTTATGGATGAATTGAGGGAGGACATAATGCTCTTCCTGTCTGGTGCAACAAATAAACAAGCTTTCAGTATCAGTGCTTCTGAACCTAATGAGATAGCAATAATAGTTTACATGCTGATTATGCATTTTGTGAATAACACCAATGCTTTAGTGCTTTCAGGTATGTGCTTTCTATTTATATGTCTAAAGATGTCTTCCTTTTCCTATATACATTTTTCAGATAAATAATGTTGGAACGAATATAAGGCAAAAGACTACTGAATATACTGCAGAGGAATACTCATTCATTATGGCCACCAACTTTGAGTCTGCTTTCCATTTGTGCCAACTTGCACATCCCCTTGTAAAAGCATCCGGGAGGGGAAGTATTGTCTTCATCTCTTCTGTTGCTGGTGTGGTAGCTTTACCTAGTGGAACCATTTATGCAGCGACTAAAGGTAAGATCATATATCAATATATGGTCATACTGTTTCCTTCGTTATGCAAAACAGGACAATTATAGTGTGTGACCTCATGGTTACTCCTTGCCCGTTTCTTTCTTTCAGGAGCAATTAATCAATTGACAAAGAATTTTGCATGTGAGTGGGCAAAAGACAATATTCGAACCAATACTGTTGCACCATGGTACATCAGGACTTCACTTGTTGAAAATGTAAGTTTATGTCTGGTTATTGTATTTGTTGCCTAGCGAAGCAATCCAAGAGGGAGGTGAATTGGGTTTTAAATTTTTTTTACAATAATATAAATCAGGTGCTAGTGTGTTTTCAAAGTGTTTGTGTGCTTAACAATAACATGCAGCGGATGTAATAAAGTAAATGCGAAATAAATAAGAGCAAATAGCAAGAAGAGTAAACAATCACAAACACACAAATTTATAGTGGTTCAGTACACACCAAGCATCTACATCCACTCTCCAAGCTTTCCTTGGAAATTTTACTATAATCCTCAAAATTACAGCCAACTTGTTTTCATCGGGCTCACAAGTCAAACCCAACTTGTTTTAACGGGCTCACAAGTCAAAATCCCTTGGTTGTCATAAGGCTAACCAAAAATCTCTTGGTTTTCACAAGGCTAACCAAAAACCTAGTTGGTTTTTCACAAAGACTCACCAACAACCTCACTATTAGTTTCAATCCACTTGAAACTAGTAATAACAAAAGCTCAAATATAAATATGAGAATACAAAAAAGCTTTATAAAATAAAAGTAAATATCTCGTTGAAGTTCTTTGAATGTTGTTGAGAAGCTTGTCCTCAAGTTGTTGAAGCCTGATTAATGCTTGAAGATGTGGACTTTGAAGCTCTTTTTGAAACTTGAAAGCTTGAAGGCTCAATTCACTCAAAAGTATGGAATCTTAAGATGTATGCACTTTGATCTTTAATCCATTCAATCTCTTGCTTTCCTCTTGTGTTTTGTGGTGTTTAAATACCTTTCCAAGCCTTAAATGATCATTTATGACCGTTGGAGAGGAGAAAATAGCCGTTAGAAACAATCTGGGAAAGTTCTGCACTTCAGAAAAAAAACTAGCTGTTATATCAAGTGTCGACACTTGACTTGTTCATGAGTCGATACATGAGTCAATACTAGGTCAAAAAAGTTTTCTGAAGCTCTCTGGAGTACTCTAGTGCATCGACACTTCTTCTGGTGAGTCGATACTTGAGTCGACACTTGAGCAAAACTTTGAAATCAGCTCGTTCTGTCTTCTATTTGGTCTCAGGCCTTGAGTTGACACTTTGCTGATCACGAGTCAACACTTCAGCGTGCTAGTTGAAATTTCTTTGCGTATTAACCCAAGCCTTCTGTGAGTCGATACTTGATGAGTCGACACTTGACCTGACCAGTGCTGAAACTTGTTCAGATTAAAATTATGAGCTCTTCAAGATCTTCATCATGTTCCAAAGCCCATATAACTTAAAAATCCAATAATTTAAATGACTTCTTCAACAAGATGGCAATCTTTCAATACTAATGAGCACCTGAATCTGATAAATACTTTTAACACGTATTAGTACTCATATATACTTAAATATTTTGTCATTCATCAAAATCAAGACCAGAGTCAATAGTATTTATGCTTGCTATGTAATATCTTCAAAAAATTAGATATTTTTGCATTGTATGAATGAATCTTCACATAATTTTTCTGTCCAAGAGAACTTTTTCCCACCATATGTAATTATAATTCATAGACTGAATGATTAGGATATGTTTTGTTTGTTATGACTCTGGTATTCGTATAGGGCTTCTCTTTAGATATAGCAATTGCAAAGCTCCTCTTGCTTTACACACAGTGCGATATTGCAATTGGAGTTGCTACATGCAAGTCAACCAGATTCGAATTTTCAAATTAGATAAATATTAGATAAAAGTAAGGTCGGCAATTTGATCTGGCCTGCCGGGTATTCGACCCGATTAAAATGCGGGGCGGGTATGAGTTATAGGAAAAAACTTGAAATGGGTTTGGATTAGGTACGAGTCATATGGTGCCTCGCCCTAAACCAGACCTAATTAGCCTTTATTAAAAGCCTAACACAGTCCTAGCCATCATCTAAGCTTTCCTCTTCACAGCTCTTCCTTTTTCCTAGCTTGTCTCTTCGCCGCTCTCCCTCTTCCCTCTAAGCTGCTCTCCCGAAGCCTTAGCTACTGTCTAAGCTATCTATTTGGCCCTCTGACCCAATTGAGACTCCTATGAATGGAAAAAATAGAAGAAAACTAAAGAAAACCAAAAAAAAATCAAATGGAAGAAAGAAAAAAATAAAAGGTAAGATCTTTTTCCATCATTTTTTTTCCTTTTTGCTTCTTTTTCTTTTATTTCATTCTCTTTTTGGAGATTTATGGAGAAGGAGAGTACCTAAAAGAGATATGAGGGGATTCCATCATTTTTTTCTCTTTTGCGTCTTTTTCTTTTCATTTTATTCTGGGAGATCCATGGGAAGAGAGTACTTGAGGGAGATTGGAGAGGTTCTTAGATTTTGATGGAGTTTTTCCAGGAATTTTTAGATTCTGAGTAGAATGAATCGAAGCAATCGGTTATATCCGACCTGACCTGACTTATCCAAGCTTTCCATTTTACCTGATCTGACCCAACCCGAGATGGGTATGGGGCGGGTATGGGTATGGGGATTTCCTTGGCGGGACGGGTATGGGTATGGGTTTTGGATGATCCGACTCAAATCCAACCCATTGCCACCCCTAGATAAAAGTTATTGATGATTTAACTTTAGGACAATGAACCAAAATGTGTAATGTTCTTATTACATATACTAGCCTCGGTGTAGATGAAGCTAGTAAGTCTAAATGCACTTCATTTAATTGTATCAATATTTTATGTGATCGAATTTGGCTTATGTAATTTCCTTGAATTGGCAATCAAACAGGAAATCAAATCAAATTGGCATTCCCCGATTTTCTTAAGCAACCTGTCCTTTTCTTCTCATGCAACTCTTGATCAGCAGCAATGACCACATATGGAATTATGGAACTTTTTAAAGAAAGTAAGATTGGTGAATAAAAAGGATTAAGTGTAAAATGGAGAGACCAATGGTCTATTCTTAAAGAACAAGGGTAATGTGAATCATATTTGATATATTGGTTGAATCTAGATAGACATTGCTGGAAGCTTAAACCTGCTCAAGAGCTGAGGCTAAAACCGAATTGCATCTAGAGAATTGAATAATATCTGATAAGGAGATAAATACGGAGGTGCAATTATATTATGGCTACCACAAGATAAGTTAATATTAGAAAGTTAGGAAATATGGGTTTGGAAGGGCAAAATTATGTCTTTCTTTTTTTTTTAATGTTATGTGCTAATGAGTATTCAGGCAGAACTATCTTAGGTAAATTGGATTTCCAATGTTGTCCAAAAATACTTGAGAAATGGGTACAATCTAAAGATTGAGAAATCAAGGAAGCAATTTTGAGAGTATGTTTGATGGCAATGCTACGATTGTTTAACTGAAATTTATTGGAGTGTAATTGTAAGATCCATCTGCCTTGGGTGGTATTCATGCTTTTGAAACCTTTTATGCTTTCTACCTTCTGCAAATGGATGCTTCCAAGTGTTTTCATGTGAATATCATTGGTTTTGAGCATAGTTTTTTTTTTAAAAAAATTATATTACATGTCGTTCAATCAAATTTAAGTCTTCATTGTTAAATTATGTCTTTTATTTTTTTAATGTTATGTGCTAATGAGTATTCAAACAGAACTATCTTAGGTAAATTGGATTTCCAATGTTGTCTAAAAGTATTTGAGAAATGGGTACAATCTAAAGATTGAGAAATCAAGGAAGCAATTTTGAGAGTATGTTTGATGGCAATACAATGATTGTTTAAGTGAAATTTATTGGAGTGTAATTGTAAGATCCATCTGCCTTGGGTCGTATTCATGCTTTCGAAACCTTTTATGCCTTTTGCAAATGGATGCCTCCTACCTTCTGCAAATGGATGCCTCCAAGTGTTTTCATGTGAATATCATTGGTTTTGAGCATAGGTTTTTTATTTTTATTTTTATATTACATGTCGTGCAATCAAGTTTAAGTCTTCATTGCTAACATGAAGGATTGTTTATATAAATTCATCTGGGGCATGTCAATTTGCTACAATTTTGACATGGATATCATCGATTTCTGCCTTCTGATCTTCTCTTCTTCAGAAGCAAGTGGAAAAGATTTCTTCCGTGTTTTTTACTATGATATGTACATTCTTATATCAAGGTGAAGAGAAAATCAGATAGATAATCATAAGATCTTTCCAATCCTAAAGATCATGTAGAATATTCTAGCAATCCTAAAGATCATATAGAATATTCTAGCAATTCCAAGGATCATGTCTGAGAACATTCTGTACAATATACTCCATAATATTCTGTATATTAATAAGGAAAGCAAGCTAGATGTATCTTGATAACTAATACATAGTTGTCTAACATTCTCCTGCAAACTGAGCATCCAGTGGACGGATGTGAAGATTGATGTAAAGTATCAAAGCACGATGTAGATAGTGTTTTAGTAATGATATGAGCTAATTAGTTTTCAAAGAAAATATGAACCACTGATAGCTCGCCATATTGTAGTTCCTCCTGAAGAAAATGATGATCAAGTTCAACATGTTTAGTGCGAGCATAGAGAACAGGGTTGGTGGCAAGGTAGGTTGCACTGAGGTTGTCACAATATAACTAGACCGGGCATGACAAGAAGCATCCCAAATAACGAAGATGATGATGAATCCACATTATTTCTGCAAGTGCCAAAGCCATGGCACGATATTCAGCCTCAGAATTGAAACTAGAAATAGTGGGTTTCTTTTTTGCAGACCAAGAAATGAGATTGGACTTGAGAAAGAGGCAAAATCCAGTAGTGGAATGTTAGGTATCAGGTCATCCAGTCCAATCGGCATCTGAATAAGCAGTAAGCGATAGATTTTGATACCGAGAGACATGCAATCCATAACCGAGTATACCATGAACATGACGGAAGATCCACTTCACAACCTGAAGTTGTGGTTCACGTAGCGCATGAATAAATTGAGCTACTAGATTCACAACATAAGATAAGTCAGGCCGGGTGAAAGTAAGGTATTATAAGGTCCCAACAATTTGATGATATTCATATTGGTCTAAGAGAGGCTATCCTTCATGAATAGAGAGATGTGTATTACAAGAGTGGTGTGCTGACAAGTTTGCAATCCTTCATACCATGGCGAGAAAGTAATTCTGTAGCATACTTGCCTTGTGAGAGATGAAGATATGAGGAACTAGACTTAACCTCAATTTCCAAAAAGTAGTGAAGTGATCCAAGGTCCATGGCAAACTTAGATTGAAATGTGGCAATGAAAGAGTCCAAAAGAGGGCTAGAACTGTTTATGACTAAATATCATTCATATACAAGAGCAATATTAAGGTGCCATGAGTACTAAAATGAATAAATAAAGATGCATCTATAGCACTAGAACGAAAGCCATGCTTAGCAAGAAATGAGGTAAATCTTTGAAACCAGGCATGAGGAGCCTGCTTGAAACCATAAAAGACTTTTTTGAGTCTACAAAGATAATGCTAATTAGCAGCATTAACAAATCCTGGCAACTGTCTCATATAGACCTCCTGAAGAACTCTGTAAAAGAAGACATTCTTGACATAAAGTTGTTGAAGGGGCCAACCTTGCGATAACGTCATAGAGAGAACAGTACGAACAATAGTGGCCGTAATAATAGGAGAGAAGGTTTTCTTAAAGTCAATACCTTGTTGATGCTTATATTTTTGTGCCACAAGGCGGGCTTTAAGGCATTCAAGTAAACCATCAGTATGAGTTTTGAATTTATTAATCTATTTGCATCCAATAATGTTAGCATGGGATAGAGGAACAAGATTCCTTTTACGGTTTGATATCAAAGCATCATATTCTTTCTGCATAGCAACAATCCAACCAGGGTGCTGAGAGGCTTTCGTAAACGTCGATGGTTCATGCGATTCCTACAGAAGATCAGAACTAGAAGAGACAAGTAATGCAAAGGGGTTTGCCAAGAAGAGGACTGATGTCTAAGAATCATATGGCAACCGTTGTAGAATAGGACGAGGTTGTCTCAGAGATTTGGAAGCAGCAGCAACATTGGATTGGATTGAATTTACTTGGAAGGGTGTGGGAACCAACGTAGATTTAGGAGTCCGTATCCGAGTGCATTGATACACAATCTGAACCAGCGATCGATCCACATGACTACCAAAAAAAATCTTTGCAAAATCGTTAGTATCCATAGTAGGAGCAGGAGAGCAAGTAGCAACAACACTGGATGAATCTAGAGCTAGATCAGATGCAGTTGCAATGATGTTATCGTTGATATCAAATTGTGACATGTAAAATACTAATTCAGAAATGGAGCAGACAGTGGAGAGATCTAAATCATGTTGTGGATGTGAAAAGCAAATTCAATTTATTTAAATCACCAGCAGTAGGCATGATACGTGATTATTTTTGAAAACAACTGTAAACAAGTATAGAAAAATATAGACTCAACAAATACAATATGACAGAAATGAAAACTTTATTATAGGGAGGATATAAACAACGAAATTTCTTGTGATACTCAGGAGGGCCAAGAAAAACACAAGGTAGAAATCATGGATGGAGCTTATAGGATGCAATATCTTGAATACTCAGATAACAAAGATATCCAAAAACTTTGATAACATTCACATCAGGAGAAGAATATCTATGTAATTTTTGATAAGCAATTGAGCCATTCAGAACAATTAATGGAGTGTGATTCAAAAGAAATATAGCATAGTATAGGGCTTTAACACAATTGTATTGGCATGGCAGATTGAAATAAAAGAATGTGAATAACGTTTGTTATGTTTACTTTTGTGCTCAATAATGCCATTCTGCCGAGGAATATAGGGACATGATAATCGAAAAATAGTATTGGTATTTAGAAAATCAGTAAAAGCCTTATTAACAAACTCCTTTTTCCATCAGCATGGAAGTAACAAATATTTGCTTTATAATATTTTTCACTATGGCATGAAATTTCATAAATTTATCATAAATTTCATGTTTAAATCTAAGAGAATATATCCAAACATATCAAGAAAAATCATCAATAAACAATACATAATATCGATATCTAGAGGGAGAAAGAACGGTGATTGCCAAATATCAGAGTGAGTTTGTTCAAATGGATAAAAAATTTTTATTAAAAAATATTAAAAGATAATTTAACATGCTTTGCAAGATGACAAGCATTACAATTATTGAATCGAATAGACTTAACAAATACATGCAAAACATTATTAATATCTTTCAAAAAATGAAGCAAAATATCATTTTTGGGGGTGATCTAATCTCCTATGCCAAAGTTCTAGACTCAACTGGATAGCAGCTAATGATGTTTTATTCTTAACACTAATAGTGGAAACTTGAGAAGCAATAGGTTAAAATGATGAGCTAGGATTATTGCATCGAAGAAGTTCCTTGTTCTTAGATCCTTTACAGAAAAATCAGATGAATTAAATTTCATAGAACAATTATTATTATGATAAAATTGTCGAACAGATAATATTTTTTTTTAGTAGAAGGAATGACTAAAATATTATACAAAGCAAAGTTAGTATGAGGTATATGTAGTCTAGATTCATCGATAGCATGAATAGCAATTTGATCTCTATTTTTTACTAAAATACGATCATTACCATGATAAGGTTTAGAATGCAAAAATATACCTGATTTGGCAGTCATGTAGTTGTTTGTCCGTGTCATGGTACTACTTCAACTGGTCATACTCATCCTATGAAAGTTTCATGGCATGAAAGGATTGTGATATATTATAGGATACATAATTATAATTAAAATATTGTCTACACTGACGTGTGATGTGATTAAATTTATCACATATCTGGTACATGGAATCAAGGTTAGGAGAAGGTTTGGAAGGTGGTGGGGCTTGGTATTGTAGATGTTGTTGGTAATAGTCAGGCTGAGCATCATGTTGATAGTCAGTCATCTATCTTGGTCTCTGGTGTTGTCCTCCATGATTGCCTATATCTCCACGAGATCGATCTCTGCGGCCATCCTGATTGCTTGGTTGACCAGCACCAAGTGCTGCCACAAAGGCAGTAGAATCACCGGTGGAAAGAGCAGAACTGTGAAGAGTGCTAAAGCGATGGTCCTACTATTCCTGCCAAAGAAGCTACAGGCAAAGCTCCTCAAGATTAGGAAGATTACCATGCATAGTAATAATGGTAATAAAATTCTGTGCCATGACTATCGATGGAGCGAAGACTGATCACAATATCCTTAACTTTTAGGATATAGTCAAAGACATAGTGCCCTTCTTCAAAAGACGAAGCTTACTCTCCAACTGGAATTTCATAGCGGTGGTCTTGTTATCAAAGTGCTTCTCAATAGCAAGCCAAATGTCCTTGGTAGTATTCTCGATATAAGAATGAATATGTTGAAGCATAGTAGGGAACATGGTGGTAGCGAGCCACATCTGAACAGTGATGTTATTCTCCTGCTAGATCTTGAATACCGGATTAGAAAGATAATTTTTTGAATCATCTTCAATAAACACAAGAGATGGGATGCTGGTATCGGTCACATGTCCTGACACCTTAAAGGTCGAAAGAACATTAAAAAAAACTTTCTTTTTGAAGTAAGAAGTTATTCTCAATCAGCTCGATGGTGGCAATTCTTAATGTTGATGACTAGAAGGGCCGTAATAGAACTAAAAGTCTTGGCCGAGATAGAATGGCACGGCCCGAGGTGAGGCGGTGTGGTGGCACAGTTGGGTTCTAGGGCTTGAGCTTTAATGCTCTAATACTATGACAGGAGAAGTGAAGAAAATAAAATCAGAAGTGGGAAAGATTACTTCGTATCTTTCATGAGGATATATACATCCTTATATAAAGTTGAAGAAGAAAAAATTAGACAGGTAATCACAAGATCTTCCCAATCCCAAAGATCATGTAGAATATGTTAGCAATCCCAAAGATCATGCAGAATATTCTAGCAATTTCAAAGATCATATATCTAAGAATATTCTAGATAATATACTTTCTAATATTTCATACGTTAATAAGGAAAGCTAGCTAGGTATATCTTAACAACTAATACACAGCTATCTAACAGCCCCTTCTCTCATATCAAGCTACTATATGTTAGATACTATCATAGTTTCTTGTTGAAACCAATGGCTTAATATCTGTGAGGATTCAGATTTTAATGTACTGTCATTTGAGAAATAGTAAATATGATTGGAATGTGGAAACTGATTCTTGATAACATTCTTGGATTCATTGTGAATGCTACCAAATGTGACGCACAAATGGCTTTGAACATTCAATGATAACTCTTTAGATTAGCATTGCTTAAATCACCAAAGAATCCTCCTAGATTTAAAGTGAAGAGGAATATGGAAGCCGATAATCACAAAAGTTTTGAACTCCAAGAGTTTGAGACTCGAGGCTTTTTGTTACGAGGGCAAGTGTAGATGTTTTTAGAATACTCTAAACCAAGGTTTGCCATCTTGGTAGCGAGCCCTATATTGGTGCTAACTTGTTACTGTCTATACTAGGTCAGTTCGGTGCTATGTACTGGTGCTGGTCTCAAGCCAGTATGGTATAGCCCATACAGCCTAATTTGGCAAAGTATAGCAAACCTTGTTCTAAACTATTTTTGTCAGTTTATTCCTCTCATTTCAGTTCATTTAATATATAAAATGTTTGATTTTCCTCCAAAAATAAGATATATAAATATTTTATTGGACAATGCTGGTTACAAGAGGTTGAGCCTTTGCACAACAAAAATGTTGTTCCATCATGACCTGGAGGTCATGGATTTGGATTCAGAACACTAACACAAATTTTCGACATGCGGGGATAGGGCTGCATACATATCTCTCTCTCTCTCTCTCTCTCTCTCTCTCTCCTCTCTCTCTCTCACCTTGCAAGGGCGGGAGCCTTGTACACTGGGCTACCCTTTTATACAGCTGCTTAGATCATGTTATTTGTTTGCAGACTTAAATTGACCATGAAATACCACTCTCAACCTTAATTTAAGTCTAATCAAAATGAGTTTAGGTACTAGGAACTTATGTTGTGTATCCTGAAGGGCATCTATAGGCGGTTTCCTCAGCAGTGCAGCTGGTATTAGCTTTCACCAAGCCTGGCTTGTATTCCCATTCCATATTCAGTGGTGTCTTAGGTGTTGATGGCTATATCTGCCAGAAATACATGGTATATAATGTGGGAATGTGACATACCGGTGGATCCATGAGTTAGGAGACGCAGATAGGTCATCATTGCAACTATTGACCATCATAGCACATATCTTCATCCATTAGGAATTACATTTTCCAGAAGGAAGTGTGTTTTGGACCATGTTTGAATTTCTTGTTCTGAACCTTTATGATTTTCTGCTATATTGCTTGATACCGTGCAAGTCAAAATGCATCCGCATGATATCCAGTTATCTTGTTTGATTTTGGTTAGCAGAAGAGTGCTCCCCTCTTTTACTGTAACATGATAAATTTATATGATTTCACAATACTTTATGGTAAATCATAGATTTTCTTGAACATACCTGTGTGTTTATGCATGTGATAGAATGGCCACAAGTGCAGTTGATTTTGTTTTTGTTTTTTTTTTAAGGTAAAAGTGCAATTGCTTTTGCAAGCTCATATTTTGTATTTCTATTCTGTTGCAAAGGTTATAAGCTTCTTGCTTGACGTGATTTGTTCATATACTTTATGATTGTTTATTCCCCCCTTCAGGTGATCAAAGAAGAGGGATTCATGGAAAGGTTGGTGGATCGAACCCCTCTTGGGCGAATGGGCGAGCCAGAGGAAGTATCGTCTTTGGTAGCATTTCTTTGCCTACCTGCTGCTTCTTACATAAATGGGCAGCTCATCTGTGTTGATGGAGGAATGTCTGTAAATGGTTTTTACCCTAGGGCCTACTAAAGAACACCAAGTTTCGTTGGACGCCGTAGCATGGTTTAATCATGTTCCTTTCTCAGTAAGTTTGCACCTGTGTAATGAAAAATGTAGCAAATTTCAACAGTATCAAAGATCTCCCAGCAGTTTTTTTGGGTGGTTTGATATGAGCCCTTGTTTTGCTGTGTGCCATGGAGAGGCTAATGTAATATATGCTCTAATCGTAGATCTTAACAAATCTTTGCAGATCATTTGTGAGGGAAATGCAGAAGCATCTGCAGTGTCAAATGTCTCTTAAAGGAATTGGATAGCCGGACGAGGTGTCCCCTTTGGGGGCATTCCTCTGCCTGCCTGTTGATTTATATATATTTATATACATATACATATATGTATATATTTGTAAGCTTTTACGGTATATTTGGCAGCGTTCGCTCGTGTGTGTGTGTATATATATATATTTGACGATGCTATGCATAATAAAAAAAAAAAAAATTATTACATAAATTATATGGATAAGAAAAAGAAGGGAAAATAAACGGTGCCATGGCATGACAAAAATAGCATGGCCTTTGATCTCGCACAGCGGCAATGAACACGTGTCGTGAGTCTCGTATTGTTATTGACGTCTTCTCCAGGCAGCCGCTTGGGAGTCGTCTAGGACCCTGCACGTGTCGATGTCTGCCATGCGACGAGTAGATGGTAAGGCAAGAAAAAGTTCGAGTAGATGGTAAGGCAGAAAAAAAGTTAAAAATAGGAGAGAAGATCGTTAAGGCGGTAGTTAGTAGTTTTGCTTCACCTCTTGTCGGTTACAGGTTTAAGATATGATCATCATGAATGATTTGATTAAATCCAGAAATTTAGCATGGTACAATGTAAATAGCTATATCAGATTTATCCTTTTTTTATTAAAAAAAATAGGAGAGAAGGGAGGGTCGGAATTGTCTATGAGGAAGCTTCTGCTAGTACTGTGGGCCGCTGTTTCAGGGCATGATCGCCTACATGTAATGATATGGAGAGGGGACAGAGTGGCAGGTGGATGGCGCAGATGAGTCTGGTCCACGGGGAAGCATGACGTCACACCAATTGTACCTACGAGGCGGGTTGCCTTCGACGGTGACAGAGGAGAAAACATCTGGCGCTTTCTGTTGCATCGCATTGGGTCAGGCGGAGCTCTCTTGTTTCTCTTCCCCCAAGTCCAAGGGGGGGGCGGAGGAGAAAGCATCATCGAAATGGCAGAAATTTGGTGCGAGATGGAGGCAGCGCCCTCCTGCGAGCCTAGCCCGCTTTCTCCTGCCATCCAAAAACACCACATCGACAAAAAATTTCAAAGCTTATTCTAATAGTAGGGCTCCCACATCTTCATCACCATCGGTACTGCCACCTCTACTTATCGTGGGAGTATCTACAAACCAATTTAATGATCTAGTCTAGTAGGTGTGCACTCTGACTGCTGCAATCCAAGTGATGCGGCAGAATAATGATGATTGGTAGGAGTCACCACCTACCCCTGCTCCATAGTGGTAGCCCTCTGATGTACCTTAATAGTCGAGGCCACCTCCCGCAGCATCCCATCCTCCTTCGTAAGATCCAGAGCTGGAGAGATATACGCGGCAAAGTAGGCTTAAAAGTCTAGAGTGGGCTCGGAGACGATCGCCCACTCCTCACTCCAAGAGAGACCACCCATAGGAGGTCACCACCACAGCACTCTGAGACTCATAATGCTAAGGATGTCGATATGGAGTGGCATCCTCAAGAAATGAATCAAAAGATCAAGGCACTGCAGAATCAAGCTTGATCCGAGACGAAGGGCTTAGCATCAACATTAACTTACCCTTCATGACCAAAATAGTGTAGAGCCCATGTTTGTAAATTTTAAGGTCCCCTATTTAGAGATTTATGATGGGTCAGGGGATCCACTGGATCACCTTAAGAGTTTTAGGACTCTCATGTTATCCGTTAGGCTTCCAATGGAATTCTCTACCGAGCCTTCCGCTCTACTTTTAAAGGGATGGCTAGGTATTGGTACTCCAGTCTCAAGCCTGGCACTATTGATTCCTTAGAGAGTTGAGTCGATTGTTCGCCTCCCACTTTACTAGTAGATAATGGCATCTATAGGGGTTAGATTATCTTATCAACATAAGACATGAAGGAGAATCCCTCCATACGTACCTCAGCTATTTCAATGCGGCTACTTTAGAGGTATATAATTTGGGTTAGTCTGTAGCCATGATGGTCCTAAAGAGAAGACTATAGGGAAATGCCTTTTTCTTCTCTTTGGAGAAGACCTATCCGTAGAACTTTATGGAGATACTGACTTGGACAGAAAACTATGGTAATGCTGAAGAGGCGTACAATGCCCACTTGGTTCCTATTGAGTTTAAGATGGAGGAGAAGCCGAAGAACTCGAAGAAAGTAATCCCTACTGAGCGGGGAAACTAAAGAAGTCGACGGAGGTCCTGTAGTCCACCTCACCATCGATCCAGGACTCCACTAAGGAACTGAAGGAATAGGTCTCTTCTCAGGAGACATGATAGTCCACCTCCAAGGCATTTTGCCAATTACACGTCTCTGAATGCACCTTGGGGGTAGATACTAATGGTGTTGAGAGCATAGCTGCCACCACCAAAGAGGATGCACACTTGGTCCAAATGTTGCAATCCCAACAAGTACTGTTTCTATCATCGTGACCATGGGCATGATATGGAGGATTGTGTCCAGTTATAAAATGAGATCAAGTGATTCATCCGAGAAGGCTCAATCGATTTCTCTAAAGAAAGGCACCTCCATGCCGGTCATCTCCAAGGCTCTAATTGTTACCATCACCAAAGCCCCATCAAGTTTTAAAGCAACCTGCTAGGAGGCAGACTAAGGAAGATAGACCCCACATGGGGGTGGTAAACATGTTGTCCCAGGTCTAGGAGGAGCCAATGGAGTATTTAGGGGAAATGAAGAGACAGAAAAGTCAAGGAAATCATCACCTTCTCTGAGGAAGATGTGGCTGGTGTTCAATATCCATACTTAGATGCAGTAGTTGTAACTTTAAATATTGATGACTATGATATACATCATGTCTTAATTGATAGTGAAAGTATTGTTGATGTTTTGTATTTTCTGCCTTCTCTTGAATGAATCTTACTATGAATCGCCTGACGAAGTATGGTTCCCTTATACAGGATTTCTCTAGTGAGCCGGTACCTATAGAAGGAGTAATCACACTGCCTGTTAAAGCCGGCACCTTGTCCTAGTGAGACACTATCTAGCTGAGTTTCCTGGTGGTCAAAATCTCGGTAGCCTATAATGCAATTCTCAGATTGCCTAGTCTATGTGCCCTCAATGCTATGGTCTCTGTCAAATACTACTAGTAAAGTTCCTAACGAGGAATGGAATCAAACATATTAGAGGAAATCAAGTCAGTGCGGCAATGCTACAATGCTGGGGTTCAGGCCAAAGCACAGCATGACCTGTTTTCCATAAGGTTGGATACATGGGATGAGCTAGCCGAGGAGCATGGCGAGCTTCTAGGAGATCTTTTGGATATACCTTTATCTAAGAAGGATCCTAGCCAGACATTCGAATAGACTCAAATCTGGATAAGGTAACCAAGAATCAGCTATACTTTTTTACAGGAAAACACCGACATATTTGCCCGATCCACTACCAATATATTAGGAATAGATCTAGATGTAATGGTGCACCACTAAACATTGATCCAACCTACCACCCAGTAAGATAAAAAAAGCGGAGCTTCATCCCAGAGCATCAAAAAGCCATTGCTAAGGAAATTGATAAGCTAGTCTAGGCCGGCTTCATCTGAGAGGCGATGTATCCTAACTAGTTAGCAAATGTGATGCTTGTAAAGAAAACAAATAGAAAGTTGTGCATATGCATGACTTCATTAACCTAAATAAAGTCTACCCAAAGGATAGCTATCCTTTATTTTGGATTGACCAATTGGTTAATATAATCTCCAGTCATCAACTCCTCACCTTCATGGATGCCTTCTCTAGTTACAATCAAATGCAAATGGTGCTTGAAAATGAAGAGAAAGCTACTTTTATGACTGATTGTGGGCTCTTTCATTACAGGGCTATGCCCTTTGGGCTTAAAAATGCAGGAGCCACTTATCAATGGCTAGTGAAGAGTTGTGGGCAATAGCCCCTATCTTCGTTAGAGTTTGCTCCAAGAGGCTTTGGTCTACGCCACCTCAATTGGAACTTCCCCCAGAGGACTGACAAGGTCCATGGTTTAGGCACAAGGTCCATGGTCTAGGCCTACTCTAGCAGGCCAGCAATTACCTCCATCAAGATCTCTTCTGGTGGACCTTTGGTCTCTCTACTTGCGACTTCTACCGCTTCCATCAAAACTTCTCCCACCAAGCTGACATCACTCCTCGGTGGGGTTGGAAGTTCAGCGATTAGAGGATTGGCATCCCCTTCTGTTGTCATTGGGACTGTGGGCAAAGCAATTGGAGCACTGACATCATCGCTTGTCGGAGCCAAAGATCAGCCACCGATGCCGATATCATGGCCCACTTCCTTTAGGCTACCCTTTCAAGCACTCGAAGATCCTCTAGATTCATCAATCTCAAGGATGCAAAAAAGGAAAGAAAAATTAATGAAGAGTTTGCTATAAAAGGCAAGAAGTTCTCTTGATAAACTTCAAGAGAAGGACATATTTAAAAAGGGGAGAGGAAGAGAAGACAAAAAGGAAGAATCATTAGTTTAAAATTTCTAGAAAATTCAGTGGTTTGGCTAGCTAGTCATATTTTCATATTTGGCTAGCTAGTCATATTTGGTCACGTCGATCTTCTCAATAGCCAATAGCCAACATCTACCAAATGCCACCTACATTAAATGAAGGCATGATATTTTATGAAAAGCCATGAGCATGTGCTTCAAGATTCGAGGTATAATGTCAACATTACTCCCTTAGTCAACCCACTTCTAGCTTAGACTCAGGAGTAGGAGATAAGTGGTATGGGGGTATTCTTGATTCCTTGGATATATCTTCAGGATGCAACTTTATGGATCACCGACTTATCTTCCGACTCATCTTTTGACCTATAAGCCACACTAGAACTAGCACCGACGCTTTTTTGTATTTGGTTGCTATCAACTTCCTCAAAGCAGCTCTTCTATCACATGACCAGCATTCAGGATTTCAAATGACCAATCATCCATAGAGGTGGCAATGGGTCGGGTTTGGATTAGGTCATCCAAAGCTCATATCCACCCCACCAAAAATTTCCTGCCTCATACCCATCTCAGGTCAGGTCGGTCAGGTAAAAAAAAGACATGTCTAGATTGGGGATGATCAAAAGAAAGAAGAAAATGTCTGAACATCAAAACAGAGGAGAAGAAAAGATGCGTGGGTTAGGCTGGGGAAGAAATGGATCGAAGTGTCAAATTGAAACCAAGCACTAGGAGAATGGGGGGATTGAGAGGGCTTATACCTTTTATGTAATTAGGTCAGGTTTCAGATAGAGTATTAATGGGGACCAAAAGTCTATTTTATTTTATTTTATTTGAGTCCTGTAATAAAGTGAAACTACTGAGTCTAGTTGAGTCCACTTAGTCAGTTCCAGTCTTTTAGTCCAATCAAGTCCAATCGAGTCAATGTAGTTTTCATTCAGGTCATGTACAAGAGGAGAGTTCGCAGCTAGGAGATTCACTAGGGCCCCCCAACCAGAGCTAGCCTTCATACACCTGGGCCCTTTCATGCCACCAAGCCCGCAAGAGAGAGCTCCAGTCCAAGACATAGGCCCACTGTTAACCAGGTCCACCAGGATTTCTTGGTCCACAAGTCAGGGTTTCTTAGCCCTCAAGTCATGTACCGTGGGATGAATCTATAAATACCACCCCTCCCCTCTTGTATGAAGTATCTTTTTTTCTCATGAATACAACTTAAAATTGAAAGTTATTTTGTCTGAGTTTTTTCTCTGGATTGGAGTGGGTGTGACGACCGTGTTCCCTATTCTTGAGTGCAAGCCCGAATCCCCTAGTGACTTCTACGCTCGCCAGCGATCCCTCGCTTCTCTGTCCCGCATCATCTTGGTATCAGAGCCTAGAGGATTAGGGTTTTCTCTTCCTCCCCGACCCACATCGTTCCTCCCATTCAAATTTTCCTGTGCAAGACTCCTTCTCAAACCTCGGTCAGCCACCGAGGTCCATCAACGCCTTGCATCCGCCTCCCTCCCGCGCACCGTCCGTCCAGATCCATGCCCCATCACCGCACACGACGCCTCACCAACCAGAGGACATTGCCACCGTCATCGTCCGCCATTGTCCGAGACGTCTCCACCGAACCTCCGCCCGTGAAGCCCGTCTCCACACCGCCTACAACCGGGAACACCTCCGATCAAGTCTCCCCACGCCACCGACTCCCTTTCCAGATCCGCCCGTGCCACCACACGGGTCTCCGCATCGCTTCGTCGCCGCCCTGCCGCTTGGTCTCAACCTTCGTCCACTGCCGTCGACGCCGACGAACCCCACTGCCACCCTGCAGATCTCCGCCACCAAAGCCCCCCTTCCCTGCCAATCAACACCACCGACACCTTCTGAGCCATCATCGTCCTCAGCCCCCAGATCATGTCCGCCTCCTCCCTCCCACCGGATCCTCCCTGTTCTCTTGCTAGAAGCCGACAATGCCCTACCGCTGGAGACACCGGCTCCACCTCCTTCTTCATCGCTTGTGCACCCTCCCACAGTGAGCCAAGCCCTGCAACAGGGCCTCAGAACTGAGTCCCCTGCACCACCGAGCCATTCCGACTACCGTCCGGCTATCTTCTTCCCGTGCCACCACCGTCTCCGCCCCAGCGCCACCACCGGCGAAGCTCGCCGGACTTCCCTCCCCCTCCGCGAGCCTCCCCTATTTTATGGTGTTGGTTCATGGAGAAGAGATGCTCCAACACATGAACATGAAGGCAAATGCCCTTCATTGTTGCCGACTTCAACCTGCATGGTTTCTGGAACTGCATGATTCCCAAAGCAGCATAGATTTCAGCACAGCATGGCTTCCAAAGTTGCATGAGTTTTAGAGCAGAGATGATTTTAAAAGAAGAAAAGAAGGTGAAAAAAATTTGAATCTAGCCTTTTTTTGTTTTTTGCTTTGATTTGATTAGTTTCAGTTCCATCAAACCCCCGCTCATCCAAACTCGACGGAGTCGAGTTCTCCCCACCACAAGGGAATGATGGGGACCAAAAATCTATTTTATTTTATTTTATTTAAGTCATGTAATAAAGTGAGACAATTGAGTCCAGTTGAGTCCACTTAGTCAGTTCCAGTCTTTTAGTCTAGTCAAGTCTAATCGAGTCAATGTAGTTTTCATTCAGGTCATATACAAGAGGAGAATTTGTAGCCAAGAGATTCACCAGGCCCCCCCCACTAGAGCTAGCCTTCATCTACCTGGGCCCTTTCATGCCACCAAGCCCGCAAGAGAGAGCTCTAGTCCAAGACAAAGGCCCACCATTGACCAGGTCCACCAGGATTTCTTGGTCCACAAGTCAGGATTTCTTAGCCCTCAAGTCATATACCTTGGGGTGAATCTATAAATACCACCCCTCCCCTCTTGTATGAAGTATCCTTTTTTCTCATGAATACAACTTAAAATTGAAAGTTATTTTGTCTGAGTTTTTTCTCTGGATTAGAGTGGGTGTGACGCCCGTGTTCCCTATTCTTGAGTGCAAGCCCTAATGTCCTGGTGACTTCTACGCTCGCCAACGATCCCCCGCTTCCCTATCCCGCATCAAGTATATTGATATCCATACCTGACCCAAACCCGAGTTGGATTTTTCATACAAAACCCATACCCACCCGTCAATTAAATAGGTCAGGTTTTTCCTGCCCCATTAGGATTGGGTCAGGTTGGGTATCTATTGGATCGGCAAAAACTTCCACACCCAGCATGTAGAAATGGCCATTCCAGGCAAATAAGATCAATAGCAACTAATTTTTCTCTATGCCAGAGTGGATAAGGGATATAATTTCATACCCATAACAGCATGACTAACAACCCTATGCTCATAGAATCACATGTGCAGCCTCTTATTTTTTATCACTGACTTGAGCATTGAAGTGTCCCCCTTCCTAGCATGCCAATCTATTGCCATCTGTTCGCCTATCACTGAGATCCGGCGGTGGAGTTGGAATGCTTTGGTCTTCTCCAACAGGGACTGGAGATCTCCTTAAGTGGCTTCGCTTCGGCAACCTGCAAGAAGGTCCTTGGGTCAGGCTTAGCCTATGCTAAGGTGGGCTTATGGCTAACCGGGTGTCAGACGGCCAGATTAGGAGGTCAGCTAGTTATTGGTCGGTCCAGACCAAGCTACCTGACTAGTTGGTCAGACCGAGTGAGGAGCCACTGGGGGTTATGGGCCAAGATGAAGTCAGTGTATCCCTGAGACCCACCTCGGATGCGGCCGTTGATGGTGCACATGGCAATCTAGGATACCTCCAGTTATACATCAATAATAGATGTATCAGATGCCCCCCTCTCTCGAGTTTGGAAGCTCGGTACTTTCATCGCTTTCGAGCGATGGGAGTAGATACACTATTGCCTTGGAGGATGAACCAATCTAGGCATTGTCTGGCTATCAATTGGACAAACAGCCAAGGTGACGAGAGCTAAGAGAGTGAGGTCATTAACTATTACTGGATGTTGGCATGTCGCTAACATCAGTCACACTTTTGGACTAACTCTATGGCATCCTTTCATATTGTAAGCCAATAGTACCCCTATCTAAGTGCCTTATAGGTCAACGATTTGCATCTCAGATAATTTCTGTATATGCCTTCATGGATCTCCTAGAGGATGTAGTCAACTTCAGAAGGTCTCGAGCATTTGAACAAGGGATACGAAAAAGACTTTCTATAGAGCTATTCATCTAGCAGCACAGATCGTGAGACTCTCTTTTTAGTAGCCTTGCTTCTCTGAGCTCATCAGGGAGGACACCTTCAGTTATGTACTTGATATATGGGTCCATCCAGCTCGGCTCTTGTGCTACTTATTGGACCTCTTGGATGCAATCAATGCTAGGGGTCTCCAGGTATTCAATGTATGCTTGCCCATAGGAACTATCTAAGGATGTTGCTAGCCTGGAAATCATGTCTGCTTGGGTGTTTTCATTTTAAGAGATGTGGGAGATGCTAAAATATTGGAGTGCTGCCTTGTAGGAGCGGACTTGGTCTAGGTACTTGGCCATTATCGAGTCCCACGCCTCATACTTATCGGTGACTTAGCTAGCTACTAGCTACGAGTCGATGAAGACCCTCAAGCATTTTAACCCCGGCTCCTTTGGTGAGTTTCAGTCTACTAGTAGGGCCTTGTACTCAGACTGGTTATTGGTCGCCTTGAATAAAAAATGCAAGGCATACTCGGGGACCACCCCTTCTGAGTTTGTTAAGATTATATCAACTCCACTGCTTTGAGAATTTGAGGCGATGTCCACATGAAGGACCCAAGGTAGGTTCGCATGGGGTGGTCCAACAAGCGGCTCCTTGAGTTTATCGTCGATCCACGTGCACTCGACTAAGAAGACTGCCAGAACATATGCCTCCATGGATGACCTCGGGTGATAGGAGATGTCAAATTTATTGAGTTTAATCATCTATTTCATTAGTCACCCAGAGATGTCGGGCCAATGTAGGATGGCCTTAAGGAGTTGGTCGATGAGGATGATAATTGGATGAGTTTGAAAGTAGGGCCTGAGATTCTAGACAGAGATAATTAAAACAAAAATGATTTTCTCGGATTTGGAGTACCTGGTTTTCGCATCGTGAAGTACCTTGCTAGCATGATAAATGGGCTTCTAAAATTCCTTGTCGTCTACCCGTATGAGTACAGAACTAACCACTTCTGGGGAGGTGGCGAGATACAGGAATAGCTCTTCTCTTGTCTCTGGCTTTGATAGCAATGGTGAAGAGTCGAGGAAGCTTTCAGCTTTTTGAAGGCTACTCAACATTCCTCTGTCCAGGTAAAGTCATGCATCTTCCACAATATTTTGCAGAATGGCAGGCAGCATTCCACCGACTTCGAGATGAATCTACTAAGAGCTGCAACTCGACCAACTAGCTGCTGATCTCTTTCTTAGAAGTCAAATGCCGCATGCAGAGTATTGCTTGGATCTTCCATAGTATTGCTTGGATCATCTCGATGCCTCGTTGAGTGACCATGAGGCCAAGAAACTTTCCGATAGTAATACCAAATGTGCACTTACTTGGATTCAACCTCATGCAGTGGCGACGAAGGTTGTTAAGGCTTCCTCCAAATTAGTAATGCGATCAACCTTGCCAGCACTCTTGACCAGCATATCATCGACATAGACTTTCATGTTCCTTCCGAGTTGGTCTTTGAATACCTTATTGACCAGCTGCTAGTGAGTGGCCCCTGCATTCTTTAAGCTAAAAAGCATAACTTTATAGTAATAGATGCCCTTGTCGATCATGAAGATAATATTTTCTTCATCTTCGAGAATATCCTAATCTGATTATAACCTGAAAATGTATCTATAAAGCTAAGCAGTCTATATCAGGATGTCGTATCGACCAGCTGATCTATCTTATTCAACAGGATGCTATCTTTTGGATATGCCTTATTGAGGTGGTGTAGTTAATGCAAATCCTTCACTTTCTGCTGGCCTGCTTAATCATTACAACATTGGCAAGCTAGTAGGATAATGGGCCTCCCTGATAAATCCAACGGTGTGGAGCTTATCGACTTCCACATCTATGGCTCTTTGCCTCTCGGGTGCAAAGCTCCTCTTCTTTTTCCAAAAGGCTTGTATTTTAGGTCAATGTTCAATCGATGAGTTATCACCTCCGAAGGGATTTCCAATATATCAGATACCTTCCAGGTGAAAATGTTTGAGTTGGCCCATAGACAGTCAAGTAGTCGGTCGATCCTTTCCCCTTCAGGTAGAAGGGCCTTGACTTGAATCAACTTGACCGAGTCATTCCCTAGGGAAAATGAGAGTAGTTATTCAATAAGCTCGCCTCTTTTCTCCATCTCCTTGTGATCCAAGTTTTTCATGGTCGGTACTTTGCCCATATCTCCTAGTTTCGGTGCCATCTGAAAACACTGACGGGCCAACTGCTGGTCGCCATGCATCTCGTTGACTCCATTCCTAGTTAGGAAATAGATAAGAAGGCATTTCATTGATAGGATGGTGTCTAGCAAGTTTAGCCCTGGTCAATTGGGGAATGGCATTGTACGTCGAGTGTAGATGGATGACTATGAAGGTCATACAGATAGTGCTCTGATGAAGGGGTGTTCCTACGGTGACGAAAAGAGTTATCTCACCTTCAACTCTAGTTGTGTCGCTTGTAAAGCTGACTAGGAGTACTGAGACAGGTTTGAGGCAACTTAAAGGTAAATCCATCCAAACAAAAGCATAATAAGAAAGGATATCAGTTGAGCTCCTACCATCGACCAAGGTTCTTTGTATATGGTGTTTTGCTATTATCATAGCTAGGATGACAGCATCATCATTGGGGTTGTGAACCCCGACAAGCTCCTTACTGAAAAAAGGAATTGCATAGTCATTGTTCCCTTCCCCCTTTGGCCTCTTCGAAGTGCGCTCTATCCCTCATAACATCATGTCAACTAGTCTTTTAGTAGGCACATTATCTACCTCAGCCTAAGGTAGTTGTTGGTTGGGAGTCGGGGTGGCAGGCTGAGCTCCTCCGTGAACATATTTTTCGAGGTAGCCTTACTAGATTAGATTCTTGATCTCCTTTTTCAGGTGGCAACAGTTCTCGGTATCATGGCTATAATCTCAGTGAAATTGGCAATACCTGAACTTGTCATGGAGGGCCATTACCTCAGTGGATGAGCCTTCTGAGATACCTTTCATTTTCAATTTCTATCAGGATTTTTGCTTTAGAGACAAAAAGGAGAGTATACTTGCTATTTTTGTCGACAAAACTTCTTGGCCTGAAATTAAGCTAGTGTGATGGATTAGGCTTCTCTACTCAAGCTCCACTTGCTTCTCCCTAAGCCTGCTTCTTCCTGGGTCTCCCATCCATCTCCCTCTTGGTGGAGTCGCCATCATCCACGTGACTGGTGGATGCATCCTATGCATGCATAACCACCATGGCCTCAAATCTGACATGAGGCATTCATTGTACTTCAGTTTTCAAAGTTACATATCAATGCTGATCCACCCCCCTTCTTGGTGCATGAATCTGTTGCCATCCATTCACCTATGATCGAGATCTAGTAGTGGAGTTGGAATGCTCCAATCTTCCCTGGCAGAGATTGGAGATCTCCTTGGATGGCTTCGCTCCAGTGACTTGCAAGAAGATCCCTGGGCTGGGGTTACTGATAGGGATATTCTGATGCTCAAGTGAGTGATCAAAAATAAGAAGCTACAGTGATCAGAGCTGGAGGCTTGTGGTAATCTGATGAAAGTAAGAGCAAGAGCATGTGGGAACATCTGAGTGTGTACTTGGATCAGAGGTCCCTCTTACCTATTTGTATGGCTACGTGGCGTAACAAAATGTCCTTGGAATGGGTGTCTATTTCTAATGACCATAATGGATCTAGTTGAGGTGACAGGATTTTATTCTTGAGATTCCCACTACTGAAATTTTTCTGTTGTGTTGTCAGGTGCCGTTGAAATTTTGCCCACAACTACTCGTACTCAGGATAGTTGTGCTAAGGTGGGCTTACGGTTACCCGGATGTCAAACAACCCAACTAGGAGGCCGCCAGCTATTGGTCGATCTAGATTGAGCTGCCCGACTAGCTATTTGAACCAAGTAAAGAGCTAGCCTGGGGGGTGCAAGCCAAGATGAAGTCAGTGCATCCCCGCTACCAAACTTGGATGTGGTTGTTGATGGTGCACATGACAGTCCGAGATACCTTCAATTACACATTAGTAATAGCTATATCAACACAGTTTTTTAGCCATCTGCTACAAATACCAGAGTCTCGAGGATCTAAGTAAGCAATTTTCTCTTTACTCACTACCTTCCTTCTATTCCAGATAGCTGACTTGAGTGTCGAAGGGTTCTTGTTGAAGCCAATCCTGGTTGTGAAATTTTTTATAGGTCTCTCCAATAGTGACTCTTGCCGGTCAAATTTCTTCTCCGACTTCGAGCTAGAAATCTACAGCAACATATCAATAATAAGAAAAAATCGCTATAGAGTTTTCTCGCGTTCTCCGTCTAGCTAAAATTTTATAT
This sequence comes from Areca catechu, assembly GCA_021397845.1. Classification (NCBI taxonomy): domain Eukaryota; kingdom Viridiplantae; phylum Streptophyta; class Magnoliopsida; order Arecales; family Arecaceae; genus Areca; species Areca catechu. Next base: position 2,478,764 of record CM038050.1, on the reverse strand, counting down.
ATATATATATATATATATATATATATATAAAAGGGAGTTGGGAGAGGGACAGGCCACAATATCTGCCTTAACTATTACCTATAATGAATAGTAGCATGACTGTAACCAATGATGATTGGTTGGATAGAATGACAATGAATTGGATATGAGCTAGATCGGTCAAAATTCATGCTTATCCCGTGATTCAAGATTCCGTATCTATATTCACTCAAATCAGAGCGAATAAAATGATGTGACCTGGATAATAAATTCATCATGTAAACATTCTAAAATAACTATAATTTTAGAAAGAACAAATTAAATTAAAATTATTTTTAATATTTTATTTAGAATTCATATCTATCTTGGAGTTTAAACAGGCTAGATAAAATTGACTCCAATCAGATTAGATCGTGTCAGATATCTAGTGAATCGGTTATAATTTCCACCCCTATAATTATCAAAACAAAAATTGATCATTAATGACTTCAATAAAGAGGAACACTATTCCAGTTCTGCTTTTATGGATTCTGATATGCCTCGAATCTGATCTTGCTGGCATCATCCAACCGGCTAATAGCAGCTCACCATATGGCCACCATTAAAGATGCTATAAAATCATTTAAATCCTCTCTCTCCAGCAGGTGATAGCTACAATTTAGCCTACAATTATGCGCAGTTACATTAATACGCATAATGTGTGGAAGATTATCCAGCAATTAAGATACACATCCTCCTTACTTAATGATAGACATTGACATGTGCTTTATATAAACAGCACTAAAGGGACTTCCAGGTATGCTTTTCTCTATGCTTTTCTCACTTTCCTTTAAATCTCCACTATTTTCCCAACTTACCTGGTTTATGTTAATGCTCGCGCGTTGTCGAAAACAAAATAAACCCCCCCTACATGCAATGCACGCGATCTGCACACGTGTTTTCGTGCATTACCTTCTTTTCCATTGTATAGTTTCATGCATTTTATTACCATTTTTATTTTAATTTTTTAATTAATTTTGAATTTATGTTTATAATGATCATAATGGCTAGTTTGAGGATATTTTGAAGATTTCTCTTGGAATTTTGAGCCTATAAATAGGCCTCTCCCCTGCCCTTCAAGGAATCCAAAATCTCAAGCTCTCCTCTAATATTCCTCTATTCCAACTTTTAAAGTCTTTTCTCTCTCCAATCTTTTTTAATTTAAAATCTTTGGACTGAAGATGAGCTGATCAGTGTCCATTCGAGATTGTGCCACCGATGGACATTGAAGTTTTGGTATCCGGATTATACCTTGAAGGAGAGCGTGTGGTCCAATCAGTCTTCGAACGAGAAGGGGATCGAATCTTCTTTAGGATAGTGGTTATATCCGCCTCCCAGGCTAGATTTCTAACCTTATACTATAGTGTTTCTAAATTATTTTATCATACTAAATTTATTCTGCCACACACCACAAAATTATTTTTCAAATATTTTAAATATATATTAATATAAATATATATATTTGCTTTAATTATTAATAGTCTAAAGGAGATCTAGTTAGTTTATAGTGCATATTGTTTATACTTAATTATAGTTTATTTCCCTTGCTTATTATATATAATAATATAATTATATTCTTTTTTGCCATTTATAATATAATATATGTTCTTTTTGTATTGTGTAAAATTAATTGAAGATCCCATTGAACCTGTACTGTAGCATACAAATTAACTTTTAAAAGACTATACAAATAAATTAATCAAAATCTTTAGGATTTAGAAACAAATAACTTAATTAAAAATCTTAACAAATCACAGGTCCAATCACACTGGTGATCATTTTAATAAAACCTTAAAAAATAGGAGACACTTTTTTTGGAAACATATACAAAAAAATGTTTTGATTATTTAAACAAATTCTTAACAAAATTATTTTTTTTTTCCAGATCTTCTTCTCTGAACCTGACTTGGATCCAATAACCCTTCAGGATGACATCATTAGTCTTAAACCTGAAAATTTTGATGGATCCCACTTTAGGAGGTGGTAAAGCTAAATGAGATTTTGGCTAACTACCTTAGAACTTTGGTCAGTGATTGACTAGTCCGCCTGTTTCTCTAGTTTAACCATATCAACTATCCCAAAAGAGGATTATCTATATAAAAATAGAATCCTCAATGCCCTGTCCGACTCACTCTATGATATTTACCTGTCAAGTAAGAGTGTGAAGGAATTATGGGATACCCTAGAGTCTGAATATGGCCTTAATGATGCTGGGGTTGAACAATTCAACACTGCATCATTCCTTAAGTTCAATATGGTATAAGACATACCTATCAATGACCAACTTCACCAATTCCAAGAGTATCTTCGAAAACTCTAAGCCAATGAAGACAAATTTTTTGAAGGATTTAAGGTCTCCAACCTTCTAGATAAAATACCTCCTTCTTGAAATGGCTTTGTCAAAAATCAACTCCAAAAGCAAGGAGAGCTGATCCTAGCTCAACTTCTAAACTCAATCAGGATAGAAGACCAACATAGGTCTAAAACCCAACAAATTAAAATTCCAAGGATCCAAGCTAACCTAACTCAACAATACTAAACCAAAATCAAAGCCTAGATTTTAACCAAACCATCAATACCAATCAAACCAACCCTACCATCCTAACCCAAACAAGTTCAAACCCAAGGGTAAAACCTTTAAAGCCCACAACACTAGATCCAGCAAGCCTGCCTAAGGTCTAAGTAGAAGATTCTATTTCATGTATAGGAGGATAAGTCATCTTGCAAGAGACTGCTTTTATCGGAAGGAGCCTCTTCATAAACCTTCTGCTTCCTCTAGATCCCAAGCGCATGTAGTTGAAGATCTAGAAGACTCCATCTTTAGGTCAGTAGCTTGAACCCTGAAATTAATGTTACTTCTTCTAACCTTGATTAGTGGTTGAATTCAGGAGCTAATATTTATATTTATTTTGATCGCTCCTAGTTTACTAATTTTCAGGATTCAAGTGAAGAAAGTGTGATCCTAGGGAAAAGCACAGTCATCAGGATCGTGGAACAAGATCGAGTCAACCTGAAGATGATATCAGAAAAAGTTCTCACCTTGACGAATGTGCTATGTATTCCAGATCTTAGAAAAAATCTTGTTAGCGGGTCTTAGCTGGTTCAGAGAGGATATAAAATTATCTTTGATTATAATAAAATTATAATATTTAAAAATAATAGCTTCATAGTAAAGGGATATGTAAGTGAAGGCTTATTCAAACTGAATGTAATAAATCCTTTAATTAGTAAAGCTAGAAATCAAATTTATTTTGTGAATGAGTCTAAATAAAATTTGTGGCATGTCAAGTTGGATCATATACACTTAGAAAAGGTTAAACACATGATAGAATTAAAACTAATTCTTAAATCAAATCTAGATTCATCTAAATGTGAAATATGTGCTAAATCCAAATAACCAAGAAAACCATTCAAATTAATTAAAAGAAATTCTTCAATTTTAGAGTTAATACATAGTAATGTATGTGACTCCACCAAGACTACAACCCGTAGTGGTAATAGGTATATAATGATCTTAATAGATGATTTTTCTAGATACTATTATTGTTAACTAATTAAATCTAAAAATGAAACATTCAACAAGTTTAAAATTTATAAGAGTGAAGTAGAAAATCATAAGAAAGAAATATTAAAATTCTTAGGTTTGATAGATTTGGGGAGTATACCTCGAATGAATTATTTTAGTTCTATCAAGAACATAGTATAATTCATCAAGTGACTGCTCCTTACTCTCTATAGTCTAATGGTATAACTGGGCATAAAAATCGTACCCTCATGGATATGGTAAATGCTATGCTCATCAGTTCTGGCTTACCCGAGAACTTGTGGGGGGAAGCTCTTCTATCTTCTTGCTTCATCCTAAATAGATACCTATTAAGGATAGTGGCAAAACTCCTTATAAACTTTGAAAATGGAGGATTCCTAACCTAGACTTTCTCAAAATATGGGGGTGCCTTGCTAAGGTTAATATCCCTGAATCCAAAAAGAAAAAATTAGGATCTAAGACTATAGATACTGTATTTATAGCTATGTCCCAAATAGTAATGCCTATAGATTCTTAGTTATAAAATCAAAGATTAGTGATATAACTAACAACTCAGTCTTAGAAGCTAAAGATGCTTCTTTCTTTGAGAACATTTTCTTTTAAGACTAGAATCTCTAGATCCCTAGAATGTGAAACATCTTCTCTAGAGCCGCAGAACTAAAATTAGAAACTAAACCTGAACTAAGAAGAAGCAAAAGAAAAAAAGTTGAAAAAGATTTTGGTGAAGACTTCTTCACATTCTTAGTAGAAGGTGAACCTTCTACATATGATGAGACGATGTCATCATCAGAATTATCATATTAGAAGGAAGCCATAGATAGTGAAATTCAATCAATCTTAAAAAAAAAATTTGGATTTTAACTGATTTATCTCCTGGAAACAAACCTATAGAAACAAAATGGATTTTTAAAAGAAAATTAAAGCCGGATGGAACAATAGAAAGGTGTAAAGCTAGGTTAGTAGTAAAAGGATTTAACCAAAAGAAAGATATAGATTACTTTGATACCTATGCTCCTGTAGCGAGAATAACTATCCTAAAAATTTTGATAGCCTTAGCCTCAATTCATAAATTAATAATTTGCCAAATAGATATAAAAACGGCATTCTTAAATGAAAAGTTAGAAGAAGAAATCTACATAAACCAACCTCAAGGATTTGAAATAAAAGAACAAGAATATAAAGTATGTAGACTAATCAAATATCTTGATGATTTAAAATAAGCTCCTAGACAATGGCACATTAAGTTTGATGAAATTATCTTAAATAATAATTTTAAAATAAATAAATATGATAAATATGTATATTATAAAAGACATGATACTGATTATATAATACTATATCTATATGTAGATGATATATTATTATTTAGAACATCAATAAAAAAAAATCCAAGAAACTAAAAACTACTTATCAAATAATTTTGATATAAAAGATTTAGGAGAACCTGATATAATTCTAGGAATGAAGCATGAAACAATAGATAGTTAAATAGCAATAAGCCTAGCACACTTAATAAAGAAAATGCTTAAAAATTTTGAATATTTTGATTTAAATCATATCTCTACCCTTTATAATTATAACTCTTAATTAGAAATTTAGAAGAACATATTGATCAATTAAGATATTCTCAAAGGATAGGATCCCTATTATATATTTTAAATAGAACCCGTCCAAATATAGCTTATGTAGTAGGCAGACTAAGTAGGTATACTAGCAATCCTAGTAAAGAACATTGTAAAGCTTTAGAAAGAAACTTCAGGTATCTTAAGGAAATCTTATATTACTCTCTAGTATATTTTGGTTATCCAGAAGTACTTGAAGGATATAGTGATACCAATTGGGTAACAGATAAATTAGATGTTAAGTCCACCATAGGTATCTCTTCTTGTTAGGAAGAGCTATAATATCTTGGAGCTCTTGTAAACAAACAATAATCATTAGAAATATATTAGAATCTGAGCTAACAGCTCTTGACACTGCATCTATTAAAGTACAATGGCTAAAAGACTTAATAAATAATATAGAAATTCTTTCACCAAAAATTTTAAAAATTTCTTTACATTGTGATTGTAGAGCTCTGATTGATCTGTTAAATCAACAAACAATTAATAAAAAGATAAATAATCATATCTTGATCAGGTATAAAACTATAAGAAATAAAATTAAAGATATGATATCACTACAGTTTATAAAATCAAAACATAATCTGGTAGATCTTTTAATCAAAAACCTTTCGAAGGCTATGGTATTTGAGACATCGAGAAGGATGGAAAATAAGCCCATATATTAGTCACCAGAGTGGATCCCTACCGTCATGGCAACCCCATGGTTAAGTTTCAAAAGGAAACGATCTCTAATGTGACGTCTGGGAGCATCATTTTTAGGAGTCTATCTCTATCACATTCCTATGGTGTGGTACTCTATTGTGACGGTTAGGTTGAGCATAGCTCTTAATAGATCCAAGACTGTGAGTTCAGTGAGGTACAATTTTATTGCACGTATCCTTGAAGGATCTACCTTAGTGAGAGTAGTCATGAGGCCATGACTATGAGATCAGGGTGAATCTCTAATAACTCTCATGAAAATCAAGATAAGTGCATGGCCTAGATAGCGCTACTCCGCATTATGATCAGCTCATCTTCATATTGTATGTATTTTATACTAAATGCAAGTTCAAACCTAAAAGATACTTGCACTAAGCATGGTAAAAATCCAAAAATTTTATTTATTGAGTTTAATAATATTATACTTTTATTATTTTTTTATTTTATTTTTGTAGAGGATTGTTAATGCTCATGCATTGTCGAAAACAAAATAAACCCCCCATCACACAATGTGCACGATCTGCATGCAAATTTCTGTGCATTGCCTTTTTTCGTTATATAATTTCATGTATTTTATTATCATTTTTATTTTAATTTTCTAACTAATTTTGAATTTAAGTTTGTAATAGCCATAACGACTAGTTTGAGAGCATTTTTGAGATTTTTTCCTGGGATTTTGAGCTTATAAATAGGCCTCTACCCCAGCCCTTCAAGGAATCCAAAATCTCAAGCTCTCCTCTAATATTCCTCTATTGCAACTTTTAAAGTATTTTCTTTCTCTAATCTTTTTTCACTTCAAAATCTTTGAGCCAAAGATGAGCTGATCGACGTTTGTTCAAGATCGTACCACCGATGAGCATTGGAGTTTTGACTTTTGGGTTATACCTTGGAGGAGAGCATGTGGTCCAATCAATTTTTGCATGAGAAGGGGACCAAATCTTCTTTAGGACAGTGGTTCTATCCATCTCCCAAGACAGATTCCTAACCTTATACTATAGTGTTTCTAAATTATTTTATCATACTAAATTTATTCTGCTATACATCACAAAATTATTTTCAAACATTTCAAATATATATTAATATATATATATTCCTGCTTTAAATATTAATAGCTTAGCTATCGAAAGATTTCCTACTAGACAAACTCCAACAACATAATGTCCTCTTTTTATTATCAAGTTGGACGGCTTGTGCCAACCCACCTTCATTCGAGCACAACCCCAATCAATCTCTCTCACCAGCCAACTCTTTGGCTCGAATCTCGTCCGGCCTCTCTACACTCGAAGATCGAATTTTGTCAACAATGGACCTTGTGCTTGGATATGATTAAGTTTTCCAAGTTGTTACTTGGATTGTAATGGTTCCAGAGAGTTTAAAACTTTTTTTAGATAACTTTTAAGTATTTTGTAAAATTTTTAAAATAATTTTCTACTTTTTTCAATAATTTTAAAAAAATCGAAGACAAGTTGCTACAATTGAAACTTTTGAGCAAAAAGCTATTTTTCAAAAAACTTACTCGAAGAATCCCTCTGTGAAATCTCTGCAATGAAATTATTCTAAAGATAATTTAAAATATATTTATTTTCAAAATTATTTAAGTTTATGTTTTTATATTGTCATAATTATGCAACTAAGAATTTTAAATTTTAACCTTATAATATTCATTATTACTTAGGAATCACTAATATAATATAATGCTAGCATAAAACCCATGCAATACATGGAATACATCTTTGATATTATTAATATTTTATTATATTATTAAATATAGTTTATTTTAAAATATTATAAATAATAAAATTATAATTTTCTACTAAAATATAGTATTTTTATTAAAATACTATTAATACTATCAATATCAAAATATTGTTTATTTTTAGATATTTTCCATGCTAAGGAAAGTCATTTATTAGTGGCACAGTGGCACTCATGTAATTTGGCTAGCTTACATTAAATTATTTTTTTATAAAAAATTGTATAAAATTATTGCTTTTGAATGGACCCACCCTCTCCCTCCAATCCTCTTATTCATGTAATGGTTTCTTAAATGCCATAATTAATATCAAAAAGATCTCATAAATACCATAACTTTTGATTAATTACTCCATTAAAAAAATTAGGTTTAAAATAATAAAAATCATGTACATGTGATAGATGGAGATGGTCTTGGTACATATATATATTGCTGCAACTTCTTCCAGACCGGGCTTGGACGGTTGGGTTGGAGCGCTCTTCTCCCGATTCCTGCAACAAAGTCTCCAAGGGTTGGTGGTGTTCCGGCGGGGGACACTCCGATGCTTAAGTTAGCGGGAGCTTGAGGGTAACAGAATGGAGGAATCAAAGAGACAGCGTATGGAGAAGGAAGAGTGTCTGTGTTAGCTTAGCTTATCCTCTGTGTCCCTCGATTTACCTTATATAGGCATGGAATATTGCCAAATTCTATTAAGGGATAGGCAGAGAATGCCCGATTTGCCCCTAGGAGAATCAGGATAGTGGCCAGGTGGCACCAGGACATGGCCACGTCGTGGTGTCCGTTATAACAGAATTTTGGTACCAGTTGGAAGAGGCTTCTGGAGCCTTTGAGTGACTTCTGGAGTGAGTTGGTCAGACTTCGACATAAGTGGGTCATTCGGACCTCTACTTCAGTGGGTAGGTCGGACTCTCAAAGGAGGACGTCCGTCGGAGCTTCAGCAGGAGAAGGTTGGCCGAACTTCAATAGAAATGGGTCGTTCAGACCTGTAATTCAGTGGGTCGGTCGAACTCTTGAAGGAGGACGTCCATCGGAGCTTCAGCAAGAGAAGGTTGGCCTGACTTCAACAGAAGTGGGTCGTTCGGACCACTACTTCAGTGGATCGGTCGGACTCTCGAAGGAGGACGTTCGTCAGAGCTTCAAGAGGAGAAGGTTGGCCGGACTTCAACAAAAGTGGATCGTTCGGACCTCTACTTCAGTGGGTCAGTTGGACTCTCGAAGGAGGACGTCCGTCGGAGCTTCGAAGAAGGAGCGAATCCGACCTCCGAAGGGGAGTGTTCGGCAGTCCATAAGAGCGATCCGGTTGGACCTCAGCAAGAGTGGCGGTCCGGTTCGGTAGTGGGCCGGTTGGGTATAATAGTTGCCCCCTTGCTCTTGGCCTTCGAGTGGTCATGTAGCTTCGAAGGGTGAGAGCATCACCTGGCAATTAATGCGCCAATCTGTGGGATGATTGCAAATCTGATTCAGCATACCACGACCGGTCGCCTTCCACTCCGAAACCATGCTCACAGGACAGGTGTCAGCACCGCATTGGAAGTGGTGGCAGGGGTAGTTAATGTAGGTAAGGTGCAATGATAGGCTGCCAATCTGAAACGAACGTACGTTGGGCTCTTAACACGACGTGGGCGACGTGGCAACATCTGAGCGGTTGGCACAGTACTCGGAGTTGCTCATCTGCCGCTGGTTGGGCGGCCACGTGGATCACAGTTGGGCATGTTCTGGCATGTCCCATCAGCTTCCCCATCAGATCGAGAAGTCACATCGTTTGATGGTGGATCGCGACACTCGAGGGGCGCTGGGAAGCGGCCCCTCAGCGCCTATAAAAGGAGGGGTGAAAGCCTGGAGGGAGTCTTCAGCTATACTTGCATTTGGAGAGAGATAGCCTTCTTCCGCCGCTCTCACCTCCTTTAGGAATTCGACCACCATGTTAGCTTCATATCCGTCCCTTCTTTCTTCTGTAATTTCCATTAGAATGGCTTCCGGTAGCCAAAGCTCCACCCATGGGAATAGGGAACCAGGTCCACATAACATTCCCTCGGGGATGACTAGAGAAAGGGTAGAAAACCTTAGGGTCATATATAACATCCCTGCAACACTACATTTGACTATTACCAGCCGGGAAGGAAGGGTAAATGGCCTTCTGAACTTAGGAGCCCTTCCCATATACGAAGACCACCTTAAAGCCGGCCTTCGATTCCCTCTTCATAATCTTTTTGTACAAATTTTCAATAGCTATAGAGTGTCTCCAACGCAGCTGACCCCGAACAGCATTCGGGTGATCTGCGATTTTATGGTCCTCTATCAGAGGGCCAGAGCCGAGCCCAGAATGTTTCTTTTCTCTAATTTCTTTCTTCTAAAGAAGGACTTCCGAAGCTAGGAGTGGTGGATGTTTAGTCCCCGCCCTGGTCGGAGAATATTAGGGGGGCTTCCGTCGGCTATCCATGGATGGAAGTCCCGGTACTTTTTTATAGATAGTTTGGAGCCCTGGGATTTTGAGCCAGCGTGGAGAGAGCCCAGGCCGAAAGCAGTAGATGGGAGGAAAGTGTTGATGGCCGACGAGGCCAACTTCAATAAATTGGATGAAGATGACCCCACTTTTGTACATGACTTGCTCCAAGAGGAGAACCTTCACTTGGCTGGGATCAGCCATTAGCAAGTCTTAGGTGGGGTAGCAACCGCTTGTCGTAGGTCTTCTATTCTTCACCATCGGCTTTATTTATTTGTTACTGACTCTGATATGGTTTGACGGCAGGTGAGAAAATGAAGCCAGACCGAGCAACTATTTCAGTATGGGCAGTGCAGAGGAGGGGCATCCGGATTACCGAGCCGGCGCCCAAGAAATTGAAGAGGCCGTGGATGGAAGAGCCGGTGTCTTAGAGGCCAACAAAACAACGAGCAAAAGCGCAGACCACCGCCATTGTTTCTGTAGAGTCTGATGATGACATGCCACTATCGGAGCGCCTAGCGGCGAAGGTGGCGAAGTGCTCATCTTCGGTCGGGCAATCGGCCACCCGGACAGGAGAAGGCCAATTATTCCTGACCGATCTAGAGACAGTTCCAGTCTCATCCCACACTGAGCCGGTCGAAGAGGTTTCCCCCAAGGTAGGTGGGGAAAACATGGTCGAAGAACTAGCAGCCGACAGAGGGGTGGCCGGCGAAGCCGATGACGAGGAGCGTCAGAAATGGTGCGACATTCACGATGTCGAGCGGGTCAAAGGCCTGCTCAAAAGGACAACCATGGACGTCGATCAGGGTTCAGTAAACGAGTCCGCTAGGAGTTCCCTTCACCATATGTTGGGGGTAAGTCATCCGTATCTGAACCCTTAGCCTTTGCTTTATTGTTTGCAAATCACTAATATTATCTTGTTGTCGGCAGCTCCTTCAGGATATCTTACTGATGGACGATGGCCTAGGTGAGCTGCTGAGCCTGAAGAAGCACTCGACCAATAGGGCCGAGATAGCCGAGTTGGCTAGAGACACTGCGGAAGTGGCGCTGACAGCTGCCAGAGCAGAGTTGTCCATTCTACGGGCCACTGAGGAGGAGTTATCTGTTCTGCGGGCTGAGACAGAGGCTCAAAAGAAGCAGATAAAAGACTTGCTGGCCTGACATGCCGACAGGGAGGCCAAGCTGAAGAGAAAGAAGTTGAGAGCGAAATCCCTAGCCCATCGGTTGTCCGAGGAGGGACACCTGGTCGAGTCTGAAAAGTGATCAAGGGGCCACCAGGCTAAGGCAGAGAGGTATAAGGGTTTGTTGAAGACAACCTAGGAGCTGATGGCGATGGCGGCTGAAGCAGCCGTAAAGGAGTATAAGGCCTCCGAAGATTTTAAAGAGGAAATGAACGAGGCCGGCTCGTACAGCTTCGACTACGGGTATGAGGAGTGCCTGACGAAGGTCTGTAACACTTTACCAGAACTCAACTTAGCCTTTCTGCAGCTGCAAAAACGGACAAAAGAGGAAGGCACTGAAGAAGAGTCGAGTTCTTCCAACGAAGGGGCAGAGCCCCAGGCCGAAGCTAGCGCATAGAAGGCCGGAGCCGACACCCAGGCCGAAGCCGAGGTTGGGGCAGCAGACATCCCAGTCGGAGTTTCGGGGGAGGCCGAGGGGGCCGAAGTTGAGCTTGTATCTGTATCCCCAGGGGATCAAACCTAGGAAGTTTGTAAAGGTCTGACATTTTCTTTCGTAAAGAACTCCTCTTATAATATAAAAGAACTTTTTTTCATATCTCTTGTCTATGTCTATGTTGCCAGGTCGGCCAGATTGATCGAAGTTCTTCTTTCTAAAATGTTTCTAAGTGTTGATGGTCAACCTCGTAGGATAGCAAAACACTCCGAAGTAGCCATCGGACAGTAGCTCAGTCCGAACCTAGACATTTAGAAATTTTTTCAAGTGTCGGTCCGTCAGCTCGTCCGAATTTGAAATCTTTGAAGTGGCCGCCGGATAGTAGCTCAGTCCGAACCTAGACACTTAGAAATTTTTCTAAGTATTGGTCCATCGGCTCGTCCGAACCCGAAATCTTTGAAGTGGCTGCCGGATAGTAGCTCAGTCTAAACCTAGACACTTAAGGATTTTTCTAAGTATTAGTCCGTCGGCTCATCCGAACTTGATGCTGTTGTCGACCGGAGTCAGACTTTCGGAAGTGGGCTGCCCCAGAGCCTCTGCCGACCGGAGTCGGACTTTCGAAAGTGGGCTGCCTTAGAGCCTCTGCCGACCGGAGTCGGACTTTCGGAAGTGGGCTGCCCTAGAGCCTTTGCCTATCGGAGTCGGACTTTCGGAAGTGGGCTACCCTAGAGCCTTTGCCGACTAGAGTCGAACTTTCAAAAGTGGGCTGCTTTAGAGCCTTTGCTGACCGGAGTCGGACTTTCGAAAGTGGGTTGCCTTAAAGATTCTGTCGACTAGAGTCGGACTTTTGGAAGTGGGCTATCCTAGAGCCTCTGTCGACCGAAGTCGGACTTTCGAAAATGGGCTGCCCTAGAGCCTCTACCGATCGGAGTCGGACTTTCAGAAGTGGTTCATGAGAGAAGTTATGGTATTTATTGGTAATACTTGCGAAGATTGTCTACATTCCACGGACGCGCTACTTGTCGTCTATCCAAATGCTCGAGTCGGTAAGTTCCGGCTTGAATTACTTCAACGACTCGATAAGGGCCTTCCTAGTTGGGGGAGAGTTTTCCTTGCTCAGTCGGTCTTGATATCTCTGTCCTTCGCAACACCAGATCTCTGACCCGGAAAGTTCGAGCCTTGACTCGTGAGTTGTAATATCTGGCCATCTTCTGACGGTAGGTCGCTATCTTCAGGCTTGTCTAAAGCCTAGTTTCTTCAAGTAGATCTAGGTCAGCCCTCCGTTGCTCTGAGTTGATAGGTTCGGCGCAGTGATCAATCCATAGGGATTGCAAGGAAACTTCCACAAGGATGACCGCTTCACTTCTGTAGGTCAGGTTGAATGGAGTTTCCTCGGTCACCGTTCGGGTTGTTGTCCGATAAGCCCAGAGCACTGAGTGGAGCTCTTCTGTCCAAAGTCCTTTGGCATCATTCAGTCGGGTCTTTAGTCTGTGTAGGATTGTCCGGTTGGTAACTTCGGTTTCTCCATTGGACTGAGGGTGGCCGACTGATGTAAGCCGGTGGGAGATGTAGTATTGCTGGAAGAAGTCCCGGAACTTGGAATCGTCGAACTGCCTTCCATTATCGGTGATGATCGTCTATGGAATACCGAATCAGAAGATGATGCTGTTCTAGACGAAATTCTCCACTTTAGCTTCTGTAATTTATGCCAAAGGCTTGGCCTCCATCCATTTGGTGAAGTAATCAATAGCTACTATCAGGAGTTTTTGCTGGCCGGATGCCAGGGGAAAGGGTCCCAAGATGTCCATTCCCCATTGTGCGAATGGCTAAGGCGTAGTGAATGGAGTCAGCTAACTGGCAAGTCTCCTTTATATATGGGAGTACCTTTGACACGCATCGCACCTTCTGACGAAGTCCAACGCGTCCTTCTGGATTGTAGGCCGATAGTATCCTTATCAAATAATTTTATAAGCCAAGGATCTTCTCCCAAGGTGGTCGCCGCAGATGCCTTCATGAACTTCTCTGAGCGCGTAGTCTACATCAGTCGGCCCCAAGCACTTCAGCAACGGCTGTGAGAATGACCACTTGTAGAGGATGCCGTCGAGGACAACGTACTTAGAAGCCGTCCAGCGTACATGCTTGGCTTTGGTCGGATCTTCTGATAGAGTTCCTTTAACAAGGAAGGCAAGAATTGGATCCATCCAAGAGGCTTCTTGTTCAACTTGGTGGACTTTGGTTGGCTCTTTAGCAATGTTTGGACGCTGCAGATACTCCACAAAGGTTCAGTCGGAGGTTTTTGTGATGGCCGTAGCCAATCGTGATAAAGCATTTGCCCAGGAATTATGCAATCAAGGTATATGGATAATTTCAAAGAATTTAAGCCGAGATACGAAGTTTTACACCTTGCTTAAGTACTTGGCCAGGGTCAGATCTCTCATCTCGAATTCGCCCTTTACTTGATTTACCACTAGCTGAGAGTTGGAGAAAGTCCTGATTCGACTGATGCCCAACTCGTTAGCTATTATTCTCAGTCCCGCTAGGAGGGCTTCATATTATGCTTGGTTGTTGGACACCTGAAATGAAAAATGCAAAGCATACTCCAAGCTTTCTCTATCGGGGTCGGCTAGGATCAGGCTGGCTCCGTAGCTAGCAAGGTTGGACGCTCCATCTACGTGAAGGGTCCAAGTAGGCTCTACTTCATCACTGGCGTTAGCTTCAGGTGCTTCGACCATTTGAGAGGATGCTTCCTGCTTCCAGGTACACTCTGTAATGAAGTCAGCAATTACCTAAGCCTTCATAGCCGATCGGGATTGAAAAGAGACATCGTACTCGCCAAGCTTGATGGCCCACTTGGCAAGCCGACCGGAGGTGTCTGGGCTCTGAAGGATCGCCTTGAGGGGTTGGTCAGATAGTACGACGATCGAGTGCACCTGGAAGTAGGGTCGGAGTCACTTGGCCGCTATGTCCAAATAATAAACAAGCTTCTGCATTTTGGAATACCTTGTTTCAGCGTCATGGAGGACTTTACTGATGTAATAGATAGGTTTCTGCTGACCATCTTCTCCCACTCGCACGAGGATGGAGCTAACAGTCTCGTCTGACGCCGACATTAGGTATAATACCTCCCCCTCCATCGGCTTGGCCAATAACGGAGGGTTCTTCAGGAAATCTTTCAAAGCTTCAAAAGCCGACCGACATTCATCGGTCCAGTGGAAGCGGTCCGACCAGTGCAAGGTCTTGAAAAATGGTAGGGACTTCTCAGCCGACCGGGAGATGAAACGGTTGAGAGATGCTATACGACCTATAAGCTCTTGCACTTGCTTCTTATTGGTCGGATGTCCCATCTCAATAACAGCTCTGATCTTGTCAGGGTTGACTTCAATTCCTCTTTGTATGACCAAGAAGCCGAGAAACTTCCCGGAAGTCACCCCAAAAGTGCACTTGGCAGGATTCAGTTTCATCCGATGATGTCTCAGTGCTTCAAAGGACTCCTACAAGTCTTTGATGTGGTCGGCCTTGTGGAGGCTTTTGACTATCATATCATCTACATACGCCTCCATGTTTCTCCCGAGCTGCCCTTCAAAGATCCGGTTGATCAGCCTTTGGAAGGTGGCACCAGCGTTCTTCAGGCCGAAGGGCATCATCTTGTAACAGTACAATCCTTTGTCAGTGACAAAGGCCATCTTCTCCTCATCCTCCGGGTGCATCATGATCTGGTTGTAGCTAGAGAAGGCATCCATGAAGCTCAAAAGCTGATGGCCGGTCGTGGCATCCACCAGCTGATAAATCTTCAGCAGGGGAAAGCTATCCTTCGGACAAGCCTTGTTGAGGTTGGTGTAGTCTACACAGATCCTCCACTTTCCATTAGCCTTTTTCACCATTACAACGTTTGCTAGCCAATCAAGGTAATGGGCCTCTCTGATGAAGCCCGCATCAGAGAGCTTCTTGACCTCTTCATTAATAGCTCTTTGTCTTTCGGGAGCAAAGCTCCTCTTCTTCTGCCGGACGGGCCTGTAGGTCGGATCCATCTTAAGCTGGTGAGTGATGATGTCCGACGAGATGCCTGGCATGTCTAATGCCGACCAGGCAAATACATCAGCATTACTCCTTAGGAAGTCAATCAGCTCCAACTTGGTTTCTTCACTGAGAGTGCTTCCAATTTGGAAGACTCTGGTGGGGTCATCCTCCCAAAGGGGAATAGGATTCTTTCAACTGGTTGGCCATGGCCGTCGGCTCTGGCCCTTGGGTCCAATTGTCCCAAAGTAGAATGACCTTCTGACTGCCTGTCCTGAATAGTTAAGCACTGCTTGGCCATCCGACGATCTCCCCTTATAATTCCGACCCCATTCCAGGTCGGAAACTTGGCCAGTAGATGGTAAGTTGAGACGATGGCTCGGAACTTGTTGAGGGCGAGCCGGCCCAAAATGGCATTGTAAGTCGAGATCGTCCGGACGATCACAAAGTTGATGGGAAGAGTTTTTTGATAAGGCTCTATCCTAATGGTCACAGGTAGAGTTATCTCTCCTTCGACTCCGACGGAGTTTTCCCCAAAACCAGTCAGCGACATAGGGGATTCTTGCAGTCTTGACGGGACAGATTCATCCTTACAAAAGCATCATACAATAATACCTCCATGGAGCTTCCATTATCAATAAGAATTTGCCTTACATCATAGTTGGTGATTACTGCCGACATAACTACAGGGTCATCCTCGAAGACATGGGTTTCCAAAAGGTCTTCATCAAAGAAGCTGATTACATTGGAGCCTCTAGGCCTTTTCACAATGTCCTGACCCTCTTCATAACTCCAGTCGGACCAACGGTGCAACATGCCGACATTCCCATCGGTCGGATGCTGGTTGGGAAGCTCTGTCTCCTCTGGGGGATCTTTAGCAGCTGAGGCTTTAGCCCGATCCTTGCAGGGTTGAATGTATTTATGCAGGTACCCCCTCTGAATGAGGTCTTCAATAGCGTCCTTCAGCTGGATGCACTCCTCAGTGTTGTGTCCATGGTCCCGGTGGAACCGGCAGTATGTATCTCTATTTCTGGATGTAGGGGGCCCCTCATTGGACGAGGCCTTTGCAGGAATGTCTCGTTCTCAATTTCCAGGAGGATCTTCTCCCTCGGAAGGGAGAGGGGCGCGTAAGTTTCGAACCTCCTAGGAAAGTCCTTCGGCTTCGGGGTTCGGCGTCGGGTCGAGTTGTTGCCATCGCTGGGAGGTCGGACTTCGGGAGCCTTGTCGCTCCGCTTCTTAGGGACCGACCTCCCTTCAGCCTGGCGTCGGCTTGCTGCCTGCTCCTCTGCCAAGGCATACTTCTGGGTCCTGGCCAGCAACTCGGAGTAGCTTGCCAGAAATTTCTTGTCCAGGGAGAAGGTGAGTCTAGATGAGCGCTGTTAGACATTAGAATAATAAAAATTAGTCCAACTTTATTTGATTAAAATTGATACTTTTTGTGATACTTTGCAGGAATTGACTCCATAAACGTGTATATCTTGATTTTAGGAGTCCAACGACGTAAATGGAATGTAATTCGGACTTCAAACGGGCCCGAAATGGATTTTAGAAGATTTTAGCACGGATTTCAGAGCTATACGATTTTTGGAGCATTGCCTTAAAATTTTTAATGGCTCACGGTGGACCGGCTCAATGGTCCACCGCACGACCGTTTGGTCCATGGCAGCCATTGCTGCCGGTCCACGGGCAGAGCCGTGGACCACCGTGCTTCGATCGCGCCGAAACTCGCCGGAGAGCTTCCCACGGCCACGCCGCCGCCCAGCCGTCCGCCTCCGCCGTGCACGCCGCCCGCCGCCTGCTGCTGCACGCCGCCCACGGCCACGCCGCCGCCCAGCCGTCTGCCTCCGTCGTGCACGCCGCCCAGCCGTCTCCGCCGCCCAGCACGCGAGCCATTCCGCCCATGGCCACGCCGCCGCCCAGCACGCGAGCCATTCCGCCCACGACCGCATGCCCGTCTGCGAGCCACAGCCGTCCGCTCTGTGTCCGCCCTCCGCCGCCGTACGAAGCCACCGGCAGCGCCGTATGAAGCCACGGCCACGCCACCGTCCGCAGCGTCTTCGCTCTCCGCCCGCTGCTGTGTCCGTCTCCGCCCCAGCCGCGCCCCTCTGCCTGCAGCGCCCGTCTGCCCATGCGAAGCCGCCTCTGCCGCGAGCCGTGTTCCCCAGCCGCGTGTCCGCCTCCGCCAGTGAGCAGTGTTTGCCCCTCTGCTGTCCGCCGAAGCCGCCTCCACCGTCTGCGAGCCGCGAGCAACCAGCCACCGTTCGCCGCAGCGCCGTCTGCCCAGCTGCTTGTCACCGTCGTTCAGACCGGGATGTCCGAAAACAAGAAAGTATCGAAACGAGAAGAGATGTCGGACGACGCTGGATGGACGCGGGATTGTGCGATAGAATTTTTAAGTTTGATTTTTGAGATGGGGATGATCATAAAAAAATATCAGAAAAGGAGATAGCACAGAGTTTGAAAATCAGATTAAGATGAGGAAATCACCGCACTTTCCACACGGACCCGACACGGTATTTTTCATCTATAAATACCTCGGTGATTCTCTGAAGAAAACAGAAGGAATTTTTGGGGAGGTTCCACTTGCTGTCCGTAGTTCCACCTGTTGCTGTCACAGAGAGTCAGAGTCGGATAAAAAGGGAGAAAGGGACCCTTGTTCCCTTGCTTTTCTTTTATTTTCTCTGTACCCCAATCTTTTATGGAATAAATATTTATTTGCTTTATATTAATCCATGTTTGTTTATTTTTATTTTAGTTATGCTGAAGTCATGTTGGATTAGCATTTAAGGTAAGTCGTAGTGAATTAATTTTGACTGACCTATACCTAAGAGACGGGCCGTGATCCACGGGTACGGGCCGTACTCTTGAGATAGGTCATATCTGAATTATTTTCATAAATTTATTATTTGCATCTTCTTTTTTTTTTTGCATTAGTTTTAGTTTATTTAAAATCAAAAGAAAATCCTTTTTCAAGATAACCCCAAAGTCTCTGTGGGATCGACCCTTACTCCCGCTATTCTACCATTTAGAGTAGTGGAATTTAGGTTCTAAATCGGTGCATTACGACACGCATCAAGCGCGGCCCTCTTTTGAAGGCTGACATAGCTACGTCTTCATTCAGATCCGGGATCTCCATGACCGCTGAATTAAAACGGGCCATGTAGTCCCGGAGGGTCTCTCCCTCCTTTTGCAGCACGAGAAAGAGGCAGTTGGTATTCCTCGGGATCCGACTACAGGTCCTGAAATGGAAAAGAAAAAGGTTTTCAAGTTGAGGGAATGAGTGGATTGTACCTGGTTGGATGGCTGAGAACCACATTCAAGCGGCCTTCTTGAGAGTTGCAGGGAAGGCAATGCAGTGGAGGGCATCGGAGATGCCCTGTACCATCATGTGAGTCTTGTAGGTACCCAAATGGTACAGCGGGTCGGTAGTACCGTCGTAGGGGTCCACCTGCCAGATTTTGAAGTGATGGGAGATCGGCTCCCCCATAATCTCAGCAAAAAAAGGCGGGCGGGAATCATACGCCTGCACCCCCTCGGCTTTTTGCCGATCAGCAAGGTCGACAATGCGCTCCTCTATGCGCAGGATCTTGCTAGTGTAGTCCCTCGGGATTTCAGCGGGATGCCGAACGCCATCAGGGACGGAGTCAGCGAAAGAAGGTGAGGCAGATCTCACCCTCTTCCCGCCAGCATGGGCCCTCAAAGACGTTCGAGGCTCCGAAACAACATGAGAATGGGGCTGATGGAATTCTTGCCGCCGGCTTCCCTCGGCGGCAAGTTGGTGGTTGGTGTAAGATGCAGCAGGGGGCTGCTGCCGATTATTGGCTATCTCCTGGAGGTGCTGAACCGTAGTGGTAAGTGTATCAATGCGATGCAGAAGCGTCTGGAATTGTTGCAGTCCTAGAGTGACAGTGGGCTCAGCGGCAGTGGCATCATTCTTCCTGGGAGGTCTTTCGGACCTGGACATGGAATGACCTCTTCTAGCAGAGGTGTTCTGGACCCTTTCCTTTGCCATTGCTTGAATTAGTGGATGGATTCCCCCTTTTAGAGAAGGTTCGGGCAGCCCTTCCTCTAGCGCCAATCTATTGCTGCAACTTCTCCCGAACCGAGCTCGGACGGCTGGGTTAGAGCGCTCTTCTCCCGGTTCCTGCAACAAAGTCCCCAAGGGCCGGTGGTGTTCCGGCGGGGGACACTTCGATGCTTAAGTTAGCGGGAGCTTAAGGACAACAAAATGGAGGAATCAAATAGACAACATATGGAGAAGGAAGAGTGTCTGTGTTAGCTTAGCTTACCCTCTGTGTCCCTCGATTTACCTTATATAGGCATGGAATACTGCCAAATTCTGTTAAGGGATAGGCAGAGAATGCCCAATTTGCCCCTAGGAGAATCAGGATAGTGGCCAGGTGGCACCAGGACATGGCCACGTCATGGTGTCCGTTATAACAGAATTCTGGTACCAGCTGGAAGAGGCTTCAAGAACCTTTGAGTGACTTCTGGAGCGAGTTGGTCGAACTTCGACAGAAATGGATCGTTCGGACCTCTACTTCAATGAGTTGGTCGGACTCTCGAAGGAGGACGTCCGTCAGAGCTTCAACAGAAGAAGGTTGGCCGGACTTCAACAGAAGTGGGTCGTTCGGACCTCTACTTCAATGGATCGGTCGAACTCTCGAAGGAGGACGTCCGTCGGAGCTTCAGTAGGAGAAGGTTGGCCGGACTTTAATAGAAGTGGGTCGTTCGGATCTCTACTTCAGTGGATCGGTCGGACTCTCGAATGGGAATGTATGTCGGAGCTTCAGCAAGAGAAGGTTGGACGGACTTCAATCGAAATAGGTCGTTCGGACCTCTACTTCAATGGATCGGTCAGACTCTCGAAGGAGGACGTCCGTCAGAGCTTCAAAGGAGGAGCAAATTCGACCTCCGAAGGGGAGCGTTCGACAATCTATAAGAGCGGTATGGTTGGACCTCAGCAAGAGTGACGGTTCGGTTCGGCAGTGGGCCGGTTGGATATAACAATATATATATATATATAAAAGAAAAAAAGCTTTTTATTAGTGACAATCTTGTAATTTTATTAACTTGCATTAAATTATATTTTTATTAAATTATTTTTTAAGGGTAGATGCAATGATGCACTTCTCTTCTTGCAATCCTTTATTCCCATAACAGTCTCTTAAATATCATGATTTTTGATAATTATTCAATCAAAATATTTTTAGATTTAAAAAAATAAAAATTATGTACACGTGGTGATAGAGATTCTGCATTGATCGAGTCTCCATTTTAATATATAAAGGGAGAATGACCAGGCTCCGTTCGACCAGATTTCAAGCCCAATCTAGTCAAGTTCCTGACCATTAGATTAGCACAAATCCCAATGCCACACTTTTAAGCTAATGGAGGGCATCCCGAGGGCCATTTGGCTGAGTTGGCTTTGTTTAAAAAAAGAAACCTCCTTCATTTATGAGGGATGAGACACGAGTGGAAGAAAAACTCTAGCATGCAAGGCATTTAGTGAAATGATACGGAATCGGGATGTTGAATTTGGAAAACAATAAAAATATGTGTTAATAGGGATGGAACATATGAACTCTCTCAAATGCAGTTCCTCCCATTCTCTTACTAGCAAAATACAGGACATTCCCTCTCCCCTCTGTCTCTCGCATTTGAAACTCCTGTCCCTCTCCAGCCGATGCAAACACTTCTCATTTTCTCTCTCCATCTCTCTCTCATCGGCACCAACTCCTCTCATTCTTTTCCCTCTCTTGCCGATGCAAACATCTCTCATTCTCTTTCCCTTTCTTTCGCCAGCACAAACTATCCAAGCTCTTTCTATCTCTCTAAACCTCTCTCTCCCTCTCTCTCTCATCAGAACCGTGGCTCATCCTCTCATTCTCTCTCCCTCTCCCCTGCTTATCTCTCTCATCTGAGTCGTTGGAATCCTTTGTTCGTTGCTTCTTTAGTGCCAAGGTACATCTTAACTATTATTATTTAGTAGAGACTAATTAAGTATTTCATTGAGTATATAAAATATATATGTATGTATATGTATGTATATATATGTATGTATATGTATGTATATATATGTATATATGTATATGTATGTATATGTATGTATATGTATGTATATATATGTATGTATATATGTATATGTATGTATATGTATGTATATATATGTATGTATATGTATATATATGATATTTCAAAAAATAAATGTGAAATAATAAATAAAATTTTATAACATAATTTTTTTTAGCTCTAGATTATTACATAATATTTTAGTGACAGTTACTTGTTCATAATTAATGTTTTACATTGGCTAGTAGTTGTATATTTTAGTAGCTAATTTTTTAATTGTAGACTGTATTTGATATTGAAACCTATATTGATATAGAAGAATGGCATTCTATATCATATTATTTTATATTATTAGCCTTGAATAGTATTAATGCAATGCACACAATGTAAATCATTTAGCATAATATATACCTTCAAATAAATCTTAGATTAACTCTATTTTCTTTATGCTAACTAAATTCAATTTTATAGTCGATAAATATTCAAAGTATCTGCAATGATAACATAATAGTATTCTTTAGCACACCGGATAGTGTTGCAGGCAAAGGAAGCGATGTGGTTGATTGTAAATCACTTGGAGACATCTCCAACTCAGCCAACACTGATCAAGTTGAGAGGGCTTCTAGGAAAGTAGATTGTATTGACTAACATTCGAACTGAGAGGATGCTAATATTTATGCATTGTATGAAGGCATAGTCTTTTATACTCAAGAAGATACAATGGCAACCTACAACCAATATACCTATCACAAAGGATTTGGATTCAAAAGTGTTCATGTTATTGATCTTTGAAGTCTAAAAAAATCACTAGGCAAGAATTCACATGTTATAATGAAGGGATCCCAAGATCAATACTCCAGCTGATGAAAAAAGTCGTACGGCATCTACAACACTACACTTGGATGCGTAAAGCATCTGCATGAGATGCAAAGCAAAAATGTACATTAACACGAATGAAGTTGGTAGGTGCAAAATCATAATATTTCATGATATTCATAATTTTGAGCTCATGCACCGGTTAATGATGTTTAATGTCTAAAGCATATGCCCTCTACATCCATGATAAGTAGGTGCCAGTGTGCTGATGAACATATGGACATGAATATTTGTTTCACTTCAACCAACGAATGAGGTAAAAAGTGTCATATAGCTTTATCAGAAACCTTCCACGTGCCCTGCAGCATGCTCTAAAAGGGAAGAAAAATGAAATATATGTTAAAGGCCACGGTACTAGACCAAAGTATGACATTACATGAAGAATGCAAACTAATTACCGTAAAGAAGTGTCGCAACATAAAGTATGACTCCAAATGTATTAATGGATCAATCAATGCATGCTATTACAAGAGAGACTAAAAAACATCTATGACCTGAGTAGTGCATTGCTAAATATAGAAATTAACTTGCATATATCTTTGTTTAATTAAAAGTAGTGCATAATCTTTACATCATTATTGATCAAATTGCCGGATAGGATGTCATCAACATATTTCTTAAGACAAGTGCTTATCGACTTGAAAGTTCACCGAGATAGCTCCCTTTTGCTTATACTCTCTCCTCCAAGAAAGCTTAGTTCTTCGGTGATAATAGAAACAATGATCGGAAAAATGCTTATCAAGTCTTCTTATTACAAACCAATTTAAAACAAGTTCTGTAGCTAGCTCTGAATTGTATCAAGTTAAATTCAAGTTTTTACTAAATGTAAGATCCTCATGCATTCATTGAGTGGCGGTGATGTTGGTGTCACGATTTGCTATGCTTTGTCTCAACTAAAAGGAAAACAGCATATCTAATAAAACTAACACTTGAGCACTGAGAAATGGGATTACTTTGGAGAACATGTCAGACACACTTTCTATTGGAAAAGGTTATAAAAATATCATTATTAGCATAACGAGTTGTAATGCACATTGGAAATCTTTTTGTGTTAAATTAAAGTACAGATATTGCTTTATGATTTAGCATATAGTTGTGTAATATAAAGCTATATAACAAAGTGGAAGAGTGATTTTGTCGATCCAGTCTTGAGATAAATATTGTAAAAATGGAAATCACATGTTTTTTCTATTCAATTATTTAACCTTTCAACTTCTTGGGAGGAAAACTGCATCTTTATGTCTAGTTGTATCATATTGCACAGTACTCTACACCTTGTCCAATAAAAATAAATTCAAAAAGATACCCTATATCTACTATATTGAGAAGCTAATGCACATCGCCAATAGGAATAGATAATCAATCACTTTCATTTAGCTACTTTAAAAATCTGAATTATTAAAATTATCAAATGGACATGGATATGCTATTGAACTAAAAGCTTAACTTCCACTATTCCTATCATGAAGTCATAAAATTGTATAATATAGTTCTTGTCAATTATACTGATATAAGCATTGAATGTTGGTACGTAGAGAACAAAGAGAAGTTTACACAGAACAAATGTTCAGTTATTCTAACATGTAATATGCATATACGGGCTGCAACAAGCAATAAACACCAGATAAATGGCAGTGAATATGAAAGTAAAGGAAAAAACTCCAGACATAGCTAATTTTCATTGAGTAAAATAAAGTTTTACCTCTAAACAGAACAGGAACGTCTTCCGAGTCGCCTTTGGAGACCAATAGCTCCCTTGGGGTAGCGGTGATGGGATTTGGGGAAGTTCCAAGAAGAAGGGACGGCGACGATTGGGTAGGGTTTGGAGAAGTCCTGATAAGAAGGGCTGGCGTCGGGGGAATGGGGTTTGGAGAAGTTCCAAGAAGGCCGGCAGTGGTGAGATGGTGGCGGTGGGGTTTGGGGAAGGGTCGGCGGCGGTTGGGTTAAGAGAGAAGAAGAGAGCTCCCACCATCGTGTAGGGGGTTTGGGATGGGAGGAGAATGGCCGACGGGTTGGGGGTTTGGGAGGAGAGGATGACCGACGGGTGGAGGGTTTGGGAGGAGAGGATGGTTAATGGGTGGGGCGTGAAGCTTCTCCTCTAAACGACGGTGACGGTGGCGGTGGGGTGGAGCTCCTCTAAACTGAAAGATAAAAGAGAGGAGATGGGATTTTGGAGGGAGGGGGGCGACGGCTGGTTATGGGTAAGGAGGACGAGAAAAAAAAAAAAAAAAAAAAAGTGGGGGCTCCGTTTTTTTTTTTTTTTTATTCGAAGATGAGTAAGCGAAACTGATCGCTACTTGCATCAATCGAGTGAACGAGATTTATTATATATATTTCTAAGAATGCGTCTATCCAGATTATCGATAATTTTAAAGTGGACTCATCAGGTAATTACGTTTGTTATTTAGATTAAATGATAATCTATCTTGAATCGGCAATTCAGATCGTCTCAGGAAAGGGTGGCTATCCAAATTACCAGAGATATGGTAATCCATTTTATTTTTTTTGATAAAATTGTCCTGTCCTTTTCGTTTCGATGAGAATGAAATTCTCCCTTTCATCTATGTTCATTCTCCCTTTCATCTATGTTCTCTGGGTGAGAATGAAATATTTTCCTTCTCCCTTTCATCTATATTCTCTGGGTGCTGATTAGGATCTCTTCTTAAATCTATATTTTATTTATAAAAATATAAATTTTATATTTTAACTATTTATTAAAAATATAATTTTTAAATATTTTATATTATTAAATATAAAATATTTAATATTTTTATATTAAAATTGAAAATTTAAAAATTATTTTTATACTAAATAAATGTAAAAAAATTATATATAATCTTTTAAATATACTAAGTAATATATTAAATTTATATATATTATATTATTAAATTTAAAATAATATATTTATATTCTACATAAATACATAATTTAAATGTATATTATATTATATATAAATATATTATTTCAAATAAATGTACTATGTTATATAAATATATTATATTATTTTAAATATGATATAATCTAATATATTTTTTATAATATATTATATTAAAGTAATATTATATTACATTACTCTATTATATTATAATATATTTTTAATAAATTTGATTTAGGGATATTTTGAAAATTTGAGCTTAGATTACTGGTAATCTATTTGTCATATCAAACACAGTAATCAATTTTACTGATAGATTACATGTGTATACCAAATACAGTAATCAACATTACTGGCAATCTATACAATGGTAATCTATCTTGTAGATAATCCAGATTACCATTCAGGATTTCCTGGCGATCTACCAAACGCAACCTAACTTCTTTTTCACTACCACCAACCAACAGAAATTCCAAGATTATTTTATTAATTTTTTAAATTTTATTTTTAAATTATTTTTCTTTTTTTTTTTATTATTATTATTTTTTAACAAAGAGCGAGCTCAGCCAAACAATTCTGGAAGTTCCTCGTTATCTTAAAAATAGTGCATCACGATCCGCATCGATCCAATAGGCAGGAAGTTAACCAGATTTTGGGCTCGGATGCGGGAGCCCAGTATATATATATATATATATGTTAGATGTTATAATAATATTATATTTTGTTATAATCACATACCTTTACAATAATATTAGAATAATATAATATATTATATAATAATATAAAATAAAACATACAATACTATATCATTTTATTATATTATATTATTATTACTATAGTAAAATAATGTTGTATTTTAAAATAAATATAACTAATTACTGTATTATTCAGATTATGATATCAAAATAAGTAATTATAAATCAAAAATATTTTATAATAATAATTTTTAATAGTATAAATAGTTAGATAATTAAAAATACTATGCTATATTTTTTTATTATGGATGTTTGGTATTAAAATATTTTTTTTTTAATTTAGTTATCAAACCAATGTTAAAGCTTGGTAGCATTCCAGAATTGTAGTTCTCAAATTGCAAAGAAATTTCCATTAAAAGTTATGTTAGTGATATCCCTACTTTCTAAAACTCCACAAACAAAAAATTCCTACTTTCTACGATAATACCAAACGAGACAATACCTAATGCCACGACGACCAATCTGAATACCTAATATCCACAACCATTCGGATAGATATGCCACAGAAATGTTCAACACCATGCCACCGCAAGCATTCATGGTACCAACATTTCTGATCCCCACCTAACCAACAGCTGTACAAAGTGAAAATGCTGAAGCTACCTTTGGCGTAGGCCATCTCGCAGGGAGGATGGTGCATCATTATCATAACCGATACGTTTAAATTTCATGCGCTGGAAAAGCAGCTGATGGCTCTGAAGCCCCTTAGTTCTAGTGCCAGCTCATCTTCCCCGAACTAATAATTTTACTTTAGTAGTATCCATCAAGCCCCCTTCATAGCTAGTTGGGATCCTCTTCGGTTTGGTATTGAACCGGAGATCGTTGATCAATCACGGCTGTCCATCTATGACAAAACGGTCATGATTATATAAATACTGAGATTGCATTTGGTACGTTATCGGAAAATTCTAAAAAATAATATAGATTACCAGTAACGTAGATTACAGATAATGGATTATTGTATTCGGTACATACGAAAAATATTGCATAATATAAAATCAAATTTTCAAAATATCTATAAATGAAATCTATATTTTATTTATAAAAATATTTTTTATATTTTATATTATAAATATATTAAATATAAAACATTTTATTAAATATAATATAATTTATAATTTATATTACATTCTATTATAGTAATATTATGATGTTATAATGTTATACAAAATATTTTATAATAATATATTTTATAATAATAAAAATAAAATAAAATAAAATAATATATTAATATAGTATAGTATAATATTATATTATATACTATAATATTATCATATTATATTATTATCATAATATAATATAATATAATAAATTTTATAATATTATATTTTATAATATTTATAGTTTATAATATAATATTATTTGGAAATGTATCGTATAGTCAATCATCTGTATTGTACATGGTTGAACTCTTTATAATTTATATATGAATCATTAATAAAATAAAAATTATTTTTGACAGTTCATCTCTTTTTGTATCTTTCTTTGAGTTTTTTTGAAATGAAGTCCTTAAAACTACTTTAATTCGATTAAAGGAGGATTTATCAAGTAGTTCTTAAATATGTTCGTAACCAAATGATGTGTTTTTCCTAGGATGATAACGCTCATCGAGCATAAGTCATTTTATGTCATATGGATTGGTTGTCCTTGTAACCAAGAAATGCAGAGATACTGATATAGCATGCAGGTAAATATAAGTATACATTGCACTGAACGTGACCAACTCTTTTGACTACTTTACTGTCGAGAGTATCTCATAGAAGGATATATGTATAAGTATCTCTCTAACCTGAAATCATCACAGTAACTTGTAAGCAACTTATTGTACTTAGATGCTGGACTGTCTAGATTTCTAATCCAGTAACGGAAGGTTACTAGGTGCAGTCAAGTACTTTTTAAGCTAGTGATGAGTTAAGATATGATTGACCGCTCCAAGGTATTGGAGAAAATGCTTTACTATATTTCAATTTAGTAAAACCTTGGCCAGGACAATCCTTGTGAAGAGTCACAAGATTTAGCAAATTGAGACATATTTGGATGTATTATTCAGAGTTGGCAGTTAACTCTGAAATTATTCTAAGCATTAGGATCAAAGGGATGATTATACCAAAATCATATGTCTGGGTTCTTGAATGTTGATTCGCGAATATTTGACATATCCGGATGTCGAGCACCATTACTAGATGGTTGCATCTATTAGTTCATAAATTGATTCCTAAACAACTAGCTTAGTGTTTGAACCTATGGAATCATATATATAAGAAATTTTTCAACGATCATGATAGCTGATTAATGATTAAGAATCGTTCAATGATAAAATTATAAATATGATGAACAATTAATCCTGCATAAATATTATAAATTAATAATTAATTAATTTTTAATTAATTATAAAAAAATTAATTAGTAATTTGATTGCTAATTTGCTCAATTTAATTGAGTAAAGAAGTTTAGGTTAAGTCTAATTGAATTTGGTTCAATTGGATTTCACCCGATTAAGTTATTCGATGACCTAATTGCTAAGGATTTCTAATTACAGTTTGATTCGAAATTGGGCTCAGTTAATTTGAAATTTAATTAAAATTTAGTTAAGCATAATTAGGACCTAATTGAATTGAGTCCAGATTGGTTAAATTAGTTATAACCAAATTAATTTTGATTCCTAACTAATTTTAATCAAAACTTGATCAAACCCTAACCTAGTCCAACTTACTTTTTTTCTAAAAATTCTCCACGCCTCCCTAGGATTTTTCTTGAATTCTCCCACAAAAAAATTAATTTTTTCGCCATCTCTCATTACATTTAAGATTAGGATTGGTTTGAATTAAATTTAAATTTATTTAAATTTAATTGAAGGAGTTCTATTGAAAATAGAATACCTAGTCCTATTCAAATAGCATTACCTTATCCTAATCTAATCTTTCCTCTAATCAACGAAATTTTACTTCAATTTTTTTATCATATATACAATATTAAAAAATTAATTACCATGTAAAGTCTGAAATAAAATTACCAAAAAAATAAGAGAAAAAGGGAACGTGAATTCTAGATAGGCATGAGAAGTTCTTTTGAGAGCAAAGATTGAAAGGAAAGAAAAAATAAGAAAAAAAAGTAAAAAAATATTTTTTGGTTTTGGTTTTCTTCCTCTTGATTTAGACCTCTTCATTCTCATCTTATATTTCTTGGAAGGCTTAAGAAAATCCAAGAAATAAATTATTTTTAGCCATCCAATGGCATTCCCATAGATCTAACAATCCAAGAAGGTTGATCATGTCGGGACTTCGACTATAAAGTGACATAAAAATTCTTACCACGTGCCACCAACAGCTACGATCATCAACTCGTAATCAGGTATGAAATTAAATTTCATATTATTTGTAAATTAGATTTACAGCATGCATCGAGTAGATCAATGCATATTAATTTTATTTTCTATACTACATATCATATCATGATCTTACTTAGAATTTATTAAAATTATTATAAATGCATGTTTTCCATTTAAAATAATTTTAAAATATATTCAATATCACTAAAAATTTATAAAAAAATCATACACGAAATCCTAAATGATTTCCAACAAATATTATATTATATTTTATATTATATTATATTATAAGAGGAAGGGAGAAAGGAAAGATAATATTGTCTGAATAATTAGATAAAAGATAATAATCTGGATTACTACACCTTCCAGAGATAATCCAAATTATCTCTTGAAGGTATGATAATCCAAATGACCAGACATGGATTATCTCTAGAAGGTATAGTAATCCAAATTACCCAACATGATAACTTACTATCCAAAAACACAAATCAAATACAGTAACATAGTAAGACCTTATTAAATTATCAATAATTTAAATAAATTTCTTGCTACCAAATGCAACCTAAATGATAAATAAAGCAGCGTACCATGTAAATCCTAACTCCCCTCACCACTTCAATAATCAATACCAAACCGGAGAGGACCGGACACCTTCATAGCAACCTCCCCAAGTGCTGTTCGCACCTACTCCCATGCTCTAATACATACAGTCGGCTGAGCCCAGAATAAAAGCCTGGCCACCAAACCACCAGCCCGAATGCGTTTTGGACACATATAATAAAGTGACAGCCAACAAGAGCCTCTGCCGGTAACAAACACCAGTCATGTTTTAAACTTCAACGAGCCAGAAACGTTGTATCCCGAAAAAGTGAACCCTGGAAAGTGGAAACACGCATGTTTCTGTTAATCACTGCTCGCTAATCAAGAAAAACACTGCTACATCGCTTCATCAGTGCACTAAAAACTTCACCCTACACGGTGGAACGGACACAAGGGAGCTCACCAAATAGTTCGCTTCAAGTTTCTATAATCCTTTATTACACAAGTTTGCTCACAATTGCACCATCAGACAACATTAAACTTTCGAGATGCTTTTAGATCAGTTCAGCATGTTAGAAAGAATATACCTCACTACATATTTTTGAGAAAGTCTCACTAAATTAACATTGTTTTTCTTCTTGCTCCTCAAGCGCTTTTAGCTTCCGATAACCTTTATCAGTTCCAAACAACCTGATAGTGGCAAAAAGTTGGATTGGTCAAAAAGATGGTTTTAAAAAATAAGGCATCAAGAATACTCGCATATGCCAGTTCTGAAAAACATATCTAACATGCTTTCTAACTTCTCAAGCCCAAATGCAATGGATTAGTCTTGGGAAGCATGAAGAGAACAGCTGAAAAAACTCCGCTTTCATAGAACATGCCCAGAGTCTGGGAACCATGTTTTCAGAATATAAAATTTGTAGAAGCAAGATTAGTGTCCTCACTCTATTAAAAGTGGAAATGATTTAATCAGCCAAATTCATGTAAAATAAGCTGGCAAATTTTTGCATGTGTGCCTATGTGTTAATTAGGAATGTTATTTTTCCTGGCATCGGGAAAGAATACATTCTAACAGACGAACCTGCAAGGTTGGCACAAAGATTTACATGAAAAAAAAGAAAGTTCACATCTATATGATGTTATAATTCCCAAAATTGAATTAATTTGCTTAATGATATCAATCTTGTTGAAGCTAGATTCTGGTGGCCTTTTCATTGTCCTACTTGAATCAAGCAGTTACAAAAAACCAAAATCATGACCATTAGATCTTGTCATAATGATGTGGGTCAGTTCCAAAGTCAGCAACTTTAAAACCCTGTTGAAATGCACCAAGAGTTGCTCCCACAAGATTGTATCCTTCAAGAACAATAAGGCATAGGACATGCACCTATTAAAATGTTAATGCAAGAATCAATCATGATGCGCTTCTACGGCCAAGAAAATGTTAAAGCTGTAACATGGTGTACTTCTAGGCAATGTAGCATGTGAAGATTCACATATCCAACTGTCCGTTAATTGTGTTATCCATGGTTGGTTAGCCTCTATTGTTGTTTGCAGATATCTAAATGTACCATATAACGAGATTTTAAGTGTACATTAATAGTGTATTGAAAAGTCCTAATGTCATTTAAATAGCCACATAAAATATGAAAATTAGATGGTGTGGCAGCATGTTTTATAATTGTTCATGCCCAACACCCAAAGAAATCTACATATTGATACTCTCAAGAGTCAAGACCTTTATTCAGTAAACAAGTTTAAGGATCCAAAACACTAGGGATTACATGTAAATAATTTATTTGTGCTAATTTATCCTCAAGATGCTTACAAAAATAACCTTTCTTAACAATTCAACTGACTAAAAATTAAACCACTAATAAATTTTGACAGTTGGCCATATTTCAAAGCTTGATCTTTAATCTCTTGTACTAAAGCAGTTAAGCTAAACAGGAAGTAGGCTGAGAGAAGCTAGGATCTTGACATAGATGCTCAAACTAGTCAGCATGAAATGGTAATATGCTTTACAATAGGTAAAACTTTTGATGTAGTAGAATGATCATGCTATAAGCGGTAAATATCCCTATCAGTCTTTTACAGACATGGGCTGATAACAGGACATTTTCCCCATTGAACATTCTTGTGATTTATCACAAATTCATGCAGCAGCCCAAATGCAAGCTGCCATGACTATGTCCAAGGAAATTGCTACCTAATTGATTCATCGTACACATGCACAAAAATATAAACTCACCAGTCCATATAAATGAAAGTTGATGAGTAATTTCCAGACTTGGTGTAGAGAATACGGTGATGATAGTCATGAAATTCCGCGCTGTAACATCAGCCAACCAGGTTTCAGGTGAACACCACAAAACTCAAAAAGGTTTAACCTATGAGCTCAAAATGGAAAAGATTGGAACTCACCCACCATACAATGGCAAGAAATTTGCAGGGCTCCATGGGAAGTGGTAACCACTATGAACCTCAACTGTCTCCAAGACCCTCAATATCATCCATAACCACAGAGTGAATAGATGAGGGCCAGTGAGAGCAGGACCAATAAGGGTTGCGAATCCAAGAAACAATATTTCAGCAGGATGTGCATATTCAGAAGTCAATCCAAATGGTGTAGCATGTCTGCACAATATGTACCATATAAGGAGAGCAGTAATGAACAAACAGTGGAAGCAATGCTACTCACTCATGATGAACGCTGTGGACATGCTTGTACAGCCATTTTGTATGCAGTACTCTATGTCCCCAATAGAACACAAAGTCCTCCACGATAAAGTAGAAAATTATTTGAGATAGGACAACACTCCTGCAAAACAGAATCAACCATGGATTAGAATAAATGACATGAACCTTAACTGAAATCAATAAGCAACTCCCATCTATTTGGATTGCACTTAATCTTTCCATTTGCTCGTTCATTTCAGGCCATATAATGGAGACCTGACTACCTTCTTCAAATGTTTTCAGGTGCACAGAAAAGTGTGGGTTTTGATTCTGCTAAAAATTGCATGGGCATTTGTGAAAAGGTGAAGCTTTGCTACGAGCATGATTGATTCTAGAGCATCATATCAGAGGAATCCTGTTAATACCAGTGCGGAAATGGAAGACTGCTTCTCAGGCCCATGTATCTGAAGGCAGGATAGGAAGCGATCATAATTGGTAAGTTCACAAAGACATGGTAGAAGATTAGGCGCATAATACATTTTCCATGTGCATCTGGAGTGTTGCTCTTTCTCTGCAAAGATAAAGTCTGGTCGTTGAGATATAAAACCAAAAAGCATTCATAGGAAAGGTGTAAATGGTGAATGCTAAAACAATGACTTATGAAATCATTGCATTACAGCTACAAAGTGATGCAGGGTGTGGAGGAATGCATGTCAGATCAGCTAACATAGGGACAACTACAAGCTTAATCTCCAAAATGGCATCAACTAATGTGCAGGCAAGAATTCTGTTACAGAGCAAGAAAATAAAAGGCAAAAGGCTGATGGAAGATAGGTATGCCAAGTCACTTAATGACTGCTAAAAGGTTTCAACAGACTCCAGCTAAATGCACAATTTCCGGGCCACAAACAGCTAGATGCATTAAGAAATGGATTTCATAACTGAGCACTTAAAAACAGATTCAACATTTTATTAGCAGTCCTATTTAACGTCAACATGGTTAAAGAAAGTTCTTCTAACCAGTAGGAACATGTAACTTGCTAACTTGTTCACGAACAAGCATGAATGCTTATACATTTTCATGGTAGAATACAAGAATAATAGCCTTAATAATACTCTCAGACATTGAAGGGCATGAGAACATCCATATAAGTTGGCTTTTGGATAAAGTAAATAAATCTGAAAACGAGGTTTTGCTTCTTGTTGTAAAACCAGGTTATTACAATATAAATAGCACCCTGGTTATCTCAACATAAAGAAATAGAAGCAGCAAATGTGAGGCCCCTGTCAGAGAAAGATGGAGTGAAAACAGCCTTTGAGACACTAAAAACAATGGAAAACTGAATCTCAGGATCAGAGAGGGAAACAGTATCTAGCTATTTGTTACACCAATCGATGATTGAAGTTTCCAAGAAGGTGCAAAAGCTAGTACTGGAACCATGGATCAGTGTCAATGAAAATTTGATGTTCAATTGGGAAAGCTAAGAGGAAAGAGAGGAAAACAGTATCTTGCTACTTGTTACTCTAATCAATGATTTTAGTTTCAAAGAAAGTGCAAAAGCCAGTACTGGAACTGTGGATCAGTTTTGGAGAAAAATTGATTTTCCAATGAAAAAGCACAGGAGAAGACATGAAAGAATGCATAGCACTAAAAGTAAGGTGCATGCTATAAGTCAAGACAACCCACAAGCCTATACCAAGTGATGTATTAGTGGAAATCATCGTTTTTATGGAACTAAACTTCAAATGAAGTTCCATTGTAGTTTCATCGATAGAGAAATTAAATATGCATCCATTACAGGAGCCAAATTTGTATTATACCAAAAACACATGCCATTAAGGAGAAAGTGCAATCTTAGAAGACAAGCAAAATGATGAACAGAGCTCTATCAATCGCAATGATTGTCAAAGATGCTGCTTCAAGAGGCAATCGAGTCATCACTACCAACAATGATTATATCGTCAACAATAAGTAGAACCATGGTACCACATGACGACGGTCATGTGAAGAGGAAAAAAGGAAGACAGCCTGTGGAGGCCAACATTAAGGAGGTAATTTATAAAATATCCTCCTCAAGAGAGAGATTTAATCAAATGTCGGACAGGCTCTTTGTTTTTCTTTCTTCAATCACCATTCCAGTATCTGCGTTTCTTTTTCTGCTTCTAGAAGTCAGATTTCCTCTTTGATATATCACCTATAATTTTTGGTTAAAAGATATTAAAAGAAAATTTGCAACAATCAGTCCAAACGGTGGAATAATATGAATAAAGAATTAATAAGGAAAACAGCTAG